>OW026359.1:100899369-103337990 GCA_932273835.1 Sarcophaga variegata | reverse complement strand
TTCTTCTTATTCTTCTTATTCTTCTTATTCTTCTTATTCTTCTTATTCTTATTCTTATTCTTCTTCTTATTCTTCTTATTCTTCTTATTCTTCTTATTCTTCTTATTCTTCTTATTCTTCTTATTCTTCTTATTCTTCTTATTCTTATTCTTATTCTTCTTCTTATTCTTCTTATTCTTCTTCTTATTCTTCTTATTCTTCTTCTTATTCTTCTTCTTATTCTTCTTCTTATTCTTATTCTTCTTCTTATTCTTCTTCTTATTCTTCTTATTCTTCTTATTCTTCTTCTTATTCTTCTTCTTATTCTTCTTATTCTTCTTATTCTTATTCTTCTTCTTCTTATTCTTCTTCTTATTCTTATTCTTATTCTTATTCTTATTCTTATTCTTCTTCTTCTTATTCTTCTTCTTATTCTTATTCTTATTCTTATTCTTATTCTTATTCTTCTTATTCTTCTTATTCTTATTCTTATTCTTCTTATTCTTATTCTTCTTATTCTTATTCTTCTTCTTCTTCTTCTTATTCTTCTTATTCTTCTTATTCTTATTCTTATTCTTATTCTTCTTCTTATTCTTATTCTTCTTATTCTTATTCTTCTTCTTATTCTTCTTCTTATTCTTCTTCTTATTCTTCTTCTTATTCTTCTTCTTATTCTTCTTCTTATTCTTCTTATTCTTCTTATTCTTCTTCTTATTCTTCTTCTTATTCTTCTTCTTATTCTTCTTCTTCTTATTCTTATTCTTCTTCTTCTTATTCTTCTTCTTATTCTTATTCTTATTCTTCTTATTCTTATTCTTATTCTTCTTATTCTTATTCTTCTTATTCTTATTCTTCTTCTTATTCTTATTCTTCTTCTTATTCTTCTTATTCTTATTCTTATTCTTCTTCTTATTCTTCTTATTCTTATTCTTATTCTTCTTATTCTTCTTATTCTTATTCTTCTTCTTATTCTTCTTATTCTTCTTCTTATTCTTATTCTTCTTCTTATTCTTATTCTTATTCTTATTCTTCTTCTTATTCTTCTTCTTATTCTTCTTATTCTTCTTATTCTTCTTATTCTTCTTATTCTTCTTATTCTTATTCTTATTCTTCTTATTCTTATTCTTATTCTTCTTATTCTTATTCTTCTTATTCTTATTCTTCTTATTCTTATTCTTCTTCTTCTTATTCTTCTTCTTATTCTTCTTCTTATTCTTCTTATTCTTATTCTTATTCTTATTCTTATTCTTATTCTTATTCTTATTCTTCTTCTTATTCTTATTCTTATTCTTCTTCTTCTTATTCTTATTCTTATTCTTCTTCTTATTCTTCTTATTCTTATTCTTATTCTTCTTATTCTTCTTATTCTTATTCTTATTCTTATTCTTATTCTTATTCTTATTCTTATTCTTATTCTTATTCTTATTCTTATTCTTATTCTTATTCTTATTCTTATTCTTATTCTTATTCTTCTTCTTATTCTTCTTCTTATTCTTCTTATTCTTCTTCTTATTCTTCTTCTTATTCTTCTTATTCTTCTTCTTATTCTTCTTATTCTTATTCTTCTTCTTATTCTTCTTATTCTTATTCTTATTCTTCTTCTTATTCTTCTTCTTATTCTTCTTCTTATTCTTCTTATTCTTCTTCTTATTCTTCTTCTTATTCTTCTTATTCTTCTTATTCTTCTTCTTATTCTTCTTCTTATTCTTCTTCTTATTCTTCTTCTTATTCTTCTTCTTATTCTTCTTCTTATTCTTCTTCTTATTCTTCTTCTTATTCTTCTTCTTATTCTTCTTCTTATTCTTCTTATTCTTCTTCTTATTCTTCTTCTTCTTATTCTTCTTATTCTTCTTCTTATTCTTCTTCTTCTTATTCTTCTTATTCTTCTTCTTATTCTTCTTCTTCTTCTTATTCTTCTTCTTATTCTTCTTATTCTTCTTCTTCTTCTTATTCTTCTTCTTATTCTTCTTCTTATTCTTATTCTTATTCTTATTCTTATTCTTCTTCTTATTCTTCTTCTTATTCTTCTTCTTATTCTTATTCTTATTCTTATTCTTCTTCTTATTCTTATTCTTCTTCTTATTCTTATTCTTATTCTTATTCTTATTCTTCTTATTCTTCTTCTTATTCTTCTTCTTATTCTTCTTCTTATTCTTCTTCTTATTCTTATTCTTATTCTTATTCTTCTTCTTATTCTTCTTCTTATTCTTCTTCTTATTCTTATTCTTATTCTTATTCTTCTTCTTATTCTTCTTCTTATTCTTCTTCTTATTCTTATTCTTATTCTTATTCTTATTCTTCTTATTCTTCTTCTTATTCTTCTTCTTATTCTTCTTCTTATTCTTCTTCTTATTCTTATTCTTATTCTTATTCTTCTTCTTATTCTTCTTCTTATTCTTCTTCTTATTCTTCTTCTTATTCTTCTTCTTATTCTTATTCTTCTTCTTATTCTTATTCTTCTTCTTATTCTTATTCTTCTTCTTATTCTTCTTCTTATTCTTCTTCTTATTCTTCTTCTTATTCTTCTTCTTATTCTTCTTCTTATTCTTCTTCTTATTCTTCTTCTTATTCTTCTTCTTATTCTTCTTATTCTTCTTATTCTTCTTATTCTTCTTATTCTTCTTCTTATTCTTCTTCTTATTCTTCTTCTTATTCTTCTTATTCTTCTTATTCTTCTTATTCTTCTTATTCTTCTTATTCTTCTTATTCTTCTTATTCTTCTTCTTATTCTTATTCTTCTTATTCTTCTTCTTATTCTTATTCTTCTTCTTATTCTTATTCTTCTTCTTATTCTTCTTCTTATTCTTATTCTTATTCTTATTCTTCTTCTTATTCTTCTTCTTATTCTTCTTCTTATTCTTCTTCTTATTCTTCTTCTTATTCTTCTTATTCTTCTTATTCTTCTTATTCTTCTTATTCTTCTTCTTATTCTTCTTATTCTTCTTCTTATTCTTCTTATTCTTCTTATTCTTCTTATTCTTCTTATTCTTCTTATTCTTCTTATTCTTCTTATTCTTCTTATTCTTCTTATTCTTCTTATTCTTCTTATTCTTCTTATTCTTCTTCTTATTCTTCTTATTCTTCTTATTCTTCTTATTCTTCTTATTCTTCTTATTCTTCTTATTCTTCTTCTTATTCTTCTTATTCTTCTTCTTATTCTTCTTCTTATTCTTCTTCTTATTCTTCTTATTCTTCTTCTTATTCTTCTTCTTATTCTTCTTATTCTTCTTCTTATTCTTCTTATTCTTCTTCTTATTCTTCTTATTCTTCTTCTTATTCTTCTTATTCTTCTTCTTATTCTTCTTCTTATTCTTCTTATTCTTCTTCTTATTCTTCTTATTCTTCTTATTCTTCTTATTCTTCTTCTTATTCTTCTTATTCTTCTTCTTCAGTGGTTCATCCATCAGTGGTTCATCCATCAGTGGTTCATCCATCAGTGGTTCATCCACCAGTGCTTCATCCATCAGTGCTTCATCCATAAACACGACATAATCCATAAACACGACATAATCCATAAACACGACATAATCCATAAACACGACACAATCCATAAACACGGTACAATCCATAAACACGGCACAATCCATAAACACGGCACAATCCACTATTCGGCGCTCAAACCTTACTTTAATTTTTCCCTTTAAAACTACAAAAAACGTAAAAAGAAAATGCGAATTATAATAAGCGAGTGGAGATTTTTTCAGTACAGATGTTCATATTAGGAATGTGTGTGGGTACACTTTAATATGCGAGGGAAACACGGTTGCCATCATAAAAAATATAGATTGGAGAAAAAGTTAAAAAGACACAACGTTTATAATTTCAAAACCAAAAAAAAATTAAAATAATTATTTGGAGATAATATTATAAAACTTAAGTATTCTTACCAGATATGATCTCCACAAATCGAGTAAAATTAGTTAATATTTAAAATGGAGGAACTCTTAAACTAAACAGTTTTTGTTACGGTCTGGTAACTGTGTTCTTCTAATGACCAACAAATGGGACTAAATTGGATAAAAATGGACTTCTTTGGTAAATGGAACTTGTACGCTGTATAGCCATGGTACATAGCCATTCCGAAACAATTTTCCTTAAAGTCGGGAATCATTTAAGACCACATACTAATTGTTTTCTTCAAGTGGACTACTACACCGAACTCGTGGAGGAAATTGGTTAACTCGGGAACTGCACAAAGGCACCACTCTTCTAAGCTGGAAACCAGCCTGAAAGTTCCATGAAGGAAGCTGTTTTGTCCCGAATAGGTGGTGTCCCGAAAGAATTGTTGCCTAATGGCCAATTTTGCCGAGGTAAGTGGCAATTCCTATGTTGAAATATAATTCTATGGTACACAATTCTCTTGACAAAAATAAAGCATCTTGACAAAAATAAAGCATTTCTTGTACAACGCAACAGATTGTTAATGAAGAGGTTTTACATGTTTTTTAAGTAAATAAGAATAAAGTTCTCTGGTCTAAGAACAAGTGTCCAAATGTGTAATTGATTGAAACACGGCAATCATACTGCGAATGCTGTACCAAAGATCGTAAAATGCATATGCGAATTATACAACAATATGTAGGTGGGGGCTTGAATGAACATTCATTTTTCAGTGTTGCTACATAAAGCGCTTTTAAGAAGTTAAAATGGCAAAAAGCCATCATTTAGGTTAAGAATTACGTTTTTGATTACTTTGGCAAATATAATTGTATACGGAACGATGAAAAAAATTTAAGAGTCATTAGACAAAGTGTATAGTTTGAGCAGAAAACTATGGAGATCAAGTGTTTTCTTATCCAAATAACTTGTATTTTGTCCAGTTAATGCCAAAAGGTGGCGCAGCTAAAAGTGTGGGCTTGAGTCTTTGATTTTTAAATTCGTATCTATATTTACGCACACATTTTTATATAATAAGGATTGCATTATAAAAAGACAACTTCTCTTTGTATTACACAACGAAGTGGTGAAATGATGAGTGAACAGACTAACCAAAATAATTTCCTAAAAATAAAACACGCCAGCTTTAAAAACTTCATTTTGATCTTATACTATAATTAGTTCGATAAAAGATTTCATAAGATAAAGAAGCATTAAATCAAAGCAAATAAATCGTATTCTCAATCAAAAATGTCTACATTCAGCCAAGTAAAGTGTGGAACTTGTTCACAATATTTCCAAAGTGATGACGTCGTTTATGGTTCACTTGAACGTGGTCATACGTTTCATAAAAAGTGTCTCTACAATAAATTCGACGAAGGCTCAAGAAAATGTAACAGTAACGGTAAATGTAATGCTCCTTGTTATTTACGCAAATGTCGTCGCGTTTATTTAATATTTTCAAGCAACAACAGGCAAAGGACTTATGAAAACGATCGAGAGTAATTAAGGACTGACAGCTAAAAATAAATTTAAGTGGAATTATTAATAGTCATTTAGAGGTCATTTAGAGGTTATTTAGAGGTCATTTAGAGGTCGTTTAGAGGTCATTTAGAGGTCATTTATTTATTGTTGACGGAGCAATTTAACGACCAATGAATGGCATCACTATACACAATGTTGTGACAAAAATGCTCATCTTAGGTCAGTTTCGTATGTGTCCTATTAGCAAACGTGGGTTTGGTTTCAATGCTTATATGAACTGAATTTTAGAGGCATGAAAGCCAATACTCTTACGTAAAATTTTCCACGTAGGCCAAGGACAAAGACCACTAGTTTGAGAACGGCAAGGAATCTTCATCAAGTAATAAATCCGAAAGGGATCAATAACTCCACGAATTACTTGCTCACTCGCTCGCTAATATTGACCGTAAATTAAACGGAGTACTCTATGAACTGTTTTTATTATTGGAAGTGTTGTGTGCATTGGTTAACGGAAATGTTAACACTGTGTGATATTCTCAACTGTAAAAACCTGATGCATTAAAACAAATACCCGCTAGGTAAACATTTTTTCTTTCCCAAGAATTTTTTCTTGATTTTCTCATATTCTTTTTAGTAAAAAATTTTTAAAATATTTACTTTATTTTCTTACCAAAAGAAATGGCAAATTTACTTTCAAATTTTATTAAAAATTTTCTCAAATAAAAATTTCATTTAAAAAAAAAAAATAAAAATATCTCACAATAAAAACAAATAAAACAAAAAAAATTATAATAAAAGAGAAGAATTGAATTTGTTTTTTGTTTTTTGAAATCATATAAGAACACTCCACTAACTGTAAATACAACATAAATTCTTAACATGACTCTCTTTAGCTTTACACACCCCAGCATCATTAACGAGTCCAGCATGCTTTAGTAGTAACCAAAAGAAATGTCATGCAAAGGCTGAGATGTGCCTTCAGGCAGAGCATAATCACGAGCCAATTGATCCAATAAACTGCTACCACCACCGCCACTACTGCGACTCTGTAATTGAGGCTGATAGCGAGGTTGTTGTTGCACGGGTATTGATTGGGGCACGGGACGTGGTGCTGGAGCTTGGGCTTGTGATGGACCAAATTGGAAGGAGTCCAAATGTGGACGACCACCCGAAGCGGGACCCAAAAAGCCTTGGGCTCTTGCACTGGATGGAGATGGAGTTACAGGGGCAGGAGCATAGACCGGACGTGAAATACGTATATTCGATTGGCCGTCACCATATGAAGTTGATTGTGAATATTCAGAGGATTGTTGTTGCGAGTAGTCGGGTCTTGAAGGCTTCTGTACCGGTGAGTAAACAACATCGGTCGTACGTTGGGCACCGGGTATTTGTAGTCTGGGTGGTGCAGGCCCCAATTGTGGTTGTGGCCGAGGAGGAGCACTTTGTGGTACATATTGTTGTCTACGTGGTGGTTCTGGCTCTGGTTCTTCATCTTCATATTGCACATATTGTGGCTGAGGTTGCGGACGTGGAGGTGGTGGTGGTTGTGCTGGACGATATTGGGGCTGAGGACGATTAATGCGCTACAACCAAGAAAAAAATCATAACTTTTTTTAAAAAAAAAACTTTTAAGAAACAAATTAAACTTACTTGTGGCCTTTGAGGTCTCACCGCAATCTCATCTTCGTATTCCGGCTCTTCTTTTCTTGTTTCATCAACCAATGTGGGTGGTGCTACGGTAATACCTTCACCGGATGGCTGGAAACCATACTTATTGGCACCGTACTCTACTACCCGAACCTTACCGGTCTCATCAACGTAACCATACTTGCCCTTTACTTCGCCGGTTGCCAATTTCGTTTCAATTTTAAAGGAACCATCGGCACCCTCATAACCATAAGTATAGGAACCATCTTCATTGTGTCTAAAATTATTGAAAGGATATTGAATTGAATTAAATTGGAAGGAGATTAAATGAAATATCCTCACTTATTGATTTGTTTTAATATTGGCACTGGTGTCGGTCTTGGCGCATCTACTTGTCCAGAACTGGGACGCAGTCTTATGGGTGCAGGTCTGGGTGTATTTTCCTGATAGTCTTGATAATCTTGTGCATTTGTAAACGCACACAATATTGTTGCCAATATTAAACGTTTTAACTGGAAAAAAGGGAAAACATGAAATAATTTAATCAGTTTATATCGTATAACACATTAACATATTGCAAGAGATATTGAAAGATTGTGGTAAAGATTGTTTAAAAGTTATGCTGTTCGATTGGATGTCAATAAATTAGATTTCATTTTTTTACAAAACAAAAAAAACTCAGGGCGAATGCTTAAACAACAGATCGCAAAATCAAAGCTCAGCAAAAGAAAGCTCATTAACGCACTTAATTGTATTACGTTTTCACGACATTCATAGCAGGCGATTGACATTAATTTTCATCGAAAAGTCGTCTTCATCGATGATACCCATATCTGGATGAAAAAGTACGTGAACAAACAAAATTATCGAATTTGAGACGATAAATATCCACTAGAGATTCGGAAGCGTCCAAGGCATCTCGAAAATATCAATGTTTGGAGTGGATTTTGCGCTGGCATCGATTCATATTTCTTTGAGAAGGACGTTGGCCAGATCATCACTATCAACTGTACTGCACTGTAGATCGCTGTAGATCGAGAGTATCCAAGGTATTCCGAAAAAGTCACTGTTTGGTGTGGTTCGGCTTCGGTTCATATTTCTTTGAGATCATCATTGCTAATGGCGAGCACTATAGACCGCTGAGTAGATAATCGAGATCGAAAGTGTCCAAGGCATCCTGAAGAAGTAAGTAAGTAAGTTCATATTTCTTTTTCAAAGACGTTGGCAAGATCATTGCTGTGAACGGCGAGCACTATAGATCGCCAGTGGCATCCTGAAAAAGCCACTGTTTGGTATAAATTTTGAGCTGGTGGCGGGATCGGTTCATATTTCTTTGAGAAGAACGTTGATTCGATCCTCAATGACAACGGCGAGAGCTATAGATCGCTGAGTGTAGAATCGAGTTAGATAGTGTCCAAGGCATTACGAATAAATCACTGTTTAGTGTGGATTTTGACCTGGTGGCGGCAGTGGTTCATATTTCTTTGGAAAGGACATTCGCCGGATCGTCAATGTCAATGGCGAGCGCAATAGATTGCTGATTTCCAACTTCTTTTCGCCTGAATTGGATGATATTAGCATCAACCGATATGTGGTTGATGTATGACGGCGACACGTGCAATACAGCTCATACGACATTTGATATTCTGCACAAGCGATTAGAACGCATGGTTGACTCACGTGGAAGTGATATGAAAGGGTCATCCAGATGGTAAAATTTTACCCCATTAGACTTTTTCTCGAGGGGTTTTCTTAATTTGAAAGTGTATGCGAACAAGCCACAAACCACAGAGATCCTCAAAGCCAACATAATCCATACATACATACATAATTGGTCCTTCATTTAGGATTACGACCTAGCTTCCCACACCACTTATGTTATGTGTGTTAATTTTATACATGAGTAATGGGACCATATTCGACTCAGAACAATAGATTTTTGAGCAACTTTTCATGGCAATTTTATTTACACTCAGAGTTTTTGCAAGAAATCTGTTGAGGAAGTGGCCAACGAAATATTTTTTCAACTTTCGTTTGTGTTGGGGATGTCTGACCTCGGGGTTGAACCATGACCTCACGGCTTAAAAAGCAACACACTACCTACTACTTCACCTTAACCTGTATCATCGCTCAAATTTAGTCTAATTTATAAGAGTCATAGAAAATTTAATATTTATGAAGCTCTCCACCTAGAGAAGCCGTTGCGAACATTTGAACGATGTTCCACACATAATGACATCCAAGACGTCTCTCAAACAAATACAAAATTTCAATAAAATCTCACACTCACTATATTTTATTTAAATTTAAAGATAGGAGAAGCTTAAACAAAAGTCCCTATATTAGAGATTGTTCAAAAAATGTAGTAATAAACTCAAACTTGCAAATACATGTATGTATACGATTAAGTTTAGGTTAAGTATGGGTTAAGTGTAGGCATTAATGTATAGGAAATTAAAAATTTCGAATGGCAATCAAGCAATACTAATGAAGGGTATGTAAGTATCAATGGCCATGGTTTGTAAACAAGGAAGACTCAATACATACAATACACTACTAGACTCATGATATAATACAATAATTAATTATTATTTACCATGTTGTTGTTGTTTCTGTTGTTGTTAGTGTACAATAAAATAATGTTGTTTTTACTATAAAACCCTCTCACTTTCATTGGCCAATGACTTTGCACAACCCACAATAAATTATAAATTTGTATCGAATTACACAAATAATACACAACACCTACTTGCATACATACCATATGTATGTATGTATGTATATACCTAGGCTTCTAAATATTATTTCATTGCATTACATTCCACAGTTACGTGATCAATGTCATACAGGAAGAAATTCAATTTCATTTTCCAGTTTCTTGCATATTTAATAACAACAACAATTTTTATTATAAAAACTGAATAGGTTTACAAATAAATTTTAACATAAAAAGAAAAGAAAAACAACAACAATAACAATAATGATAATAATAATAAAATAATTAAATATACAATAACATGTTAATATCGGATTTCTTTCTTGTTACCCATACTTGTACTTGAAAACAAATATCAGCACTACTACACCCTGTAAAACTTTTTTAATCAAATCTCCAACAGTTCATAAATTTCCAAATCAAAGCAGCCACAAATAGCAAACAAAATCTGGTGGAAAAAAACAAAAAAAATAATGCGCTGAGAAAACAAACAATATTGATGTGTCCATAGAAGAGCTGAAAACTATTTTTCCTTACACTTTATCATGCAACAACTGTTCATTGTTGCACGTACATATGTACTTCAACATGCCACACAGAGACACTACTTGTTGAAAGCTGAAGCTGAAGAAAACGTATTTCATGCAAATTTAAGTGTGGGATAAAATTAAAATTGCAAGTTGTAGGAGATTTAAGGTTGATTACTTAAATGTGTTGCATGTGTGAACATGAAAAATAATATGAACCGATTAAAACACCTAAAAGGTTACGACGACCGTATTTAAAAACTTGACTCTGGTGGAGTCAAGTCGAATGATAATGCTGAACAATTTATTCCTCCAAACTATCAGATTGATTTTTTGCCAAACTCACTTCCCAATACATTCATGGCATTACGTGCCATATGGCGTCTGAGATCGTTTATACTTCAATTTTGGCTAGTAAATCTCAACAATAGTCGCCGTAGTCTAGTAATTAGACGTAAGGCCACTGCTCAAACCCTAAGTCAGAGATCTCCAAAAAATCGAAATATGAATCCAAATTTCTTCGACGTCTTCCTCTCAGCAGATTTCTGGCAAAAAAACTCTGAGAATAAAATAAAATTGCCATGAAAAGTTTCTTAAAAGACTGACATTAAAACTAACACACCCAACATAAGTGTTGTGAGAAGCTAGGTTGTTATCCTGATTGAAGGGTTGTAATGACCAATTATGTACGTATGTATATAATAATAGCGTCACTCTCACTCTCATCACTCTTAAAGAAGTCGCCGTAGTCTAGTAGGTAGTGTGTAGGCTTATTAGACGTAAAGCCAGGGTTCGAGCCCCAGGCCAGACACCAAGACAAAATACAAAAAGTATTTCTTCGGCGACTTCCTCTCAGCAGATTTCTGGCAAAAAGTCTGAGAGTAAATAAAATTGCCATGAAAAACTTTCTCAAAAATCTGTTGTTCGGAGTCGACTTTAAACTGTACGTCCCACCACGCATGTATAAAATTAACACACACAACATAAGTGGTGTGAGAAACTAGGACGTTGTACAATGGGTCAATTCGACCTCCGGATACTGTACTTTTCTTAATTGATAAGTACACGTCCTCTAACCTAACCTAACAGTGCCACCAGCTCACAAGGTGAATTGGCAGAGCAATTCTAAATATTCGTCACACCTAGTTCAGTAATTCTATCTGTTTTTATTGGACCTAGAAATGAATTATTTAATTTATCATTACAACCAATGTCTCTGGTCATCGCAAGTAGTGCAATAGTACACCATAAATTGTCTTTCAAGAAAGATTTCAATTGTTTTCGTCAGCCAGTGGTGTGTGTCATGCCGCACGTTCTTCTTAAGGCCTTAAAAACCATGTTATCGAGAATTATGAAGTTCAAAAGTTATTAACATGTCACGATATCGTTACTCTTGACTTCAGTTCTTTTGACAATTGGAGCTTGGAAAGCTTATGATACTAATCGATGCAGAGACTTTTAGTAGCCGATAACTCAAATTGCTACCACTCAACGAATCAACGAATTATGAATTATTTTCAATTTTAAAGATAATAAAACAATGGAGTGTTAAAAAAAAATTTAATATTTTAAAAGATCTGATTAATTTTCAATTGGACCTCGTAACAATGCAATTAAATTTGTTAAACATAATCTTTTGTTATAAAATGTTTAATATATTTAAGATTTATTTTGCATCTTCACGCTGTTTGCATATCATTTTCTTTGCTGATATAACTTTCATTAGTATCAGCGTTTAATATGATGACGTTTAGCATGACTCTACGATTAAAAAATAAAATATTCGCATAAATTATTTGAAGGTTCTTGAATAACGAAATTAACAACAACAATTAACAATAATAGTCAGTTAATTTAATGTAAATAAAATTTAATTATATTCACAATAATGAAATAAAATTATTTACAAAGAGAATGAAAAACAACCCATGAACTTTTTTACTAATAAAGTTGCAATAAAAACACACCATATGGTCACCTTAAATACTCTATAAGTACCATTCACACTGAAGATATATTTTTAAAGGAATGATAAAATCAGATTATATTGGATATAGCATAAGTATTTACAGGTTCAGACGCCTCTGGCGTAATGTCCAACGAGGATGAAGTGCTCGACTGCAAACGCAAGTAATCCTGATTAGGAACGGGTTGAATGCAATATTGGTTAAAGGACTTTATGAGCCATCATTGAAATGCTTATGTTTTGACCATACGCGTGGTTTTTCTAGAGAAAATATTGTCCTGTGTTATTTAATTTCTTTTTTTTTCATTTAATTATGCGAAGGTAAGTAGGAATGTTAAGTCGCCGTAGTCTAGCAGGTAGTGTGTCGGCTTATTAGACGTAAGGCCACGGTTCAAACCCCAGCTCAAACAAAAAAATATGAAAAAATTATTTGTTCGGTAACTTTCTCTCAGCAGATTTCTGGCAAAAACTCTGAGAGCAAATAAAATTGCCATGAGAAGTTTCTCAAAAAATCTATCGTTCGGAGTCGACTTCAAACTGTAGATCCCGCTACTCATGTATAAAATTAACGCGCTCAACATAAGTGGCGTGGGAAGGTAGGTCGTAATCCTGGCTGAAGGGTTGTAATGACCAATTATGTATGTATGTATGTAAGGAAGAATGCTTGAGGACGTGAAGACAATAGAAATTTTACCCAGAGCTCATTTAAAAGGATCAGGAGAGAAAAAGGGAAACAAAGAGAAAGAGAGATAACAGAGTTTATTAAGCAAAGTTTTCCGTGCATTCGTATCTTGAACGTAGACGAAACCGATACATCAGTAGTGCCTCTACAACAAGCACAATAACTTTCTTTAAAAGACAGAAAGTCGGTCAAGCGATGGTCTCTAGTTAACGTTTAACAAAAAATGCCACAGAAATGTCATTTAGTTTTTATAGAAAGAGCAAAAAACTCGATTGAAGTATTTGTTGATTTAGAAGCTCGTCCCTATTTACTCCTTCCAATCCATGTTTCATCATTAGCCAAAGGTATAACAAACGAGTATATTAAAGTTGAATTGTAAGAAGAAAACTATTTACATTTACTATTTACATGAGCTGTATTATTTCAAGTTCAATTATCAAGGTCAAGGTTATTCATAGAAAACATTACGACAGCATACAATAAATTCTCCTTAAGGGTTTTCTTATGGTCTTCCGAATGGCAATTTCTAATAGACAAGCAATTTTATTACATTTTATAATGAAGCCTAAAATTAATATAAGCTTAAGGATTTTAAATTGAATGCTCTATTATTTTGATTTTTCTGTTAAACAATCTTATCCAAATCCAAAATTAGTCCAATCACTTTAATGTAAGGATAATATTTTGAGTGCTAAAAGAAGTGCCGTGATCAAACAAATTAGAATGTTATTTTGCAGGCAATACTCAGTCTGAACTGAAATACGCTTTCTTAATACAACAGCAGCGTTAAACGGTTTTTAGAAAAAGTTCCCTTATTTCATTAGAGTACAGTTCACTGTAAAAGCGGTAGCCGTTTTAAAATGAATCAACAGAGAAGGATACCTTACATAACATACATAATTGGTCAGTACAACTCTTCAGTCAGGATTACGACCTACCTTCCCACGCCACTCAAGTGTGTGTTAATTTTATATATGAGCAGCGGGACATACAGTTTAAAGCCGACTCCGAAAGACAGATTTTTGAGAAACCTTCCACAACAATTTTAATTACTCTCAGAGTTCTTGCCAGAAATCTGCTGATAGGAAGTTGCCAAAGAAATATTTTCGCATTCTCGGTTATGAAGCTCCAAAGTAGGCTTCGAGGTAGAGGATTATACCCAAAAGTTGTATTCCATGGTAGATCGATGTGCAGCTATATTATCTGCTGATGGTCTAAATCATTGAAAAAAATTCTCTAAATTAGCGTCGCGTCTTCGTTTTCTGTTTATGTACTTTAAAAATGCTCGTTAGTATTACACATTCGATCGACTATAAGTAATGTAATGTAGTGTAATGAAATGAATCAAAATCCAAAATTTTTATATGAAGTTTTCAGTAAAAAAGAACTCAAAATTTTTGATTAAAAGAAGCGTGAAAAACCGTTCTAGTTTTTATTTTGTGTGGTATCAGTGATAATCCAGTCTCTCTCCTAAAAGTGCCATGGGTTCAAAGGAGTTAAGAACCATTAAGTCGTTTGTGAGAAACAATATGGCTATCTCACTACGATAACTCCGACTCAATGCTGCTAAAACAGATTTTTACTCCTACAACATATCCATTTTTCGAAACTGAAAAATATGACTATCTTACTACGAGAATGCCTGTACCTAACCTCTCTGGTTTTCGAAACAGAAAAAATATTGTTTAGAAGTAGAACTACCTCATAAAAGTTTATCCAGAACTGGAGTTCATTAGTTGTACAATGTTTTTCCTATCTCAGGAGGATTATTTTCAATGTAGATTACCCATTGACATGTGACAACATGTGCATACTCGGTTGTTAAGAAATCTTAGTTATGAATTCGAGTGTTGCCTTCTGACCCTTTTTTGGTAATTTTCACAGAGAAAATTATAAATCTCCTCAATTATTTTGTTTTGATAGAGGACCATAAAACGAGGATCATAAAACAATTGCATATGGCATATCAATCTGAAGCATAAGCTATATCTCACTCTTGGAACTATAGAAGACTTATTTTGCTTCAATAGATTTCCTAATTACCCAGGGACCAAATTTTTTTTAGCGACCTCATGCAGTGAATTATTGTGCAAAGTGGGTTATGGGCAACGGGAGAGATGAAGCAGCGTAATGCAACGTGATGTTCATTTTTCTATTGATTGCTTAATTTTTGCCGCTGCAGACTGAATTACAGGTCCAGTGTGTACGTTTTGAGTATCACAATACACTGTAGAAACCACGTTATATCCGAGACAGCATATAAACACTTAATGCCGGCTCCGAACGATAGATCTTTGGGAAACTTTTCATGGCAATTTTAATTACTCTCAGAGGCCTTCGCTGCAAGCCAAAGCAGATATTATTTTAAAAACTTTAACAACAAATTTGCAAAACTTAATTTTAAAATTTATTTAATGTAGCGTGTCATCATCGTTATTTCTTTGATAGTTTTTTGTTTATCGTTTCCATTGCCCATGCAATTACATTAAGTTGCAATTACTTTAAGTTAATTGATGTTTAATGTTTAAATTAAGCCCGGTGACAGCCGTTTAAAAAGATGCAACGGAATGTAATTGAAATCCATAATCAATTATTCAATTGATCAATTAGTGGATATAATTTTTTTGCTGATCATTCAATTTTGAAACTTAAAAATAAAGAAAAACATACACACTCAACACACTTGTATGAACATTTAAAAAATAGTAGCCAAAATGCCTCTAACAATGGCAGAGACATGTAATGAAAATCTAACAGATCCTCCACTCACTGTTTTTAATAAAAACCACAAATATATTGAAAAACAGTAGTAGCCTGTCTGCTCTACAGTCCACCAACACTTGCTATGCGCAACCATCGTCATATGAATTGAGTTAGGAAAAATTCGTATAAAATTGAATCTTTTTTTTTCAAGGGGGTTTTATTATAATTCTCACACGCTGATTTAAAGAAATACTACAAAAAAAAAAATAAAAACAAAAATTCACATGGAAACCTTTCACTTCTATGGGGTTTCAGTTTATTTCGCTTGTTTTTGTTTGTGAAAAACAACTGCTGCTGCTGTTGCTGCATATATATATATATATATATATATATATATATATATATATATATGAGTACGTACGAATATGCGATGTAGTCGATAAATCTATCACTGGTCGTTGTTATTGGTAACCTGGCGACACATGTTCCAGCAGCAACAGCAGTATAGCCTTGATGTTGATGTTGATGGTATTTTGTACTTTAAGTATTTTGTTTTTGTTTTTTTGTTGTTTTTTTCTAATGCGGATGAACAAAATAAAATATTTCAAAAAAAAAACCAAAAAAAGACTAAGAAATAATCAACTGAAATCCAATATGTAGCAAAGCATTGACGGTTACAAACATCCATGTGTTACACAACTGAATATAGTCATACACATGTATCTGACTGCATACATACATACGAGTACATAGTTTGGCAAACATTATGGAATTTTGTTCTTTTTTCGATCACTGTGTTGCCCTGTCCACAAAACATTTTTTGGAGCATGGCGTTGCATTATGGAGGCTCATATCAGTTTTCTAAAAATGTAAAGAATATGGAAGACAGTGCCATTGGTCTTAGGCCACCACCATTTAGTTTAACTTACTTTTATAGAGAATTGCCAAATGCTAGTATCCAGTTATTTATTACAAAACAAATGCAAATTAAATCCTAATTATGTTATGTTTGATGTAGTGAAACACATCAGAGTAGTTGGTGAGATTTGAAACCGTAATGTCTGCATAAGACGATAGTAAACTATCAGAAGCACCGGAAAGTTGGCCGATCTGAGACATAGCTGGTGGCAATAGTAAATAATTCAAGACTTTCAATCCAACTAACATTAAAGCAGAGGCAGATTATACTCTAGAGCAGCTCTTTCCTTGGTTTACATTAAAAAAAAAGATATAGAGTGACAGAGTTTAAACTAAGTCAAGCTGAACATTGTAGTAAAGTATCGACTGTAAAAATAATTTCAAAAGTGCTGCATGTTAGACATTTACTAAAAAGTTCGAGCTGAGAAAACTTCGAACGAAAAGAGTACCACATTTGTTTGCTAAAGGACAACAACAGTGTCGTGAAGATGTTTCTATTGAAGCCAAGTTTTTTTTCCAAACGATGCATGGCCTCACCAAATCCCAGTTAAAGCAAAGCAATATCCAAAGAAATGCATTAAATGGAGAAAATGTTAGTCTTGCCCACTAGCAAAATAGTGGTGACAGTTTCTTATTATCTTCAAGACGGTAAGAACAATCTACCGCGAGTACAACAATGCAACAGCACTCTCAACTACTGTAGCGATAGCCAAAATTATCGAAAAAATTCTACACATTATGTTCTATTTACGAACAAAAATAAAGAGGGAGATTCTGCTACAGAAAATTAATTTCAATTTTATTATATTTTCTCTCTTTGATCGGCTTTGTCATGAAATCATTTAATATCAGGAAATAGCGTGGGTGATTGGTATAATAAAATATAACCCCAGGGCTATTTAAAAACTAAGCACTTTAATCGAATTAACAATGTACACTGTTGCCAGACTAAAGTAGGCAGTTTGTAATTTTTGGTGATATAATCTCAGATGCTATGATATAAGCAATTAGCTTGATGGTTGAAATCTTCTTAAATCCAAATATGTCAACTCTGGAAAGCCTGAACCAAAATAAGTATTCGATATCGAGTGTGTAGAAGCTCAGAAAAAAGGTTAGATGATACATACATATTGCAACACTTTAGTCAGGATTACGACCTAGTTTCTCACACCACTTATGTTGTGTGTGTTAATTTTATACATGAGTTTCGGGTTTTACAGGTTAAAGTCGAATCCAAACGCCAGATTTTTTGAGAAACTTTTCATGACAATTATTATTTACTCTCAGAGTTTTTACCAGAAATCTGCTGAGAGGAAGTCGCTGATGAAATTATTTTTCAAATTTTGTTTTCTTAAAGATGTTTGACCTTGGGTTTTAACCGAGTCCTTACGTCTAGTAATCCAACAGACTACCTACTAGACTACTATGAATTTTAAAAGTGGTTGGATAATACATCACATTTTAATTGAAATTAAGCTCTCACTCTATCAGGACCAAGTTGATGCCCCATTCCAAATACTAGAATACATCAAATTGAGGTGTTAACTGTCTTTTATGTGATGGGTCTCTTCATAGGCGACTTTTAAACGATTGGTTGAAAACAGAAAATTATAAATGGATTGAATAACAGAATCTGTATCGAAAAGCCAGAGCGAGAATTTGACAGCGAAAGTTTCTTATACTGAAACATCGTGCATGTAAAAATATCACACAGAGATCATACAGAAAATTTCTTGTTGAGATCTACTCTATCCGTTAAAATACTATTTTATTTTGTTCAACCTGTCCAGATAATGGAATTATTCTATTATGAGTTTAAGTTTGGCATGTCGCAACTCACAAAGAATATCACTACGCCAGTAAGTTGTTATATGTAGCACGAAAGTCTTACCTCAGCTTATTAGAAATATAATCAATTATCACATAAGCTTATGACATTGTGCTCTACCGTTACAGGTTTTTTATCCAACAGCATTTGTTACCCCCCTAATGTTTGATACACATGTCTATTAAATTTAAGATAATGTTTTCATTTTCAATATATTTTTAGAAGCTTAAAATTATATTTTTTTGTATGCACTTTGAATCATTTTTTTGTTTTGTTTTGTTGATAACTAAACATTCGTTGCGGTTTGAAGCTTTTGATATTTAAAATTGGTTTTAATTTTGAACTTAGCTTCTTGGTTTTTTTCGATTGCAAAACTAACTTCATGCTGAATAAACTTTGTCTTCTAATTGATTTCTGTGTAAAATTGTTGCTCTACATATTGAACACCGTTTCTGATCGAACATACGTACATAATTTCAAATGCAGTCCGGTGAGTTTTTATGAATTTAAAAAAGAATATTCGTGGAAACAAAATATTTTTGTTTGACATGAACAGAATATTTCTCTTTAACATCAACAGAAATATTTTTTTATTTGACATATCAACGTTTAAAATAGAAGTCGCTTATTTAGCTATTAAACGAGCAACAACAAAATAAAACTAAAGGGCACATATGCAATATTTAAAATATTTTTTAAAGGATTATCCAAAAGGCTCTTCATTAAGTAAAGGCTCATGGAAAATAAAAAACAAAGTTTTCTACAGGGTATTCAGGGTTGTAATGATGGGTGTTTTTTGCAGCTTATGTTAATAACATCAAACGTTTACTTTGAAGTTATGTGCATGGCGACGTTTCAAATTTAACTGATCAAATTCGCATATGTGTTGGCATGTTGTTATAAAAAAAAGAAACAAAAAAACAAAAAATTCTTTTTCTCGAATTTAAGTCATGTGACTCTGAAACAGTAGAGATATTCCGTATATTATCGCTGGAAAATTTAATGTAAATGAGAAATATGGTTCTATCGAAAAAAGTATATAGAGAAACAGCCGGTGCATTGTGGATTCAAAGGACATTTGTTCGGAGTAGAGACCACTTTAAGCTAAATTTGATTATCAGAACGCATACTTGGAATGCGCTTCAGCAGGAAGCACCAAGATGCTTAACAAGTATTGATATTCTAACAGCATCCTGAAGTTTGTCAGGGCGACAGGATTGGGCGCAGCATTAGAGGGAAATTTTATTATAGGGCAGTACATTAAGTCGTCTGATCGTAGAATTCTAGTACTTCTTAACAATAGTATTCCTATCGAAGGCGACGATTTTCAAAGATCCTCTAAACCATGTGTAACTATTCCGAGATTGAACTAAAAACTAAAATGAATGAAAAATTGTTTAAGATACTAGACTACGGCGACTTCGTTTGTATTTTCCTTTTATTCTCAAACCTCTAAGGGTTTTAAAACTAGCCGTTGCGTAGATCTTTGCTGTGCATATATTGCGATTGGGGCGAATAATTTGCTGCAAGACTCTAAATTGAAACGTTCTCTGTCAACGATTCAAGCTTATGAAGCAAGCAATGGCAGCGGTTAAAAAAATAAAAATTCCGTCCAAACTACTTTAAGAATAGTAACGCAACCAAAATAAACTTGCTGACGAGGTTTTTATAGTCCGAATAAGTTTCCAAATGATTATCAACAGCTCATGCCTGTGAAGAATAATTTTGCTAGTGAAACATAAACCTAAATAGAACTAAAGTTATTGGCCTTAACAATGCTTTATTTGACTTTAAAACCGAAATATGGATAAGACTTTATTTGAATCCTAATTATCTCTCTGTTTGCCTCTGGAAAACAAAGTTTTACATATATACATACATACATAATTGGTCATTACAACCCTTCAGTCAGGATTATGACCTAGTTTCTCACACCACTTACTCACTTGTGTGTTAATTTTATACATGAGTGGTGGGCCTTAAACCTACAGTTTAAAGCCGACTCGGAACGGCAGATTTTTGAGAAAATTTTCATGGCAATTTTATTGCCTTTCAGATTTTTTGCCAGAAGTCTGCTGAGATGAAGTCGCCGAAGAAATATTTTTTTAAATTTCGTTTTGATGTTTGACTTGGGGATTAAACCGAGGCCTTACGTCTAATAAGCCAACACACTACCTACTAGACTACGGCAAAACAATGTTTTACTTTTAAAAAATGTCGCCTAATTTTACATGTTAATTTTGTTTAAGTTTACTTTACATTCAAATTGTCAAATATACGCAAAAACCGTATGATACTCTCGTACATATTACCAGGTTAGTTTGTTTGTTAGACTGGTAGTTCAACTTTAGTGTATTTTTCCTTTTTTTCTGTTTTAACGAATTTTAATAAAATTAGATGAAAAACAATAGCAACACCTTAAAGACCAACTTTTAAATTGGCCACATTGGGTATGGCATAGTAACCGAAGTGCATTTAAATCATTTTAAATCACCACTGTTGAATTAAATTTGTAATAATAACAACGACAGACTGGAAAAGATTAAAAAACACATACACACACATGTACATATACTAGTTAATGTATGCAAATTCACTTTCAATACAAGTGGTGTAAAAAAAGTCGTTTCAAAGTAAAAAAAAAAAATAAAATAAAAACCGAAGTATTGAAAGTGCAAGCTATGCATTTACAAAGGGGGTAAGCAGTTAGTAACGGCGCTCAGAATGCCTTTAAAATAGTTAATGCCCACTCATAAATACATATATTTGTGGTCACATGAAAAACTTTTGTATGTATGAATGTAGTAATCATGTATGTATGGGGGTCATTCCATATTCAAACGGAAATAGAGTTTTAAATTATTATGTTTGTCATTCCCAGAAGAGATGAATCTTTTTCTCCACTTTAAATGTCTATAATATCTCACACGTGTAAGATGAATTGTGGACTCTTGTCTATGTACCATATATGTTTTATTCTTAATAAAAAATGAATTTTTTAAACTTAAGATAGAGAAACCTGCTGTTACGTTACAAAAAATGTAAAACTTTTGCAGCACGAAACTTATGACAAGTTAAAGACATAATTGACTAACAAAAAATTTTACATGGAAATTAGATTTTGAATTGAAAATCTAATCTAGTCCAACAAGATGCAATTAATGTGCTATCATTGCAAAGCTAATATCGTGGAGAACGCGTGCAGACGAACATATACAAAAATACTCAACAGAAACTTTAAAATCACATTGTTGTGCACGATAAGTTGGCTGTTGCACCAGTTGTGAAACAGCGCCAGATCGCTTGCGTGTCGTGTCTATATCAAAAACAAACCTTAAACCTATTCAACCAGAAATAAGGAAATAAGGAAAACTAAATGAAATGAAGTCATACATTACTAGGCCAAAAAGCTATTGGATAAAGGGTCTAATAAAAAAAAAAAGATTTGAGGGCCTAACCGATACCATGTGCCTGTTGCAAGAACGACATTGCAAACTGGCAATTTACAACAACTTATATGGTATATCGGCTAAAAGTTGCCTTAGTCTACAAGGTAGTGTATTGGCTTATTCGTTCAAACCCTAGGTCAGACATCTCCAACAGCAAAACAAAATGTGAAAAAATATTTCCTCGGTGACTTCCTGTCAGCAGATGTCTGGAAAAAACTCTGAGTGTAAATAGAAAAAATGTAATGAAAAAGTTTATCAAAAGTCTGGTGCTCGGAGTTGACTTGAAACTATAGGTCCCTCCACTCGTGTATAAATATAACACAAACAACAAAAGTGGTATGATAACCTAGATTGTAATACTGAATGAAGGGTTGTAGTGACCAATGATGTATTGTATGTATGTTATGTATCGGAGAAATCAGAATTAAAAACCAAATTAAAATCCAAAGAAGGTGATGCAATTCATGTTAGTAAAATTTTAATTCCTTTCGGATTGATAATGCGAGATTTGATGTTACAAAATGTTGCTATGTTGGAGGCCATTATATCAGTTTTAATTAAAAATATTACACAAGCCATCCCTTAAAAAGTGCCCATCAACGAGAATTTGTAAGAAATCTGCTGCATATCTATAGCAACTACAATACCATAAAATCTTTCTTAAAATTTTAAATGTTTTCATAATATTTAAAATTTTTTAAATAAAAAAAATTTTTTAAAAAAATTAAAACAGAAAACAAAATTAAATAAAAATTAAAACTGAGAAATATTCGAATTTTCGTTTCATAAACTAATAACACGACTTGGAATTAATCAAACTTATAGTTTATAATTCAATCTCCCAACAGCAGTATAAATTAAAAAATAATTATCATGGCAACAATGCAGTGGTGCTGCAGACAACAAAGGTTTACATACGAAACAATTGTTGAATAGAATTTCTATAAAAAAAAAAATATTTTTTTATTTTTAAATTTATTTTTCATGTTTTTATTTCATTTTTCTAACTGTATTTTATAGTTTTTATTTGTTTTTAAACTTTTTTATCATTTTCATTTTATTAACTTTAACCTTTACAGTTTTGATCTTTCCAGTAATAATGATCGATCGATTGTAATTTAAAAATTAAAAAATATTTGTTTTTTTTGTAATAAAATCTTGTTTTTTTAACAATAAAAAAAAAAGAATTACAACCTACCACTAGCATGGTTTAGCAGTTTAAAAATCGTTTTCTTTTGTTACTTGTTGCAGCACAATTAAATATTAAAATTGATTTAAACTAGGCTAAGACGTGTATTGCATTGAATTCTTAAAGATTTTGTTACTTTTCAACTTTCAAATTCACCACAGCAATGCCACACTCTTTTTTCTTTTTAAGAAGTTAATTTATTTTTAATTTTTTCTTTTTTTAATTTTAATTATTTGCACCCCGTTTCGTTCTCAATGACGACTTTGTAAAACTTCGCGTTTGGACTGAACCGCCTGAAAACTAACTTGGCCTTTTTATAGCCTGTACTTGATTTGTACAGTGGAAAATAAAATAAATTCAATAGAAGCAACAACAACAATAACAGCAACAACAACAACAACAATCAAAATATAAAAGAAGTATTTGAGTTTATATTGGTATTCCTTTGCATGTATGTATGTAGCTGTGGTACTGGCTGTAATAACTGAGTAATGCTTGCCATTGCTGGCTTAATGGTTAGATTAAGCCAAGAAAACTTTTTTCTTTTTTTTTCTGTTAATTTTATTGTTGCCGTAGCTATTTACTGTTACTGTTGTGTTGTTGTTTATTGTTTTAAATTGTGGTTCTCCGCTTTTAAAGTCTCTTTTATCATATTCGCTTTATAAACGCCCATAAATAAATTCACTTCATATTGTGTGATGATTTCAAATCAATTTTTGATTTGATTTCAATTGATTTTCAATATCAATTTCATCTTTTTCTTGAAGTTGACACTTTTCTATCTTCGACTAGTTTTGAAAATAAATTTTCTTTCGAATTTTTTGTGGTGAACTTCTTTCTCTCTTGAAATTTGAATTCACCACAGGTTTATATGAATCAATAATAATTTTTATTGCTTTCAATAAAAGCTTTTCTTGAAGCATATAATCATTGTAACTCTTATTTAAAAGCTCACATTATTTTATGTTGAATCACTTACAATACATACGAGAGTATATGATCATGTGTTACACTCAAAAATATTTTTTTAATAAGACCCTACACTCAAATACGTTGTTTCTATTTTTTATAAAAAAAAATTTTCATGTTCCGATTTCTTTAGTGAAGAGGATACAAAAATAATTCTTATAAGGGTTCCAAATCATAAGGTTGTCGTCGGAATATGCATTTTTTGATTATGGTTTCAAATATTATCGGACATTGGTGTTACGATGCTTTCAGTTAAACTGAGAATCCTAAGAAAAAGTTTCTCAAAAATCTGTCATTTGGAATCGATCGCCACTTATCCATACAAATAATAGAGCAACTACATCGTAATCTTTACTGACGTAATCCTGTTTGTATATACTTTTGGAATAAATTAAACGAAATATTTTTCATATGTTTTCATAGTGAAATTAAAACTCTTGCTTACAAAGTTTAATGAATTAAAAAAAAAAATTAAACAACCCACTACTACCTAATAGCCGCATAAATATGTGACATACTAGTGAAAGTTACTTAATTTAAAATAATTTAAAAAAGTGTTTACTTTTATCCATTAGTTTGGCTTTCAGTTATATAAAATAAATTTTCAATTTCAAATATCACCATCAATATTGTGTGTAACATTTACTGTGTACGGACGGATATTAATAATGGGGTTTTCCACACATTGAAACTGACCATGTATTGTAAAAGTTAATTAAAAGGATTTCATATAAAGTTAATTAAATTCTGTGGTTTTTTGTTTAGAATATCAAAATAATCTATGGTTGGTATTCAATTTCTTCAATATGAAATTCATAAAATGAATAGAAAATTATATTGGCAATGAATCCCAACATTACAAACAATTTGGCTAAAAATAGCAAAACATTTGTGTTTTCCACACACAATAAAAATAATTTCAATATAATCCTAGTATTTGTGTGTGTAAATGCGTTTGTTTAACTTAACAGCTTAGTAGGCTTTAAATAAATTTATTCGATAACAATTTTCAACCACAACCGATAGATTCACTTGCGTGGTTATCATTAACAGATATTGCGTTATGTTTTCGTTGTGCTTACGTATGCAATTGCAAATGTATTCGTATTCAAGCGTATAAATTAACAGCCATGTTGTGTGAAAGTGTGTTCTGTATGCGTATGCGTAATTTTACATAAATTATACGCACCACCATCATAAACATTTCGATGCATTGTGTGCGAAGTTTAATACGTTTTTCAAGGTCTTGCATTGTGTATGGGACTTTTAGAAAAAGAAAATTTGAAATAATTCAAGTTCATGGGTCAAAGTTGTTGATAATCGCCAAAAAACCTTGTTGCAGCATAAAATAAATTCGAATTTTGGATAATACTGAAAAACGAAATTGAAAAACCCAGGAAATGCATTATCAAAAATCATAGAGGACATGATAGGTATATGTGTATGCATTCAGAAGCAGTAAGGAATTTGGCTCGTCTATCCAACAATGTTTGTTATTGATATTATCCTCTCTGGAGGCCAAGACTAAGAAGACCAAAGATTGCCGAGTTATAGTCCAGTAGAACATAATGGTAGATTGCATTTCCTAACACGGAAATGTAAATTATTGACTCTCCGCTGGCTGATTTAAAAGAAATTTTACCATTGTACATGTAACGTTCAGTCTGTGTTAGGTTCTACCCAAATTAAGAGCATAAGATAAGGATCTTTATGGATGAAAACTACTTCCAAATAACAGGCAAGGAGAACGACAAGGAATACACTTTCTACAATTAGAAAAAGATTCCCATGCAGCAACTTTCTTGAAGAGTTGGACTACTGAGTATCGATGGACTTTAGCAGGCTGTTATTGAATTGAAACCACTATTGCCCCATCAAATCTATGCCGATATAATATTCAAGTAATCGTCTCAGTCATCAATCATATCACTGACACAAATTAGTTCATACTTTGGATTAGGCATCTCCTAAGTAATCGAACAGTAGGGTAATCATATTAATTAAAGAGAATATCCATGATAACACCACAATACTCTATGTGCTGTGGAATCGGAAGTATAACCTGACATTCAATTTCTTGATAAAGGAAATGAAGTAAGATTAGTGGAAGAGAAGCGGCACCCATAAGCGCTTATAACAAGCACTTCACTGTGCACTTCACGCTAAATAAAGCTTCAGAAGTCGCTGTGGTCTAGTAGATAGTGTGTATAAAATTTGTACACACACAGTGGTGTGAGAAACTGGGTTGTAATCTCAACTGAAGTGTTGTAATGAATTATTATGTATGTAAATATATAAATAGAGCTTGTAATTGTAATAGATTAGTCTTCAGCAAAAGTGTACAAGATAACGATTGTACAAGATATTCCGTATAAACGTTTAATTCTAAAGAAAAGCAAGAGAGTTTTCTGCCTAGAGATGAAACTATCGACCTTTCCTTAAATCCCGGACAAGCCAGTCCTAACCCACACTAAACAATTTTTATCGTATCTTTTCTTAAACGTAAATCATTTCATCTTTAACCTGTAATAAAACCAACTTTGTTTGCCGTAAAACCTTGTTATAGTTTCCTTAACCATTTCCTTAGTTTGTTTTGTAGAAATTTTGTCACATTTCTTCTACTAGCCTAGATTAAATCGATTGCTTAGTTCTTTTTTAACTTTAAATTAAAAATAACCTGAAGGTTAATGGTAAATATATTCGAATGACATTTCATTTGAAATGAAACATTCTTTTGTGTGATTCATTTTTGCAGAAATAGAAGAACAAGAACAATAAGACAAAATAATAATAAATAGGGTGGGTGTGCCATTATGCGAGTGTTCTACCAAGTGACTCTGTTACCAATGACACCTTGTTGCTGTTAACAATGGAACCATTCGAACAAGTAAGTAACTGGTCCAGTTTTAATCACGTCATAGCAAAGAGAGAATTGAAAACAGGAAAATCTATTTATTGAAACCATAACTTTTCTATGAAGTTGCTTAGCAAAATACAATATTGTATACGATTTCCAATTGAAATTGGTTTGGGGCAAAAGTTTGGTTTCTGCCTGTGGATTGTAGTTGTAGTGTTTTTTAGAAATATTTTCAATCATTTGCTATAAGTGAGCAGATGTAACTGAAAAGAATATTTTTGGGTTATAAATTAGAAAAGCAAACGCCTTCCATTCTCTTACATTGCAAAAAAAGCTAAACGAAAAGACTGTTACCCTTATTCAATAAATAAAAGAAATAATAATGAAGTGAATACGTATGTATGTATGTTCATATCCCAATCATTCTTGTGTGATATGGAATATAAACAAGAATGGTTGGTTATATTTGTAAATAAAAATATTCTCAATTCCCTATACAATACTATGCTACTACAAACAGTTGCAAATGTCATTGTATGCATGAGTTGTAATAATTCTTTAATAGGGCAACACAATGTTACACAGAATTTGTTAACGAAACTCAAGCTCACCTTTCATTTTCTGCTGCTGACGTTTCACAACGGTCATGGTGAAGTAAGTTTTCTTCAAACATAGCAGAAGCAAGCTTTAATATTTACAGTACACCAAAAATTTGAAGATCAGTCTCTGAGTCAAAACAGTACTTGAAAATTATCCCATTCCCGGCAAACAACCATGGTTAAATCTAAAAAGCTACAAAACCTAAATTTTTTTTGATTTTAAATTCTTCACAAACACCCTCCACCCCTTCTCCTTGGGTGAAAAGGATAACATCACAAGAAGTTCATGGACCTATTGAACAAGATCTGAATACAGTCAGTAATATTTTACACTAGCACTATGGCCAACATAACAACCCAATCTACTTTCAAAACACAACCAAACACTGATGACGAAAACCCCACTTTCTCTGAAATCGAAATATGTCCTTAAAACTGAGTGATTTGGCGTCTGTGGCAGCAACATATGATCTTAAGATAAACAAAACTAAGGTTATTCGATTTAATACAGAAAATACCTATAACTTCACACCGCAAATGCTGCAGTTTGAAAATGTAATTTCCATACCTGGGGAGCATAATGACAACGAATATTGATTCCAGAGAGGATGTCTAAAACTGCATCAACAGAGCCAGACAAGCCTATAGGCCGAGTGTGAAACTTTCCACATATTTTACGTTGCAATAAGCAGAGTACTTTTAACAGATGTAAGAGGTCAGTTGTCTTATACGGATGCGAAGTATAGAATGGATAGGACAATCAAACGAACCAAGAAAATTTTCTGTCGTAATACTATCAGGAAAGCTCAACACTGGGCATAAGCCAGGGAGACTTCCAATGAATTCTAAAGCCGTAGACGATACTGGAGATATGTCACGTATACATATATATACATATATATACATGTACAGCGTTATATGTATATAAGGAACGTGTAGCTGGAAAAACTAAATAAAATTGAAACAAAGCAAAGAAAGAATGAGGAAAATTGCGGTGGAGCTAATTTTTAGCCCTATGTTCTCTAAATGAACACCAAGAAATAAGGAAATATTTACCATTAATTGCAGAAACTTTTGTGAATCTCTAGAGATTCATAATAATTCATGTGTCCCTTATGTATATGTATGTGTATGTATGTATATATAAGACTTCTACGTTTGCACATTCATTGATTTTATATACGAGGTAATAATATGGCAAATAATTGTAAATTGAAAAGAATTCATTATTGTAGTTGTAGTTGTTGTAGCAATTGCATACTTTTCTAACAACAACAATAACAACAACTACTACAGGAAAAAGTAAAAGTGTCAACTTGTGAGTGAGTTTTTCACTCACCTTTTTACGAGTAATAGAACAACTTACAACATCTGGTTGTTGTAACAACAGTCACAGTAAAAATGTTTAAAAAGAAAGAAACAAAAAAAAATAAAAAATAGTCATTAAAAACGGGTTCTATTTTTTCCACACTTTGTTTAATCGCTTAAAGTGTTTAAAATGTAGATTGCCAGTAAGACTTTTAAAGTGGTAAGAAAAATACCAACAAATAAAACATTTTGTTGTTAAATAGTTTCAGCATGAAATTTTGTGGTTTTAATCAGAACAAAAGAAAAAAACAGCTTTAGATGCGGTACCACTAACACTGCACAGTGGTTAATTTCGACCAAAGGAAATTCGTATATTTTTTATTTGAACGTACAAATGCAGGGCGTCTTCAAATATTTGAATATAAAAAATATAAAATAAAATACGTAATTAAAAGATATATTTGTGAATTTTACACAGTAGGGTTTAAGATATCAATGCTATTATTTTTTTATTACATGGTCAGAAAACTCTGATTAGAGCATAAGACACAATAATTAATTCTTCCAATCTCATTTCGTCGAACACTGTGTAGAAAGCCATTGAGCCTTTCTGCTTTTTTAAAACTAGAAGGAGATTTGAGATCAGTATCTGAGAGTCAATTGATCCACCAAGTGACCCCTATTCATGCAGTGCATGTGTTGGAATACAGGAAAGATAGTTTATAGGAGAAAGGCAAGAGGAGGTAGTATGTAGTAATAATAATTCTCACTTTCTTTTCCCTATTATTAGTAATCACATATAATGTCAGACAAACAATCAGACTCTCAGAATCTCACAAACACCTAGAGTATGTGGTGGGATTCGAATCCACAGCCTCTGCACTTGAAGTTTAGCACACTACCAACTAGGCCATTGGGGTAACCAAAAATTGCATTTCTGATAATGCTTCTGATCTAAAAGATAGGAATTTATCATTAAAACTTTGAATATTAAAATAAATAATTTTCGCCACGTTTTTGAGGCTATCTATGACAAAGCGCGTGTCGACAAATCCATATAAAATTAAACGATTTGACAAAGTAAGGAAAAGCAACAGCATCTTGGGCGGCTATATTCCGACACGTCTCCTCAGCAATAAAAAAGGTTTGGGCTGCTATTTGCCTCAAAGAGAATTCTCATATCAAAGAGAATTTCAATTTGTTCAATTTATTTTCGAAAATCTTTTTCACTATTTCATACTTCATTTTATAAATAAGTCCGCTGAAATGAACTGATAATGGCGTCTGGCTTTTCCAAATATTTTGCTTTGAATTTGCCAAAATTCCATACCTACATACATACATAATTGTTCATTACAACGCTTCAGTCAAGATTAATTAATTTAATTTAAATTTAATTTCGCTTTGTTGGAGATAGGGGACCCGGACTTTGAATCACTTTGACTAGACTACTGCGACTAGAATTTGCCAGAATTAACTCATCCTTAACCTGCTTTAGTGTTTCACTTTTGATTGAAAATTTACTACCTTGTTGTCCTATCCAATTCAAAATTTGTTTCATAAATTTCTTCAAAATACAGTTTAAAAGGCAATAATATCTCCAAGAAAATTGATGTAACAAAGCCAGTAGTTAATATACCCTTCTTATCGATGATCCCGTTCTAATGCTTGCTATGATAAAATTGTATATTTTTAAGCGTTAAATATAATTTATAAACAAAATTTTATTAAAATTAAATCAAAAAAAGATACCATTTTCAATCGGATTTAATCAGTGTGCACTGGTGATACACACAGGCCAGTAGAGAGCAGTAAAAAAATGTGAAAAACGTAAACGTAACATATAATTACGCATTCTTTTGTATGGCATACAGGCATTACTATTTATATTCGATATTATGCGAGTCTCTTTCATGATCATACAAGGTCATTTAGTAGTAGTTCTGAAATAATTATAAAAAATATTTAAAAAAAAAAAAATTAAAAAATGATACCGCTTGCCTGTTTGTTATTTCCTTATTTTCGCAACGAATCAGTTAATGAAACATTTAACATGAGATACTGAAATAATGAAATGCTGAAATAATTGAAATTTTTATACATTTTCCTTGGCAAAATAAACAATGCAAGTCTCAAATAGATGACAAAAACTATCTTTCCGTGTTGTTGTCTGGTTTGCTATGCAAAAAAATGCGTTGAAATCAAATATAATGTGGGAAAAATAAAAAAGTTGTTTAATGTAATAAAAATAATAGAAACAATAACCATGTAAGTATTTTATTAAAATTGTTGTTGTTGCTGTAGTTGTTGTATATTAAATTAATTACAAAACAAAATTACAAAAGTGTTCCATCCGTCACAATATTCTCTGCACACATTCCGAATTCATTGCGTGTAAGGCGGAGTGTCCTGTAAGGACAGTTATTTGAGCTTTAAAATCTCCTTTACTTAGTCTTTTCTCTAATGAGACTCACCAGAGTATCTTTGCAATTTCTCATTTTCCACAAAAGTTTAGGTTACCTTTCCGCCCACTGTCGTAGCCGAGTTTTCAATGCACTGAAAACCATTGGATTATTCACGTACATGGTTCCTAGCTCCCACAGCTAGATTATTCACTTTCTCATTTTCAATCAGCCTTTGATAAAGAGTTACCCCTATAATGCGTACCCAGTCAAAACAAGGCTTGTATAGTAATCTATTTTTGGGCATATCGCTTAAGCATTGAGACTTTCTAGATGTTTTCCGCAGTACGTTCTGAAGTCTGAACTGTATTTTTCGATTCCGTCAAGATTACGACCTAGCTTCTCACACCACCTATGTTGTGTGTGTTAATTTATACATGAGTGGCGGTACCTAGAGTTTAAAGTCGACTATGAACGCCAAATTTTTTAAAAACTTTTCAGGGCAATTTTAATTTTTCTCATAAAATCTGCTGCTAGAAATCTGTTGAGAGGAAGTAACCGAAGAAACCAAGGCTTCACGTCTAGTAGCCCAACTCATTACCTACTAGATTACGGCGACTTCAGTAGCAAAATTGGAAAATATTAATTACCATATCTGCCACATGTCACGAAGCAATAAAAACCATCCATTTTGAAAAGAATAATGAAAAACGAACTCTCATAGTATGGAATCTCCAGACTTCACTATCTCAAGTTCAATCGAATTTTTCTTTTCTCCTATTTAGAGTTGTGAAGTATAAAAATCTTGATACATATATAGGGTGAACTATCTATCAGTTTAAATTTGAACCATCGGCTATTTCGAATCTGTCAATACTTATGTCATTCTATTCTGTCACAAAATTCAGTACGCTTCGTTTTCGCTTCGCTAGATGGGCCAACGAGAAACTTCATGATGATGTCGATTTTGCAAAAAAAATCATCTTTTCGGTTAAAGCCAATTTTCATTGTTAATAAGCTAAATTGCCGTATATGGGTCTCAGAAAACCCACACGTGGTCTTCAGAAGCCTGTTTGGTGTGGCTTGTGGAGGGGCCCATATATCTTTTAAAATGAGGACGACACAATCATTACGGTCAATGGAGACACCTATTGCACTATTATAACCGATTTCTTTGTACCCGCTCTTCATGGGATTTGGTTTCAACAGGACGGCGCAACTTGACACACATCCCATACCACAATCGATTTATTGTGTCAAACGTTGGATGGTCGTTTAATTAGCCGAAATGGTGATGTGAATTGGCCTCCAGGAAGCTGCAATTTGATACCGTTGGACTATTTTCTGTCGGACACCAGTAAAGAAAAGTGTTATGCCGACAAACCACATCATAATTGATCATTTGAAAGCCAACATGCGTGATACCATTGCTGAGATACGACCCCATACACTCGAAAGGGTGCACGAAAATTGGTCCAATCGAATGAGGTACAGTTAGACCAGCCGCGACAGTCATATGAATCAAAGAGTATTTCAATTCTAACCGGAACCATTGTACTTCACAACAAAAAAAAATAAACTTTTGTTTTATTACATTTTTAAATTTAAAATTATAAATCACTCAACCTACATTGCCTAGTAAATTTCTTCCATTCCATTACATTTATTGAATAATTTTTTTTCTGACCTATGCATGTATGTACAGTTAAGGAAAACATATTTAAAAAAATTTATAAAACAGAAAAAAAAATTATAAAAATTTCATTTCATTAGTGATCGTTTAATACGTAAAATATTTTTGATAAATTCACATGGAAAATATTTTAATTTAATTTTTTTTTATTTTTAATCCATTAACTTGCTGCTCCAATAAATTTTATGAAATATTTTATTAAGCATTTTAGTTAAATTAAATACGTTTAATTTTTTTTTTCTACAGCAATAGTTTCAATAATTTTTTTTTTGGATTTTATGACGACCTTCTTAAATTCGCATTCATTCTTTCGATTTCAATAAGAGTTCATAACAGTTGTATAATATTTTAATCCGATTTAAAGCGGATTTCCTTTCCAATTTGTTAACTAACAAAAATATGTTAAATGTTAAATAACAACAACAACAACAACAAAATTGTTTTCTTTCAATATTTTTTTTTAAGCTGAATTGAAAAGATTTTAAACAAAATAATTAAGTATTGTTGGCGTTAATTTAATAATTTTATGGGGTATGAGTAAAAACTATGCGGAGATTGCCTTAGATTAGTAACGCCTAGTTAATCGATTGTTTTAATTATGCTAGAAAATGAAAACTATTAACATTCTTCGTTATGGTAATTATGTGTACCAAATAAAAATAGGAATTTTCAAGTCTAAATGGGAATGTATATTCCCACCAAACCTATGAATATTACAACTTCATTAAGTTATAATTATTACATCTTATAGTTCGTTTAAATCATTAGTTCTGTAAAATTTTTTTCGTTTATCCCTTTTACAGTTAAATACCTGAATCATCTGTAGTTAGCCATGTATCGTATAACATGCCACCAGCATTTTGTATTTCACAGAAAAAAAACAAAAACAAAAAAATTCTTTGTTTTCGTTTTTAAGTAATCGTCTATTGCCGTTATTGCTTAAAAACAAATTGCTCTCTGGAATTTATGAATAATTCTGTGTATTTGTGTGTGAGTTTCCTCAACAACTTATGCAATATTAATATTGCTGAACAGAATCAAGTGAACAACACTCGCTCACTCACTCACTCACTCATGTGAACGTAGACCACCAGACCGGACCGGACCGGACCGGACCAGACCACAACAAAGTGAAACACCAGACACCACCATTGCCTGCTGCCTCTATCATCAATATTACCTCAAGCTTTGCTACACTAACTGACCGACTGATTAACAAGAAATGTCGGGTTAGCTGGTCAGTTTGTCAGTCAGTCAAACAAACTGAATTCAATTCGAACGGCAATTGTATTGCATGTTTTAGACTAGATCAGTTGTATTCATATTGTTGTTGTTGTTATTGTTGTACTTGTTCTGTTAGCATATTGTAATAAACCGCACCACATATAGAGCCAGGCATTTAACGGTAGGGGGTGCTGCATTTAATTGTTGTTGCCGTATTGGACACAAGTTTTAAACGAAATAAAATTTAAATGCATAAACAATGCATTTGTTGTTATTATCAGTGCTCCCATTTGATTATATTTTTCGTTTTTTTTTTTTCTTACCAGCCAACAAATAATTAAGACTGGTGTTGATTACGACAGACTTGTTATTGCCCTATAAAACTTGAATTTTATGTTTGAATATTAAATACAATAAAATAAAATAAAATACGATTGATTTTATTACCGTAAGAAGTTAACAATTCTATATATAACGGCTTACAATTATACGCGGCACTAACAATTATACTAACTGACAAATCTAACTAATTATGGAATTAGAAATTCCAATGCCTTTGGTCTTTAAGATATGCGTGTGCATAATTCGTTTACCTCTGCTGTTATATGATGGATTATTTATTATTATTGTCGTATAGGATGCCTGTATAGGATTTCTCTATAATATCCACCCCAACGTCGTTACTCTAACGAACCAGAGATTGCTGCTCTGCCTTCGTAAAGTTAAAGCTCCACCTAAAATCTGGCAAGCCTCTAGTCGTTTCCTTTTCAGATTGGATTAAAGCCACATAGATTCCCAGCATATACGCTGGTGAATCACTTTAATACTTTGCACAATGGTTTCTTGCATCCACGCGGTAAAAAAGTCAGTTAGTATCTCCAAGCAGTTTCAGGATATGCCTTTCTCTCTATAATAGCCAAACAAAAGTGTGTCAACCCATAAGGACTCCATTTCAACAATAATAATAAATGATAGGTTGATATGCAAAAGAAATCGAATGATTGCTTTATGTCAACATTTTCCCCTGGTTTGCAAAAATTATTATTATTTTTATTATTATTACAAAAATTATTTCACTGCTTGCTCTTAAGAACATTGGCTACATTTCACAAAACATATTTCCCATTTCCTTCTGCGTTTTACACTCTATTTCCGTTGACTTGTTTCAATTTCTTTGACCAAGTTTTACCAGCTTGGAATAGGAAATTTCTTTCACATTGTGATACTATATGATTACTGATGCTTCAGAACTAACTGACAAGTCTGGTTATATCGTCCTTTATAATCATCATCATGGCTTCACTTTCAAGTAAGACTCCATTAGAATCAAGCTGAATACCAGCCTGAATGTTTAACAAGTACAGTAAAGGCTTTAATATCAAATAATGATAACATGAACTGGTAATGTAAGTAAGTGTAGTAAGTAATACCAACATTAACTAGTGAAATGGTCAATACTCTCTTTCTCTGCAATCAATCTATAACATCTATGAAATTTATTTACAGATAAGCGAAGCATCTCCGCGTGGAAATTCATGAGAATTTAATAGATGCAGTGACAGTAATGTTCAGAACTCGTTAGTTTGCTTTCAAGCATCGCTTTACATGGAATTGAAACGGGCTCCTAAGTGTGCCCAAGTGTGTTCTGATATTAATGAAGCTCGCATTTCCTCCCATCGTATAACACCAACATCTTTTGTAAAAGAGATGTAGAATGTACTTAGCAGTGAGGCCTACCGTTTCTAAAAATAAGGGGCGATGCTTAAATTTGATGTTCGTTGTTGATGCTATTCTATCAGCAGATTCATGGAATTGCCTGAATAGAACCAAAGATCCATTAGTCAAATCTAATTTTTTTAGGAAATTTAAACGCCAAATACAACACCGCATAAAGTCGCCGTAGTCTAGTAGGTAGTGTGTTGATTTATTAGACGTGAGGCCTCAGTTCAAACCCCATGTCAGACATCATCAAAACGAAAACTGAAATAATATTTCTTCGGCGACTTCCTCTTAGCAAATTTTTGACAAAAATTCTGAGAGTAAATAAAAATTTCCATGAAAAGATTCTCAGAAAAAGGTGTCGTTCGAAGTTGACTTTAAACTATAGGTCCCCCCGCTCATGTGTAAAATTAACATGCACAACATTAATGGTGTGAGAAAGTAGGTCATAATTCTAATTAAACGGTTGTAATGACAAATTTTGTTATGACAATGATATTCAGAACTTGTTGGTTTGCTCTGAAGCAACGTCTTATCAAAACTAGCCTCGAAGTGTGCTCAAGTGTATTTTGATTTTAGTGAGGCTAAAAGATCTTCCGTAGAAATGTGTTGGGTTGTTAGAAATGGAGTGGAATGTTACTATCACTGAGATTAACCTTGATGTTTGTTGTTGATGCTATTCTCTAAGCAGACTCATGGAGTTTCCTGGATAGAACCAAAGTTTTTTTAATCAAACCTAGTTTTTTCGACAACATATATTCAACTTCCATATAAAATTTATTCTGATTGTTGTTATACATTTTTAATGTCCATCAAAACCTATTCATGAAATTAGTCAAATTTCAATAATAATCTTGAAGGACTCTCCATTGTTTCCATTACTCATCTTAATATTACAATCAATTTGCTTACCTCAGCGAACTGAAATCACTTGATTAACAATAGCAGCTAATTTATTCGACCATATGTTAACTGTAATTTTACCAATTCAATATGTAAATACGAATTTATTTATTTATGCACATACAAACATACTCTGTAAAATAGACAATAGATTTTTTCACTTTGTTTGTTCAAAAAAACTATTCCCCAGTAAAGTAGAAAAACATGTTTGTTCCCTCCAAAAAACGAAAAAAAAAATAAAAACAAAATCGACATAAAATTTATACAAACACCCACTAAATAAAGAGAGGGGATACCTTTTACGAAAATCGAAAAGTCAAAAACAAAAATGTATTCATAAACTAAATTGGACCCCACCCATTATATGCCATTCAGCAAATTCGAAAACCTAAAAAAAAGGCACTGCACAACCAACCAAAAACAAATTCATTTTCTTCAATGTGCAAAATACCAAAAAATAGTTCAACTCTGCATACATCGATTCGCATCTAAGCATTCGAATAAATCGAACAAAAAATTAAAAATAAAAAGAAGAATAAAAATTACAATTTAAATTTATTGTATTTTATTTATACATTTCCATTCTGTCTACCTTTTGTTATTCTTTTTTTATTTATTTATTTATTTATTTACAATATTTGTTTCTTCCTTTGAACTTTAGTTACAACTTTTTCCCATATTTTTCTGTTTTTATTTTTATTAAATTCTTGATTCTTAAAGAGATTTTCAGGTTGCCTTACTAAATAAATATTTACATATGTATGTACATACACACGTTGCGTTCTTTCTTTAGAAATCGAAAATCGTAAATAAAGCAATGCTTTAGCATTTGAAAAGATTATTTATCCTTTCGTCCTTTATGTAAAAGCAAAAAAAAAAATACAAGTAAAGAATTTATTTTGTCTGTATTGGAAATTTAAAGAATAGAATAAAAGAATTTGAAATATTTCTGATAACAAGGATAAACACATTGTATCGTACATATAGCATACAAACAGGAACTTTATGTTTGGTTTGATCAAATTTTTGTTAACATCAATTGAAACTGAAATATTAATAATTCGATATATTTACATACATATGTATTGAATTTAATATTAATTTAAAACGAAAATAAACATTCAACATTTTGTTGCATTATTGGTTCTTTATTCAAAATATCTACACTATCTTGTAAGTCTTCAAACGGGCTTTATGTAAGGAAAAAAATGCAGAACCATTAGAACTTCTTCTTTGGCGTCTGCCTATCAGCAGATTTCTGGCAAAAACTCTGAGAGTAATTCAAATAGCCATGAAAAGCTTCTCAAAAATCTGTCATTAAGAGTCGACTTTAACTCCGTCACTCATGTATAAAAAATTTACACACACAACATAAGTGGTGTGAGAAGCTTGGTTGTAATCCTGACTGAAGGGTTGTAATGACCAATTATTATGCATGTATGTATGTATTTGAACTTACAATTGAAAAATCATTAAACTGTTAAATAGGGGTTCTTTTAAAATGATGTTTCAAACACTTAATGGCTGCATTAAATTTTCTAAAACCGTCAAGTCAAGAAACAATCGAACATCAAACAAAATCCAACCTCGTATTTATCATTGCATTTATTTATAATTATGGAGTGTAGGCAAAAGGAGTAGAATAAATACACACACATACATAATTGATCATTGCAATCCTCCCATCAGGATTACAAGCTAGCTTCTGATATCACTAAGTTGTGTGTGTTAATTGTATCCATAAATTGGGACCAATTAAGGCCGATTCCGAACGATAGATTTTTGAGAAACTTTTCATGGCAATTATTTATTTACACTCAGCGTTTTGCCAGAAATCTACTGAAAGGCAGGCTTCATTTCGTTGGAGATAATTGACATGGGATTTGAACTGTGACCTCACGTCTAATAAGCCAATACACTACCTACTAGACTACGGCGACTTCAAATATTTGCCACAAATAAAAATTGGCTCCATGTTTTTATGTCCCAAAAGAAAATTTATAGTCGTTTAAGTTACTTTGTCACCAAAACTAATTTACGAGCTTGAGAGGTACAAATGTCAAGCAGTAACATAGCAGGCAGCACTCCTATGGTACAAGATTTTCATAAAAATGAAATTACCAACTTATAGGAGACGTAATAAAGTCAATAAATGAGAACATAAGCTGCCATAAGGAATTTTTCTTACTCGATGGCTTTAAATGTGATCAAATATGCGAACTATATTTGCCTCATATCGTATAGGCTATGCGACAACCAGGATAAAAGCAATTACCTCGTCATAGTATTATTAATTGTCATTAATCCGTTAATTCCTGTAATGTCCTCCACTTCGCTTTATCTTGTTGAATTTATTTTTCATAGACAGTAATGATTTGATGTAAAATGGAATTGTTACTCTTCAACGAGGGACTACAATGCTAATGGACAAATTCTGCGACTTCAAAACTCGCTGCTTGCGTGGCTATCAAAATTTTTTTCTAGTTCTGTCTGGCAATCATGTAGCATTAACACATCAATTTCATTGACTACTATTTCCAATTGTTTTTATTGTCCTGTAACATATATTGGGTGGGCTATCTATCGGTTTAAATTTGAACCATCTATTCTCTCACAAAATTCAGTACGCTTCGTTTTCGCTTCGCTATATAGGCTAACGAGAAACTACATAATAATGTTGATTTTCCAAAAAAAATCATTTTTTCGGTTAAAGCCCATTTTCATTGTTAATAAACAAAATTGCCGTATTTGGGTCTCAGAAAGCCCACACGAGGTCTTACAGAAGCCAATACACTCATTCCGAGTGACTGTTTGGTGCGGCATTGGCCCATATTTCTTTCAACCATTACGGTCAATGAAGACACCTATCGCACCATGATAACCGATTTTTTTGTACTCGCTCTTCATGGTATTTATGTGAATGATGTTTGGTTTCAACAGGATGGTGCAATTTGCGCTACATCTCATGTCACAATCGACTTATTGTGTCAAACGTTTGATGGCCGTTAAATTAGCCGAAGCAACGATTTGACACCGTTGGACTATTTTCTGTGGGGCGCCGTTAAAGAAAAGTGTTACGCCGACAAACCAAAGACAATTGAGCATTTGACAGACACAATTCGTGATGCTATTGCCGAGACACGACCCCATACACTCGAAAAAGTGCACGAAAATTGGTCCGATCGAATGAGGTACTGAGAGGCCAGCTGCGGCAGCCATATGAATGAAATAGTATTCCATCTCTAACCGGAACAATAGTACTTTATAACAAAAGAATAAATTTGACAAAACTTCAAACGGTTTTTGTTTTATTGCATTTTTAAATTTAAACTTTTAAATGGTCGACTGGTCTTTTAAATGGTCGACCCTTTATGTATCGTCCTGTATTATATATTTTCGTTAACAAGCCTTAGGTTTACAAAACTTCATTCTAAACAAAATCTAACGCATAATTTTTTATTTGTGAGAGTCAAGCCACTTATGATGGTTGTCATTACAAAAAAAAAATTAAATTTTCGCGTTTAATTTCATAATTTTGACACAAAAATTTTAATCATTATAATTCAAAACTAATTTTAGATTGAAGGCCTATTTACTAACATTAAATTATCCAAATATTGAATTGTTTTAGTTTTTGTTAAACAATTTAAATTTATTGTTTATTTTTAGATTATTTTATTGTTCACTTATGTATATTGATAACAAAATAGTTCGTTAAGTCTTAATGGAAGACATTTAAAGGATATTTCATTCAGTTTGTTTTTTTTTTTTAATTTGCACTTAGAACTACAGACATTCATTCTGCTTGACACGTCTTCTTCAACAGATCTACATTCTAAATACATCTACTTTCTACCCGTATAATCCAAACTATAAGAACCGCTCCAAATGTCGAGACTCTTGACGGCAGGATGAAAGTTGGCTGGTGAGCTGCGTGGATTGTAGGGATTATATTGTGGTTGTGGTGCTGGCGGCTGTGAATAGTAGTTGGGCTGATAGTGGGGTTGTTGTGGTCGTTGTGGTGGTGGTGGTGGTGGATTGTAATATTGTGGAGCAGGAGCTGGCGCTGGTGCATGAGGTCTGTAGGCGGGTGCATGATTAAAAGCAGGCGCATGATTGAATGTTTGTTGTGGGGGATTGTAGGCAGGCTGCTGTGGTCTGGGCTGTTGGTAATTGTTTAAACTAAATTTACTTGCTGCCACGGGACGATTGTATTTTTGATCACTATAATAGACTGCAGGATCTTCACGGTATTGCCCATCATCCACTTCATTCGGGCCTAAAGGAGTCGCTTTGCTCGCTGTCAGCGTAGGTGGTGGTACGTTAATATGACTGCCTATAAATTAAAAATAATACGTAAATAGTATTTACATTTCTCAACTTATACAAAAAAAAAATTGTATAAAAACTTACCCGCCGGTTCAAAACCTCTTTTTGTCGCGCCATATTCTATTTCTCTTAAGGAACCCTGATCATCCACGTAACCATATTTACCGTAGACTTCTCCATTCGGATATTTTGTTTCTATTTTAAAACTTTTATCAGCCGCCTCATAGCCATACGTGTATGAACCATCGGAGTTTTGTCTATCGATCTGTTTAAGAATCGGTACTGGTGTGGTATACTGTTGATGTTGTGCTTTGGCCTGTTGCAAAGCAATCACTAGACAGGAGACTATGAACTGAAAATAAAGAAGGACAATAATAATCAGTAAACAAATAGACTTTAAAATAATTTAATTAATATAATTCATTCATGTTGATAAATTCAATCCATTCATCAATATAAATGGGTCTGTAAAACATCTAATAGAATAAATCTTTGACCTTTGAGCTACAACTGGCTCGATAGGCAGACAGGTTACTATGGCGGTGCCTGGTCCGTTCTAAAACAAAATATCCTTAACAGAATTATTAACTGCGCATTATACTAAGGACGGTAAGCCAGAGACGGTTGAATATCTCACGTGTTTCTGCTATTCAGACTTATTGGATTAAGTTTCTTTCAATGGACTTAGTAAGATTGCTACAATTGAGGTCTTGTCCTGTAAATGTTCATCTCGGGTATTGGCTGGCTGGTGGGATGGTACACGTACTTATTGCTTCTCAGCCTTCTTTGTCTTTTTTTGTCTGTTGGCTTCAATTTCAAAATGACTTTCCTATTCATTTTCTCTTTTGAAGATATCGAAAATAAACCTCTTCTCTAATTTCTAAGTGGCAGAGTATTAGTACACCAGTTGAGTGATGGACATTAAGAAAAATGTTGCTGATGCAAGGAAGCATCGCTGTAATATAAAATTATGACAAAATACGTCGATTTTATCTGTGCATCGATTGATTTTTATAAAAAAAAAAAACAGAAGATAAGCATTATTGCATACAGGCAATGAACCTCTGTACGTCGCTATACGTCATCAAATATTTAATTCCTGTTTTTTGATTAACATCCAGAAGTTTTCTTTTATAATGCAAAAAATCCGCACATGTTCCAAGTATGTATTCTGGTGATTTGTTCTTCTCATTACAGGGTTAACATACGCATCTTGACTCGAATTTATTTACTTAATCGATCGTTACAACACTTTCATCAGAAATGCAACCCAACAACTCGCGCCAGCTATGTTGTGTATGTACCTTTTATCCATAGGTAGCGCGACTTCCAGTTTAAAGTTTAAAGACCTCGAACGACCGATTTTTGAAAAACATCTCATAACTCTTATTTTCTTATTTGCTTTCAAAGTTTTTGCAGCAACACTCTAGAAAGAAACTCTATTCTAAACTAAGTATTCTTAGAGTCTGTAATGCCCAGTAAAATACCAGTTATTATGACTAGACCACTTCTCGATGGTTTGATGCATCATTTTAATAACCCAACAAAAGTTTAGGTTGTCAAAAATCCTTTGTCTTGAAAAACTATACCACTTCCAACCCGTATTCCTACTCTACAGAAAGATTCTGGTCTTTTCAGCTGCACGGAAGCCACCCCCTCGCAAGCTGATCTGGCTGCTCATTGCCTCAGATTCTCTCATGACCTGGGATCCAGTACTGCGTACCTAGTACAGCTTCCTTTCCAGACCCTAAAGATATATGACATTGGTTGATACGATATTACTTCGTACGACCAAAACGTATGTGAAGCTTATAAAATCCTTAAAATATCAAAAAATAAATCAAATTCTTCAGATAAACATTTACATTCTAGTACACTTATGTTCTATTAAAACAAACATTTCATTTTCTATGTACATAAGTTGTTTTGTTTTTATTTTTCAAAAATTCCATTAATTGAATGGAAACGTAAAATATTTTAATATTCATAACTGACACCATTCACCTCCACCACCACCGCCGATCGTTCGTTCATTCGTTCATAGTTGTCCTATGAAATCATGGTTATTTCTTAATGCACTTTTTTTTTGCTTTTGCTTGTGTTTTTCTTATTATTATTCATAATAAAATAAATAAAGAAATAAAGAAATAAAGTAAAGTAATTGTATATTAATTAATTATTAAATAATTCTACTTTTAGAACCACAATTTAGCATGTTCCAAAGCAAAAAACAATTTATAACACAGAGAGAAACCACCTTAACGTCCTTGATTAACACATGTTTACAAACTTAAGAATTCTATCGATTATTATTACTTTTGAATATTGAATACAAAGACCATATACGAGTATATATATGTATATATACATAAGAATGCACTCTATTATAGTATATAGTATATGTTTTGTATAATTATTTTGAAATAATTAAAACGTAAACCACCCGTTTGAATAGATTTACTTCATATACATTAAGTACGTTTAAGTTAATATTGTTGTTGTTGACCATTCTCTTTATCAATTGTATAAAACATTAGAAATATTTTCAATAGATGTTTAAGCATTTATTTAATACAGTAACTGGTAAAACTCGATCATATAATAGGCATTTAAAATCTAATATTTTATAAGCTTTTAAACAGATTTAGAAAACTGTCCTCATATCGTATTTGCGTCGAGAAATAAATTCTCTAAGAGCAGTAGTAAACACAAGATTCGTTCGCTCGATTATAATATAAAGCAATAAGGAATCACATCTGATAACATTATATCCTTACGTCACTTGCAAAAGAAAAAGGAGATTAACTGTTGAACTTCCTTCGCCAATTACTTTGGATGACTTTTCTTCATTGGCTGCATAGTTAATAAAATCCTAGATGTTTTGCGTTACGTTAATGCAGTTTTGAAGGGATAATATCACTTAAAAGTTCATGTTGAGAAATATTTGCAGAGAAATCGGGACATGCTTATTACTGCTTTTAAGTTTAAAATCTCAAATAATCTGAAAGAATAGTTTGTCTTGCAAGAATCACTCACAAGACTTGCTGCAAGCCGTTAGCCTAAGAAACTTCCATCTTCTTTAAAAGATTTTAAGTGAAACAATTTGAAATATACGACACAAAGCTCTACAAGTATATTCGTATTTCAATGCTATTGCTTACTTTTACAATAGTTTTTCCATTACATAACATAATTGGTCATTACAACCCTTCAGTCAGGATTACGACCTAGTTTCTCACACCACTTAAGTTGTATGTGTTAATTTTATACATGAGTGGAGGGACCTACAGTTTAGAGTCGACTCCGAACGACAGATTTTTTAAGAAACTTTTCATGGTAATTTTATTTACTCTCAGAGTTTTTGCCAGAGATCTGCTGAGAGGAAGACGCCGAAGAAACTGTCGATCCCGCCACTTATGGATAAAATTAACATACACAACATAACTGGTGTGAGAAGCTAGTTCATAATCCTGACTGAAGAGTTGTAATGACCAACTATGTATGTATGTATATGTTATCCTTTATAGGCTATCAAAAGCAGTTATTAGAATATCAACTTCGGACGTTATTCATATAGTCTATGTTCACTATCCAAGTCTATCAAAAACGACAGTGTTGGCTAGATTCCCTAGATAACCGGCATTAAAGTGGAGAATTTGGCCTCAGAGATTAGAGTCTCCTCAGAATCTTTTCGTTCTATACTATTACAACAGTACGATTACAACTCAAAGTACATTTGCTGTCCATCTAATTCTACGAATTAAAACAGTGAAGTTACATGTATAAACTTATAGGAAATAAGGTGTCCTGAGTACTCACAATACTTTTTACGTACTCTTCAAGAGCATCCACAATATGTCATTGACTGCCACAACAGTTGTTTGTTTAAATGATCAAAGTTTTTAAAATCGAAATTCCTAAACAAGTAAAATTAATTTGGAGACAGCTGCTGTAATCTTTGCTTTGTGAACTGAAGTTAAGCAAATTATAGCTAGAGACAAATAAGCATTCGATATAAAAATATTCGATATTGACCAGTATAGGATTATTATGTGTTGAGGGGTACTAACATCATAAAAACAATTTATTGACCACTTAACATTTAAATATTATATTAGTATAGCAACAAAGTATGTGTATGTGAATGAAATGATTATTGTTATTATTATTGTTTGTATTAAGGTAATGTACCAAGTGTCAATTAAAAATATTTCCGTTATCATTTGTGGTAAACAATGATTTCTATATACAAATATAAATAAAAAAACATAAGGAAAAAGGTTGATACTATTACTACATACAACTTCAACTTCCATCAGTTTTGTTTTGTTCTTAATGCGATTTTGTTGTAGTATTTGTAGATTATATTGTTGTTGAGTGACTTACATATAACATCTACATTTACACACATAAATATACACTAATGCTTGAGTGTTTATTTTATATGTACAAGGGGTATGGTTGTAGTGTGGTATATGAGTTTAGGTCCGAATGTGTGAGTATTGTGTGTGGTAATATTATTTTTTTTTTTTTTTTGGTTAATTCTATGACACACCTTTTAAACAACAAGTTCGTATACCATTTAACAACCACTCACACTTGATTGTTATTATTATTACAGTTATTGTTGTTGCTCTCGTTCTCATATTTTATGGAATTATAAATAGGTATGTATGTAAGTAGGTTGATATGTACGGTCATATTATAAATTACAGTGAATGTCAGTATAGTGAGTAACTTGAATTCGTATTTGAATGGTAAAATATTGAAGAAAAAACCCACATTTCGTATTTTAAAGTTAAATAATGAATTGCTATTATATTGGCCGACGAAATCCTGTTAGGCTCCCATTATTAGGCATTAAATTATACAATAAATATTAAAAATTTAACAAAAATCTGTATTAATACGTCGATTATAAATGTCAGCTGGCAAGAATTATTGGTGTTTACACATGAAATAATAAAATATAATACAACAGTTTACTCCAGAAATTAAGTCGTTATGATTGTATGGGAAGTGCCAGACAGCAATGCACTTCTTAGCAGTGCCAATATATGTACGTAAGACTAATATTTCATGTGATTTCAAAATTGCAAGTTAAATTTTATATTTCAGTTCAATCAGTTAATATGCATATTTTGAGTTACAATCGATTGTAAAATATCGAATTTACAATTACCCCAGCAAAAGAGAAAACTAAATTATCATATATAAACAAAAGACTTAAGCAACAAACCCGATTTGCAAAAACGATATTTCGATCAACACTGAAATCGAAAGAATAGCTTCAACAGCGAATTGGAGCATTCAGACAGCTTCACATTTTACAAAGTAGTGACACTTTGTAAAAAGGGTTCCTCATCACTACATCTAATGAAATAACCCAATTCATTGATTTTTACTCTATAGTCATACGGCCTTGCAACAATAGATAAATGAAATGTTTAACTGGAAATACTTCACTAATAAAATTGAAACAAAATACTAAAAACTGAATCTGAAATCATCCTATGATCCTTAAAGGAATGAAAACATTTAAAATTCATATTCAAAATATAAAGTTGTTATAATTTATTACTGATACCTAAAAATAATGGATTTTGAGGAAAACTATAGCATACAAAAATTCGAAGTTTCAGGGAAGCAATTCATTAGCCTCTATTCTGGCAACACAAGTGGTCCCACTTCTGTACAAAAAGGTTTCATGTTTCACACTATAGGTGTATTACAAACAAAATGATCATTATTGGCATTATATTGACCAAAAATCCAAAAAATTAAAACATTATAAGGTCTATCAATCCGAGCTTTGTATCGTTGGTGAAGGGTCGCTAACTTTAGACCAAAATTTTTGTGCAATATTCTCGAATTCAACCCTTTTTATCGCCCATTTAGAGAATTTTGTGTTTTTAGCAAATTACTGTGAGTTAGTTAATTTAGTTTCAAACTTTAAGCTTCTTTAAATAACTTCACATCATTATGATATGCCCCGACAAGAGTTTACATCTATTTTTTAGTGCCTAGCTAAGCAAAGCAATGTATATCATTGACATCAAAATTACTGGAATGTAATGTAGTAAAGTAAACTTCTGGAATACAACAGTGCTTAATTTTGTTTGAAAATATTTTATCAGTTTTTTTCAGTTGGGAGGTAAAAATTATTAAAATGAGTCCAAATTCACTTAAGAAATATAAATTCTGTAACAATCTAGGAATTTTATAAAACCCACATATTCGTAAAGCTTGCTGATATTTTTAGTCATTAAAATTGTTCAACTGATTATTACAGAACCTCACAAATTGTCAGTTGTACTTGGTTTATATCAATTAAAAATAGGAGAGTGTAATTAGTGGAAGCATTGAAGTTGATCGTTATTATCTAAAAACCCCTTTACCCAATAAAATAGGTATTTAAACAAGCCATATTTTGAATTAAAAGACTCAAGCCAATATGAAACGGATGATGTTCCTACCAATTCGATTTTTTACATTTTGAAATTTTCGATGGCCTGTCACAAATTTTGGTAAATATTTTATTAGCATTTCAGAAATATTTTTCATCAATGATGTATGAGTATTTCATCGTGTATAACATCCATTTCATGTGGACATTTTAAGAAATGTCTAACAATTCCTTTTAACTCATAAAGTTTTAAAAAATTTACACTGCCAAGTAATTAGACATTCTAAATTTACAAACTCCTTGCAACTCCACATGATAATGTATCATATCATTAAAACAATTTCGTTGCACACTGTATGGCCACATCTGAACATATGGTTGAAAACTTTTTCTTTCTGTTTAATTAAAGCCATTTAAAACTTTATCATTGCAAATTTAAGCTCAACGTTAAATAAATAACAATATTTAAACTTTAGTTTAAACTGTGTGGTTAAATTAATTTGTTTTAATGACATAATCATGTTCATTTTTATCACTTAATCTGCTGTGCATACTTACCAGTTTATACATTATGATGTTATTTCTTTGTTTTTTTTTTGTTTTTTTAACTTAAATTCTACGTTGTAAAGTGTAAAAAAATGTTTTTTATTTTTTAATTTCAATGCAGCAGTCTTTAATGTTCTTTTCAGCACTAGAACCACTTAATTATGAGCCAGAAAGCAAGGTTTCAGTACCAAAAAAAAAATATCCATAGATTTCCTTTTTGTTTTTTGGTCTATATACATATGTATGTATGTATGTCGTTGTCAATGTTGTTACACCAATCTTTTGATATCTTTTTCTGGATGCGTTCGTTACTTTTTTCACAAGACTTCACTTAATCCAACAAAAAATATTCGAAAGTTTTTTTATACGTATATTTTTCGGTGCACTGTCAAATAATATGCGATAAAAGCAGCAGCAAAATATTGCTGGACACACGAAACAATATAAAAGCGATGCAAACAAGAGAAGAAAAAACCCAATGTTTCGTTTTGTCAAACAATTCGATGAAAACTTAAAATATTGTAACACAGCACAAGAACAAAAAAAAGATGGAATCAAAAACAAAAAAAAAGAAGAAGAGAAAAATTAACAACAAAAAATCTATGTGTATCGTTATAGAATTTGCACTTGCACAAGACTCTGTGAAACAACGGACTCAAAAGAAAATCAATGTGTTGTATGCTTTTATACCACCACCACCAACAACAACTACAAAACCATTAATATGTAGCTGATATAAAGACTTTTTTGTTTTGCTTTTTCTTTTTTAACACAACAACAATAACAATGAATACTGACTGCATTCAGTATTCAGCTAGAAAAACTTACATCCAACCAACCTTACATACATATATCTCTAGTACTCGTAAATTTATTTGGCATATTGTGTACAGCAGCACCTATAACGCCTCATACTTTGCTTGTGAGCCAGTAGACCGACCAGCTCATGTTGGAGAACTTTACATAGAAAAAATGTTGGTACACAGCAGCAATAGAAAAAACATTTTTAAACTTTTTCTTTTTCTGTTTTTTCTTCATGTAAAAGCGCCAAACAATAAACCGCACAATTTTAAATGAACTGAAAAAAGTAAAGCTCACACACACACATACACACACACAATATAAGCGAGAAAAAAACTCGAAATAAAATAAATTCATAACAAGAATTGCATTTATTACAATATGAAAATAAAAAAGTAACAACAACAATGGTAATAATAATAACAAGACTGTATTAAATATTTTATAAAATTCACAAAAAAAGAAACATAGAAAAATGAAAACAATAACATAAACTCTGAATATTTAAGAGGGCAGAGAAAAAGTAATCGTTACATAATGTTTTAGGTTTTTGACGTTAAAATAAAAAAAATGGTACAGAAAAATTGGACTATAACTAGAAATACCATATCTCTGCTAATGTAACATAAAGAAGGTGAGGTCAGGTTCAAAATGGTCTTTTCAAGTGCAAACAGATTTAATCCATTGTGTATGCCCTTGTCGATCACAGACTTAGTAATCGACCAGAACCAGACCTTACTTCTTCATTGCGTATAGCCTGTATCTCCTATGACCCAGGGCAGCACTATTAGCAATCAAGTGATCCATTAACTACTATTTCATACAGCAAAGTCTCCATATACTAGTATCTGATATGCACATCTTCTATAAGTGCTGATTGCAAGCATAGTAATCTGTAAGTGTCCTCGAAAATTTTCTCAATTTTTTCTATTGTTCCCTTGGTTTTTAGAGTCAAAGCAGAGAAAATTTGTGGAATCTTATAAACCATCAGTATCGTCCGTTTATTACATGCATACATACATACATAATGGGTCATTGCAACCTTTCCGTTAGGCTTACGACCTAGCTTCTCACACCACTTGTCTTAATTTTATGCATGAATGGTGGGATCTATAGTATAAAGTCGACTCCGAACGATAGATTTTGTTGAGAAAATTTTCATGGCAATTTTTATTTACTCTGAACATTTCTTTCTCTACTTTTTAAGAAGACTGCTGTTGATTACACTCTACTCAGCCCCACTTTAGGCATATATGTCCTCCATCTGAACTTCTTTATGTTATCAGGTCCTGACAAGTTGTAAAGCGAATTCTGATACTCCAGTAAAACCCACTGTAATGCACACTTGAGATGAGATCAGATGCCATTTTTATTGTTAACTCCTTATCGACTTTTGAAAAGTTTCCTAACGTTTTCAAAGCTCCGTAAAGTTCTACTTGGAAGATTATGCAGTACAGATACGACTGAATACATACATATGTACGTACATAATTAGTTATTACAACCCTTTAGCCAGGATTACGACCTAGTATGTTAATTTTTTACATGAGTGGTGGGGTCTGCAGTTTAAAGTCAACTCCGAACAACAGATTTTTTGAGAAACTTTCTCATGGTATTTTTATTTTCTCTCAGAGTTTTTGAAAAAAATCTGCTGAGTTGTCGAAGAAATATGTTTTCATATTTCCTTTTGTTGGAGTTGTCTGACCTGCGGTTTGAACCGTGTCCTCACGTCTAAAAGCAATCATACTACCTACTAGACTACCTATAATCGGCAACTTCAATATGTCTATCTACCCTTGTATAGTACACTCAAAATCAAATATAAATGAAGCACAAGATTAAATATTACAATGTAGAATAGAGATGAGCGATCCAGTGACTTTTGAAGAACGTTTTTCTAAGTGAACGTGATTTGTTAATCACTGTTCTTTAAAACAGTGATTGTGATCACAGTATTCCAAAAGAAAACAAAAATTTTTTTTTTTTATTTTTATTCCGACAATATAATACAATACGATAATGACAATAACGTATGTTATTAAGTCGTAAGAAAGAGATAACTAGATTCATATGTACTACGAAAATACTATGTCATCATCAATGTTATTATTTTTAATGTAATTTTTTTTATATGAAGTTTGACAATTAAGTTCCACAGAAAGTTCACAGAAAGTTCATGTATAAAAGACAAAAGTAAATAATCAGCATCATCTAATAGTAATTCTGCCTCGCTCAAAATAAAATTAAATAAATTTGAGTATGTAACAATTTTGAAAGAACGACATTATTAGTAACTGTTATTTGGCAATTTCAATCACTGTAGTTACCAGTGAATTATCAATCACCGTGATTAAATCACAGTTTTGAAAATATCGTTCATCTCTAATGTAGAACGACTTTTTAGGCAGTTACGACATTGTTAATTTCAGCTTTTCAAAAGAAATTACTTTTTCCCCCACCTTATTAAAAAAAACCTTTTGTTTTATAAATTCTGTTTATTTACCTTTGTTTAGAGCTGCTTGTTTTCAGCTTGATCAACTGCAATTACAAAAACAAAACTTGGCCAATAATGATACTTAAATTGGTTTAAAAACATAAAAAAAAATATTTCTAACCAAACCAATGCAACTAACAAGCACTTGTTCAATGCATAACTTTTTTTTGAAATTTTTCTCTTTTAAAATCAAATTTAACTCAATTTAAAGAAACTTTAATAAACTAGAGAAACTACTCACAGGAATTTAAGACAACTTAAACGTCATTCAATATCTTTAATGTTGATTAAACATTTCAACTACGCCCTCAACAGAGCATAACAAATGTTCGTTAGTTTGTTATACTTTTGGATACAGATTAATCCACAATAAAATCTGTTCAAATAAAACAAAAAAGGCAACAGGTTATTGTAGAGCAAGTTTTTTTTTTGAAAATCAAATGCACAACAAATTGTTTGAAAATAATTGAAAATATTTTCGCTTTTAACTTCAAGACATTTGGAGAACATTTTGAGCGATATTCAATGGAATGAAACAAACGACACTTTACTTGAGTAAAAATTCTTTTCTAGAACATTTCGACTGGAATATTGCAAGTGTTTTGCATTATTTTTGTCTGTGTTTCAATTTTTTATTTAAGACTTGAAATCATGCAGTTTATTTGGCTGTAGCTGTGGTCCAATACTTAATTTTACTTAAATTGGTGATACACTCAGATAACCATTGTTAGTTGATGACTTCAATTCTAAAGTAAAGCCAAACCATATAAGTTGAGCAACTAATTAAAATTGCTAAAATTAAGAAAATCAATTCGATTTTGTAATGTTTGGTTGCAGAGTCAAGAACAGAATCCATCTTAAGTTGAAGACAATAATGAGATTTAAAAAAAATTGAATAAAATCAGTCATTAAGTATTAATGATGATAAATAAGGGTATTAGTAATAAAGCGTTCAGAATAGCTACACTTATTTTCGGATGTTAATTTTATACGTGAGTGGCGGGGTCTACAGTTTAAAGTCAACTCCGAACGACATGTTTTTGATAAACTTTCACATGGCAATTTTTTTCTTACTAATGTACTGAGAGGAAGTCGCCAAAGAATAATTTTTTTTTTGATGGAGATGTCTGACTTGGGGTTTGAACCATGGCCTCACGTCTAATAATCCAACACATTACGCCAACAGTAAATATTACAATAACCGCTTTAATTGCTACCACCAAAGCCAAAAAAATTTGTGAAACCTCTTGCTCTCATGAAGAAAACTTGAGGAAGAGATAAGATTGACTAGAATGGTATATGGATTGAAATGAAACAATTTGCTTTTGTTAGGAATGCTGGAAAATTATACGTTATTACCTTAGGATCCCTAGAACAAAACACATAGAAAAACTACAAACGTTAGTGAAGTAAACTATCAGGGGCGATAAATGAAAGTCTGCCATTATCATATTCAAGATTATTTAATGTAAGTGTTACACGTTAGGGGGTCCATCCGGAAGCTCCCATTTTAGCAAAAATTTTTAAATACTGCAACCGTTATATTCGATAAGTTTGGTGAAACTTGGTCAGTATGGGGAATCCGCTTAACAGTGGCGTCCCAACGAGCCGCTATGCTTGCTCAAGTGTGCTTTGGTAAACAAAGCTACCACGTTGTCTTAATCAAGCCGTTATATTAACAATGGCAGCTGCAATGTTAGCTTGGAGAACTGGAATTGCCACTGACTTGTTCTGGTAAACGAGAGACTTCACGTATCTGCACAAAAAATAGTGGCGAGGGGTTAATTTGCATAACCTTGGTGGCCAATGGACTTGTCCCAAACTTGTGCACTTGTACTTGTGCAACAAACCAGGCTGTTAATACAGTAGGAATGGCATGTAGCATACGCGGATTTTCGGATGATATTTGTCTACTCATACACAAGATCTTTAACATACAAGTGAGAAATATCAAGAAGTATTCGCATAACCGTGGTGGCCCGTAACCTTCTGCCTTGGCCTGTGCCACCGTATACACCAATTTGGAGATTTGCTGACTAGATTTGTCTACTCTCGCACAAGATCTCTAACATACAAGTGAGGTAAATATCAAGAAATTCGAATGCATAAAAATAAACAACTTTAGTACATAGAACGCTGTATTGGAAATCCAGTTAGATGGTTACGTATATAGCGTAGTTAGCGTATATAGCAGACTTTATGCAACGAAAGGGGAATTCGTGCTCTAACCATTTGCAAATTGTGGTACAAATCAACCAAAGTACAAACCATATGTAATAGAAAGAACGCAGTATTTTTGAAGTATTTTAACATCATGAGCTTATATTAGATATTCTTGTTGAATTATATATAAAGCAGATCAAATTACCCAAGCTTACTGTTCAAATTCCAAGTGTTTTGAAGCACTTAGTTATATTGGATGCACATTTAGCACTTCTAAGCTTTAAAAAAAACTAAAGAATATCTTTTGGTTAGCTTTAAGGACACATATGCCGGAAAGCTATATGTTCCATTAAATTCGTAAAGTTGTCTACATTGTTGCTCATTTAAATAACGTTTAAAATATATTCCAGATTGAAATTTTATTGCAGATTTTTTAAATTCCAAAATGTTGCTTAGAGTACTAGTGGAGTGGTATTACTCCATTAGAATGTTAACAGTCCATATCCCTCTAATTGCTTTAGTTTATTATGTTTGAGTGGATTTAAACACGATAAACTACTCAAAATAAAACGAGTGATTTCATTACAATCCCACATGGAATTCCAAGTATTTCTATGTACAACTCATTCAATTTGTTTTTCTTTGTTCAATAACAATTTATTTGTAATACATTTAATTTATATTTATACTATGGATTTAATGTATACACTGAGACATTTCATTATAATTTTCCTGTTGTTTTCAGGAACGAGCAACGACCTCATGAAGGCGGCATATTTCTCTTCTGACAGTGCTTTAACGCAAGAGTTAATACAAATGTTAGAATGTATGAGTTTTTCAAAAACAATTTCAAGGCAATTTTATTAATAATTTAACAAAATTCTTTGTTACAGCATTACATACATATGTAAGTGAGTGCGTAATGAAACCATAAGAATGGTTTTACATTTACGTAATACCATACGTATGGTGTTCGGGTTTAATGAAATGTTTTACTGGAATTCAGGAAATCATTTCAAAAGATTAAACAGACAACCTTGGTTTGTAAATCTTATGTTAATTTGCTTAAGAATCCTATGATTTATGATAATGATTTATTAATTTTTGAATGCTTCTAATTATAAGGCAACCAAATAACTACAAATACCAAAAAAATCTTCCCCTTTTTTTCAAGGAAAATATTTTAGAATTACTTGTAGAAGTCAATATACACGATATGTTTACAAGTATTATTCAAACATGAAAATCATGTTAAATGTTACTAATTAGGAGAAAGAGACTTTCAAAAATTTCCAACAATATTCTCTAAAGACTAATTAAGCTTAATGTGATAGAAGTACGTATTGTTGTATCGCATTATGATAAACAGAAAAAAAACAACTGCATTTAGATCATTAAATAAATTATTTTTATACTAAATGTTTTCATGTGCCTCTATAAACTTAATTTTTTTTTAATCCAATTCAAATAAGCAAGATTTCCTTTGGCAAGCCTTTACGAAAAACAAATTCATGTAAAGTTTTCAAGGAATCAATCGTTTCTAAAGGCGATTTAGAATATTTATTCTGGAATTTTTTAAGTTTAAGTCATTAAGGTAATCAAGAGATAATGACTCTCATCGTGGTTAGCGCAGTAATATGAAAACTTCAGCCATATTTACAGGCATGTTTAAAATTCGTTAAAATCGTATCAATTAAGCTACATTGAGCCACCAGAATTTTATTGAGTAACACTTGTATGATTGCATTACTTTGCAGAAAATTATAGCGGTTGCTTAAGACCGAATTGTACTTTATGCTGGACAATACACTTCCAATAAAGAAGTCGCCCTAATCTAGTAGGTAGAGTGTTGATTTATTTGACGTGAGACCACGCTTCAAATCCAAGGCCTCAGACATCTCCAATAAAACGAAATATGAAAAGATATTTCTTTGGTGACTTCCTCTCCGCAAATTTTGAGCGAAAACGCTGGGAATAAACAAAAATTTCCATTTAAAGTTTCTCAAAAAATCTGTCATTCGGAGTCGACTTTAAACTGTAGGTCCTGCCACTCATATGAATGGAAATATATTACTTACATATATAATCGGTCATTACAACCCTTCAGTCAGAATTATGACCTAGCTTATTACAACATTTGTATTGTGTGTGAGTTAATTTTATCCATAAGTGGCGGGACCTACAGTTTTTCGAGAAATTTTTCATAGCAATTTTTATTTACTCTCAGGGTTTTTGTCAGAAATCTGATGAGAGGCAGTCATCCAGACATATATTTTCATATTTCGATTTGATCGAGATGTCTGACCTGGAGTTTCAACCGTAGCCTCACGTCTATAAGCCAACACACTATCTTCTAGACTACAGCGACTTCAACTCCCATACAACATACAAAACAAATTTATTACGATGTATTTGTAGGAAATAATTATACTTTCAAGTGAATACGCTTAACTTTGGATTAATATTTCCAATAAAAACCCTCTTAAACTTCACACCAATACTGAACAATAACAATAGCAAACAAATATTTATTGTTTTCCATTCTTACCGTCATGTTCTTAATGCGTTAAGGACATAATGACACTGATTAACAAGCAAAGGACTACAATACTGGCAAACCGAGTGACATGTGGATAAACAATCAAATATACAGCCATACATAGATACGCAATGGGTTAGTATGTGTATGACATTGTCACATATTGATTATGTTTCAAATAAAGTCATTCAACTTTAGCTGTCAACTGAAATGTCTCTTAAATATCCAATCATACCAACAAGAACAAGCATAATAAATAAAATTTAATTCAATAACAATTATTAAACGTACGTACAGTTTTGTTTTATTTATTTATATGACAGCAAACACACTCATACACATACACAAGATAAATAAATGAAACATTAAATTATTATAATTAATCATGAAATTTTCCAACAGGAAAGAAAGAATAAAACGACAAATAAAATAATACAGAGAAAATACAATGGCCTTGTCCATCTTAAAAGGACTTTTTGTTTTTGTTGACTTTGGTTTCCGTTTTTTCTAAAATACGATCCATACTATTGATTAGATGTTCTAAGGCCTCCTCCAATAATGCGATGCGATTGTTTAAACTGTAAGTCATTTAAATAATTACATTAAATATTACATGGGCTTTTAGTTATAGGTGAATAATTAAAATTATAAAGCGTAATTTAAACGTGAATTAATTAACAATCAATATATATCAATAATTAATTAATTGCGTTAATTTTCAATTTATTTTAAAAGTATATTGTACGGAAGTATAAAACAGTTGCAATTGGGCTAACTCGACTATAAATGTATTATTTTAACGTCAAAAGAAACTGTACAATAAGGATAAAATTCTAACAATAACCAAACTCAACTTTGAACACTTAAGAAGAGTGCCCAAAAAAAATTTGGCAATATTTCGATATTTTTTGTATTTTTTTTTTATTTTTAATTTTTGTTTCAATTTTCAAAATTAGCAATGAAACAATTTTAAAATAAAAATAACAGTAATTTATTAATGTATATTTTTTAATGTACAGTTTCTTTTGAAGCTCAGTGTCTATACTGCAGTATCTATTGTTTATTGTCTATCGTATAATATATTAACGTAAGGCAATATTTTTTATCATAACCTTGTCTAACATCGACCCAAAATGATTATTTTAATGTATATTTTCTTTACTACACGTCAAACTAAAGTTTTTCGCCATAAAACATAGTCCGCTTATATAAAGCCTTCCAACAGGCACTTCCGAAGCTATATCTGCCAACCCAGTTGTTGTTCAGACTGTTTTTTCACCTTACCATGGACAACCGCACAACTACGTGTATTCGCTGAATGGATCCTCGAGCAGATGACAACCGACCATAATTTCCAAAAGGTACATTTCTGGCCGAATGGATAGTTTAACAAACAAAATTATCGAATTGGAACGTTGTTAATCCAAATGATATCCAAGAGCAATCAATTCATACCGAAAAAGTGGCTGTTTATTATAGATTTTAGACTGGCGGCTTCATCGGTCCATATTTCTTTGAAAACAATATTGTCTAGACCGTCAATGTCATCATGGAACGTCGAATAACAAAGTCTTTTCATCAGAATTGGGTAAACTAAACACCAACGACATGCGGTTTCTACTGGACTCGTGATTTCTACGTACACTTAGCCACAAAAGTATACATACGGATAACAAATTTCAGAAATTTTGTTAACTAATCCATTTTCGTTGAAAATCTTTGTAATTGTCTGACAACTTTCCTCGATTTTAAGACGGTCTTGGTTAAAAAATTTCTGAAATTTGTTAACTTTTGTGGGCATGATGTCCACTTTGATACTTTGAATTGTGGCCCGGCACAGGCCCACAAAAGTTAACAAATTTCAGAAATTTTTTAACCAATCCATTTTTTTTTTTGAGAATATTTATAATTGTCTGACATCTTTCTTCGATTTTAAGACGGTCTTTTGCATTGGTTCAGAAATTTGTGAAATTTGTAAATCGGATGCATACCTTTGTGGGCCTGTGCAGTGCCACAATTCAGTTCAATTTCAGAAATTTTTTAACCAATGCAAAAGACCGTCTTAACATCAAGGAAACTATAAAGATTCTCAACGAAAACGGATTAGTTAAAAAATTTCGGAAACCGTACGTATAATTTAGTAACTGTGTGTACCTCACAGGCCAACCAAGCATTGGATATTCTGCACGAGAGATTTAAGGTCGTGGTCATCTCACATGGAGGTGATGGGAACTGGCCTCCGAGATCATACGATTTGACCCCGTTAGACTTTTTCTTATAAGGTTTTCTTAAGTCATAGGAGTATACGACCATGATATCGGTTATAATTAGCCTGATTTTTGTGCCAGATTTATGGAAAATTAAACATTTCGGAAGCGCTTCTCCCAGAAATACTATCTCGTAATAGAAATTTGAACGGTGTTGTATTCCACACAAACGGATAAAAAATGCCGATGATATTTCGCATACACATTATTTTATTAAACTTTGAAGATAGGAAGTGCTTAAAAAAGACCCTCTAGATATAATGGCTTCACTTCTAATCTAATCAGGACCCTGCGGAGTTCAATTGGAAGCAGGTATATGCTATTACATCCGAATTCTTCTACAGTATGTACCCTACAATACTTTATTTTGTATTCAATCGGTACTTGACTCATTCGCCCGACTTATTCTAATGATGTTTGGATCAAATTTTCGAACTGCATCGACTAACGAGTCAGTTTGAATTACATGCCACTAGTTAGCTGCTAACAAACTGACAAAATCAGCCTATGTCAGTTAACTCACTTTTTAATTTGTTGTTGCATTTTTAATGCATGATACGTGCAAATCGTGTTATAGAAATAAACTTACCGCTTGTATTCTAAATTCTCACTAGCAGGTTTTTGTGGAACCTGATCTGCAGGCAAAACCTCAAAGTACCTAAAAATTAAATACAGACATATGATCTCATCATTCATTTTCACGATTCAGAATGCTTAACTTACTCTCTTAATATTTCGCTGGCTCGCTTTTGTATACGACCGGACGATGGTTCTTTAATCGGTGCAGTTGGTTCGCGTTCGTTCAATTCATGTGAAGTTTCTTTGGTTTTTCCATTAACTTTGCTTCTACGACAACACCATGAATAGGTTTTTTTAAACAAGAGAAATAAATATGAACAAAAATGTGAACGTCCTTTAAGAACTTCACTTTTTACAGCACCATACGTGTCATTGATTATGGCCAAAAACATATTCTGTTTACAAAAAAAATTAAAAAAATTAAGACAATGTTTTAAAATAAAACCTCTACTCTTGCATATGCTTACCAATAAAATAAAGAACACAAAAAGTACATAAGTTAGGAAGTAAATGGGCCCCAATATTTGATTAGCTTCCTCAATCAGGTTATACTCGAAATCACCCAGAAACATGCGCATCAATGTTATAACCGATACACTAAAGGCACGAAAGTCTGGATGGCTGGAACCAAAAATCAACAGACCTAACTGGGCATAGGCCAGGAAGACAATGAAAAACATGACAGCAAAACCAAAAAGATCTTTTGCACACTAAATTAAAACAGAAATAAAGTACATAACAATTTGTTAGTTTTTTTTTTTTTTAATTGATAAGAATCCTTTTACCCTTCTTAATGTTGTACTAAATTGCATCATGGTCTTGTTGAAACTGATATACTTGAACATCTTAATCCACACTAGAAACACAACTATGCCCATCATATCAATATAGACCAGGTTCCAAAAGCAAATATAATCAATGCTAATGAAAGCATTAGGATCTGATTTTGCTCTCTGCATAATATCTTTCAAATACAAGGGATGTAACAGATTATAGATCAATGCTAGATAGGCAATCTGAAAAAGTTTTTATTCAAAATGGATTCAATTTTATTGCTAAACGAATTGTGTTTCTATTTACTACGTTTCGAAGAGCTACGGAATTGTGTATTGCAGAGTATTATTAAATTACGAACTATTCGCTTCAAAGCATTACGAGGATTGAGCTTCAGTATTTAAGAGAAAAATATTAATATTTTAATATTTAAATATTTAAATATTAATATAATATTATTATTTTAAGAGAAAAATATTTTGTTGTCTTATTGGAAAGTTTAGATTAGTTTAACTTGGTGAACATCGTAAACTTTGGTTCTAATAAAGCTCTCGTTCTAAAAGCACATTATCTCTAAGTACAGAGTATTCAACAATTTCAACAATTTTAGAAGAGTAAGATACATACTTCAGATCACGAAGATAATTTATACCTAAAAAATATTACGTCTTGAATCCCAAATACCTGACAATGACAAAGAAAATACTCCGTAACTCCTCATTAAAACTTCTACAGAAGTCGTTGATGTATTTTCAGCCCTTGGAAGTATATATTTAGGGGTCAGTGTCCCGTTACAATCGCTATGACGTTAGCAAGATGGATTCTAGGCAGACTTAATGCAAGTCGTGTCTTGTTGGCATCCATAAAGAGCTAGATTACTCTGCTCATTTTATGACTACGTTTGCGAATTAAAGAAACGTTTACCAAACCGTTTATTTTTCTAGCAAGAGAAGAATGCCATGGGATTATTTGTTGTACGAACTTTCAAATGTACGTCGGATATGTTGTTAGCTTCTACGTTCCAGTATCGAATTTGATTTCCAAAAAAATATTTTTTTCTATTCAGGGTCACATTAGTCTCCATCGGCCGAAAATCTACGTCTTGTAAATGTAGATAGATAGGTAGAGGTATTCTAATGAGCCCACTTAGACTACATGGGGCCAATTGTGATACCACAGTTCTCATCAATTATGCCATAGTCCTGGAACTACTTAGAGTTTTCAATGTAGCGACTCAAACTGCCGATGCCAATGTACGACAGATTACCAAGATCATTAATACAGTACGCACCAAATGCCTCTTTCTCCTTTGACATAGTGCCGGGCATATGCCCAGTAAGTGAAGAAAAGTTTTATTCCCCTCCTCAATGCATTGAACTGAATTAACAACACTTTCATTTTAAATTTTTTTTTTTTTTTCAAACAACTCAACAAATGAATCCAACTTTTCAAACTGTTGTCAGTGTTTCAATCGTCTAACCGAATATAATTTATATCTCTGAACGATGTGAGAATTTTTCATATACATTTCCACTTACCACCAACACCAATATGTCCAAAATGTTCCACATTGAAAAGAAATATTTTTTGGCTCCCACATTTGATAACTGAGTGATTTCCACGATGGTGTAGTACAGGATTAAAGCGTAGAAAATTGCACTGACTAAATAGATCGGCCAATCACCCTCCGTCCATAAAGTGTGTAATTTTAAAGCCTGGAATTGATGCGACGGAACAATGCAACCAACAGGCGGTATTTCCGCTATTATTCTGTGAAATTAGGAAAATAGCAGTTAAAGTTTCCAAATGAAAAATCGATTTATGTTTTTGTTTGATGAAATTACTTCACATTATTAAAGATATTGGTATTGATATTGAATAAAACAAATTCCAAAATAACCAAACGTGTGGCACGATCAATCCAATTGGCGTCTTTTAATTTTTGTAAAAGTTGCAGATTTTCCTTATGATCATATGTCAAATTGTAAACATAGCCGGCTCCATAGTATCTTCGAATTTGACCATGTATCATATTTACTTGCAACTCGGACATGGTATAAAATTTGGAACTTAAATATGAAAGGAAATATAAAAATTTTCCATGGAAAAATAAAGACACAGGTTACATACAAACTTACCCCATATAAATATCACTTCTATGCTCTATGTCTTGTGAATAAGCAGCAAAACATTTGGTAAAATATGTGAGAAATACATCATGCACTTGGCAAGAGTTTTCCTGTACACGTATTTGCCGGAGACGGGGTGGTCCTAACAATAAATTGTCTCTTAAATAGATGCGCGACAAATCGTCAATATCTTCAGTAACTTCTTGGAAATCTTGCGTCTCACCACTATCAAGACCTCCAATGCCACTATTATTACCATCACCATTACCATCATCATCACCATTATCATTTTCATCATTTTGTCTTTTTAATCGCTGCTCATTTGTTTCAGCATTCGATTCTATCTCCTTCTTATTGGCTTGCTGTTCATTCAAATCTGCTATAACATGCTGTAGACCATGCATATTGGCAAGAAAAATTCGTTCCATGTATAGCCACCAATCGGCTGTGGTTACCAAATCATTAAAGCTGAATTCAGTGCCCAATTCTGTTTCTAAAAATCGTTCTATAAACGATCTCTCCATTGTTTGATTGAAATAAAACATGTACAAATGATGGGCTGTATTGGCCACTACATGAATGGAACGAAAGAAAATTAATTTGTTTTTAATAAATTTTAATGCAGAAACCTAGCATTTGTCCACTTCGTTTTAGACTTACTAACTGTTGTTGCCACCATAAAAACTATGTAAATGCATATTTCAATCAGTGCCGACCGTATTGATTCATCAGTTTCATAGCTAATGTTCCGTTTAAGTAGTTTTGCTTCTGCTTTAGCCGCTTGCGGTGATTTTTCCTTTTCAGTTCTTTTGTTTTTATTAACAATACTTCTAGGCGAGAACATTTTTCTTTAAAATTAATTTTAATTGACATAAAAATAACTTTTTTATCATGCTTGTAGATTTTCTAATACAGGGTAGATCGTAATTATATTTCATATATTTTTAACCTCTTCTGGTTGAGTCTCCTTAATCAGAAAGGATGGGTAGATAAGAAGGTCACTAAGATGATAAGGCTAACCTATTGTTAGCTAAACATAACGCCTGGGTTATTATATTGGGTGTAGTGATATGGAATTTCCATTATTAAGTCCTGCTCTTTTTCAAATGTTTATGATGTTCGTTGTTGATGTTATACGTCATAGGGGCGTCCTACATGGATTATTTGTACAGGGATATTAAATGTTCTTTATTTTTAACAGTAAATCATTCGAAAATTAAATAATTTTCTGTCGGATTCAAAACTGAATTAGTCGAGCTTGAAGTCAGGCACTTTAACCATTCCACCGCGGTATTATAATCAATGCCTTGCCGCCATTTATTGTGTAGTTTTACAACTCCATTACCTACAAGTTTTTGTAATTTATTGGTGCAAGGTTTTGCCAAATGATTTTCAGGTAATCCTCAGTTTTCTACCTTTTAGGCCACCGAGAATATTTGGCAGACATCAGACGGTACAAGATCAGGGCTATACAAAACTTCTTAGCCATGTGCAGTCAATTTTTAGCAAATCCTCACGCGTAGTTTTATAGCATGGCGTTCGCAGGAGGTACTAAAATTCCTTTCCTATCAATTCTAATAACTCTTTCTCTATTACTTCATTTAGACGGTCAATTGGCAAATAGTATGGAATCGAACGTATAGTTTTGCCTTGAGGCAGTAACTCACAATGATTAATACACTTCCAATCCGACCAAATACAGTAAGAACATTGATGTATTTTGAGATAAATTTATATGACATCTGTGCTTCTTTCGATGACTCTAAGCTTACTCAAATGAAGCCAAGTGCAGCTCATGTATACCGGCTTATTTGTATCAATTCTATGATCTCATTAGTTTGCGAACCCGTACTTGATTATACTTCCTTGAAACTAATACGACTTTACGGTATTCAGTTGTGAATTTAAATTTTAATGCGAAAATTATTCAAAGGCACCATTTTAAAATCTGAATTTCATAAATTTATCAATTATTTACCCATTTTATCTAATTTCGGCCTGTTTAAATACAATTCCAGGCGCCGATGCTTCTGCGCACCACTCCGCCAGTTGACAGCACCAATCGATGACAAGGCTTCCTCAATTTGGTACTTCCAACGTAGACAAAGTCGTCCTCACATCGAATACATGGCTCACCTGAACATCCTCTTCCATCCGAACAACATAGTCGAACCAACGCAGCCGCTGGATATTAATGCGCTGTTCAACGTCCATGTCGTTGACGAGCACATACAGCTAATTTTTAGAGTGAATGCGCAAATCATCGCCAACCTCGCACTGGGTCGAAAAGGACTTTTCTCTCGAATATTTTGAAGGCTGCTGCATTGGTGCCTAATAACATCCACGCTACTGCGCCGTAAGCGACTTGTAGAGTCTAAGTAACGAAGATCTGAATCCGCCACTAATAATTCAATTTAATTTTTAATTTATATGTGTTCTTAATTAATCTCCAAGGTTGAGTTTGAGGATTCTTAACAAAACTTCTTCAGTTCTCTCTGTCCCTTGCAGTTATCTTTACTTCTTTCCGGCTTTCACCAGATGCTACAATCTCCACATTTAATGTGAGATGCTGTATTGTTCTTGGCCCATGGTCCACTTAGGTATCCAGAGTATTCTATGCCAACACTCCTTTAGGGAGTTTTCCTGCCGGCTTGTGTTGGATGTGACCCTATCTACTTCCATCGCAACGTCGAATTTGGAGTGACATTAACTCCTTATTATACCATTACAGGAGCTCTAAATTTTTGACAATTCGTATTTAAGAGGCTGGCTATGCATCCATATCAACTAGAGACCATATTCACTTGAAGTAGGAGAATATTGTTGGCTTTGCTCTACAATGTAGAGTCTACATCGATAGATAGATATATGGATTCCAATTAATTTTACAAAAAAATTAAAGACCTTTTCTTTTCTTTGAACAGAGCTTTATTAAACTCATTATATGTATGCCACATTGACCAAGAGATAATATTTTCTGTATGCCGACAACAAATGTCCACTTTATGCTACAAAAAACCCCAAGGATTTTTTTCTATTTTGATTTATTTTAAAAGAAGTCTTTTTTGTTTGTTTTCATTGTTGTTTTATTTTTTTCATTGTCTTAAAACATTTGTTTTGATAAATGTTAAACAAAATTTTAAATAAAAAATTATTTATTAATAGTATTAATTATCTTAAACATATAATTAAACAACCAAATAATTTATTGCATTTAAGTCTTCTTAAGTTAATAATTCCCCGAAATTGGTTTTTAAATTAATAATAAAATGTCAAACTTATTAATTAATTGCCACCAATTGTTAGATTATTTACTATATTATTTAATCAATAATTGCAAAGTTATTCTTATTATTTAATAAAAAAACATAAAAGTAGTAAAGCAAACTAAAATTATTAACTACAGTGTTGGTTGTGTTATAAATACCACACTATGTACTCATTTTATAATGGAAACAATATTGTTAGAGAATTAAATAAGAAAGGTCTTCATCAACCTTTAAACCTTTACTATTTTTAAGAAGAAGTTAAAATAAATTCAGAAAAATTCATTAATAGACTCCAAATATAATCTAATGTCACAACATATTGCATGACAATTAACATAATCATGTGTATATGTTCAAGTTAAAGCTCCACTTTAAAAAAATTTAAAAGTTTCTACAAACTTTCATTAAAAAATTAAGTTGTCGTGATGGTTTACAGTATCTAGATCCATTGATCTATCACATAATGCATGCCAGTAAGAAGAGTTGACTTTGCCAGGGATGTTAAACAAGGGGTTTACAGTAGTCTCATACTTCATAGCAGGAGTCGTTGGCAGTAGCATATTAAGTAACAGAAAGTCTGTTCTTATTTCTCTGACCCGTAACTTATAACATCAAACCATATCATAAGGCGCCCAAGACCACGCCTACATAATTGGCAATGTCCCGTAAAATTCTGGCAAGAAAGAATTGTCAGCTGATTTTTAAACCTTTATTAAATTTCGGCCAATACATTCCACTGACTAGGAAGCGTTAACCACGGAGGCCAATTTATCTTTTATTTCTACCCATATGGTGGCTCAGTAAAGCCCTTTACACAGATGACTGTGTGAGGTAGTTGTTTAGCTCTGAGCAATTCATTTACAGCACAGGTTCCTAGTATTCCGCTAGGCAAGTGAACCAAATAATGGAGAATTATAAAAGACACGCTATTTCCCGGAAAAATAAACAACAAACTTGAACGTAATGGCATTGTCAAAGGAATTTTAAGCAGCTCAGTTATTCCCATACATTCTCTATTGAGCTATCATCTAATCGCCGTAATTGTAATCGTGCCTACAGAGGTCAAGAAGTCTTTATGAATGTCTGATATTCATGTCCTCTATACGATTGGTGTATGTTTCTAGAGAATTTGGACGAAGAGCAAGCCTTTTGTTGAAGATGTCTCTGCATGAGATAACCGTGGAACAGATAGTTATTGGAACCTACATAAACCATCGTAAGAGTTAAAACTTTAGCATGCCCAGTTTGTCGATTTTAGCCTCATTTTTGCCCATCGTTCCAGGAGATGCTCAATAGGAAGTCAATGCAATAAAACGTAAAGTGTCCAGTTGGGTGTCGTCTACAGGATCTTGTAATTAATTGTGTCACAGCCACTGTCCAAATGGAAACACTGTAATACATTAGTAGTTCAATTATTTGATTTTACAGAAGCAATAAAACAAAGGTTTGTGCCTTCGTCTCTTTTTAATAAACTTTTCACAGATAAAAAGTAACATATAAACTTTCCTGGTCTTTTCAAGGACATTCTGCCTAAGTAAGAGTTGGGAGACGAGCACTATAAATGCAATTGAAGAGAAGGCCCGTTAAATTCCCCAAGTCTAGGAGGATTGATTCTCCGTATATTATAATTTTAACTAAACAGCTACGCTGAGCTACCCCTTACCATTTAATACACTAACATTTTAACTCTGAAGATATGTGAAAACGAAAAGGAAATATAGTCTGGAAGTCAAATATCTTGTAAAGATTTTAAATAATTTGTATCCTTCACAACATTTATCGTCCCGGCAACTGCTTCAGCAGGTTATAATAAATTTTTTACTCACAGTTTAAAAACTGTTATAATTTTGAACATTTTCAATTACATTTGAACAAAAGAAATATGGCCACATAAATACAGGGAATAATTAAAAAGCTGGCATTAGTTTACGTGATCATACTAAATAAATACGATATAAATTAAAATCTTATTTATTACAAGATAATTGTGATATATAATCAACATTATAATCCTGACAAGATTAATTCATGATTATATGCTGCTTTCCCACTAGCCACGAAATACAAAAAGAATACTTGTTATTTTAACAAACAATGAAAAAATATGTATGGTTAGTTGGAAATAGAGAAATCACTTCCTTTCTAGTGAAACTAGACCATTTGACATTTCATTTGAAAAACTATTTGATTTCATGTTAATCAAGTTTGTTGAAAACTTAATTATTAAACAAGTTCATAATTAGTGGTGTCAGTAGGAACAATTTCAGTGAAAACTTTTTAAATGCTTTTGGTTCAAAAACCGCATTCAAATGCGGTTCATATTCATATCAAACTGGATGGAGTCCAATCTTAAACACGCTAAATTTAAATTTAAATTGAAATCATTTTGTTTAAATTGAAACACACACCCGTTTATATTAACTTTGACTCTGAATCTGACTCTGACGTTGATAATTGTAGCAAAATCGTGTTAAAAGAAAATGTTAGCGTATGTATCACACTGCAAAAAGTATTATAAGTTTGCAAATTTAATTCAATAATTTTAGAATAGGGAAGTAAATAAATGCAGCTACAGAAATCAAAATCGTGTGCAGATTTGTTCATTTTTAAATAATTTTAAAATGCTTTCAAAGCATCAATAAATTTAAGTATCACCAGACACCATCAAATATGGCTGTACAATTAAGTCCAGCGATATGGAACTGCATCTATACATCGTTAGTACAAAAAAATGTTGTATGATCATGTGTTGCTTATTAGGTTAAGAGAATGCAAGACGTTTAGGATATATATTCATCTCTTTCATTTATGAAACGACGTAGCTGTAGAATGACGTAATTCTTGCACTTAAGGCAATCCAAGAACCATAATTTATTCAGAGATTGCTTTACATAGTTTTATCACGATAAAAGAGACCAGTTCGACAAAAAGCTAATTAAGCAATCTTTTCTTAAAATATTTTCTATAAAAAGATAATTCCTAGAATAAAATGCTTAAATGCTACAAAGAAAAGTTATAAGCATTCCAAATCATCTTTAAATTTAGTAAACTAAGATAGGGCGGGCAGACCGGGTTCGTTTTCCAGCCTATGCACTATGAACTCGCCGTAGTCTAGAAGGTAGTGTGTTGGCTTATTAATCATGAGGCAGCGATTTAAACCCCATGTCAGACATATCTAATAAAGCGAAATATGAAAACGAAAATATTTCTTTGGCATCTCACTCTCAACTGTTTTCTGCCAAAAACTCTGAGAAAAAATAAAGAATTGTTATGAAAAGTTTTTCAAAAAATTTGTCGTTCGGTAGGTTCGCCGCTCATGTATAAACTTAACGCACATAACATAAGTGGTGTGTGAAGTCAGGTCGTAATCCTGACTGAAGGGTTGTAATGACCACTTATGTATGTATTTATGTATGTATATAACCTAAGATAGGATTATAATGGTCCTCATTATCAAAGTGCTTTCTTTAATAATCTGTGTGTTTACTTCCCTAAATTCTTAACTATCTTAACAGCATTTGATGCATTTGTACGAATTGCAACCACTGTTTTCAGTTTTTTTGCTCTCAAAAAGATGATTTAACATATTAAGTTGCAAAAAATTGAAATCGAATATCCGAAATAAATTTTAATTTTTTTCCAAACTCAAATACTATATTTCGTATCAAAACAAGTTGTTTTGAAATCATTAACAACAACAAAAGTCAACCCTTTAAATGTCTATGACATCAATAACTACTAGTAATGGCCAAAAACCACTTTTAAGCGTTTTAGCAAACACAAAACGAGCGGCGTGGACAAACCACACTGACCATACTCAATTCACACACACACAGTCCAAATACGATTATCTCCATAAATTTTATGTTTGACAAACTAAAGACTTCATTTGAAGTGCTAATAGATACGGTAAAACGCAAAAACGTGAATCTTAATCATGAAAACCAACAACAATACTACTTAACAAATTTTAAATTAGAACTTATTTCTTGAGGTGTAAAACCAAAACAAACCATAACAATCCAGAGTAATTAACATTTTTAAAAATGACAACTTAAACAGTGTAGCGACAGCTACTTACCTAGAAATCCGTTTGATTTAGTGAGTGTTCAAGAAACTCATCAAAATTTGAGAAAAAAAAATTTGCAAAAATCAAAAAACCACCTCCGGCAAAATTTATAAAAAAAAATTATTCAAAAAAAATACCTAAGAATCTAATCTAACAACAATTTAAAAAAAAACAGAAACGAAAACGAAAACAAAACCGAAAGCAAAAACAAACCAAACGGAATACAATACAGCTCATAAGTGGCTACTACTACTACGCACGTTGTGTAGAGTGGTTGAAATAAAAATTTTATTTAATGTCGAAGCCAAAGCAAAACAGTTTTAGTTGATTTAAAACTTTCTTAACTTTTAGTTCAACATGAAACAGCAGCAGCTCCAGCAGCCACATAGCCGACAACAGCATTCTCAACAAAATGTCTGTCATCAGCAGAAGTTTAAAGTCCAATTCCTTTTAAGCATTTTATGTCTAATGGCCACTACAGCCTGGGCGGATGATTACTTAAAAGAAGCACGTAAGTTTTCATTGTAATTTCTCAAAATAAACTACTGGTATTACAGCAACGATTGTCAAATGTCAACTGTTATGTCCGACTACGCGTATAATTTAAAAGGAATATAAAATTTTGTGAATAAGAAAAAAACAAAGAAATAATAGAATTGGAAATTATTTTATTAAAGCATTTAAACTAATCAGGAATTTAATTGAATAATTTCACAAGAAAACCTAAACTCCCCAAAATAAGAACAGAATTTGAATATTTTCAATCCATTTGAATTTGATTTATCTTCGGAACTGGGCATTTTGGAGCCGGACCAACTTGTACATATGGAGGCAAAATTTTCTCATCAAATAGTTACATTTTTGGCAATTTACTAAAAAAGTTTTTTTTTGTATTAAAGCGGAAATACATGGTGTTGTCGAAGTTATTCTGTAGTCCTATATCGATTGCTATCTAAATTATATTATATTACATAAACTTCGCAGATACAATATATAGTTTCCTCAACTACGTAGATAACAGATCACAGACATTGCAACCTGCAGCGAGAACTGGATTGCGAATAAACATTTCTAACATTTTATTTACGTCGCTTGTGAATCCTGTGGTTACGTCCGTATCAATTATATTTAAGCAGCCAAATTATTTGCCATGAAATAGTATATGTCATCCTCCACATATATTTAAAAAAAATCCTTTTACTCCTGCCTAAAGACTTGGAACGTGGCATTTATTAATCGATGTCTATGGGATTTTATGAATATTCTGGATAAAAATAATATACAATGTTCTCCTGCGGAAAAGACTACATCAAGAGTACACCTTTAGAAAAATCGGTGACTTAGCAATATAATTGAATCCTAGCCATAGAACTAGAAGACTAGGCTATACCTGAAAAAGACAGGTGGAGAAAGAAGCTGCTCTCACAGTATGACTTGGAGTCTTATTAAACCATTGACTTTGGACAAACTCTGGAAAGAAAAAAATATTATTGCTCCAGGATTAACAGAGATCTAGCTCTTCCACACGACAGTTTACGATAGTCGTACGAAGACCCTTCTAACGCATGTTTTGCATGTCGCCTTCAGAATTTCAGGGGAGTTGAACTAATTTTGAAGTCGCCATAGTCTAGTAAGTAGTGCGTTGGCTTATTAGACGTAAGGCCACGGTTCAAACCCCAGGTCAGACATCAAAACGAAATATGAAAAAATATTTCTTCGGCGATTTCCTCTCAGAAGATTTCTGGCAAAAATTCTAAGAGTAAATAAAACCTGCCATGAAAAAGTTTCTCCAAAATCTGTTGACGTTAAACTGTAGGTCCCGCCACTCACGTATAAAATTAACGCACACAACATGAGTGGTGTGAGAAGCTAGGCCGTAATCCTGACTGAAGGGTTGTAATGGCCAATTATGTATGTATGTATGTGAACTAATTTTAGAAAATTTCAAACATTCTGCCTTCACATAACAAACACACTCTGTTACTGTATGCTAAAATTGAAACAGTTACTGGCCTCTTTCCATAAAATTCGAATTCATAGTTAAGGGTTAATGGACAACGACCCCGAACAATCCAGATGCGAATCCAACAAAATTGGAAATTGGTAAAATTTTAAAATTCCATTCCTCCATTACATTCTCACAAAGTGTTTTAGTTGAAGGCAACCATACCATCCTAGGGCCAGCTACAGTTTACCAATTACCTGCTGAACTCGAAAACTAGCTGAACTATGTAATAATAACAAAAGTACTTATGTCATCAGCCGTGTTGAAGCAAAGAAAATTAACAAAAATATGTAAGAAAATTAAAAAAAAATTAAGGACGTTTTATACAAAATTTATTATTTAGTGTGAAAAGATTTTCTGTTCCAAATTGTATCTTATTCGCGAGAAGCTGAATTAGAATTTTCTACCCATGACGCTAGACAATACTACACTGCATTATCATCATCATAATTACAAATTTTATTATAATAACTATGCGAAATGTAACTAAGACTTCATACCTGGGGTAGTTTGAAGGTTCTTACAGGGTTTCATTCACTAGACAGTATACAGTATACGCTCAAATGCGAATTATAATTTTATTCTTTAACTTTTAGCTTCGTTTCTCCAACCCTGTAAATCAAAAGATTCCGGAAACAGTGATTGTGTAGCAAAAGCTGTTGAAAATATTTTCACCAATTGGGGTCCAGGTAATTATTAAAAACTTAATAAATTCGTTAAAATGTGTTGCAACAACAAGAATTATTTTTTAATTCTTAAGGAGTGCCTGGCTTAAAAAATCTGGATACCATTGATCCCTTTCATGTAAAGAAAGTGCATATGGAGCAAAACAATCCAAATATCAATATGAAATTGGATGCTAAAGATATAACGGTAACTGGATTGTCACAAACTAAAATAACAAAAGCAAGGTGAGTAAAATGGAACTGTTGGTGTTATAGTCAAGGCCATTAAAATATTCACCTAAATGTTACTCATTTAATATCTTTTGTTTTTCCCCTCTTGTTATAGTGTCAACAATGAGTACAAATTCAAATTCGGTTTGAATGTGCCGAAACTAAACACCAAAGCTACTTACCGATTGAAGGGTACAATTCTTCTTTTACATTTGGATGGCTCTGGTCCCTTAAACGTAGAGCTCTGTAAGTTTTCTAAGCAAAAAAAAATTAAAAGTTTTCTGAATTTTTTTTTTATACCACCAGCTGATGCCGATGTCGTGCTTACAATGAAGACAAAACTTATCGAAGTTAATAATAAAAAATTCTTCGATGTCACCAGTATCCAATCGAAAATTAGTAATATTGCCAACTTCCATATACAATTCGATAATCTATTTGGAGGCAATAAAGAATTGGAGGACAGTGCAAATGCCGTATTTAACGAAAACTGGCGTGATCTCTTTGACATAATGCGTCCAGTTTTGGAGGAAATGTTGAATGCATTTACCATCGAACGTTTTAAGAAAATATTTGGTTTTGTACCGGCCAATTATTTCTTTACCGATTTACCTTAAACTTGTTTTAGACAACTTTTCTATTACAATCCAACTCTTGTGATAATTATTTTATGTTTTTTGTTTTTCTTTTTTGTTTGAAATTAAAACCAAACCTTTTTAAAAATTTTAGCAAATTTTGTTTTGTGAATACATATGTTTATCACGGCCTTTAAAACAGGTTTTATTTTTGCTTTTAAATTTAAATTTAAATTATAAATTTATTTTAGATTTGTTTGTTTTATCATTAAAAACTGTTTATTTAGGTAACTTAGTAACGTTTACTAATCATGAGTAGACAAAAAACAATCTAGGAAGGCTTTCTTGCTTGCTATAACAGAATATATAATAGACTAGGACCCTAGCCCAACCATTGCTAATTTCGCCAATCAATGCATACAAATTTATTTAATTTGTTGTTGGATTTGGGTTATTTCCAGTGATCTGATTCAAGTTAGTTATTGTCTTTAGATAATGATCTTCTTATTCATAGAATCGTATCGAAACACAATTTTCGAGCAAAGCCCTTCAAGTTTATGCCAAGTCATCAAAGACGTGTTTTGTCTGGTGTTGTCATAATGGAACACAAATTTATTGATCAATTTAGGTCGTTTAAAATGAATTTCTCATTAATTGTTAAGAAAAGAGATCAGAATCTATCATTTAATAAGGTTGTAGAAAATCATGATGACAAATTTCCTTTCTGACCCACCAGCCACACAGCATTACCTTTCTACGTGTCATTTCTGGCTTTGTTATCGTTTGAAAAGTTTCACTTTGCTTCGTACATAATCAACAATGTTGGCAAATTTTTTTTTTGTTCGACCAACACTCTGGGGATGGCCCCTACTCATGCAATGCATTGTGTGTTGGAACTAGGAAAATATGTTATGGAAAGGAGGAAAGAGGGACTAGTAGTTGTGAGCACTAGATTTGAGTGACAGGAAAAATCTCGGTAGGAAAGAAGTTCCACATATGAATAGTCCAACCACGACGAATTCTGTCTGTAAAGCAGTGTGCGATCCACTGGCCACTCGACCACAAACGGATATGCTCTGCGAGAAAGAGGAGTGTTACGTACGAATACATGATTCTCGAGAACAAGCCGCCTTATTTCACTCGAGCAAAATCCATTGTGGTAACGATAGAACAGTTAAACACAAGCCACATTACTACGATACTCTAATGAATCAATAGAGTTCCATTATTATTGAGTATCTTCGCCCTCTTGTACGCGGTCGAGAAGACTCATAACTGACTTCGAGACACCGACCCATACATGAGAGTTGTATTCAATTCTCGACCGGATATAAGCAGTGTAAATGGCAAGAAGATCAAATGAACTGAAGTTTTTTTTGCACAGTCTTAAGAAACTTGAATGCTATTTTCGACACTTGAAAAATTTGCTGGAGCCAGTGAACATTAAAAGATTAAGTGGGATTAGAATTTAGAGAATGAAGATCGTTAATGAAACTAAGAAATAGAGTTGGAGCTAGAACGGAACCTTGCAGTGCCCTTGACTTTAACCTGAACTAGTCTGATGGGAATACTTCTAATTGGATATGAGCAATTTTATGCGAAGAAATAGATTTCAATCCTATTCATCAGTTATTCAATTTATTTATTTATTTAATTTTTTTCTTGCTCGATTAATCCAGTACTCAGTGTCATTGCTCTTCAAAAATGTGCAGTGTTGGCATCATTCACAGTACCACACTGTTTGATTCCTTTAAATTCTCTCTATAACTCCAGTAAATAAAAGCTCTTTGGCGCAGAACAAACAAAACATTGGTTTTCATTTGGTTTTTCAAAGGAAAAAACGTAAAAGAAATTGTCGTAAATTTTTCATTCGCATACTGATAATATTTCATGCATGTTTCTCTTTGATGAATAAATACTCACAGCCAGATTTGGTCGTGCTTAAATCCTCGCATGCTTACTATTAAGTGCCCCACAACAACATAAACAACGTTTTCAAGACTTTAACTATATTAGACACAATTCCTTTGTCCGTTAAGGTTGCAAATCTCTTTCCAAGTTCCATATCATTGCTGCCAACGGGGATTATTACTCTTTTTTTTTTTTTTTTGACGAATTCAACGAAGTCAAACAGAATACTCTGCCATAATATCAGGATAGACAATGTTGTGGAAATTCCAGATTTCAGCTTTAAAAATTATGACAAAAATTCCATATTTTTTGCAACAAATCTAGATCTAACAAGAGAACCAAAATATAGATTAGTGTGTAAATGTTTGTTTTAATTTTTAATTTTTTTACATCAAATCTGAACTTTAGTCAGAAAATTAAATTGTATTCTTAGGACTAAAAACAAGAACTATTTGCATCGTATCTGTCATCGTATTGTCTGCAATTACTCATCCTATGTAGCAATTCCAATCTGCTATTTGTTTCAGATTAATGAAACACTGTATGTATGTATACATCATGTATGTACATATGTATTGTATGTATCTGTTTAATATTGTATGCTATTAAGATTTTTAAAACACAATTAAACCGAACCAAGGTCAACAATTTAGAAAGTAATAAAAAAATTCTAAAACAATAACATGAATCCTATAAAGAATTATATTTTTTAAGATAACATTTAAATAAATTAAAACAATGTTTTTTATATAATTCTAACTTTATTTGAGTATTCAGGCTATTCACAGTTTTAGATACCTTACATTGTTTTTAAAACAAAAGATTGTGCACAAAAATACTTTTTTGATCGTTTTCCGATAAGCATTTAGCTCGACATCTTTTTGTACTTTTGTTTTTGAAAACAAACGACTTTAAATACCCTTAAACAAAAAAGTTTTTTGTGTTATCGATAAATTTTCTAATAACGTTTTCCGATAAGCATTTAGCTCGACATCTTTTTTTAATTTTGTTTTTGTAAACAAACGACTTTAAATACTCTTAAACAAAGAATTTTTTTGTGTTATCGATAAATTTTCTAATAACTTTTATGCTATCGATAAGCTTTTTATTCAAATTTTATATTATTAACACTTCTTCTTGTAATTGATGATTTTTTAAAATCCTTTTTATTCAAAATCAGTTTCTAAACAAATAGTTTACCGTGGTTTGTAATAAAACAAATGGCCTTAATACACTGAGCGCCATAAGTGAGTCAACACTTTTGTTCTTAAGTATAAAAAGTTCCTTTATCATGAATTATTGTTTTTGTTCTAACATTTTATAAGTAATAAATAAACGTTTTTATTTTTGGAAATTTATTCGACTATAAAATAATAAATAAAATAAAATAAAATTGTCATGAAATCCGCTACTCATGTGTACAATTAAGACACACAACATAGGTGGTGTGAAAAGCTAGGTCGTAATCCTGACTGAAGGGTTGTAATGAATTATGAAGCAAGTGAAGTAAATAAGCTTCTCAAGATTATTTATGGTGTTTGATCAAAAGCAGCCGTAGGAATCTGTTTATAAATTGTTGTAGCTGTCGTATGTTGTTTTTAGGCATCAGATTTCACGCAATTAGTTTTAATACGTTTGAACTAAAAAAGTTCAAATGTCTTCTTGATAAATTTTACAGAAAGAATTTTTTGTCACATTTCCAAGAAATGTGAAATACGGGAAATTGATTTTAAGCAAAATTAATTGGCATCGTTCATAACCTTAAAAAACTTACTTTCAGGCTGTATATATTATATATACGTTGTTCTCTGTCTGTTATCTGCAATTTCTCTGTTTAAAGAGGAAAGTTACTTAAACATTAGCTGCACATATACTTGCACATTCATAACAATTAATTTTTATTTATGAAGGCTTTATAAAACGAAATCGAAATTAGTTTTTATAAATATGGGAGATAAACTGTGATATCTCCAAATGTTTTATACAGTATAAACAGATGCTACAATAGAATAAAACTTGTTACACAAGTTCGATGTGAAATTAACAAACGAAAAACAAACGAATTATTCAAAATTAAAAAATTTTATTCATATTTTATTGAGAATTTAAACAAAAAAAACTTCTCATAACGTTTCTTTCTTTCGTGCTTTACGGTTAATTACTATCTGATGAAGATAGATTTTTTTCGAAATCCAAAATAAAAACTTTTGTGTTGATTTGAAATCTGTTCAGTCAGTAATTTAAGCAACCACAACAAACAATAACAACCAAAGAAAGTGCGGGTGTCTACAGATTCTATACACGAGACCTTTACAGTTTACTTTGCTTACAGTTAATTGGCAAGGACATTGCATTATACAATAGAAAATAAAATAAAACTACAATAGAAACAATAATACAATGAAAATTTTCTCTAAAGTTTATGCCATTCTGGCCATAATAACAACAGCTGCCACAATTCACACTGCCAATGGTGACAAGTATTTGGCCGAAAAACGTAAGTTCTTCTTGTACTAATTACCCTAAAACTTTACAGATGGTTTTATAATTTTGTTGGTTTCCATTTTTAGCTGATTTCCTTATACCCTGTCATTTGCAGGATCCAAACTTTTCTGAATGTTTTACAAAGAGCTTTGGAGTGTTATTCCATGAGTGGAAAGATGGTATGATTTGATTTGCATTTGTACGAAATAATTAAAAGAACTTAATTTTTCTTTAATATTTCATAAATTTAAGGTATTCCTGGCTTAAAGACTGTTGGTTCTCTTGATCCGCTTGAAGTGACGCGGGTAGTTATTGATCAAAATCCCAATAATCCAGTGTCATTACATGCTGATCTTTTCAATGTACTTGTAAAAGGCGCCAGTAATGCTATAATCCAGGAAATCACGTTCGTCTCTTTTTAACATTAAAATCTATTAAAATTTATTGACACCATTGCATTGACACTATTTCTCTAATTGCATACAGATTCAATCCAAAAACATTGAAACAAAAAATCACAATCGCTGTGCCAAAATTACGTTTCGAGTCGGACTATAAATTGAAAGGCCGCATTTTGAATTTGTCATTAAATGGCAATGGTAAAGCCTTCTTTGAAGTTGGTAAGTTATTTTGAAAATTTTTAGGGAATTCTTATGACAAGAATCGGCATAGAAATGTGAACATAAGTTCTAACACATTAGTTCTTTCGATCTAAAAGTTTGTGTTTAGCAACATGCCTTGGCCTAACCAAAACTCTTCACTATTTGTAAATCAAGGACACAAACTCTTGATGCCATGTTTTAGTACGATCGTATACCGTATGTTTTATTACATGGTGTAGTATGACGCATTCAAATTTAGCCCCATCATGAAATAATATTCCATATTGAGTTGAGTGTAGTGGGTAGTAGTAATCTAATGGGTAATGTGTTGGCTAATTAGACATCAACAAACATGTCCAACTAAACGAACTATGAAAAAGTATTTTTTAGGCGACTTCCTCTCAGCAGATTTGTGGCAAAAACTCTGAGAATAAAGCAAAAAATGCCATGAAAAAGTTTTTTAAAAATCTTGTCGTTTGTCGATAGACGCACGCACCTCGCCAATAGGAAAATTGGCGACAGAACGAATAAAGACTGCCTTAACAGAATCAATGTGGGAGTATTTTTGTGGCAAATCATGTCCTGTAAATCTGTACACAATTTGTAGTCTAGCGGTTTCAAATCAGGATAATTAAATGGCCATTCTCCAGACGAGATGAATGCTGGTAAATTGTTTTGGCACCAGATTTGAATCATTTTAACTGCACGAGCTAGCATAGAATCTTGCTTGAAAGACAACGACTGGTTTTGAAACATATAATGGTTTCACAAAAGATTCCGAAATAGATTCTTAATAAACTTTGTCCCATATTTTAACCTTTAGTTCACAGAAAACCTAGTCACGACCCCACCGTACGAGATACCGACAAATCATGACTGAAACAAGGCGATGACCCTTTTCAACCGGATGAAATGGTTTCGATGCATGTTTACATGTAGTTTAGCTTGTGCAAGTGCTTACCAAAATTCTTTCCCATTTCTCCGTTCCAGTCTCCAGTCTTCTCAAACAATTCTAGGCACCGATAGAAGAATATGCGACTACTCCGGTAATCATATCACACTTAAACTGAACATTAACAGCGATAGGGTTCACAATAACTGACCACTCCATGCTGAAACTTAATTTCGTTAATTTCGATGCATATAAGGTGCTGGACAGGGAATTGTGATTGTTGACAATATTCTGAAGTTTGTCAGTGCAATAGACTTGGAGGAGACACTATATGGATACCATATAATGTATTCACTGTTGTAATAATATTTGTGTGCCTACAAAACATATACATTTTTCATTTAATTAGGTGATTAGTTTATTACAGTAGGTCTTAAAGTAAACCTGTAATTCGAGTTAGCTTATCACTGACAAACGCAGCCTCGTTAAGGGATGATTGGATTTCTACTAACAAGACATTGGCGATACCTGATTTTGCTGGTGTTGTCCATTGTTGCCGTTATCGTTCCTCGATGAATTATTTTGAAGGAGAAAGTTGATAATTGGGTCAAATACATTTCCCATAGGATGGATTTTTAAATTTGGTAGTCCAGTCTAGTCAGTTTTTGTCTGGTCATCAAAGATGTTTGTAGCCAAACTTTGGGATGTTAACACACAATGTAATTTTTTTGGTCAATATCTGTCGCTTTGTTTGCTTTATCTAGGTTTTGAAGTAGTCTGTGACAAAGCAATGCCGGCCCTTAAGCGTTTTGTTTACTTTTAATATTCTCACATTTGACCCTTGTTTGAAAGACATTTCCTAATGACTGATAATAATTCGGTCAATCAAATAATGTTGCGCTATTTTGTTTCCCAATTCTAATTTTAATTTCTCTCTCTCTCCTGTATTACAGAAAATTTCGTTGTAGTACTACACGTACAAGTTAAACTCCGTGATGAATTCGGTTATACTTTTACGGACATGGAAAAATTGAAATTGGAAATTGTGAATGTTGGCGGTTTTAGTGTTCGTTTGGACAATCTATTCAATGGACAAAAAGTGCTGGAGGACAGCACAAATGCTGTATTCAATGAAAATTGGCGTGAGTTTTATGACATTTTAAAACCGGCCATAAAGGAAGCAGTACAGGCAATCATGAAAGATCGTCTATCAAAAGCCTATAGTTACGTACCGGCCAATTACTTTATTGCGGATATACCTACAGCAGCAGAACATAGTGGTTAGATGTAAGAGCAATAATTATGGGAATTAAAATAGAATGTAATTGTATATATTATGTAAAGTATTTGTTATGTTTATTAAATAAATATAAAACTCTGTTATGGTATTACAAAAATATACTAAAATTTTAACAACAATATTCGCGGTATTAAATAGGCCTTTATTTAAAATAAATTCATAAATTTCGTGGCTTTAAAGGCCTACCAAGTGATGTTCTAAGCCAAGTTACATTCTGTAAAACTCCTTACAGCACATGATCGTTGAAAACACTTAAAATACTAACAATTAAACAGCACTTGACAACAGTATTAGAATCCAAATAATAAATTAAAATATTTTTACAGGGTATCTAAACAAATAGTTTTCAAATAATTTACAAACAAATATTCACATCTAATGGTGCTAATGAGGTCTACAATATTATAAATTTATTCAATTTGAATTTGAATTTATTTTTCGTTTTTATTCTTTCATTAGACTTCAACTTACATACAACAACAAATACAAATTTCATAAATTATTGAATTTTTATTATTATTATTTGTTGTTGTTGTTGTTGTAGTTTTAACTCACGCCAATATTAGAAAAATTCGTGTTGCAGTATGAAGTACTTGTTTAACGTTCGTTTGACCTCTTTAACGTGTGCCATTGAAAAGCTTAACGAACTCTGTAAACGAGTCGTAATCACTACGAATGACATGATTAAACAATTTTTCTATTTTTTATTTTTCTTTATTTTGCAACCTAAGGCATGGTCAAGGTTAAACGCATCTATTTTTCTTATTTTTTATGTTAATTTGTTACTGTGGTTACTGTGTTGCAAGTTTCTGAAATAATGATTCTATCAAGAACTTCAATGCATTCTTTGTCTTAATTTAATGAGTTTTTCAATCAGAAAAAAAAGAAAACTCTTTTTAATGATAAAAAATTGTATTTTTTTATATTGTTTGTATGCTTTCTCGATTTTATGAAATAATATTTGTAAAACATCGAAACAAACGATTGACTAGTCAGCATTATTTTACTGCATATTGGATAGGATTGTCATAGAATCGACAGGCAACAAAAACGCCAGGAATTTAGCTGAGAAATTCTTAGGTAATTACCGCCTATTTCATATAAATTTGAAAATCTGAAATTTGATGAATGGATACGTGTGTAAACCAAATTGTCGAATTTAAAACAATAGCAATCCAATTCAAGAGCATCACAAAAAAGTGACTGCTTAGTGTAGATTCTGGTCTGACATCGTTATCGGTCTATATTTCTTATAAAACGTTTTTGGTCAGGGTACCACCGGACGGCGCTCATGCTACATTTGATTTTTTGTACGAGTGGTTTGAAGAAATAGTCTTCCCACTTGGCAGTGATATAGATTGACCCCCAAGATCGTGCGACTTCACCCAGTTAGCCTCTTTCTTGTAGAGTTTTCTTAAGTCACATATGTACATATGTATGCAAATAATGCACAAACCGTAGCAGTCCTCAAAGTCACCAAAACCCATGCCATTGGCCAAATTCAGTTTAATTTTCTGTGCACGTTTCGTTTACGCTTCGCCCAAAGATTCCATGACGGACATTTTAACCTGCAAACGGATAAAAAATGCCGATGATATCTCGCAATAGAAAATCGTACATTTCGGATTCACTCCATACCTTGGTTTGATTTTTATCTTATACTCTACACATAATGCCATCAATGGGCCTTTCAAACGAATATAAACTTTCGTTGATGTCTCACACACCCTTGGTTTTATTTATTTGAGTTTTAAAATAGGAAGCGCTTAATTAAAGTCCAGATTTAATTTTATTTACTATAATTTTATTATTATAATTTTATAATTAATAAAAATGAAAAATTTGCACGAATTATGTTTCGAATAGAATTTCTTCTTAATGACATATTGAACACTCTTCAATTATTTTACATGTCCATAAGTCGTACTAGTGCTTCGCAATTAATTAAATTTAATACTTCAATAAAAACAAGTTTAGAAAAATACAAAATAATTATTATACTTACATCTACTGGCGTTGTACTTGATGTTGAAGTTATACGAGTACATTTCATTATCAATCATCAGGGCTATTTCCATACATAGAACAATCAAAGCAGAACAGATGTGTTACGTTGTTAAAGTTAAAATTATAATTTTTATATAATAAATCATAACTTTTAAAATGTAAAACAAGCAGGTTTATCTAGGCAAATAAAGCTGTTAACGAAATATGAATATGGCAATGATGTGATAAGTAACATGACTTAGAAAAAAATCACTAAGGTTTTAAAATTGTTGTATACCATCTAGGTCTCAATGTTAGATACACTTTTTTGTTCTCTGCCTTTTAACTACCTAAGGAATTTGATTTTATTTATAATTTTTTATTTTATTTATTTATAGTCCCAATGGTCCCCCGATTTTCCACACTATGCTCCATAGGTAGCAAAATTCGACAAGTTCATCAATCGTTTGGCCTTCTATAGGCAATACTTAAGCGTTATTTGTATTTAATATCCGATGTTCCGTAGGTGCACCTGTATTATCCATTAGGTTGTGTCGTTTCGATTTGAATGCAGTAGAAAACAAAATTCTTTTCACAATTTTGTAAGGCTTCATTTCAGTCCCCAATTATTCTTCAGAATCTCAGAGAGAATAACATCAACCAAGAACATTACATGAAGTTAAGGAAGCACCGCTTTTTCAGAAAGAGTAAAATTTACTGAGAATTTTATTTAATACCACAACCATATATATTTAGGTGGCAACCCTATAATTCCAGAAGCGGCTACAGTTTTGATCTTAGCGGTATTTATATAATATGACCTTAGAAGGTATAAGGGAGTAACTAAATATAGTATGCGCAGTCAAGTCATCACAATGTTAAGAACACAGCTAAAAGGATTGACGTATGCCTGAGCATATTTTAAATGCCTGGCTCAGCAGGTTTTCATGATTGAGTTGGAATGTGGCCTTCATATCCAAGTCTTTGATATGACAATAATTTGATAATTAATTTGTATCCAAATGTGTTCCACATGCCTGGCTGGTTCAGCCTGTCTTAAGACGCATCGAAGTTCATTATTATTTCTGATGCGGCCAACGCAACATTAGAGCGACCACCTTATTCTCCACTCAAAGAAGCGAAATTCTCTTCACATATCTATTGCCTTCAATTCGAATTCTACTTCCTATCCACTTACGGTACTTAGTCATCTTCCGCTTGTTTGTAAAACTTACGACGTTGGTATTACGATGGAAAATAAACTGCCATTCAGTGGCTCTATTAGTTTATTCGATATTCCTTTAGCAGACTTGAGTATGCAAGTCTAGACTAGGTTATCATTCTTAATGGAGCAATTTTCAAATGATTTGTAACAATTACCAAATTATGTATGCTTGCTTCTTATTACGCATATACAATAGTACACCTTACCACTTTATTTTAATATTAAAGTGATATTTTAACTGATTTTCTGTAAATCCGACAGAGAATACCCAGGATACTTTTTAATACTCTAGAGTGGGCAAATAGAATTCCACCATTAACAAACATGTTTGTCGTACACGTCTCCAAAAATACGTCTGCGTTTTCCGTTTATCGTTCATTATAAACTGTTCGAATTATTCTTCCATTCCATACCAAAATATTGCAGTCGCAGTAAACAATACGTCCCTTTTGAATTCCAATGCACAAATTAGCATAAGATTCAGATATTTTACGTATAGAATATTTTACATGTACATAAAGGCGCAAACAACTATGCACCATATTAAAACAAATAATTTATTTTAAAAGCTCTGCATTAATGCAGTTACTTTCCTTTACTACAATTAGATAAGAATAATTTAAAATCAATAACAATAATGTTTACAATAAAAATTTCAAGTAATTTTCCAAACGACTATTGGATAACTGACACTTGTTCTGTGTGAAAGTACGTATATTAACAGATTTTGAAAGATGATTTGATTATTTCGATTCATGTAAACGAGTTTAGATACAATAGACACCGCCTATTGTAAACCCTACTGACGTTTTGTATTTAATTTGAAAATATCAACAAACCTTATTTACAACGCAAAAGACTCTAGTAGGAGTAGATTGCGATAATGGAAAATAGTACCTATGATCGAAACTATGATTTGGAAAAAGAATAACTAATATTCTCTTGTGCTCTTATATGTATGGTATATACAGTGAGCCTCAAAAGAAACTGTACACTAAGTATAAAATTCAAATATAAATATAAAATTTAATAAAACAATCACCAAACTCAACTTTTACCATTTAAGGAGAGTGCCCGAAAAAATTTGACAACAGTTCCAAATTTTTTGTAATTATTTTGTTGTTTTAATGTTAAAAACTGGCAATGAAACAATTTTAAAATAAAAATAAAAAAATGGTAATTTCTTTAATGTACAGTTTCTTTAGACGCTCACTGTGTATATATGTGTATATCCAAAGTCACATACCATATCTACTGTAGTTATTTTTGGAGTTGCCATAGTCTATTAGGTAGTGTATGGTCTTATTAGACGAGAGCGCGTGGTACAAACCCTGCCTCAGACATCTGGAATATATCTAAATTTCCATAAAAATTTTAAAATTTGTCGCTCGGAGTCTACTTTGAGTCCCGCCGCCTATGGATACAATTAACACACACAATATGGGTAGTGTGAGTAGCTTGGTCGTAATCCTGACTAAAGGAGTATAATGGCTAATTTAGTTAATAAAGAGTGGTTGTCATTTATTATAGTCATTATGTCATACTTAATATTGGATTACTCCTTAACCTATTTGCTTGATAAATTAAATTTTCTATTATTTTTACTATTCAATAAAGGAGAATATAACACCAGTATCCTGGTAAGTGTCGGTCTCACCTAAATAAATATTTTAAAAGGAGTGATGCATAACACATACAGGACTTTCTCAAGTGACATTGGCAGACAGGTGTCTCTACCAAATTCGCATTGTGTATGCATTTCTCCAGTTTCTTCTATTCATTGGTCCTAGATGAGTGTGTGTTACAATATTTTCCTCGTAAGGATATCTGTTATCACAAAAAGACACACATCATCCTTACTTACACAGTTCGAGAAACCGATTAAATTCTGTCCTTTTGTAATTCATAGCGCATTAAAAAAAGACACTGACTATTATATTCTCAAGTCTTAAATAAGAATGAATAAAATGAATGAATGGAAAATAACCAAATGCAATAAACAGATCAAACGATTTATGATTTGTTTCTAATCAATTAAGAAAACAACATTTCCATTATCACAGAATATGGGATGCAAACAGATTCGATTTAAAATTTAATAGTCATCGTAGCAGCAGTGCCATAGCAAATTAAAATTGTAAATGAATATTGAATTTCATTACAAAAATTTAATTGTATTTTATTACCATTATTTGTTCTGCTTTGAACCTGTTAAGGGCAATTAACATCTATTTATTATTTTTATTAACACATTTAAATAAATATTTAATAAAATTGTTGAAAAAAATCTCGAGTAAACAAAAATTTATTGTTTTTGTAATTTTAATTATTTATAAAGTTTTTTTTTCTAACAACAAAACTTGTACAAATACAACAATTTAATTATTTTAATTTTTTTTCTGTCAACTTTTTAAAAAATCTAATGGATGAAGAGAAATTTTCGAAAAACAGTGAAAATAAATACGAAAAACGTCACGCTTTTGACATTTCGACGAGAGTTAATTTGTACAAACAAGTCAAAGTGATTCATAAACATTTTTATTTTATTTAAAAAGTATTTTATAGACAGACATTTAACACATATTACAATAAAAAAAGAGAGATAATTATACAAAATTTTACAATCAACTTTTAATTGCAATGTAATTAAGATTCATAAATCTTTATGGAGCAATTTTAAACGGGTTAATATGTCTTCCAGACAGTTTGTGTACAATATTCTTCCATTCTGGAGTCATGCTAAAACTATTATTATTATTGATGGTAAATTATATTTGAAATGTTCTCTACAACAGTTGTGTACTTGTAAAAATAATTACTTTTTACTTTACAGGTGAAAAGGTTGTCTAATGTGACCATATATGAGCCCATAACCTGCATTTTATATAATTAATACTTATGAAACTAAAACTAATTGAAGTTCATGAATATTAGCGTATTTAATGTGATAAACTATCTATTGATTGATAGTTAAACTAAAACAAAAGACTTAAGAAACGAACACCATGCTAAAAACTCAGTAGATTAGCTTGTGAAAATAAACTTTTTACCCAGCATATCCTTTATTAGTTGAGCGAATATTCGAGACTTTTAACTTGCTCTGCTTAATATTTCACAAAGCTCACTGCAGTGTAGCCTGTCATATTAACACTCTTTAATTTTCTAGCTTTTTTTAGAGTAAAAATTGAAAGTATTTAAAAAATTCCTTAAAATTAAATAATCAGAAGTGTGTAATAAAAACAAGAGATAAAAATCAGACTTTTAATTCGCGCATAAATTTAAAAGTTAAAAATTCCCATAAAATTTGTAAATTACAAGGTCGATTGCTTAAATTTCCAACACAGGGCTGTAGTAATATGTAACAGCAAAGACAAAAGTCAGGTTTGAATGTTTGTATGTATGAATGTCTAAAATAAATAAAGAAAAACATGTTAATAATGCCAAGACCTGGCAGAAATTGTCTCCTGTCTTTTCAGGAGACCCAATTAACCTCATGTGGATTCCTAGACATTGAAACATTGAAGATAACAAGATAACTAATGAACTTGCGCAACAGATAAAGCGAATGAAGGCATACTTGAGTCCGGCAATCTTCTGAAGAGGGAGAAATAACATAAATACAATCTGTATTGATATGTAAAGTGACATCTTTAGATACACGCAAAACAAGAATAGCATTAGAACTAACAAAAATCCATCTTAAGAATCTAATAATTGTCACAATAGGGTTCTGATCTCTAAGTATACACTGACACAGATTGAAATTACCATACAACAACAGAAGCTTTAATGGAGAAACTAAGAATTTAATAATAAACAAAAGACTTAAGACACAAACTTTCCTTATTCTATTTTTTACATATAAAAATAAGGAATTTTTTCTCATGAAAATTAAAATATTTTTTTAAATTTTTTCTTTTTTTCTCTCAAACAAGAGGTTTAATCGATTAATTGTTAAATTCATTGCACTAATTTATTTATTTTTCCGTTTTTTTTGTGTTTTATTTTATTAAATTATTTCTCTGTTTAATTTTATTGTAAAAAAAAATGTTGGCAAACGCACTGACTAACACTACATTAAACACTTAAAGTTGTGAATAATAAAACATTTAACTATTTTAACAATGAAATTTCAATAAGTCAATATAACTATATAAGAGATACATATGTACATAATCCATCCAATAGGTCGACTATAGTGTACCTTATTGCATGAAATTACCGACTGATGTAAAGTGACTTCATTCGCTGTAATAGTGAATACGTTATCATAGAAACACAATAGAAATGTTGCTATTTTTACTTCCGTTTAACCAAGTTTGGTTTCAATTCATTAGCTATAATGATAAGTTGTTCTTCATATAAACTTTGTTTAGGAATATATTCTTAGAAATGTATCTCGTAAGTCGACGTGTTGTGAATTAAAAGTATGCAATTTTTCATTATTTTTATTATTATTTCTGGTGAATTATTTCTAACGAAATATTTGCTTGTGTTTCATGTACTTCAAGTCTGCTCGATTAGGTTTCATACGCGCCCTAAACGGTTACTTTAATCGTATTAGTCGAGGCTAAACTATATGGTAACGAGCATTATGTTTTTATTTGAAGTCAATGGGAAACAGCGTTTGAAAAAATAAAGTTGTGGACTTATAAAGAAAGAATTATTTTTATCGAATTTTATCGAATCATTTAAACCCTTTTCATGATATATTTACCATATTAGTATTGTTCTGTCCTCTTATATGAAAGTCGGGAGTTTAGAATAGCTATCAATCACATCTGATTGTCATTGGATATACCTCTAAACCTCTAATGTACAAAATTTTCATGAGAAAAACAAAAATACTTACATATCTTGTATATTCGTAGGGTTTCAATTGTAGTCCATTTATTAATAAACGAATTATTAAACGCGGAAACTCACGAGAGCATTCGTTATACCACAAATAACATGTTATGATTCAATTTGAAAGTCGCCCTAGCCTAGTAGGTGGTGTATTGATTTATTACACGTAAGGCCAAGATTCAAACCCCAGGACAGACATCTCGAACAAAACGAAATACGAAATCTGAATAATATTTCTTCGGCGACTTCCTCTCAGCAGATTATTGGCACACACTCTGACAGTTAGATAAAAATTACAAAAGTCGTTCGGAAACGACTTTAAACTGTAGGTACCATAACTCATGTATAAAATTAACACACAACGTAATTGGTGTGGAAAGCTATATCGTAATCCTGACTGAAGAGTTGTAAGGACCATTTATGTATATCCAGTGGTCAGCTTCTAGCCACAGAAGCTATTAAACCACAAGTGAACTTGTGAACTTGTCAAGCTTCAATGTATTTGAATATTCGTTCAGAGCGTCATCAAGTCTCCGGCAGACCTGAAAACCTGTAAATACGCTTATTTGGAGACAGCAACTCTAGTCATTATTTTCTCTCTCCACAGTTCCAACACAATACATTCTCTGAGTGTTATTGTTATTGTCTTGAACAGGGGGCCATATGACTCTGATCATAAGTCCTATTGTACTTCCCTAAAACTTTATAGGGTATTTCTTTAATGTCTCATTCAAGCCTATTGCCTCTCTCAGGCTGTTCGGTGTCAACAATGAGAACTTTCTGCCCAGCAGCTGATATTCTTACAAGTATTTCCTTCTGGTTTAAATGAATGCCCGACAGGATCCAAGAATGTGTGCCGACGATTCATTCTCGTCTACATATTGTGTTCGAGACAATTATGGTGTTTGTATATAAAAAAATTAAGAACAACTTAAGTGTATATGGAGTGTTCTGAGGTATGATAAAATTGATATCCTTTAAAAAGCACTCAAAATTAATTCTTTCCGAGAGCAATCAATGTCCTTCCGAAATACTTTTCATATATGATGCAGGTATTTTACCTTATTTTAGAAAGTCACCTTGCTTCGATTGATAGTTAAGTGTAGAATTGTTTTTATTTTGTTGCTAATGTTTATAATATTAACATTTTACTAATCATGGTGTTATAGGGTATTAAAACAACAGCAAATAATTAACAATAAGAGAATAGCAATATTATTATAAATAAATATCAAGTATACTATACATGTAAATAGATAGAATGAGCAGTATAAACACATATATATGTATATATACATATCTACTTATATATACATATATATATATATATATATATATATTGATATATAGCTTTATAAACATTATGTATGTAACAGGAGAATAAGAAGAAAAAAATAGTTACTAAGAACTGATCATATTTCAAAATTCAAACAACTTGTTGTTGTTGTCGTCGTCGTTCAACTTGCCTCAATTTTATAAAAATGCTAACAACACTGAAGTATCGAGCAGTTGAACTTTAGCGTTTTACAAAGATACGCGATCACAAGTTTTTCTAGATACATTCTAGAAATCAATGAAAAACTAAAATAAAGTGAAACAAAAAATTTTAATTTTACAACAATTATTCGTAGTCGTTAACGTCACACGCATTTCGGAAAATTTAATGCGCGCGCGTGCCGGTTAAATACAACGTCAATACCTTTTTTTTTATTTGAAATTTGTTTGTTGCAAATAAAAAAAATTTTGAAAAAAATGAAATCATTTAACCTTTTAAATTTGGGCAGTTGGCATTTAAATTGCTTGGTGGCAGTGTGTTTTCTAAGTCTTATAAATGGTTCAACTAGTTTCGATTATTTCAAGGAGCAACGTAAGTTCTCTACAGTGCATACAGTGAAGAAAGAAAGAAAAAAAACTTGAACCTAAAAATCATGAAAGAAAACTGATGTATAAATAATAATTCATGTATAAATGGATTTATGTGGATAATTAAAAAATAATATAATACAGCTAGAAGGTTAAAGGTTTTTAAAGGTTATATAGACGCTTAGCTGTAGCTTTGACCTATAGACACCATAATTTTGTTGTTAAATTTTTACAAAACTAGAGAGATTAATACCGTCGAGGGTGCCCTGGTAGTCTATTGGGTAGTGTGCTGGACTACTAGTGTGAGGGACGTGGGTTTGATTCCCACCACAGACTCTGTTCTGCTACATTATACCGTGCATAAGGTCTAAGTGACTCAGTAATTAATAAATAAATAAAAAAAAATAAAAATAATAATAACAGCCAAGAGCATAGTGAACAGTATATCAGTTTTTCAGCACGAGGTCTATGGGTTCGATTACCATAGTTTACTCCCTTAAACAAAACATAATCCGCAAATAAATACCATCCTAATGTCTATTCATACGTCTTTACTAAAAAATTCTACTTGTCGTCGTTTTTGGCATTGTATGCAACTAAGATTCCACTGGCACAAAAGACACTTTTCTAGACATAATGGTTCTCGCCATACATACAACTATTATTGGCCATTACAACTCTTCACTCAGGTGTGTATGTGCTAATTTTAAACATGAGTGGCGGGACATACAGTTTTTAAGTCGATTCCGAACGACAGATTTGTAGGAAAATTGTTAATGGCAATTTTTAATTACCATTTTATTTGCCAGCAATCTGCTGAGAGAAAGTCGCTGGAGAAGTATTTCATTCGTTTTTTGTTGGAGATGTCTGACCTAGCGTTTGAATTGTGGTCTCATATCTAATAAGCCACCAGACTATCTACTAGGCTACGACGACTTTTAATTGCGACCATACTCTACAATACTGTTGGGAATATTACAAAATTTATATTCTTTATCACTATTACGGCAATACTACATTCCATACTACAGGGGATTGCAAAGTGTCAATGGTTGTTTGGTTTTTTAGAGGAAAGTTTATAGTGCTCGCTTTACAACAATTTTTTTTTATTTCGTGTTGTAGAACTGGATAGGTAGTTAATATGCCGTATGTTGCCTAAATGGTGAGCACCTCTTAGAATGGACTTATGCAACACACGTCAGCTAAGAACGCTACGTCTATCGCCTGGACGTCTTTAACACTTTATCTAAGAAGAAGGTATCATCAATATGCAATATTTACGCAATGAAAATGTAAAACAAAACATGCAACGCCTGGATTCTGCATTTATCATGCAAAATTTAATTTTATTTATTATTTAAGTTTTATATCAGGCCACACCTTTATAACTCCATATCACCATCGACTTTAACGGTTTTTCCGATTTCAAGTTAAAAGTTCTAGAGAATTACCCGTATTGTTATTTGTTATTGCTAGTTATTGTCTCTCAATATGTTGAGCAGTTGAGCCAAGAGTATTATCATCTGTCAAAGGCTCCTTGAGGTGCCTTCAAATTTTTTTCAATACACACCCTGAAGTAAAGTTCTATACACACAGTTCTATGAATCCTAAAACGGCTTACGAGACATTTCACCACTACTAATGAAACCATTCAGATGGAGTCGACCGTTTTATTTTTCGTAATTTTAATTGAAAACTTTATTTCTCTGATCAGAAGACAATCTATTAAAAAGAAAATAAATGAGGATATTGAGAGTTTAATCCAGAAAGAAAGAATTCAAAACTAGGCCCTGAACGGAAATCTTTTTGTGTGACAGCCTTAAGACACTAAAACCTTTTTATCAACAATGCTTTATAATCTAAAACTTCAATGTTGTTCGAAGGGAAGTAATCGGTTTTAGTTATCGTGCATTGTTGACAATTGAAATCAGAATCAATCCTTTGCCCAGGCTGTCAATGCACATAATGAAAAATTTACTTTCAATCTTAACACACAAACACCATCACCATTACGTAAGCTTTACAAAGTTTTTCAGAAGCCTGAGAAACATCCTCAGCTTTACTTTGGTAAAAAAGGGAAATATGTCCGTAATGTTCAGAATTTTTTCTTATTGCAAAATATTGTGATTTTGTTAGTTTGGCAGCTTAAAACTACGGAAAATGTGTAACCAAACTTTATTGATAACTCAGTATTTAAAAAAACCAATTGATATTCAATGTTAAATTAATTCTTTTTCATTTTAATTACAGCCGCTTTTCTTAAACCCTGTAAAATTTATGAGCCAGGCTTTACACCTTGTTCCACTGAAAATACACAAAATTTGATGAAGGAACTGGCTAAAGGTAAGAAAAAGAGTTCAAATTTAGAATAGATTTATGCAGCTCTAGTGTTTTAGGTATTCCTGAGGTAACAGCTGTCATTGGACCCTTAGATCCTATAAAATTGAAAGATATTAACTTTCGCCAGGATAATACAGATGCAGCATCATTAAGAGCAGATTTAACCGACTTAACGGCAACAGGTTTAAGCAAATTGGTTATAAAAGAAAGCAAGTAAGTCCAAATGATTCAATCAGATACGAATAAAAAATGGAAAAGTTTTTAAAATGAAAAATTAAAATTAGAATGAAACGTCAAAAACAAAAATTCCAATGATATGTTTATGATTTCAGAGTCAGCAAAAAAGATTTCAGCTGGTTAACTAAAATCTTTTTACCGAAATTCAGACTGGAAGGTCACTATAAAATGGATGGTCGTATTCTACTTTTGCCTCTCAATGGTGAAGGACACTTTTTCATTGAAATTGGTAAAGATAACTTAGTTCCTATGGAAGTATTTTTATTTAAAATCATAATTTTGTTTTGCATCCTTCCAGATAATATGGATCTAACTATGCGTACCAAGACGCATCTTATCGAAAAGGGCGGTTTCACTTTTTACAATGTTACCAGCGTTAAAGTTGATTTGGATATTTCGAAATTGCGTACGCAATTTGATGATCTCTTTGGTGGCAACAATAAAGAAGTGGAACGCAGTACCAATGAATCATTCAATAAAAATTGGAAAGAATTTTTCGAAGCCTTAAGACCACTCATCAATGAAACTGTGGAACGCGTCTTATACGATTTACTGCATCCAGTATTTTTAATGATTCCAGCCAATTTCATGATTGAAGATATACCAACGCCAGAAAAGTTATATGGCGGTAAACAATAGCGTGTATATGAAATGAATTTTTTAAACTTTTTATTAAAAATGATTTAAGAAAACTTCAAATTATTATTGTTGCCAAATAAATTTTATACCATTAATATAATATGTACTCTTAAAAATAATGCATTATTACATTAACAGCATACTTTGCAGGCGAATCAAAAAAAATTGGTACGCTGTATCTCGTAAACTATCCGATAACACCATACAAGTACTAAGTCGCAACTTATCCTGTTATAAGAAATCCATTGGACTACCTTGCGGTGCCGCGTTTTGATGTTAAGCTTTGATGATAAGATATCATCTAAACCGGTTTGAGACTATTATGATAGCAGGTGCTTTTAGAACAAACTTTTCTAAGGCATTGTTAACTGTCCTTAACTGGCTTTCACTAGACAAGTTTGAAGGCACTGAAGCCATATATACATACATAATTGGTCATTACAACCCTTCAGTCAGGATTACGACCTAGCTTCTCACACCACTTATGCTGTGTGCGTTAATTTTATACATGAGTGGCGGGACCCACAGTTTAAAGTCGAATCCGAGCGACAGATTTTTGAAAAACTTTTCATGGAATGGAGCTATACTTACTTAATTGGCCATAACAACCCGTTTAACGGATTTCGGCCTGCCGCAGCACATCCTTCCAGGTGCCTCTACGCGCCTTGCCTTGCGCGCCTACGCCAGTTGGTTACACCAATCGATGACAGGGCTTCCTCGATTTGGTCCTTCCAACGGATACAAGGTCGTCCTCTTCGCCGACTTCCACAGATTCCCGCATCAAATCCTCCTCCATTCGAACGACATGGCCGAGCCAGCGCAGTCGCTGGATATTAATACGCTGTACAACGTCAATGTCGTTGAGGAGCTCATACAGCTCACTGTTGGATCGGATACGGAGATCATCGCCAACTCGTACAGGACCGAAGATCTTACGTAGGACTTTTCTCTCGAACACTCTCAAGGCCGCTGCATCAGTTCTTAATAGGGTCCATGCCTCTGCGCCATAAAGAAGCACGGGTATGATGAGTGTCTTGTAGAGTGTTAGTTTTGTCGTAAGAGAGAGGTCTCTGCTACTCAATTGCCTATTGAGACCATAGTAGCTATGTTAAAATATTAGGTATTGAAAATGTTGATCTTTTTTGATCCTGATTTTATTGCGAAGTACTTAATAGACCCTACACTTCTACAGAGAACATCATTCTAATATTTACTGGCTGATCCACATATGTAATCTTTTTCGAATCATAGATTATCCAGTATCTGAATATATGGCACAGGGATGTTTAAGTGTTTACTGAGAGAAGTGGCCCTAGAGAGTGTATATACCACATCTAACTTTTTGTCCAAGAATGCAAGGTATCTGTTCTGTTATTCCAATGTGGGTTCAAAAAAGAAGAGTATTCCTTCAATATAAATATTCCCACTTGAATAGAAACTACACTACACTAGTCTGGATTTGCCTTAAATCTACACATAACTCCAGAAGAAACTGTAGTAACAAGAGAGAAGAGCGAACTGCAAAATATCTTCTCCAGCATTGTTCGACAAATAGTTGCGCGACAACCAACATTTATCATCAAAACGTTTCTAGAGATGGTTTAGAAAAAATCCACACCTTCATAGAACTATCATACATACATACGTAATTGGTCATTACAACCCTGCAGTCAGGATTACCTAGATAGACCTAGTTTCTTACACCACTAATGGTGTGAGACCTACAGTTTAAAGTCGACTCCAAACAACATATTTTCGAGAAACTTTTCATAGCATTTTTATTTACTCTCAGAGTTTTTGCCAAAAATCTGCAGAGAGGAAATCGCCGAAGAAATATTCAAATTTCGTTTGATTGGATACGTCTAAACTGGGGTTTGAACGGTGTTTTCACGTCTAATAAGTCAACACACTACCTACGACTACGGCGACTTCATAGAACTATCATGATGATTAAAAGTGCCAGTCTGGAAATAAGGCGGCTGTCAAATTAATCTAGCGATATACTCTATTTTACTTCGCCATCTCATCAGACTCGCAATTGTGTATTGAAAATTTCTAAGTTTATGATTTTTAAGTTTTGATACAACAAAAATATATTAAGTATCGTACAAATTACGGAAGATAGCAAGACAATTTAAAATATTGCTAGTATGAAATGCTTAAATAGCCATTAAATCAGTTCCAGCTTATTCTTTGGGACTATAAGATGGCTATGCAACATATAATCAACAAAGTATAATGCTATGTTATTATGTTCCACATTTATGCATGCAGACTGTACGTGATCGAGCGACTTAACTCTTATTTAACTTCAAATTTAAAAATAAAATATCTAAGAAATATATAAAAATCAGGGCCGAAGCCATAACTGATCGCATTATTTTTTGTTGTTTAAGATTTATTAATAAAATATTTCACAAAATCGAAATATTATATGAAATTAAATTAAATTACGGACTTTTACAATGTAATGAATTCAAAAATATTTAAGTACTCGCATAGGCTTACAATTAATTTGTGTTTGTATTTATTTTCTTTTGGTAAACATTACAAAACACAATAGAATTAAAAAGTAATTGTTTGGAGTGAAAGAATGGGAGAAACACGGAAAACTTAAAAGTCTAAAAATCAAAAAAATTTAAACATCATTGAAACCAATCCCATTTTTTATAGTCAACCTCGTTAACCAATTTCGAGATTTGAGTATGATGAGTATTGCCATCGCGCATGAATATACGACGATTACCCAATGGCTGTAATTGACGGTAGTTGTCAACTAGAGCACCTTCCTGGCTATCAGACAATTGACGGAAGCGAGAAATCTGTAAGAAGCATGAAAACAATTTCATTAATTAAACGATTAAATATTATATCATTGGTGAATACCTGTTTGGGTGAAATTGGTATGGGATCCGGATACAAAACCCAAGTAACAGCCTCCGAACAGGGTGGTGTAGTTAAGGAGCCTAAAATTTAAATTTAAAATTAAATTTGCTTTACTAATGTGCGATTCGTTATCATTTATTTATTTATTTGTAAGCTACTGTGAGCTTGTGTTATCTGTAGATGGGTATCAATGCATAAGGTGAAACTTATTGAAATAGTTATCAAGCTGTCAGCTGTCTAATTACATTGTTATAACAATTTAATATTATTTTAAATTAACTCAGTTGTTTTATGCTTTTTTTTTCTGTACAAAAAACAACATTCCTCACAACATTGCTCACCTTTATATGTATAGAATTTATCAATATCGACACCATGTATTAGAGATGCTAGAGAAAATGTTACATTCAGAGCAACTTCATTACCAGCTTCCGGTATTAAGTGTAAATGACGGCATATTGTTGTAAGACCAGTACTTTCATCTTCATCCAACTATATATGAAAGAGAAATAAATTGCAATGAATAAATACGCTTACATTTTGTTATAAATTTAATAAAAAATGAATTGTCAATTGCAGATATGCATACAAGGGATTAGCAACAAACCTCTCCCTCATATTTCTGTCTTTGGAAAAAGTGTCACTAAATAAGTAAAAACTTTACAAGAGTTTAAAATATATAACGCAGAATATCTTTACATATCGGGTGGGCCATCTATCGGTTTAAATTTAAGCCATCGGTTATTTCGAATATGGCAATACTTATGTATGTCATTCTATTTTGTCACAAAATTCAGTATATTATCTCCACTGAACGTAATGAAATGATTTACACTTGAGCAAAACGATTGGATTTATTAGACCAATGAGAAACTGCATGATGATGTCGATTTTGCCAAAAAAAATCATATTTTTGGATGAAGCTCATTTTCACCTTGGTGGGTAAGTTAATAAGCAAAATTGCCGTATTTTGGGCTCAGATAATCCACACGTGGTCTTACAGAAGCCAGTGCACTGATTCTACTCGGAACTGTTTGGTGCGGCTTGTGGAGCGAAGCCATCACCCATTACAGTCAATGGAAACATCGCACCATGTTAATCCATTTTTCCCCTCTTCATGGTATTGATGTGAACGATTTTTGATTTCAACAAGATGGTGCAACTTGGCACACATCTCATGCCACAATCGATTTATTGCATCAAACGTTTGATAGCCGTTTAATTAGCCAAAATGGTGATGTCAATTCTTTGCCAAGAAACTGCGATTTGACACCGTTGGACTATTTTCTGTGGGGAGCCAGAACAATTGGGCGTTTGAAGGCCAACATTTGTGATGCTATTCCCGAGACACGACCACATACACTCAATAAAGTGCACGAAAATTGGTCCGATCGAAAGAGGTACTGTGAGGCCAGCCGTGACAGCCATATGATTCTTTGTACTTCACAACAAAAAAATAAACTTTGCAAAATTTCAAATCGTTTTTGTTTTATTGCATTTTTAATTTTAAACTTTTAAATGGCCCACCTTTTACAAAGAAAAACAATGGATTCTACTGTAAGATTTTAATTGTTGGTGTATGGTATGGTAAAGATAAAAAACAAAATAATATTTGTTTCTTCTAATAATAAGAAATAAACACCTGACTATAATATGATTAAGCAACTCTTTGAACACTTATAATAAGTCTTATCAACTACTGTTAATGACCTGACAACTCATCAATCTCATTGAACATCAAACTAATTTTATTTTTCAAACAAAATATTTTGATTGGCAATTTAGTTTTTATTTACAAATTATTAGTTCGAAATACTAAAACATGACGACGTGCTTTTAAATTAAAAGGTAATCATCAAATAAATTGGTTCAAAAAAACAAAAGAAAACAAAAGAAAAACTATTCTAAAGACTAAACAATGTTGAAAATTTACATCAAAATTCACACACACACACACACTCACTAGTACATATACTTACATTGAAAAAGAATCCCAATACAGCAGCACCATCCACATAGTCGAGAGCCTCTGCCAAAGTGGCATATTTTTTATTGCGATGCACAATATGCATTTCCATAGTGTAGCGAATATCGTTGACAACATGCTCAGCACCGCGATTATTTTTATCACCCCAATGGAAGTGAATACCTTCCACCTCAAATTCGCCCGGCAACTTCGCACCGCGTACATATGGCATGAACTCGCCATTATCCCTTTCTGCATCAGATAGTTTCGGTATGGTAATTGAGACTGTCGATGATAGAAAAAATGTGAAAAAAAAAAATACAAAAAGGTAAGCAATTCTAAACACAAGGAATTGCTACTAGAAAAGAAAAAAATTCGAAAAAAAAAGAACAATGAACTGGACCTTAAGAAGATGTTCAATGAATAAATGGCAACAACAGCACAAAAACTCTGTTCTACTGAAATCGAATTATGCACCGAATTGATTGGCACAGACTTGATTGAAGAGGTGTTTATGGAAAAATGCACGCTTATGCGAAAGGAAAAAATCAATTGAAGGTAGTGTAGGAGTTCTGAGCACTTTAAAAGAAATCCTTTGAGTATATTTTTTGCTTTTAATCCTTAAAAGCCTTTAATTAATAATTGATTTGATTTAATTTAAAAATAAATTTCTTTAATATGTTACCAGAATAATTGGAAAAACCTGCAAAGAAGATGAAGAAAGAAAAATACATGGAATATTACAATTAATTTTCATTTTCTTCATTTATTAAGAATGAAGTAAAAATTGTGCAAAATAATTAATTGGTGCTCTGAACTCCTACAGTGGACAATTATTGAAAGGAATTATTGATTGCAATTAAAAGTGATTCTATTACACTGGATCGTTAAGGAGGCGAATTAAATAGAACAATAAATTTTTTAAATTTATTTATTGGAACGTACTTTTGACCCATAGTGGCAGGGCAAATAGACTTGGCAATTTAGCTACCAGTTTAAGATTATCTGCCATTACGGTGTTAATAGTTTTGTGGACCAATTTAAGACTGTATTGTCATCAACAAGAAACGATTATTCAAAAGTAGTTGCTTTTGGCAAAAAAAAAAGGGAGTAGAGTTCCATCATAACAAAATTGCAACTTTCAAATGGATGATGATTTGCTGAAGACCTAGAACCTTGCTAAACAATAGTGCTTTTAAATTCTTTACTTATTTACAAATAAACATTTACCTGTATGGCCATTATTGATCATTATTAAAGGATAGGATAGGACGTTATGGTAACCAATCATATCCACTGCCGGCATATGGAGAGGTATAGTCTAAAAATACAACAAAGAAAATTTTAAATTATTTAAATGCTGATTAAAAAATGTTTTCATTATTAGAAAAAGAACTCTCAAGGAAGGCGCTCAAAAGAATACAGGTTAAGCTAATATGCTTATCTGCTTCGCCTGGAAAACACTTCAGTAGTTTAGTATGCTTATCAACTTATAAACTTAAAGTCTGATGTTGCTTTCATCTCTCAGAAACGTCGAATTACTTGTCAAAGGCATAATAAATGAAAATAATCCGTGATATTAGTATATACTAGTTGCTCAATAACATTTGTTATCCAAAGAAATAGATTAGAGGCCTATTTGACTCTATGAAACGTATTGCCAGAGATATTGTTTTCTGCTAGTCTTTTGAAGTTTGTTACTTTCCTACACACAAAAAGGCATATACAGTGATGGTGTATACACTTCATTTTCTGCTTTTATAAAGATTATACCAGTTCCGTTATCGCTCTCGTCCAAACAATATGTGTTGCATGGAACTACAACTATTTATAATGTTTTAAATCCTTTTTGTTCGTTTTTAGAATCAGTTTTAAGTCAATTACGTGGAGCGATAGTGGAATATATCGGATTCTTAACGACATACCATAAGCACAACACTTCACACCGTTGTCTGCCTTCCACCTATTATACATTAGTTCATATTCTGCAAGCAGACTGTGTTCCCTTAATGGCATGTTGTCTGTTATTGGCAATGCTTAGTTGACCGCTCCTCCACCGCTCTCTAGTTCTTCTCAGAAAATACATTGTTTACGTTAAGTATCTCGCCGATCATGGATCTCATTTTCTCCCGATGTTCGTCAAAAATCATGTATTTGATCACGACATCTTCCGCAGCTAATTTTCTAGCGATCGACTATCTTTCTTAAGTGTGAAATCATTATTTCATATAAAAGAAACTCTTTTTAGCTCACTATCACTGACGTATTATACTTATAGACACTTACCCTGCTCGAGTGTACCGATATGGGTGATTGAGTTTTACCCGCACAGTGGCCATGATGACGTGCCCAACGCCTTTGGTTTGGTTCAGAGTAACCGAAACGATGAGCATATGCAACTAAAAATAAAAAAAAAATTAAATAAAATCGAAATTAGTAAACATATTAATTATAAATAAGAAAACAAAATGAAAATGAAATAATAAACAAAAATTAAATCAAAATCTAATCAAAACTATTCAAACACTGTCAAATACTTCATGAACGTACTTGAGTTCAATTTATCAAGTGAACTACTCAAAATGCCACTGATATGGGTATTTTCCTGTCCAATAACTAACTATTTGGGTGAATTATCAATCTGAAATTAAAGAAACATGACGTTGAAAACATTTCCGTAAAGAAGTTTTGCTTTATCTAGGTATGACGAAACATTTTTGGAAACTTTACATGGAAACATTATATGGAAAGAAATATTCTATCTTGCAAATCTTGTATGCATTGTATATTTACGTACATATATGTATATATATGTACATTTGTAATCCAATCATGCTGCCTGGTAATATCAGTCATATTTTTAGTTTACAATTGCGAATTGTGCATCAATAGCAGCCTTCATTTGAGTGTCATGGTATTCAAGTGTGATTATTAAAGAGTTGCAAAACATACTTATTGAATGCAAACAACTATTACTATGTATGTATGTGATTATCATTTAGTCATTGGCACTTAATAAACAAATAAGGAAAATCAAAATTTGATTTTATCGTCAAACTAACTATCAATTAATAAAATATTTATAGCTTTTCCATGAACCATTTTTTATTTAGTTTAGCCTTGAACCCTTATGTTCTTAGCATGTTACGATAGCGAACCAAATAGAGCTTTAAATTTTGTAGGGGTGGGTGGTATTATTTTTCAAAGTATATTCTGAGCATGCTCTATTACAGTAAAAATATTACAGAATATTCTTATAAGAACTTTGTTTCATGAATCAACATGGGGATATAGCTCAGTGGTAGAGCATTCGACTGCAGATCGAGAGGTCCCCGGTTCAAACCCGGGTGTCCCCTTAATAAATTTTTTTTTAATTAAATATTTTTTTTATTTAAATTGAAAATTTTTTAATTTATCTGACTTTGATCCACACATCCTCTCTTTAAGAGTCAATTCTCGCAAAACGGAATTGAGTTACCTATTTATCTTTAATGGGATCCAACTTTCCCTACCCATAAGGGTAAAACGTATCTGGGGATAATCCTGGATCCCTAACCCTCCTCGAAAGAGCCATAAGAAAAATCTGAGATTTTAAAGCCGCCATCACCTGCTGACTTTTCTATTCTGCTGCCATAACGAAAAGATATGGACACATCAAGGTCGATTATATGTTTCCTTTAACAACTATTAACTTCTGGTCCAGGTTTCCAGTGGAAGCTTGAGGTTTATACCGATGGTGTCAAAATGCTCGACAGAGTGGGCTGTGGTATATTTACCAAGGGTTCTAATATTAAATTTTCTTATAATTTGCCTGGAGTTCTTGGCCATATTAAAATTGGCACAATACTTATTGGGTTACTGGATTTACTTCAGGCTGCGATTATGTCCGTCGTGAACATTTTCACCTTCTTCCATGAATGCCGAGGATTTCTCAGGGAAATTTCGAATCATTCAAAGGTAGCGCTTATATGGGTTCCAAGATCTAAGGATATCAGCTACTGGCCATCACCATTGCCATTTGATTGTTCGTTAGCAGCAGGAAGGTGCGTGAAACATTGCTAGAGTCTGCTGGACTTACATATATGGACAAGAAGAGTGCTCATACACTTCCGTTTTTAAACCTATAAGTACCATCCATAGCACAATTACGATTCTCAGGGGCCGCTGTCTTATTAAAAGCTATGCCGATGGACTAGGCATTCCATCGTATGACTTCTGCAGGAGATCAGGGTCTGAGGAGAATAAAGAAACTGCTTCGATTATAATCGACGATTATGAACACAAATAGAGCCAGCTTAGTTTAGGGGAAAATCAAAAATCAGGTACCGAGATATTTTATTAAGTATTCCAAAATTAAAAAAAATTTTAAAAAATTAAAAAAAATTAAAAAGTTCTGAACAGGGGACACCCGGGTTTGAACCGGGGACCTCTCGATCTGCAGTCGAATGCTCTACCACTGAGCTATATCCCCCACACAAGCATCGATGACAAACACGAAATAAATGCTACTCAAGTACTTACAACTGAAAATAGAACGCACAAAAAAGAAATTCTATTAAACAGTCAGCGACAATTGATAAGGGCAAGAAAGCCTAAGGCAATATTGTTTAAATAAATACAAACACCCACACTATACCACCATATAAAAACAAGAAACAATAACTTTTATAACAATATGATAAGAATTACGTTTGAATTATAAAGAAAATATTTCGTTTTTTTTTTTTAATTTAAACATTTTAATTAAAGACTGCATTTTTAAAGTCAACTGTTTTTTTTTTGGCAACTTTGTTTTATTGTGCAAATTTTTCATTATTTGTTTTAGAATCTGTTTTTAGAAAATATAAATACAAGTACAAATAAACAATAAAAATAAACGCAATAAATTTAGATTTAAAAACTAGACGTTTTAGTTAAAAAACGGACTATTTTTTGTTTCTTTTTTTTATCATTTTATTACACGTGACTTAATTTGCAGTACTAACGTGTTAATTTATTTATAAATTAACAAATATTGTTTTTTTTTTTTTGTTTAAAAAACAAACAATCGTTATATTTTTTTTATTATTTTATTATCATTTTGAAAATGGTAATAAATGAGAATTTTTATGGTCAAGAACATGTTTAATAGCAGAAGTAATTTACACTGTTCGTTTAGGCATTTGAAAATTTATAAAAAATTGTCGGAACACCCCCTAAATTTTGAACTGTTATTACAAAACTAAAATTTAGAATACTACCGCAGGCCTCAATATGGTAAAAAGCTGGCCCATTTAGTCATAAGAATTCTTCTTATCACATATAATGTCATCCTACGACTTGAATATTACCCTCTAGAATAGAAGGTTACATCGGTTAAAATGAGACCTAAAATCGTGCGAAATCGGAGTCATACAGACCATGAGTTTTTTGCCAGCAGTACACAAACTATTAGACAAACTCCTTGTCTAAATTAAAATCAATATTAAATGTGAACAGGTACTAAGCAGTACTATGTATCTTCAGAAAAGGCAACCGTTTCCTTCCGTTTCTCAAGTGTTCGACAGAGTTCGTCATGAAGCAAATTTTAATTTTTTGTTATATTAAGGCCGAATTTTTCTACACCATTAAGGTACTTTCTAGCCGGTTGAAGTTTGTATGGTGGTCCGTTTTTTAGTCCATATAAGTGTACTACGGGCTTATCATTCACAATTCATCCACACATTGCTCCCTTTGCTAAAGACACTGCTTTCTTTAGCACACATGAGAATTACCACGAAGCGTTTCGATACCTAAAGAGAAAAAAAATTTCAGCTGGAGAGGTTGTTAAATCTATGGGGAATAAAAGACGGAGTCATAGAGAAATTATGGAATAGTTTTCTTTTTAAGTTCATGGAACGCAATCCCTTTCACTTTTCAGTCATCCGTGACTTAAATGAATAATTCAAATGCAATGTACTGCACAAAGAAAAGTGTGTTTTATATTCGTATATGACTGAGATCCATACAATTTTCAATGAGAATTGCAAATGTGATTAAAATGATCTGCACATTTTTTTTATTAATTTTGTTTTGAAAACTAAACAAATGTAAGTCTAGTTTTATAAAATTACAATCAATAAAGAGTATTTTTTCAAGACTCTCAAATAACAGTTTTCAATAAACAAATACGACAAGGGTTAGTAAATGTTCACAATCGTTATAGAAGTGCAGAGATGCGTTCCTAGTATTACACCCTAATAGAAGTACTAAAGTGACGTAGCAGTAGATTAGTATTTCCAATCAACATACAATAGAAGCAAAGTTCTGTATATTCTTAAGTTTGAAGTAAGTTTATTTACATATTAAATCTGGTTTTTAATATCTTCGAAAGTTAGTAATAAAATCTCTATATCGGTCACTGTTAAAATACAGTATATAAATGATCGTGAATTTGTTCATTATATAACAAAATAATGATAAAACAACTGTCTAATCGATTAACGAAAATAAGTTCTCAAAAAGAACACCCTTTTATATTTACTAATTAATCCATTCGAAACAACTTTCAAAGCAAATACTTCAAACAAAAACTTCTCGACATACACCGGTGAATAGAAGCGATTGAGAATCCATATGTTAATTAACATTTACGACTATTACGTATGTACACAGACAAATTAGTATTTTATTTATTATTACATTGGTACACTTCAAAAATAATAATTTTTTTACATTCACTGCTGGAGAAATTATCACGAAATTCAAAAGTTACATAAGTTTTTTAATAAATAGCTAAAGAGCTAAAATAGGGGATGTTAGAAAAAGTTCGGTTTTCGTCAGACGGCCATCGTTATAGACGGTAGAAAGCCCGGAATTTACACCCAGAAAGCTAACGCCGTGTAAATTGTTTAGTTTAAGCTTCTATAACCTCAGCAATCTTCTGACAAAAACTCTCAGATTAATTAGAATTGACATGAAAAGTTTCTCAAAAAATCTATCGTTCAGAGCTTACTTCAAACTGCTGGTATAGCCCCTCATGGATAAAATTAACACACAATTAACAACTTGGGTGGTGTGAGTAGTCAGGACGTAATTCTAACTAAAGAATTGTAAAGACCAATTAAGGAAGTAAGAAAGCTTCTACCACCTGGTCAAATGATTGATTCAGACGTTTCCTATCAACAATTGCAGACTTTGAAGCAAGAAATTCAAATGAATAGGTTACATCTTTGGTAGTCCGTTAGAAAAGTTAGTTAGGCTTAGTAGGAAAATTTTGATACATCCACCCTATAGTCCGATCCCTGCATTTTCGAGTTATCATTTGTTTCGGTATCTGCAAAACTCTCTTAGTGGTTAAAATTTAAATTCCGTAGAGACCCACAAAACGCAATTGGATCAATTATTCGCTTAGAATGTTTACTTTACCTCAAAAATTGTAAAATATTATCGATAAGAGCTGTACATATTTATTAAAAAGATCGTTTCCTTTTTGTTCAAATTTCTAATCAAAGTTTTTCGAGAACCGTACTCTTTGCAAATGTCTACTGATATTCAATAAATTTATTTCTTCTCAATTTTATAAAAATATTATTTATAGTCAACATTGTTATAAAACAAAAATAATTAACTATTTGTATATATTTTGTTGTTATATTTATTCGCTTTATTATTCATATTTCATAAAAGAATATTTTTTTATTTACTTTACGAATAAAACTGTCATACAAGGTGTGATCGAAAGTCTTTAAAGTCTCAGACACAGTGGTGAATGTTTTAAATTAAAACTTGTCATGTGATGTTAAAATATTATTACTTTTGAATACATTTTTTTTTTAGCAACGACAGTTCGTTCGCGTTCTCTATTTAATTCATATATTTTGTTCACTGCTTAATGGATTTATGTTATCAAAAAATGCTTCTTCTTTTATTATTATTATTACTATTTATTTATTTTTATTATGTTAGATTTAATGAAAAGCAAGGTGACATAATGAATTGAGTGATTAAAGTTGTCAATTATTAATTTATGGGAAAGTTAAATAAAATCAGTCCTCAACCAAAAAGAAAATAAATAAATGATTTAATAGATGAATATTTCTGGTTGCCTTTTGTCATTATTTTGCATGAAAAATATCGATATTTATATGCCTATAATAGTACACTCAAGAAAGTTTAAAACGTGTAAATATGAATAGGATTTGTAACTTTAAAAATTGCGAATTTGGAAAAAAATTACGTTTTAAAGTATCAATTATAAAAAAGGGGTTAAAAAGGAAAACTTCTGGTTCGAATTTCTGAATGTGATTGCTATATTCAAGCTTGGTATGGTTGGGTCAAGCACTTTAACCATAACATAAGTTTCCTTTACAACAAATATTAAAAAATATCATTCAACCACTGAGACTATAGCTTGACAATATAAGCTGAACAGCACTTGAGTTGAACATTTAAAAAATGTTAAAGCAGACAGAAACCTGAATTTCATTTATATTTGTAAGTATTTGTATAGAAGACAAAAGCAATTGAAAATGCAGCAAAGAAGCTGTCTTATTTCCTTTGAGCACCCATAATAAGTCCTGTATTTTTGGAATAGAGTCTAAGGTTTTCAAAACACCGTTTAAGACCATGGGATGTAAACAAGTGCATCACATTCCTTATTATCACATTAGCCTCTATATAAATTACTATATGATCAGGTTTGTCCTATAAAATGAGGCAGTAATGTGAAGTGCACTCTTAAAATCCTTTCAACCGTGACCTAAATGTTATCAAGTTTCACATTTAAACGTTGATTGTTAAATTCATATGTTTCTTAAGACGAGAGTTAAGCGTACAAATCGCTAAGGTATTGGAAATTAAGTTACGTAAGCAATCTCGCGCGATATTTTCAGATACAAGTCACTGAAAAGAAGGGCTAAGGTGATGAGAATAATTTTTATCGTATTAGCTACAAACATAGCAACCAATGAAAGTCATATACTTGTAATGATTGATTAAATTGTTAATAAACTTTTATTAATTTTTTTTTTTGCTCATTCACTTGTAATGTAATTTTATTTAATTTTTTAAATATTTTTTTTTAATTTCTAATTTTTTTTAAATGTTATTAATATGAAACACAATTATTACCTTGGCCAATAAATAAAATTGTGGCACAAATAAATAAAACCTTTGGTAACATTATTTATTTATTTTGTTTTGTTTATTTTCCTTGTATAAATTAAATTTAAATGACTAGTATTGTGTAAATATGAACACTTTAAATTGTTTTAAGGATAATATTTCAAAAGGATTCGATTTCAATTACAATTAATTTTTGTACATTCAGAAATTTCCCGCACACCACACGACCGTTTAGACGTTTTAAACGTTTCAGACCATCACCTCACGACAGGGTGTCAACATACACTAAACGCTGATCGTTTTTAGCAGGTGAAATGAAAACAAAAAATGCTTCAGTTATAAACTTATAAACTTCTATCGATAACATAACTAAATCGGGGGAAATGTAATTTTTTTTCTTTCTTTCTTTCTTACTTTATAATTCTTCGAAATGTTAGTCAAAAGGGAATTTTTCTATTTTAAACATGTTTTTTTTATATTTTTTTTTTTTAATAAATTTTCTCTTTAGTTGAAGAGAAACAATGTTTTGCTAAGGGAACTTTAATGCAAAAATTGGTAGAATAAATGTACACACGTATGTGGTTTAGAAGAGGCTTATATCGTGTATTGCATAGACGAACATTGTATAGTACATCTGTAGTTCACACTAGTAATGTGAATTATTTGTGATAATACTACAAATTAGTAATCTTTTCATGCAAAAGCAAATGTAAATAAACTCTTGTGTTTGTAAAACACAAACAAAAAAAAAAGGGGAAAAAAATTATTTCATTTTAACACTTCATACGTAATCAGTAACTGAGAGAAAAAAAATACATATTTCTTAACGATATTTGTTATCAACGCTATCGTAGTATAGTATTTTATATGATTAGTTGAAACGATATAATCATTGCAACTAGGATGACTTCGATTGGCGCTGATAATGAATATTAACACACACAAAAGAGTAAAATATTTTGATTATTACGTTAATGAATTTTCATTGCACAAAAATCTACAAAAATTTTTTAAAAATTTTTAATTTTATTACTTTTCACATTGGAAAAATAAAGAACATAACGCTGTGAGGAGCAGAAACGAAATCATTTAAGGGATTTGTATAAGACTCTAAAGTAACTAAAACCGTGAAAAAAAAACTTCATATTTTAAAAATTATAAACTATACTAACCCCTTAAAGACCCATCAATTGATTATACTTAAATGATTATTGTGGTTAAATAGCAAAATTCAGATGAATTTTATTTAGAGGCAACAACTAACTACTCTGCTAACATTTTAATTCATTAGCACTAGCGAAACAAATGTGTGAATTTAGTTTTTTTTATGACAAATATTTACTTATAATTAACGCAAAATATTTCGCGTATTAAGTAAACACTTTCTTTAAGTTGTAAATTCATACATATGTACTTGTACTTGTACTCGTACATTGAGATTTCTATGAAACCTAACGTATTTTATTCGAAATCAAACTGTTCCATTACAGTTTTGTTTGTTCGTTGATTACTTGTCTACTAGACGCGTTTAAGAAGTAAAGGGACTTTTATATTTTACAGAATATCAACTACAATCCCATTTTTATATTCTTACTATTGTACCAAAAATCTGTGTATAACTCAAACTAAGTGAAAATAATATTCCCTGTCTGTGCTTTACCTGCATAAAAATAGCGATATTTCAGGTGAATTAGATTAAAAAGTTTGCTAAGTAAGTCGACTTAGACTGTTATTGCTTGGGACCACAAAATTAAAGAGGTAGCCATTATCCATTTGATTCGTTAGGCCTCGATGTTGCCGGATAAATCACGTTATAGAGCTGTTTTCTAGAAATTTAATTTCATGAAACAGTCGTATGTTATTTGATCCACTTTATATGGGGAACGAGCCCTGAAACAAAAGGAAATGTCAGGTTCGAAATCTAATAAGTTTTGTATTGCTCTTTACCCCACTCTCACTAAATATTTTATAATACCATCAGAAGCAATTGTATACATAAGTATGGCCTTGTAGGACAACAGAAATTACCGATCGGCGTAACATAATGAATTTGAATAAAATTCCCAAATGCTACCACAATTCGCCATATAAAATTGATTGTAGTAAACGCACCAGATACTTTGCTACAAAATTTGATTAAAATAGATCCAAAAGTTGATGTTTACCTCCTAAAAGCCTCAGTTAAACCGTTTTGGATAAATCAGAATTGATATCTTTCGAATCGTCAAGTAGAAGACAAAGCTCCCATTGACAAAGACATGAGTAAATATCAATGGAAAAGACTTTGGGGAAAGGAAACATTGCTCTACTCTTCTATTCGGCTTTTCGCAAGCACGTGGCACATGCAGTGAATGTAATAGAATGTTATTGAACTGACCGTAAAAGTATTGTAAAAGAAGGAGACTTTCCGAGGCCTTAGACGCTATTTACATACAGTATATAATATACAGCTACATATTTACATATGTACATATAAAGCCTTGGACATTAATAATTTGGCGCCTAAGCCACAAAACATTTCAAAAACAATTTCTTAATTAAAAATTCTAAAATTTAACAATTTTAATAAAGAAAAAACAAATAATTTCTTTTGAAAAATTTTGGTGCCAAAAAAGTTCGCAAAAGGCAACAGGCGCTTCATTTATGTACATATCCCATGATTGTACTTAAAATTTAAAACGTTATTTTCACAATGGAATGTTCAAATATGGCAATTTTAATTTGAATAAAAAAAATTCAAAATATTAAGCGGTCAACTATTAAAAAGTCGTAAAAATTACTATCAGGCCAAAATATTAATTAATAAATACAGTGGGTAACATAACAATACAACACTTTTTAAAAAATAATTGTCTTTAAAATATTTGTATCCTTCCTCCAATCAATAGCGTTCATATTTCTTTGTGAACGATGTTAGCCAGGCCATTACTGTCAACGACGAGCACTATAGGTCGATGATTACCAACTTCTTTTGCTCTAAATTGGATGGTCTAAACAACTCGACGTATAATTTCAACAGGATGACGTACAGAGCTCATGTCACTTTAGATATTCTGATTAGAGGGAATGGTCATCTCAAGTAGAAGTGCTGAAAATTGGGTCCCGAGATCATGCGATTTGACTCTGTTAGACTTTTTTGTGGGTTTTCTTAAGTCGCAGATGTATGCGAATAAGCCACAGACCACAGTGATTCTCTAAGCCAACATAACCCATGTCATCGGTCAGATTCATGGAAAATTTCACATTTCGAATGCGTTTCAACCAGAGAAGCCGTGGCTTATTCAACACATAATAGCCTCAACAAATCTCTCAAACGAATAAAAAATGTCTATAATATCAAATGCTTAAATAATGGCATATAGGGAGTCAGTAGACCAAAATTTTAGGACAAAAAGTAAATTGGTTTAATAGCCTCAAATGAAGGTATAAAATAGAGTCTTCAATGACTCCAGTTTCTATAAGAAGAAAAGCATTTCTTTTCATAATTTAATTTATAAATATCTTAAAAAGAAACAAATAATAGATCTACAAATCGTCTATAATAGTAAAATATATGTAAGTAAACATTATCGCTAACTCTTCACCCTAAAAATATGAAACTTGATGATAAAATAAAAGAAATTCAAAAGTAAGTATTCAAAACATGATTTTCAGTACCAGGTATCTGACATATATGTAAATTCGAATATTGAATGATAACAATCACTAAATATTTTCGACGAGGAAGATTTTTCAATTATTTAGTAACGCATGACAATAATGTCCAACACTGATCATAACTATTGATAACATTTCTAAACAAAATTTAATACTTTTATAAACAAATCCACAAAGTGTGGATAGTTTTTATAGAACGTGTTTCTTTTTATTTTGTGTTACTGTAAACAAATTTAGAAAATATTTTTTCGCAAACATTTCATCTCATTTAAATTCTTTTAAAGTAATTGTGAAGCTATAAAACAGAAGATATAAATTAAATATTGTTCAACAATTTGGCTAAAGAGTGTCATACTTGTAGACAATAGCATGTATATGGCCAAAAACAATAAAATTAATCTACGACATTAGAATAGCAAAAAGAATCAAATAATCAACACTGAATATGGCTTTAACATTAATAAACATAAAATTACATACAAACAATTATTAGATCATCGAAATTGCGATAAAAAGGTGTTTTGGAAACGCGTACATAAATTTTGTACTTGTTTTTTTTTTTGATTTTTTATTACAATTACATGCATACATACCTATACCTCGTTATATTATATCTGATGATGGCTATTATATGAGACTTCAAAGATTTGTTTAAATTTAATGTTTCCATATCCAGCAGAAGTCCTTTGCGACTGTTAATGGTTCCATTGAAATCTGGTGTACCAAAGATATTTCCAATCCATCTACATTTTCACCTCTGGGCCTCAGTTGCGGCTGTTGTTTGTAGATTTTGTGTCTCCAAGATTGGACATTATTGATGGCAGATTTTTATGATTCGGCGAAGGCATCCATTAATGAATATAAGAATTGTTCTTAGATTCCATTCCATGATTCACTATATAGCCCAACTTGCTTTACACAGCTTTTAAACGTAATTAGCCTCGAAAATCTAAAAATTTGTTTAATTAACCATACACTTGTCCAACTTTATGTATACAATTCATAATGGTCTCTTCACAACGCCTGAACGATATTATCAAACGTTGCAGATAGTAAAACTTATGAACTTCTTTGATTTCTTGCTGCATTGCATTGCATTGCATTGTATTTGTTGTATTAACTCTCATTGCCGTAGTTTTGGATATGTTCATTTTAAGATCATATGTTACTGCTTCAGTATACATGCATTCAGTTTTATGACAGATATTCACACTTATGACGCTCGTATAATCTATGTCTCCATTAGACATAATAAGAATTTTATGCGACACATTTCGTTCGTATACACGGCCTATGTAAGATGTATGATCCTCTTTGATATTGCTTTGCAACGAAATACATTTCACATGGCGTTTTTGCGAAATCTTCGAATATGAAATACAAGGGTGACCGCCTTTAACCAATTGTTCCGTAACTATTATCTTGTTATTAACACGAGTAACATCATTATAGATAATACGATTTCTCCAGCTCGAAAGTCGTGAGGACTCTCATACATATAAAGAAAAGTATAAATACCATTAGAAAATTATAATTGGCAGTATTACTGCTTAATCTCGTATCTAGACGTATATTATATAAAGGACGAATCTCAATATACTACCTGCGACGCACCGGCTGCAACCCATTGGAAAGTACTAACAAAGTCAGCTTCGTTAACGAACAACTTTTGGCCGATAATATAGATTTTAAATATTATCGCACATCTTGCATTCAATTGGACTTCTTATGACTTATACGAATCTGTCCGCAATACATCTGCCCACATTTAATATTGGAGTCATTAGTTTTTCATATAGTTTAGACACTGATGGTTAAAGCCGCATAATTTTATATTTTTCATCAATTGATGGTTTTTTGATTGCAAAAGATTCATTAAAAGTTGCAGATTTTATTTAATTTTACATTTATACTTTATATACGTTTTCTTAAATACATATAGTAAATAATTGTGATTGTATTATTGTACAAATTATATTATTGAGGTACATACATATATTCGAAACTTAAGGATGATAAAACATTATATCCTTTTAACATTTATTTTTAGTCTTTAATTGTAGTGTTTAATTTTATGAAATAAAACTGGTACCATTAAATTTTTGTGACATATAAAAATTTGGTTAATTTATTTCGTTTTATTCTTAAAATATTCAATAAAACAAAACATGTTAAATTATTTAAACAAGAAAAAACTTTGAAATAATTTAATTCAATACAAAAATTGTCTTACATAATAAATAATTTATGTGTACGTACAAAAAAACTACAACAAATGCTTCTATATAAAATAATCAATTCAATATCTGACTCAATTGACTGAATTTTCTTTATACAAGAAAGTAATAATAATAATTAATAAAAAAACCAAGATTTATATTCTTTTAAAATGTAAGTTCTTGAAAAATTTTACTGGCTTTCTTTTACACAAAAACAAAAAGGTTTAATAATAATAAAGTAATAATAAATAATATATAAAAAAAAATTAAAATTAAAATTAAAATTCATATTTTTTTATAAGAGATTTTTTTATAAACGATTTTAGATAGTTTCGAAATCGCAAGCAAATAATTTTCATTTATGAATGAAAAATATTTGGTTATGCCCGCTTATTATGTCCGCCTTTAACATTCGTATTTGAAACGTAATTTATACATTTAAATTATAAATTTAAATAATTACTACAAAAGAAAATCATATAAATATTATATAAGTCTATACATATACAAAAGGGCATTCAAATTACAAAAATATACAACAACAAAAAATACATTTTAACCCTATTAAAAATAAAATAGAAAAATTTTACGACAAATAAAAAAACAAAGAATATGGACACCTTAATTGGTCAACAACTTAAGAGATTAATGTTTAGTCCTCTTTCTCTTCCTTGGCAGACAGGAATAATTTTTGGCATATAAACGTTAGATGACCTGAAAAAGAAAATAAAATATAAGAATTTTAATAACTGATAATTGAACATAACATAACTACATAATACATGTATATAACTTTAATTGCATAAAATTTTACTTCTTTTCTGACATTGTTTTCAAGTCAGTATGACGATGCTAAAGGAAATTTTTCAAATTTTACAAGCAATAAGCTCCAAAAATTTTATTAGATTTTACCTTTGGTAGCGATATTTTCAAATGGCAACACAACTAACTGTGATTTAAGCACGGTAGATATTAATTCGAGAAAACTAATTTTTATATTGTATTATATAAACATTTACTATACAAAGTGCTAAATATAAATAAAATAAGTACTTACGTATTAAGTTCTGTAACCATTGTGGCTTAGATTTCCACGCCACACCGACATAGTAGAAGGGTACACCAATAACTGTTATCAACACGCCCATACCCACTTCATAGGGTGCCACATAAATTGGCACAATAATTAAAAAGGCACAAACAATAACAAACACTACCGGTATCCACATAGAAACCTTAGAAATAAAAAATAATAATAAGAACCGTATTGTAATTAACACATTAATAAAGAAATTCTTATAAAGATGTTTACTTTAATGGGTCTGTCCATATTAGGTCTAGTATAGCGGAAATACAATATGGCCGAAACTGACAACATAATAAAAAATGACTCCACTATACTGCTGTAGGTGATGAGCACATAAACATCGCTACAAACCAGCATAATAATTGATAGCACACACTAAAAAAAAAATAAAGTTTAAATTAATTTAAAAGCAAATATTTATACAAAATATGTACAAAAGGTATTATGAATAAAATACGTAAATAAAATAATGCTTACCAAAAATACTAAAGATGGCAGCGGAGTAAAATGCTTAACACTGATATGAGACAATATAGCCGGCATGTGACCATTACGCGCTCCTACGAAACACATGCGAGAAGAAGTCATTATATGTACAGAGAGGCCACCAAATGCTGATATCGCCACCATAATTGGTATTATAAGAGACCAATTACCCATAACTTTATTACCAAAAGTCTGAAAACAAATTTGTACACAAATTAGTTGAAAGTATATGTATTTCAGGTATATAATGTCAACCTACCACTGCTATAGCATCAGAGGCATCCATTTCTGCAGCAGTTAGCACAGCCAAATATGCCATATTCGCTAAAACGTATATTATTGTAACCAAAGGTAAGGATATATAAATAGCTCTGGGTAAATTGCGATATGGATCTCTTAATTCTTCTGTCATAAAATTTAAATAATTCCAGCCGGCATATGAAAATATACCCGAATAAAAGGCCACAGATAGTTTGCCAGGATCAGTCTCTGTATTGGCAAATGGATTTGAAAAGTTTTCAACATGGCCTGCAACAAGACATTACATTGCCAATTTATTAAACAGTTTATTATATTAAACAGTGTCTCGTAGGACAATTTCACTCACCCGTAAACATCCATACTAAACCTATGAGAATTATCATAACTAGGGCTGCAATCTTCGTAAACATAATAATATTTTGCATTTTTGTTGTTATTTTCATGTAAAATGAATTCAAATATGTTAGAAAACATATCGTTACCGCAGCCAACAATTGTTTAGCAGCGGTTGGTGTTTCACATTCGCCTTCGAAAAACGGTTGTAGAACGTATGAAGCAAATGTTAAACCCATGATGGCATTTGTTGTAGGTCTGAAAATAATTAAAATAAAATATGTATATTAAATCCACCAATTTGTCTATTAAAATATGAGGTTTGTAGAAAAAAGTTACATATTGAATGTTCCTTTGAATTCGGCAACAAGAAGCATTTCGATGTGTGTTATAGTGCTTATAGTTTGGATACGACGATATTAGATTCCAAACATTTCTGATCGAGATTATTTAGAGGGGTACTAAAAGTCTGTTCAAACCCTAAAAGAACACACTAAGCGTCATTGTTGGAGTACTTATGTGTGATGTATATGACTTGGTCAGCATTATGTCGCAAAATTGGAAAAACCTGGGCCATTTTTCAATATGTCAGAGCTAAGGTACGAATTCTTGACTGAAGCTTAATTAAGTTTTCTTGATACATATATAAATTTCTTTAAAATGATATGTTTCTAAAATAAATATTTTAATTTAGAAAATATTGAATTAAGACCTTAAAGCTGATTAAATAATAAAATTTTTCAATTATTTATGTATGTATATAAGTTTTTAGAAAGACAAAACAATATCATTGTTTTATAAGTTTCAATTCGAATGATAATCTTTTTCTACAAGTAAAGTAAAATAATTTAAATACTATATCAAAGGGCAAAACAATTATCATTAACAATTAATTAAACAATTTGTCATGTTATGGATGAAATTAGATTTTTCTTATCAGCATTTCTGCAGTCAATTTTATACGCAGTCAATTCTAATCTATACTACACCTAATATAAATACTAAATTATAAGTAATTGTAGCTTTCAATTGCAACAAACAATGTGTTATCTGTGGCTCTGCTTAAGTATTTACGAAAGAATATTGAGATTAATAAGTAAAATATAATTTATACCATACATTTTCATTAATCTCTTAATAATTGCACCGTTAAATAGAATATTTTTACAAATTAATATCAAGATTAAAAGTTTCACGTTAACACTCATTACAAAGGAACTGATTTCATGTTCTGCTTTAAATTAATTGAAAGCAATTGAGAAAATTTAAATTAATAAAAGCCTATAAACGTAACAATAATCATTTATAGTTATGTAGGTTTCAAATTAAAAGAATTAGATTGATCCCGAACCGCTCAAAGAAAATGCTGAAAATGTCTAGACTATTGTCATAGCCAAACTCGCTCACATACTGTAAATGTGATTCTTATAATCAATTTTTAATTAATTTAGCTTTAAAGCTTTATTCGATACTTTGCAACAATTATGTCATTCGAATATGTGTACAGTATATACATATGTATAGTTTTTAACTATAAATTTGTAATAAGTTGTAAATATCATTGAAAACATATGTACGTATGTTGACCTACTATAGTAAAAAAACATGTATGGTCAACCGTTTTATATAGATTATACATACACAAGAGCAATTTATAATTTCAAATATTTATTCCAAATATTTTAATACCTTTTAATATTACAATGTCCTGAAAACCACATAAGACGGTAGCTGTTTAGCTTTAAGTGTATTTCTATTCAAATAAAATATGGATTGTAGTGTTAATTTCTCTTTTGATGGAAGTAATAGACAGCAATGGGAACCGCTGATAGAATCGAGTTTTATCAGAACAGAATGTAAGTTATGGTTCAAACATTTCTGTCGAAATGCTTAGCTACAACAAAAAACTTTGTAAAATAAATGATTTTTAATTGAAATTTTATTTAAACTAATTCCGGGCTATACTGCAGAATAGGGATAAAAAATGATAAAAATTGTGACTAACTTCCTACTTTTTATTGTTATTTAATCTACTAAAAATTAAGAAATAAACACACCAAAAAATTCCTTTGGCTGCTAATTCTCTTGTTCGAAATGCAATTCATCGTCTTTTCTATTCACATTTTAATCAGAATTGGTCCCAAATTATCTCGAACAAACCTAATATCTACAAAAACCTTTAATGTTTATAACAAAGTTGTGCTACACCGACATATGTATTTTAATTATTTTTACCAACAATAGACACACGTATGTACATACATACATGCATATATGAAAACAAGTTGTTTGCAAAAAAATACAACAATCTGTTGCAATTTAAATAAAAACAACGAGCATTAAAACTATATAAAGTGGAAGATTAAAAAAAGTCAAATGGACTTGTACACAACATAACAAATGCCTGGTATTACAATTTATTAATTAATTAAAATTGTATATTCAAGGTCATTTAATAGACATTATAAGTGCCTCTTAGAATTGCATAAACCGTCACTGCACTGAAAGCGATAAGGCTTTCGATCTCTCGTATACTTCGATAAAAAAAAGTAGTTTTAATAGAGATTAAATACTTACACAAAAATCATCATTGCATCCCAGAGATAAAGAAATGCGGGCAATGGACCGTAAGCTTCCAATATATAGGCATAATCGCCACCTGACTTGGGTATAGCCGTACCTAATTCAGCATAGCAAAGAGCACCAATCATAGATAGCAAACCACAAAGAACCCATATTACTAGAGATGTACCAACCGCTTCAACTTCATGAATAACACCTTTGGGTGAAATAAAAATACCGGAACCAAAAATAATGCCCAGAATAATAGCGACTCCCTCAAGAAGGCCCAATTGTTTTTTCATTTGTACTCGACTGCTACCTGACTGCTCCGACCCACCATTTTTGTTGTGATTGTTTTCGTTTGATGAGGAGTGTGCCGCCACAAAATTAGGTGGATTTTCTGTGTTGGGTGTGAGCAACACCATTTCACTGGTGGGTGATTGTAATTCTTGCGTAGGCATTTTGTGTACGTCAGCAAACGTTCTGCTTGCTCCACGTTTGAAACTCAACTAAATTTATGTTAAACAACTATAAAAAGCAAATAATAATAATTGATTACTACAGGCAGTTATCATATACACATTCGTGAGAAAAAAATATAAACTTAATAAATGAATTGAATTTAAGAATGAATGAATAAATACATATTTAAGAGTGGATTATTGTTTGTTTACTTAAAAAGTGATCTTTTTACAAACGCCGGTTTATTCTTTACGTTAATGGAATTTTTTACAGTGCTGGTCACTTTAATGTTTATTTATTTTCTTTTGTTTGTGTTGTGTGTAATCACTTTTAATAAATTTATTTTGCTCTTTTTGTTTTGCTACGCTCTTTCGTTAATATTGTATTTTACTATGAATGCAATAGACAGCTGCAATTTTTCTCTCCGATTCTGATATTCAACCCCCTTTTATGGGTGATGGCTAAAAATGTGTGTCAACTTTTTTTGTACTTCTATTCAACACACATTCCATGTTTCACAATAGTTCTTTCTAAAGACTTTTAGGTTAGTTAGAACAAAGTTCGCAAATATTTCTATTTATTTCAATTAAATTCATAAGCTTTGCATTTTATTTCAAATACAAATAATTAATTTTTTGTTTGTTTATATTTATAATAATATTTTGTTATATCTCTACCCTTTTTTGCAAATTGTGATAAGAAAATGTAAACACGCGTGCAACCACTATCACCGTAACTTTTTTATGAGAAAGAGAATATTGAAGACTTGTGTTGAAGACAGAGCTGTTCAAATGCATTGTCAAGTGTTGATAAACGTTCATAATTTTATAATAACGGTCAAATCAGTGTTGCAAAAATGTATGAACTTATACATACGAATATATATTCGTACGTAGTTTAGTAGGTAGTGTGTTGGCTTATTAGACATAAAGACCGTGTTCGTATCCCAGGTCAGGGATCAAATCGAAATATTATATAGTTTTATATATTATATAGTTCTTCGGCGACTTCCTCTCAGCAGATTTCTGGCAAAAACTCTGAGTAAATAAACCTGCCATGAAAAAGTTTCTCAAAAATCTGTCGTTCGGAGTCGACGTTAAACTGTAGGTCCCGTCACTCACGTATAAAATTAACGCACACAACATGAGTGGTGCGAGAAGCTATACATACTTATGTATATATTCGCACAGGAACAGACCAAATTATTCATATATTTCCTAGTAAGCTTTACTTTTGTTCCAAAAATCTCATAACTCACTATTTTAGTTTTTTGACGGACGTTCTATCATTTTTACTTCTAATAACTGTATTGAAACACATTATTTCCTACGTGTAGAAAATGTTACTTTATTTAAAAACTTATTTCTTTTCCTTAGCATGTAACTTTGAATTGATCATTTCCTTAAACTGTGATAAAATCTTGTTTTCACGTTTCTGCCGCTCTTCTTTGCTAAACATGGCAAGAGCACGCTTTTCATCCGCCGAATAGATTTGATTTTCCTTTCGTATACGTACGGCTTCCATACGACGATGTCTGCTACCGCTCATGACATAACCAACAGATTCGAAGGTAGCAATTTCTTCAGAAGTTAAACCAATTTCACCACGACGTGGAATTCGCTTGCCTTCGGCTATATAGGCAGCCATAGCAGCACCTTCACCGGGTAACAAAGCGCGTCCAAAGTCTTTTTGATTGAGACTACCAGTTTGGCGTAAAGTTGGACCAAACTCGTCTTCTTCCTCATGATTTTGTTCTTTTAATTGCTTTGAACTGGAAGCCTTAGCTTGATATTCACCATCAGACTCCCGTGATTTTTTCGTTTTTTCTTTTTTCTTTAATTTCTTGGACTTTTTAGTTTTCTTCAATTTTTTTAGATTATCAGCAGTTTTTTCAACCCATACCTCTTCTACATCACTGGCAGAGGAATCAGAGTCTGTAGAAGAATCACTTGAGCTCTCAGTGGACGAAGATGATGACGTTTCATCAGAATCGTCAGATGACGATTCTGAAGATTCGTGTTTCCTTTTCTTCTTGCCTTTAGATCTTTTTCTTTTCTTAGATTTCTTTTTCTTTGATTTTTTACTGGTTTTCTTTTTACCTTTCTTTGATTTTTTCTTTTTTGGGCCTTGATAGGTATGCTCCAAAAGTTTAACATCATCGTCATCTTCATCATCAGAATACTTTTGAGGATGAGCAGGACTTTTTCCCCATACATCTTCGGCTCCCTGCAAGCCAATCATTTCTCGTTCCTCGCGTCTCTGTTTTAAATATTTTGCATCCAACTTATTGTATTTATCTGAACGTCCATTCTGGCGATAGCCGAAACCATGAGGTTTTCTTTCCTCTTGTGGGTAATTGTCTGAAGGTTGTCCCCGAAATGGATTATTGGACCGTTCTCGGTGGTTACTTTCATAAAATTTATCATTTGGCCATCGTTCTACCGGTTTCTTGTGGCTACTACGACTACGATCCGTTGCTGAACTGCTGGAAGTGCTTCTACGTCTCTCCTTACTACGTGAACGACGGGTTTGTCTCCTATTCGGACTTTTTCTATAGTCATTTCTGTTTTTCTTCTCGGAGGGTGATGTACTGCTAGACTTTCTTCGATGATATTCTCTTCTACTGGGACTTTTCTTTCTGTTCCTTGAAGTTGAGCGGCTTCTTGAACGTCTGATCCGTCTACTTCGGTCGTCTAGAGATCTGTGCCTACTTCTGGATCTGGTAGGAGATCTCATATTTAAATAAAATTTATTTCTAATTTATTTAAATGTTTATGTATTTAGTTATTTTTATGCGGGCGAAAAATAGTGTGTAAACGTTTTTGTATGTAATCAGCTGTTTTTCATTACACTTTGAGCGACATTCGTATTTTTAAAAACAAAGATGCCGTATAATTTGAAGGCAATGCGTTGCCATTTGTTTTCAGCACAAAACAAAGACCAAAAGACCATGTTCAAAAGGTTTAATTATTTATACAATTCTTTAAATTTATTGGGAAGATTTAATTAAGTATCAAAAATGTTTAGAAAACAGAAAAGGCACTAATCTTAAATGATGTTCGCTCAACAATCTTTTGAATTCCAATTGGAGCTTTAAATGGATTTCGAAATTTCGTTAGATGTTTATTCAAGTCCTTACACATTTGTTCAACATGGCATCCTTTATGGTATTTGTTATTTATTCTTCGAAAAACCTTTGGTTGGCAACACTTTCTGCAAATTTGACATTTTTTCATTAAATCTGTGTGACGTGTAAAATTTTTGGATTGTTAAAAGAAAATTCTTATAAACTATTTAAAATAAACACAATTTTTTTCCAATTATTAATTCTTTTAAGTGAAAAGTTATTTCAATAAAAAAATGGGTTCCTTCCGTCGCGAGAAAGAAGATGAAGACGAGGGTAAGTTATAGATTAAACTACATGCACAACATAAATAGCCATAAATGCTATCAATAATAGCCGATTAGAAGATAAAAATTTAATGACTGCATTACTTCGTTCACAAAAAGAACTATGTTACCATTATAGTAGACTTAGTTTAAAAAGTCATTTTATATAGAGTAAAAGATTATTAAGACATGCATTTGATAAGAAGTATAAAATTGTTTTCAGGTCCAAGTAACATCTATCAAAATTTGGAAAAAACTTCGGTTTTACAAGAGACTCGAGCCTTCAATGACACACCCGTCAATCCACGCAAATGTATTCATATTTTGACGAAAATCTTATATTTGATAAATCAAGGCGAGCAGCTAGGTACACGTGAGGCTACCGATTGCTTCTTTGCCATGACGAAATTGTTTCAATCCAAAGATGTGGTCTTACGTCGCATGGTCTACTTGGGCATCAAGGAATTGTCTGCTATTGCAGAAGATGTCATTATTGTTACAAGTTCTTTAACGAAGGACATGACCGGTAAGGAAGATTTGTATAGAGCCGCTGCCATAAGAGCTCTTTGCAGTATTACGGATAACACCATGCTCCAGGCAGTGGAACGTTATATGAAACAATGCATAGTAGACAAGAATGCTGCCGTATCTTGTGCCGCTTTAGTAAGCTCTCTGAGATTGGCCAGCACCGCCGGTGATGTGGTAAAGAGATGGGCTAATGAGGCCCAAGAAGCTTTAAATAGCGATAATATTATGGTTCAATATCATGCTTTGGGTCTTTTGTACCATATACGTAAATCAGATCGCTTGGCTGTTACGAAGTTGGTCAATAAACTGACTCGCAATTCCATGAAAAGCCCTTATGCTGTTTGTATGTTGGTAAGTGTTTTTATTCGTTTTTAAATACCCTAATATTTATGATTTTAATATTTTGGCCATTGCTTTTACGCTAATGGCTATTTTCTAAGAGAATAGAGATGTTTTTTCCTTTGTTTAAAGATTTAAATTTAAGTTTTAAAACTGTCGGAATTGGAAAAGACCAACCCACTCGAAAGCTTTTAATTCACAAATTGTCATTGGATGGCTATAAAACGTAATGTCTCTGATTCATTCACTCTAATTGATTCATTGCATCAGGGAACACATTATATATAAATTCTTTGAAAGGTTACATTTAAAGCTTCACTTTATTTGAAATCGTCATTAAAAACACACTGTTCTGTAAAAAATTATCCACGTTCAAAAATTAGCGAAAATTGTTCAGGTTGAACTTCTACAACCTGGCCAATCTATTAATTCTTTTCAATTCAATTAAAACAATCCGAATTGGTCAACAGAAAAGGTTTCTTGTAACCAACGCCAGACCACACATATTCGATGACCCGACAGACTCGGTCAGAGCTTGCCTGGCTAGTTTTAACCTTATGATACGAACCTTGCGTCCTCAGTTAATGATGTGCATCGACCTTTCCAAAACTTTCTTAATGGTGTAAATTTAAATTCCGTCTGCAAAACTCAATTGGATCAGTTTTTCGTTCAGACACCAAAAATGTCTATACTCAATGTTATAATGACCAAAAAATTGAAGATGTCATCGATTAAAGCGACCCTTGTTGGGTTAATAAAGCTCATTTGCAATATATTGAATAAACAATTAGGCTTTAGCTTAAAATATCACTCGCTGGTGCATATATTCGCAATAAAAGCATTCATAAATTTGTTTCGCAACTACAAATCAATATTGCAGTAATTCTTTGAAATACTTAATCGGCGAGTAGTTGCTCTTAGCAGTTCATATTTATTTTTACATTGATTCACATTATATATGTATGTATGTACATATGTATATGTGCGTAAGTAAAAGCCACAGAATATTATTTTAATTAAATGTTTTAATTTCATTTTAGATCCGCATTGCTTGTAAATTAATCGAAGAAGAAGATATTTCAGCCGACGAAATGTCTGAATCTCCAATGTTCACTTTTATCGAATCTTGTTTACGCCACAAAAGTGAAATGGTAATCTATGAAGCTGCCCATGCCATTGTAAACTTGAAGAACACCAATGCTCGTGTTTTATCGCCAGCATTTTCAATTTTACAATTGTTCTGCAGCTCTCCTAAGGCTACTTTGCGTTTTGCCGCTGTACGTACTCTCAATAAGGTAGCAATGACTCATCCTGCTGCTGTTACTACATGCAATTTGGATCTTGAAGGTTTAATTGCTGATTCTAATCGTTCGGTGGCTACTCTTGCCATTACCACTCTATTGAAAACAGGTGCTGAGTCTTCAGTAGAACGTTTAATGAAACAAATTTCATCTTTTGTAGCCGAAATCTCTGATGAATTCAAAGTGGTGGTAGTTCAAGCCATTTGCTCTTTGTGCACAAAATATCCACGTAAGCATAGTGTTTTAATGAATTTCCTAAGTGGTATGCTGCGCGAAGAAGGTGGTTTGGAATATAAAACTTCAATTGTGGATACTATTATCACTATTATTGAAGAAAATGCTGAAGCCAAGGAGTCTGGTTTGTCTCATTTATGTGAGTTTATTGAAGATTGTGAGCATGTCTCATTGGCCGTACGAATTCTACATCTTTTGGGCAAAGAAGGCCCCTTTGCCAATCAACCTTCAAAGTATATACGATTTATCTACAATCGAGTAATTTTGGAGAGCCCTATAGTGAGAGCCGCTGCAGTAACAGCTTTAGCCCAATTCGGCGCATCTTGTCCTGCTCTTTTGGGTAATATTTTAGTACTTTTAGGACGTTGCCAAATGGATCCAGATGATGAAGTGCGCGACCGTGCCACCTACTACCTGCACATACTGCAAACCGAAAAACTAGAGTTATATAAACATTATATTATTGAACGCGAAACCTGTTCTTTGGCTTTGTTGGAGAAAGCTCTCTTGGAGCATTTGAATGGTGAATGCAATACTGCTTTTGATTTATCAATTGTGCCAAAGGCTACCATTGTTAAGGAGGAAATCAAGGATGAAGCCATGTTGGTTTCAAGTGGTAATTTGACTTGTCGTAGGTGATTTTTTAATTTAATTCAATTATTTTTATTATGTCTAATAGCTCCTCGTGCTCCTAAGATAACAAGAGAAGAAGAAAGCGCTACTAGATTAGCTCAATTGCCTGGTATACAAGCCTTGGGTCCCATACATCGCACCACACCTGCTATACAACTTACCGAAAGTGAAACTGAATACACAGTATCTTGCATTAAGCATATATTCCCCAATCACGTGGTATTCCAGGTAATATGACTGACCACAATATATATTTTAATTATTTTTATTTAATAATTTACAAATTTACAGTTTGATTGTCTCAATACGTTATCGGATCAAATTTTGGAAAATGTACGCGTAGAATTAACAATACCCGATGGTTTTATAACTCGGGCAGTTATACCTTGTCCAAAATTGCCATACAATGATTTGCAAACTACGTTCGTGATTGTAGAATTCCCACAAGATGTTGGCAGTTCAGCTGGTAAGTTTCTTTTATACAATAATTAAAAGCAGCCTTTAATTTTGTAAATAACATAATTTCAGCTACTTTTGGAGCCACTCTACGTTTTGTTGTTAAAGATTGTGATCCCAATACCGGTGAACCGGATTCGGAAGAGGGTTATGATGACGAATATATGTTAGAAGATTTAGAAATTACCGTTGCCGATCAAATACAAAAGAATAAAAAGAGTAATTTCCAAGCCGTATGGGATGCAGCCGATACAGAAGGTTTGAAAAAAGTGCAATTTATTATGGAAATTAATATTAAAAATTTAATTTGTCTTTCTTTGCTTGCAGAATGGGTTGAAGCCGAGGATACCTACTCATTATCAGCTGTTAATACTTTACAGGAAGCGGTTAATACAATTATAAAATTCTTAGGTTTAGCACCCGCCAATTTATCAGAAAAAGTACCCGAGGGAGTTGCTACACACACTTTACTATGTTCTGGTAGGATTTTGTTTGTTATATGTTAAGAAATTAAAAATTGTGTTAAAAAAACTACTTTTGAATAATTTACAGGCACATTTAGGGGAGGAGCTGAAATATTAGTACGCTCTAAGCTTGCATTAGCAGATGGTGTAACAATGCAATTAACTGTGCGCACTACAGAACCAGATGTGGCTGAATTAGTTACTGCAGCAATTGGATAAAATTAAATTCTATGAAAAACTTTTGAGTTTTTCGTTTTAATCTTAATCTATACAAATACTACACACAATATATGATTTATAATCAATCTTATAAAGTTTTTATATTAAAAAAAAGAGTTTACAATTAAAAAAAAAACTTTATAAACATACAACAAGTCTTTAAGCTTAAACGAATTAAAATTGTCATCGTATGTGATTCGATTCAAGTATTTTCCTTTCTAAAATTATGAAAAAACAAGACAACTCTTAAACATTCACATAATTTTACATTATTTTGTCAAAAATTTCAATTTATTTTGAGTTTTCCCTTAGAATATCACTTAATGTTTTATAAATTAAGCATTTTATTTAGTATTTATAAGTTAATATACAAAAATTATATTGAAAATAAAGGAAAAACTGCTCTCAAAACAGCAATAATAATAATTACTTTGTCATTGACACTGAAATTGTATTTGCTTATCGAAAGTTTTAGTGTGAACTCCCCATTCATACTGTACATTTATCTGTGCACACACGTTTTTAGTTTTTTATTTTTTATTTCACAGCATTTGTTTATTATGAAAACATATTCATCTTTTAAATTGTCGTTTTTTATATATATAGACACTGTAGTTCGCAAAACACATGATGGCTTCATTATTAAAAGCTGAAATAGAAACTAATTGTGTGGTGAGAATTATTGTTAAAGCCAAAATTGAATAGGAACAATAAGGAAATGTCGCTTTTCAGCTAATTGTGAGTATTAAACATTTTGTATATACAAATAAGTGCGGATGTATGTATATCAAATTTGTAAATCTTTTTACATTTATTTGTAGAGAACACATTTTTCTTGTATAATTGCTTTCCACACCACTGTTCATATGTCGCCAAAGAGGCTAATGCCCCTTGAGACTATACAACTCATATTCATATGCTGTCTTAACATTCTTTTATTAAATAACACATACTGAGTGCTTGTACTATGACTGCACTACTTAGCCTTTTGTACATACATATACAATATGTATGCATTTCTAAAACCAAAAAAAAAATCACCCGCACAAAAGAAGATAACATTTGAAGACTTTGAAGGAGAACACATACGCGCTACTAAATCATCAATTTGCCAGATTGTGTCTTTTTAGTTTTTCTTTTTTAAATTAAAGAAAGGAATACAAGCATTCTTCTGGCACAGTGCCCATTCTTAAGTTTTGTTTGTGTATGAGGAGGCAAACAGAGTGTGTGTATGTGTTTTTTTTTTAACAATTATGAGTAATACTTTAGTTCGTATACTTATGATCAATGATTACAAAAACAAAAAATATTGTATGCACGACAGTGAAAACTTATAAGATCATCATCATAATTTTATTTAATCAAAAATAAAATTAAAAAGAAATAAACATGCAGCAGAAGTGATATTATTTATATCGAATATTAAATACCCTGCAGTGGGTAAGGTTTAGTTTAGGGCCAACTCTTGAAAAAATCAAAAACTGTTCATTGTTAAGAGAAGATCGTTGAGTCAAGTCCTTATAATTATTTAAAAATAATATTATTTTCGAAATTTTTAAAACTAATTTGTGATTTAAGCGTTAATATTTAAATAGAATTGATTCTTTTTCAACAATAACATTTAAAAATCTTGTTCTTGTTGAATTTAACATACTACAAGTATACATGCACATGTATATATAGTATGTACGTGTTGTAATAATAATTTAAAAAAATTTTAATTGACAAACACAGGATCAAAACAACGATCATATTTTTCAATTAAAATGTGTAGCAAAATTTATTATTTTATTTCAGAATTAATTACACATTGTTTTGAATTTTTCTCCTCTTTTTTTCAATTTTCATTTATGCTTTCATTTGCACTCACAGAGGAAATGAATCTCAACCATATGATCTGTGCTATATGTACATATATCGACTGAAGGCACTCGAAGAACTTCTATATAAAAAAGCGATCTCTTTTGAAAACAAAACATTAAAAAAAATATAGTTTTTCGTATATTTTTTTTTTGCTTTCTTTCAATGATGGAGAGTTGAAATTATGAATAAGCAGCAGATGGAAAATAATTTTTCATTTAATATTCTCAATTTAGTTGAACATTTAAACTCATGGGCACAAGTCAAATATAGAACGGAATTCAAGTGTTAAATGTTAATTTCTTTTAAATATCGTAGATAAGAACAAAATTAAATAAATAATTAAAAAAAAAAATAAAAACAATTTACAAATCTTTCAACATCTGACATTTTGAAAAACAAAAAATGTTTAAATCATCACAAGAAATACGTTTGAATACGTCAAACGCATCACCATCAACGAATCACAATGATAGTGAAAATATTTGTGTTTTTGGAAAATACCTAAAAACACCAGACGCTGGTGAGTTTATATATCTTTTAGTGTATCAAAGTAATCGAATATTTGTTAAAAAATTAAATAATTTTCAGATAAATATTCTTCTCAGCCACCACAAGTCTTTGTATCTCCCGAACTAACCGATCCAAGTAAAGTACAGCTTTTACATTTTCCAAGTGGAGCTTTACTTATTAATACCGATGTAAATTTCATCATTAAAAGGAATGGTGTTAAGGGAAATTTTGAAGTTAAGGTCTATATTTGCTATAAGTGTCTTTTATTTATAATTTATACATATTTCCATTCAAATTGTAGCTGGAGAATCCTTCGGGTCATATAATGTATATTCCTTTAAAAATCGTGGATCCAGAGAGATTCGAAGTAAGTTTCCAATTAGTTGAAGCTGGTCTCTACAAAGTACACATCAAATGTAATTCGGTTTTGTTGCCCAAGTCTCCTTATATTATAGTGGCCGTAAGTGGCAATGAAAGGGATAGTGATAGTAATAAAATGGAGTGTAAGTGTATTATTTTAATGCGGTTAAAACAGTCTCTATTAAATGTTTATTTTTCATTTTTTTTTTTCAGTACCTCTGTTCAAATCGGATGCCTCTAAGGTTATCTATCGTGGTCTTGGCCTTAGTCAAATATTTTTAAATGAAAGAAATGAATTTACCATAGACGGTTCTGAGGCTGGTAATAATATACTTTTCGTGGGTATATTCGGACCTAAAGGTCAATGTGATGAAGTGGTCATCAAGCATGTGGGCAATAATGTGTATAAAGTAACATATCAAGTTGAAGATCCTGGAGATTATCTTTTGGCTGCAAAATGGGGCGATGAACATATACCAGGCTCTCCGTTTTCTCTAACCACAATGTAATTTATTTCTTTTAAATTAAAAATATTATTAATACACATTAGTAGTTTAAATATCAATTTAGTTGTAGAAAATAAACGCCAAATATATACAATTTTCTATTTCTTAAAAATGTGTCCAGAGGTTTTTTTAATTCCAATCATTACTATGCCTTCAAAAAGGATATTAATATTGTGATTTTGAAAAATTTTGGATCTCAAATTTTACTGTCTAAAGGTAAAAGGTCCATTAAATTGTATACTACATTTTAATTTGTGTGGCACCCAAACATCAGAATACTTTGTGTATTCTTCATATTTTAAATAGTGGGTAGCAGTTGGATAATGAATAACTAGTTCCCTAGCTTATTGTGAGCCATTTTTTTTTCAAATTATTCCATTTTTTGTTATTTTAGTGATTGCTGTGATAATATCAACGTTGCGTAGCAGTTTCAAAACATATCCTCCAAATCTGGATCTAATGTTGTTAGCCTTGGTTTTTGGTTAAGACGGTACTATCAAACTGCATTCAGCAACACAAAGCGTTATCTTTCTTATTTACATTGGCATTCTCGCTTTATGTTTTAGCCCAATTTAAAACAAAAAGGCGAAAGAAAGATTCAGATACTTTGATGCTGTACAACTCTACAAATTATTCAACTTATCTCACCTCGTTCGACATTTACAATACAGCAATATTCCGACTGCAGTAGGTTTTCCGGCCTCTTACAAACCTAATTTCCATAGACATTGATCTCCCTTTTCCACAACTTATTTCCAACAAAAAATCATATAGGAGTACATATGTAAGTTCATGTTAATTTTTTTTTTGCATTTTAGGCGCCTTTTTTGATGTATATTTGTCTGATTGTAGTCATACTCTGACCATAATCGTAATGACTTTAAAGTATCACTAACAGCGGTGTATAACAGCAGCCACACTGCTGACAACAGTGTATTAACAGCACGTACCTATGCTCACAACATCTACGTCATTAATATATTTGATTTTATGTACATTTCCATCTCTTCTTAAATGACTTAACAATTCCCGCTCAAAATTTTTTTTACCATTTTATTATTATTGCTGTGATAGTAGTTGCTGTTGTTGTTGTTTTTATTGCTTTTGTAATATTTTATTTTTCATCATTCTTTATGCTTACATTTTAATGATGATTACCGTAGACATTATCATTTTTTCTTTTGCCGCAAAAATCATTTACTCTAATGTTCATTTCAAGCGTATTTTTTTGCTGAGTCGAGTTGGTTTTGTTATTATTTTCGTGAGCAATAAAAGAAAAATCAACAGAGAAAACACACACACTTACATAATAAAGAGAGCAGAGAAAAACAACAACATTTCGGCCAACCAAAATAAAACCGAACAATTCTGTCGACATAATGATGATGACCTGTAATGTTTTTATTCCTTTCAATACATTTATGTTATTGTTTTCTTTTTCTTTTTTCTCTTATCGTATGCGAGAACAACAACAATTCTTTGATATTTTATTTAATGGGTGTCTCTACTGTTCTATCAAATGCTTGGTACTTTACCTTAACGACCTACAAGCTGTATGATTATGACTGACTGACTGGCTGACGTATGATGGAATCAAATTGTTAACGTAGTTTGTTGGTTGTATTAAAAGAGTGTAATTATCCTTAGTTTGTATAAATTTATGTGTGGAACACCAAAATTCAGTGACGACGCAATATTCATTCTTACTTGCACTCTCGATTTGAATGGAACAAGTTAAATTGCTTCAAATACACTTCATCAAAAGCCACGAATAGATTGTATTGTACACTGAGAGTATAGGGAAAGGTTTTGGTTAGTTTATAATAAATAATTAAAATTGATTTTAACGTTACATTTAAGATTTACTAATTGGCCTTAAATAGGAACTGAGTAATACTAATACCAGTTCTGGACTGTGGCAGGGAATCATAAGAAGCTACCACAGCATCAGACATGTTACTATCGATGTGTGTAGTCTGGTCTTGTATTGATGGAACATATTTTCTCTCTTATTACCCTAGCTGGTTAAATTGGCAGCCAAATGTCTCAATGGGAATAGCTTACTTGGATTCGGTAGAGTTCCATCGTAGCACTGATATTACTTATTCCATCATACAATTATAACTCGTAGTCTTAGTTGGTTGCAGCTACTTCAGCGGTTGTTGTCGTCTTGCCGTCAAAATATTTTTGACGGGTTGTAGTCTGTAGCCTGTAGTTTTGAATCTGTTTACAGCATTATACAGAAAATAAATAGTTTGTGTGGTTTTGATTCGATATTTGTATTTAATTTCTTTCACTGTTTAACATTTACAACAGAATGAATGAATGAATAGAAGAAAAAAATTACCACGGTTTCAAGATGGAAAAGTCATGATGATAAGTAATTATGAAACAAAGTTTGTGCTTATGCATAAAGAGGAAAGATTTTTTTTATCATAAATATGCTTATTCGCGTATATTGTATACAATATTTAATGAATCTTAACAACATAGGAAATTATCGATACCTTAGGTGACTATGCAAATAACTCGAACATAATTTCAAGAAAAAGGAAATAAATGAAGTATTTTCTGATGAGCTAATCAAATGTACTAAAAAAGTTAAATGATTATTTCAGTAGAGATGAATTTGATTCGTATTAATATCATACAAAATTATTTTGGTGAGGTTATTTGTATTTACGGTTTGGAGCGCAGCTGTATTCGCTTATGAAAACTAAATTCAGTCAATAACCAAAAAAGGAAAGACACTATTGTAGGACCTAAGTGACCAGAAGCTAATTGACATTTGGTCTCATACAAAAACTTTAAAATGTATTATGTTTTTATATCTGTAGTACTAATTAGGAAGAATGGATAACAGCAATCCAATCACATTTGTACTTGGTCTGCAATTTTAACTCAGACTAGCCCTTATCCAGGTTAAACTGGTCTACTGTCTTGTCAATTTGGAACGATTGCCAATCGAGATTTCTTGTCCAAAAAGTCGGCGAGTTAAACTGCTTATTCTAGGTTTATCAATAGAACGATCGCAAGTGAATATTCTGGAATTATTTATGTTCTCCACAGTGGTTCAAACATGGTTCTATTTTTTTTAATTTTATTTTCGAATTTTTCAGATTCTTAAATTAACGCAATTATATATTGTGTTTTTATTTTAATTTATTTATTATTTATTTATTCATTCATTTATTTAATTTATTTATCTTAATTTTTATTTAATTTTATGTTAATTTCATTATTAATTAATAGAAATAATAATTTTCTTTATTTTGGAATATATTTTCTCTTCGAATTTGAATTTCTTGTGAGCAATATTAAACTTCTTTCATTATTTGCTGTTAAATTAAAAAATTGTCCTTTTTCATAAAAACTTTCCATCTGGCAATACCCTTAATGAAGCTACATACAAATGACTAGCAATTTCCTACACACAAGCAACAACAGTCATCAACATTTAATGATGATGAGCTCTGCCACTGCCAAAGTAATAACGATAGCAGAGTCGGAAAGAAAAACAGCTATTAATGAAGTTTTCTGCTTTGATATTTTTTCTCATGCTCACACATTCAAAGATTCTGTATACGTGTCTCATTCATTCGTTCACTCACTGAAGATTCACCCAACTGTGTTGTCAACTTTTGAAATTGAAAAAACGAAAATTTGTTTAAAACGCGTGTTTGATTAATAATGTGATGGTTTTAAATAATAAGGTACAAAAACAAGAACTGTTAGTATCGAAAATATCATTTTATTGTAACATATTTGTAATCAGATCTAACAACGTGATATGTTTTTGAAATAGTTTAAAATTTAGATTTGTTTTAGACAAACCGTTTTCTTAAATCACAAATTTTAGAAATTTATTTAAGTTGTATTGGAACTTGATGAAAATATAGATCGCTTTTAACCATTCAGCCCAGTAGAATTATTTATTATTGAATTGTAATGCTATTACGAATTATATTCTAATTTTATTTGAGTTGCCTTATTCCACATTCTTGTAAAATGTAAGTCTATGGGATTTAACTGACCAGAGACGCTAGCAAATGAATCGTTGACAAAGTTTACGTATAATATATACAGAATAATATTATATTAATATGGTATAAAACTGAAATCACGCAAAACGCTCTGAATAGAAGACCACACTACACAGTTTAGTTAGTCGACAACACATACATTTGTTGTATGTGATTTTGTGTGTTTTCTTCTGCTCTGTTATGATTTTATTTATTTCATTTGTTTTGTGTCTACATCATCATCATTACAGGTTTGAGTAGAACAGTCATTAGCATGAGAGTAAAAGAGAAAACACGAGGTACGAAGAGCTATAAGAATATAATGATATTCATTATTGACGGCAAGAAAAAACAACAAAATAATATTAACGAAGTTCGTGTTGGGTAGACATGATGAAAATTTCTCAGTCTTGGTTTGATGTTCGACGGAGTTGTTTGCTTTTACGGTATAATTTTTTTCATGAGTGTAAACATAAACGTTATACATATATATACACAAACACATTTAAATTATAATAATTATATTGAGAGAGAAAAATACTACAACAACTAACACTGTTAGTTAATTACATCATTTATATAATTTTCATTAAAAACAGTCTAAAGAACAAAATTAAATAACAATAATTATTGAAACGAAAAAAAAAAAGAAACAACAAATGAAATTTAATAAAATATGAAATATTTGTGAGTGAATGTGTTGCGAAAGAAAGTGATGATGATGGTGAATTTTCTTATCAGATGGCCGGGGAAATACTAAAAAAGTAATAATTATAATCAAATCGAAATCAGAAATTAATATTTAAGTATGCATTCAATTAAAAATTCTTTTTATATAAATTACATATAATATATGTATACAGTTGGAATCAAATGTGTTTATGCATGTGTATGTATTGAAAAAAGGGTGTCTTCTTCTTTACTCGTTTTCTTTGTATAATATTTTGTTGCACCCAACTATAAAAAAAAATACAGAAGAATAAAATCCCTGGCAAGTGTACGCGCCTTATAATAATAAAACACTAAAACGAACAACAAAAACAGAAACTAAAAAACAACAACGTATTGCTTGACTTGAATCGTCTTCTTTTCCTGCTCTTCTTTTTGTGTATCATCTTCAGTGTTGTTTTTGTTGTTTTCTTGAATTGTCGTTCTCGTTGTGTATTCCAAGCAAGTATACCTACTAAAAAAGTAAAATTTTGTATTTTTCATCGGTTTTAGTGTCTCAGATGGAAGAAATTATAAAAATTTTGAACATTTTTAGAACTTGGCTAAAATGTGATTATATTTTTTGTCGTTTGTTGTGTTTATAATAATGCACCGGGTCGTATTTTTATAAAGCAATAATAACATTAGCATGAGGAGAGTTAAAATGTACATGAAATGATTATTATATTTGATAATGATCATCGGAAAAAAAATCTATAATTATCGCAAAACGATTTAAGTAATTATTGTGTCTCTAACATAGCGTTGGCATTTTTTTCGTGTGTATGTATATAAGAGAAACTGAGAGAGCGAATATTAACGCTCTCTCAAACGACGAAATCTAAAGTGTAATGTTAAAATCACAAGTTGTCAACCTGAGAAAACAAAAAACTCTGAAATTTAAAAAAAAAACACGTTTTTTAAGTATTAATATTATATGTTATTAATTATATGAAATTAATATATGAAAACCCAGGATATTTTAATGGGATGTATATATTTTTCATTTTGACGAAATTGTTGACGCTTTTTCATTTTATTCGTGCTACTTTTCATACTTATTTATCAAATTAACACAACGATAAAATAATTTAAATACAATTTGAACAAAATTGTTTTGTTATAAAAGTTTTCGAATATTTATTATGTGTAAATAAATATAAACTAAAAACGTCGATAACACAGAAAGTGTTTGTGGTATTTTATTCGATTTTTTACAATAAGGACATTTATGTTATATTTTTCCATCATTTTAATTTGTACTTTCTTTTCAAAAAGTCGAAAGTTTTTTACAAATAGGAAAATTTAAGCTGACAAGAAATTAAATAAGAAGCGTTTATGTTCTCCTTGCCGTTTATATTTTTCTTCTACGAACTCGAGGAATCTTGTTTAAGAATATATCAAAAAATAAATATTAATTTGCATCGATTATAAAGAATGGTATAGGATTGGTAGCTAAATGCATATGGGTACTGTATCCAAAAGAGCTAAATTGACAACACTAGAGAACAAATTTTCTTTTTTGCTTTGAGCGCTTTTGATTACTATACAGAATATTTTTAAAAAATGTTTTCTTGTATTTAAATTTTATAACTCAAATCAAACTGAAAGTTTTAATTACAGTATAACTATTTATTAATACCTTTCCGGGTTTCTTGCCTTCTCACAATTCTACTCTCTGTTATTGTTTTTTTAATTCTACTTTACCTGTTTGTTTTCTCTTTTGCTCTTTCTTTCGATAATTACACAATTTCAATCAACTTGTTGTGTTTCTTCATTAATTTGAAAAAAAAAAACGTACATCATCATTATCAGTATCGGATCATTATGAAAAATCGTTTTTTTTTTGTAATGATAATTACAGTTTTAGAATAAAAAACCATAATAAACATAATGATAATTACGCAGTTTTTCGTGTTTTGTTTTGGTCTTCAAAAATCTTTCCTATGCGGCAAAGAATTGGTTGTTTGTTTTGTTATGAGTGACATAATGAATACTATTCGATTTCCGGCAATTTTTTTAATTGTTTAAAAAAAAATTTAATTACTTAAATCATTAAGATAAAATGCAAAAAATAGAATCTCGTAATACATATGAGAATATTTCTTTTAATTTATTGAAAATAATGATGATGGAAAATCATGAAAGTAATATCACCACTTTTCTTTGGAGTTATTTCTAGGTAGGGATTTACAAGTTGGAATTTGTTTTTAAAGGATTTCAGCAATTAAAGTCAGTTCAATGTAAAATAGGCGCCACATAGAAGTAATCGTGCAGTAAGAGACAATTTATGATTTACAAATGTATCGTAGGTATTTTTACTTTGTGTTTTTAAAGCGTAGCCTACTAGTCTACCTCGTCGATCATGGTGTACAACCTTTGGTACACGTATTGGTTTAATTGACGGTACGTACGGTTTTGAATACCTTGATACGGAAACGAAAATTAAATGAAAAAAAATTTAATTTAAAATTTTGCGTCGCTTTGAAAGTGAATGTCGCATTATTTACGTCCGCGAACGTGTTAGAAATTGTTATTGACTTAATTTCAAAAATACAGTGCTAAATGCTACGCAGTCCTCGATGAATGTGATTCAAAGAGTTTTATAATAATTAGGCTGTCAAGATCACAGGATCTGAAGCCCAGAGATTGTTTTGGAGGTCTAAAGTTTGTTTATATAAACTGGATATACTTCAATTCTAAAAGACAAAATTCGATATAAAATTGGCAAGATGCAGACTGAAATAAGTCGAAATGACAATGACTTTTTCCATACCATTTATTTTAGGAAACAATGTGTTAATTTCTTGACTTGATTCCATTAACCGCTCTAAATATTGAATGTATTAATTACAATAGGTATAAATTATTAAGAGAAACTAGGTCGTAATCCTGACTGAAGGGTTGTAATGACCAATTATGTATGTATAAATTATTAAATAAAAAATATGTTGCCCAGGTAGCCTAGAGGGTAGTGTGATAACTAATAGTGTGAGGGTCGTGTGTTCTATTCCCACCAGAGACTCTGGTCTGTTAGACTATATCTAGCATAATAATAATTATAATATAATTTGTAAGTTTGTTTAAGATATGTCTGCTTTTGGACAAATCAATTTGATTATTTGATTTATCAAACAGTCTAGCTTAACTTTATCATAAAAATATAACTTCCCTTTAAAAATATAAAGTTTTGTTTTAATAAGTTGTATCTTATTTTTTTTTTTTTGTTACAGGATGATGAATGGATACTAATTAATTTAACTGTATGGCTCTAATACATACAATATTCATGTATTTAGAGTAGCGCCTCCGAATAAAAAGGAAGTGTCTTCAGAGACTTAACTTGAACATCGTGATACCCATGTGAAATGCCTGTATGTTATTATTTTAATTTATAAATTTAATATTTGTTAATATATTCTATATACTCTATCAATAGTTTAAAGATTGTTAACAATTTTTGTTTTCTTTTCGTAAATCTATTGTAAACTAACCTGAATTGATCTAATTAATCTATTGGATAGTATGAAAAATTCAATAAAAAGCGTAGACAATGGGAGGATAATGGTGTTCTAGAATTAATTAAATTATGGAAAGTTTGTGCCTATGAATTGCGCACTATTAAACGCAATGGCCATCTCTATGTGGCTATGGCAAAACAATTAACCGGTCTTGGAGTACCAGTAACTGCATTAGAAGTACATTTTAAAGTGAATAACTTAACACAACGCTATAGACAAGAACAGAAAACCTTTGAAGCTACCGGCATAATAAGCACATGGAAATTTTATAATCAAGTGGATGATGTCTTTAAAAGCTTGGGACAAACAGGCTATACTAAGTATGTAAATGGGATATTTTATTTAAATATTGTAATGTAAAAATTGGATTATATAATAAAAAATGTTTGTAATAAATTTCTACTTCTCCAGAGATAAACGTATTATGACCCCAGCATCTAATGCTAGCAGTTTACCGTCTTCAGCCGAGTCACCCGTGTGGAAAAATCAAATGTCTCAACAAGAGTTTAACAGTAATAATTCCGAGGGATTTTACAAGTAAGTTAATTAACTCCACTAATAAACGAAAAGAAATTTACAACGCGATTTATTTAAGTTAAGGAGTTTAAGGCTATACAGGAAATAATTGAAATATAAGCAAAACTAAACCAATTAATGGCTTAAATGAAAATGTCGAGTTAGGGTAGATTGGGACGAGGAGAAAAATAAAATCTCCACATAACATAATTTTAATTATTATATCGCTTGTTTTAAATCTGTCTGTGTCTATTTCGTTCAGCATATTAGAAAATTAAGTCTAAAGTTAATAGGAGCCAATATTAAGTTATGAGATGGATTAAGAAATTCCTTTTTTTAATTTTTCTTTATTCTTTCATTACAGATCGGAATATGGAATGCACCGCCATTTCATAGATCATACGCAGGCACAGGCTCAAGCCAATGGTGCCGGCGGTGCGACTGGCAGTGGTGCCGATGTCAATTTCATGGCCAATACAGCGGCCGCGGCAGCAGCTGTTGCGGCCGCTTCACGTCTAAATGAATCAAATCAAATGGATCAATTAAATGCGGCTACAGCAGCCTCCTCCAATAATGCCACTAATGGTGGCGTCTTAAATTATAATAAAATCAAAAAATCACCCGATGATTATGATAAGTTTGTGGATATTGTCAAAAATATTGTAGATTCACATAAAAACACTCCAGATAAAGTTGACACTTTTGGCGATTTTATAAAATCCTACATAAAACGCTGGCCGGATCGCTTACAAGATGAGGCAATCAATCACATAACAAACTACATAATTGTTAAGAATATGGAACACACCATGCATACTACCATTGAGGGTGTCAATAATCGACAATAATACAAGAGTGAACCTAGAAACTAGGTTCACTTATTACATGTTATAAATAATACCACAACAACAATAACCACAACAACACATGCATATAAACACTAAAACGTTACTTAAGTTTTCTTTTGCTCTTTGTTTCATACAATAATATTAGAATACGTTATTATAAGTTTTATTTTTTCTTAGAAATTAGGATTTTCTAATTTTAAAGTTTTTAAGTTGAACAGAAGAAACAATAAAATTTAAGTTATTATTTAATTTGATTTTATTTCTAACTTTAATAATAAGTCTTGAGTTCTAGAATTTTAATGAAACTATAATAAATACAATAATTATTTAGGCTTAAAGCTTATTATCATTATTTTTAACGAAATATTTTAATTTTTAATATTTTCAGTTTTAATTATAGGAATTATAATTTATATACACATGCATACATAATTTGTGTGTTAATTTTTTAGTTTTTCGTAAAAACAAAAATAATATATTGAAATCAAATTCAAACAGAAATTATACTTAAAAATAAATATATATATTAAAATCAAATGCGATTTATATATAAAATTAATTTTTCTATTGATGTAAACATGTTTCCTTAAAGAAAAACAACAAACATTTAAGTATCAATAAAAAAGAAACAACAACAAATATTTAGAAGTATCTTTGTTTAGTTAAAAAATCGAACAAAAATTCAATAATAATTTGGAAAAAGTCTGTAATCCATAACCGTTCTTCAGCAAGCCTTGAGGAATGAGAAGAATCTGCATTATGGCAAAAATATTATTTGCTTAAAAACGTACAAAATACCAGTCCGTGTGAATTCATATTATATGTTCAGAAAAATATTTGTTTATTCACGGATTTTCTATATCTTTACAGGATTCTATAATAGGGGTTAATTTCTTCTGACACATTTTCTGTAAGAGTCAGTTGAGAAATATATAATTTACTAAAGTAAGTTCAATTTTACTTGAGAACTGTAAAAAAATAGTTTATCCTCTATAAAGGCGGAGAATTTACAAACAATGTGTTTCACGAAATTGATATACGAAAGGTTATCGAAAAGTTTAAATTGATTCTAACAATGCAAGACATAAAAACAATAGTGCGTATTCGGACTGGTAGCTTATCGATAAATATTGGGGTTTTAAGGGAAGGAACAGAAGAAAGTTATAATTTTTTATTTGGGAGGCATTTACAATAATTAAATCAATCTGTAATTATGTGGGTTTTACTTAAGAATTTGGTTCCTAAACTTTGCAAAGCTCAGTTTTGCATTAATTCAATTGACGTACAAAAAAACAATATCGTTTCCATTTTAAGGGAAAACAAAATTGTCATCTAGAGCGTATTTTGGTCTTTCTACTAGATTTTGGCGTATATGGATTATACGGACATTAACGATGTGTGGTTTGTGCTAGACGATACGACAATCCTTGAGAATACTAATGTCATTAAATTCTTAAACAATTTGTAGTCCAGATGTAGATTGCCTTATTCGGGGGGATATCCCAAAGATCGAATTTATTCAAGTAAATTGGAAGCAAGTGATACCTTAAATCAATTTATCGAGATAAAACCACAATAATTTCAGAATCTCAATGAAAGTTTATTCAAAAGAATCGATAAATTTAAGCAAGGAATTGATAAAACTTTAATTTTATTATTTAACGCTATTAATATTCAAATTGCAAATTATTCAAAAGGGTTGGCAACGTTAACCGTTTAAAAACATCAAATTATTGACACTTAATAATTTCACGCCGTTCAGCTTTTGCTTATCAATCCAATATTTACCAGCAGATTGAGTGTTTTTCATTCGTCTACAATTTGTTATTATATTTCTTCATTGCAAATAAGAGTGAATAATTGTGTTTTTCTTTTTTAATAAACAATGGTAGTGTCAAACTATGATGGTAATTATACAAATATTTTAAGAAAATATGAGAATTTACATTAAATTCGTAAATATTTGACAATAGCGCTGCGAAAACAGGCGCGTCTACTAGAAAATGAAATTGACCTGAAATTGGTAGCGTTTAGTAAAATTGGAGCTGGTAGCGGTTCTTCGTCTTCAGTGGGTCACAGTTCAAATGCTGACACATCACCCTTATTAGGGGAGCATGTCTTTGATTCCCTATCAGAGGAAATTGCTCAAATGTTAGATAAGGTTAGTACTATTTAATACCGATTTATTAAATTGCTATAAGAAGTCTGTTTAACATTTCGTGTACGTGTGTGTTCAGCTTTCTTCTATAAATGAAACAATGGCTGATCTTCCAACAACAGGTGCTGCTGCAATGCATACACTGCAGCGTCATCGAGAAATTTTACAAGGTTATCGACAGGAATTCAATAAAATCTCTGCCAATCATACAACGCGTTTGGAACGCGAAGAATTATTAAGAGGATCGGGTTTATCAACAAATAGTCCATCAATTTCGGGCTTAAGTCGTCGTGATATGTATTTGAAGGAGAGCGGTCATATGAATAGGTGAGTTAATTTACAAATTAAAAAAGTGGTAGGGCAACGTTCAAAGGTAGAATAGAGCAGATTTTACAGTTTCCTTCGATAAATACGAGATGCAACGTGCTATATAAGGTAAATTGTGGAATATGTCTATACTGAGGGATAATGACTATACCTTAGAGCTGAGCATTGCACAGAAACTGAACCTACCCAAAAATATGGAAGTATAAGTAAACTAGATCGATATATTGAGAATAGTACAGTCAACAATAGGACCGTCATAGTGCCGACGAGAAATAAGTCTTAATAACAATCTGTTTTAAATAAAAATTTTATTCTTTCAGTTCCAGCAGTATGATAAATGATCAGATTAATATTGCAATTGAAACAAGAGAACATCTGCTTTCACAGCGTCAGGCTTTTAAGCGTATACAAACGCGTTTAAATGATATGTCTAATAGGTTTCCCCTAATATCAAGGTGAATTTTTAAATTTATACTTCTTTCTCAAATGTATCCTTGATTTTTTAACTATATTTTCAGTTTGATTCAACGCATTAATATCAAAAAGAAGCGGGATGCTTTAATATTGGGCGCAGTTATCGGATTTTGTGTTATTCTGTTATTATTATACGCATTTAACTAACCGGTAATAAATATTTGTTTTTAATTGAAAACAAAAAGCGAAAAACGAAAACAAATTGTTAACGAATATATTTATAACCTTTTAGGAAGCGATTATTAAAGAAAAATGAAAATGATTTTAGTTATAACATACTAAAGAGAAAAATACCTTAAAACAAATTTATTTAAGTATACAATAATATCAATATAATTTTGTGATAAAACAAAAGTTTATATAAATAAAACTAACTAATGCATAAAGAAAAATATTTTTAATTAAAAAAGTGAACTGAGGTTAGTTCGAGTTTGTACTTTGAGCTTATCTACTACTACTTGGTTTAAGTTACGAATCATGAAAAATGGTATTGAGTTATAAAAAAAATTTAGAGGTCCATGTCAATTTTAAAGGATTATTTTACAACAACAAAAAATAATACTTAAATTTTTGAAAAACAGCTGCGAAGCTTTAAGGGTTATTTATGTAATTTTTATGACGTTTTCAACACTAAGATATTCATACGTACTGTTTAAAGGTTAACAAAAAGTATTTCATCACATGTGGCAGCACATCTCATTGAATTTTGTAAACACAGCTGTTCATACCATATGGAAAATTGGGGAAGAAATCTTATTTAATTTTAATATAAAACTTCGTAAATTTTAAATTAAAACTTATATTAACACGCCGATAAAATACAATAATGGAACTTAAACCTCCTTCAGCCAACGCTGGCAGTAATAAGCCAGTATTTTTCGAAAATCCAGATATGGATTATATGGCGCAACATTTTGTTGGAAATTTGAACAGGTACTTTCTAAGCAATCATTCATTCATTTTAAATGAAAAATTAATGAATAAAATGTTTTATTTTTCATAGATATCGTGAAAACATAGTGATACCAAAGAGTAATGGTCCCATACAAATCAAAACAGACGAAGAGAAGATGATCGAAAGGGCAGTGGAAAGTTGCAGTTTTAAATCAATCACAGCCTGCGTAATGGGTAAGTGGAAAATTTGATCTGTTGTTATGTGACAAGTTGTATTGGCAAACCGACATTCAGAAACGAATTATCCATGGAATGTATTATCCAATTAGAAATACAACATTATTGGATAATCCCCATAGCAGTTTAAAAAAGTGGAAGATATTTTAAATTATAATTTTAGACTAGGTTCTCAAATCGTCTCCAAAACTAAGAACGGGCCTGAGTTTGATATTTCATTTCCTTTTTCTCTCTCGTTTGACAAAGATCCTCACCAGATTATATAAAAGATATATATGGTTGGAGCTAATCCATAGCTTGAAGGTGGAAATAGCTTTACATCAGAGAAATGATCCACACAATATCGTTACAATGACTTTCAATGAAATGTCAGTTATTTATAGGGCTAGTTAAAATTATACAGAACTTACAGAACTCTGCAGTTTACTTTAAGACGATTTATCTATTTTATATAAGGCAGGCTAAAATTGTATGCAATATATGAGTACGCAGATATTGTTCTTCTAGGTGACCATTTCCTAGTCCTGGACAATAGCATTAGGAGGGCTAATTAGAAAAGCCCATTCTTTTAACATTCCAATTAGGTAACACTTAGGAATCCGTTCGGTAAAGCGTAAATGTTTGCTCTAATGCTAGTTATGTCATACCGGATCCAGATGTAATATTCAAACTATATATTGTTTTTATATTCATTTTCTAGGTTATGGTCTCGGTGCTGCAATTGGTTTATTCAGTGCTTCCGTTAATCCCAATATGTCTGATCCTTTGGGCAATGAAAAGAAACAGACTGCTCGTGAAATTTTCCGAGAAATGCGCTCTACAACACACGGATATGCAAAAAATTTCGCCTTAATTGGCTGTGTATTTTCGGCAGTTGAATGTGCCATTGAAAGCGTAAGTTAAATAAATGATTAACCATATTATAAATGATATTTGTTGCAATTACTTCATTTAATATTAATTATAGGAACGTGGTGTTACCGATTGGAAAAATGGCACGTATGCTGGTGCTGTGACCGGAGGTTTAATTGGCTTAAGAGCTGGTATTAAAGCTGGCATTATTGGTGCAGCTGGCTTTGCTGCTTTCTCAACGGTTATTGATTATTATATGCGTAGCAGATAAAAGTTATAATTGTTGAAATTATATTTTAATAGATTTAAAACTAAATACGTTTTTGTTAATACAGCTAATGGAAATAATAAATCCAAAGACGAAGGCTTTATTCAGCAAATTGACAGTAAATTATGATTATAAAGTAAAAGATTTTTCAATATTTTAATTTGTTGGACATTTTCCAATTATAATAATAATTTCATCGAATACGGCTTAAAAGATAATTGAAATCGTTTCAGAATATTTTCGAGATTTTGTATAAAATGTTTTTCTTTAGAAAGAAATTTAATATAATTTTGTTCAGGTATTAGTTGCGTTATTTAGAGTTATATTAAAGCAAAACGCTTAAATAAGTCCGATAAAGTCAGAATTAAATTTTTTTCAACTACTTTTTAACATTCTATTCGAAATACTGATGTATTGAGATAACATACAATTCTTCAAGAGCCGAGTTTTGTAAAAACAAAAAACAATATTCTTTATGTTACTTCCTGTCAGTCGATTTCATGCGCTCTTTTGGTTTTTATTTCACTTATTCATTCATCAACAAGAAAATTTAAGACATACTTTGATTTGACCAACTTATAGTAGTGAATTCCTTAAGTCATTCTCATTACGGCAGCGGTAAACGTTTGATCAGACAGACGTAATTGTAGTAAAATTTACAACTCATCCCAACACAAAAGAAACAAACTTGATTATGATTATTTTTAAAGACAAGAATGAATTGCAGATGGTTAGAGTTGACTATTTTATGCCGTACATTGCAATGAAAGCGAACTTTAAAATTTTCTTGAAATTTTTTTTATTTCAATTCTTTCTTGTACAAAACATTTCTCTTTATGAGCAGCATCAAATACAATTCAATTACCCATTAAGGTAGACGTAGTGTAGGGCATTACAACGTGCACAGCATATTTTAACTTAAGTTAACGAAACTAATAAATTTGTTATACTTCGTACCTACATTAATTTATTTTTTTTACCATAAGACATAAAATGAATAGTCACTGATTGAATTCTAAAAAATGTTTAAAACAACGAGCGCGATGTAATAGTTCGACGATGCTTTGCTGTTAAATAGGAAATTTAATAACGTTTTACATTATGTTTCAAAGGTAAATAAATATAATAAAAATTTAATATAAAGTCAGTCATAAATACTTCCCAATTAATATTTTTTCTTCTCTTATTGTTACTTTACGATGTTTTAATAAAAAAAAAATATTTTTAGTGCATAATTGTCGGTAAGCAAATTAAGTCGCACTTTTTAATTTCTTTAAAGATGCATCAATAAACAGTAATAGAGGATAATAACTACGTTTAATAATGGAATGTGTGTAGTTATTTGAAATTTATGAAATTATTACAAACCTATGCAGTCAATACACAACTTTCATAATGGTTTTTTATAGCCTAAAGTCTTTACACGTTTTAACTACTACTTCAGGCAGACACTCATTAAACGGCAAAGTTCAATTGTTGTATAAGAAAAAAACTCTCGGTAATAAAAAACATAAATTTAAACAAAAAAAAAAAAAACGACACAATCACGTTTTAAACGTACATTCAATAATTTATATAAAAATAGAATCAAAGAAAACAAACTACTTTGGCATGAATGTAAAGATTGATGCAACTTCATCCCAGCCTTAGAGACTATGACAGACATAAAAAGGAATTGCTTTACTAAAATAATAATAATTTATTAAAAATGTTGTATAAAAAATTACAGAAATATTTAATAACGGTTATTTTGTTAAATAATATATAATTTTAGAAATTGCAAATGACAGGATTTTATACTCAATCTGATTAATAAGTTCCTTTAAGTAGCTGATACAAGGAAAATAAAAAATGATTCAAACAGTATTTCCTTTTAAATATAACTGTACTTTAAAACAAGTTTAATTTCATGAATATAAGAAACTTTTTTCAATTCTATATAACAAAACATGAGAAATATGTATTCCTTCTTTTCTGTATTTCAAAACTAAAAATGAAAACGGTTTAGCGGTTCTGTATGGAGAAAATCGATGTTCTGTGATTTCTAATCAGCAGTCACACATTGTCAGATAAATTCCGCCACAGTTCATTTGATTGATATTCATTATTTGTGAGTTGAAGAGGGAAATGGATTAACAGATCGGAAATAATATTCAAGATACTATCGTGAGGATACTAAAGCCTTGATTGTGATGGATGGCTGGATTGAATTGATATAAAAATGATTAAATATAATATACGGTCAAGAAGAAAAATGTTGCCGTCATGGCCTTCGACTTTATAAAGAGGCAGATTCGTTTCTCAGCAAATAACACAAGCCATCATAACCCATATTCACCCAAAAAGGATAACATCAACAAGGTGTCAGGCAGTGTCTGCTCTTGAGCAAGAGTAGGACTCAATCAACAAAATGTTCCTAATCACTACCTAATACATTTCGTTCCAAGGCAACTGGATATCTAATCATAACGTTACGATCTGTTTACAGTAGACTATTAGCTTTCATTCAAATTGAGAGGAATTATTTAATCTAAATCGCTTTGCAACATGTTTATTTTCAGATTAATTCTATTTAATATTGTCATAAAACACCTGCCCTATTGTCAAAAAAGCACCTGCAGATCATCCTTTTACGTTCAAAAACATAAAAATAAGAACAAAAAAGAAAAAAAAAACTTCATCAAACAGACCCAAAAACGAAGCAGAAGAAAAAGTAACACACTGTTATTGCCTCAAAAGCCCAGCATCCGTTCTGGGAGCAACATTTCGATGGGAAACGAAACTAAACAGCCATACAACATCTAAAAATAAATAATAAAGAAAAATTTTATACAAAACGATTATTTTTATTCGTGCCGCGCAAAAAAAATACGAAAACATACAATTTTACCTGAAAACTTTTTTAAACATACACTATTACAATGCATATATGAGTATATAAATGTGTAGGGACTTCCAACAGGGATTTCAAAAAATTGACAGTTAATAACAGCCATCTTGTTAAAGTTACATCTGTCGAATTAGTTGTGAATTATGCAGTCAGTTTTGCCAAATAACCATGGACGCCGTTGGCAACGACACGTCGTCGCTGAATTGGCAGTTGGTGACTGACTCTAACTTTCAACGAAAGATAATCTTCAGCGATGAGCCCCATTTCTGGATAAATGAGTACGTGAACAAAAATGAGTGCGTAAAGGAATTTGGGACGATACCAATCTGGGAGAAATTCAAAAGCATACAAAGTATCCCGAAAAGTCTGTTTGGTGTGGATTTTATGCTGGAGACTTATCGACCATATTTTTTTGAGACTGACGTTGGCCAGGCTATCACTGTTTGGAATGAATTGAAAGATCTGGACACCAACGGCATGTGGTTTTAACTGAGCGTCACTACGTGCAATACTGGATATCCTGCAGAAGTGGTTTGAGGGATTGAGCATCTCACCATGCCATCAGTCAGCTTGATATGGGCCCAAGATTCATATAAAATCGAACGTTTTGGATAGGCTCTACTCAGAGAAACCATGGCGTTATATTCCAAACATGAATTACGGGAATCTTTTGTTTTATATTTGAATTTGAAGATAGGAAGCGCTTTAAAAGAGACCCTTTATATTCATACACTTATTTAGATAAAACTAACAGCACCTTAAACAGCAATAACAACAAAATGCACATGCCATTGCTACAAATACATCTGCAAAGTGTTCGAATGAAAGCCACAAGATTCTCTGGTTTGAAAGCATTTGTTACGACGATGCAGTTTTCGTTCAAACCAAACAAACAACTTTTAACAGGGACGTCTTTAAATAAATTTCGTTTGAATTAAACAAGGGATTGCGAAGCTTTCACATTTTTCTTTCTTATTTCTTTCAAAAGGTTTCGAAACACTTTTTCAACAACAACTTTTTTCGATTTTTCGAAATCAAGAGTTTTTAACAAGAATCAATATTCAATGAAGGAAAGCGGAAAACTTATTTGCTGATGGAACTCGGCTTGAAAATAATTGGAAACTATTTGTATATACATAATTCCATATACATACATACATATATAACAACCCTTAACAACAGAATTCAGCGTCAGATATGAAATTCCTACAATATATAGCAGGCAAATCACGCCATGATAGACAAAGTATCGGAATACGGTATGGGTAAGTCTATCAATGGTTCAAAGTAATCAAGGACAATATATTAAGGTGGTTCGAAACGAATCTGGAACAGTCGAAACAATTAGAGAGCATAATGCAGAAGCAGAAGACGTTGTGAATATGAAGACGTAAGCGTAAGCGTTGGCATTGAATTATTTTCGGGAAAATACGGAACCAGCCACATGCTGATTGTGAATTTACCAAAAGTTTCAAAGTAAACATTATTTATATTATCCCCGTACTTTTCTCCCACAGACATTGCACATTTTATTAGCGCCTCTGTCTGTTTATCCAAACCACAAAAAGAATAAAAACAAACCAGAGACTAAGACCGGTTTAGCCTACTATTTTTGGTAAAATTGTTGATGGTAACTTTTATTTTTTTTATTTTGGTTTAAGGCATGCTTTTTCCTCGGCTATGTTCCTTTATTCAATGGGGGATTAAATCGACGCATGGCTCTAAAGTTGAATGCAGCCAGAGTGTAGCAGATTATAACTCAACGTGTAGTGAGAATTGTGGGAATTTATATCGCGTGAGCGCAAGTGATCCAGTCTTTAGTTACCGCCAAAAAAAAAAAAAAACAAAAATCGAAACAAACAAATGAAATAACGTCCATACGAACATTACTCATATTCTTTTTACATTTTTTTTTCATGCCAATTTAATTTTTGGCTTAAAGGGGGAAAATGGGGGTATGAGGTTAAGTGTGCATGTGAGTTTGGAGATGTTAAAATGTTTGGTTTACATCTTGATGAAATTACCATAAACCGAGTAGTATTAACCACAATAACAAGCAACAACCTAAAACCGATAAAACCAATACTAATATAAAGCTCTATTGTTTTGACTTTTGAAGCCTTTTTTTATTTATTTTTAATTTTTTTTTTATTTTATTTTTTACATTGAAGAGTTTACGTCGTCGTTCCGCTCAAACAATTAAATCGGTTTAAATTTTCTTTTGTTCGTATTTTCGTGGGCATTTAAAGTAATTGTTGTTATTGTTGTGCTGCTTAAAAGTTAAACTACCAGAGAGAAAAATATTTTAAGTTGCTGCTGCTGCCACTGCTACAACCTACAGTGTTGTCAAACGCAAAAAAAATAAGGAAAAATTGTCCAGTTCCGAAGGACTAATAAAATTTGATTTAATTTTCTTGAAACTAGTTTCAGATAGGTACAGTTGAAATTTTACATTTATAATCGTCATAATTAGAAAATTAATTTTATATTAGAATTTAAGTTACTTTAACTTCACAGCAATTGATGCGATAGTTGCTGAAAAAGGTGGAATATTCTCTGTGATAAAACCGAATTTCGTTCAAAATATCACTTTAGAGAGTAAAACTAGCTTGGTGTTTTTGATTAGTGTGTTTGTTTGATAGTTGGACACATTTTACGAAAGACTAGTCTACAAACAACATACGATTAAAAATTATAATAACAAATAATTAAAACATAAATAATGAGTGATTGTAACTTTTGGCATTTATCTGTTTCTCTATTAAACCAGCTTTTTTTTACTTTCAAGTGAGCTTTGATCAGGCTCTTCCTCCAGTCCTTTTCTCCTCTATCAGTAAAACCTGTTAGATAGGACAGGGCGTTGTCAGAACCGACATATGAATGCTACGTTCAGCGGAGAGAAGGACATGACTATACTCATTTCTAAGCTTGCCATTATGAAATTGCACCTCAGAAATCAAATTGCAGTACTAGATATGTATTCAAGACGGGCCACTAATTCACTTTCCAAAATTAATTTAAGGCATAAAATGCTATCGCGTTTAGCAGCTCAATCCTCTTTAGTTTACAGCTGTATTTTGTTAATCTCACGAATTACTGGTTAGCTATCGTTGATGTTATATCAGTCTCTGGCCTGAGCTGTGCAGTGAATTTTTATTTCCCCGCTCTTTTTCTCTTTATCAAATTTTTCTAATAAAACAGTCCATGCAGTATTTTTAAACAGCTCCACAGTCCCTAAGTTAGGAAGTAAATGCATACATTAATGCGACAGTCGATTATTCCTGAGTGTGGCTCGTACAAAGCGGGAAATACATCCTCCTTTAGTGGCGCTGTAATTTGATGAATGGTTGGGAAGAAGACGAAACTGAGTGGTGATGAGATCACCACTTGCAGAACGTTCAAAAGCCTTTTTTGTCTTTTGCGAGAGAGTCAATTATGCTTGAATGGGTGTAATTATTGGGCACCAAATCCGCGTACAGAAGAGAACATCATTTGCTCCAAGAAGGACCCTCCACAATTTTCGATTGTAAAATTTTATATTTTTTAACGACGTTCGGTTTCACTGTGTTCTCTAGTTTAGTTTATGTTATTGTAGTAGTTGTTGCTTTTGTTTGCTGCCACTTCCAGTTTAAATTTTTTTCTTCAAATTTTCAGTACAATTTGTGACTTAAAGAGCATCGGACGGTTTTTGAAATCCAAGACGGTTGGTTGTATCGCTTTGCTATACGTTCGTTCGGTTACTTTTGTTAAGCTCGACTTTAATGTTGCGTGTTTTTAACAACAACAACAACAACAACAACAACAACAACAACGGCAGTGAAAAAAACGGTTAAACAAACACTAGTGCAACTGGAAACGTTCGTTTTCATTTACTTCGCATCATTTGAAATCTTTTCCTCTGTCTGTTTACTCGCCTAATCAAGTTTTTCTTGAATAATAATAATAACAACAACAACAAGGAGAATTTATTTATTACCGATAAATGTTTGATTGAAAACAAACAATTAAGGCCTTCGCATTTGTTTGATATTGTTTTTGTTGTCTGTCCAAAGTTGTTTTAATAAATAAAATTCTGTTTATCAATCCACCATCATCTATTAAATGTGGCATAATGTTGAACGGCTCACAGAAACACGTACTCATATCGCGAATGTGGCATTGTGTTGTGCTATTGTTGTTGGTGTTACTTATGTAAATAAGATAACTTTGTAGTTATTGTATCGGGACCGTGAGTGTATGATTTGTGTGTCGTCGGTCAGTTAAACCCATTGTGCGTAAAACCAACCAACACTTCAAAGTGCATCAGATTAAATTCAATCACAAACCGGTTGGACGCCTTAAAGCTCTATTATCACATTAATTAAGTGTGAATTAATTAAAATTTATTTATAAAAAAAAAACAAATAATAAAATAACCGTTAAATATGGTGTAAAATTACAGAGTTAACCCTTCAATGATCACCTAAGGCTTTTTATAATGTAAAACCAAATTAAATTAAGTTTTGTACAAAGCTGTATGCATATAAAAAGTAATTAATTTAAAATACATACTTATAAATATTACACAATATAATTAAAATTAAATTAAAACGTTTAAATTCGTTTGATAAAACATTAAATACGGATTAATGGCACAGCAGGAGGGATAAAAAAAACACAATAAGAAATAACTTTTAAAACGCAATCAGATTTGTTTAAATCTTAGCTCTTTTCGGACCTAGTGGGTTGGACAACTACTGGATCAAATATTCTAAAACAGTTTTCGTTATTGTAAAAAAAGTTAGCTTAGCCTCTGTAGCTCTTACGGTGGTCATTGGTCGTATGCCCAAGACCAAACAATCTCCCATGAGTTCTTAGACTTCTTAGTGTAGTAGCGACTAAGAAAACTGCACTAAACGCTCTTATTTGGAGTTTGAACAAATTTTTTGTGTGCCTTCTCTCTAGTCCTGTCCAGATTTGATGTGGTAATAATATTCGAACCTGCACATATTACACCTCTAGCGGAATATATAACTGCGTTGTTAGTTCTAAGCCAGCAGGTTCTCAATGATGTACCCATAGTGTCATGTCGAGTTAATTCATCTGCCCTACAGTTTTCTAGAATGACACTATGTTACGGTCGTTGAGAGTCTCCTGGCAGCTGAAGATTGTCCTAGAAGTCGTTATGTTAGAACCCAATGTTCTGAAAGATTTGATAATCTATAATCTAGACATATTAGCATGCTTAATAATCATGACCATAGCTAAAGCCATCCGATAGTCTTAACGATAAAGCTATTCCGACCAACTCCAAGAAAATGCCTCCATACTCATCTCCATACAGTTTCGAACCATCCGTGAAGATTTTTGGGATCTGTACAAGAAGTGCGTCACACCATTCTCTCCATTTCTATCAGTCCGGAATATAATCCATATTCCTGAAGATTATCAATTCGGACAAGATTCTGCAGTGCCAGTAGGCTAGTATTAGCTGCAGATTCCTTACAGTTGAGGTTAAGCGGTAAGAGGTGTAAAATTAATATAAGTGCTCCATATAAATCGGGAAAAATCGAATGATAAGGAACTTGTGGGGGAAATGGTTCTAGCTGGCTGAATATTCATGGCATTTAGGATTCTAACATAGGTTTCCTTACGGTCGGACGGAAACAAAAATAAGTGCTCTATATAAATCGGTCAAACTCGGCCAAAAAGTTGACTTGTGGGGAAAATGGAGCCATGGTCTCAAGAATTCCAAAATATGTTTTTTTTTTTGTGGTCGGGCGTTACTTGAGACTGGAGATACAAGAGTCGAAGCTAATTGTCTTTCTTTTATTTTTTTTTTTTCAATAATCTTTACTTAACAGTCTCGGTAAAGTTAACATTTGCTGTTTATTCCATCTTATTGATATGATATGCAAAAAAAGAAGGAAATTACAAATATTTCGTAAGTAAGGAATAAATATGATTTAATTGTTTCTAACAACTGTTTTTGTCTACGTATTTTGATTTTAATTCAAAGTTCTGCTTATGAAGTAAGAATCAATGTGTGGAACATTACATTGTAATAACATTTTTCTACACTTTTGGTCCATTGTTGAATCATGACAAGAAATTCTTGAGGAACGAATAGCTATATAATACGTTATCAATCAATAATTCGTAGTTAGACAGACATACGACTAAATCGTCAGACACATACCATATGTATAGACAGACTTTATTTGTCATGTTTTTAGCGTAAATGTGCAAATGAATCAATTTAAATTTAAGACACAATAAAATAAAAAAAAAAAGTAAGAAAAACAAACAAATCGAAGAGTTCAATGGAATTGTGAAACGAAGAAATATACGATACACGGTATCTGTAGTAAGAGTACGTCAAAGTGCATTATAATCAACTTTTGTTTATCACTTTATTCAGTAGACAGACATACAGAGGAGTAAATAAAAATAATAAAATTGTGTACAACACAATTTATTTTATTTTTTCTGATTACTCACTCATGCACACAATGTTGAACCGGCAAGAAAAGATCACTTCCGACAAAAAAAATGTTTAATTTTTATTTCGTTCGAAACATTAAATTTATTTTAAATGTTTATAAAAAAAGATCAGATTACAAAGTAAATAGTAAGTAAACTAGTGAAAAACTATAAAGCGTAGGCATGATGGAAACGTTATTTATATACATATAACCCACAGTCTGAGCGTACAATAATTGTAATATTGAAATCAAGTTCATTTTTCTGTTGGGAAAACTTAAACCTGGCGAGTCTAAATTACGCGAACAGTTACACATATTACATGTAGTAACCAGTACCACAATTCCATTTGTGGTGGAATTACTTGATAAATATCTAAATCACGAAAAGCAAAATAAACTTTTATTGAAATTTAATTTCTTAAAAATTCATTGGCTTACAGTATATGACCCGTACCTTTGCTAACATCGAGCTTAATTTCAACTTCAGGTTCTTTTCAAAAACAGCTGTTAAGGTTCGAAGAACATATATTATGTATTGTGGATTTGGTATCAGGTTTTCAAACCAAGTATGACTTAGTTAACAATGAATAGAAAACCAAATTATTATTTGAGTATTTTTAAAATATATTTTTTCTATAAACTAAACTTTTCACATTCAATTGAAATATTTAGAAAATATATCCTAGTTTTCAGAGAATATTCATGGTTTTAATTTGCTGAATGTGGAGTCATTGTCATTTTTTTCAATTGCTCCTTGGAAAAGTAAAATAGAAAAATTATTTTCATACGTGTGACTCCCTAAAAAACTTGTCTGATGGATAAATACTGTTTATTTATAATGTTTAAAAATAAAGAGAATAAATTTAACATTTGCGTACACCAAATTACAAGTTGTTTAATCCTGTAGTTTTCGAGATACACTGTAAATCTGTATCTGCTTAATCGTAGTGTTGTAGAAATATTAAAATAAATAGGTAGTTATTTACATTTGCCATTAGGAACGACGGATGCTGTTCCAATTCTGTTTGTATTTCAACAGACCATGTATTTTGCAGCTGTTGTAAGTTTGACAAAATGTCTTTCAAATATGATTATTCGCAGATTTGCGATTATTGATCCTCACTCTGTACATTTTATCTACATATATATCATAAAATAGCTAATCTGCTCAAGAATTATTAAATAGGGTACCAGCTGTGGCCATAACTATATGGCAAGTGGCAAAGTTAGTATCTACACTCAAGACGAATATTTTAGGTGTGACGCCTTAGTATATATTCCCGATTCCAAATGCCGACTGTATATAATTTAATAAGAAAATTAACATCAAACAACATTATCGCCCCCAAGCATAACCGTGTTAAAAGTGGATCTAAACGGTGGTAACCTGTATAAATTAATTTCTTTAACTCCGATCCAGGTCTTCATAATGTGAAGAAACAAATAAATACAGTGTACAATCTTCACTTCATCGTTAAAACGGCTGTATTTTGTATTCCTTCGAAATTTCATGATGTAAAGAACATTAAGAAATATTTCGAACATAGCAATATCAATGTATTATACTGATCAGCACCATCTTTAGATCCAAATCTGATCGAGAACTTATGGAATATAGAATAAGCAACTATCAGAGGAAAGTGTAACACATTTACGATAAGCTTTTGGAATTCATTCAGACTCAGTGTATGATGATTTACCGCATTCGTTATGTCGAAATCTTGTAGACCCATATGCTTAGACGATGTCTATCAGTTTTAAACAACACCGGCGGCTCTACAAATTATTAACCACTCTGAACAACATTAGGACTGAAATTAGTGCAAATGTATTGTATTGAAAAGAAAGTGAGGTGTCCCTATTTTTTCACAGGCTGAATTTCTATTTTAATTTTAATTTAATAAAAATTTTATATTACAAAAAAAAATTGGGAAACTGCAATAAAGTTTGTTTCTGTGGCAATAAATGGAGGTACTTAACAACAATCTGGAAGGTTCAAAAATTATAAGGAAACTATTTTTGAATTTAGATATCATTGGTTTTTTTTGTTGCTTAGTGCAATATTACTACGTTACCATTTTTATTTGTGATAGGCTCTATTTGCAAAAATTTAAAGACACCAGAAAGAGGAAACATGCAAAACATTGCTTATATGAAAAGCCTTCTTCCATCTCGTCTACATTTGCGTTCAAAAACAAATGCTTCTCGTTTGCCAATATCTACCTGAAAAGTTTAATTAATTTTAGCTGCAACAATACATTTATTTTAATAACCATTTACTCAAAACAACATATTGAAAGACGTTTATAATCTTAATTCGATTTTGTGGAACAAACAAGAAAAACAGTCATCTGAATATGTATGATATTGGACGTGCATACTTATATGACTCAAAATTAGATCGAATTTCATGATTCATGCTCAAGCTATTTTGTACACAAAAAAAAGGAGTTTCTTTTTTAAACCTTTTTCATTTTCAAAGAACACATTGTTTTTATTGGCCACCGGTCAGACTTGGTAACTTAATACAATAGAATACAAATGCCCCTCCATTTCAGTTTTTGAATCAATTTGAAACACTAATTGGCATCGTATTAGTGGAAAACTGTTAAAAAAGAAAATGTTTATTATAAAAATGTTGACCCAAAAACAAAAAAGAAGAGCTCTAAGGCATTCATGTACATTTATTTTTAGTAAGGTTTTCTTATGTTAAACTGGTTTTTCTTAACTTTCATTTTTTTTGCAAAAGCTTCATTATTGTTAAACAAAAAATTTTTTATTTAAAGAATTTTTATTCTTATCTTATCTTTGTTTTTAAGAATAGATAATATATATGTACATACATGAGTAAACAAAGGCAATTTCTTTATTCGTGTACGTAAACAAAAAATAATTAAGTGGCATAAACGATGAAAATGAATCCTATGTGAACGATCCCATATACTCTGGAAATATGGTAGGAAATAAAGGTCACCTTTGTACAGGAAATAAGACTACTCGGTATCGAGATCCTTATTTTATTTGAGGTTATAAAAAATAACGTTATTGTAGGGATTATCAGTGTTCTTTTGATTTTGAGGGCATCAGACTTGTAAGAACCTTAAGAAAATCAACACAGCACATCCTTAACCCTTTAAGAGTTCAGTTTTCTTTTGAAAATCTTTATTCACCTGCTTAAATACTGTTTAAAGAAGACAAGATACTTAACAATATTTTTTATATACATATGTGAGTTGCAAACGACATGATAAAATGAAATGTCTATCCAACTATAGCTTTAGAAAATATAATAACATTTGCAGTAAAGCTTCTACTAACTTTCTAATCTAATCAGTTAAACCAAGATATGAAAACATTATGATTAGGGTTGCATTTGAATGAAGAAAACAAACAACATTGGGGTATAGAAGGAAAGCTTTTGGATTTTATCAATTCAGTAACAATTTAATTTTTATACAGTGTGTTATTCAAAACGATATACACAAACTTATAAACGTACTCGTATATACATACTGTTAAAACTATTGCCTAATTTTTTATTTGATCGATATACATACATAGCTTTTAAGAATAACTTGCCATTGATCCCAAACAGATGTTCTAAACTTAATTAATTTAAAACTAAATTCTGTTAAAATAATAATAATAACAAATGAATCAAACGTAGTAATTAAAAAAAAAAGTATCATACTTTCTTTATCAGTTAAAAACAAATATTTTCACTCAATACAACAACTACAAAATCGATAACATATCTGTCTACCTGAATAAAATAACAAGAAAAAAATTATATTCTTTAAAACAAACTATTGTTTAAAAGAAAAACACAGAAAAGAAGTAAAAAAATGACTGTAGTCAGTATTTTTCAAGCAAGTAATATTAAATGACGTGTTTTTTTATGAAAAATATTTAAAAAAATATTTTATACATAAAATAGTGCCATAAATAAATTTCAATATATGAAAAGTGCCTTTATAATGTTTAATATATCGAAATAAATAATAATTAAAGCAATTGAAGTATTGAAGTATACGATTGGATTCAAATAGTTCTACTTACAACATGGATATAAACAGTTTATTATTGGTAAGTATCAATTATTTGAAAACAAAAATAAATAACGGGTGAATTTTTAGAGGTTTGGATTTGAAAAATTAAAATGGAAGATCAATAATTTGTAAAGGTGAATGTGTTTTGTTGAAACCATATGTCAAGCAAAGAGCTCAGATAGAAAAAGAAGCCAGTAATGGTAACAAAAATGCATGAAGTTCGGAGCTGAAGAAGCACAAATTTGTTGTTTATAAGGAACCATTTTCATTATGTTTGCAATCCAAGCGTAGCGTGGAACAGGTACTTATACATATCGTTGGTCTTTTTTTTTTTTAAAGAAACGTAAATTTTTGTCAATTACAGTTTTAAATGTGTTTTTACCTTCTCCTGTAAAGTTTCAAATATGCGAGTTAGGGCCTTTCTACATGAGACCAACGATATATACGTTAATCCCCTTTTTTATTTCACTTGGTATCATGAGGCTTCTACAAGAAGATTCCAAAATAATCCAACAATCCAAATTACTTATTTTTATTAATTCGTTTAGTATTGGTATTGGTCTTTTGTTTATTGTTTGGTCTATCTGGGTAACGGATTCCTTGTGTATTCCAATCAGATCTAGCAATCTGTTTACTGAGTTGTAAAGTTTGCTCCATTCATCTCCACTTCCTTCTAAACACTTGACTTCTCGCTACTCTTTGTCAACTTTGTTCAAAAAGGAGTTATTGATAGATCTCTCTACATACAGTAATATAAACATACAGTAAAAAATTTGTGCCATTATGTTTTATAGGGAAAATATGATCAAAATTTCTATTTTTATTCCTTCACCTGGTTTAAAAATTATTGGTTAATAACCAGTAAAAAAGATTAAGTAAACGAACTTTGACTCCATACTTGATTTCTTGTGAGTACCATAAATTGTATTGCGTCTTCTGTATATCGCTGTGTGATTAAATCTTATAACACAAACAAAAATAGCAATTTATTTAATTCAATAGCTAATGTTGGCAATAAAAATAAAAGCTTTTATGAATTTGATAATGATTTTCGTCATCAATAATGATAAAACTAATTAAAACAATTGAAAATAATTGTAAATCACGTCTATAGTTAGAACGACCAAATTTAGTTGAATTGTCGGTACTTTGAAATAGAAATTATTTTTTTTGAATTCAATTTCCATCCAAATACAGTAGTAGCAAATTTGAATAACATAAAGAGAAATTAAAAGTACAACTTTTCTTCAATTCTTTATGTTTCTTGCGTACTTATGCACGTAGATATCAAGCCACCTCCGACAAATACTCTGCTCCGACTGCCTGCTACCCAGTGCCGAATTCGGAAAGACTTATGACTGCAGTGTACATCAACTTCATGATGATTTAAGACCACATTTATTCCCAAAGGTGCATAGAGTCATCTCCATCCGATTTTAACTAGAGCTTAGAGTCCAGAATCACGCTTCCTTCGAAATTTTCTATATAGTTCCACCTTCTAATTTTATTTTCTATCCTGTCTTAACAAACTCATCATAGGAAGAAATTTCCTCTAATAAGCATTACAACACTCTCCGCATAGTCGATCGTTATACTCAATTTGCTACAGTTTAAAATTAAAAAATGTAAATGACATCGACTGTTGGAATGAGTTTTTAACCTTGTCAATTGGCTTAGTCATCCATCTAAGGATTTTATTATTTTAGGACAATTAGGACTTCCATATTAAACTGTGTATATATGCCCAGATATTTAACCACACAATGTTACTGTATTTATTATCAAAATCCACAGCAAACAGTGATCTTTTCGGGATTCATTGCTCCCATATCTACCTATCGAAAAATGAAGATGAACTCGATTCAATTTTATTACTTGCACGTGCTGTTAAATGCTGCATTAATGCATAGTGATTTGACAAAATAGACTGAATAAAAAGGGAACTGATTTGACAGATGTTGTTTCAAGAAGACAAAGTCTCTGTTGGAAGACTTGATAAAATGAGATGCTCGATCGATCGCCATTATGTTCAATTATTACAATTTGGCAAACTTATGAAACGGAGGACAGTCTATCAATGACGGACGGTGGGTAGTCCCATATCTGCGAAGTGTAATAATTTTATCCCACGGCATTCCATTTTATGCTAAAAATTCGTATAAATTGTCTAGTCTTCTTGTCTTAGTACAGAGTACCATTCAATAACTTCAACTTCTTTATTTTGGCTAACTGCCGTAATAAGCGATTCGCGAATTGAAGATCGTCTGCATATTGATTGATCCTTATGTTGTAGTTAGTTACTGAGACTACCATTTAACTTTGTTCTGCTTCTTTATTTTTATTCAACGTTTATTTGCCGAAGTTTTTGGTTTTAACAGGACCTGCGATTTTTGTACTCCACTAAATAATAATTTGATAAACCACATACGGGTACAAATTTCACAAGTATTTATTTATTTACCTTTTTAGTTTTGAGTAAAAAAAGTAAATAAGTTCTCACCCCCTTAATCTATTTTCACTTTAATTCTTAAATAATATTAAAAAAAAATTCAAACACATTTCCTGGAGATGCCGGGGTTTGAACCCGGGACTTCTCACATGCGAAGCGAGCGCTCTACCACTGAGCTACATCCCCATGTAACGCGCCGTCTGCCAAAAATAATACTTCAATACATTTCACACACACTATTAAAATTTATTTTACTTCTTGCACATGTTCCGTTTCATATACAATACTTTTGGCAGTTAAGATGAGTCATCAACAAACATCCCATTTTTCTTCGTGCTGTTCTATTTTTAACTTTACAGGTGGTTACTATTTTGTTGGTGTTTATTAGTGTTGTTGTTGTTTTTTTGCTGTTTTTGGACAAACATACATTTATAGAATTTTTTCTCCCTTCTTTTCCCTCTTAATTATTTTAATGTGATTCTTAATTATTATTTCTAATAATAAACATTTATTCTTTTCCTACTTACCTAAACACGCACTGCCACGCACTACCATACCACCCTTCAAAAGCACCTGTCTCATTGGAAATGGAAGGGGGTTTCAGAATAATCTGTAGTATTGATATTTGTCCGCACGTTCACTCACGCACTCACACTCTGATCTTTTAATTACTAATTTTTTTTTATAGCAAATTTGATTGATTTTGTATGAGATTTTTTGATTTTTAATAAATTTGATTGATTTTATAAAAGCTTTTTTGATTTTTTTATTGAAATCATTATTTTATTTTAGGAAAGAATCATTTTTTACACACAATTTTACTGACGCCACCCAACGCCGCTTTTATTTCACTCATACACTCACACCATGATCACATATTTTATAATGCTTAATTTTTTAACAAATTTGACTGATTTTATATGAGATTTTTTCATTTTTCAACAAATTTGATTGATTTTATATGATATCTTTTACTTTTTTTATTAAAATCATTATTTTATTATAGATATTAATCATTTTTTACACACAATTTTACCGCCGCCACCCAACGTCACTTTTATTTCACTCATACTACTCGTTTTGCCTCTGAGAATACACATGCATACAAATAAAAAAACCCAAAACGCAATTTTGCATTTAGTGTACGCACGTACAACACATACGTACGTCAAACTGGCATGCATTTTTATTTATGCATACACAACACACACAAACAAGCACAAAGAATGTTTAGCCATACATCTACTAAACATACACACATGTAACAACAGACACAACCACCCACTCATCATCCCTCCAAATAAATCCACATTATCAGCATCCTACATAAATAATAACATGGTTAACTAACACACGTACAACAAATATAAAAAATATGCAATGTTTTGTTAAGTGTTGCGGTTTTTCGCTATTTCCAATAAAAACTGGTATTTATTTTATTCAATATGTAGATTTGTGTAGATTTTTCTGGATTTGGTTATTCTTTTTGTTGTCATAAAATTTAATTTAATTTAATTGTAAAAAACTAAATAAACATAAATTAATTTTGAAAAATTGAAAAAAAAAACTATGAATTCAAATAATTATTTATTTTTTTTCTTTTTTCGTGATTACTTTTTTAGGAGTTCATTACAAAATTTTTCCCTTCCTGGCAACACTGGTAGTAGAAAAAATTCGTTTGTTCTGCTCAAAAATAAACGTTGAAAATTAATTCGCACATTCTTTTTCCGCTTCCGATTTGTTTAAATGAAATGAAAAAGAAAGCCCAGCGTTGCTTAGGACGAATTTGTGGCGTGCGTGTGTATGTGTATCTGTTGTTTGTACGGTTTGTGCTTTTCTTCTCTCTAATTTAAGTAAAGATATTGTCTGAGTTTGTGTGTGTCCGTCGACGGATGAGGAGGCTTTTTGTTGTGGTTGGCGATTTGAGGTTGTTGCGTGTGTGGGTGTGGCATTGTTGTGTGAGTGCCGTTGTTGAAGAAGTGAACGATCGGATGACGGGACGGACGATGTTGTTACATGTGTGGCTTGTGTTGTTTTGCATTGTTTGTATGTTGTTCAAATTTGGTCTGTTTTGATGTGGTCGATGAACGGAGAGGGGACGGAAAAAATTAATACTTCCTTATTGTGCTTTCAACGTGTGAGGTGAATTTTGGGTGGGAAATGTGAGGAATTTTTATTCACTGTGGTTTTTTAATGGTTTTTTGTTTGTGTTATTTGCTTGCCTGGTAGGTGTGTGTATGTGTAATGTTAGTGTGCGTCACGCTTGCTCTCTCTCTCTTTCCAAAAGCAATATGGATTTCAAAAATACGAGGTGTATTTTCCGTTGTGGTGAATAAAATTTAGCGGTTTATTTAAAAAATATTACATACTTTTATTTGAATAATATATTCTACGTTACACCAAGGAGAAGTAATTTTAATTTCCTTTGTTTTACTTACAGTTATTGACATTTACCTTGGGCACATGTTTGATACAGCAAACCACAGCGCAACACGAGAACATACCCTACGAAAATGTTGCAAACATATGTGAAACATGTGTATGTATAGGAGCTCAAGATGTTGGCAACAAAAATCAAACCAATCATATGTTAAGTTGTGTGATGAAAGGTTTCAAACACATATTGGCAAGGTGGCCAGAGGAGTTTAATAGGGATAATAAAAAAGGTAATTTTGAATCAATTTGAAACAGTTAACTCTTTAATGAAACTATTTTGTATGATTGTTAAACAGAAAACCTTATACTGGCCAGCTTTTCGGGCAATACTATAGAAATTTTACAACAATTGCCATCAACAAATGCAACATTGAGTTTTTCGTGCCGTCATTGTGGTATAAAAGATTTACAAGCACCCACTTTTATGGACGTTCCCAATATAGTAGCATTAGATTTGGCTTATAATGATATAACGACAGATGAATTAACGCCAGATGTTTTTAGAGGCCCCTATCGAATGACTAGCTATGAACCGATTGCTCTTATAGAACTTGATTTAAGCCATAATAAATTACATTCTCTGGATCGACGAGTTTTTGAACACACGCCAAATATAACCAAATTAAACTTAAGTTGGAACAATTTCAATTTACTTGATAATCCCACTACAATGGCTCTAGCTTCGGCGACACAACTGCAGGTAAGGCAGTTAGTCACTATCGCGGGAAAAAATTTATTCACGATAGTAGTGAATCCTATAATTATTAAAAGGATCAATATTTTGAACCGATGAATGAATTTTATTATTTTTTGCAGAAGCTCGATCTCTCACATACTGGTATTAAATCTATGGCTTCTATAATTTTTGAAAAACTTACTTCTTTGAAAACTTTAAATTTGGCGGGAAATAAATTCGTGCACCTACCGGATAATTTTCAGTTGATTGGACAAAGTTTGAAAAATTTAAATTTAGCCGGTAATAAATTTAGCGACTTTGATGAGAGCAGTTTTCTAGGTTTGAAAGCTTTAACAAATCTTAACATTAGCGCTATGCCTTCTTTAAAGATTGTACGAAACAATACATTTTCTCGTTTGGAACATTTAACGCATTTAGATTGCTCCAAAAATCTCCATTTGGAAACATTCGATTTGGACAGTTTAATGCACTGTGAAAATTTAACTTATGTAAGTATAACAATAGATGGTAAACGGATAAAGGAACTGGCAACTCATTCCATTCCATTATCGAGCCATTAAAAAATTATAATAATTTTAAGAAAAAGTTATAAAGCAATCACTATTTTCTATTTATTTATACAGTTGGATATTTCATATTGTAGCCTTACAACCTTAACGCTCAATATGAATCTCTCATCTATATCAATGGCAAATAAAAATAACACCAATATAACTTTACCACAACCGTGGCCTCGTCTTAAAACTTTCAAAACTGTGGGTAATTTATGGATGTGTGATTGTCAACTATTCGAAGTATTAGAATATACCGGTTCCCACCATCTCCAGTCCGATGAACCAATACGTTGTGATGGTCCCTATTTATTTGCCGGAGCACGTTTAGCAAATTTAACTGCTACGCAAGTATGTACCATGCAAATTCCCAAAAAGTATACGATCATTTATGAAGATCCACCACGTTTTCGTCGTAAACGTTATATTGTATTAACCGTGATAACGGCTTCTGTAGTTGTGGTATTGGGTCTAGTGATTGGCTTTATAGTTGTATGCATACGCAGACGTTTGAAACGGGACGATTTTGGTGTGGAACCCATTCGTTATACAAGTGTACGTAGCAGTAATTTATCAGCATTTTCACAGGGTCATACAAATGGTGCTGCCACAAATGGAGGAGTTTGATTAATACCCTTTCATAAATTATGTATTTAAATATTAATTTTTTGTAAATGTCTGCATAAAAACAATTCCTTACTTAGTAGTTTAAGCCGATGACGATGAATAGATGGATGATTTCTGTTTTATATTATAAATACGACTGTACTATAGATTTACTTTTAAGTTAGTAATTTCATAAGACAAAAAAAAATTACGAATTTTTAACCAAAGATTGTTAATAATTATTGTGTAATGTGTTCTTAACTTTTTGAATCCTTTTACTATATGACTTTAGAACATGTGTCTTAATAATGTTTTTGTATAAAAAGAATGAAACAATTTTTACACCTGCCGCATTAAAATGATTAATTAATTATTATGCCATTTTTTTAATGTATTAACTGTTTTTAAGTTTTATTTGATAAATAATTTTTTTATTTAAAAATTTATTTATTTTTGTTTTGTAAATAAAACAATTATTTAAAAGTAATAAAAAATACACAATATATATGATATACTTAAATTTTATGTACATATTTTAAACAAACTTAATAGCCAAAGTGTATTATAAAGTGAATTAATTGTCTTTTTGCTTATTTTGGAAGAAACATACTAAAAGAAATCACGATTTCCTGCGGCCTTGACACCGAAAACGTAAGTTGTCTAAATTTGTGCTTGTTATATACAATGTATTTTATATAACACGCAGAGGTATCCAATCAAGTTTTAATTTACCACACAATTAAAGATAATAATAAAAAAAAATATTTTATCTTATCATACATCATGATATAAAAAAATGGAGATGGGTGGGCCCTTCTGAAAATAAGAATTAACTTCTAGAAACTAAATATAAAGTTTAAATTCAGCCTTATATAATTCAAACGAATTTAAACAACTTTTCCTTTTCATAAATGAAAATTTAACAAAAGTTAAAAAAAAACTATATCATTATTTCTGTTTTGAGCAAAACTTAACATTTATTAATATAAACAAAACGAGCTAAAAAATGCTTTAAGTAATAATAAATAAGGCAAAGTGTGAGTTAAACAAATCTAATTTAAATAAAATTTTTTCGCTAGTGTCCGTAATAAAAATTTTTAGTTTTATTTTATAATCAAATATTGCGCAAGTATTTCTTTTTCCTTAAACATGATTTACGTTTCTACAATGTATCACTTTATTATACAATCTCTTTAAAAAAATACGTTTTTTTTACATATAATAACTTCCACAAACGAAAAGAAAATCTTTATATTAAAATTGTAAAAAAGAACGATGCATTTAAGTCATTTAACATTCACTTTCTAAAATATCCTCTTCTCCCAATGCATTTGATCCTGAAGGTGGTGCCTCCAATTTAAATAGATTTATATTTTGTTTTTGTGCTAAAAAGTTACGCATTTCTGCAAAGTTATCACGCTCCTTTAGTTTTTTGGATCTTTTTTCAAATTCTAAATCGGCACTTCCTTCACTATCCTCGCTGTCGTTAAAGGCTTCTTTAAATACAACAGAGCTATCATGTTCCTTGTCTTCATCTGTGTCTTCCTCATTTTCTTCTTTGGCAAATAGTTCATCAACGTTTATACCCTTAGAAGCTAAAACTTCTCGTTCTTTTTCCAACATTACTTGCCGTATAGGATCTATGCGATCCTTAAGCTGCTTAAGTACAGGCCTAAATTTTCCCTTTGTAATACGCTTCTCAAAATTTAGAATCTCCAATTCTTCATTGTGTCTTTCGCGTTGCTCCTTTTCTAGTTGTTCCCTTTCGGCTTTAGCTTGTTTTTCATCAAACATGTAGGCATAGAAGTCATCTCTTTTTTCTCCATCATAAGGATTTTGAAAGATTTCGACACGTAGAAAGCTTTCTGGAAATTCATCATCTGTTGTTTGAGATTTATTATCACTTTTTTCACTGGGCGTTTCCTTCAAGTTTAATTTACTGTTGAGAAATTTATTATAAACTAACATCAAACGCTGAAAATCATCGAAACACACTGATAAAGCATTTTCTATGCAACGCATATTATTGGCTACTTCGACCAACTGCTTGGTGTTATCTCGTTTTTCATTCTCCGTTTCTGTAAGTCGCTGCAAGGTAATATCTAAGGCCTGACATTCACCCGCTACTGCTACCATACAAGCACTTAACTTTAGGGAAGAATCCTGTAATACACCTATCGGATCGTTACGTGTTTTAACTATTCTGCTTTCATTTAGAGCTTCCAATTCTAATGATTTCTTTTTGTTCAACTCGATGGCAAGATTTTTAAAATGATGTTCTTCCTCGAGCACTAGCTGTCTTATAAGGCAATCTATTTTTTCCAATTCTGGGTGAAGGTGACTTAAAGATGGTTTAGTTGATATGGCTAAAGCTAGACGTAAAAGGAACTGTGACTGAACGTAGGCGAAGATGTTGTGAAAATCCTAAAAAAGAAGTGAATGTTGTGATAGAACTTGTGACAAAGTGAACAATAGAATCCAGTAATGTGCAATTAGATGGAAATAAAGAATAATTGTTTAGAGAAGTGACGAAATTATTTGGATATAAATGTAAGCAAACACACCCCAAATTTTTGCGGCGATTCCAAAACTAAAAATGATATACACGCGTGCATGGTATATGTATTTTTATTTAATGTAACCATAGCAGTATTAGTAGCCCAATTTTGAAGAAAATTATACATTGTATGTACGAATATGCAGTTTAAATTTAAGATAGAAAATTATTGCAATGTACTTACTTTGATGTGCTTAGGGCTATAGTCAGTGACATTTTTCTTAAAATATTCACATTCTTTTAAATCCTCCATAGGGGCATAATACTGTGAAAAACGTTCTGGTATGGGATACTGTGATTCTAGTTTGCGTGTAGCTTCAAACAAAATCTCGGTAACTTCTTTGGCAGCTGTAATACAATCCCAGGCACGTTCTATTTGACGTGATCTATTTTATTTTTGGGTAGAAATGGTCTAAAATTAATTATTATGAAAAAATAATAGAGAATAAAATACATACTCAATTAATTCATGCTGCTTCATAATTATAATTTCATTAAAATAGGTCATATTACGGCGTATACAATTGCCAAATTCATCTATAGTATGTATGAGATTCTCCAGTTCTCGTTCAACGTATTTGTTGCGAAAACCAAACACATTCTTGACCACATAAAGCGTACTAAAGCCGCCCGTAACCACAAGAGAGGGCAATAGTGTCAAACGTAAAGCACGTGGTGTTATTAGGTGTTCCAAAATTGTCGTGCCCAATAAGATGCATGCATTGCGGGCTGTAAATATTTCTGGCCATGATATATTCTGTACAATCTTTGGCAGTTTGATGCCATCACAATTATCTTGGCTGCGAGCAGTAGCAGTAGCAGAAGGGACTGCTGTTGCGGTATGAGCTTGAGGTGGATCCTGCATAAAATTCATGCATTGTTCTAAGGCTTCTACATGATCGACCAGTAGCCGTTTTGAATATAATATTTTATTTATAAGACTATTTGTTACAGCCTTTTTTGTTGGTTTTTGTTTTTTAATAGAAAATATCAATTAAATATGAATTTTTTCACTTTCTTTTTTGTTTTCTACTTACTTGTTTCTGTTTGAGTTCGTCCGTTAGTTGACGACTGAGTTGCAACTAATTATAACAACAAAAATATAAATAAAAACTTAATAATACTATTTGTTATGTAAACACACACATTTACGCACCTTCATTTTTATAGTTTTAAATTAAATTATACTTTTCTAATTCGTTTACATTGAACCAAAGTTGTTTCTTCACCTGTAAAATGCTTTTGACCAAGGCATATTCATAAGAGGTAACCGCAAGAATACAACAAGTACAACAATGCAAAAACAACAGGCATTTTGTTTTTGTTAAAGAGTACGCGGAATGTCAAAAACAGCTTCATAACTGACTGACGAATAACAATAGAAAGAGAAATGTTAAAAAAATTTATAAAAATGGTTACAAAACACTAAAAAAACAACAAAATTTTGACATTCTAAGACTCGTCAGCTGTTGAATTGCTCTTACCTGATATAAATATGCCATGCTTTTGACTTTATTTCTGCACTGCGAATAATAATAAGAATCTCTTCTCTCTCTTTACTGAAATCATAATATCTGGGTTGTAAAGAATGTGCAGTAGAAGAGTAAAGACGACAAGAATTCTAAAAAATACAACCATGTTTCTTCACTATAAAAATACCGCAATTCTGTTAAAGCTGTTTACGAAATTAAATACAAAACATAAATAGAATGAAAGTTTTTTTAATTATTAATTTATTTTATTATTACCTTCTTTTATTTTATTTGCGTTTTTCCATGGTATTTAATTTTTATTTTTCACCCAAATATATAAAAACTTTTAAAAGAATTGCACAACTGGTTTCCAACTAAAAATATTGAAATAACTGAACCGAAAACGTTGCTTAATATTATAAATATTTGGTAGGAGTAGATTGATTTGGTTATTTGTAATTCATGGTTAGAATATAGAATGGACAAGAAAGAAAAAACTAAATGGTCTTATTCTTGTGCAAATGCTCTTACCCAACGTTCTAATTAGAAATAATTGCTCCCATAAACGAGGATGACCAACATCCTCCTCAAATAGTGGTATTCAGAAGTTCTGTGCTGCTTCATGGTAGCATTGACCGGTATTCAAAGGAAGGCAGACAGGATACAAAGTGTAATGTTCTTCTAAGTATTTTCAATGGATCTGGAAAGTGCTTTACGGCCTATCTTTATATGTAAAGCTAAAAGTCGTAGGTTAAGTTTAAGTTATACTTACGTTATTATATTCCCATCTACATTAAACATTTTCTAGAGATTTTATTTTTTTATTTGTATGTATGTACGTATGTACATATGTTTATATTTATGCAAAACATTACAAAATTGCAATAAAAAAAGCAAATATGGATGATTCTAAAAAGAATTTTTTTCTCTACCACAAATCATATACATATGGATAAATTCCAAACTACATACAAATTTAGGAATAATTTATTTTTCAATAATTCAGTTTTATTTCTAGAGCCAGTATTTAACTCCTTCATTTCTTCAAACTTTATTCAAAATATAAAAATCCAATCCTTTCTCCTATGTAAGCACTAAATATATAACATTTAATATAAGAATATTAAAACCAATATTTTTTTCTACAACTTAATCACACAAGTAAAAGAAATTCTTGTGGTTAATTTAGAAATAAATAAAGCAAGCATTTCTTTAACCGAAGTTATAAACTATAACTATAAATAAGTATTATTAATTATACATCAATTATATGTATATATTTGTAACTGTTTATCAATCTAGTCCTACGTTTTCCAAACGTTTATTCAAAATAATGTCTTTCACAGCAGTAAAAACTACCTGTATGTTTTCGGTGTCAGTGGCACAGGTGAAGTGATAATACATTCCAGGTCGAAGTCTCTGAAACATGTCTGCTATAAATACTTTTGCTGCTTCGGCATCACAGCGAGGTCCTTCAAATTCTGGAAAATATTCATCCAAGTGAGAATATTTGATTTTTTCATGCAAAATATCGGTTTTGTTCAAGAACAATATAACTGGCTGATCACGAAAATCTGATAGGATTTCTTTCAGTACTTTAAAAGATTCTTTTAAACGATTACTTTGCCCATCCTCCATTAAGATCTGGTCATATTCAGATATTGCCACTAGAAAGATAATGGCCCTAACATCCACAAAACAATATTTCCATTTTCTACGTTGGGAACGTTGGCCACCTACATCGGTTATATGAAAAATAACTTTATTTGCCTCAAATTTGTGCTCAATGAGTCCAACGGTCCGTATACGAACTCTTAAAATATCCTGATTATCTGGCAAATAGTTAGGTTGTGTTAAACTATCAAGGCGACTTATATAGTAGAAGGTTGAATCGTTTAGTTGGTATTCTCTACGTCGCTTGTAGCATTCTTGTATACCCGAATCTTTCCACAACTCTTTAATGGCCGTAGAATAAATATCATCCAAAATTAAATTGTCATGGAAATTCTTCAACTTAAAGAGCGATGCATTTGTAGTAGCATTCTTTTCCTTTTCATATTCGATTTGTAAAGCGTCCATAGCTTGGATTATATTCTGCATAGAACTATAAACATTTTCATGTATTAACTTAATGTAACTTCTACGTTGCTCCTCCGTATAGCCGTTATCGTATAGTATACGCATTTGACGTACAAAAGTCGATTTGCCCGATTCACCGGTTCCCAGTAACAGCAATTTAATCTCTTTCTTGTACTGTTTATTCAGATCTCGTAACTTTTTCTCAACTTCTCTATTTTGCTTCCCGTTCTCGTCTAGACAACAGTCCAACGCGTAAAACATTTTAACGAATAAACTGGCTTCTTTACGTCCCTTAAAATGTCAAGTGTTCTGTTGCGTTACATATAGTACACTGATTTGATTGATAACTAATGAATAATAGCCTTTATTATTTAAGCTTTTAAATGAACCGAAGATGTATAGCTATTAATAAAACAAATTTTATATTGTAAGTATTTGTAGATTTTATAAGTATTAATACAATGAAATGTGGCATAATTTTAGGCAAGGTTTTGTTTTTAATCAAATCGCCCCTTGCGTAAAGTAATCGTATTATTCGTTTAAGGATATTAATTGATAAATGGTATGTTGCACAGAATCCTCCGAATTCGAGTTTCGTTTGTAAAATTAATTTTTTATTAATATATGCATGTTTCCCGTTGGCGTGATGTTTCCTAAACTACACTGCATAATTGCAGTCAAACAGACTGTTATCTACTTTCTGTTGCTTTACCATTACAACTTAGAAGTTCAACTGATTATCTCGCGTGTACTGTAAATTTTCGTTCTATACGACGGCAATTTAAACGTTTATAGATTAGCCACAATCTTTAACGAGAAACAAGGTGTAGAATGCTCTTTACAAAAGTACAGATAACTCCAAAATATGCTTAGTACTCCATTCAAAACAGATTTTAGTTTTTTGCGCAAAAAATTTTTTTCTTTATGATCTTACTTTAAAACAAATCAATTAAATCTTTCTATTCTATGCCGCGCGATATAATGGTAATTCTAAAGCTCTTGGTCTACAAATTTAAAGAAAGCTTATTTTTCTTTGCTTTTCACATAATACTGAATACAAAGAGAATTTACAAATCCATACATCATTAAATAAATATTTTATATTTCATGTGTAGTTTATAATACTATAAGACGAGAAGATGCAACATACAGTTGATATTGTAAACATACATACATAATTGGTCATTACAACTCATCAGTAAGGATTACGACCTAGCTTCCTACACCACTTATGTTGTGTGTGTTAATTTTATACATACATTGTTTGATTTATATGTAATAGCTGAAATGAATTCAAAAAATAATCCACTTTCGGATCTTATTTCTCGCAAAACCTCAGTTCTATTTGTTTTGAGCGAATGAAATTATTACTTCTTACAAAACGGTCAAATACTTAATATTGTTTATTTTATTATCAGCTAGAAAATCTTGAAATTATTTTTAATAAGAAATTTTTTTATTTAAAATCTAAGACTACAAATTTTCCTTATATGTATTAGAAAACATTCCGTATACGAATAGCAATAAATATAAAGAATATTAAGAGCAATATTAATTGTATACAATTTAATAATACATTTATAAGAAATTCTTCTTGTGGTCAATTTATTAATAAATGAAGTATTTTTATAAAGGATAATTTTTTTTACATATATACATGCATATATATTACACATACACTTTAATATAGTTCATCGGACAGTCCAAAATCGTTTAAACGTCTATTCAAAATAATATCTTTCACAGCGGTAAAGACGACCTGAATGTTTTCGGTATCAGTAGCACAGGTGAAGTGAAAATAGATTCCGGGTCGATATCTTTTAAACATGCCTGCTATAAATTTTTTTGCAGCATCAGCATTACAGCGGGGTCCTTTAAAGTCTGGAAAATATTCATCCAAGTGAGAATATTTGATTTTTTCATGTAAAATATCGGTTTTGTTCAGGAACAATATAACTTCCTGATCGCGAAAATCTGATAAGATTTCTTTAAATACTCTAAAAGATTCAATTAAACGATTACTCTGTCCATCCTCCATCAAGACCTGATCATATTCAGATATTGCCACCAGAAAGATAATGGCCTTAACATCGTAAAAACAATATTTCCATTTTTTACGAAAGTTACGTTGACCACCTACATCGGTTATATGAAAAACAGCTTTAAATGCTTCGAATTTGTGCTCAGTAATGCCAACGGTACGTATACGAACTCTTAAAATATCCTGATTATTCGGCAAATAATCAGGTTGTGTTAAACTATCAAGTCGACTTATATAGTAGAAGGTTGAATCACTTAGTTGGTATTCTCTACGTCGCCTGTAGCATTCTTGTATACCCGAATCTTTCCACAACTCTCTAATAGCCGTAGAATAAGTATCATCCAAAATTAAATTGGCTTGCGACTCATTCACCTTAAAGAGCGATGCATTTGTAGTGGCATTCTTTTCCTTTTCATATTCGATTTGTAAAGCGTCCATAGCTTGGATCATACTCTGCATAGAATAATAAAGATGCTGGTGTATTAAACGAATATAACTCCTACGTTCCTCATCTGTGTAGCCTTTATCGTATAGTATACGCATTTGACGAACAAAAGTCGATTTGCCCGATTCACCGGTTCCCAGTAGCAGCAATTTAATCTCTTTCTTGTACTGTTTATTTAGATCTCGTAACCTTTTCTCAATGTCTCTATGTCTCTTCGCGTTCTCGTCTAGACAACATTCCAATGGGCAAAACATTTTAACGTACAAACCGGCTTCTTTACCTTCTTTAAAATCTCAAGTGTTCTGTTGCGTTACATGTAGTATACTGATTTGATTGTTAACTAATGAATAATAGCCTTTATTATTTAAGCTTTTAAATAAACCGAAGATGTATAGCTATTAATAAAATAAATTGTATATTATGGTTCGGTGAAAGTATTCCTAGATTTCATTTGAATTAAAATGTCAATGCAATATAGTATCACATAATTTTAGGCCCTTTCTTTTCTTATTAAATGGCATTTAGTGTACAGTAAGCGTGCTGTTTGTTGTACGAAAATTATACAGGGTCTTTCAAGTTCCAGTTGCTTTTATAAATCCACTTTTGGTCAGAGTACCCTCAAGGGTGTGTAGCGATCTTGGCGTGATACGCGCAATGTGCAAAGATGCTTACAGTCGAGCTGACGGTAGTGATTCAGTTACTACCAGCAGTGTCGTCCATGTTGATCGCAAAACTAAGCACTACCACTTCTGGCTGCTAGCGTGTGTTGAGGTTAAGGATAAATGCCTAATGGTAGGCATAAAATCCCAATTTCGTTATAATGAGTAACATGGCCTGAGTATATTTGAAAAGGCTCAGAGAGCCAAAAATGTAATTGATTTCTCTTCTACTGTTAAGAGTGGTCAGCCTAAACGACTGTCACCTAATATAGCTTCAGCGACCCACAAAGTACTGGAAATTTCTGTCATGTTCTGGGTAAGACACTGTCGTCGTGAACAGTGCAGTCTTGACAGTACTTTGCTAAACTCAGGTGTAGAAAGATGACGACAGATACAAGCCTCATGTACTGAATACTACACTAAAACTGAAATCTATGTAAATTGTGGTAACGAATCGCCTCATTCATGCGGCAACGAAGGCACTTAATGGGTTTTGACTTGCGGGTGACATCTTTCAAGACCACATATTCAATTAGCATCGAATTGTTTAAATTTTTCTGCCGAATTTCTAAAGATTTCTGTAATTTTTGCATTGTTGTAATCATAATTTTCATTACGGCCAATATATTTTTTCCATTATTTATTAAACATATACGATGTTTAATATTTTAGATTTTTTTTATAATTTATTAATTTACATTTATTTATTCTTGTTTTGTACAACTATTTACCAACCGCTAGTTAGAGACTTTATATGGTTACTAGTTGTCTTTTGGAATTTATTGAATGGTTATACGACAGCTGGTGCCTTATTTTATTTCAGTTTGTTACCCTTCATTCACTAGATGTGTATCTATTATGAAATAATTATATGCATTTTAAATATGACACTGTAAAAAACTTTCTACTTGTATGTATATTTCTGAAAAATTGAATTTTTTGAATTTGTATTTCACTTTGTATGAGTTAACTTCACTAGGTGGCATTGAAAAGATAAGAATTTATGATAAAGAAAACTTCTTTAACAGCATTGGTACAATGGTTTCCATACTGCGTTCCATGTATGAATCTTACTCGAGTTAACGCAATATAACGTTCGCGAATCGTTGATGAATCGGAACAAAATCGAATCTCTGTTTGGTTTTGCTGTATGTTTGATGGGTTAGTTGGAAATTAAAGGGAAAGACAATGAATTGTAAGAACAGAGTGGTGTCTCTTCACTACAATAATGATAATAATATTATTATTATTATATTGTAAAGAGTAGACAACAATAATTTTAATTTCTTCGTATTGATTTTATTTCGAATTCCGTCACGTCAGATTGTAAATTTTGCCTGTTTCAAAACTTTTTCATGAAATTTCCTTAAAATTCTTCTGTTTAACAGCAAATAAACAATATAGCATATACAAATGTGTTTATATATTTGAAATTAAAAAAGTTTATTTATTTAATTACAAAGAATTCGATCGTTTTGAGCGTTCTGTTTCAAATTATTTTAATACTTATTGTAATAATAAAAATAACAATTTTTTTCATATAACAATATCTTCCACAATAGTACTTCAATACAATTTTTTATTTAATTATTATAAATGATGATTTATATGGTGTACATTTTTGCGGTTACGAGAAAATTATAATAATTACTATTCTTGGCGCTATGACTAATTTTTCATTTTCATAACATACATACATACGTATGTACATACTCACTAACATAGATATACATATGTATGTGTTTATGCTAAATTAAAGTTATGCAAATTTAAATTTAAAATCGTATCTCTTACGGCTGTAAAAACATAAACAATATTTTCACTTTTCAAATCGGTGGAGTTAGTGAAGTAATGATAGACACGTCTTTGTGGGGATATAAACTTCAAAAACATGTCTAATATAAAACTGCGCGCCGCTAAAGGATCATAATGTGGTCCTTTATATTCTGGAAAATAGTCTTTTAAATGTGACTGCATTATTTTTTCCTCGAATAAGTCGTTTTTATTAAACACAAAAATAATTGATATATCATCGAAATAATCGTATTTGGTAATTGTTTTTAAATATTCTAGTGATTTTCTTAGGCAATTGTTACATTTGTCGCCATAAGAAAATTGATCGTATTCAGATATGGCAACCAAAAATATAATTGCCGTAACATTATCGAAATAATGCAACCATTTTTTGCTTTCTGAAAGTTTACAACCAACATCAGTTATATGAAATTCTACTTTACGATATTTAAATGAATACTCTTCAATAGCTTTTGAATGCTCGCGTACATTCAGGAGATCCTCATCGTTGGGTACATAATAAGTGTCAGCTATACGATCGAGATGAGTGAAAAAATATTTCGTTGAATCTAGCAGAGCATATTCTCGACGTCGTAAATAGCACTCCTGTATGCCAGAATCAGCCCACAACTCCTTTAGTGCTGTCACATATACTTCATTCAGTTTTAATATACCATTCAAGTCAACATATTTAATCAACATCGAATTGGTTAACGCATTCTGTTGAGTTTCAAATGGTATCTGCAATCTCTGCATGGCTGAAATCATAATCTTCATAGTGGCGAATATGTTATGATAAATTGTATCAATATATCTTATCCTATCATAGGTCGTATATGTTTTTTCGTAGAATAAACGCATTTGGCGTATAAATGTTGATTTTCCCGAACCATGTGTCCCCAAGAGTAATAATTTAATTCGTTGGTTGTACTTGCGTTTATATGATTCTAATTTACGCTCTGCCTTTTTATGTATCCTTAGCTCTTCCGAATATAAGCAATTCATATTGATCCTAATTATAATATTCTTGTGTTCTTTAGAATTTATTTATTATTTTTATTAATTTATATTTGCTTGTTTTTATATAGTATATTGTACAACTGTTTACCAACCGTTGGTTAGAGACTCTGTATGGTTACTAATTGTCTTTTAGAATTTATTGAATGATTTATATGAAGATGTGTATCTATTATTAAATAATAAATAGCTTTCTACTTGTATTTTAATACATTTACGTAGAATTTTATTTTTTTAAATTTGTATCGCCCTTTGTATAAGTGAGATCGAATTTCATCAGCTGGCATTAGAAAGATAAGTTTTTGTGCTGAAGAAAACTTCTTTAACAGCATTGTTCGAGTGCGCTTCAAAAATGGATATCGGCAAAGAGATAATTCGCCAAGTTAAATAGAGTTTCCTTTAAATAGGACTTGTAATTCCGATTGTGGTATTATTTACTCCATTCCTTGTAGCAGTATTCTTCAATCGACAGGAGAGTAGACCTTACTGGATTTTTTTTATTATATTTTCGTGTCAAGGCTTTATTCCAACTCAATGGTGGAGACCAAACTAAAAGAAGTGCCGGTCGTGATGTGGAGCAGCTCGGATGATAATGGAAGAGGTGAGTCGATTTCCTATGGAATTTGAATCAATTTTAAATATAGGTGGCGAACCCACGTTCATAGAGAATGGTACTTAAGGGGTCGCTAGCAATAGATAAGCGATTCTCAATATACTTTAGTAACTGGAATATATCACACGACTGCTCTTTGTCCGATATGTTTTGGTAGGGGATATGCTTATATTATATATATTATGCTATATTATATTTATATTAAAAGAATCACAAGCCTAACTCCAATTGATCTCAGAATATTGGAAAGATATCTGGACATAAGTTCTAATCGTTTTCCTGTTCTTGTCAGTAGGGCTCAACACACCTACACTAGGAACATGTCCACTGAGATTGTGCCTAGCTTCTTGACGAGGAGCTTTGAGAAAGCTCATGTATACAAACATCCTTACTACCTTCATTGGTAAGGCTTATACGGCAAGAGAAGTAAATTGAGACACACTTAATCCTGGGTAAGGTAAGTAGGGATCATCCCAAACTCTCTTGGGGCGATAATATAATTAAGAGTGTAAAGAAAGCGACCATTGCTCATAAATTGCCGTAGATAAGATAGAGAAGTTTAGAGCAACTGTAGAGATGCTGGCTATCGGGCCGTGGTAGATTCAACCTTGTTTTATCATGTTCATATTTGGTGGACAATGTGAAAATACATATGCCACTGCAAACTGATAGTGTCCTGACCACCAGTGCACTCCGATTGAAGCTTTATTTGCTATGCTCATTTGGGTCGCTTCTGACCTTTTACTGAACTAGAAGGTTTGGCCCAACCTGGACTGTGTACATATAGATATTCTAGGAAAATATAAACGCATCCGAGTCGATTATATTGGTTCCTTATAATTTTCTTAATAGAAAAATTTTATTTTAGTTTACAATTAGGAATGTCCAGGACATCTATTCCGTCCCTTTCTATATGTCCAAATATCTATGAATAACAAAAATCATGGTTTCCACGGTACTTTCGAATATAAATCATATACGATATAATGTCATAGGAAGTCCCATTTGAGAATCGCTAATGAATCGCAACAAATTCAAATCGCGGTTTGTTTTTGTCGTGTGTAAACCATTTCTATTATGAACTGTACTACGAATTAGTAATTGGAAAACAAGTGGACGAAACAAAAATTATTGTAATTAAAAAAAACCAATATTATTAAAATCATTATGAAATGAACAAATGCGAGTCATTATATAGAAACGAGAGGGGATTTTGTAACACAATTTATATATACAGAAATGATTTTTGTAAATTCTTTATAATTGTATAATAGACAAGCACGTCAAAGGAAATTCTAAATGTGGTTAAAAAGACAATAATTGGGCTAACACAGTGTAATATAAAAATAATAAATGAAGTACTAAATTAACTATTTAATAATATTTGTAAATATAAAATTCTTTATGAACAATAAAGCCGCTTTAATATTTTATTTTCTTTCTTTTTTACTTTTTATTAGTAATTAAAAACTTTATAATCTTTCAGATATACGATGAAAAAATTTGAATGATTCATTGACGCCTAAGCTTATTAATTTGTGGATCAATTACATAAAAAAAATTTTACCTTCATATTTATGAAACCTTTACAGGTGGTTCCATTTATACGTTTGTGGCACAGCTGGGGGATATGACAAATCATACATTTGAGACTTGATAAAATCGAGTTTATCGTGTGGTTCAGGGCGTAAGCTAGCCAAACCTAAAAATGTATTAAATACAAATATATTAAACATCTAAACAAATATCTGCAGACTTACCATTTGCAAAGGCATATTTCATAATAGAGGTGGCGATTTCAAGAGAGCAGTCAGTTATTTTGCTCAATGGTGGATAAAGTGAACCTTTGGCTAAATCTTCATCGGAACACAAATCTGCTAAACGTTCGGCCGACAACAAGAAAATTTCTTCGGGTACTGTCAACATACCGGCACATATAAGACCCAACGCAACACCCGGAAATATGTAAGAATTATTACCCTGACCGGGATAAAATTTTTTGCCATTATATTCGACTGGCCCGAAAGGAGAGCCTGATGCAAAGATACATTTACCCTTAGTGAGAGTATAAGCCTGTTCAGCAGTACATTCAGCTTTGCTGGTCGGATTTGATAAGGCAAAAACAATGGGCATATCATTAAACTCAGCCATCGTTTCAAGAATTTCCGATGTAAAGGCACCACCCATAGCAGAAGCACCTATTAAAACAGTAGGACGTACAATACGTACAACATCTGCCAAACTGTCGACAGGTTTGTGGTCTTGAGCAAAACGCAATTTATGCTCGGTTAGGCCCCCAGTGGGACGATTTTGAACAATTAGACCTTTACTATCAAACATCCAAATAAGCTTTTTTGCTTCAGTCTCATCGAGCCCTTCCTTTATTAAAGCCATCAAACATAAATTAGCAATTCCTAATGCAGCTTCGCCAGCTCCAAAAAATAAAATTATGTTTTCCTTTAATTTCGAGTTCTTGATTTTCAGTGAAGCCAGCAGACCACCGACTGCTACCGAAGCTGTACCTTGTATATCATCATTAAAAGTGCAATAATCATTACGGTATTTGGCCAATAAACGGAATGCATTGGCATTGCCAAAATCTTCAAACTGTATCAAACAGTTCTGACCAAAACGGCGCACAACGGCACGCATAAATTCATCAATAAATTCATCGTAAGCTAGACCGGTAACACGTTTCTCACGTATGCCAATATAAAGCGGGTCATTAAGTATGGACTCAGTGTTAGTTCCAACATCCAAAGTAATTGGTAAACATTGGCTTGGTTTAAAACCAGCCAAAGCGGTATATAAAGACAATTTTCCAACAGGAATGCCCATACCATTAGCTCCTAAATCACCCAAACCTAAAATACGTTCGCCATCTGTAACCACTATAGCACGAACTTCTATTTCAGGCCAGTTCTGAAACACAATAAATTTGTATGTATGCACATATATAATAACCACCCAGTTTTATTCATAATTTTAAAATAAACTCACCTTTAATATATCATAGACATGACCCTTATCCTTGATAGTAATGTACAGACCTTTTGGACTTTCAAAAATTAAACTGAACTTTTGACAAGCTAAACCAACTGTGGGTGTATATACCAGTGGCATCATTTTTGCTATATCTGTGGCTAAAACTTTATAAAAAAGTCTTTCATTTCGTTCGGCCAAATTACTCAAGTATATGTACTTGTCTAAATCGTTCTCTAAACGATCGAGCAATAATAAACAGTGTTTAACTTGTTCTTCCTCGTTTTTAACGACAGCGGGCAATAATCCATGAATACCTAACAATTGACGCTCTTCCAAAGTAAAAGCTAGACCCTGAAAAAAATGATATGCCAAAATTAAATTACAATATAAAAAGATATCTTTAACAATCATTACGCACTTGTGTTCTTAAAACATTTATTCTGGTAAAGATAGTTATTCGTTTTTATTAAAAATATTTAAAAAATCTATTAAGAATTATTAAATATATCGCCGCATTAGAATAACTAAATGCTTGACTTCATGTAGACTAAAATAGTTTTCCCGAAAACCGATTTGCCGATTGAAGTATCAAGTAAGGAATCTTTATCAGATTACAAGGTAATGCAAATCTCGCTAGAGGGTCTGGAGAGCCCACTATCACCATTTAAAAACTCGAAAATAAGTAATTGGGAAACATATAGAGAAACAAGCAAACGTATACAGAATGGTTATCATTTTGAATACTGTAGTGGCCTCGAAAAATTCAAGAAGAATGAAATGATCAAGCCATTTTGAGGTTCTGTGGGCTTCCAACGTCCATAGACGTAAGGCCAGCTAAGCTATAGAGAGAATACTTATCCATGAACCTTTCTCTGTTTCTGTCTAGAACAAGTGGATTAGAACCGAGCTGCTATAAAAATAACATCACGTGTTAATCACATAAGAATATTTAATGTCTATACCTCAGATTTCTGTGTATGCATTATGGGCTGCTTAATACAACTGGACCATGGTATAAAAGTACCGTACAAAGTTCTAAATTTCTTATCAACAACTGAAGAAGGAATATTTCTAAAGATAATCGCTTGTTTTCTATGACTTAACAAATTTATACACACGTTAAATATTTATAATCTAAACTTAATAGAGTGGGTGGCATAAAATTTTTGATATTTTATTAAAGTTCCATAACAGATCAAGTTTAACAATTCCTATCTCTTCGCTTTCCTTTCCCTCCTCTCCCCTCTTAACGTCTCTTTTTAGGAGGAATTTACAATGGGTTATTATTATACACGTCCTCAAACCAAATCAAGTTATATAGTCTTTTGTCTCATTTTAAAAAGGAGGAACAACAAATTACTGCAGAACTTGTTAGAAAGCGTACGATTTCCAAAATAAGAAGTTTGCTCGTAAACATTTCTAATTCAGAATAAAAAGCAAGGATGTATAGCAATTATTTTTTATACTAAATACCACTGTGCATTAAGTATTACCTTCAAATGTAGTTGTTGCTTCTATTCAATTGTTTTGTTTTTTTAACTTTTGTTAAACTTTAGGTCCAATATCTTACGACACTAATGGCGTACATAATGGCGAGGAAATGAAAACAAAAGAAATGAATAAAAGCCCAAACACAATACAATGCATAGAGCAATCAACCCTTATATCGTTGTACGAAATTATCGTAGTTATTTTTTGGAAACTTTCCATTCAAGATCTCTTAAAAAAAAAGTAAAATAATCCTTAGAAATGATAAAATTAATTTCACTTCGTTTTGATGCGCTTACCTTGTTAAATTTTTTATGATGCAATCTTTGCAGGCCAGATACATTGCCGGGAATGTCACTGTCGCCACTTGTGCACATACCAATTCGGTCACGTTGATTTTTTAAAGGACACTCGTAACCATTTATTTTTGCAATATCCATGTTGATCTTTTAATTTATTAACAAATACTAATTTTTGTAAAAGAAATTTTTATATTTTTTTGTTTTGTTTTTGAAATTTGTTTGCAGAAAATAATTTGTTTAAACAATTTTTATATTTCGATTTTTTAATCTTAATTTCTCAGACTGCTATAGTAAAACTTTTGTGTTTCCTGACGCTGTCTTAAGTTGTACTGTGCTTTGTAAAAAGACAACTTTGGAATACCGTTTATCTGGTCTCATCGCAGCCAATATATGTACATATGTATATAGTATGTATGCATGTATGTGGATGTACAAGTTTTTGTTCTCTTATGTCGTCTACATTTTAGACAGTCGTTTCTTTTCCGTAGTGCGCTTTGTTGCCGTTTGTTGTTGTTTTTGTTAGTGATCTCTCTTTTTATTTTATTTTCCTGTGGTCGTGTTTTGTTTTTGCCAATTTTTTGCGCATATGCACTAATTTCCAATTACAACAACACTAGCCATAATAACAAAAAATATATATATTATTTAACGCAAGAGAGCTCACTTACTTACTTACGTTGTGGTGCCAGTTGTTTGTGATTTTGCTCTTGAGGAAACCCCACATTATTATGAATACGTAATATAGTTATTTGTTTGTATTTTTGTGTAGTTGTGATTCTATTTTGGCCGGCTGTTTTAAGTAGCCCCAACATATATACATATATATAGTCAGCTGTTTGGAAAGTGTGCCAATAATTTTGTTTGTTTTGATTTTTTTCATTGCACTACACTGGTGAAAGCATTATAGGTTATATATGACGTTTATAAGTCTTTTAAAATTATGTAGAGAAAATATGTGATTTAATTGTATTTTTGTTCTATATATAATGTTATTTAACTCTTGAAACTGTACAACAAATGCTATTGAAATAATATAAATAATATTTATGTTTTATACTTACAATACTTGTTTTAATTAAAATAGTCGATCTCTGCCGCGTTTAATAAAATTGGTTTCCAATAAACCTTAGTTTAAATAAATATATAGTTAACAAAAAAATTAATACTTGGATTTCACTTAGCACAATAAACACATGACAATTTTCAATTTTAATTTATTCTGTTGAATATATTTCTTATTTAATATTTTTAATTTATTTATGTCCTTTTATTCCACTCAGAAATTCTTTATAAACACAAAACACATTTATAAATAGGCGGGAGCTACAGCAGCTGTGTTTGATGTTATGTTATCAATACACAGTGCATTGCAAATAAATATTGAGGCAAGAAAACTATAGTGTTACCACGTTGCTGCTTTTTTAAGAAAGAGTAATACGATTTTAACCGAAAAAAGCACTAAATAAAATGTTAAAAGCTTAATTTTTGTGTATTATTTTTCGTATAATTTTTACTGGTTTATTTATTCAATTGTGAGAAATGTGTTGTGTCATTTTAATTATTTTTCCCATAAAATTTTCATATGGCAGCAATTTGATAGTGATGACAGTTAAAACGATATTTCTTTTGTTATTGTTGTCATCTCCAAAAAGCGCGTCGTTTTGCTTGTATTTTTTTGTGTGTAGAGCCAAAATATTTACAATTTGTTATTTTTTTTGTGGATAATTTTCTGTAGAGAATAATAAAACGTCTGAAAAACATACAGAAATTATTGGAAAGCAATGACAGACGAAGAAAATGCCGATAAAACTTTAACGCCTGATGATCAAATGACAGCTGAAAATGAAGTGGCATTTTTGCAGTTCATTGAAATGGAAAATTTCAAGTCCTATCGGGGGCATGTCGTGGTGGGACCATTAAAGCAGTTTACTGCGGTTATTGGACCCAATGGCTCAGGTGAGTTTAATTTACGGTTGTTTGGAGAACAATAAAAAAATTTTAATTTTTCTATTTAAATTACAGGAAAGTCTAATTTCATGGATGCTATTAGTTTTGTAATGGGCGAAAAGACTACCAGTTTACGTGTGAAACGTTTGAATGATTTGATTCATGGCTCTTCGATTGGCAAACCCGTATCTCGTAGTTGTTATGTCACTGCCAAATTTTTAATTGGCACAAAACAAATGGATTTTCAACGTGCCGTTATTGGTGGCTCCTCGGAGTACCGCATTAACGGGGATGTGGTTTCCAGTAATACGTATTTGGGTAAATTGGAGAAATTGGGCATTAATGTTAAGGCTAAGAACTTTTTGGTATTCCAAGGAGCAGTGGAAAACATTGCCATGAAAACACCTAAAGAACGTACAGCATTATTTGAAGAAATTAGCGGGTAAGTCTGTTTGCCATTTTATGCTTTTTGGTTAGTTGTGTCATATTTACGATGGGTTGTTGGCTGATTGTTAAGCGTATGAGGTGGCTAGTCAATTAAAACACAAACAACAAAAAATTAATTGCGTTATAAAAAATAGAAGGGACGTTAACCTAATGGTAATTGTAAGCAAGTTCAAAGCTCTTATTGGGCACACTTATTGTTGAATGAAATGATTAAAAAACACAAATATGACATCAATAATTATAACTTAAATACATTTCAGTTCGGGAGCTTTAAAAGAGGAATATAATCGCCTGAAACATGAAATGATACTGGCCGAGGAGGAAACTCAATTTACGTATCAAAAGAAAAAAGGAATTGCTGCCGAACGCAAGGAAGCTAAGCATGAAAAAATGGAAGCTGATCGTTACGCCAGGCTTAAAAAGGAATATGTAAGTCTATATTTAGAAAAGATATAAAATAAGAAATAATTTCATATTCTTCTTACAGAATGAAAAACTAGTTGAATATCAAATATTTCGTTTATACCACGTAGAGAAGGATATACAAAAACTAAGTGAAGATCTGGAAACGAAACAAAATGAAATAAAAGAAGTCGAAAAACGCAAGGAAGAAGCCGATGAAATTCTCAAGGAAAAGAAAAAGGAGGCTGGCAAACTTAATCGTGAAATGGCGAAAATTGATCAAGAAACCCGGGAATTTGAAACACAAATGAATAAAAAGCATCCTCTCTATATAAAGGCTAAAGAAAAGGTGGCTCACTGTCAGAAAAAACTCAAATCGTTGGCCAAAACGTTAGAAACAGCACGGGAAGCGGATAACGCCCATCAGCAGGACATTCGCAAACTAGAGAAACAATTAAGCGAAGTGGAACAAATGAAAAAACGTTTTGAAGATGAGATCGAAAATGAATCGCAAAAAAGGGGAAAAAGTGTGCATATGGAAGAGGGCCTGGTACAAGAATACGACCGTTTAAAACAAGAAGCGGAATCTACCGCCACACAATATCGTTCGCAATTGGATTCGGTAAATCGAGAACAAAAATCTGATCAAGATTTATTGGACGGTGAAACAAATCGCAGAGCTTCGGTAGAAGAGGCTTTCAAAAAACTAACTTTACAACGTGAGGAAGCCGTTAAACGTCGCGATAAGCTAATGGATCATATCAAATCTTCACAAGCTGCCTTAGAAGAACAGAATCGAATAAAGGATGAGCTCAAACGTGATGTTGGGTGTTCTAAGGAGAAAATTGCCGAAATTCAAAGAGAATTGGAAAACGTCCGCGATCAGCTAGGTGATGCACGCAGTGATAAACATGAAGATGCCAGACGAAAAAAGAAACAAGAAGTTGTAGAATTATTTAAAAAACAAGTGCCGGGTGTGGTAAGTTTAACAATTTTAGAAATTCTTAATAAAATTTTTAATAAATAAAACTTCCTGCAAATGTTTCAGTACGATCGAATGATTAACATGTGTCAACCCACACATAAGCGTTATAATGTGGCTGTTACTAAAGTCTTGGGTAAATTCATGGAGGCCATTATTGTGGATACGGAAAAAACAGCCAGGCAATGCATTCAGGTATACAGAAAATTTCTTTATTTCTTTATGTTTGATATGCAATTGACCACAACATTGAATTTTAATATTCATTGTATGTGGAATTTTTGTTCGTTTCCGTATTTCTTTTGCAGGAAAGAATCAAGAAACGGAAATTTGTGTACAGTTATATCTTCTCTAATACAATAGTATTTGAATTTGAATTGTTATTGAATTATATGACAACAATATTCTTACTTTTTCAGATATTGAAAGAACAAATGTTGGAAGTAGAAACATTTTTGCCCTTGGATTATTTACAAGTCAAACCTTTAAAAGAACGTTTAAGGTGAGCTTGATGCTCTATAGGTTTTCAATAATCATATTTTTATTAAATTTTTTAGAAATATAAGTGAACCGCGAAATGTGAAATTGGTGTTTGACGTCCTCAAATTTGAACCAAAAGAAATCGAACGTGCTGTTCTCTTTGCTACTGGTAACGCATTAGTTTGCGAGACTCCCGAAGATGCTATGAAAGTGGCATATGAATTGGATCGTTCCCGTTATGATGCTTTAGCCCTCGACGGTACGTTTTACCAGAAATCAGGTCTCATATCTGGCGGTAGTCATGATTTGGCTCGCAAAGCCAAACGGTGGGACGAAAAACACATGGCACAACTTAAATCCCAAAAAGATCGTTTAAGTGAAGAGCTTAAGGAACTTGTGAAAAAGTCTAGAAAACAAAGTGAATTGGCCACTGTTGAATCACAAATTAAAGGATTGGAAAATCGTTTAAAATATAGTATGGTAGATTTGGAATCGTCGAAAAAATCAATACAACAATTCGATTCTCAACTGCGACAGGTACAAGAGCAATTGGATGAATTCGGGGTAAGTTAGGTAATGTTTTTTGAAAGACAATACGTAATTGACTGGTTTTTCCTCAAGCCCAAAATTTCCAAAATTGAAGCCCGTATGGAGAAACGTGATGAATACATACAAGAAATTAAAGAAAACATGAACAATGTCGAGGATAAGGTTTTCGCTTCTTTCTGTCGTCGTCTAAATTGCAAAAATATACGTCAGTATGAAGAACGAGAGTTAGTTATGCAACAAGAAAGAGCACGTAAACGAGCGGAGTTTGAACAGCAAATTGACGCCATTAACACACAGTTGGATTTTGAGAAACAAAAGGATACCAAAAGTAAGTGTAACCAATAAAAGAAACAAATAAATCAATTTAAAATTTGTCTTTCGACTTATTTAAAGAGAATCTTGAACGATGGGAACGCTGTGTACAGGATGAAGAAGATGCTTTGGAAGGTTTAAGGGCAGCAGAAAAACGATATTTAAAGGAAATTGATGAGGACAAAGAAAAAATGGAAAAGTTTAAACAAGAAAAACAGGCGAAAAAACAATTAGTCGATGATATGGAAGAAGATATATCGAAAGCACGCAAAGAAGTTGCCAATGTGGCTAAAGAAATACACAACCTTGGTTCGCAGCTATCGTCGATTGAAGCCAAAATTGAAACTAAGAAAAATGAACGTCACAATATTTTACTACAAGCCAAAGTAAGTTACCAAAACGACTTAAGTGTATTCAAAATATATTTTTATACCTGAATTTTAACAAAATAGATGGATTGCATAGCAATACCCTTGCTTAAAGGATCATTAGACGACTGTGTGAGTCAAGGCGATTCAGACACAGCAGCAACAAGTGCAACTTCAACTTCCTTAATTTTAGAAAAGGAAAATTTGTAAGTCTTAATATTTTAAAGTTTTTGTTTAAAACTTTATTCTTAAAGAATTACGCTTTTTTCAGAATCGAAGTGGATTATTCCAGTTTACCACGCGATGTGTGTAAACTTAAAGATGACAGTGCTTTTAAGAAAATGAACGACCACTTACAGAAAGATTTACAGGCGAAATTGGATGTTATAGAACGTATACAGACACCGAATCTTAAAGCCATGCAAAAATTAGATCGTGTTACGGAAAAAGTGCAATCGACTAATGAAGAATTTGAATTGGCTCGCCGTAAGGCGAAAAAAGCTAAAGCAGCTTTTGAACGTGTCAAAAACGAACGTGCTGAAAAGTTTATTCAGTGCAGTAATCACATTTCGGATGCTATTGATGCAATTTATAAAAAATTGGCTCGCAACGAAGCTGCTCAGGCTTATTTGGGTCCTGATAACCCCGAAGAACCTTATTTGGATGGTATTAATTATAATTGTGTAGCGCCGGGTAAACGTTTCCAGCCGATGAGTAATTTAAGTGGCGGTGAAAAGACTATTGCTGCCTTGGCTTTATTGTTCTCCATACACAGGTGAGTAGATAAATTAAATCTTTTTATTTCATGTTAATAACTTAGTTTAGCAAATAGTTCTGGTAAAGAAGATGTAAAAAATTCAGAAATACTTTTTTTTATAGAAATAGGTATTAAACTAAATTTCGAATGTAGTATTTGCAATATTGGGCATATGAGATTAGCTATTTATGTGAAGATTGCTTTGATTCGTTAATTTATAATTTTTATAAATTTATTAAACTGATAAAGCTAGTCAACGTAGTAAAGAAATATTAAAATGATTCTTGTACTGTTTTAAGGTTAACGTGGAACTGTGGAATAAGCTCAACAATTTCCCAATCTTTTAAAGCTTTACCATTTTATGGAGCTTCTACTTTATAGCGTTTATTGAAATCTTAATTAAATTAAAGTGTGTCAATTTCTAAACAAAAAATAGTAAACTTGTCCTGTAGACTATTTCTACAACTGAGCGTATGTGTTCAAACTAAAAAATGCAGTGATTTGGCATGCATTTCATATAAAAAAAGAAAAGCTTAAAAACTAGTGACCATTAAGTGAATCTCCTTCCAATTATTTTAATTAAGCAGCGTTAGAAACTAATTGGTTGAGGATTTGAGATTTTTTTTATTCTTGTGGCAAATGCAGTTTCTGTTTTTAAATACATATCTCCATAACAATAAGCCCTATCTTAGTTTGATTAAAAATATACTTTTTTTATTGCTTTTTCTTCGAAAAGTTTTCAACCTGCTCCTTTCTTCGTTCTTGATGAAATTGATGCTGCTCTTGACAACACAAACATTGGTAAAGTAGCTTCCTACATACGCGACCATACAACAAATCTACAAACTATTGTTATTTCCTTAAAAGAGGAATTTTATGGACATGCTGATGCCTTAGTCGGCATAACTCCCGGTGTAAGTGTTGTGTTCCATTTTCTTTTTTCGTTCAAATCTTTTTTAACCATAACTTTTGTATTGTAGGAGGGCGACTGTTTGGTTTCAAACGTTTATCTCTTTGATTTAACTCTATTTCAGGATAAATAAATCGTCATTACCGTCTCCTTTTTTTAATTTTTATAATTTCCGTATTATTAAACTGATCGTACAATATAAGTAAAAACAAATTTTTAAAATTATATTCTAAATACAAATATTCATTTAGTGTCTATTCTGAAAACAATAAGCTATCAATAGTTGTAATTACTAAGTCCGTCATTTTGTTTGTCATTGTTGTTTTTTGTAAATTAGCACTAGATTACTTTTAATACATAGAATTAAGAAGAAAAAAAAAGTTCATTAAACAAAATCTGGTGTTTATATTTATAAATACGTTTTATTATTAATTTTACATTGAATGATTAGAACAAAAGTGAAAAAGTCGTATATATATACAATATATTGTACATTTTTTGGACTATAAATAAAAAATTAAAATTGTTTAAAGCGGGATAACTTTAACAAATCAAGTGTGTTTTTCATTCGCAGAACGGGCAATTAATTTTGACCTACAATGGGTCCTTTAAAACATTCCTAAATGAATTGAATTTAAAATGAAAACTATTCGCTGAAATCCAAACTTTTAATCCAATTTCTTTCTGCCTAAAAATCGGAATTATTTGAAAATATTCATTCATTTGTTTCTAGGGTTCCAGAAAAATTGGGAATATTTAATTTTTCTAAAGTATTTCTATTTAAGGTAAGATCTCTTACACTGGCGGACTTTTTCAGAAAATCGACTCTTTTCGCATTAAACGGGAAGTAGAGAAAGTCTCTAAATATTACCTCTCATAATTGCATTGTTTCTTTTTCTTCATTTATAAATAAAAAGAGAATTGTTTTTTTTTTGTAATTAAGTTTTGTTTCTGTTTATTTAAAGAACTGTTGGTGTACTTCTTTATTTTTTTTTGTATTTGTTTTATTGTTTGTTATTGTAACTTTGTGTTTTTTTTTTTACAAATTTGATTTTTTTTATTTATTTTTGGGATAAATATATTTTTTATTATATCGGTTGATATTGTTTTGTAGTTTCTGTTTTATTTGTTTGTTTTGCATTGCTTTGACACAAATTCACTGAGTTTCAGCTTTTTGTGGCAGGACCTTTATTACTGGAAAGAGAAATTAAAAAAGAAATTTATTAAAGAAGATGTATAAATAAATGCTTATTTAAATAAGTTTTATTGGATAGCGATAGCAATAGCAATTAATAAAATAAAATACTTTATTAGTAAGGCTACATATTTAAAAGAGATAGTTTTTCGTGGTAATGCAGGTAGTTGCTGTTTTTTAAACATATATACGAGTATGTTATATAACCTTACTTAAAGTAAATGTTTGTTCTTTGTCTAAGCTTCTACACATAATGTCCACTTCATTTATTCTCGAAGTTTTCGTGGCCTGTCCTTTAAAAAAACAGTCGAAAATAAAGTTCTTGGTTTTCTGGAAATATTCTTGATTTCTTGTTTATTTAATGATAACTACTTTAAGACAAAAATGAGAATGAGAGTGTTTAGGCGGAGTAGTACTTTATTTTCCAATAGGTACATTTAGTAATACACATATGCATGTATATACATGATTCCAATTGAATCACAATAATAATAATTTTATGTCTATGTAGACATATACATAATATATATATATACATACATACTTACATAATTGGTCATTACGACCCTTCAGTCAGGATTACGACCTAGTTTCTCACACCACATATATTGTGTGTGTTAATTTTTATACATGAGTGGTGGGATCTACAGTTTAAAGTCGACTCCGAACGACAGATTTTTGAGAAACTTTTCATGGCATTTTTTATTTACTCTCAGAGTTTTTGCCAGAAATATGCTGAGAGGAAGTCGCCGAAAAAATACTTTTTGTATTTTGATTTAATGCCTAGCCTGGGGCTCGGGTCCTGGCTTTACGTCTAATAAGCCAACACACTACCTACTAGACCACGGCTTCTATATATATGTATATATCTGTGTATATCCGAGTCTAGTATCTAGAGTGCCAATTGTAAGCACCGTTTTTTATGGCACAAAAGTGAATACAGCATTAGAAATGTCTTGAATAATACTGTATATAAAAATCTTTTTAGATGATTTAATACATCTGAGAACGATTTCTAAAGCAAATGATGACAACTGATAAAAGTAAAAGTTACTAGTGAACTAGTAAAAATCTAGTGTCATTGTTCCCTAAACGTTAATATGACACTAATCAAACGGTCATTTTTTTTCAAAAAAAAGTATATGCATTCTTTTTGTCATACTAATATTTTTAAAGATAAGTTAGTTATTTACCTATAAAGGTTTATTTCATAAAAGGAAAGTTAATTGTAATAAATATACTTACATTGCTACATATTTAAGGCTATCACAGTGTATCTTATACTCCATTGGCACGTTCATAGGTAAATTTAATATCCTACGTAGTGTATCTCGGATACGTGTCGTACTGGAGAAATCAGAGGCATCGCGATTCCAGACTGATAATGTACCTTCCTAATATAGAAAGAAATATTTAAAAAATTATTAGAAATATTTAAATACAGAAATATTACATTTAAATATGTATTATAACCAGAAAGTTGAAAATGAAAGTGTTTTGTCCCATCTATTATATATTTTAGTTAATTTATTTACCTTTTGGATTTTATTTCCATGACGTTGTGCTATAAGCAATAAATATATGTATGTACGATATGATTTTCAAAAAGGTTTCTTATTAATTAAACTCGTAATGAAAACTACTAAAATTTGATTTTGTTTTTTTATTTAATAATTTTTATTTCATTATCAATTAAGTATTTTGAAATTATTTATTTTTTTATTTTTTAGACCAATTATTAATTATGTATATATATATATGTATATATTTAATCAATCCAAATAAAAAAGGAAATACTAATGTAATTAATATAAATTGTTATTTTTATTATTCTTATTATTTTTTAATTTTTACGCATTTTTTTGGTTTTTCAAATTTTTTTTAATGTTTTGTAATTCTAACACTTAACTTTGTAATTTAATAAATAACTAATGTACTGTTTTTTTTTATTTATAATATTTAATATTTAATTTTTTGTTATTTTTAATATTTTAATAACTTTTGCTAAGGAAAGAGAAAATATATAAGATTTTTTTTTTGTTATTATTTTTAATATTTTTTATAATATACATATAATTTAACATATTTTTATCGTTTTTTTTTTATTATAATTTTCTTTAAATTTATTTGTTTTTTATATTCATACATTTTAGATAATTAATTTTAAATGTTTAACAATTAATGAGTATTTTTATTTGTTTTCTTTTTTTCTATTAAATAATTTTTTTGTTATTTTTTTTGTTATGAAAAGATATACTATTTTACACTCAAAGAAAATTGGGCATTTAATATTTAAGGGATGTATAGATCGGATGCCGGAAGTAATTGTTAATTTATATTATTTTTTAAAAGGAAATTGTTTAGACTAGCGATCACGGTCTTTGAAATTTTCAGAGTGTTTTAATTTTCTTTTTGGTAGTACAATTGGAATTGCTTTGAATTTAAAAATTGAAGATTCATCAATTGCAATTCTTCGATTGCCTGAAATCTACTATTTTCCACAAACAGTTGATTTTAAACGTTAATTTTTTTCTTTGAATGTAAAATATCCTTTTAATTTGTTTTACCTCTTTTGATTTTTAGTTCTTGTTACTGCGGTATGTGATTGTTTTTTCTTTTATTGTTTTACGTTTTGTTTTGTATTTTAATAGGGGGTGTGTATGTTTTGTGGGCAGAAGTACAAGACAGTTATTTATTTATTTCCTTGTTTAAAGTTTAAATATTGTATGTGCTGCACTTTATTACATGCAATTTCTTTATTTTACTTTGTATAATCAACTATTTGCTTCATAAATATTTTTATATTTAAGTTTTATTTGTAGATAAAGTTTTATTTAAATATTGCATTAATATGTTCGAATTAATTTTTTCTTTTCATTGTTAGTTTTCCTTGGTGTAATATAAGTGATAATTTGTTGTTATTTTCCTTTTTTTGTTTGTTTTATAAAGGTAAACAATTTAAATTGCACATTGATATAAATTTTTCTTTTTATGATCCTTTCATTTTCGTTAAATATTAAATTTTAAATGTTTTTGTATTTATTTTTGCTAATTTCTTTTTTGTTGATTTAACTTAATCGTTTTTATTGTTTGTTTTTCATTAATAGTTTATTACGAAAGATTATTTAAATATTTTTTTTTAATATAAATAATGCTAAATACGGGCTAATTTCTTTGTATGCTCTCTCTTTTTTTACTGTTTTATTTTTAATATATTTAAAATATATGTATAATAAAAATTTTTTTGTCTTTATCATTTTCATAATTTATTTATTTTTTTATTCAATGTTTTTTTTCTTCTCGTTTTCATTTTGAAATACTATTATTGCTTTTTCTTCAGATATATAAACGTTGTATGTTATTTTTTGGTTTTTCTTGCATATTATTTGTATATTTTTTATACATGGTTGTATGTATTTTATGTATGTATGTTTTTTATATGTAAATATTTTTCGTAACTATATTTTGTATTTATTGAATTTATTTGTATTTTTTTCTTTATCGTTTATCTGTGGGATTTTCTTGTTTTTTATTGCTGAATTTTTGATTTTGTTTAAAAGGAAAATTATATTCATGTATGAACACTTACATTCAAAAACATATATGCATGTATGTATAGTATATGCATATATAAGTACATGTACATATGTATATACATAGGAATATGTCGTAAATAAGATAATGCTGTAAAGAAACCATTTACAACTAAAGAAACGTTTTGAGTTTTCTTCAGTTATCATTTCATCTTTTTTTTGTATTGCCTTTTGGAGTGAATCTTAAAAGTTTTGATATGGTTATTACATATATTATATTGGCATTACACTTAACACACCTTGATTCTTTACGTTAAACAATGTTTTATTGGAAAAGTAAAAAAAAAGTGTAGAACTTTTCAATTCAACATATTTCAATAACATTTAAAACCAGCATTTGTAAGATAACTCTGAATCCTTAAAAGAGAAAAAAAACTAGTGCTCCTAAAAATCTTGATCACTAACAAACTAATATTTTTTGATATAAACAGTAACAAGGGAAATAAATATTGTCTATTAAATACGAAGGTGTATAAATCTTTATTACATGAAGTCAAGTTTAAAACAGCGTTTGTTATGCGACAAAAGAAAATAATTTTTGAACTTAACGGTCGTGGTTATCTACCATTGATTTCTTTAGGGAGATCATATAAATACATTGAGCACTATACAGTACGTCTTTGCACGACACCCAGTATATCGCAGGGTGCCACATCAAACGTTTTCGTACGACCACTATTGAATGATTGTTTCACTTTCAAGCGAAAGAAATAATTGACTCATATAAAGAATAAAATCGTTGTACTAAAAAGTCGTGGACTTAAAAAACGTTAGTATTTCAAAAAAAAAATCAATTTTTTGGCTTCTTGGTAAGGTCTTACACCAAAAACGCTTAGTACCCAAATGTGCTGTTTCATTAGCCCACGGTATATACCGTTATTGAAGTTAAAATCCCCCAATATCGTGAATTTTTCCGATAAAAGTTAGAACTATTTGAGGTTCGAAATGGACGCTTTGCTCTTTCAAAAGAAACGAAAACTCATTAAAACAAAACTGAAATAAATTAACTAAATTGCTGTCCACATTTCGCGGCAGAGAACAAAAGCTTTTAGAAATAAAATATTTTTTTGAAGTTTTAATTAAACTTTTAAAATGAAAAACGTTCAATTAAGCAACATTTGCTCGAAATATTTTAACGTTTTTCTTTAGATATTATTGAACAAATACTTCTCAAATACTGGTTAATGAAATTTCGATTTGTTTTCTTAAATTATAAAAACGTTGGTGTTCCTTACAAACTTTTTAATCATGATTTTTTTTGTCTATTTTTTGTTGTGTTCAATTGAATTGAATAGTTATTGTGCTTGTTAGTTTTGTTTATAAGTATTATTGATTTAATTATGTATATTTTTTTATTCATTAGATATTGTGTATATATAAAGGTTTATTAATTAATCTAAATTTATTAATTGATCTCTTGATTTTTTTTGCATTTTGTTTTTAATTTTCTTAAGTTTTATTATGTTAATGAAAAATATAAATATTTTAATTATTTTTTTTTTATTAATTTGTTCGTATATATGTATATTATTTTTTATAGGTTTATATTTTAATTTAATTAATAATATTATTTAAAGCATATTTAAATTAAGGAAAATTAATTACAATACAAAAGTGACATTTAGATTTAAAATAAAATATTTAAGTTTCACTATTAAAAGCTTATGTTTATTTAATATTTCTTTTAATTGTTTTAATTTTCCTAACGATTATAAAGATTTTTTTCAAGGTGGCATTGTTAGTCTAATAATAAATAGGGAACAAATATTTACATTTAACAGTTGTTTTCTTTATTATATTTTAACTAAATTTGTTTTTTTTTTTTTTACAAAAAATGCATATTAAGATATTATATGTATGTATGTAGCTTAGAGTGTATTCAATTATTTACGTTATATTTTTTTCATTTAATCTTTAAGGAACAAAGATATTTAAGCAAATATATTAAGTACGTATAGAGAAATAGGGAGATAACTAAATATATTTAAACATAACATACTTTCATACACATGATAATAAAAATATTTATAATTCAATTTTACACAGAACATATTGACAATTATTATAATTTGATATTTCATAATTTTTTTATGTTTGGAGTAAAGATATAGTGGAAGAATCAAATCATTCATATATTGTTCCATAAGCTAACTAATTTGAATATTTTATAATGTATTTTCGTTTTTTTCGCCATAAGTTTTCATAATAATATTTTAATATTAGCTACGACACATAATGAACACTTAGCAAATTTCAAGATAATTTATAAGAAAAATTACCAAGTATTATAATGCAAAATATTGATTTTATTATGTAGCCGTTTTGTTGGCTTGAAAAGGTGATCTATAAACATCATTATCAGGTGTATTGAGATCAAAAGATGATCTAATAATCGACAGTTTTCTTCTTCCGATAACTGAATTATATTCTTCTCTTTTTTGTTATTTCCAACTATTTGCACACGACCAATATAGCAAACGTTCACAAGCGGAACAACAATTCGTATGTGTATATTTCGTCAGTGTATATTTTATATAAACGTAAAGAATTTGAGGTTCTTATCGTAACCAGAGCGAGTCTAGTTTATTTTTTATTACAGGACGAAAAAAACAAAGATTCGTTATGGTTCCAAAGCAGTTATCATGGGTCAAACCCAAACTGGCGAAGAGCCATTAAAAACATATGCTTTGAAGCTCTAAAATGTTTGTCACTTTTGCTTTAGAATTATTTTAAAACTTTGCCATTATATTGTTTACAATATTTGCTGCAAAGATCTATATTCAAGAGATTTAATCCGGAAGCAAGACCGGTAAGGATTTTCTTAAATTTTTTTTATTCGTGTTTTTTAATCAATAGGGATTAAACATTCGTACTTTTTATACATTCGAATCCGGTCGTAATACGATAGCCGTTGAGGCTACCAATACAATACAATTTCAATACAAAGTCTATAATGTGGCAACTAAAATTTCCTTTTATTATTCAAGGCTGTTGTGTACCGTTGGGAGCTCAAAAATAAACTTAAAATAATAAATTTCAATACTTGATAATTTTTCTTATTTAATTTAAATATTTTTGTATTCGTTTTTTTTTAATAGGGAAGAACACCTTTTATTTATACAATATTCGATTTTCCCTATAATTTATTTACATAATTTCTCAATCAACATGTTTTGTAAAAATTCTTTGTGTTTAAATAAAAATTAACTATTTCACACAGCATTTACATAAGATTTAAATACATGTGTTTTTTTTGAATAAAAGTACTTTTTTTTTTCGTAAAGTACGAAAATGTTTTCACTAGTTTCAAAAAATGTAAGTAAATACAATGTGTTTTAGATTAAAATAAAATCAATTGAATTGCATGTAAAGAATGTTTTGAAATAAATTTAAATAAAAATATTACATCAACATTAGTTTCGTTTGGTAATCAAAAATAAAGTTTCTTTGTTTTTCTTTCAATAATAATTTGCATACAATTTTTGTTTTACTTGTGAATTAATTTTTTTATTATAATTTCTAACATCACATTTTAATTTATTTTTTTGTCTCTTTGAATATTGTATTTAATGAATGTTGATTGTTACAACTACTATTTTGGTTTATATAATGTTGGAATCATTATGAATGGATTTTAGCCTTTGTTAAGGGATTAGCAGTGAATATTTTAATAAGATTTGCTTTTATCAATTGTCAATTAGAATTAACAGGTGGTTTTGGGGAAATAAAAAAAATGATGTAAAGGATTTGCATACAAAGTTTTTTGTGCGTACTCAAATGTTTAGGAATAAGTATATATGTATATATACAAAAATATATACACTCTATATACATATATGTATATGACACAATATATTGTTATATATACATACATATATATAAATGTATATGAAATTATTTTAATATTTGAAGTTTTATTTACACTTTGGCTAGGGTGTTTTTCAAAGGTATGAACTACACAAATTTTAAAAGTATTGAATATTTTTTTAAGAAAAATAATATTTTACCAACAATAACAATTTTTTTTATCATTTTTTCATTTAGTAATAATTTACAATTGAAATAAAAAAAATTATATTAGTTTTGGAAACAATACACTTTTTTGTAGTAATAATACAGGCTCTCATTTAAATGTTTAAAATTTCATAGAAAAATCTTGGTTTTTTTTGACATTTATAATGTAAAATATCATTTTGAATTAAATTTAGCAAAAAACTTATTAAAAAATAAATAAAATAATTAGAATATAAATTGGTTTGCCTTCAATATTCTACGTTTATTATATTGAAATCCCATATACAAATACAATTTAAAAAATTATGAATAAAATTAATCAAATCTTTGCTGCATAAAATGCAACCAAGAGAACAATATTGAATGACATTTTATTTTGTCGTTTAAAAAATTCGTCGATAAGATTTTTGAGGCAAATATTTATTTAATGTGTACATGTCTTTAGAAACGCTAACGTTAAATAATTTTACAGCTAAATAATATATACATGGATAGGATATAAATGGACATTAATATCCTACCAAAAATAATCAGAGTCAAAAACAAATATCTTTTGTTTTGACTAGCATAAGAAATTAAATGAGATCGTTTTTTACATTTTAAAATTTTTTTTATTAAATATTTATTGTTTATTCATTAAAATAAAATATAAATCTTCGTTGATTTTAAAAATCTAATTGCAAGTACCTTTTTAAAGGCAAATTAAACAATTGCATACACAAATATAAAGAATCAATTAAACCATCATTTTATTATTAAATATAATTCCTACTTTAATACTATATATAATAAATATTAAATTAAACAATTTTTATTTTTAATACAAATATTCAACTAAAAGTTTAATTAGTTAAGTTTTCAGTTTATTACATGACTAACTCAATATAAAGTAGCTAAAATTTTAATTGATGGAATTATTTTTAAATTTAAAGAAGTTAATATAGGAATATAATATAATATAAAATTATAAACGCTTATAATCGAATTAATTAAAATAATTGTTTTTAAATATTAATTAAATATATCACGTTAATTGGAATATTCACGTTGGAAATTGAATTATGGATTACATTAATTAAATTCAGTTATATTTTTTTAATCGAAATAATTCCTTTCGGCTTTAAAATAATTATTATTAAGTTCTTAATTAAATAAATCACATAATTTGGAACATTTATGTTGGAAATCGATATACAAAATAAGTTTAACTGAGACCATCAAATTTACATTAAAATCAAGTAAATGCAATACATTTAATATTGAAATTGAATTAATTATCTTTGTGTTAAAACCAATAACTACTTTTAAATACAAAGTATAAAAATAGTTACATCAGCTGCTTAAAATATTACATTATGCAATTACACAAATCAATTAGCAGTAGTATAATTAAACAATTAATTGAATCAATTAATTAAAAATAAATAATTTTTATAAAGAGAATAATTAATTAAAAAGACACTTATTTACAACACAATATATTGTTATTGTTTTTGAAATTCTACTTAATTTTATAACTATGTATATACATATAACAAAAATGAAGTAAATAAGTAAAATAATTAAATTTATAAAATTTTTAATTAAAAAAAACGATCGTCTTTAAGATTTAATTGCCATTAATATTTCAATATTTTTATGCATTGTATTGCTTTGGCAATTTTGTTTCATATGAAATTTACATTTTCATTTCATTTGCTTCTGTAGCTGTATGTATATATTGCATATCCAACGCTGCTGTAGGAAACTGCAAATCATTGCTCGCTTTTTGGCGCCTTTAATTTAACATTCTACATCCAATAAAAAGTAGTCAAAGAAAGAAAAGAAAAACATTTTTAATAAAGACCATGTTTTTTTTCATTCAACATGAAAATAATGTTGAATTGTGTGTTTTACTCTCTCGTATTTTTTTCCGTGTATTAACAAACCATTTCGAACCAATGTGATGGATGGAGCTTTAGGCATTAATTTATTGTATGCATTTTTTAAATTATTTATATTTTTGTAATAAGTTTTAATTGTTATAATTTATTTATGGCTACGTTTTCTTTTTGATAATAACTTAATTATTTATTTGTTTACATGCATGTTGTTAAAATAATTGTATTTAGTTTAAAGAATTTATTATTAAAATAATTTTTTTTTTTGATAGAAACATTATATCATTGAATATGTGAAAAAAATTTAAAATGGAGGATTGGATTTGGTAAAAAAAATTTAATTATTTTTTAAATAAAGGAATGACAACAGTACCTTGCGTTGTGTCCGATTGGATTGCGTTAGCTGGCTTTAGAAACTTGTCAAATATTGACACCAACAAAGAGAAGGTATTCAATTTTTGTACAGTTTTTCTTTGATAAAGGGAAAAAATTAATAATGCATAGGATTCTTACAGTATGGTGCCTATTAGTCAAGGAATTATTTAAATAAAACCAAAAATACTCATGTCTGATTATCTTGTATGCTATTGCTAAACTATTTTCTAACTTTTGTATAAAATTGCATACATAAAGTACGGGTAGGTACGATGTACGGGTGCTATACATATCTGGAAAATTGCAACAAAATCAATAATTCTAATCAACAATTTGATCAAAAACTTTGAGATCGAATTTCACTGAGTCGGTGCAATTGTTAGACAAACTCAATTGATAGTCAGATAGGATTCACAGTGGGTTTGGTTAGCTTGTTAAGGTCCTATCTACTAATCATTGCTCTCTTACATCAAATTCTCTTAATTCGAAACTATACTGACAATAATCGTCTTAAAGAAACAATCGCCCACAAAAGGCGAGTTGTTGTGGAAGGGACTAGTCATAGAACAGCGCAACAGAAGTCCACATACTACACAATGAGTGTAACTAGCCTTAAAATCCGCTTAGTCTGCTATTCCTGTTCCTGTCTTTGACGAAATTTGTTTTCTGTAAGAAATTCATTCATTAAGGAAAATTGTTGTCTATTACATGAGTTTTTATAACAACAGACACGAGGGTATGCACGAAGTTGTGTCTTAATGGAAGGTTTACAAGTTATTACAATTGTTATGATTTGAATAACTTAGACTCGGTGAAGTGCAACAGATCAGAGTTTCTGGTAGGAATCGAACCCACTACCCACCTCGCTAATAGTATAGCATTCTACCCATATTGACTAATTATCGAACGTGTTGTTGTTTATTTAATTTAAATGATATTTATTATCACTATTATACATACATACAATAGGTTTTATTTAATTTGGACACGCCTTAATAATTTCAAATTATCTTTAAATAGTTGAAAACTTTCAAACAAAATTATTGTTTTTTTGTTTTAATGTTTTATGTTTACATATGTATATTACATATTTATTCTGGCCTATTTTTAGTCATTCGCTGCACAAAGAAATAAATTGCGGTTTTCTGGGTGTTTTAACCACGATTATTTAAAAACAAACTATGAACACATGTTTTTATAAAATGTACACTCATTAAGTATAATTTTTAATACGTTTTTCACAAGCTTATTAAATACTCAAATAGATTATGAAATGTGTTATAAATTTAAAAAATTAAATTTAATATTTCCCATCAATATTTCTAAGGCAAATTGGTTTTGTATTTAAAAATTACTTTTAAATATCATATACATAGCTTTGAATGAATTTCGAGTCATTCAATGCATTTTTTGCCTATAAAGCTTTAGGTTAAGTTTATATAATCAAGGTTGTTATGTATACAAATTTGTCAAGAATTAAAATGATTTATTTAGCCATGAAAACAAAACAAACAAAATTTTTATAAATTGTAATCTAAGGAATTTGAAGTTAAACTGCTTAAACTTGAATTGCTTTTGTTTTTACAATAGTTCGCCTTAAAACCCACCCAACATAACCTATTTAATTTATTTATCGTTGGATTTGTTTTATTGTTATTATTTGAAAAGTTCATTAACACGATTAACTTTAATACGATTTGTATGTATGCCATTGGCATTCGTGTTGAAAATTTAATTAAAATTTCTTATTATTATTCTGATAATAGTAATTTGAACTTCATTTTAACGATTATAGTTGTTGTGTACTCACTCAAGTCACATAATTGCCATGTTGTGTGACACAACACTTCCGATACGAGTCGAATTGAATGAAATGCTGCTCTTGACGTTTATAAAATTTCTTTTTTTATTTCATTTTTCTTATTTGTTGTTGTTTTAGACAAACTTCAAATAACACAACGATAAGTTTCGGTATGACAATGAAAAAAACCCCTCGTACATTAAACTATTATAAATACAACAGAGTCATACAAGTACAAAAACAAAATGATTATTTTAAACCGAATACGATTATGGAAAAAAAATGCATAAAAGAACAGCAAAAAATTATTTGAAATGATATTTAAATTTGGTATTTAGAATTTTGATATTTGGTTGGATAGTGTGAAGCACTCTCTCTCTCTCATTAGGTAGTGTTTGCAGGCGAAGTTCGATCCTGTAATATGTGCTTTAAGCACTCTAAATGCGCACATTGACATTCGTTTCAATTCTTGATGTCATGAGATGAAACCATCGAAATGTCTCTACTTCTTCAAGGGGGCCATTGAATAGCCTAAATAGTTGGGTTCTTTCTCTCTCTCTCATTAGGTAGTGTTTGCAGGCGAAGTTCGATCCTGTAATATGTGCTTTAAGCACTCCAAATGCGCACATTGACATTCGTTTCAATTCTTAATGTCATAAGATGAAACCATCGAAATGTCTCTACTTCTTCAAGGGGGCCATTGAATAGCCTAAATAGTTGGGTTCTTTCCGTATAATTATAATGGTATACACATATAAATGGAGACAAATTCCACATACATAGTATTATTTTATCATATAAGAACTATGTAAAGAAATTTAATCAAGGCGGCTACTGTATGAGAGATTGTTTAGCACTCCATTTGATGTAAATATGAAGTAAAGTATGAGTGGAATTTATCCTAACACACCATTTATTTAATAGAAGAGGCATTACTCGGAATATGAATGGTCCACTAGAAGCTCTAAATTTCACAGATTTTAATATCATTTGCGCTAAATATCTTGTCAGCAGGTAGTCGCCGTAGTCTAGTTGGTAATGTGTTGTCTTGTTAGACTTGAGGCCTTGTTTCAAAACCCCAGGTCAGACATCTCCAATAAAACGAAATATGAAAAATATTTCTTCGGCGATTTCTTACAAAAACTCTGAGAATAAATAAAATATACATGAAAAGTTTCTCAAAAATCTGTCGTTCGGAGCCGACTTTAAACTGTAGGTCCCGTCACTCATATATAAAATTAACGCACACAACATAAGTGGTGTGAGAAACTAGGTCGTAATACTGACTAAATGGTTGTAATGACCAATTATGTATGTAGGTATATGTATTGTATGTATCTCATCACATCAACCTCATGCTAAGACTCAGGTTTTAAGTATGAATACTTCTTCCAAATTTACAAAATTTTCAACGCGCAACTATACCATGCATAGAGATTTTGCTATTTAGGTAGCATCACATCTTTCACGATCCAGTCATTTTGACCTCTGCAAAGTATATGGAAATCACAACGGTTCTCAAACTCAAAAAAAAAAAATACGCCTTTTTTTTGTCAAACGTAAAACCTATTCTACTGTGCTACTGTAGGCAGTCTTGCATATTTAAACTACTATTGTTGTGATTAATTTTAATAAATTTTAATTGTTTAATAATTAAAAATAAATAAATTCATATAAAATTTGTAATGAGCCAATATACGATTGGTATGTGCGTATGTCTGTCTATTGTAAAATATTCTTAAAAGTACAAATGATTTCGTGTACTTGTAGTACCAATAAGAATTAAAGCCCAAAGAAATTCCACTCTTATATTATTTATGTTCGCGTATATAACAAAATATTTTACAATAAAAAGTACTCATATTGAGTGCAGAGAAACAAAAACCGTTAACCAACCAAATAAAAAAAAAATAACACCACTTGACCCGATTTCTCAGTTCAAGGTTTATTTTGGCATTAAAACTTTTTTTTTAAGTTTTAAATAAATAAAAGCTTACACTCTCGAAAAAAAGGCCTTAACAAGTGTACAGACAAATTACTGCAATTTCCATACGAGTTGGTCGTAAAAAAATCACATTAAAATAATAACCGCTATATGAAGGCCATTATTTTTTTTTATATATGCTTCTGCAAAAAAAAAAAAAAAAAAAAAAAACAAAAAAAAAAAACTGAAGAATAAGAGTTAAATAACGTTCATGATGTTTTTTTTCCCATTTCCTTTGTTTGTTTTTTTCTCTTCATTTGAGTATTTTGATTAAAAGTTTAACTTTTTTTTTTGTTTTTACAAGTTCAACAATTTTTTCCCATTGGAGACTAGAATGGTATGGAATGGTTTACAGTAGAAACTAAATAAATTTAAATTGTAAAACAAGCAAAGAAAAAGAAAGAAAACAAAAATCGAATAAAATACGAAAAAGAATGTAAAAAAATTGTTTTTTCAATTGAATTGTTTTGAAGTTTCTGTCTCGTTTTAGAGTTTATTCCCCTATGATATGTTTTATGGCAACTTTGTGTAGAAAATAGTTTTATACTTTGTTTTGTTTAGAAGAAATTTAATTGAAAAATAAAATAAAAAAGAATAAAATTGAATAAAACATGCAAATAAAACAAAATGAAATTTTACAAAATGCAGTAATAATAATTCCTATGCTTTTTCACATAAATGGCTTTTGTAAACTATGTTTAAAGATGAATAAATGCGGTTCTTCATAAAACAAAAATCGGATAAATAAAGGGCTGACAACATTCGGACTTGCTTGACATATGTTTACAAGATGATAGCATATAGCAAGCTGCCCGAAACTCACGGGAAAGCAATTAATTTCACACCAAGATCACGCAATTCATCTTTTCATCTTTTTGGTGAAGGTACACAATACATCTCGCATACACAATTAAAAACAAAATTTTAGCTTCCATTCATGGAAAACTTATCGAAATACTGGAAAAAATATACAAAAAATTTCAGTTCATAGATAGATAACCTTGGAAAAAGCGTTTTTTTTACTTCGTTGCTAAATGTAATTAAAAATCCCTGTAGGAAAACCATGCTGCCCGATGTACATATAACTTAATTATCCATGACTGTTTTAAATTAATTTTTAAAAAATTTATATACAACTCTTGGTCTTGATAATTTAGTAGCTTCATGTATTTGATGACACTATCAACTAAAATTACAATTAGTTTGCGTTTGAAAATTATTCATTTTAATTTGTTTGCAACACCTTAAAGCAAACCATAAAAATTATGCAATTTTACAAACTAAAAGTATGCTTTAGTGTCATTATTTTCCTCTCCTGTTTTTTTTTGTTGTTGCTATTCTAACATAACGAATGTTCATTTTATTCAACTTTTTTTTTTTATAATTTTTTGTTTTTTTTTTTTGTAAAAGATTTTATTTTCCATTATGGTTCGTTGGTTGGTTGACAGCAGCAACAAGAATTTGTTTTCTTTTCTCTTTTCTCTCTTGCATTTACGTCTGCTGTTGTAATATTATTCTGTTATTTTTTTTTATATGATTATGCTATTGTTGTTGCTATTGCTGTTACTGTTGCTATTTTTATAAACTAATATTAAATGTCTAACTCAATAATCTGGTAGTTATACCAGTTATATGTTTTAAATATGCCCCCTTTCCCTTTCACCATTACCATTACCAGCCATTCCTTGGCACACTTTACGAATACAATGTGCGGCAATACAATAAATGATTTTTTCCATTTAAAAACAAAAAAAAAAAACCAAATCTTTGTATAAATCCATTGAGATGTAAAAAAAGAGAATAAAAAAAAGAAGAAGAAGAAAGAAAAGGAAACCAGTCAGCAGTGTTTAAGGGTATCTTAGGGAATAGAAAATGAAGAAAAGGGAGGAAGAGAGTTAGCAAAAGGCAACAACAGTTAAATGTAGTCCTGATATGAAAACCATACAAAAGGAATGTACAAAATTGACCGGATATAATTTCGTTTCCGTTATTGTGCTAACGCTTATTTCTATTAAAATGTTTGTGGGTGTACGAGTTGTATTTTAAAGACACGGGAGAGCATATTTGCTACACCACTACTGACAACACATTGAATTAAAATTTTCAGAATTTCTAAACATCTTTTGCTTTGTTCAAAATCATATGCAAATAAAATATTTTTACACGCTTTTTATTTATTCTATGTGCTAAACATGATTATTTCTATAAGTGATAAATACAAGTGATATTATTTTAATAAAGTTTAAGAATCTCTGGTTCTGGTGCTAAAGGGAATAGCACCACTGCATTTCCTATAAAATATATTCTCAGCATTTATTTATTTAAAGCAATTTTATTTTATCGTATAATGTATTAAAGCCAAATGATTCTTATTGCCAAGACAGGGTGTTTTAAAAGCTTCCGGTGGTCTAAAGGTTATGGAAATTTATATATGTATTGCGTTAAAGTAAATTTCTAAGAAAGTTTAAAAAAGAGCTGCTACTCAAAACGGCTTGTAATAACTTTTTTAAATTAAATAAGTTAATATTCTTGTGAAAATTAAGAAATCGCCGTAGTCGGAATATGCAAAAAATATTTCATCGGCAACTTCCTCTCAGCAGATTTCTGGTGAAAACTCTGAGAGTAAATAAAATTGCCATGAAAAGTTTTGCACAAATCTGCCGTTCGGAGTCGACTTTAAACTTTTTAATTAATTAACACACTCATAACCTAAATGGTGTGAGAAGCTAGGGCGTAACCCTGACTGAAGGGTTGAATTGACGAATTATGTATATATGTATGTAAGCGATGTTTAGATTAGACATTACAATTACCACAACAGCATGGATTGATTCAAAATTGCTTATATACATAGTTGCTTGTGGGTTGTTACAAATTTTCGGTATCCTGGTACTAATTTTAGAAATATATTGGCAAAGTACTTAGAAAAGTAATTACAAAGCCCCCATTGCTTTTTTAACAAAAAAATAGCAGGACCTCCTTCATTAAGTATCTACTTCGATAAAAGCCATCTTTTTCTTGCAGTGTAGCATTAGTTTTGGGGTGATAATGATTTTCTAATTCAAGGCAGTTATCGTTTTTGAAGCTCACTTAGTTGTCCTCTTAACTTTTCTAACCATCAGCATTATTGCACCTTAAGAATTTACAATTTAAATTTTTTTCCAAAGCTCCAATTCTAATTTGAATATAAAACAATTGTTAAAAATAACGCATCTTCTCACAATAAAATTTTAACAACAGAAAAAAGTAAAATAGGAATAATCTCTAATGCAGCCACTGTTGCTACTATTTGTGGCACCATTTGGCCTTCTCATTACGGACATCATATGTCCTTCCTTCTTTCTTTCCTTAATGCCTTGTCTCTTTGCTCTGCCTGTTTTTTCCCTTACTGACCCTCTCCCCCCATTAACACTTTAAACTTTTAACGATAAAAATGTATCAGCTGCGTTATAAGATATTTTACTAAGCAATCGAATACACACATGCCTACATATTAATTTGTATTCGTAGAGGTTTTGTAGTTGTGTGAGAGTGTGCTTAATAGATGATTGGATGTTTTCGTGCAATTATTCCCCAGTTGCTCACAAATTAAATGAGAGTTTTGCTGTTTTCGTTTTTCTTTTTCTGATTAGTTGTTGCTGATGCTGTTGCCTTATTTTAATCTGCCGTATTTATTTTTGCTGGCATTATTATGTTTTTATCATGTGCTTGTTCTCTTTTAAGTTATTTTCTATTCCCTTGTTATCCAAAAATTAGTATTAAAGATGGTTTTGCAAAAACCGAGAACTAGGAATTAGAAACTTGGTTGCTATCAAGAGTTTAATTTGATTTTTGAAGGAGAGCTTCTTATTGGATTAATCATGATGCTGATGCTTTGATGGGATTCAAGCACACAATTCTTGCACAGATGGACTTTGCTAAATAAACACTCTAGATACTTTGTGTCACACTGTGAAATGAAGACTGTTCTCGCGAAAGTCCGGCTACAAATTGTTGGTAGACGGTTGAAATCACATTATTCTGTAAAAAACGAAATACCACCGCCATATTTTGATTCTCTATTAGATAAGATAACATGAAAACATTTTATAGGGTGTTGAAAAAAGGTTTTAAGTTTATGGAGACAATACTGTAGAGTGTAGAAAAACACCAGCGAAAGGGATTACTCGTTTTCGATCTAAAACTTTGATTTAAAAGATGCAAGTTACTTAGGCCAACAAATCATTAAAAAAGTTTACGGAATCGTAGAAAATAATTAAGAAAGATCGGCACTAAGAGATTAGATATTCATTAATTAATAGTTAACAAATATTTGACAATGCGCCAATTTCCAATTCTAATTCACTGCTAAAACCGAAAAAAATGGAAACATTCATAAAGCAAAGAATTATGGGCTGTAAGAATGGATCACAAACGACAATAATGTGCGATAAATATCGTTAGTGAGGTTTAGGTTAAGCCTCACAGCCGGTGGCAATGCTTGAAATGGAATGTTGTAACAGTTTAAACGATTGAAGCTGACCTCTACAGTCCACAGTTTGTTTGAAGCAAGTAATTTAATTAAAACAAAAAAAAAAAGTTAGGCCCTCCATAATGACAACCTCTAATCACTGAAGTCATTGATAACCTATCATAAACTGAGGGAGCTTAGCTGGTAAATTTTAATGCATTCACCATATACATAGCTTGAGTTTTCTACATTTAATGGCTTACAACTAAATTAGTCCTGTGAAAAGCAATTGGATCATGTTTTCGCTCGGAAAACCTGGCTTGGTTCTACATATATTGATAACCAAAGTTCTCTTTCAATTATAAGAACAGGTGTTTAATATAAGCAAATGTTGTACAATTTCTAAAATTAAAAAATTCCTTAAAGTATACACCATTTTTGTATTTTCATATTAATAGTATTTCGTATAGTAAAAAAGCTCCTAAAAGTATACACCGATTTAATTTATTGCCTTAAAAAGAAAATGTGATTATTTAAATGAAAATAAGGAGCTTAAAATGTTACATTACATGTCTAATGGAAAGAAATTTATATTCATTTAATATGTGCAGACATATATTCTAAGTTTTAAATATCATATACAGTATGTGCTATGCTTTTATAAATGCTATTGCTCTTTTTGCCTAAAATTATACAAATTTGCATACATATGTAGGTATATACATACATACATATAATGTATATGATATTATATGCAAACGATTAATCAAAATAATTCCTAAACATTTTCTTATCGTCATTAAAACGTGGCTTTATAAAATTCCTTCTAATTTGAACTATGACATAAAGGCATTTACTGGAAGAAAACAGCAACTCCTAAAAACATACACCATAATTTGTTATTTAAAACAAATGTAGGAGAGAGAGAGAGAGAGAGAGAGAGAAAGAAAATAATGTCACTGCCTTAAATGAAAATGAGCAGCTTAAAATGTTTAACGCCTGGCTGATAATTAAGAATCATTATACTATATATCATATATATAAATAAAATTTGTTGGCTTTCGCCTAAAATTGTGCAACATTTTGGGTGTGTGTGTATGTGTATATACGTTCAATATACAATATAAATATGTAAATGGTATACGTTATAGTTACAAAAAGTTATATTATACACAATTAAGTTATATAGAAAATTTGCACATAATCCTTATATAATTTTTTTTTGTTTAATTTGCCATGAAATTGTAGATTTTTATAAATGAGTACAGTTTTTTTCTTTCTGTTTTTGTTTATAATTAAATTTTATGTATAACAAATTTTCAACAACTAACTGTAGATTAATTTAGAAAAATATCTGGTATTAAATTAAAGGTACGTCCAAAAATAGATAGACATTCAGCCATGTGCTTAAATCTAATTTGTTAGAATTGCCCTGCAAAATTATTTATAAACTATTATTTGTAGCAAAACTTTTTGCTACAAATGACAAACAATGACAACTAAATGGCGTAGAATAAAATAGTTCATGCCATTCTGGCCAAAACTGTTGACCAAAAACACATGTTGCAATAATTCAGTGGGGTTTAGAGTAGAGAAAACACACTCAACAATTGTGGAAATGCATTGCAAATTTAAAGCAATTTAAACGACTTCGTATTTGTTGTATGTCTATTATTTTTAAATACCTTTATAGCCTTCAAAATAGTTTCCAAGTGGCCTACCTTTAGGTACAATATAAATAAAAAATAGCATGGCCTACTTTTAGGGTCGTGCAAGTATTAATTTTTCTTTTGTAGTTGCTTTTGCTTTGCTTATCATTTTGTTTTATCAACATTTTTTTTTTATTATATTGGCAAACGTATTAAGATTGCATTTGCAATCGTTTGATTTCCATGTTTTTTTCTTTATCAAGGTTAAATGATCAATTTTATAGACCTGCTTCTGCCTACGTATCTTTCAGCAATGTCTGTTGCACGTTCATTTATCGATATGTGTTTGGCAATGTGTACTTGCGGCTTAGGTTGTTACCTTTGGTTGGAGAGGTGGGTTTTCAAACGTAATAAAACCACAAATTCAAATCTCTGTAAAGTGTAATAGAAGTTAGATTGTAAATGGTTTTGCGACATTATGGTCTTGTAATGACATTAAAATTATGCTGGTTTCGTAAGTGGCAACAGAAGGAGTATAAAACCTAAAAAGAATTGTTGTACATGAAAATAGACCAGTAACGTGTTCTTTAGAGATACAGATTTATTTGTGTAACTATTTAAGGGTTACAAAGAAATTACGAAATTTGTAGTATACTTTTAGGGGTTGTTACTTTGATTTCGCTTTTAAAGTTAGAGTTAAAATTTTATTCATAATTTACTTAAAAACAGTTAAAAATTGTTTCGGAAGTTTCAAATTATAAAACTACACAAAAACATAATTAATTAGTTTTTAGGTGTTTGAGGAATTTAGAGTATAATGTTCTTCAAATTAAATCAATTTACTTTCGTGTTATGTGGACAGCAATACACGTAAAATATTACATAACTTTAGGCGCAATGAAATATTTTATTTTTATTTTGAAAGAAATGTGTACAATCGCTGCTATATTTAAGGTAACATATGTACATAGTCTCTTCAAGAGCTTTTGCCATACTTTTAGGAATTTATAGTTTTGATATTTAAGTCTTTTATTGGATTATTGATGTACATTGGATTTTTTTAGAAAGATCTCAAATTAATGTAAATTAAGCACACTTGATTTTATATTTATAAAATATTCACTAATTAATAGCATGGTTTTAGGCTCTTCAAAATTTTAGCACAATATATGTGAGGTTTATGCTCTCGTAAAGCATACTTCTAGGTTTGTATAGCATACATTTTGTGCCTTTCTTATTTTCATTTATAAAAGTACATATTATGAAGCATTTGAAATAAATTTTTAAAATTAAAATTTTATCCTAAGAGATTGAATAATTTTCATGAATTTTTTGTTTTTTGTATTTACTTGCTTACTTGTGAAATTTATACCCAAAACATAATACTGCCTTATTGTAGGTTCACATTAAGCAAATATTTGCCAAAAACTGTCACCGGCTCCTTTTTCTTAGCTTTTAACTGTTGTAAAAGAAGAGAAGAAAATTAAAATTTTCAGCGTATTTTGCCAAAAATTGTTTTTCCGTATTCGTAACACTTGCTTCAACAATCAATTGCTAATGTGAGCATATCATTATGTATTTTAAAGTAAATACGTTACGGAAAGTAACACATGCCCACACATGATGCCGTTTTCCTTTAATGTTGGCTATTTTATACGATACCCAAGCCAACACAGTCACCTACAAACCCATAAAAACACGTACTTTCTATAGAATATATTAAATGCTGGTGAAAGCATTAACAAGAGAACAACAAAAATGTGAGTGTGAAATGCAAGCCAGAAACCAAAAAAGAAAAAAAAGAATGAAAAATAAACTCCTGAGCTGACACCACCAGCCACAACGTAAATCACAAAAGCGTCCAACCATAGCACAATTACTGCATGGACGTTCCAAACAATTTGCCATATAAAAAGGTGTACATTACGGTTAGGGCGTAATGTGTATGTAATATGACCGCTGAGTTTTCGTTATTCGCATTAAACCATAGTTTTCGGCTAGTTGCGTATAAAACATTTTTATTATTCTGTGAAATATTCTATTTTTAATAAAACATGTACAACTTCTTTTAGACAGCTGCCTTAGTTTGCTTTATTTAAATGAGCACAAAAAAATTTTATGTTTATAAGTGCAGGTAGCAGTCCCGGCTAAGGGGGTTGTAATGATCAATTAAGGTCGTAAGTTCGCGGGTTATGAAACAATATAAAAAACATTAAAGTATTGAAAGAAAACGTGGACGAAGTAAAGAAAAGGGGCCCAAAAAATGAAGTATTTCGAGGATTTCTGCCAGAAAAATAAAATTAAAGGCTAAAAAATATTATAAAATATGATTGATACATTGTACATACATACATACAAAATTGGCCTTCAGTTTGGATTACAACCTACTGTCTCACACCAATTATATTGTACGTGTTAAGTTTAAACATGAGCGGCGGGACATATCGTTTAAAGTAGACTTCGAATGAGAGATGCCTGAGAAACTTTTTCATGGCAATTTTATTTACTCTCAGAGTTTATGCCAGAAATCTGCTGAGAGGCAGTCGGAAAAGAAATATTTTTTCATATGTATTTCGTTTTGTTGAAGATGTCTGACCTGGGGTTTGAAATATTTTATATTGTCTAAGCAAATGACTTTCATAAATAAAGCTTGTTCTTAGGAGCAAACATAACAATAGTATTTTGCAATATATTTCTTTTATATTTAAAAGCAAACGAATTTTGTTTATATTTTCCCCAATTAGTTGCCTAAAACCATACAATTTCTAATGTATTTCGCTATACTTTAAAGCATTTTCAAATTTAAATTTATTTTTGTTTTTTAGTAAAGCTTCCAAAAAATAAAAAAAATTCTCTAAATTAATCAACAGAAAAAAAAGGAATTGAATAAAAAAACAGCACCTGTACGCGATACCTACTCAAATATGTGCATACAAAAACCAAAAATCATTTGCTCGTTTGCTTTTTTCCATTTTCATATTCAACACAAGTGAAATTCATCAGCATCTACATCACCATCACCATCACCATCAGACCATAAGCAACTGTTGCAAAATGCCTTCAAAAACCGAAGTTAGCCTTGGACAATGTTTTATGGTACAATAGTCTAATTTTAGAAATTTAAAAAAAATAAAATAAAAAATATTTTCTCTTTTTTCTTTAGGAATTTCAAATTCAAATACCTAAACTCATACAAATACAACTTTTTACACAATTTTATGCACAATACTTGCATGTACATACTAGGTATGTATGTACTTGTGTAATTATGAATACGTATGTATGTATGAAGCAGAGCAAATGATTTATTATTTATAAAAATGAAACGAAATTGTGTTAAAGAGTTGAAAAATATGTAAACTGCAGTACATAAGAAACTGGTGATGGTCTGTAACGGAAATATTTATCCAATAAACTGCTTCAGGCATTAGTTGTGTGTCGTTCTATGTGTGTATATCAAAATCAATATATAAAACGGGACAGAGGCTCTGATCTACTACACTACCTCAAGCCTAAACACTTACTTACTCTGCTAGCATTGATTAGCTGGTATTCTTATTGGAATGCAAGTAAAATAAAATCTAGCAGATATAGTGAGTAACTCTACTCTTTATAAATATCACATGACGTACACATACATACATAATTGGTCATTACAACCCTTCAGTCAGGATTACGACCTAGCTTCTCACACCGCTTATGTTGTGTGCGTTAATTTCATACATGAGTGGCGGAACCTACAGTTTAAAGTCGATTCCGAACGACAAATTTTTTTGAGCAACTTTTTCATGGTAATTTTTATTTACCCTCAGAGTTTTTGCCAGAAATATGCTGAGAGGAAGTCGCCGACGAAATATTTTTTTTTTCAAATTTCATTTTGATGTCTGATCTGGGATTTGATTAATTTAATTTGCCAACACACTACCTACTGGACTACAGCGACATGACACATGACGTATAAGTAATATAAAATATAAATTATGTATATTGAGCATGCGTACCGTTATTCATATTGATATATAATTTTTACATTCGGAAAGAAGTAAATTTACAATGGTTTTGCTATATTATGTACGAATTTTTTTGTTTTTCAGTGTAATTTTTTAAGTTAAATAATATTCGTAAGGTTTACCATTTCACCAGAAACTTAAGAAACGAAACAATGTTTGCAAATCCCTGAATTTTATTATCATAACCCGTGCTGTGTGAAAAATATGATTCAATAGAAAAATTATCTTTAGTGGCGAAGCTCTCTTTTTGTTTCAACAAACAGAATTCGCGAATTTTTTGTATGAAAAGCAGCTAGAGGCGTGTAGTTCTGTGCGGTTTGTAGACCAATATTGGATCGTTCTTCTTCAAAAAACGCTCAATTACGCAATGCCATGAAGCTAGTTTGTTGAGTAATTAATTTCTAGCTGTCGAGCTGTCTACTAGCTGGTAGGATCACACGATTGAAAATTACTGGAATTATTTGATATGAAGAGACCTGAAGTTTCTCTTGTACAGTGACAATCCAGTCAAAATTCTAGCTCTGAACATAGGTTGCTTTTTAAATCCTTGCTGTTTGATGCTAAAAACACATTCGTGGCATAAAAACCTGTGCCACAGTTATGCATTTGTTGCATTAGCTAAGCAGTATGCATTATTTTAAAGGCGGCTGCGTCAAAGCATATGTTAAATGATTGCGTCACTAAAATGTTTTTCTTTTGGCAGTTTTAATACTTATATTATGCGTATTTTAACAGCACCAACCACACCATTGCCGCAAGCAAAAATAGAAATTACACCGCAGCAGCCGCATAGACACTTGTTTACACGCTGCCTTTAATATAATCATTTCCGTGTACACTCATGTATTCTATTTGTAATAGGTTGCTGCGCAGCACTTGGTACATTGAACGTGTTTAATAGCATGATGAGTGGTAGCATTCTCTGTGCTACTGTATGGCTCTGAAGGCAAGCTAAAGGAGACATGTTTTATAATCTCTTTTGGCTTTCTATAGCTTTATGAGATATTCAGAGGTTTAGAGGACAGTTTCCTCACTACACATGAATAATGGACAGAAGAGTATAGGGTTGAAATCTCCGTAGTCTAGTGTTTTGGTTTATGAGACGTGAGGCCCCGGTTTAAACCCCAATCCAGACACCACCAACAAAACGAAATACGAAAAATATTTCTTCGGAGACTTCCACTCAGCAGATTTTTGGCAAGTACTCTGATATAAAATTGCCATGAAAAATTTGTCAAAAATCTGTCGTGCGGAGTTAGGTCGTAATCCTGGCTGAAAGGTTGTAATGACCAATTACGTATGTACATATGTAGAGTAGGGGGGTACACTGAACCATTATTTCTCTGGCTAAGGCTGACTATCATGACTATATATAGTCTTTCAGTGAGTTCACTAATCCAGACTATCTATTCGACGTAATGTAAACTTGTTGAAAAATACAAAATATTTGATTTTTCTCACAATTTCTAAATGTGCAACGAACTAAGATCATTTGTATGCTGAAAGCCCTTTATGTTCTTTAAATAGTTTTTAATTTATACTATTAATGCCGCATTGTATAAAGTAATATTGACAAAGAAATCTCAGATGATTACACTTATTTTTTGTTATTAGAAAAGGTTTGAAATTTTCCGATAATGGCCATACGATGATGACATTGTCGCTGATGTTCATGACTCAAGAGTATTTTTCCTTCTTAATTTTCAATTCAATGTGTGCTTTTCTTACTAAAACAATTACGTTTGTAGCCACGTTGGTACAATTTCTGTTTTTCTTTTTTTTTTTCTTTCGCGTTTTAATCTTTATTGTTCGTTATTAGAAAATTACCAGGAAGCACGTAAAATTGTTTTTATGAGTATTCTATTTGTGTTTTAGATTATGGTAGTATAGATCCATTGATAGAAAGTAACAAATTTATCATTAACAAATTTCTATAAAGAAGTGAATGAGAAAAATGAGTGTTACGCGTGTTTTAAATAAACTTTAGGACAGTTTCAAGGAGACAAAGGACAAGAAATGTTTCGTAAAAGAAAAGAAAAACAAAAGTTAAGTAATGAAGCATATGACAATTAAATAATAGCCTCTCTCTAAGACTGGACATACATACACATATCAGCAAGTATATAAACTGTATTAGTTTGAGTTTTTCGTTCACTTGCTAGTATTTCAACCACCTCTGTATATACAATAAATTTTAAATCACACAGCCATAAACATTCTCATTTAACACTGTTGTTATATGCAGTTATAATGGAAACAAAATTGTTAACAATTTGCTGATACAGCAACTGAACAAAAACGAAAAAAATCGGCCATCATTAATAACAGTATAGGCTGTTGTGTAGAATAATTCAAAAACCAGTTACCAAGAGTGTCATAAACACTACAGTGCTTTAAATACAAACTAAAACAGCATTGGAGTTAGACAGAGAGAGTAAATCGAAGAAAGGACAAACAAAGAAAAAGAAAACAATAATAAAATAATAAATAAATGTGCTACAATACATACATACATACATACTATCTTGAGTATATGTACTATAATGTCGCGTAACATACACATACAAAGCAATGTCATGTACAATTTAAGTATTGTTGTTGTTGTTGTGAAAATATATGTGATAATATGTGTGTTATAAGTGAATATGGCGTTTTTTGATTTTACGAGTGCGTGTGTATAATTGTAACTGGCATTTTAGTTTCCTCTCTCTCTCTCTCTCTCTTTCGCGCTTTTATATTTGAAACATCATAAATTAAAGTATGTTCATAACAGTGCATATTTTTAGTTGCTAGCTGTTTTATTAAATACTCTTGTGCATACTTTAAGGCGTCAGAACAGTAGAGCGTATTCTTTTTATAAAACTTCTTGGCCATAAATAACAAAAAATTGCGTGACATGACTAAAATAAAATAAAAAAAATGTACCATGATGACGTATATTTTTCTTTAAGATTTTTGGCATAATAATTATTAAAGCGACGACGTAAATGTATTAGAAAATATATTTCTTTTAAATTTGTAACTCTGTTACTAGGCACGCTTTTGTAATTCATAGTCCACTTTTATATTTTTTTCAATATATTGGAGTCCCGAAAAAGTTCGGTAAAACATTTTCGTTAGATGGTTATAAACTGAGATAATATGACACTACATCAGGCAACACTACTGCTTGTTAAATAACTTTTCTGTGTTAGAATATATTATTGAAATCATATTATTCTGTCGTTTGAAAATGCATGAAAATTTGAAATTAATTATAAGAATGCATTGCAGTCTGCTGAAAATATTTCTAAAGTATATAGAAACAAAGCTGTAACTTGGAAAAAAGCATCAAAATGGTCATTTGTTTTCGATATAATAAACAAAGTTTGTTTCTCTTTTTACTACACCTTATCTTACCAAATATCGTTCCTTATTTTAAAAAAGAAATTAAAAAAATCTATGCCTTTCAAAAACATTTGAAAAAGATTAACTTTCTGACGATTAGAATTACAAGGATTTTTAAAGGCTTTAAACCAATGACTACAGCAACAATACATAATAACTTAAATTATACACACAGTGCTATCTCTGATACTTAAAGTCAAAATAAAGCATCCAAGCATCCTATTAGCTTTACAATAATAACAACTTGAAAGAAATCTCTTAACACACACAATCAAACAAATGATCTACTCTGTTCGAAAATTTTACACATTCACACAACATATCCTTAAGCACACAGACATACATACATACTCATTTTTCTATACTCACAAGAAGGGAATATTCTCATGCAAAAACTATACACATTCACATAAAATGGAGAAAAACCAAACCAAGTGGAAAAAAAGAATGAAAAAATTCCATAAAATAAGCATGCAGTGTATCAATGCTTTAACACTGGATGTAGGAATGTATGTGTGTGAGAATGTATTGTAAAATAAATTGCATTTAAGAGTATGGAATAGAAATGAATTATTTAGAAACAAATTAGGGCTATCATTGCCATCGAGGCATTTTATTTTTAAACTTTGGTACTACAGTTTTAACTACGATTATGATTTTAACAAAATTTGAGCGCGTTTTTTTTAAATAGAAAGAAAAAAACCCAACTTGGTAGAGAAGGACAAAAATTTAACTTTTCGATGGATTAAAGAATTTGTAAATAAAAATGTATTCGCTATCTGTGGCATATTCTGGAAACGAAAACCTTTGGAGAACATCAAAGCAGGCTGAAGGAAGTGGAGGTCATACACTTTACAAATAGATAAAAACATTTGCTAAGAGGCGTTGAAGTCTCCGTGGTCTAGTAGGTAGTGTGTTGGCTTATTAGAACAAAAGCCAGGATTTGAGCCCCAGGCCAGACATCAAAATAAAATACAAAAAGTATTTCTTCGGCGACTTCCTCTCAGCAAATTTCTGGCAAAAACTCTGAGAGTAAATAAAATTGCCATGAAAAGTTTCTTAGGCATCTCTCATTCGAAGTCTACTTTAAACAGTATGTACCGCCACTCATGTATGGCATCGCTTCGCCGTGAAAGGCTAGAAACCAATCAAACATATCAGAGGAAAAGAATTTTAAAATCGCCATTCCCAATAGCAATAACAATAATGCAAATAGCTAAGATTAACAACTGTCCGATGCATCAGGTTAGGTTTTAATTTAGCGTATGGTTTATTATTAAAAATTGGTTAAAATTAACAAATTATATTTCAGCTTGTATTTGTAAACTCAATTTGTCGCAAAAAACTCTGTTTTTTCATTTAATGGAAATTTATTTTACAAAATCCTACGGTAATTTATGAATTATTGTTCAGTACAATGAGCAATTATTTCAAACACACATATTGTAAGACACTAAGGCAACACTGTATATGAGGCATACGAAAATGAGAAATAATGTGTATGAGTGCATTTAATGTTATAAATACTTAATCTATGGGACAGTTATAAATATTTCAACTAGAGAAGAGAGTGAGTAAGGGGAAAAATCCTAGTTTTTTGAAAATAATTTTGCTTGCATAGGAAAACTACGGTTTCGATAATATTTTCGTCATAAATTATTAAGTTTTTAATTAAGTTTTTAAACAACTATCTACCACAATATTTGTCTTCCACTACATACCACAAATTAATATTTTAAATAAAAAGAGAAATTTTATTAAACATTTTTATTAACTATTAATCCTTAAGATATTAATTAAAGCAAAACTGTTTACTAACAAAACTTCAAAAAATGTTTAAATATTAATTTGTATTTATAAATATTTAACGATTGTATGAGAATACTAAAATCCATATAACATTATAAAAATAAGTATTTTAAATACAATATTTCATGTTAAAAAAAAACTTGAACAAACCTGAACACGGAAACCGTACGGAAAAAGGTTATTATTAAAATAAAACCTACACAAAACACATCATCATCATCACAATCGTCATCAAATATGAATGTATATGTGGCTGTTGAGGACAATTTAATTCGTATTGAAGTGAAAACAACATCATCAACGACTTCATCTACCACGACCACGATGATAACGATGACGATGTCGTGATGACCACCTCCTCTTTATAAATACTGACGAATATTTATTTATTTATAATGTTTAGCATTTTTGTTGTTGCCTTATTGATTTCAATTGAAGAGAGGTGGTGGTGAGAGTAAAGTTGTAACTACTTAATCACTCGATATGCAATTCTGATGTTGGTTTACTTTTTTTGGAGTGCCCTCTTTATGTTTATTGGCGTGTTGTGTTGCGACTTTTTTTTTTTGAAAATGGTAGTCAGCGTTGCTGCTGTTGTCAATTCAGTTTATTTCCAGTTGTAGGTGTTTAAATGTCAATTGCATGTGTTGTTTTGTCAGTCTGTCTATCTGTCTGTTTGTTTTAACAAAGACGAGACCTGTTAAATATTTATTGTTTATAAAACAATTTCAGTCAGTAATAAATTTATTGCATGATCTCTTGTATACATTTTTATGGCACTTGAGGCAGAGGTAAACAAATAAAATTTTCTAATTTTTTTTGTTTGCTAGTTTTTTCCTTCTATAGCATGTACATATATTCCTATAGCAATGTATTAAAGAAATTTTTTTACTATTGTTACTAGTGGCGTATGATTTATTATTGAATTATTTTATTATATTGCGTATACGCCTACGTGGTAATCCATAATTCAATGGAATGTTAAAAAACTGTAATTTAAAAACGTGGAAGATTATTAACGGTAAAACGATTAAAAATAATTAAAATAACTTTTTTCTATATATTCAGTCCTTCAGTATTTGTAAAAGAATAATGGAGACAAGACAAAAAAATTTATTGGCCATAAAGAGGAACTCACAGCTAGATATATACTAAAGATTAAAAGTATCTAATAACTGCTGGAATAAGAATGCATTCTAAAAGAGTGATAATTAATTACCTAAATCTTGACAGAAACTATGGAGTTAAAGCTCCAAGAAAAGAAAATATCAAAATAAAAAACCAACAGAAAGATAAAATTTGACATGACGCCATTCAGCATCGTTTATCATGTCGATACGTGATTTTCCAATTACTACTACATCTTAAATGCTAACCTGTCGATTTAATGAAAAAAATAAAATCCAATCTAAGCCACGATTAACAAAATACACTGTGAAAAACGTTCTGGATTCAAATGCATGCACCGATGTATTCATTACGAAAATTGTTTTATCTACAAAATAAGGTTTAATTTAGTTGGTTTAGGCTGTTACAGTTGTTATTGATTTTTGTCTGGATTTTTCCAGTTTCAGCAAGCTATATTTAATTTTGACGGAGACAGCGTTATGCAACATGGAGCACAATCTCATAACATCAAGCTAACTGCTTGCTGTTTGTTATCACCAGATAGAATTCGATAACATACATATATAGAACTTCTAGCAGATAGCCTTATCAAAAAACTGGACTTAGCTATATATGGACTGAGCTATATATGGAAAACTCCTTGCTGCTAGCACTGACTCTCATTTCATCACGGACTGACTGCCAGTATCCTTCTACCCTCTATTTATAGTCCTTTCTTGTGTCCGACGATCTTTCTATGAGTAGTTATTGTTGGATTTTTAATTTTTGTTCCTACGTATTCGTTTCTGTATTTCTGTGAACCGTTCAATGTGTGTATTTTGCTGTTGTCTGCTTGTCTTGTTTACTTATTTTCTATTAATTTGTTTTTGTTCGCTTAGGCGTACCCTACCACTTGCACGCTGTTCTTTCGTAATTATTTTCAAATTAAATAAAAGTTATTTTGAAACATAAAAAACAGAAGAATTGTTTACTTAATAGTTTTTTTTTCATGCGATAAAGCTAAGCTTTTATGTAAAAAAAGGAAATTTTATCAAAAGACTTGCCTGTTGAAAATTATATTTCGTGCAAACCGATTGTAGTTTTACATGTTTTTCGTAAATATTCATTTTTTTGTATTTTATATTAAATTAAAAATTTATTTAGGAAACAAACCTAAGGTTAAAATAACACTTTATCTCTATAAAATAAAGAAAAAGAATAAAAGTACAAGAGTATAAATACAATAAAATTTTTTCTACAAATTCTTGTATCTTTTAATGGAAAACTTATTTAAACTTTTCTTTTTTTTATTCGTTTATATACACAGCGTCGTGCAACAATCATGATGTAGCGTTTCTAACATTCTTAGTACATTTTTCATTTCATACTGTATATACATACATACATATATATTTTCCTGCGACTTGGCAACAATATTTTTTTTTCAAGATTTATATCACACAGAAAAGAAAAAAATAACATTGACAACATGGCTACATCAAAATACTATACGTACATACATACATACTTTTAAACAGTGAACGTGCAAAGAAATTGAGTGAGAGAGAGAGAGAGGATGAAAGAGAACAATTGAAGGACAGAAAGAGGAAGAACTTTATCAGGGACAAAGTTTTTTTTTTTATTTTTTAACATTTATAGCATTTAGTTTTATCGTGCATTTTCCTCTCTTTTTGCTTTCTTTAGAAAAGAAATATTTGTTGTATTTGTTTTCATTTTGCCGTTATTATTATTGTTGTTGTTTAAAATGATACGAGAGTGAAAGAGAGAGGGAGAAAGAGAGCAGTGTTGTATGTGTATTATTAGTGGAAATAGTATTGGTTGTAGTAAAATATAGTGACATTGACTACCGTCTCTCTTTTTTTTTGTTTCAGGATTTTTAATACTTGAGTATAAGTTTAGTCTGACGTTTAGTTATTTGATTTTTTAATAGACATTCATTCTAAGGCATTCAGTTACAGTGTGCAAAAAAAAGATCATGGATAGTAAATTTTTTTGTTTTGTATTTCTTTAGAAATTAACTTAAAAAAAAATTAATTAAAATCTAATAAATTTTAGAACAAATTTAATTAAACTTTAACAAAAAATTTAATATTCAAAAGGCAATAACAAAAAATTATTATATTATATTTTAAAAAAAAATTTCTTTCCACTGTAACCAAATAATGCCAATTAAATTTTTCTATCTTTTTTTTGTGGATTAGAATTAGAATTGCAAAAAACTAGCCATGAAAACTTCAGATATTTTCTTGTGTTGCCATTGACACTGGCGCCAAACACGCAGTTACGCGTGCCGCAAATTGCTGAAACCATAAAGAAAAAAAAATCCCATAAAAACTGACGACAATTTTCAACCGACTGGCAATTGACAACCAACGAAAGAGCAATTTAAACAGGCCAAAAGGAAGTCAGAGGGATGGGATGCATGCAAACAAGGTAAAGTTTCTGATTGTGGTCAACTTGGCGACCACCAGGACGATCCTTGTCTTGCTGTATTCAATTTGACACGCAGCCTCCTCGCGGCCCCTCCTGGATGGCATTCTAGCACCCGCTAGATGTTAACTAATGCGTGCAGCGAATGTCCAATCCCCTGGACGTTAAATTTGGGTTGTGCGTAGGGCTTGGAACCCACCACGTAAAAATTTTATCCAATGAAAACCGGAACAACAAACCTAAAAAAGATCCCCTCTAAAGTTGACGACCACGGCAAACGTTCAAAGGACAACGATTTAAGAATAGCCACATGGAACGTCCGCACCCTTTATAGGGTAGGCGCTTCCGCCCAGCTGGCGGATGCCCTCAAGAAATGTAAGACGGACATCACTGCCATACAGGAAATGCGATGGATAGGGCAAGGATGCAAAAGGCTGGCATCTTTCGATGTGTATTACAGCTGCCATGTTGATAAGCACGAATTCGGATGCGGTTTTGTGGTTAATAAGAGACTTCGACACCTTGTCTCTGGGTTCACGCCTGTGAACGAAAGAATAGCCACAATCCGCATCAGGGCAAAATACTACAACATCAGCCTAATTTGTGCTCACGCCCCGACGGAAGAAAAGGACGATGTGGTTAAGGATGCCTTCTACGCTAAACTCGAGGACGTATATGATAAGTGCCCGACCCATGACGCCAAAATCGTCCTCGGAGATTTCAATGCGAAGGTCGGGCGGGAAGGTATCTTTGGCCCCACTGTCGGACAGTTCAGCCTCCACTCGAACACTACCTCCAATGGTATGAGGCTGATCGATTTCGCCGCGGCGCGTAACATGGTAGTATGTAGCACTAAGTTTCAACATCTCGACATTCACAAGGCCACATGGATGTCCCCTGATCGATCAACATCCCACCAGATCGATCATATTGTGATAGACGGAAGGCACGTATCCAGTGTACTAGATGTGCGCACATTCAGAGGTCCAAACATCGACTCGGACCACTACCTTGTCGCAGCCAAGTTTCGATTGCGCATTAGCGCTTCGAGGTCTGCGCACTCTAGTGCATTGCGAAAGCTGGACGTTAAGAAGCTGCGATCACAAAGGACATCTGAGGCGTTCTCCGCTCAACTCTCGGATAAGCTCCGTCGTTCCCCATCTAATCTCAACGACATTGGCGGACTGTGGGCCAACATCTCCCACTCCCTGCGCACTACTGCGGAAACAGTCCTTGGTTTCGAACGCCCACCCCAACGAAATCAATGGTACGATGAGGAGTGTCGCGAGGCAACTGCAGCGAAAAACGCCGCATACAAGAAAACGTTGCAGTCTGCCGCTACGCGAGCCATTGTCGAGAACTATAGAGAGAAGAGAAGGGATGAGAGACGCCTTTTCAGACGCAAGAAGAGGGAGCAGGAAAGGCGTGAGCGTGAGGAAGTCGAGATGTATAGATGTAGGAATGACGCTCGAAAATTCTATCAAAAGGTTAAGCGTCTAACCGAGGGTTATAAACCCGGAGCGTCTTCCTGCAAGGACGAAAATGGAAACTTAGTAACAGATCCGCAGGGAGTACTGAGGTTATGGAGGAAACACTTCTCTACTCTGCTACAAGGCGATGACGACACCAATACCGCCTTTAGAGATGATGTTCCGAACCCGATCGATGATGACGGCGTGGAGATTCCGCCGCCTAGCTATGAAGAGGTCAAAGTCGCGATTACGCGACTTAAAAACAATAAAGCGGCAGGTCCTGATGGCCTCCCCGCTGAATTGTTTAAGACCGGATGTAATGAGTTGGTAGGGCGCATGCACCAGCTTATTTACAAAATATGGCTAGAGGAAAGTATGCCCAACGATTGGAACCTCAGTGTCCTCTGTCCTGTCCTGAAAAAGGGAGACCCTACTATATGCGCCAACTATAGGGGTATAAGCCTTCTCCCTATCGCATATAAGGTTCTTACAGGCGTATTGTGTGAACGACTGAAGCCACTCGTCAAAACACTGATTGGACCTTATCAGTGCGGCTTCAGACCTGGTAAGTCCACCACCGACCAGATCTTCACACTACGCCAAATCCTGGAAAAGACCCACGAGAAACAAGTCGACACACACCATCTTTTTGTCGACTATAAGGCTGCCTTTGATAGCCCCATAAGGGATCGTGTTTTTGCCGCAATGTCTGAGCTCGGTATACCTGCGAAGCTGATAAGGCTATGCAGAATGACGTTGAGCAATTCCTGTAGCTCCGTCAAGGTAGGAATGGACCTCTCCGAGCCTTTTGATACCGTGCGAGGTTTCAGACAAGGCGACCCCTTATCATGCGACCTCTTCAACTTCGTCATGGAGAGTGTTCTGCGAAAGGCAGGAGTGCATCGTAGTGGCACTATATTTCAAAAAAGTGTCCAGTTGCTTGCGTACGCTGACGATATTGACATAATAGGTCGTACGAAGCGAGATGTTACTGCTGCTTTTAGTGCTATTGAACGCGAGTCTACTAAGATGGGTTTGGCAGTAAATGAGGGCAAAACAAAGTATACGTTATCGACAAGTAGAGACGTGCGGCGTATTGATTCGCAGATTACGGCCGATAACTATACTTTTGAAACAGTCAAGGAATTTATTTATCTTGGCTCCGCCGTTACCACCACAAATGATGTCAGTCTGGAGATCAAGCGCAGGATCACTCTTGCCAACAGGTGCTACTATGGTCTCAATAGGCAATTGAGTAGCAGAGACCTCTCTCGTACGACGAAGCTAACATTATACAAGACGCTCATCCTACCCGTGCTTCTTTATGGCGCAGAGGCATGGACCCTATTAAGTACTGATGCAGCAGCCTTGAGAGTGTTCGAGAGAAAAGTACTGCGTAAGATCTTCGGTCCAGTACGTGTTGGCGATGATTTCCGCATTCGATACAATAGTGAGCTGTATGAGCTCCTCAACGACATGGACGTTGTACAGCGTATTAATATCCAGCGGCTGCGCTGGCTCGGCCATGTCGTTCGAATGGAGGAGGATGCTCCAGCGAGACGGGTATTTGATGCGGGGATCTGCGGAAGTCGGCGAAGAGGACGACCTTGTATCCGTTGGAAGGACCAAATCGAGGGAGCCCTGTCATCGATTGGTGTGACCAACTGGCGTAGGCGCGCAAGAAGCAGAGGCGCCTGGAAGGATGTGTTGCGGCAGGCCGAAATCCGTTAATCGGGTTGTTATGGCCAATTAAGTAAGTAAGTAAGTAAAAGGAAGTCAATAACATTTTGTAAATATTTAACTGATGCCATCAGATTATAAGGAGTTTTTGTCGGAAGTTTTTTTTTCTGTTTGTTTCGTTTCGTTTCGTTTTATTTTTATTGTATGATAATTTTCATTTTAGATTAAATTTAATTGGTGATGTTTTGTAAAACCACAACCATTAAAATTTTTTTTAATTCAAGGGCATTAATGAAATGAAATTATGCTAGAAGTCAAGTTTAAGACAAAAACGTGTTAATTAAAACTTTTTAGGAAATTTCATTTTGGAACATTATTACTGTTAACATGGGATTATAAATTAAAAAAAAAGATTTGTGTTTTTAGCATAAAAATGATTTTAAATTTTAAATTTTAAATTTCTAAAAACTCTTCCAAATAAATATTTATATTGTATTTCAAAATTAATCAATATATTGGTTTCCATGTAATAAGTACTTTAGTAATATAATATGCTGCTAAAAGATGTCTACTAAGCATTAAATCTTCAATAATAGTCTTAAATACTTGTGCTGAGTACGTTTTTCCCCTATAGGCTAATCCTATCAGCAACCCCTTTTCCTTTTTTATTGTCATACTAAACCCTGGAAAAAAAACATACACAATTTAAAATGCAATGCAAACACTGTAAAGTAAGAAATACACTCTTCTCTTGCAATTCTCTTAGTCATTCGCGCCCTTTCTGTGTTCTTTTTCCTCTTTTATTCACCACTTGATTATATGGTTTAATGATGTCGCGAATAGTTGATATTCAACCACAGTATAATACAGACATTAATCTATATTACCATGCACACACACAGTTATACACAACATATGTGAATGTTACCGTTAACCTACGTGAAAGTACAAATATAACTACTATAGCAAGGTGTAGAAACACAGTGAAGGAAATATTGAATACAAAACACACACAGGAGAGAGAGAGAGAGTGAGAGAGTGAGGGGTAGAAAAAACCGTATGAATTTCAAAAAGGAAAATGTGCATAAACAGCATTTATATGTAAAGTGGTTATTTGTGCTGAGGACATTATTAATGTTTATGTTGTTGTTACTGTAGTGCTTATATTAGTAGTAGTTTTAGAGAGCATTAGCAACAGCAGTTATTAAAGGTAATTTAACGATGAGAAAGCAAAAAAATCAAAACACAAATACATATAGAAAAAAGAGCAAATAAATACAAAAAATGTTTAGAGCTGTAAAAAATAAGGTTAAAACAATAACAACACACAATGTATTGAGAGCAAAAATACTGCATAAACACACTGAATAACTTTGAATTTATAACGGAAATTATAACAATTTTGATTAATACGGATATTTATTATAATGAAAATGAGACAAAAAAACTATTTATTACCGCATGTTTTTGTAAATAAAAAATGAAGCAAAATCAAAGAAAATATTGGGTGAGGGAATATGTTCGTTTACAAATTGGCCGTATATATGTATATCACTGGTAATATACATATAATAAGAAACGATGTTTCTGGAACAGAGTTCTCTGGAGTGACGAATCTAAGTTTAATTTTTCCCAATCTGATGGAAAAACGTATGTAAGACGCCTTTGATCCCAGGTACACAGTGAAAACTGTAAAACAAATTAACAAACATACATGTTGCTAAGTCGTTTCTAATTATAAGGCCACCACTGTATATTACAGCAGTCCTTACTAAAGTATACTTGAGAGGTAACATTTTCAGTTCTATTTCGTTAGAAGACATCTCACATTATTCTGTGAAAAGTTAACTTTGTATTTTTAATTTAGAATGCATCACAGGTTGCTGAAAAAATTTGTAAAGTTCACGTAGACGATGGCAAAATTTTGCAAAAAATTTTTAAAACACCGTCTAAGCTAAGTAACTAGAACTTATCACCAAACGATTGTCAATCAAATGAAGAAATCTGGTTACAGAAATAAGTTCAAAGAGAGGGTGTCACATACTTTCTATTTCTAATGCACTGCTAAATCGAATCGAAATGGATGCATTTCGAACATTGGACTACTTATGACAATGTCGCGATGGATTGTATGGCCCTAAAAGTTTACTTTCATGGTACACCGACTGTGCTAATACCTAATGAGTAGCTGATAAATTCTGGATAGATTCAGATAAACTCTTTGATGACTGCACCATTTTCACTGTCGAATAAAGGCAGACAACAAACCAATACCAGGATATCGTATAGTCCTTCAGTGGAGTGTATTGTTTTTCAGGCGAAAATTAAGGTCAGAGAACTAGTCAAGAAACACTGAAGGATTTTAAATCTCATCTAGTATGAGAGTGTAGAAGACTCTTATGATAAATTATTGATCTGGATTATTCTGGGTACATGATTGTAGTTGCAGATAGTGTCAGGACCAGAATTAAATTTGAAAGTATGAGAGAAGTCGGTGAAACTTCTTTGGGAAGGTTTGATTCATCCACCAATCGTGTATTAAGATGTAGGATTGTAAGGCTAAAGCTCAATTTTACTGGTACGCAACTAGCATTAGACATGAGTAGAAAGGAGGTAGTTGTGTGGGTTATATGAAGAAACAGAACAAACAGTGAGTGATATCACTTTGTTTGCATTTAAATACTGGCTGCCATGCTAACACAATAATTTCTTTTAGTGTACATTTGCGAAGAAATGCTCGCCAGATTCATTAATTTGTATGTGCACGTTTTTTAATTGTGTTTCTGTATTCTTTGCTGTAGTTTTTGTTTTTTGTTCGAATTCTCTTTTTTTTTTTTAATTATGTTGTAATATTGTGCCACTACACAGCCCTTTGCCCTTTATTGTTAATCCTGCTGATTTTAATTGAATTCTCTGTTTTTATCGGGTTACAAAGTTTGTGGGAGAATATACCTTTGAATTGGCAAACGTGACTTTATCAACGAATTATCAATGTGTGCATTTGTTTATGTATGTAAATAATAAATGCAGATTACCATTCTCTGCATTCCTATTTATACACTATGTACGTATGTATATATGTATGTATGTGTGCATGTATATCGATCCCTCTTGTAGTTTCTTTATCTTTACTCTCTTTTTATATTTTTAATCTTGGTTGCATGTGTATGTGTGTTTGTGATAATGTGTTGGCATGTAGACTATTTAATCAGTGTAATCAATATCATATTTTTTTTTGAAATGATTTCTTTTTTTTCGTCTTTTCTTATTTGCAGCACTTTTTATTGTTATTTGAAATACAAAAAAAAGCAAAAACTGATTCAATGTGGCATAAACATTTCATTTAAATGGATTTTTGTATTTTTTTTTAGTGAAGTGACTCATTAGTTTCAAAAGACATATTAATTATTTAGAAAGAAAGAGAGAGAAAGAAAAAACTTAATTTGAAAACAATTTAACGAATGTATCAACGCGTCAGTTCTATTTAGAAAATAATTGCTTGAAAGAAAGAAAAATTAAGTCACGCTATACATAAATTAAAAAAAAAGAAAAGCATAGAAAAAATATAAAAAATTTTGAACTTTTGTTAAAAAAAATTGGAGAAAGTTGTTCTAAAGTTTCCTAAACGTATGTTATGGATGGCATAGCAGAGGACTTCAAATTGAATATAAAGCAAACATTTTTCAATTGTAATCGAACAAATAATTTCAATAAATTTATTCAAGTTGTGTGTGTTAATTTTATCCATGACTGGTGGAATCTACATATTTTAAAGCCGAGTCCAAACAATAAATTCATGGAGAAGAAAATATTATGGTGTAGAGTATAGCTGAACCCTGACGTAAGAAACGACTTCCAAACTTGATTTTATTTCCCTCAGTGTATGTGTTTCAAAGCACATCAACGCTCTCAGCAAAAAGCTTTTACGTTTAAAGTGTAAATCGCAAAAAAAAGAAGAAAAAAATAATGAAAATAAAGATAGTATTAAATTTACAATTGGTTTTATTATAAGCTCTCTCTCTCTCTCTCTATCTCTTTGTCTCTGGCTCTATGTGGATATTTGCTGTTTTTAAATTTTAAAAGCCTTTTAAATAAATTTTTAATAGAGTCTAAAAAATGAGAACAAAAATAAAACAAACAAAAAAGAAAACTGTAAATCTCTTCGCAGTACATTATTTGGTTTCAATTGACTGCAATTCGATTCGTTTCGGTTTCATATGGCTTTTCCATCCATTTAATGGATTATTTAAAATGAAATTGCAAATGAGTGCTTTGGAACTACTATCATCACCACACACTATCATGCCCGCGTCAACGCCATTTGCCTTTACTGCGTGAAAAGCCGCAGTGTGCAGTATGCTAATGGACAAGAGATGAGAAGAAAGAGCATGAGTAGCTCTGTGCATGTATTTTTGTAATTAAATTATTCAATATTTAATTATTTATATTTATGTTTTGTTTAAATTGACACTTGTCGCTATAAATATGGTGTATAGCTCTTGCATTCAGATTTGATTGTCATTTCATTCGAATAGAAATCTTTAATAATTAATTCAAATTTTTTTTTTATTATTTTTAATTAAGAATTATTTATTATGTTTATCTATGGGCTTCCGCTGTTTGCGATATTTATTTATAGTCACTGATAAATTTACAATTTAATTATAAAATGATTTATTTATTCAGTGATTACTTGTTATACATATAACACAAATGTCAGAACATTTTCATTCATTATCGAATTTTAAAGAGTTACTTTTCAAAATGACATTAAAAGCATTTAAATTATTCAAAAAGGACGATAATTAGACAACACTTCGTATATGGTAACTCTAGTACTTAAAAGTTTCCTTTTAAAATGACAAGACTTTCAAAACAAAATCCCGTTTTTGCAATTCTAATGGCCGAGTCACAGTTTTACTCAACAGACAATAGAATGATAACAACACACACAACAACAAATTCTAAAGAAAGGAAAACACAGCAATTCGACTGAAGTACCCAACATACGTTAAAAGTTGCTTCATTTTGTGAACTGATTTAACGAAGAACAACTGAATAAAACAGAATACATAAGAAAACATTTCATTTTAACCTCATTGCCAATTTAAAACTCGAAATACAAGGTATGACGTATTCTAAATGACTCGAATTTAAAGCGCCTAGTGCTGCTGTATATCAAAAATCGTTGATATTTGGCTCGATAGTAAAACTCTAGCAAAACTCTCGCTCTCTCTCTCATCAAGTTGTGTTTGCAGGCGAAAAACTATCATATAATAGGCGCTTAAGTGGTGAACATGAACCAGCATGAAATCTCACACTTTCTCAATGCATTGCAATCTCTTTAACTCTTTAAAAACCAATAGCGCCGTATTCCCCTTGTTTTTACCATGGAAATAAATCAACAGTGTGTTGTTCTTTATAAAAAACATGCCAGAATATGTACATATGCAACCACCTATACTTGTATGTGTGGTAAGTGAAGCAAAAAGAGTTTTACTCCCACACTTTATATCATGCATGTATGCAGCCAGTCATTGTTCTTATAGTTACTTATGGACTTGTATTGTTGTTGTTGTTGGTTTTTTTTTGTTTATTTTACTTGTAATATTTATTTTTAACATGCCATCAACACCACCTGTTCGTTTGCTATGCTGTCAACTATATTTACTCTGTTACTGTAATGTATATGTGTTCGGGTATGTACATACGTATGTATGTATAGTTACTGTTTGTTACATGATAAAAGAGAATATTAAATGCAATAGTTAATGCATAAAAACATTTAATTTTACAGAAGATAAAGAAAATAAAAAAAAGTGAAAGAGTTTTTAAGACCGATTTTATCGCCGTTATTTTAAAAAATTTAAACATAAATTTTGGATGAAGAAATAAAACGGATGGGAAGGACGGAAGGAAGGAAGAGCAAATAAACAGAGAGGGTTTAAGTTTTCAATAAAAGTTTGAAAAATATCAGGAACAATTTATCTGCGTTTTTTACGTTTTAAAACGCATTGGTAATGAAAAATTTGCAAAGTCTGCGGAACGAAACTGAAGCGACAATTATTGGCAAAGAAAAGAGTCGTAATTGTTACTAAGAAGGCTTCTAGACCGTTTAGTCTAGTAGGATTGAAAGTTAAAACGTTTGATTCTGATTTCTACGGTGGGGAATTAAAGAGATTGAAAGCAAGCAATTCAATTAAAATTGTTCGAATTAACCAATCTCCTCTGAAGATCTGGAGGTTCCTTTAATGATTATACCGATGGTTCAGAGATAAGTGCTAGGGTGAGTTGTATTGTATTTATTAAGGGTTCTGGCAATAAATTTTCTTATAGGCTGCCCGAACAATGCATTAGTATGCCAAACAGAGCTCAATGCCCTTTTGAAAGCGACGCAATGCTTGTTGGGTGATGAGAAACTTTCCTGATAATATGGAGATGTACTAAGACAACCAGGCTGAAATTAAGTCGCTAATGAACGTAGTTTCAACGTTCGTCTTCGTCCATGATTGCCAAGGATATTTTAGGAAAATTTCGGATGATTTAAAGATAATTCTTATATGGTTTCCGGGACATAGAATTATCGTTGGTAACCGTAATCTCCGACATGTTGGAGGGCATATGTATTCCTATTGCCTCAGTTAAATTCGATATTATCCACTCGTTTTACAGGGAAGCTCAATCTCGTTGACGCCAAGAGGGTACGTGCAATATTGCTAGACTCTGCTGGACACCTATAGTTTAGATGAGACACCTATAGCCACTTCTGTCCTTAAATTGCATGGCCAACCATCCTAAAATATTGCTTCCTACGGGCCACTGTTCTATTGATAGGCTAACCCAAAGACTTGGCATTCCAGCAAATCAGTAGTCATTTGACTACTGAGCTGTGGGTCTAAGGAGGAGTCAGATACAGTCTTTCAAATCATGTAAAAAAGTAAACAATACTATTTAGCATTCTGTGGAGTGTAGTGCAGTGTGTAATATTTGTATTCAAAAATGAAATTCGAAGAGTTTATTTTGGAGCAGGCAAGAGAAACCTGTAGCGTGTAAATTTAATTTCAGGTTTCAAATCAAAACAAAACAAAAAACATTTCATTTATAATTTTTTGTTTAGTCCGGCATAAACATTATTTCATTTGTTTTGCAGTACAGGGGATTTTATTTTAAAGAATAGCGTGCTTAATGTAAAATTGTTAAATGACTAAATGTGGTTTCACATGAAATTATTATTTTGTACAAACACTTCCTCCCCTCGTAAACAAGTCGAAATAATTACCGGAAATTATTATTTGCTACCTGGCAACTATTGTGCAATTAGAACAGCAATGTTTAAGTTTTAACCCTTTTGTGGCCTATTTGAAGCGAATAAAGTAAAGGAAATTGAAAAAAGGGTTTAAGCTTTAAAATGTATTGAAAAATAATTGAAGTTCAATAACTTGTTGTTTTTCTTATAATATTTTAATTAATAATACAATTAAAATGAAAATAATAAAGTAAAAAAGCTAAAAGAAAAGAGAGAAAAGAAACGTATGAACTTATTTTAACAGCCAGTTGTTAGCACTGTTAATATCTCTCGTTATTAAACTCAGTTTTCTTTCTTAGTTTTTGCACTGATAGCCAAGCCAGTGGAAGTTGTTGTAGAATTTTTATCACAGCAGCTGTTATTGAATTATGGAAAAAACAAAAAAACAACAACAATTATGGAATAAAGATAAAAACAAGCGAAGAAAAAAGATAGAACTGCCAACATTGTTTATTGGTGTCATATACATGACTGCTACTCTCTGTAATTGTTTTTGTTTTGGGGTTTAGCTGTAAACAATGAGAATAAAAGGAAATAAGAAAAAAAAAAAGCTTGGAAGAGAGTGTAAGAGAGGCAAAATGTGGTTCTTGTTTTGATTTGATTGTTAATGTGTTTTGATTGTTTGACTTTTGCAACAGCCATAGCGTTTCAATCATGCCATCCGTCTTTTATTCATTCGTTGATTTATCCCGACTAATGGTTTCAATACTAAGTTGCTGTTGCTATATGTATGTATGTATGTGTGAGTACACAAATACATACACATGCAAGAACGTGCAGTTATATAAGAAAAACTGCAGTTTAATAGAAACAATATGATTTAGAGAGAAAGAAAGAGAGAGAGAGTATTATACTCTCTTACAAATACATACACACACACACATCAATGCGAAATAATTATTTATTTGCAAGCATTATACATTTGGGTGTGTTAACGTTTAGGGTTACCAAAGGTTTATTAAATAACTTAGGCAACTTTGATTTTTCTTGCCAATTTTTTTAAATTAAATAAAAATTAAAGTTTATTCTAAACAATCAAAAGAAATTATGTAGGTTGGGATAAACAAAGATTAAATTTCAATAACAAAACTGCTTGGAAAAACGGGAAAAGATAGGAAAAACCAATAACAATAACAAATCAATGGTATGGTTCTAGAAGTTGCCAAACTTAGTACTTAATCAAAATGTTAATGTTTTAAAATTCTAAATAAGTCTAAAATATTAAAAATTCTGATTAATATTTATGAGTATGAGTTAAAGCAAGCAGTTTCTAAATTTTTCTTTTGCAAAAGTAAACGAAATAAATAAAATCCATTTTTATTTATGAGTTTCTTTATCCTTTTTAATGAAAAAAAAATCGATTGTTGGAATATATGTATGTATTTAAAACCTTTAGTTTGACTTCATACAGAATATGAAATAAATTATTTCCTTCTCCTTAAGGAGTACAACATTAATATTGTATACAAATTTCCATAAAAATACAGGCATTAACCCGTTTACATTTATGGTTCAGCGATTGTTTCTCTTTATGTAACTGATGCTTTTCATCGTATTTTTAAAAATAAAAAGGAAAACAATAATGATTTCAATTAAAAATGTGCGATGTATGTATTTATTTTAAAATATTTATGACTTTATGTGTATGTATGTGCATACGTTATTCCTTTCTCGCTTTTGTGCAATTTAAATCAATTTGTGAAAGAATAATAACGGATAAAAGTATAATAAAGAAATACTCTCTTATGACAAAAGCATTGAACGGGAAACGGAAATCCAATGTACAGTAGTGAGTGGTCTGAGGTTTTTATGGCTTTCGTTTTGTTTCCTTACACGTTCCTTAATACATATACAATAAAAAGCATTTTGTCTGAAACAGCTTAATGCTATTTAATGATTATTCTCAGTGTATTTAATATCGTTAAAATTTTGGAAAAATAAAAACTTATCAGTTGCTAGTCGTACTAAAACGTAAACAAAAAGTTTGTAAACTTGAACGTTTGAAAAAAAAAATCGCAACAACAAACACAGCCTGATAACTGTTATAAAGAGTTGTGACGTTAACACTGTTAAACAGTCATAGATGTTCGTTTGGCCGCAGTAATTAATATAAAATATATCATATCGACATCTCATAACTTATAAAAATAGAAACACTCGAGGACATTCGTTTGAACACACTATTCATTGGTCCGTGGCATATGAATTTCTGAATTTCCAAAAACCCCAGACGTTTCTCACTGTGTATATTAGTCAATCATGACTTAAACTTGTTCCCAAATGGCTCATGTTGTATCTGCTCTCTAAGTCGTATATTTTTTTAATTGCCTTGTTGAAGTTTTAATTACAAAGTTTTTGGGTAATTGCTTAGAGTATCCATATTTTAATTACAAAAAAAAATATGATTTAAGACCAATAAATTTAAGTGCAATAAAACATTTGTCCATGACTGTACGTATTTTAATATTCTGTTTTTTTTTTCAAACAATAATAATAAGGCTACTCCCTGTCTCAGTCCCACACTCACTCTCACTCAATGACTAGCAAAAGTAAATAAAAATATAAAAATGACTCAGTCAGCCACAATAAGAGAATGAAATAATAAATCTCAACAAAAAAAAACAGAAAATTATTCTGTTTTTAAACATAAGCCACAAAAAAATTTTGATTAATTTTAGAAATAAAATGGCTGTCAATTTGAAATGCTAAAAAACTTTATAAAAGAAACATAAATAAGTCCGTCTGTTCAAAAAGAGAGAGAGAGAGAGAGAGTCTAAGAAGAAATACGATATTAATATTCGATAACGATAACGAATGACAACTTGTTTGCGTAATAAATCACAGGATTTTAAGTCAAATAAGAAGTTCATTTCTTTCTTATTTTTTAAGAAACAAAACTCATGCAAAAAAAAAAAATTATAAAAAAAAATCCTGTTTTACTCTAAGAAATAAATAAGAAACCTAAGGGTCTTGTAAGTTTTTTAAAGGAAATTTTTCTTAGCATAAGTTAGTCATGCTTCCAAAGATTTTCGAGGTTTTTATTCTTGTTTTTTTTCGAGGTTTTGAAAAGTTATTTTAGCATGGAGTTTCAACAATAAAATGAAAGCAATTGTTTATTATTCTCAAGATTAATTTAAAAAGCTAATAAAATAATTTTATTTTTAAGAATTTTGACAAGCAAATTCATTTATATGCTAATTAGGATGAATGCTTGAATGGAAAGGAAATGTTCATCATAAGCTTCTAAAGCCCACTACAAACAGTTGATTTTGGCCTCTATTGGTAACAATTAGGAAAAGAAAAATAGTTTTCCTACTAAGCAGATTACAATATTACGATTTCATAAGAAGTTTGTATGCAAAACCAACCCCCCCCCCCACTTTTAATTTTGCAGTATATTTTGTTTCTTTTTTTTTAATACCAATCCACTATTGATTATACTTCCTCTTTTCTTCTGCATAAAGTCCAAGCCTATAAAGCTTTTCTAGAAGAAAACAAACAAAAAAACTCAGAGAAATAAACTCTAAAGTTGGCAAAGTACCAAAACTGATGTCGGAAATTTTATCTGTAAATTATTGATTTTAATGTTCAATTGCAATTGCTGAAGTGATTTGTTTTCTTCAATAGTTCTTGTAGTTTTATTCTGTTGCAACTGCAACAAATAATACTAGACAAGCACTTGAAGAGAAATAATTAAAAGATAAAAATGAAGGATAAAACAATGAAAATAAAATGAATTTTTCCATTTAGTTGGAGTCTCTTATTGAAAATAAAGAGAACACCACAGAATTGAATTATGAGATTAGGACACAGCAACAAATTCTTTTAACGATTTTGTTATCGCATACGATGGATGTGGTTCTATATTATTCGCACACTAAACAGGATTTTAAAATTTAATTTAAAGTTTAACTACAAATACGAAAACTTTTATTTCGAATCTAGACTAAGGTGAGAACATGTTAGGCATTAAAGCTTTAAATAATCTGTGCTAGCATTAACAACTAACACCATCTTTGGAGAGAGAATGGGCCCTATAGACGAAGATCCCCAATACAACATCCAATACAAAAACAATTGACTGATAGCGACATCCTTTACTCTGTCAATATTTTACTTTACGGTCTGGTAACTTCTAGAAGTTATTGTTGATTTGTTATTGTTATTGTATTCTTTTGTATCTTTCACCGCATGGGTAGTGGCAAATGCAAACGGTCAAAATCTTTTCGTAAATCAAAAATATCAACAAAATATTTACTAAACACAGGCAGTAGTTATAAGTTTCATTTATTTTATTTGAAAAACACGGAAGTAATTTAAAATAACTCACTTATTCTGATTTGCTTTTTTACTCACGACTCATTATATATAACATTCTTGTATTAATTTTTCCCAAAACATCTCACATACTCGTATATGTGATTAAATTATTGATGGAGACTGGTAGGGCGTATGAAACTTTTAGGGGCCAGTTACAAACAAGTATTGTCTTGCTGGAAAATCTGTTTATATCTTAAACCCACACTAGCAACCGATATTGGTAGCGATTTATGTATATTACCCCACCTAAAACAAGTCGATCCAGCCTATCTGAAGCCATAGCTTACCAATCCATAACATTAACCCTAACGATATTTTGATTAGAAAATCTAATTCAATTTTGTATCTCCTATTTTCCAACATTTAATTAAAAAAAACTGAATGGCTTGTGCAATTAATTAATCGCATTGCTTGTAAAATAAATTCAATTAGAAAAACTAATGTTTGATTATTTGTATTTATTCTTGATTTTCTATCTTATTTAATAGCTGCCATCTTTATTGTAAAAATATACAATATTAACATAAAAATTAAGGAATCTTTAGAGATATGAATTCTCTATGAAATATGGCATCCTTGTACGGTATGTCTTGTGACACTTTCTAAAATTTCGAATTACGATAATTTATTATCTTTTTTTTTTGGTTCTTTTCATTTTATCTGTAGTTTAGATTGAGAAATACCTTCCGGAAACTGTTTTCCTGTATTTTGGTAATATTGAAAAGAGAACAGGGAACAGGAAAACCTGACATATATTAAAAAAGTTTTTCAAATATTTGTCTTTCCACACCTTTAAATACTTCTTCTTAAGGGTTATCTATAAAATGTCATTGTAATTAAACATATATTCTGTATTCTCCGTCTCCTCCTCCCTCCCTCTATCTCTCTCTCTCTCTCTATCACCCTCTTTCTTTTATGGTAAATAAATTTTCGAACAATAAAACACTGTGTCTTTATTTTTTTTTATCTATAAAACCTATTATTATGGAAGACTGCATTTAAAAGTAAGGCGAAGGCGGAGAGGGAGGGGGTAGGAAATGTGGTTTTAAAAATAAAATAAAATTTAAATGTCATTGTTGCTTATGGCCAAGGTTAACAGGAAAACTGTTGCACAACACAAACATACACACACTTGTTTAAAAAAAAAATATTCAAATGAGTTTTATTTAAAGCTGGTTTAAAACTTTGCATAAATTAAGCGAAAAAACAAAAGATAACAGCTAAACTAGCATTTAGTTTATTACACATTACAAGACCTTCTAACAGTCTTTACCAAAAATGTTATAATTTATTACAACTTTTTTTGTTCTTTCGATAACCACACCCTTAATAGTCTTTAATTGGGCCAAGAAAATCACACAAATAAAAAAAAAGAAAAAGAAAAACAAATAAATAAAAGAAAAACAAATAAAAAAATTTCGAATCATCACAAGGTAAGGTTAAGAAAATAATATCTTTTGGTTTTTATGGCGTAAAAACGAAAGAAAAAAGGGACCAACATGAAGACAAGCAACGTCATATTTTTATTTATAAACGCTCAAGTCAGCAAAAATACAAAAACGTATGTGTATAAACCAAGCCAATGAAACCCTATACTCATCCGCATTACATTGGCCACATTCTAAGAAATAAATTAAGAAACGTAAACAAAACAACAATAAAAACATATTTATGCGTAAACGTTACGCATAAAATAATCAAATTTGCCATAGGCAAACTGGAAAATCGAAAACAATGGCAACAATAGCTCTTGGAGGGTAATAGAGAGGAGCAATAAAATACATGTATATTACAAAAAAAACAAACACACGCCCGCACACACACCCGAGCGTATACAAAACATATTAAACAATAGGCCTTTATTTTACACGTACACACTCTCACATACAGAGAAAGAGTGGCAGAATAAAAGAGAAATAAATGTACTCTCACTGTGTTGGTATGTATGTACATACATACACAAGGACATTATGTTGAAGATGTGCAAATAAAGAGCAGGGCTGTACGAAATTCTAAAGCTTAAAGGGTTTTCGTTAACATTCTTCTTCTAGTGCAATAAAGAGAGAAATATGTATGCAAAAGAGAAGCTACAATTACATGATGATCGTATAAAAACGATGCCTAAACGATGTTTATAACGTTTTAAAAACAAAAATTAAGAAATATTTAAAAGAGTGAAAAGAAATTCAGAAAATCAAATTTAAACTACTGATGAGTTGGTAAGCGCATAATTAATAATTAATTAAGTGAACTCTCTAAGAAAAATCTATACAGTTGAGGAAAAAACTGTACATACAGCATATGATTTTAAAGTTAAAAAAAAACTCAATGATGCCATTGGAATCGAGACTAAAAATATTTACTTTGCAAAATTTCTTTGTACGAATTGTGAAATTATTATCATTAAACATAGTAACCAACGAGTAAAAAATCTACGCATAGCAATGCAGCTGTTAAATAAAATAGAAAAAAAAGAACAGATAATCCAACGTTAGTTTTTCTGATTGAATTTATTTTACAAGCAATGCGATTAGTTAAGTACACAAACCATAAAGTTTTTTTTAAATTAAATGTTGAAAAATAGGAAATAAAAATATTATTCATTTTCATATCAAAATATCAGTGCATTAGTGTTATGGCTTGAAAAATTATGGCTTTAGCTAGGCAAGCTAAGATTTGTAAAATTATGTCACAAACAATACAACAGTACAAAAAATAATTAAAAATTGCAATAACATCGATAATCTTGAAGACACACAACGTTCAGAAAGATCTAAGAAACTATTTACACGACATATTAAAATAATTTTCATAGAGCACAACCAAAATCTGTAAGTAAGTGTTTCGAAATTTGGGAAACATATTGAAACGTATTCCAAGGGTTCTCTAACGTCAAGGACATTAACTAATGTTGTGCACAACATTTATTTTAAGGGCAGAACAGCTTTCCTAAGCACATATAACTCAGAAAAAATCGCAAAATTCTCTTAGAATTGACCAAAGTTCATTTGAGTCGCCATAGTCTAGTAGGTAGTGTGCTGGCTTATATGAAGCGAGCTCGTGATTCAAAGTTAAGACATCTCGAACGAAACGAAATATAAAAAAAATATTTCTTTGGCAACTTTTGCTCAGCACTCCGCGATTTAAATAAAAATTGTAATGAAAAGTTTCTCAAATCTGTCGTTCGGGCTTGATAGTAAACTCTAGGTCCTGCCACTCATGGATAAAATTAACACACACAATATGGGTGGTGTGAGAAGCTGGGTTGTAATTCTGACTAAAGAGCTATAATAACCAATGTATGCAGGTAAGTAAATTTCAGTTGAAAGGGGATACAGATGTTTAAAAAAATGTTTTATTTACTGATGCCGAACCAAATTATGAAGAAACCATATTTATCCACAAAAATGTTATACTAACAGTAAAAAACGAAGAGGCAAATTGGTTTTGAACATCACTGTATTGCTATATACTCAGATAATAGATCAGAAAAGCCTTAATTTCTTTACTCCATCTTGTTGTTGTCGTTGTAACAAAACACAATTGAAATATGAACAGAATTAAACACACACACACACATACATACACATAGAAAAAAATCACCATCAATAACAACTAAGGAGCTGCTAATCAATATTGAAGTAATAAAAATATCAGGATTTGTTTACATGATAAAGAACTCTCTGCCAAAAGGTTCTCTCAACAGCAAGAGAAAAAGGCAAAAGTAGAAAATAAAATGTATGGATATGTGTGTATGTATGCATGTACCTATGTATGTACATATGTATGTGTGATAGTTAAATTTTAGGAATTTATTTGTTGTTGTTGTTATATTTTTTTGTATTATTTTTTTACATCAGCTTAGATTTCCTAAGCCATTTATTATCTCTTAAGGGGTATACGGAGTAACATCGGAAGAGTGAGGGAAGAAGTTGGTGTTTTTTATTGTTTTTTTCGTTTCGAAGAGTCAAGGTTTTGTATGTTGTTTTTGCTTAGTATAAATGTAATGTTCTATTTTTTTACTTTTTTGCTTATAGTATTCTAACAGGAGTTTTAATTTTTTTTTTTTGATATTTTCTTTAGATGCTACGTTTTTGCTTTTTCTTTACGTAGAATTTTTAAGAAGAAATCTTTTAAATGCTCCATAGTCGCTAAAAAAGACTTCTGCGAAGAGTTTTGTAGGCAAATATGCCTTATTTAATAGTTTTTCTTTGACAGTATCTTTCAAAGTATCTGAGCCAAACTACCAAAACTTATGTTTCATCAACACCTAAAGAGTTTCAATAACCATTTCGTTTTTTCCGTAATATCTGGGACGTTCTACAATTTCCAAGCTACATTCCGTTTTACTCTATGTCCGATCGCTTCATTCACTAGACGCCATAATCACTACCAGCTCATCTTAAATCTCATTGGCCTCCTGTCCAAGAGTCTTGTGAAGTACTACCGATAGACTGAAATTAGCCTCAGGCTGACATAGTGTCTAGTAAACGTTTTTAAGGCAGCTTATACATCTTTATAGATACTAATTTACCAGACACATTTCCGTAGTGTTCGCAGACACCACAGCAGGGAGGGCCAAACCAAACATTTTATTTCTACCGAAACTCTTTTTCACTTTCAAGAACAAAATCTTTTATAGATTTCTCTTTATTACACCTTATAATATTTTATTGTTTCAAGTAAAACAGAGACAAAAAATAAAAAAGACACATGCCTTCCAGTTAAAGGAAGTAATAAAAACGAAAGAAACCAAAACTACAACACAGCTATTGTTATGGTTGTTGTTTTCTAGGAAACCATGTTGCATGTTTTGTTTGTTAATTTTATAACGGTTCGTTTGGTCACACATACTCGTTGTGTGCAAACATGGAAAGAGCGTTCTACACGTATGTACATAAATGTGTGCTTGTGTTCAACACTGTTATGAGAGAAGTTGAGAAAATCGTGTGTGAGAGAGAGAAAGAGTGAGAGTAAAAGAGAAGGTAAGAGTTATAGAGAGTTTATGTGATTGTTAGTTGCCTTTTGTATTTGAGTAACAATCCGAAAATATAATCGACAGTAGCAGCAGCAACAACAATAACAACAATGTTTAACACAATAACGAAACACATGTGCTGTTTTATTTAACAACCAAAGCACATTTTATGTCTTAAGGACACGCACTAACAAATACACTCACATATAGACATACATATACGCTGTGTAGTGCAAATTTTGGCACGTCTGGTTTTCAATATTGTGTTGGAAAAAAAAAATAATAGGGTCAGCGGTACAAATTAATCTTTAGCGTTTTCATTCTGTGCAAATGAGCTACATCTCTGCTTTAATTTTTTTCGTCTCGAGTTTTTGTTATCTGCAAGCATTGTGGCTCTTCATGGAGCCGTAGACGGCTCCATGTTATTGGTTTTTTTTTTGCTGTGGCGTATAAGTGATGTATTCGCAGCAGCATTGTTTTTATTCAAACGTCATGGTGGGTTTATTTTTTATTATAATTGAATACATTTTCTTTTTGTCTCACTATTTTCATCATCCCTCTCTCTCTATGTATATTATAAGCTATAATTTACGCTTGTTTAAAAGGTCATGCATAATGTGGATATGGATGGTCTTAGAAAGGAATAGAATAGAGGCACACATAGAGGCATGTTGTGATACAACTTGTAGTAATATTCTAGAGCTGCCATCAGCATCAAAAACACACTGAATCTTGCGGTCTATCTGGTGATGTCAGGTAACAAGATCAGTAACCACTGCAGATGTCGTTAGCAAGTAAGCAAAGTCTTTACCCATGTCTGACCATTAGGCAAAGACACGTGAGAATATTTAGAATTGGTACGCCTTCTACCTAATTTAGGCCATATGAGCCTGGCAATGATGGTAGCTTAAGTTCAGATAAGTCATAGTTAATTTGTCGAAGGGTCTGAACATTTGATAGAGGTAAGTAATACAGATGGAATCCGAATAAGCACTGAAAAACAGGCTTATGTACGCGAAGTCTGCACCTGACCTTATCAATGAGATTCATAAGACTACTCCATAAAAAAAATTAGGTTCCATAACCATCAAAAAGATAGAGCGATTCACAAAAAATCATTTGTCTTGTATCAGTAGCAGTAGGCTTAGGTTCCCATTTATTCCAGATGGATATGCTGTATGGGATTATCAATTTTATGGTTTCGAAACCACCTTTCTAGCAAGACAGTCTGCTATCAAATATCTGACAGGTGAAATGTTATTTATTGAGTAAAATGTTTGCCACTTACGAACATGGATCGCTTAACAACTAAAAAAAAACGTAAGAAAAGTCAAAACTTACTATAAAAGTGGTGACACAAACATGATCGCTTTTTCAGGATTATGGGGTGATTGTGGTTTTCAAAATTGACCTAGTTTGCAAGGCAATCACAAGTTTATAAGAAAAATTTGAAGGGACTGGTAGTATTATAGATGTGATCAATCCTGGCAACTGCCGCAACCATCGAAACCAAGAGAGTATGACAAATAATCCGTCAAAGTCAGAAATTGAGTTTATCTTCTGGTTCATTATGGCATATTTTGCATTTTGATTTTATTTGGGTGTTGGCAATGAAATTCATATCCCACACGTTGAATACACACCGCATATGAGACTCGGTAAACCCAGTAATAACTGACTTAACTTAATATTTGACACCGAAAAATGGATAACATGGATTATAATAATCATTATAATGATGACTGGCCTCAAAAAATTTATCACATTTACGAAAAGAATATGAAATAATTGCCAATTTCCTCATTGAAGAAGAAAACATCACAATTTTTAATTGATAACTCTTTGAGCGTTAAGAGTTTAGAAAACTTTGTTTCGTGGAGAAGAAACTTTCCGCATCTTTTTTTTTTAATTGGCAACAGTTTATAATTTTTATGACTTTTTAACAAGACTTTGCAAATCAAACAAACTTTTGCTCAAAATACACACACACAGACACACATTTTCTCTTTCCGTTTACTTACGCATACAACAGCAAAAGTGACTCTTTATTGTTTTTGTTTTATTTTAATTAAATAAGCGCAGCAAGATGCAACAACTCTGAGCTAAAAATCTCGCTCTATTTTCTGTTCTTTCTCGTTTTTTTCTTTTTAAATATTTTTCTTCTTTGTTCATGTTATGGAAAATAAGACAGTGTTTAGCCAACTTAATAAGTACAATATGAAATAGATTTTTACATAAGATTTCTTATAAACCGTATGACATTAAAATTCTGTACGAAAACTTAATTGTTTTAAAAACCATTAAATTGTACTACGTTCAAAGTTGTTCTTTGTTCTGATTATGATGCGATTTTTTGATTATTTGTCATCATATTTGCGTCATAACTGTAGTGCACAAGACATCAATTCTGAAAGCATGTCGACATGTTCTTATGAAAGTCAACAGCAACTTGTAGCCAGAGTTGGTAAATTTATTAAAAGAGCGAAATGTTAAAGACGTTTTTCTTGTGAAATCTGTTCAGTTTGCATGTCAGTAGGAGTTAGTGGAAAGGAACTTTCTTCGTATAATAAATGATTTATTGTTACTCTTTATGCCTGGAAATTAATTCCGGAGAAATAAAAAAGTAAAGACAATTGCAAGCTTTTCTTTTCTCTATGCTCGAGTGAATAGCGATGAATAGAGATGTAAAGATAAATTAAACAAAAGTTAAAATGAATTTAAAATAGGTCAACAAATAAAAACAATTGCTGAGGACAGTTCGAAAGGGTTTGTAAAAGTGTTTTAAATACAAATTTTTTGAAGAGAATCATTAATCGGATGAGCCAATAGAGTAAAGGCGTCATCTTTTAAAATATGGGCCAACATTCAAAACCAAACTCCCACTATTTCTGGCGGATTCATCGAACTTGTCGAAAATAATGGAGCTCGGCATCTTTTCAGTTGATAAATTTCTTGCTTCGACATCGTTAATTGTCGACAATTGAGACCAGAATCAATTGTTTAACCAGAATGTTGAGGGTTATAATGGACAATTACCTTCCAAACACACTAAATACTCAGCACCATTACGCTTTTTGGTGTCAATCCTGTCTGCGCTGTGTCATCTTGCCATGAGTGATTCACTTTTCATCGCTTGAAATCATTCGCCTAAAAATGTCTCTCAAATAGAAATACGGTCCGTTAAATTTTTAAACTCCATTCCTTTGGATGATGATTGTCTAGTTCCATAGTTACATCCATGCTAACCCTTCTGTGTTATGTGGGCGAATGTTTGGAAAGGGAAGCTCAACGAAACTGAAGATAAAACAACGAAACAAAGATTCTTCTCAAACCAAGTGTATTTAACGCAAACAAAACTTTAATTGGGGAATTACAATAAGATGAGATCCGAGTCATGCATCAGACTAATAAGAAATAACCTGTGGTTGTATCTGGTGTTTTGATAGAGTACACCTATTCAGAATGGGGGTAACCATAAGACCAACATGTAGATGATGTCTAGAAATTATTGATATAATATATGTATCGAAATACATAACAACCTCCATGACAACGAACAGCATCCTGAGGTTTGTCAGGATAATAGGCTTGCCGGAGACATTATAGGATACTCCAGAGGGTATTAGGAGATTATAATAGCCGCAGTACTGTGGTATCTCTTTACTGCAATAAAGATTTTCTCTGCTTATATGCCGGTCTGTTTTCAATTCTTTTCCACATGTTCTTCGACTTTATATGCGCTGGTCGACGAGAGTGAGATGCATTATCAGATCGAAAACGAATGCAGTTGTTTTCCCAGTAACGGCACCTTCGTTAAATTCTATAAATTTTTTCAGAATCCTACGACCTATCAAACTTTATTTAAAATGAATATTTTCTCTTAACTTAGAAACACATTTTTTCCAAACTCTTTCAGTGTTTTACTGCCTCCGCTAAATTTACCCGGCATACGGTAAAGAAAACAAACACTTTTGTTAGCACCTCTCCTTTTAACAGTCTTTGTTGTTTGAATTTTTAATATTAGTGTTGTTGTGGTGGTTGTATGTGTACATTTAATCAAATTGTTGAAATAGCAAGTGTAAAAGAAAAACTGGGAGAAAAAAATTTAAAATTTTACACCCTTGGTTAATTGTTTTACACACACACAAACACAAACATACAAACACAGAGCCACAAAAAAGGTGAGAGAAAGGGAGTAGAGATACGATATTAGAGTAAAAAATGTAGAAGAAAAAAATAACTGGTGTTTGGCTGTCGTAGCTACCTAAACTTTAATTGGAAAAGAAATTGTAAGAAGAGAGCAAAATTAAGGCAAATTAAAGGCGTAGAAAAGAAAACGGAAAGAGAGAAAATAAGAGTGGTTTTGTAATAGTAACTGTACTTTAATACACTTTAATGATTTCTTTTTTTTTTTCTTTATTTCTTTATAACGACCACGGTTGTTATGTTAAGTTTTACACTAGTTCAGCTGCAGGTAGTTTTGTAACAGCAAGCAAGACCCGGGCATATTTAATAAGCATACAACGAAATAAATAAGAAAAGTTCTAAGAATTTTTTAATTTGTTTTCATTTTTCTTCTTTTTTATTTCTTTCCTTGAAATAGAGTTTTGCTTTTGTAAAATGCTAATGTTCGTTTACTTGAATATGCGCGTGCATGTGTAGGCGTATACGTATTATTTTTGTTTCATATTAAATATTGCTTATACGTCATGTCCGCTTGACATTTTAAAGACAATTTATGATTTATTAAAAACAAAACAATACAAAAATAAAACAACTTGATATTGTATTAATACGCAACAACGACCTACTGTAATACATATACTGCAAGAAATTATGGAAAATGTTTGTTTTAAAGGAAAAAAACGCAATTCATGTGATTTCTTAAGCCGTTTGAAAATTGAAAGAAAACATAAAACAAAACAGGCATGAAATATTTATTTGAATGACAGCCATTTACTCTTGTAAACCTTTTCCATCAAAAAGGCAAACAAATATGAATATGTGGATGCCCTGATAGTCTAGTGGGTATTAGCGTGAGAGTCGTGGGTTCGATTCCCCCCAGACTGTAGTCTGTTACACTAAATCGGGCATATGGTCTGAGTTATTGAGCTCGTAATAATTACATATAATTTGCAATTGTATTGTAATTAATAAATTAACAAAATATGAATACTTAAGAGATAAAGTTTTGAAGAAGACACCAAAATATCGTTGATTTACGTAACGATCTTGGCTTATTTACTTTCAAAATACAGTTCGTAAAAAAGTTTTATTTAAACTACCATCGCACATTGGTTTAAAATTAAGTTTTTTTGGCCAAAATGTAATTTTTTAATTTTCGTTTTTTGCAAATTTCTTAATACAGCATGATAGACAACACTTCAAGTTATCAGAAAATAAATTTTGTTTTTCTAAACCGGTATTTACCGTTAGTCTACAGAGCGACAAACATAGAACTTTTTACTATTGTTGAATAATCAAGTGCAAGTAGTTTAATTTAAGTAGTTGGTTAAATAGTGTTTTTGAATAAAATTAAAAAGTTAAAAAAAAAATATTTTTAATGGATAATAAAGTTTATGGTATATATTAACTAATTCTAAAATAAAAAGTGAAAAAAATAAATAGACATAGAAATAACGTGTGTTGTTTACATGCATATTCGCGCATTCAATTATTATTTTGTTTTTCCGTAAATTTAAACTTTTAAAAAATGTCCAACTTTGTCCAGTGAAAAAACAAAATTCGAAAATAGCATGTGGTCTTGTGCAACACATTCTAAAGTTTTTTCCTGCAATAACTCGCAATAACTTGAGATATTTGCTTTTTACTAGACTACCTTGGCTTCGAAAATGAAGAGCTCTTCAAAATTTGGCAAAAACAAATGCTAAAGAAAAGAAAAAGGAGGAACTTTTGAACTTCGTTCTAAAAAAATGTGGAACTGCAAATCCTCCTGAGGATTATTTAAAACATTTAAAAGAAAAAATAAAGATATATTGCGTAAAATTAGATGCAAAGTGGTCAGAATGCTTCAGAAACACTAATGTATTTATGTCTCGAAACATGAAATGGCTAAATTCTGAAGTATTTTTTAAAAAATTTTTAACTGAAGTACCAGGCACCCCTAAAGCAGGTCGGCCACGAATGTCTTTTTATGAAATGTCGAATCGTAGCAAGAGAAGAGAAGCAGCAATTATGTCTTCATCCAAAGAAATTACTACAGATTTATTAGTAAATGCAGCGCGTATGTCTGCTCGTAAAAAGGGAGAAAAAGACTTAGCTGTTGGTCTAAAGGAAGCAGTGCAAAGTCCAACACGACCACCGAAAATACGAAAACTGTACGGGAAAAACTCAAAGGAGCCTGTTGCTCTCTCTAGCGAGGAAGCACTTGCTATTCTTATCGAAAGCAATTTCTCAAAAAAACAGTGCTGTGCTATCCGTATGCAGAATAAACAAAGAAACTATAATATATTTTCTCCTCACTATAAGGTCTTAGAAGTAAAAAACATGTGCCGACCTAAGAAATTAGCTAAACAGTAGCAAAAGTACCATTACAAATGCTACTAGAACACACTGCAAAAAGAATTGTAGAAATGAAGAAAGATGTAATTTCAGCTGCAATGAATATTGATAAAAAAAATTCAATTTCTGCAGAGTTAATTCTGAGCTATGGATTCGATGGAAGTACTGGTCAAGCTCAGTTTAAACAACGACTTCTCGAACCAAGCTCATCACATATTAGTGCTTCAAGTCTTTTTGCAACAACAGTAATACCATTAAGACTTTTGGATACATCACAAAGACCATTATGGTGTAACATAAAACCCCTATCCACTCGGTTTTGTAGGCCTTTGATATTAGTATTTTTTAGAGTTTTTTAAACTAACAATAATTAATATAATAATATAATAAATAATAATTAATATGTGTAGAGAGAAAACACAATTTTTAATTAAATTTCACAGAATTGACAAAATATGATATTAATAATTAATAATAATTCAAATATTAACAAAAAACTATTATATTCCCGTCGTAAATAATTTTGGCCAAAAAAAATCGATTTTAAACCAATGTGCATCGTTACTAAGTAGCATATCTGTCGTTCGGACTTATTTAAAACGGGCCAAAGAGGAGCACTTTAATCCATGGAATTTTGTTGAGTAACGAAGCTTTTTTCTGCTTAAGTTCCTGCATCACTACGCAAAATTGTCGTATTGAAACGAAGACAATTCTTAGGCCGTTAACGAGTCGCCTAAAACTAATTCTTAGGTACGGTTTTTATACGCTGTAGACATGATCGGTTATTGTTTCCGATTTAATTTATAAAAATGCAGAAAGGTTTTTATCCTCACAGCTTATCTATTAAAATGAAAACTTTAGTCAATATTAAGCTGCAGTTAAATCGAAGGTGATGATATTTTCCTTTTTGCCATACAGCATTAATATTATTCGTATATATTTAGCACTTCCTCTTATACTCTTTCATTGGCTGCACATGAAAATTTGTTTCCTTAAGCCATCGGGCAAATGGGAAAAAACATTGTATTGGTTGGCGTGTGAAGCGTTTGGCAATCAAGCTTAAAATCATACACAGTGCTTGATAAAAGTAAAACAACAATTTTATGTATCAGTATCAGTGCTCCTTTAGTTTTTGCCTGCACTGTAACAGCAATTTTATACTGTGTTTCCGTTTGAAATAAATATTTTGCTTCTAACCCGATACATACATACCTGTTCACATAAGCTGCCGGTATTTTCTTATTTTTCCCAAAAAACTTCTCTTTCATATGCAATTTTGGTGGGGTTGGAAACGGAATGGTATACAAGAGCGCAGTTGCCATTGTGATGGAAAACTGGAATGGAGTAAATGTGTGCGCGTGTTTTTTTTTTGCAATTTTGCCTGCAGGTGTCATGCATATTTATTGGTTTCTCTCATTTCTGAATGCATGATTCATGTTTTATTAGAATTTCCTTTAGAATTTGTCTGTTTAGGAACTTTATTATTTGAATAAAGATTGAAGGCAACATAAAAGATGTAAATTTTTCCTCTTCTTTTTTTCGTTTCCTGATCTCCTCCCATCTTTTTATTATTTCTGCGTATAGCACTGTAATGCTATAGATCAAGTTTTTTTTTTTTGACTGAGCAGGTTTTTTAGATTGTTGCAGCATGTTCTAGAATGATAGGGTTTCCCCGATTGTTTTCTATGCCTTCTTCTGTGAAGAGTCAGATCATTTTCTTTAAAATTTTTTAAGACTATTTGGAAAAATATTAAGAAATATTAGGAAAAAAAATTGTAATCATGTTATTCCAATGGCTCCAGAAAGGCTACATTAATTCAAATCATCATCAGTGTCGTAGAACATTTATTACGAGATACTCATTTATTTACACAGTTGTTGGCTTTCTTAATTTGAAATCTCTCTGATGAAAAAGAAAAATTATTCTCATCAACAACAACAGGCAGGAGTTGTCTGAGAACACTGAAGGTCTTAAAAAGTTTTATTTAAATGTCAACTAAAAGCGACAAAGAAAGCAAAAAAATAATAATAATTTGCAATTTGTAAACGAATTCTCTTTTAGAGTGCTGTTCACAGTGTCGTCAACATCATCATCATCGTCATTAGTTTCCTGAATAGAAGCAACAAATACGATACAAAAGTTCAACTCTTTGAACTTAAAAATAGAAAATGAATGAGAAAACAATAAAAAAGAAAAAGACAGTGAACAATTTTTTTTTTATTATTTGTTCCGTCATGTAGCAACAGTCACGTGTTGCATGCAACATTATTATTAGTCATTTGGTCTGTGTATTAAATGTACGCAGTCTAAAGCAAAACGAAAAATAAGAAAAATTTGCAAAAATTCATTTTGTACAAAACACTCTTAATTTAACACACACCAAATGCAAACATTTCACTCACTTTCTTACTGTCCCTCTCTCTCTCTCTCTCTCTATCTATCTATCTGTCTTCTGCACACATACAAGACAGTTCGTTGTATTCGCAAGACACAGACATGTGGTATACTCAACTCATGTCAGTGGTTTTATTTCATTCTCTTTATTGCTTTCTTCTTTTTAACACATTAATTATAAGTTTAATTGATAATTATACGTCTTTCGTTAATGGCAAGATGTGTTCTTAAAAGAAAACAATCAACACGTATGATGGCGTATGAGTGCTGAATTAAATAATGCTCATACGCTATAGTGGCCTTAATGGCAATATGTTCTACAGATATTATAATCACATACGTAAACTATTACGTTTAAAAAATTTCTGAATAAATTCGAAAACCCGTATTTAAATTGAGAAATCACGGTTATTCCCCAAATGAAATTAGAAAAATATTACATTTAAAAGAGAGACAACAAGGCAAACAAATACACTAAAAGTCAGAAAGGGCAGTTTTTCGAAATAATCTCCCCCAAATTGTGGTTTATCAAACTCAAAAACTCCGCCCAAATATGATTAATGACTAACTAAATCACATTGATTCTACAAACATTAATAGGAGTCAACTGCCAGTTGTCTGTTGACAGAAGCAGTTCTGTTTTTCATTTAAGTGACAGACAATTGAACAAAACACCAACTAGTAATGAGTTATTGTACGAGGTTACGTCACTTACGTCTTAAAAATAGGCAGCACAATAGCTTGTTCAGTTCACTAAAGACAAGTTCATATTCTATATCTCGATACAGCATATGTGGCGCAGAAATAACCATAATTTTTGCAAGCGGCGATAAATGACAATTTTGATTTGATATTTGGAAAGTAAACAGAATTAGAAGATACATCAATAAACTATGGATCCATTATATTTTTTAAGAATGCAAGAAAATTATTACGATTTTTTTTTGCGTAATATTTCCTGGTCGCCAGACACCAAGCGACTAAACATTACAGTCTTTAGCTACTCGCCTATAACGATTATGGAAAAACACAAGACGCTACCAGTAGCTAATAAAAATAATTTAAAAAGTAAAGAAAATTCCAGAGTATTAACCATACCACGTGATACGTAATTTAACATCAGTCGGCGATCTTAAGAGAAAGTTTTGATGAACAACTCGACGACAGAAGTTGCTAGCCGTTGTTGGCTAAGTGCGTGTGATTTTCGTTCACAAGAATAAAAAGTTTTCATTGAATATCATCATGAGTGACAAAGCCAATTTTCAACGTAGTGGAAACGTGGTTGTGTGCAACACATGAAGAGCTATTAGACATGCTATAGGCGTGATCGAGCCGCACTATTACTGAGAACGGTTAGCACTAAAGAGCTATAGTCCACAAATTTCTCATAACCCATCTGAATATATTGTGCCTGAAGACAAAACAGTGGTTGTAAGGCATGGTTATATACGATATTAATGGGTTTACAGTACAGATTAATCTCTCGTTTTGGTGATTTGCATTCGGGGTCTTTCTTTACATGGTTTTATAAAGTGGCGAGTCAATAATCTTTGTATTCTTGAAATCCTTGAAGAGAATATCTGTTGGAAACCTTAGCCAATAGAGGAAGGCGTAGTGGTAACATAAATTAGAAGTTATTTCCCTTTTTCGTTTTCGGTTTTGTTTTTTCTTTTAATTCTTTGGCATTTATTTTTGTTACTAAAAATATCGATGACCAATTTAAGCTTTTAATAAAGGCGTCTCTTTTTATTTTTTTGGTAAACAAATAATAACTGTTTTTGTTAACCAAAGAGAATCTAACACACGATATTACATTAACAGTAAGGCCTTGATTTGCCAGTTATATTAACACGCTGTCCCTTCATTTAAATACTTAAACTTAAAACCAAACAAGTCATCGGTGTATTTTTAGAATTTCGAAAATTCATTAATTTTATTTGATTTTTTCTTTCTTTTTTTCTGCTTTTCCTTCATCCACACAAACCACTTTATATGGAAAGCTTTGGCAACGTCAATGAAATTGTCTAGAAATGACAGGGTAAGGAGAATACATTTCACTGGGGTGTCATAGACAACAACAGGACAAACAAACAAGCTCATCATTAACTTTAGCAACAGAAACCGTAGAGAAACTTGAACAAAAAAAAAATAAAAAAAAAACTAAAATAGAGAGGATGAGAAAGCAAATAAAGAAAACCATTTATTTTATTTTCTATTGCTGTTGCTGTTGCTATTTTATGTTCCTTTTAAAACGTGTTGCAATGTTATTGACTCGAAATTAAAGAATTTCTAAAAATAAAACAACAACAAAAAAATAAAATAATTTAAGACAAAAGGATTTGTTTGCTGGCAGTTGAAGTTTGAATTTTAAATAGGAAAACTACTACGAAATGGTATACCGAGTATTGTTCAAATGAAGTCATTTTCAGACCGTTCTTTACTGTTTTTGCACTGACTTTAACAAATGATGGTGATATGCTAAAACGTATTACAATAATTTACAATATTTTTTTAAATGTGCTTGTATTAAGCGCTTAGAGCTTGCATTAATTTATGGGGTCCTAAGCCTTTTTCTTTAAGATAAATTTATTTACACAAATGAATCTTTTTATATGTTAAAGAGGACATTTGAATAAAGAAGTATCAATCAATACAATAGAAAAAAAACATAAAGAGAGAAGAAGGGAAGAAGACGAAAAATTGCAATAACATATCAGCAGTAAGTTCTAGAAATTGCCAGAACTCAAATAAATCAAGTATAAATAGAGCAAAAGTTAACGTTACTCTATTTTTTTTTATAGGTTTAAACAAAAATCGCGATCAGTGTAGTGTACTTATCTATATCAGTGTGTAACTATGTATGTGTAAACCTCTTAACTTGTCTTTTGTATCTGAATTTACCTTCTCGATAATGTTGATTTTTTCCACTTTAGCAATGAACACAAATCACTTTTTTATAACAGTTTTGGTTTTTTAAAGCGAAAGTATTTTATAAATACAAAAATCTAAACAAATTGCTATAAAATTCTATTGAAATTTATTAAAAACTTTTAGGAAATGTTTCAAGTGACCTACAATTCTAAATTTAAATAAATACTACTTATTTATGCAATCATTATATCATATATTGTACGTACGTACATTCTGTTACATATTTGCTGTCAAATGTCATTTATTTGAAATGTAGCAGAGAATAAAAAAAAAAAACACGCATACAATACATGTAGACTTATGTAACTTTAATACAGGCAACAACACAATATTTACCCTGACCTACATGCTGTTGGCGCATTGTTTTTTTTTTTTCAAATAAATTCTCTTTTAACCTCTAGATCCTAGACTGTGCTCTGTTGTTGTTATTCTGTTGATATTAGAAAATATATGACGAATATTTCATTAAATAAAAAAGAGGAAAGAAACTAGCTAAAATCACACACATAGACAGCTATATATATATATATGTATGTATTTAGCGACTGACAAAAAAGAAAATGAGAAATCAGAGAGAGAGAGAGAGAGAAATACCGGCAGAACATCACATCAGAATGTGACATATTATTTTCAAGTATTTATAAATCAATTCCTTTATACTTTCTTCTGCTGTATTTGCACTTTCTTGCTCTTTTCTCTATCTCTCTCTCTCTCTACAATAAAGAAATCATTAACATTGTTATCATTTAATTATCATTACCTATCAAAAGGTGATATATTATCGTGTATACCACGAATGTAAACAGCGTGCGTGAGAGTGTCTTCATATGTTTGTAAAAAAAAAAAAGAAAAAAGTTAGCAAAGAGTTCAAATGTTCAATTATTCTACTTAATAATTATTACAAATTGTCGTGCCCCCATCAATAATTGAAACCTATTATTTGAAGCAATTTTAGACGTGACACTAAAATTAATTGCTCATACATACACGTTTATCTATGGGGGGTTTTATTAGGAGTATTACAGCCAGTGATAGTGGGAGCGAAAGAGAAGCAATAATTTTATGTGTTTTGCAATTAACCACCCTGTGGCGTATGATTATTATGATAATTATTATTAATTTCATGTCATACTCTTATACTTTTTAAATTAATTTTTACAGGGACAGTGTTTACAGTGGACTCACTGTGAAATAAAATAAAAATACAAAAATAAAAAACACAATATTATTGAAAGGATAAGAATGCGTTGCAGGTTGATAAAAAAAAATGTTTGATGTTTACGAAAACGACACCTTAATTACAAAAATAGCAGCAGAATGATGATGCTCGTTTTCGATGTGTTAATCCCCCCGGCTTTTGTGGATCAATCATTAAAAAGTTATTGAAATCCTGGTAAAAAATTGCGAGAAACATACATAAACAACGTTGGTGTTACTTTACTGTCAGTGTTTCATATCCAAAATTTGGAGAAAGCAGAATAAGCAAAGAAACTGGCTGTTTGAGTGTCATTTGAATTAAAATGACAGATTCTAAGGACTCGCTACTAAAACGGAACGAAATCAAGGCATTTCTGAAGCGAGGAATTGTGGATCACTTACGACAAAAAATTGCAAAAGAGTTCGTAAACAAAGCAAAGTAAAGTTTTGTAAATGGTGCCAAAGTCCAAATTAATACCAAGGAATACATTACTGTGTGTTTGGTAAGATTGAAAGGGAATTATTTACCATGAGTTTCTACAACCTGTGTCAAACGGCAAGATTGAAGAACGCATTTCCATTAAAACGTCTAGAATCGATCAACATAAAAGATGCATTTTATCATGATAGCCATGTTAGATGAACCGCAGAAATTGAAAGAGCTTCCCTGGAAAGCACAGACATTGCACCTTCAGATTATCATTTGTTTCGATCTTTGCAGAACTCTCTTCATGGCATAAATTCAATAAATCGTTGCAGCAATGGAATTATTGCTTTAATAAACTTATTTGCTTTGTTAATTAAACCTTACCATTTTGTTTAATTAACAACAAATTCATATTCATTCAATGAATATTTGAATATTTATTAATCAGATATGCTTCATATAACCTTTAAGCAATACATTAATAAATAAGAGAACACACACTCCCACCTACATACATATATACGTACACACATTACCTTTCTTGACGCTTCAATTAAACGCTACGGTTAAATACCACTTAAATTTATAACACATACGTACATATATTACGTATATCCTTTGAAGGTGTATGTGTGTGTTATAGTTTCCTTTAATTAAAAACCCTTATATTACATCATAAAGAGCACACGTAAATAGTTAACCTTGAGGTATTTTCTCATATTTATTGTCACAATATTTAAATCTCATGGATTTCATAGGAAAATAACAACAATAACAAGAATAACAACAATAAACGTATTTGTTGTTTTCTCTCTTTAAATAGACACACACAAATATTTAAAGAACAATCTCCCCTTTTTGGCATTAAAAGGTTTTCTCTTCCATCTCACGCTAAATTCCTTATTTTTCATAACGATCTTCTATCTCTCCCAATCCCAACCATTCCTTTAAAGTGGACAGCAATATTTAGAAAAAGACGTTTAGAAACTGAGGCGAAAACACTGAATAACGTATGGAGTCTTGCATAGAGTGTCGATTTTAAAGTACTTTAGACCCACCCGTGTGTATTGACCCATAAGTTCATCAGTAAAAGTCGTGTTAAATAAACTGAGAGAAATCGATACATAAGCAGCGTGTAATGTGCTAAAGAATTAGTCTTTCATCACCACAAAATCGTCAATCACTAAAAGAAATAAGGACACAGAGAAACTTGATAATATGATGCGACATGAAATAATGGACGGCGAAAAGTGGATCATGTACGACATATGAGAAAAGATCACTGACGAAGCAAGGTATTGCTTTACAGACAAAGGCAAAGCCAGGATTAACACCAAGAGAGGTAGGTATACTTGCGTGTCAGTTAAGATTGGATGGGAATTGTTCATTATAAGCTTCTATAGCTTTATCATACGATGAGTGCTGACCTCTGCCGGTTACAATTAACATGATTAAAGCAAGCAATTCTCTTCTATTATGACAAGGCCAAATCACACATGACTTTAACGACTTTGAGACAGGTTGAATGGAAGGTTTTTAATCCATCCACTTTCTGATTATCATTTCCACTACTGCAGAACTCACTTTCTTAACGAAATAATTTTTAAAATTCAATAAAGGCCTGCAAAAGTTTTTTTTATTAAAAAAAAACCGAAAAAACTCTATAGGGCCTTGTTTAGAAATAAAGCCTAGTTTTAATATGAAGTTTATTCGTAGAGGGAGTAAATGAGAACAACGGGACCGAATGTTAATTTTCGCTATTATATACACTCTCTCTCACTCTTCCAAAAAAATTTCAGACTTAAACAAGACAACCTTAAAACCCAGGCCCAAAAACCTACACACACACAAATATAAATAAATATTTAAATTTCGAAATTATAAAACTAACACAGCAACAGCCAGGAACAATGGAATTTGAATACAAATTCAAATAGAATACAAGAAAAAAAATTAACAACAAAAGGAAACAAAAGAAGCAACAAAAAAGCACACACACACCCACAAAGAATAACAAATACAAACCTACACTTTTGTTACAAAAACAAATCAAGACTTAAAACAACAAACTTAGTAAAGATATGGAATCTGAGAGAAGAACACTTTAAACCGCACCAAGTAACACGTACCTCCACAGTTTTGCATGCAGTAGTTTTCTAACACATACCCACACACACACAAAACAAAACAACAGTCGAAATAAAACAGGTTTTTTTCAGGTTTACTTTGGATAATAAACACACATACAAATAACAGAAATTGAAAAAAAGAAAATAAAAGAGAAGAAAGAGAAACAAAATTTGAATTCTTTGGTCCTTAAGAAATTTTACAGCACAAAATACAAAGGCAGCCTAACTGAACTAAATTCTTTGAGAAAACGCACAAAAATGGGAGAGAATAAACGAGAGGGATAGAGTGAGAGAGAGTGTGTGTGTGTTATATAACGGATATCAGCCAAGTGGAAGAGAAGAGGATTTCTTCATTTATGTGTAGGCATTCACTTAAATTTTTTCTTTAACCCACAAACAGTTAACGGGAACGACTTTATATCATAAAGCAGTACAATAAAGATGAGAATGATAACGGAATTTATTTTTGGACAAATGTTTAGCCGATAATACAAATATGTCGATTTCACGGCTCATTACAGCATATTTTGCATTTGAGTTCGCACATTCATCCATATCAAGTCACGCAACAATTAAAGCCGGCTGATAAATCTGCTGATTGGGTCCATAGGAAAATTGTCAGAAGTAAGTCTCGAAGAACTCTGAAGTGATTATTGAAAGGCCGTGTACGCGACAAAAGTGATTGTTTTCTGTGCATTATGGTCTAGACAGTATTTTTCGAAAATAACTGCAAAAAATGTATGTGAATAATCAGGCAACTCTGAAGGTTTCGAGGGAACATGCTGTTAGGTAACCTCTGGTTATTGACAACGAAGTTACGGATGGACTATCAAAATCAGGCTCAGCTTTGGCGACTATAATAAAGGATTTTTGGGATTATTGAGGTTAAGTTAACAAAAAAATAAATTTATATTCTCAATGACCTTTTAAGATATTTTTTTATGAAATTATTATACTCCAAAGAACCTTAACAGCCCACAGTGCTTATTTGCATATACACACGCGCTTTTTCTTTACTCATGTTAAAACATACAATAAATGACTAAAGCCTGCAGCAAATCTCGTTGTTAAATAAAGGGAAAAAGAGCAAAATTCCAATCAAAGAGCGAAAGAGAATGAGAGGTAGAGAGTATATAAAAAGCCAATTAGAATATGAAAAAAGAAAAGAAATCAAACTAAGAAAAGAAATACGATTTATATGGAAATGTTAACATACATACATACAAATTTACTTGTCTATACATATACATACATACATACATAAAGAGAAACAAAATAAAAGTGTTTTTCATTTCCTTTTGCCTTTTCATGTTTTTGCTTTATGCTTTGCTGTAAAAAAACAGAAGTATACTGTAGAAATCCTTTTATTAAGAGCATTAAAGTTTATTAACGGCATTAACAAAGAGCACAAGCACAAGTTTTAAGAGTTTGTAACAAAACATACAAAGTAAGAGAGAGAGAGCAAAACCAGAAACATTCTAAGAGAAAATATATTCCACGAAATCATTCTTTCTTACCAACAACACCTACAAACTGAATCATATTCACACGCACCTATACACATACGCAACTGTGTATGTCATTTGTAATGCATATATTAGTGTTAGTAAATTCATATATCGTAATAGTAGTAGGCAAATGAGAAAGTAGAAGAAGGTATTAAGGCCACAATTTATGCAAGCAATGTAACATGAGCGTAAACATTAACTACAACAACGTCATGGTCATGATAAAAAATAACAGCGTTGTATTACACAGAAGATGCTCTAAGGAATTCAATTAGCGATCACATAAAACGACGATGATGTTAGAAATAGAAAATACTAAAAGTAACACACACTTTTAAAAACATGCAAGTAAATAATGAAGGTTTAGTAAGCCAAGTGCAAATAATTAAATTAAATTTTTCAATAGCTAAGGCCAAGGTTACCATAATTCATAACTAATAACGTAAAAATTTATATCACACATCCTAACTAACGTATTGCAAATTACAGTTTCGGAGCGAAAAAGCAATTATTTTTTCAATTTATCTCTGTATTCCCTCTCCACTTACGTATGTATGTACATATATGATAATTTTAAAAAATCAGTTTTTAAAATATTTATTTATGTCATGGGATTCTTTAGTACTTCTTCGATTTCCGTGCTTAAGTCGACACTGTACTGCGGTCGTTAAAGGGTCAATGATTGTATAGCTAAATATGCATATTTGTGTATGTGCGGCGCTTGCCTACATACACTTATACTTTTACAAAAACATTTAAAATGAAAGTACACAGAGACTGTTTAAATTCTTGGATTCGAAGAATCCTTTACTCTTTCTTTAGTGAGAGACAAAATAGCGGTAGTCATAAAATGAAATGTGATGAGTGGGAAAAAATATGCGAATGCGAAATAGAAAATAGGAGATTATAAATAAATTTAAAGACTTCATAAGTCAGAGATTCTTAAACATTTTTAAAGTAAGGAAGAAAAATATCGTTTTTCGTGGAATTAATAAAAACGGCAGCTGAAAAAATTTTTCATTTGCGAATGTTTTAAAATGTGCGATAGAGGCCATGGGCATTGGTTATATGAAAGTTGGTATATGTATATAGGATAAGTATTCTTTTAACAGATTTAACCACTTTCTAATGGCAAAGGATTTTTTGCTTTGACCAGAATTTGAAAATGCTGCCAACGCGTTATAGTTGGTGTGAGCAGAACTTACTGCTTCCTTTGAAGGATAATGGGATTATCATTTACTGTTTCTGTTATTTGATAGCTTTAGTCACATACTGATAAAGTCTTTGTACAGATACTATCTGTTTACACAGTTCTTTAAAATCCTGACAAAGATTCGAGGTTGGGCTCTGCTATTTATTCGGCTCATATCTATTTTTTTTTTTTTGTGAGTCTGAATCTAATTCTCTCTATCAAATAGTCTTGTTGTTCTTTGGGAGTTCCTCAGATTTGATAGCTTTTGAAGAAATCCCTTAGAGTAATTAATTGTCATAAAAAAGATTCTCAAATGTGCGGTTTGAGGACGAAGTTAACCTCATGGATAAAATAACACACACAATCTAGGCTTTTATCCACACTAAAGGGTTGTAACGTTCAATAATGTGTTCAGATAAGTATCTTTCATGAAGTCTGAGGCGTGTTACTATGTATAAACATATGTGACGGGATTGTTTTACTTCGATTCTAGGTTTATGGATAAAGTTTAGTATTCTAAAATTAATAACAACAACTTGTGAATGTGGCAACTGACTTAAACAATTTCTGTTGAAATTGAAAATAAGAATGATAAAACCTCAAACCAAACAACCTTCAATAAACTAATGTGTCTGTAGTAATTTATTATTTATGAATAAGCATTCTTATTAAAGCCTTATAACACAGAAATTGTTTAAGAACTAAAGTAAGCTTTAGACGTACGATAAAAAACATTTAAAAACAACGTTTAAGAAATGTTTTGAGCAAAATAATCAAATCTAATTATCAAATGTATCTAATGCAGCTTTTTATGTTTCTAAAATTTTTTGTTCAAAGCGTTTTAATTGTTCTTTTTAAGCAACAAACAATAAATTATTAATTTTAACACGCATTCTTTAAATTCACCACTTAACGCTGCGAAAATATGAACGTATTAAATTTTTACGAATGATTTCCATTAAGGAATCATTAAAACTTTTATTGGAGGATATAAAAAAAAAACAAAGCCAATGGCAACTCTTATGCAGGCTGTTGCTTTATTATCGTTTTGTTTTTATTTCATTCCATATTTCTTTTTTTACAGTTGCTCATAATGCTGCCACTCAATCTCTTACTCTTATATCAGTTTTATTTTTGTCTCTCCACCTACTAAAATGTGTGTGTGTATGCGAAAAAAATCATTAATGTTGTTATTGTTGTCGTTGTTAATGTTTTTCTTTTTTTTTAATATTTTACTTGTTTGCTTTTTCTATTAAACAATATAAGAAAAGGCATGGTAAAAAGAAAAAGATGTTTTCACATACGCACACACACAAACACATATAAACACATAATAAAAGAAGAAGAAGAGAAAACAACACATGAAAAATTGTATCATATTTAAAGGAAAATTATTATTTTGTGAGGTTATGTATGCATGTGTGCTTAAATGCAATGCATTATATGAAAGTAAAGAGCAAGAGAGACAGTAAAAGCGAGAGACACAGAGAAATCAGTTTTTGTGTGTCCTTGATTATAAATATGGCTGAGAGTGTAGGTAAGTGTATGTGTATGTGGTAAGAATTTTATGCATACACTGTTTGTTGTTTGTTAATGACATGGACATTATGTTTTACATGCACGTTCTCCCTTTTCGCACACCTTCTTCTTCTTTTTGCTTGAAAAAGACACTTTCATCAAAACCTTTATAATGCGTGAAAGTTTCAATAGTTTTTCGTGTGTATTTAACTATTAAAGAGATAGAGAGAGGAAGAGAGAGAAAATGACAACTATATAGAATGGAGTATGAGTTTGTATATATTAAATAAGCTAATGCCGTATTAATACCGATAAATTTATGTCATTGTTATTTTTTTCTTATTCTTACGCTTATTCTTCTTATTCTTACTCTTATTCTTCTTCTTCATTTTATTATTCTTGACTTATTTGTGTATGTTACGTAACGTAAAAATACACACAGAGAAATAAAGTGTTTGTTTTTACCAATCATCCGCATTAATAGAATTAATTTAATCAGCGATGACTCATCATCGAATGAAAAAAAAGCAACAAATATAAATGTTGTGTAATTTATAACGTGTTCTTTTCTTTGTTTGTTTGTTGATTTGTTGTCAGTTAATGAGAAAAAATGTTCCCATTTGATAAGAAAAAAAAGAAGGAAATTCAAGGATATAATTTCACAGAAACTACAATTGAATTGAAATTATAAGTAAAATGAAAAATAATCATAATATCGCATACTCATATGCAACTCATTTAATAAAGCAACTAAAATTAAAATTTTTTTTATAAAATTAAATTTTCAAACGACTTTTGTACGTTAAATTTTTGTTACTCTGTCCTGTGAAACACTTGAATGATGAACGCCTTTAAGTATGCTATAATTTTTAAGCTTTCTCTGTTTCTTTGCCCTCTCTCTCTCTTTTGGCTTACAGTGAATAGCTGGAAAAGTCATATACAAGTGTTTATCGTAATCGCCTTCATTATAATGCTTCAACTTATCAAAAGCATTCACCATTTAAGGAAATATTTTATTAAAGAGAGAATGAATATAAAATATTTCGGTTTTTCCTACACTTTAATCCCCCATTGACAGTTGAGTACTTTTGTTTGCTAAAGGAAAATCTAATCTGGATAACAAAGTGTCTAAAAAACTGTCCGAATACTTAAATTATATAAAAAAGAAAAATAAGACCTTAATTTCTAAATCCAATCTTTACTAATTGGATTAAAGTCAAAATTTTGAGGACAATTCTTTGATTGTAAAAACAACCTTTTCGTCATTGTAACATTATAATAATAACTGTATTATATAGATAACTTAAAAAAGATATTTTTATTTCTAATGATTCAACATGTAGCAACAGAAGTTACATTTAACGAATAAGGGAAGAGTGTATCCTTACTCTTTCCATTCCTACGTTTGACCTAAAAATCACAGAAACAAAGTACTGGTTACAATTTTGAAAATAAGTGAAGAAAACTGTAGGTTTCTGAATATGGTTTAAAATAACACTACTTGGGCATTATATTTCCATCAGCTAAATATGACGATTCTAACAGATGCTCACAAATATCATGTCGTACCTAGTAATCTTTATACCTTCAATACTAAGCTTAAAAGGAGTAAAAAAGGGTTTCGAATTTTTTAATGTTCGTTCTGAAATTTTGAAGTTTGACTCCTCCAAAGACGATAACATCAACAGTGGATATTGAGGGGAAGGGCAGGCAATGTTATATCTTGAAAAGGAGCAAATAATATATTTTCATACAGGGTGCCATGGTAGTCTAGTGGGTAGTATGCTAGACTATTAGCGTGAGGGTCGTGGGTTCGATTCCCACCAGAGACTCTGGTCTGTGACACTACACCGAGCATATGGTCAAGTCACTCCGCTCATAAAAAATATAATTTGTAATTGTATTGTTATTAATAAATAAATAAATATTTTCATACATTGTGTTGTTTCTAAACAAAAGGCAAATGGCAACCCTATAATCCTAGAACTTGCTAAAATAACGCAAATAAACAACGAAAACCAAAAAAGAAAGGATTTCATTTGCAACAGTGGTGATGGTATTATTCCACCAACGTAAAGAGGAAAAAATTCGTTACTTTATCGAAGAGAAGTTTTAGATATATAAAAAAAGAAAAGTTCTACGGTTTCCTATAGGGTTCAATAAAAGTAGAGAAAGATGTACTTCCTTTTTTAAAATAAATTTCGGAATCTTTATAATAAAAAATAAAATCAATATCCTACAGTCTTAAGATTTTATCTTCTGTCCGTGTTACAAGTAGTATGCATTCTATTCGGTTATTATTATGTACACTAAAGCAATGCTATTTGACATTTAATGTAACAAATGATGAAAACAACAACAATTACAATAACATGAACACAACATTTATGGTGACATCATTATGAATTCTTGTCGGTGAATTTTTTTCTGTTGGCTATTCCTTTTAAAAAATGAAAATGTGACATGATGCAATTCAATTGAGGTTTTCTTTTGAATTATTATTCGTTGAGTATTCTGTATACAGACGACTGAGGAATATTAAGATGACCATTATGGTTGTATGAAGCACTTTTTTTTTTGTTTGTTATTGTATTTTATAAGAGCGCGTTGCAATTTAAATATTCTACATTCTAATTGGAAAAGAAAACCTTATTCGTAGCGTAGTAATGAATTATTAAATATTTTTATTTAATTGAGGAATCTTACATATATTTGGGATATGTATATCACTATGAAAGACTTCAAATGCTGCTAATAAATGTTGGAATAAACAATTCTTATGTCCAAGTTGGTTCAACAAGCATTTGAACGGGCCAGCGAAAGTATTTATTCCATAAACTCTATAAATACCTTCCAAGTCTAAAGGGGATCTACATACATTGGTACGTTTGTAAGAAACGATTACTTCTCTAGATCGGAAGATTATTGTTATACCATTACTTAAATAATTTCATTATTTATTTATGTTGCATGTGTGTTAATTTTATCTATGAGTGGAGAAACTTTTAGTTTGAAAGTCGACTCCGTACGACAGGTTTTTGAGAAAACTTTTCATGGACTCTCGGAATTTTTGCCGGAAGACTGCTGAGAGGAAGTTACAAAAAGAAATATTTGTTCATATTTCGATTTGCCTGAGCTGAAGATTAAACCACGTGGCTCGCTTCTAATAAGCCAAAACACTGCCTACTAGACTAAGGTGACTTCAGTGAATTTTAAAAACACGGTCAGATTAAGTAATTATTTGACGAATATCTTAAGCAAGCATTGGCTTGAGTTTATAAAAATTCGTAAGAATTTTTAGTAATTCATGCTGCCATATAAATTGTATCTCCTTGAGAAAAAGTGGTTACATTCTAGTTCGTCAAATATTTGCCTAATGTGACAGCAACTTAAACAATTATACGTTTGCCTCAGTTGTCAGGAAATTCGATGCGATGATATTGCCAAAAGCACCAGAAATTGCGGATAGCAGAGCACTACAGCTATGAGTTTATTTAATAAAATTAAAGTGTAAAACTCCAATAAAATTTCAACCATTTGTGTGTCCTTCAATACACTTTTTATTTAATATTAAAATAGAATATAAATTATTATTCATTGAGTATAATAAACCGCAATTAAAATTAAATATTTTTCAGTAAATTTATATGCCGATTTTATTTTATTTGTCTCTTTTACTTTAACACTTGTTTTATTTAATCATGTCATTAAAATTTATGATCCAAACACGACCACAGAGACAGAGAAGGACAGAAAGAGAAAGCGAGAGAGAAATCCACAAAATTTAATTAAAATTATTCGTGTTTCATAAACACAAGTATTGTTACAACAAATTTAAATGCGTTAATTAAGCAGAAAGGAAATTAAATTTTATATTTATTATGTCTACTGTTGTTGAAATAGCTTCAAAAGCGTTAAAAAATATATTTTTTTTAAGTTTTATTATCAAAAATTGTAAATTGTAAAAGTATTTAAAAGTACATGAGAAGGACAACATTAGAATATGCATTTTGCGTTGGGTGGTTTTATTACAGCGATAATAGTCAAAATGGCCAGAGCGGTTGGACAACGAGAGAAATTAAATTAAGTCTGCTTTTTTTTAAATTTTATGATCCAAAGAGCCGGTCAAATTAAACGAACAAATAATGGAAGAAATGACCTGAATTACAAAATAAATTATAATTATTACTGAAACTGAAACAAAAAAAAAGAAAGAGGGAGAAAAAGCTTTGTGTCAGAACTAGGTTTTCAAAGGAACCAAAAAGAAAGAAATCCAACAAGGATAGTTCAAAAATTAAGTCCGTTGGTATAAGTTACCTTAGGTTGAATAGGCAGCAGATTCAAAGGCCATGGCTTACTTGGGTTCCATAAAGTCCCGTTGGAACAACGACATTAATTATTACGTCATATAATTACAATTTTTCATTCATTCCGAAACCTTTTTGTAGGCGCAAATTCTATTCGAATCACCATTGCCTAGACAAGCTGTGTTCATAAATTCTGGGTCTCCCAAAATTTTTCTTCTTAGATACCTAAGCGCTAGATAATGTCGGAAAAGAAGACCACTTCATTTAATACTTCTGCAGTAGTCGCTGTGATATACTCCCGGCTTCTGGACGAAAGCATCCAGAGGCAATAGTCATTCTGTTGTACTCCAAGCTCTCGTTATAACTGCTATGAGGTTCCTATAATAGGAGCTGGCTACATTTTTGCACAAATTTTGTTTGTATAGAGTCAAATGAGTCTGATCTCCCTAGATAACAAAACACGTTATTCGACGTTATATGCTTCCAAAGAAAAAAAATTTTTTAAATGTTGCTTTAAACCAGTGGTGCTCAAACACATACTATCATAGTTTTGGTTGTGTTGGTAAAGCTGCGGAGAACAAAATTCAACTTAATTTTTGAGAATCGTACACTGGGAAAATAAAAAATAAATAAAAAATTGGTTTATTGTGTTGCGTGTATGTTATTACATAATGAACTTATGTATGTATGTATATATGTATTGATGAATATATTGATGTATGTATGTATATACTGATGAATATATTGATGTGTGTATGCATGTATGTATTGATGAATATATTTATGTATGTATGTACATATGTATGTATGCATTGATGAATATTTTTTGATGTATGTGTGTCTGTATGTATTGATGAATATATTGATGTATGTATGTATGTATTGATGAATATATTGATGTATGTGTGTATGTATGTATGTGTTGATGAATATATTGATGTATGTATGTATGTATGTATGTATGGCTAGCCTCGTAGTCTTTTTATAAAAAAAAGAATTACGACATAAAGTGCGATAACACACAATACATTGTGCATTACCATCTATATTTTCTATAAAAAAGAAATCATATTCCCAATTTTCATCAAACATTTTGCTGCGTGTATTTGCAAAAAACAAAAAATCATTCAAAAAAGTTGCGTAGCGAGGTCTTGCCTCATCAAGTGCTAAACATCAACTGAATTGATTTTGTTCTCTGATTTCAACACAAAACAACAAACAAAGCAACAAACACACGATCATTATAAGAAACCACACAAGTAAGCTTATAGTGTAGGTGTGTCAACGCAGCGTCGGCAGAATTTTCTTTGCCTATCACATGTGATAGGAAATTTGGATTTTGAGCATCACTGCTTTAAACATATCTCAGTTAAGACTAACTTTTTTCACATTCCAAATGAATAAAATTCTTCCTGATTAAAATGCTAATTTTGTTCTTTGCGTTTACATTTCTTTTAATTCCTCTCCACTCTCTTCAACAATGTTTATAATCCCAAAACTCGAAAACTATTAAATAGATGCATACTTACATGTCGTATCCCATCTAATGTTAAGCCAACCACATACGTATTTACCTACATATCTACACATACACCCAACTAATACACAACAAATCTGACACGTGCAGGAGATAAAAAGTTTTACGGATTTATGGCTTCAAAAAGAGTTTAGTTTATGAAAACGGTGACACGTTTTCAAACGAAATGACACGAAACGAAACGAAAGGAATGGAAAAAAATTATTTCCTCAAAATTAACAACAGCAGCACACTGAAATTTATTTTTTTTGGTTGAAGGAAAAAAATTAAAATTAAAAATACAACCTACAAATGAATGAACGAAAACACAAAACAATTGAATTGAAAAGAAACAAACACAATACGAAACATCCTGTTACCCACCTAACAGTATCACAATCCTCAAACCTGCTCTATCTGTCTCTCACTGAATTTTTTCAAGTGTGAGTGCGGTGGAGTTCTTTTTATAACTTGGCAGAGAATAGAAATGAGTTTATATGTTTCTATATATGTATGTGTTAGTATATTTGAGTATTTTTTATATTATTGAACTGACTGGTGATTATGTGTTAGTTGTGCGCATGCATGTTGCTTGTTTGATGGCGGGTAAGAGTGCACACCTCATAGGTATGAGTAGTATAAGTAGACAAAAATAACAATAACACTACGTAAAGATATTGAGTGTATATGATAAGCGGCGTGAGTGGGCATGTGTGTGTGTCCTTACACGACATTCTTTTTTTATTTTGCAGTGTGCGTATATACATGTATTTTCTCTTTGCCAAATACATTAAATGTTGCTTATTTTTAGGGGTAAATGTGTGTGTGTGTGAGTGTAAGTATTGCCCAAAAACAAATGTGGGTTAAAATAATATAAACAAGTTTTCATTTCTGTTAATGCTTCTTCTTCCTTTATTTCGTTTTTTTTTTCCCAGTGTGTCAACACGTATACGTACACAAGCAAAACGAAAGAAACCCGCTGTTTTGTTTTTTAAATTCGAAATTAAATTTTCTCTTCGTTTCGAAGGAATTTCTGCTTAATTCTGAAGTTTTTTTTTGTATTTTTGTTTGTTTTTGTTTTAAAATCGTACATGCAGAACATGAAACTTTTCTGAATTTTTTTGTTTTGTATTTTCAAGGAAAGAAGACAAGCCAATGGGAACAGAAATATTAAGGTAATTGGCAAAAGAAAAACGAAAAAGAGATGTAAAGGCGTTAAAATGTTAAGACCTAAAAAGATACATTTTCGTAAAACAAATAATGACAAAAAAAACTGTTGTTCTGATTGCCTAACTTTGTGATTACACCTCGTATTAAACAAAAAAAAGAAATTCTTTTGTTCTTTGCATACATGAATCATATTTTAATTTAAATAATTTGCTTGCAATTATCTATTCCCGTAGAAATGATTCGTAATAATTTGTTTTATCTTATCTTTTTGGGATAACAAAACTAAACTCTTTTAGAAACTCTATTCTATAGTAAAACTAAATAAGAAGAGATAATAAATATCAGGTGAAACTAGAGTGCAAGAGAAAACTCTGAATAAAGTTTTATAAATTTTTTTTTATGATTTTCTAACTTAGAATTTGATTGTGCACAGGCATGGAAATGTCAAATGAAATTTATTTTAAATTTATTTTAAATTAAAAATAAAAATTGGAATTTTAAAAACTTAAACGTAATTTAATAGAGAATTTAGACATTTTAAATCATCGTGTGTCGATCACGTAAATACCCTGCGTGTTATCAGTGATCAGTATAAGTAAGCTCATGTTGTCAAGCAGTTGAGACCGAAGAATTATAAAACACAAACAAAAATTAAACACTGCAATATTTTCCCATATGCCTAATGCTTTCGCCAAGATTGATGCAGACAACTATCAATTCAATTGGATTTTGGTTCATTATTGACCACAGAAACTGAGCAGTTCTTTAGGTGTGATTACAGCTAACGACGATTAATATCAACATTTTTTCTTGTCATTTATTTAGGGAATAATTTTTGTGTGAATGCCAGACTCTAAGGGGGACTGGTTACTCTGGTACAAACTAATCTCACCTTATCTGTCAGAATGTAGTTTCACATCTCCTTATGAATTCCATCTTTTTTTTCAGTGTCATGATTCAAATTTCTTCAGCTAAACTCCATACTACAATTATGGGAGGTCCTAGGATAATAGGGTTGCCAACTTTCGTTATCTAGAAACAATGTTCTGTATAAAGAACATGTTGTATGGGGTTTGCTTGTGAGGAACTTTTCCCAACAGCAAGTCTCACTTTTTCTTTGTGTCATATGGCCACTGTCCGATCTTTCTTTGTTTTTATTTGCTGATGTTATGGTCTCTGAGGTGAGTTCCTGAATGAATTATTTCTTTAATATTCTGAAATCAAGGTGAACATTTTTTTTCATCTTTCTCATCCCGGATTCGAACACTTTTTATACGTGTTTATAGTCAAGCGCAGTAAACTCTACAACACTGTATTAATAATGTTAAAATACACAAAGGTCAAAGGTCACCTAAGGCTTAAAGAAAATAATCATATAGAGTTCTCAGATCAGTCTAGAAATATAAATACCAAAAGACAGAATGTCAAAAGGTCATACAGATCATTACGTAAATTCATCACAGACACTTAGGTTACACTAATAAAATTAAAAAATCAGTTCAAAAGTTATCACCGTGGTTTGTTTGATTTCGATTTCTCATTGACACATTTTTTTATTGTACTTGTCTATATCGATTTCCTTTCTTTGCTTTCCCTATCTGCTTTTAAATCTTCTATAGAACAACAACAACAAAGAGCAAAAAGGAAACAATATTTGGAAAGAAATAAAAATTTTTCCCCAGTTTTCGTTTTGCTTTTCATATATGGTTGTGCGTAAATCTTTTCGTTTGTAATTTATTGTTGAGCTTCAATGGTTTTTATTGCATTTTATTCATACGAAACGATAATAAAGATACAAATACAGATATAAAAACATCTCCTTATCTTTCATTCTTTTATTCATAAAGACTACACATATACATATATATGTCCATACACTTGATTATATATATGTACACATATGAATTAGTCAAACAAAAACAAAATTAACCTTCTGACCTGAATAATTTGGGTTCAAAAAAAAAGAAAGAAAGGAAGGGAAAGAGGACATTTAACCCTATGTACGAAAATATGGGGAAAACTGACATGGAATGGCCAAAAGGCATCGCATAAATAAATTAAATACAATTCTTTTGTAGCAGTTAACTTATGGATTTTTAAGAATGATCACTATAGCCGACATATTACTAGGTGTGTCCAAAAAGACAGTGTTTCGTTTCGCTTTAACTTTAAAGTTTTCATATTTTAAAATTGTTTATTTTCATCTAATGGGCAACGTTATCCCTTGGTTCTATGTATACTTCAATAATTTTCGGTGTGACAACTTCTAGAACTTACTGTTGATTTGTTATTGTTATTCTTTGCATTTCTATCTTTCGTGGTCTCCTATATAGTTTTGTTATTGTAATACAAGTCCGTTATTTAAATATTCATAAAATTTAATAAAATTAAGATTCAAGTTGTGAGATACCTATCACAAATAAATAAGTTTTCAAAGAATAGAAAAAATAATAAAAACTTCCACTAAGCAAGACTTAATTTTAATGAAAAATAATTCATATTAGAAAATTTATTTTTAAGAAATCATTACGAATTTTGTTTTAAAATGTTCTGTTCCATTTAATTATTTTTTTTTTCTCCTACAGACATTCTACCAACAACTAAAAATACAAAAGACGCTAAAATGGAAAAATTTAACAAGAAAATCAAAGCAATAATGCTGGCAAAAGCGAAAGAGGATAGCAGAACAAAAAAAAATGTGAAATGCTGTGCTTGTGACATAAATTTTGCTCTTTTAACAAGACTAGAGTCTTAAGGAAACTCGGGAGCAATGATAAAAGCCTGCAGCTGAATTGGCTGTTGGTTGTTCATTTTGATTTTCTTTTTACATTCCACTTGTAATTCGTTTTTTTTTTTCATTCTTTTTGTATTTTAGAAGAAATATTCTTCACTTTATTTTTTGTTCTTTTTATATTTCATAAATGAAGAAGCAAATAAAATTAAAAACCATTGCCAGGCTGAAAGGAAAGCAAGTAGATGACACACACAACTGGTGGACATGGCCGGAAAGGAATAACCAACAAGGACCACCTAATTAACAGAGCCATTGGAAAGTTTTATTAACGCATAAATTGAAGTAGCAGAAAAGAAAATAAATGGAATAGGTAAAGAGATTCGGAGAGAGAGAGATAGAGAGCATGGCCTTAAGGTTTTATGGTCTACAATATTTCTTATAACTTTTCTTAAGGATTTCTTTTTTGTTTTTAAAGAAAATTTCATGAAATAATGGAACTTTTAACTTTGTTTGCTTTGGTAAGAAAGTCCTGAACACTACGGTAAGCCTTTTTAGTTTAAATAACACACATACTTATGCACTAAATTGATCTTTGCATTGCATAACAGTTAAGAGAGACACGTACTCAATAGAAATCCATTCTAATTTTAAATTTAAATTTCCATTTACATAACTATGTTAGGTATGCATGCGTGTCTACATGTACAAAACTCTTGCCAGTAAAAACCGGAAAGAAATAGAAAGAGAGAGAAAAAAACTTAAAATATTAAATCCTGTTATATGTACGCAAATATGCAAAATATTTATACGAGGAGAGTAGGTTGATCAACATTTTTAAATTTCCTGCAATATTAGCCAACTAATTCCAATACAACGACAAAACAAAATAAAATAAAATTTCTCTCCAAACACAAGGGGGAATACAAGAAATAAGAAAGAATTAACCAGCAAAAAAGAAACCAGAAAACCTATAAAATATATTGTAAATGACAACAACCATAAGGCGAGCACTTACAAATTGCAAAGAATGAAAAAAGAAGAGAGAGAGAGAGAGAGAGCGAGTGTAAACATCAAGTGATTTCAAAAAATTTTAAAGCAAGGATATGCAAATACATACTGCAACACTGCCATTGTAATAAATTTGAATAAAATAGTGAGTGCAAGAGAGAGAGAGGGAAAGGCGAAAGAAGAAAAATATGTTTGAGTGAGTGGGTGATTGCTTCAATGATTAATATAATGTACAAAGAACTTGGTGTGTGTGTGTGTGTGTAAAAGAGTATGTTGTTCTTTAGTTATTGCATGTCAATGCTGTTGGTCTTTTGTTGTGAGCTGTCTCCCACAATGTCTGACAATTTATAATAACAACAAGAAAAAAAAGGGAAAACCCAAAGTAGAAGAGAGAGAAATGAAGTAAAAAATGACAAGTAGGAAAGAAAACCACCCTTTTAGATTGTGACACTCACATTTAAAATATTGACAGCAAACAGTGCTATTAACGTTGTACGCTTAGACGTTGTACAATCACACGCACACTCTCTTACATATGTATACTCGTAAGCACAATTGAAAAAAATTTTAAATGCGATTTTATAACCCAGTAAACAATATTTGTTTCAATTAAAATTAACATTTACTAGTTGAAATAGTTTTTTCTGTCTTTGTTTGAACTTTTAAAAAAGAAAAAGAAATTCATGCAAACTATTGTTCAATTGTTCTCATTGAGCATACAATTTTTTTTTGTATTTTTTTCAATATTTCCTATGCATTCTTAAACAATTTTTTTTTTATTTATTTTCATAAAATGTATTGGGTTGTGTGTGACTACAATAGAGCGATATAATATAATGCAATTTTGTATTTGTCAAACATGCACTGATTTGGCACGTGACATTTGAAATGTCAATTTCAATTATTCTAATTAAAATTTTCATTGTTATGGTTTTATTTTGGTTTTGTGCTAATTTTTCTAATACCAAGAAATAAAAACAATTTTTAAACTCAATTTTATAACACAACTCGCATCACGATATTGTTAAAGCAAAGCTATGAGAAGTGGATTAAATGAGTGAACATTAACACACAAAATTTCTAAGGTTTGAATTGACGACAGATATATTTAAGAAGGCGCCGTAAGTCTAGTTGACATGTTAAACGTGAGGCATCAGTTCAAACTCCAGGTCAGACATCTTCAACAAAACGAAATAAGCGACTTCCTGATTTCTGGCTAAAACTCTGAGAGTAAATAAAATTGCCATGAAATGTTTCTCATAAAAATCTGTCGTTCGTTTAAAATGTAGGTACCGCCATTCGTGTATAAAATTAATACACACAGCATAAGTGGTGTGAGAAGCTAGGTCGTAATCCTAACTGAACGGTTGTAATGACCAATTATATACATATGTGATGTATGCATTGGTGTATGGAATAGGAAGTGAATTATCCATTATCAGCTGCAACAATTCTGATCTCTGCTTACAAATCGTTCATTTGAACATGACAATAAATAAAGAGGGAAGAGAAGAGAGAATTGTGGAACAGAAACGGTGCTATGCTCTATTATAACTACGCTAGACTGTACATGTTGCAGATGGCCTACCAAAAATTGACTGGTCTTAGCTGCCAATGATGTAGCAAAAGCATTCACTACTTAAGGTAGTTTGAGGGTGATTATTTATTTTTTTATTTTATTTTATTTTCAAACTTTGCACAACAAGATAGAAATCTTTAAAGTGCTAATGATTACATACAACCAATAAATTTACCGCGGGGACAATTAGTATGTTCGAATCGGTATTGAGGCATAGACTCCGGAAAATCATAAGAGACTTGAATGGAACAAATTAGAGAATTTGAGCTGACTAATATAGTGTCTATAGAGAATACTGGAAAGGCATTCGCAATTTTGATGTAAGGCACGCATGGATCTTGTCGCCGATACAACTTTTCATCCTTAACATCGACGGCATAATATACTCGGCTTTGCATTCTAGGCGATTTATTCACTCTAACGCCAAAAGGAGTTAAATTTTAGCACATATGTATACGTGAGAATTGAAACGTAAAGTCTGTCCAATTTTATGGTTACGAAACCCCTTAACGTACAAGTGGAGTGTAAGCACGTGTAGTGTCTAAAAATTCAACAAATTTATGTTTATGTTTTCCTTATTTCTGCTTTAATGAAGTAAGACATGTTCAGTTTGTTTGTAATGAAACAGAATCGTCTCTACCTTAAACGTCTTGCTTCTTAATTAATCTGTTTTAGATAATCATAAAGGATCAATTAAAATGTCTCTCTCTCTCTCTCTCTTTATATATTTCATAATATCGGTGTGTCTGCTCTGCCTTTCGATATGGTCTGCTTGATACCGAAAATAATTTCTCATCTCAAAGCCATTTCATTAATCACTCTATAAACTATTGTAACCTTTTCAAGTGAAAAAATAAATGATGCGTCCTTAGGAAATATCGTTTTTTTTGGACAATTTCTACTGCAATGCAATAATAAAAAAGTATTGCAAGATTTCAGGAGTGCAAGAGAAGAGTCCATTTGACAGAGTAAAAATGTTTAATTTGCCATAAAAGCGAGTAAAATAAAAAAGCAAAAGGAGAAGCAGAAGCAGAAAAGGGAAAAGAGAAGCCCTCATTATAGATTATTTGATTTTAAACAAGGAAAACAAAAAAAGTTTAAATCTAATAGAATACCTTGACCTTAAATTTCATTTAAAAAGGGAAACATTGTTTTTGTTTTTTCTGTTTTTCGAAGTGGTATAAAGAACTGAAGGACATTTCTATTTATTTTTATAGAAAATATTGCAACATATGACTGACAATCATTTCTAGATGGTATTCGACAATTTTGAGTAAAGCTGTGTAGCAATTGCAATAATTGTAGCATATCATAAGGGGTATAAACCGTATTTTTCTTGATGTTGGCTGTTGGTTGTGAAAACATGTGGTATATGCTTTAATATATATTTACCCAAAGCATTTATTGCTATTTCAATTGGGTTCTGGTTTTTTTTATTTTGTTTTGCTTTCTATTTGCTTCTTCTACACCATGATTGCAATACTGTCACTCAGTGTAACGCACTTTGTGGCAATATCAAGCACACCCACATATAATTGTCAATGTTGCCTTAGTGCACCCGATATGGTTGTGGCATTTACAACTACTACTCACTCCTACTTAATGCTAACAAATATAGCAAAAAAAAAATCACAAAAGTTAACAAAGACTACAAAAATAAAACATAAAATAGACTTTTTTTGTGCTCTTTTTTCAAAACCAACCTCAAAAGCATTTCAACCGTAAAACCATAGGAAATTGAAAATCATGTTCGAATGTTTTTTGGGGGTAAAAGAAAGGAAAATTATTTCAATTTTTAGTCGTTGTAAATTTCTTACTTCCAAATATTGAATGGCTACTTTTCTTATGCATTATGGCAACAGAAATAATTTAGAAAGTCGCAGAAAAAGTTGAGAGAGAATCCTTGTCGATACAACGAAATCGTGGCTTAATCAAATGTTGCCACCTTAATACTAAAAATGTTGCTATACAAGACATACATATATACAGTGAGTAGAAGAAGTGAGTACATTTTGATACGATTTCATTTGTATAACTTCGTTTATATAAAATTTCAGAATGGTAACTAAAATTAAAGAAACAATTCAAATTGTAAAGTGTATCTATTATATCGTCCACCACTATTATGTACATACAATATTGACGCTGCTTAACCAAGAATACTGAGTTGTATATTCACTTTTCGATTTTTTTTAAGATTTTCTGCATACATTCATGTCACTTTGCACTATTTGCCCATTCTTTTACAATAAGTTTCTTATAAAAAAAAAGAAATAAAAATCATTTTAACAAATTATTATTTTCTATTTTTAGAAGACAAAAGTAAAAAAGAAAGATTTTATAAAATAAATAAAAAAATTTCTTAGAAATACTTATTGTTCGAGTTAGCTTTTGTTAGCAGGCAAAGAAGAGAAGCACTTAAAGATATCAAGATATATTTATCCTGAGATAAATTTATAATTTTAAAAATTCTCTTTAAAATTATTGATGCCTTTTGAAACACCTGGAAGTGTGCTTAAATCAATAAAAAGAATTTCCAAATTTATCTCCACGTGTAAGGCAAGTGCTTAAGTATTTTTACAGATTTTTCATATTTTTTTATTATAAGAAGGAATATACAATTTGTATTTAATTGACTGTAAACATTTACATTTTATTCTACTAATAATCGATTATATTTGCTGAACTGGAGAAGTGTTGAAATACTTAAGATGACAAAGGGATGACTGTTAAAAAGTCTAAAAGAATAAAAGGGAACATTTCCTGGGTGCTGGCTACTTGTATGAAAATGTTTAAATAGCAAGCAAGTGTAATTTATATTACTAAGCTTCCCTCAGCTATTGATTTAATAAAGGCTTTGGGGCACACCTAAAAATAAACTCTCATCAAGTGAAATTCAAATAAAAACAGTGTGCATAAACACATTATTATATTAAAAAAAAGTGACTGAAAACAAAAAAATTTAAACATTGTTTTTTTCTGCATTTTAAAAATGAAAAGTGTTTATTTATTGCTCCTCCAAATAAACCAACTAAATGCTTAAGAAAAAGCTTGGCTACATTGGCTAAAATTTCTCTACACTACATCCACTATAGCTATCCTATAAATTTTCACAGTTGACGTTGTTTTCAGGCAACAACAATTGGCCGCTCTATCATTCTAAAACCAACTAGATTTCACCCACGAGCTGACTGAGAAGTTATTTAATAAAACTGAAATCAAAGCAAAACAAATAATAAAAAAAAAATAATGTAGATGGTTTGTGATAATCCTACGATCCTTAAAGGAATTTAAGAAATAGAAGTGAAAACCAAACACAAAAATACAAATTTAATCTTACATAAAGAGATCAAGAGTAAGAGATTTCCAATAAATCAGATCTAACAAGAACCGTATTGTCGATTCGGTATAAAAGAAATAAACTTTGTTCTGAAATCATTAAGTAAAGCTCTAAAACATTTGGTCAATTCACACAAGCCGTTGTATCGTTGTATTCATTGTATTGTTGGAAGAACATACAACAGTGTATGATTGTTGTTGATATTTTTCATATAAAAATCCGATACACTTATACACATTTTTTCCATGTGTTTTTAAAAGTTGTATTGATTTTGTGCTATCAAATTTTGTGAATAAAAAAATGTATATAGGTTTTCATATGTTTTTAAAACGTTGTGTTGGTTTCGGGCTATCAAATTGTTTGAATGCCACAAGATACACAATACAGCATAGCATTGAGCGTTCACAAACAAACAAATGTGTTAAATACAACATACACGATACAAAGTCGTGTGAATTGCCCAATTGTTAACGAGTGTAAAATGAAAAGATTTTACAAAATCTATGAGTCACCCTTTACCACTATTGCAAAGTAAGTAGATCACCTTACAAGAGAAAATTGTGTTACTTTTAACTACAAAACATATTGGCGTTTATAAACATTAATTTTTTATCGAATATAAGTAATCAATTAACGTTGTAATTTTTTTTTTTATTAATTTTGTTAGCTTTTTACCTTAAAGAAACGTATGCAAAATGTCAAAAACTCTTGTTGTTTCACTTTTCTATAACAAATTCATGGCATTATTCTACTTTTTTTTATTGACAACACTGCACAAATGCTGTTTTTAATTGTAAGCACAATGCTGTTCAATACACACTAACACATATGTTACACACACAGAAAGAGCATGAACAGGAAAACTTAAGCTACAAAGGAAACATCTTATAAGCATCTCCTCGAGAAAGAGAGAGAGAGAGAGAGGAATAATAGAAAAGGAATGCAGAATTCAAAAAATGTGCCAACGGCTTTTGTTATTAGTACACGTGTGTGTACACTTGGTACATATTGAAATTACAATGGCGTGTACTACTGCTGCTACAACTACATATATTTACTACATATGCATGTAAGAGTATGAGTTACATTTTTTACAACTACTACTTGACCCGTTTTTTTTTTAGTTGTATTTACATGAAACTACACTTTTTTTGTACATCTCTTTAAAAGACAACAACAACAAAAAAAACGTACATATACATTTGCCCTATCTGACATACAATACAAATTCACACATACTTTTACACATTTTTCACATACATTACTCTTTAATTTCTTGAGGTTTTCTCTTGGGCTTGTTCACATCATTTTGTTGTATTTGTAAGGACGAAGAGTAAGTAAATTATGTTGGCATTTTTTTTTTAGAATTATTTAATTATTAAAAAAGAATTTAAAATCTGTTAGAGTGGTAAAAAAAAACTTTAGTTTATAAATAAAATTTTAGGAAATAGTTTTTATTTATGAAACAATTTTATTTCCTTTCTTTATAGAAAAATTAAGCAAAATATTATAAAAAAAAACGCTTAAAAGTTATTCATTTGCACGCAATATGACAACACTTAATTTACATTTACATCTTGAAATCGTAAAAACAGTTACAAAGAGAGTGGGTTAATCGAAAGAGAGGAAAAGGAAGTGAAAGCTTCAACCAGGGAATATCAAAAAAAAAAAAGAAAAACGTAAAATGTTGAAATTGTTGAAAATACGAAATAATGCCCAAGGGAAAGCAAATTTTACGTTTGACATCTTTCCCTTACAGTTGCCAACATTTTAAGACACACAGGCTGCACAACTCATACACAACTTGGTTTTGACGTATAAATTAAGGAATTTTAATTTTCAACTAAAAATACCAGAGCACTGTAAAAATAAATTTCAACAGAAGGGGAAAAAACCCAACACTTTTAGAGATTTAAACAGTGAACGAAGCCTACACAGTGAATGTTTATGTTGAAAATCATGTGTAATAATGTACTGGGTTTTTCCTTCTTTAAATTTCTCGAAATAAATTTTATAATTTTAAAATTATTTGTATTATAGCGTATAATTAAAAAGTAAATATAAAACATCCCAAAAACACCATCTGGTTTTTACCTTAAAATATTTTTTTATGGTTCTTTTAAAAAGGAAATTTTAAATTGTTAAGAGGATTACAACAAACATGTTTGTAATTTTATTGCTTTAAGCAGCAATGCAAACAGTGTATTTGCTTTAAAACTTTCAACAAATATTCTCTTCAAATAACCGAATATTAAAAGAAAATTTAATATTTAAATTACAATTATGACCCTTATGACCGACACCAACAGTAAAAAATGCTTCCCGGGGAATTCTACCAGGATAACATTTTGGGAACACAGTTCAAAAATTTTTATGTACTAATCTTAAAATTAATTAAAACCAGTAAGACTCATGTCATTGATTAAATTCACCGTGATTAATACACCAAAGTTATGGGAAATTGAACATTTCAGATGCGATTCATCCAGAGTAGTAGTGGCGGACACAGAGTGACTCCAATAGTTCTTTCGATGTTATTTCACACACAGTTTCTTTTTTTTAAATTTAAGGATGGGAAGAGGTTGAAAAAAGATTAGGTGGCGGACTCTCTTTGAAGGACAAGATTCCATTTGACCAGAATTAATATCCAGCCCGTAGGACAAATATCGATGTAGCAGCCTTGAGAATGTTCGAGAGGAAAGTTCTACGTAAGATTTTCGGTCAAGTGCGAGTGCGAGCTATATGAACCCCTTAATGACATGGGCATTGTGCAGTTCATAAACATACAGCAGCTGCTCTGACTCGGACATGTCTTTAGGATAGAAGAGGGTGCTCCGACAAGACAGGGATTACCCGAATTCGGCGTAGAGGACAACCTTGTCTGCGTTGGAAGGAACAAACCGAGGAGGCCATTGCATCAAATATTGTGACCAACTGGCGAAGGCACGCAAGAAGTAGAAGCGCTTGGAAAGGTTTTGTTAAGGTAAGCCTAAATCTGTTTATCGGATTGTTAATTTTAATTAATTAAGTAAATAACTAAGTTTGACAAAAGATGGCAATGGCGGGGCATTGTCACATGTGGTGAAGGATAGTTTCTTCTTCTTCCTCAGACTCAAAACTTTGCAGAAGTTACTCGATGTAATGTTAAGTCTATCGACATACCTTTCTCAAAGACAGTGGAATGAGAGAGTCGCAATTATGAGATGAATGACCATGCGATTTTAGCATACAATTGAATCAGTCCTCTGCTTATCCAAAGGAATTTAAAATATTACATAAGCGTCATATCGAACTAAAAATGGAACAATGAGGTCAAATAACAAAACAATAAAACTTAACATTTGGTTGAGAGACCCTTTACTCTAGTTGGCATTGATCCAACAAGTTCTTGGCAACAATTGCGTAATATAATGGGTTTATTCCAGTTTCAGAACTAAAAATAATTGATTGTTTTTGGAATATTTTTGTAATTTTTTACTATTCATTTAATAATATTAAATACTCTATAATTTCTAGCAATGACGATTAGTGTTTAAACACTCAAAAATATGTTTCAACAATCGATCGTTCATTAAAACAAACAAATATTTGTCTCATTATTACTTTAACGTGAAGTTTTAAACTTTGTTTTACGTTCTTATTTTATATCAGTAATAATATTTCCAATAAACTTAGCATAAATTATAAAATTGCATTTAAAATATGCTTTTTAACATTATGGTTTCAATAACAATATTGAAAACCATCAAACTATTGTATTTTTCTGAATTTAAATTTAAGCCACTACAATGGTATTGTAATTTTGTAATGTACTTGACTATTTATAAGCGAAAATGCCTATAAATTTACAAGTATGTATTGGCAATAATAAACAAAACGATTTCCTTGCTTTTTTTTATGAATAAGTATTTGGAAATATTTTTTATTGGACAACATTTCTTTCTTTTTTCACAAACTCTTTCACATTTTCTCCCAAAATAAAACAAAAATAGGTTAAAGTTTAATATACATATATGTAGGTATGTTGGCATATACATACATATATATACCATATACATGCATATCAGTGTGTGTGAGAGAGTTGATGGTGCATAGCACCACAATAGTAATAAAAATAACCTAAAAAAAGAAACGAATTCGCTTCTATGTTTGTTACGATTTACGCAAAAATAAAATAAAATAAAATACAAAAAAAAAGTAAAATAGGTAGTTAAAATGAAAATAATTACCATTCATTTGTATGCATCAAAGTATGTGCATACATACATATGTAGATAAAAATACAAGCAGTAGAAATATAACAAAAAAGTATGTAATAAAAACTGCTTAAAATTCGTTCGATTGTGTTATTTATTGTGTAGCACTTAAGTGTGTTTTTATGTTGTAACGCTAAAATTCACATCATAATGTTTGTAATTTATCACAATGTTAGGGTTGCCAAATTTTTAAAAAGAAAATTCAATTTAGCTAAATTACTTTAAAAAGGGGGCCTTTTTTTTAAACAAAATCTGATTTTTTTTATTTAACACTTCTTTAAAAAAAAAAATAAGCAGAAAAACAAACACGATCAAACTAAATTATACAGGCAAAATTAGATCATAATAACAGTAAACACTTATAAGAGCTCCAGGACGTGGGGATATCATCAGAAATTGCTTTGATGATGAAATGGCAATGGTCTAGAAATATAAATAAATCGATTGCCTCATTTGTTCGAGGTATTCTCCGCTAGATTTACTTGAAGGCGTAACTTCGTTGGAAGATACGTTCAATCGACTAGACTCTACTAGACTGGTTTGGCTAAGAAAAGGACAAATACATTTCTGTCCTTTAAACTATCGCAAAATTGCGATTCTCACAAGCCCCTGTGTTTTATTGGAAGGCATGACGATGGTATTCCATCAAATGAGCCTGAAAAATTTGTGGTTTTGAAGAGGTGGAAGATATATGTATACCTCTCAATTTATATGTCAGTGGTCATAACTTATCATTTCCAGTCATTCTTGACCGATTTCTCCAAAGTAAAGATTGCTACAATAGTAAGATATATTAGGAAGTTAGGGTGGGTTTCTTAAGGGAATGTGTGATCTCTGGAATGGTTAATAATTGGTATCGCAATGGGCCCAAGCGTTGGTCAAAGTGGGACCTTATTCTTCCAGGTGAGCACATCACCTAACCTAATCTACCAATGGTTAACGCCATATCGACTGTTGCAACTAGTATGTATTGACCACTAGTATATATATTAAAAAATCTGTTGCCCCGCCCCATCTGTTCCAGAATCAAAATCAAAGCAAAAACAAATTGATATGCAATAAATGTATTAGTTTTAAAGTCTCAAATGCAATTGTTTTATTTTCTCTAACCAAATTACTAAACAATAGTTGTTAATTAAAGTTGGCTGGCAACCCTCTTACCATTATGCATCATTGATCGTTATCATTATTATTCATGTTCATGTAATACACATATGGACATAACAATTAAATTTGTTATTGTCTTGTTGTTGTTGATTTTGTTTTTTACTCTTTATGATTATATGGTTTTTTTTTTAAATACTCTTTTTGATGCCCTGCTCTAAAACTTTTTTATCTCTCCTTCTCTCTCTCTCTATGTTGTCTGTTATTTAATTTGTTTAGATTTTTGTTTTCAATGATTTTCTTTTATTTCGGATTAATTTTTCAAACGTCTACGTCTATGTCTATTGTTAATAGTTGAGTTTTTTTTTCTTTAAAGTATGCCCTCTTGATTGTCTTATTAGCTGTTTTTTATTTTTATTTTTTCTGTGCGTCTTTTTATCTTTAAGGTGTAGATGTATGCATGACTCATACAAGATTATTATGATTACGTCGGTTGGTTTTAAGGTAAATGGTTATTGCCAATGCTGGTAAAAAAAATTGTATAAACAATTGAATAAGTGTGTGTTTGGAATTAAAATAAATATTTTTTGTTTGTGATTTATTGACTTAAATTTTTATTTTATTTATTTGTTAATATTTGTTGTACTGGCAATAACAACAACAAAAAATAATTGGAAAAAAAGAAAAGAAAAATATAGAGAACAAGTGTTAAAAATACAATATTTTGTATTGCTTTTATTTATTTTTTTATTTTCTTAAAAAAAATTTACACGTTTCTTATTTATTTTGTAAGAAAAAAAAATGAAGTCATCTTTAAACATTTTATTTGTTAGACAGTTGTTGTCATGTTTAAAATTTTTTTTCAATTCGTCATAAACATGTCAAAAGTTTTGTTGAGAATTTAAATATTTTGTTAAACAAATAACAATCAATTAATTGTTTATGAAAATACAGTCTTTTCACGCCAATAAATATTCCCAATAGCTGTACTGGAAAATGATTTTTTATGCAATTATGCTTAAATCATGGTTATTCGCATTTTCTTATTGCAAAATAAAAAAAATAAAAAGGGCGAGACTCTTAAATTAGCAAAACTTCTTAATTATGTACGCACTCTCTCCCTCTCTATCTCTGATGTAACCATGCAAAATAGTAATTTGAATGTCAATTGTTTGGAAAAAGTAACGCTTTAAAGCGTTTTGCATGTTTCTTTTCAGTCCTTCTTTCTTCTATGAAATACCAGACTTTCATTAAAAACCCTTTTATATGGGAAATGGAAAAAAAATTTCCAACGTTTAAATTAGTTTCGTAAAATAAATTAAAAATAAAGAAAGTATTCACATAAAACAATAAAAGAAAAACATTTAAATTATAACAATTACAAAGTTGTTGTTGTTGCTGCCATGACTTTTATTTCATCTTTAGCTTTTTCCATCAAGAAAACAAAAAATAAACCAAAAAAAAGAAATAGAAAAACTATGCCCCATACAATTAACCTTGTGTAGATGTTGATGTTGTTCTTTTTTTATTTTTTTTCTTTGCTGAAAAGCTTTCAGCTCAATGAACACACAACAATGGCTGCTAAAGACACAAACAACAACAACAATAATAGCGCACAGCAGAAACAGGCAAGACTGTTGATGATTTATTTGCTTTTTTTTTTGTTTAATTTTTTTTTATTTCTGGCTGAAAAAAGCCTGTCATACTTGACATCATTGAATCGGTTAAGCGAACGCAAAAATCTAATGCAATTAATAGATTTTCTATTTTTAAATAGTTTTTTACATTTTTTATATGGAAATTTGATGTAAAAAAAACACAAACAAAAACAATTTGAAATGGTGCATCATTAACTGTACTTAACAGCAATGGGAAAAAGTTGTCAATTACAAAATTAAAAAGAAAAATTAATTGCACAATCATTCAGATTCGCTGAATGTAACGGCTTTTGGGAATTCTGTTGTATACACTTAAATACAATGGTAATTTATAGGGGAAATTGTTTAAGTGTATATGTATGCTTTTGCTAAATAAAAGAATAAATTTGTAAAAAGCAAAAAATTGCATTTCAATAAGTACTTTTTACAGACATTTTCATCTATTTAAAGCTGTAAATCAATACGCAGTATACATACACATGTATGTATGCATATTGAATAAAAGTGGGAGTAAATGAAGGCAGAATACAAAACGTCACACTCAACTGATATTTGCGTAGTAAATGTCAATGAGTGGGTGTCTTTATCTTAATTTTTATTCTCGCAACTCTCCAATATATTTTCGAATAAAAATAGCCATTAGCAGCAGCTATAATCAGACTTGGTTACGATTTGCAATAATTGTGTTAGCCATAGTTACCAGTTGATTGCTATTTTTATTTATAGAAAATAAATGTTAAACAAACAAAACGCCATGAATACATATTTTACAGACAGGGTTATTCCATAAGTGATTTTAAAACTAAAGGTTAATAAAGCATGCATAAAACTTTCATTTCCTTCTTGAACTTTTCCATCATGTACGAAATTCAGTGTCATTTACATAAATGACCTCCTCTGGATTGGTTATTGTTTGTTTTCGACAATTTTCTCGCATATTGCGGTGTGTATTTTGGCGATAACTTGACAAATATTGCTTTACATTTTTCAATTATTATTTCGGTAGAGGCGGTCTTTGATGCAGACCCGCAGAAAAAGTCTAACATTGGGAAAACAATAAATTAAACTTTCTGGCAACTTTTTATAAAATACGACCAAAATCGGTCATATTATGTGGGTTCTAACACCTTCTTGTTGAAGCAGTATACCGTCGTCCAGTCCACCTATTCAACTGTACGCCAAAAAATCTATCATCATACGACCACAGCGCTCTAATTGAGTAAGGGTTATTTCAGGATAATTTTAAAAAAATACGACCCAATGACAATACTGGACAATAATGTCCACAAAACAGTCACTTCTTCCCCGATGCAATAGCTTTTATGAAATCAATTCTAAGTTCTCCGTATCCCATGTGGGACAATATTGCTTGTTTACTGTGTTCGAAAAATCAGTATTGAAAGTTTGTTGTTTTAGCACTCAATCAGTGTACTCAAGACATTATAAAAGGTTAAAACGGCTTTTATAGTTATGCGAATTGGACTATATATAGAAGGAGATGTTAATCCAAATGGAAAACATGGGCCTAAATGCTGAGAACGCCATTGAATCGAAAAATTTTATTTATCCGTCATAGTTTTTCTAACTGGAGCGTTATTTTCGGCCATGTGTACATTGTGATGACACTTTAAAATTCTTTCTTGCCAACAATAGGTTGGTAATCACTCGGCAATGCTTGAACAGTGGTCGCATTTAAATCGATTAAACGATTCATATTCGTATATGAATATTGAGATGAATATACCATATTTGACAGCTGACAGGCTTTGCCATCAATATTAAAAATAAAATGAAATTAAATCCATTAATAGATTCAATTACTACAATTTTATTAGGAATTGCAGTTGAATTCTTTTTTAAATTAAAGATTTTGTTTATACTTGAATTCGCGGAAATATTTCTTCAATTTGTCATTTTTATTTGCTAAATAATTTAATTTTTTTTATTGTTAAAAATTAAATTGACAAGCAAACCGAGAGACGAAAACAAATTTATATGAGTTCATGTGTCTTGATGCAATCACTTCATCAGCGCTGCCATCAACATCGCACTTAATGAGCTGATGACGATGCTGGTCTGTATTTGGGTGCCTGATGAAAACATTGCCGGTTTCACTTTTTTTTTTTGTTACTCTAAACAGTTGATTTTTATGGTGATTCATCATTATTATTTTTTTTATTATTATTTACTCTCAAGTATTATTATTTTTGTACGAAAATATGAATATGTTTTCAAGTATATTTTTCTTTTTTGTTATTGTTATTCATTTAATTATTTTAAATTGTTTTCACATTACTTGGGAATTAAGCGATTAGTTGATAAAAGTATTGGGGTTTTTTCTAAACTCATGCAATTAAAATAAATGAATTATACATACATACACACAGTGGTGTTCAATAAAATAAAACCGCCCTTCTACAAAGTTTTCTAGGCAAAAATAATGACTAAAAGTTAATAATGAGAACTTCTTTTATTATTATAAAAAAATACGAGTAATATTACGATATAGAAATAGCATTTAAAACTTAAAATAAAAGAAATTGTATAGCATTGAGTCATTGGTTGTCTTGAGCCGAATTCCTAATTTGAAGCCTCTTTTTAACGATGTGCCCATAAATAAATTTGAAAGATACGCTTTACGTTTCTAATGAAAATGTTATTTGTGAATTTCTTTGTAATCCATACAAATTTCTGTACAATTATTTTGGGATCGAAACATAGAAACGATGTCAGATTGATTGTTTCAAATGAAAACTTATATAAATATGCGAAACGTCCCGACTGTATTATCGGGCAGTTTATCTGCAAAGTTATGGTGGTGTTATCGAAATAACTACGCTGAGAAAATTCCACTTGTACTGGTGAAATACAATACTTTCCAAGCCGAAATTCACACCATCGAAATATGTGTTCTATTCAACTTGACTATCAGGCGTCCATCTGAGCACTCGGCTGTTATTAACTAAATACGAAAATAGCACATAACTATCTGGGAAATTGAATCAGTTAAGTAGGGAAAATAGCTATTGCAAACTTAAGATAATGAGCAGGCAGATAAGCCTTTGATAGGGCCAGAAACTTTCTGTGAAGTATGAAGAAATGTCTACGAGAGTATACTCGGCAAAAGGGAAGATAAAGAGAAGCGAAAATTCTTCTCAAGCTGAACGAGTTTGAGACAGTCTAAATTTTTATTGGGTAAGTCAGGCAAGAAGCCTTATTAAGAATGCGTCTCGTGTCGAACCCAATATATAGATTCTGTAACGATGAGAATGATTGATGAACCTGTGCAATATTAAAACCTGGATAGATATCAGATGCTGGATAGCGATTTTTTGGTTGACACCAAATGACATCCTGTAGTTTGTCAGCACAACAATAGTAGATATATAGATGAGAAAAGAACAATAAATCGCATGGTTACAGTGCTATGCCACCTCTATACTACAATAATAATATTGAGCACATGTTTTATTAACACTGTTTATAAAAAAAAAAAAAAAAAAACATGTGATTTGAAACCGCTAGAAATGTGGTAGTGTAGTGAACAATTTAAAATCACGTGATTTCGATTGTTATTGTTTTATACACAACAGAACACATATTCTAGGGATTTCAAATATTTTCGATACAAAGTTATACTTTTCCAAAGTTTTTTAATAATTTTAATAATAAAAGAAAAGCAAAAAATTAAAGAAAAATTCTAACAATTAAATAAATTTCTATTTTTTGTTTGCTGGCTGTTGCAAGCACAGTCTGTCATATTAAGTTAATTGGTTACTTTGAAATCGTACCTAAATTTTCATTGCATTGTTCAAAAGTCGCACATTTCAATGGGAAAAAATAACGTGTGATTAAAAATGTTTCAAGATTTGTTTTCCATTATGATATTTAATTATTATGTTTTTCTTTTTTTGTTTACGAAATGGTTTGTTAAAATTTCACACACTCACACAATTCATTTGAAATTATAATTTTTTGGTTACAAAAATTTCACTTAAAATATTTATTTAAGCACTTACCTTTTTGGTACACTTTATTGTTAACGTAAAATCCCATTGAAAATAGATTGCAATTGCATTGAAACGAACGTTTGATAAGAAATTCAAAACGGTAGGTTTGAAGATTGGCTATAGAAATACGTGTTGGTGGGCGTGGCATTTGTTATAAACGTAACGCGCTGTTTTTGTTAATCAAATCGCATTGCAGCATTATTATTCTTTTTTTGCGTTTTAAACATTATTTTAACGATCGATTGCGTAAATGTTTGTTGAATAAAAATTTATTGTTATAAGACAAAGTGCAATAAATTCTTTGGAGACTGACTGACTCTCGCTCTCATTTACAAAAGGGACGTGGCAGGCAAGCGCAGAGACGTGTAGTAAAACATTCAATTGGAGCACATTTCACATATTTTTGGATTGACAAAATTCTCATTCACATATGCAATCATACAATACAATACAATACAATTCTTTTAAGGTGGATGTAAATAAAATATGGACCTTGTCCTTTGGGAGTTGTTGTGTGGTGAAAGTGTTAAACGTGGTGGTAGTGGTGGTTAAGGTGGTTGTGTATTGTTCTTATTGTTGTAGTATTTATTGTATTGGTAAGTAGTTAGCAATTTGTTGTTAAAAATAAAGACGTGCGTGCATTTTTGAAAATCAAATCATTTTTGTCTTACAATTTTACAAAAAAAATTGTTGCATTCCTCTTGCAGTTTGATTTTCAAAAAAAAAAAAATTAAAACGAGCATATCTTTCAGCGATTTTTTTTCGTTATTTTTAATATGCATTACGTTAACGAGTAGTTAATGACACGATTATTATAATATGATAGATTGTGAAAGGTACATAATTATGCTTAATACATAATTGCAATTTATGTTTTTGTGTTTTTGTTTTTGTATAGATTTTCTTTTTTTTGTTTAACCAAATTGTGTTTTTTTTCACCTAAAAAAGTAACTAAAATAAAAGATGTCAACAATTTAGTAGCCAATTCGATATGTTGATTGATAATATATTTAATGAATAGTACATATGTTTATATGTGTGTGAGTGTTAACAAAAATAAGTTGAATTTGAAAAAAAAAACAAATCATACCGAAAGAAAAAAAAATTGTGATAATAATAAATTATTTATTTAGAAAAACATAACAAACACAAGCTTATTTCAAAAGAAATTAAAAATAAAACACATACTTTAGGTTCTTAAATAGCATTTTATTAGCCTTAGTCACAGTAAAATAGGGAATTTTTAATTGATACTTCATTTGTTTAGCCTTACTAGGAGGGTGGGTTACTCTTTGGATTTTATAATTACGTTGTAGGCCTACTTTTTGGACAACGTGCTATTTAATGTTTAATTTTAGCCAGCAATTGTTGTAGTAGTAGTATAATATATTCGGTTTTAAATTTTTGTAATTTGGCAGCAAACAGAATTTGTATTTTTTTTTTTTTTTTTAGTTTTTGTTTTCGTATACAAAATTTGAACCAAAGCATTATACGGGCATAACAAAAGCAAAACCAACCAAACAGACAGCATGCAAATTAAAACCAGAAAATATTTGGAAAACCCAAAAAGAAAAGAAAAAAGGAAGAAAAGAAAGACAATTGAAAAACAATAAAAGTTATTAAAATGGATTTCAAACACTTTAAAAGAAATATTTGGTTCATGTTCATTTTTTGCACAGCATTTGGAAACTTTGCAACGAATATTCTATTCTTATTTATGTATGTACATACATATTTATATTAAAATCACAAATTAAAGAATGACAAAAAACAAAATCCGAATTAATTTTAACATTTATTATCTTAAACAAAATTTCAATAAATCTACTCGGCAACAAAACAACTTAAAATTTGTTTTAAAGTTGCATTGTGCCTGCAAGAGATTTGTTTTAATGTTTTACATTCAAATTACGTCAGCGAGGAAATAACTTTCGTTTTAAATTTCAATTTTATTTTGCTTTCTAAGATTTGCTATGAAAGTTTAAAAATTAAAAAAAAATTAAATTGTTTTCTATGTATTCGAAGCCTAGGCCTTTATGAATGAGTATCAATACAGATTTCATAAAATTCAGATTATTTTCCTAGGTCAGAGTCTATGAAAAATTAACGTCAGACATATTTTAAATAAATTCATAGAAATGGCTTATTTGGAAGGAAATGTTAATACAATTTCTTTATTAAGCATTTAGTTTAATTGTAATCATATTCAATCAACAAAGAAAAGAGAGAAAGCTAAAGCATATAAATTGCAAACAGAAATAACAAAAAAAACCTTTATGGAGATACTCCTGATGACTTTATTCAAGAAAATGTAACTCAAAATTTTGAGATATTGAGTAAATAAGTAATTAATTAACTTCGTTATCTCGAGCCAAACATATATATTCTTTGAGCATGAAAATGTATCATTGAAATACATGCTTGGAATCTATCAGGTGTATTGCATACCAGGAGGTAATACCTGGATGCATATAAGGTGCTGGACAGAGAAGTGGCATTATTGACACCAAACAGCATCAAAAAATTTGCCAGTGGAATAGTCTTGGAGAAGATATTATAGGAATACCCTATAAGATATGAGAATAGAACAATAGTACATTTACTTCCATAGAACTTTATGGACTAACGACACAATGGGAGTAAATCACTATAAGACTTATTGACGTTTTATATATGGGGCGCAAAATACGCATATATTAAAAATTTCGTCACAATTAAATCTTAAAACTGTTCTTTGGACTTTCCGATTACTGCAGTACTTATTTAGGCCGAAATAATGACAGAACATATAAAGATTTACTAACAGAAAAGCGGCCATTAGACCACTTGGGCGTGTGTACATTAAATTTAAGATTATCGAAGAACGCCGAGTGTCTTTGGAGGATAGTGTGGGTTCGATCATTGCAAATAACAACATTACTGAAGCCCTTGAAAAGGCTGATACAAAAAATAATTCACACAAGCTCATACACCAAATTATAATTCTTGTGCAAGGTGGCAAGCTAAACATCTGCCACAAACTTTAGTTATTTGCATAGAAAATATAGGAAAACATTAAACTATTGGTTTAGAGAAGAGATAAATCTCGTTCGCTATTGTTATATGCAGAACAAAATTTGCTTTAAACGTAAATAGAAACTATTTTAGGATCCACATAGTAGTTATAACGGGACATTGGACCCTATGTACACACACTTAGAGGCAGAAGTCATAACAATTTCTGCAGTAGTTGTAATAAATAATTTATCATTTGGTCTGTGCTCAAAAAGTCGATAAGGCCTAAAAAATAGTTGACAATGGACTTAACCTAGCTGCCTAATTACCTAAAATATTAATGATATTAAGAAGTCGTCATAGTCCAGCTTTCTGCCTGGAATTAAAGACCGTAAATCAGTAAATTCCACTTAAACAAAACGACACACACTCATAGGAAATGTCCACTATTCTTATATTATTACAAAAAAATTTTAAATCAAAAATTATTTCAATATCAAAAATATTTGCTTCTTAAAAAAGGAAAATGATGTTCGTAAAAAACTGTCAGTAATTTGAATGCAGTAAGGACATTATTTAACTAAATTTGTTAAATATAAGTTAAAATTTCAAAGCAACATCAACAAAATAAAATTAAAAATTAAAAGCTAGTAAAATTAAATTTTTAGGTCAATAATTTTGCCAATTTTAAAGACAAATCAATCAAATCTGATTAAAAATAATTATGCGAAAAGCATTACAATCAATAGATTAAAATATAGTTCAATAGATTATCATTCTAATAAGATTTATGAAATCTATTTCTTTCTACTATAAAGTTTACAAATTCTGTGTTTAAATACATTTTAAAATACTTATGATTTTTTCTTCTTCATTTTACAAAAAATGAACATGATTTCTTTTAAAATGAAATAAATGTTAATCTAAAAATAATGAAAGGTTAATGGAATGTAAATTAAAACTATTTAAATAGCAATAAAGACAATCGCATACAATTATATAAAATGGAATATAAAAGAAATAAAACTAATTACAATAGAAAAAGTAATAAAATATTTAGAAAATAATTTAAAAAAATAATAACTACCACAAGTTATGTTAATAATAGTTACAGTTAGTTGTTTAGTTAGAGAAAAATGTTCTTAAATAAAATTAGAATTAAACTCGTATTTATGTTTAGTATTTTAATTATATTTTATAAATTGTGTGTTAATTTGTAGTTAGTTTTCTGTTTTACCAGTTATTTAATAATAATATTAATATTTATGGTTAATTAAAATAATTTATTTTATTATGTATGTGTGTAATGTAATGTAACGTTTATATACAATTTAGTTTTTATTTTTGATTGTTTAAATAAAAAGGAAATGTTAATAAAAAAAATTATTGTGTAATAATTAATTACAAAATTTTATTTTTATTCTCTTTGAACTTTTAAAAAGATTTTCATTTGTTTGGCGAGCATTTATTTAATATTTCTAATGATTTTTGTTAGAATGAAAATGAACGTTAGTGGCATGAATATTTAATCCATTTGAGATTTGGGGACAAGTAATTTTGAAATTAAAATGAGCTGATAAGCTTATATTTGCATATAATTATCGAAATTGGTCAATAATTGAACGTAATGTAGTGTAAGTAAATGCATTCGTAAAAGGATAGACACTATTTGGGAAGAGATTTCTGTTGATAACATTAATTTTCAAATACAGGAAGAATGTCTCAAATTGATTTGAAGTATTTTCTTAACAAATCTTGATTAATTCAAATTTCAAAAAAAATATATTCGAAGTATACGAAAAAGCTTATTAATTCCGAATTTTTAGAAATTTTCTCAGCTTACTAATACTACTAATAAACATCGTTTTAAAAATATTTAAATATCTGTAAGGTTTACATATTCTGTGTAGCTAGGTATGCGAACACAGTTTGAAAAAGTTAATGCCTATCTCATCGAAATTTCTTTAAACCCTAAAAATAGTTTTCAAAACAAAAATATGTAAAGCAATTAGCTTTTGTTTTTATAGAAACAACAAAAAAATTATATAAAAAAAGAGAAGTAAAATATTCCGGTTTAATAGAAGAGTGTGAGAGTTATTTAATAATGTTGAGGATTTAGTTTTAAAACATATAAAAATTTAAAAGAAAATAGAAAACAAAAAAGAATCGTAAAAATATTATACAATATTTGTTTATTTTTTTTTTACCTGCTTTTAAGATTGATTATGAATTCAAATGCAGAAGAGATTCGAAAACAAAATACCAATAGTTTAACGTCTGGCGTTTGGAAACGCTGGATATACGATAAATAAATAAATAATGAAACCAATTCATGTTTTATTTTAACAATAAAAAAAACCCATCAGTTTTAAAACTTTATTGAAATATCAAGAATTAATGTATATGATATATATTGTATTTGTTCAATTATTTTTCCTTTTTTTAATTTTTAAACTGATTTTTAATTTTGAGTATATACCCTCTAATATACTTTCGAGAAAGAAAATAAAAAAACACAAGAAAAAATCATATAAAAAGATAAAAAAAAATAAATTTTAATAAACATGATCAAATTCTATGAATTTTAAATTAACTACTAAAGAAAACTAGTTTACAATAATTAATAATATAAGATTAATTTTCTTTTCTTTTTTTTTAGGTAAAATTTAATTTTATATTTGCATTAGCAATTTTTATTTATATTTAATGCTTGTCAAAAGGAAGCATTAGAGTTGTTTTTATTTTCAAAATTTAATTTTTTTTTGTATTTAATATTAATTTTTTAAGTTTTGATGTTGTTTTCCTTATAAATATTTGTTTTTTTGTTTTTTTCTTTTCTTTTAGTTATAAATTAATGCGATAACCACAATTTAACACACAATCTAATCACACATACTTACATATTTAACATAAAAGATTAAAAAATAAAACTTATTAAAAAAAAATAAATATCAAACAAACACAAACAATAAAGAGAGAAAAAATGCTTTTAAAAGTACTGTAAAGTGGCTTTAAAAACTGAATAAGATTTTTGATGTCTTAATATAAAGTTTCGCTTATTTATTACAAATTAAAAGCGATTTATATTTTCAATTTCAAGATTTAAAGTCAATATTACTGGCCTTATTTTAAAGTCAAAGAAAATTGTTTACAACTGGCTTGCGAGAGCTTTGTAAGTGTTAAAAAAAATTATTTATGAATAAAAAAAAAGCACCACAGTAATACAATTCCTGTTCCAATTCCAGTGGAAAATTAATTTTTATTTTATGTTCTTATACGCCAAAAGGGTGTATAATCAGACATAGCTATTTCTTCTGTCCCTTATCTCTTCTTACTTTTCAATCTTTTATTTTTCTGTTTCTTGTGGTCTTCTTTTCTCTTATGGATAGTCATTGAGCTTGAGATATAAAGAGAGGCACTGCAAGCAGATGCCTACATTTACATTAAGCAGTTCACTATATAGACAAGCTGATGACACAGATGGGAGCCTTATCAGCAGACTACTATGCAGTCAACTAATCATTTAATCAAGGTCTCATGAGTTTTACGCCTGGGCACTATTTTTTGAAATCCCCGAACGTTATAGACGTCAAAATTAACACTAAAGCTCATACATTGGAACAAAGAATCGATCTATACAGCGAACTAATGCAAACATGAGAGTGCAATGTTCATTTCTTTAAAAACTGTATATAAATGAGCAGTTGGAACTAATGCGCACTACATTTCTAATTAAAATAGAAGTTTAAGAATAACAGAATAAATTTTATTTGGAAACCCATTGGCTGGGTAATTTAAAAAATCAAAGCTCTGCCTTTCTAAAAGTTAAATTTCGGAACTCAAAAAATTATTTGAATTTTAATTATTTCTTTTCAAATATTAAATAGCCATTTACAGTATTTTTTTTTTCTTAACAATTTTAATAATTATTAATCAAAATTAAAAAAATAAAAAACAATTATAATAATGTTTAAAATATACAGGAAAATATTGATATACGAGTTAAAATAAACGTAAGTATTGTATATAGAAGTCATTAGCACTTTTTAAATTGTAAACAAAAATAATAAATAAATAAATACATTTTAATAAGTATGTAATAACAAGAAAAAAAGGAGACTCATTTTAAAATTGCACTATTGTTTGAGATTAAGAACGTACGAAAATAAATAAAATAATAATTAAATCAAATAGTTTTGAGATTAAGAAAAATGATTTAAAACTAAATTAAATTAATTATTGTTTAAATTAAAATTATGTATATTGATAGTTACTTTCTTTTTTTTTTGTTTAAGTAGAGAAGTTATTGTATTTGTGTATTTATTTTTTATTATTATTATCGTATTATTTATTATATGGAAATATACATACTAATTAAATAAATTTTGTGATTTATGTTTTATTTTTTATTTTTTTGTTCTTAATTTTGTATTTTCTTTTTTTTATGTATAATTTTAATAAATATTAAATATCGTATTTAGTTGTCTAAATTGCAAAATGTGTATGTATTTAATTTCTATATAATATTTATATTTAATAGATATTTAAAGAAGTTTTCAAACAAAAGAAGAAAATTTATTCAATTACTTTGTTGTTTAATTTAATTTAATTTAATTTTTTTTTTAATTTATTTGATTAATTAATTGACTATAATACAAAAGTAAATGCGCTCTTAAAAAACTTTATTTGTATACTTGAAAAAAAAAAAGAAAAAAAATAAATAAAGTAAGTAAATGTTAGTAAAAGTTTAAGAACAATTCATACTACACTACCAAATTACAATAGAAGTTACTTGGAAAAACAAAAAATTTTCTTTTAACTTAATCTAAACCATTTTTCAAATATTTATAGCGAATTCAGTTTTCAGTCAAAGTTCATTTTCGTTTGTATATAAACAATTTTAAAAACCTTTAAAATTTGGATGCCATTCAATACCTTTTTATCAAACAAGTATTTAAACGCTTTAGTAACGTTAGGGAGAAAGTAATCATTCAACAATTTTTTGCTTAATACAGCAAATTTCAATATATATTGTGAAATAATTAACCCTTTAGTCGATTTATATTATTTCGATAGACATTAGGTACATTTTTTTCCCGCCATGTCGAGTATATTCGATGTAAACAGAGTAACATGTTCCTGTTTGAAACTAAAACTAATAATTAAATGCTGAGGCTTTTGTAGAAGTTTATTGGAAAGAATTACAACACTTTCAACATAGATCACAGACAACATGAACCTTGTTTAATCCAATATAAAATTGTTGTAATTCGCCTACGCCTTGTCATAACAAGTACAAATAATTCAAATTAATATCTGGAAAATATTTTTTGTAATATTAAGTTAACATTAACAATTAATAGGTTTATAAAAAAAAACAAAAGTCAAATATTATTCCATTAATATTATCCACGATTATTAACTTCTGGTTAGAATTTCTAAAAACTCTACCAGCAATTGAGGTTCGCTCGATAACCAACATATCGAACCATTAAATTATTTACACTGGCAACAAATTGTTTTATAATTAATCAGATTTGAATTTCTCTATCATCGTTTTACAACAAGGAACATAAAAAAAATTGAAAATGTTCTTGATTTATTTACATTATTGGTAATGTAGACGTTTTGGAAAGATAGTGAATATACTTTCAAATATTTAAACCGTTATGTGGAGTATTTTGTACAATGGGTCAATTCGACCTCCGGGTACTGTACTTGTCTTAATTGACAAGTGCGCGTCCTCTAACCTATGTGGAGTATAAAATTTAAATTCAGCGAGGCTTACAAATTGCAGATGAACTGTTGTATGTGTTAATAAACACTAAAGAACTCTATTAAAAAATAATAATTATGTTGAAAAGAAATTATAATTACAACAGAAATAAAAAAGATGGCAATTACATGAAATAACTGCTTACATATGAAACAACGATGATAACCAACACAGTCAAGCATATCAGAATCATGATCTTCTTTCGTCGTGCTTTGCTTTGGTATATCGAAGCCATCTTTGTGTCCTGTGTTGCAGTCTGCACATAATCTTTAGATTGCTCCACATGATACTCAACGCGATCGATCATTTCACCCTGTGCCTCCACTAACACAGCCATATCCATGAACATATCATGCAATTCCTTAATCGATGTCTCCAATTTCATAATATCTGCATAGCGTGCCTCAATATCGGCCAATGTTTGTTTGGCCTGTTCCGATTCCGTTATGATGCCTTGTGTAAATATAGCTGGATTGTCCTGCTCCAACATATCCTCCAATTCTTCATTTGTGGTAGTACGACCGGTAATTTCCAATTGACGTTGTATTCTACCCTTGCAGCGTTCACGATAATCGGTTTGTGTACGATTGTATTCGGCCATGACCTCTACGAATTTGCACGACAGCGTTGAATGTTGCGTTTTACGTATACGAAAATCAGCTGATGACTTATTCTGTTGTTCTTCCTCTTTAATAATCTGTTCGATGTCTTTTAGTTTACCTCTAACGCGATTGGCATTCTTCTTAATGTCGGCTATAAGATCCTCTAGTTCATGTTTGGTTTTCTCATCGGTCTGCGGAGCCGATAGAATGTCTGAATGTTTTTTCTTAACCTCTTCGACATTTTTTTCGACTTCTTCAATCATAGTCCATATATCCCCGACCTGGGCAAAGAAATCATCCATATACGAATCATAGGTGCTATCGATATTAACAGGAATCTCTTCAAGCTCATCATCGTTCGATTGGGCTGCATGTAAAGCAGCTAATCTGTCTTTTGTCATGATGCTAATTTTATTTCAGTAGTGGTGGCGGCGTTAGGTATTGAGGGGATCTAAATTCTAGTTTCAACAAATTTTTTAAGACTGCCGTTGTGGGAATAATTTTATTTGTAGTTTGTTTATCTATTTCCGATTGTGATTAAATAATATCAGCTTAAAAGCGTTATTAACACTACCAATTTTGGTTCTAGTTTGAAGTTTGAAAAACGTGACTCACTTTTGTTGTGTTTCTTTTCTGGACTTTATTTTTTGATATTTTCAATTTTTCTAAGCCAATTTTTTTTTTGAATATTTTGGTTAAAATTTGTTGATTTATGAATTAGTTATTCTACACTTTTTATTCACCCCTATTTTACGTTTCGCTTTGAATCAAAATTTTCTTCTTTTGGCAATTTTGGTATTCTACGTTTCAATTCCGATTTATTTCTTTCGATATTTCTTTCGAACGAAACTACGTTTTTCTAAGGTGGCGTTTTAGTAAAGGATTTTATTTAAAATTTTGGATTTTATGCAAAAATATAACAATAGAAATACAATAAAATGCTTTATAGATAATAAAGTTTTCTTATTTTTTGGTACTATCTAGAGAAGATTTTATTTATTTATTGCAGGTCAAAAAGAAAAATTTTGGTCGCATTATGTCAAGGAAAATTTATAATATTTTGACACTATAGACCAAAACCTTTTTCCTTCCGGAAAATATTGAAAGCAACCACAACTAGGTTAAGCAGTGAAGAATAATATTGGATTGGCTTAATATATAGTGTTAAAATATTATTTTTTTCTTGACAAAATCCAACCAAAGATTTTTTTTGACCAAATCATTTATAAAACACTTTATTTATTATATTTTTTAACTTCGTTACTTTTTTACCTAAAAAACAAACATAGAACGTAGAAAAACGTAGCTGCGATCTTAACGTAGAACACCAAAATTGCCAAACAGAGCGAAGGTAATTTTGATTCGAATCGTAACATAAGATAGGGGTGACTATAACATTTTTAATGAATTTTTTATTAATTTGTTTCATTTTATATCATTAAATTTAAGTTTTTTATTTGCCAGATTAAACGTTGATATAAAGGAAACCCGTTGGAATCCAAAGAACAAAAATTGTTATCTTTAGGCGACCGTTTTTTATTACATCCGATTTACAACGATTACTTTTGCAATGCCTCGTTATGTGTGGTGGGGAGAGGTGTAGAGAAAGAAGAGGGGTAAACAAAAAGGTCATGTTCCTTTTTTAAATTAATTCCAATTTTTCATGTTCCGCTTTATTCTTTTTTTTTCGTCGAAATAGTTACAGCAAATAAGAGTGTATTGTGTATATAAATTAAAATGCAAATTAATTAAAGTGCAAATTATTAAATAAAAAAAAAAATAAATTATATTTAAAAAAAATACAAAAATATGTGGAACAACGACGTCATTGAAACTTTAATTAAAAATTATCAGCAACTTGATAATTTATACGATAAATCCTTTATATTTAGACCTCACAGAGTTCAAATACAATTTTTTGCAGTTTGTAAAGAATGAAAAACATAAAAATGGTATCGGAGAGAAAAAACCCTAAAAGCTGCCTGCTGTATAATATTCATAAATGATTACATTACATTATTAAATTTTATTTTATTAAAAGGCGAACAAAATTTCTTTCCACTATAACGAGAATAAACAACATTAACAATTAAAGGGGTTAATAGAAATATTAAAGCAATATTCAAATATTATTCTATTTATATTATCCACAATTCTTAACTTCTAGTTACGATTTGTAAAAACTTTTCCAGCAATTGAAGTTCGGTTGTTGGTTATCGCATATCGAACCATAAAATTATTTACACTAGCAACGAATTGTTTTATAATTAATCAGATATTCGCTATCAGCATTTAAAAAAAAGAGAAAATAAAAATATTGAAATGTTTTTGATTTATTTACATTATTGCTAAAGTAGACATTTTGGAAAGATATTGAATATATATATACAAATGTTTAAATCGTTATGTGAAGTACAAAATTTAAATTCGGTGAGGCTTACAAATTACAAACGAACTGTTAAATGTTTTGGTAAACACTAAAGAACTCTGAAAAACTTTAAATTAAAAACTTGAGTTTTTTACTGAAAACTTTAGAATTTCAAAAATGTATCTTTGAAAAGGGTTTAGATTAGTAACTAAAACAGTGTCTTATTGTACGGTTCATTTGAAACTCTTTATGTTGGCAGTTTTTATAAATTCATGAATGAAAATGAAACAACAAACGTAAACAGATTTTTTTTTATATTAATTTTTGAATTTGAAAAGTATATGTGTTCAATAATGGTTTTCTGTTGCATTTTCATTACGTTTTCAAAATTTTTAGGTGCCTAGAATTACAATGACACACTGTTTTGAATTTTTAAACCAAAATGAAACCATAGCACAAAAAAGAAAAAAATGAGGGGCTTAAATGTTTTCATTTTTTGTATTGTTAGAGTAGGTATTGATTACGATCATAGGGGTATAAATGTTTTAAGATTTTAAGAGATTCTACTTTATTTTATAACAATAAATAGGAAAAAAACATTTATTTTTTTAAATACTAAAATGTTTAAGTTAATGTTTTAAAAACAGAAATCCAAACAAACGTTTGATGATTAAAGAATTCGAAAAAAAACGAAATTTGAAAAAAAAAATAAAACTTTTTATAAAACACATCTATAAAAAGATTAATGAAAAACTTTGTTTGCTGTTGAAGTTTTATAAGCAAAAACACAGTAATAATGTTTTTGTTTAAATTAAAATATTTAATGAAAAAAAAAAATTAATTGAAGTTTTATATTTTACTACTTAGTACAATAAGAGAATGAGAAAAAGGCCTTAAAAATGTTAAGTGTAGCTTTTAATTTAGATAGGGGGGCTTGAGAGACAATGAGTTTAATTAGAATTTTTAAGGCCTTTTATGGCAGGTTAATTTTTTGTTTTTTTTTTGTTTTTAATCATTTTTCTATGCAATTTTTTTATCAATAATAATTTGCAAAAAATTCTTTTATTTTATTTTTTCCTTCTTTTGTGTTTTATAATAACAAACTAAACAAAGTTTTTATTCAATTAGAAGTTTAACATTATTTTTTAATTTTTTTGTTTTTTTTTTGTTTCGTAAATTGTTCTTTTGTTTTGTTTGTTTTAATAGTAGCTAGTTTTTTTCTTTTTTCTTGTTTTAATTTAATGATTTTTAATTATATAAAGATTTGTTTTAAATATAATTTGTTTAATGTTATGGTTTAAGAAATTGTTCTAGACATTAGTTTTATTTACGTTTTTTTTTAAGTTTAATATTTTTTTCTGTTTATTATTATTATATTTGTCTTATTAGTTTTAGCTTTTTAAAGAAGTTTTAATATGTAATTTTTTTTTTATTATTTTTTTGTTTGGTTTGATAATAAGATAAATATTTATATATATGTATATAAGGTATATAATATATAAGAATAATTTAATTTTTGTTTTTTATTTTTGTTTTGTTATGTTTAAACAATTTCTTTTAACCATTATCATTAAATGTTTGTTGTTGTTTATTGACTTTTTTCTTTAAAAAGATTTAACTAATTAAAACGACTTTTAATAATAAAAAAGAAAATTACGTATAAATAAAAATTAATAATTAATAAGCATATAACTAAGCGTATAACTAATTATTTAATTAATAAAAATAATAGTGATAATGATGTTAAAAAGAAATTATAATTATAATAGAAATAAAAAAAGATGGCAATTACATGAAATAACTGCTTACATATGAAGCAGCTATGATACCCAACACAGTCAAGCATATCAAAATCATAATCTTCTTTCGCCGTGCTTTGCTTTGGTATTTCAAAGCTTTCTTTGTATCCTGAGTTGCAGTCTGCACATAGTCCATAGCGTGCTCCACATGATACTCAATGCGATCGATCATTTCACCCTGTGACTCCACCAACATAGCCATATCCATGAACATATCATGCAATTCCTTAATCGATGTCTCCAATTTCATAATATCTGCATGGCGAGCCTCAATATCGGCCAATGTTTGTTTGGCCTGTTGCGTTTCCATTATGATGCCTTGTGTAAATACAGCTGGATTGCCCTGCTCCAACATATCCTCCAGTTCTTCATTTGTGGTGGCACGACCGGTAATTTCCAATTGACGTTGTATTCTACCCTTGCAGCGTTCACGATAATCGGTTTGTGTACGATTATATTCGGTCATGACCTCTACGAATTTGCGCGACAGCGTTGAATGTTGCGTTTTACGTATACGCAAATCAGCTGATGACTTATTCTGTTGTTCTTCCTGTTCAATATTCTGTTCGATGCCTTTTAGTTTGCCTCTAACGCGATTAGCATTCTTTTTAATGTCGGCCATAAGATCCTCTAGTTCTTGTTTGGTTTTCTCATCGGACTGGGGAGCCGATAGAATAGCTGAATGTTTTTTCTTAACTTCTTCGACATTTTCTTGGACTTTATCGATCATATTCCGTATTTCCTCGACCTGGGCAAAGAAATCATCCATATACGAATCATGGGTGGTATCGACATTAACGGCAACCTCTTCGGCCTCTTCATCGTCCGATTGGGCTGCATGTAAAGCAGCTAATCTGTCTTTCGTCATGATGCTAAGTTTATTGCAGTATTGTTGGTGACGTTAAAAATTGAGGGGGCGAAATTCTACACTTTTAACAAATTATTTAAAACTGTCGTTGTGGGGATGTATTTATTTTACGTTTGCTTATCTATTTCCGGCTGTGATTAAATAATATCAACTGAAAAGCGATATTAATAACACCTCCAAATTTGCTTCTAGTCTATGCTGCCAGTTGTTAATGGGATAATGACAACCGGGCAACAAGGCGTTTGTGACGTTGGAAGAGGGGAGGGTAGAATTTTGCAGGTGGTTATAGTGTTGCTCGTACTGCTGCTGTTGATATAAGATTTTGCTGCGATTCCCAACAGCCGGGCAAACAGGTATAGAGTTTTTTGAGGCTGTTGAAAAACGTGACTCACTTTTTGTTTTGCCTTCTTCTCTGCACTTTATATTTTCACTTTTTCTTATTTTCTTCTTTTTTTGTTTGCTTTTAGATTTATATACAAATTTCTTTTGTATTCTGTTGAAATATAACAAATTTTATTTTATTTTTTTAAATATTTTTGTTAAATTTTTCTTTGTTTTATGATTTATTTATTCTAAACTTTGTATTTATTTTGTGTATAATCTTGCTCTCTTTCGTATATTAATTTTACTCTTTACATTTCTTATGCACTCTATCTCTTCTTGATTCTCTTTTATAAAACATACTCATTTACTAAGAGAGGAACAAGCATTTAATATCCGTGTGTTGATTTGTTTCGTTTTTTCTTTCCACTTATTCTTGTGTATTATAAAATGTTTTATGAATTTTTATTAATTTATTTCATTTTATATCTTTAAATTTATGTTTTTTCATTTGCTAGATTAAGAAGTTGATATAATTTTTTAATATAACCTTGGCCATTAACAATAATAAAACCCGTTGAAATCCAATTGTTTCTCTTATGGCTTTTATATTATTTTAGTTGTTTTACTTGTACTTTTAACAAACACCCAGAGTTGTATATAATTGGTATTATATTTTTAGCACAATAGTAGTAAATTTTTCTCTTTCAACATTATTCTTTAATAGAATTATTAAATTTTATTTAGAATAACACTTTATTTTATACAAATTTTATATAGAAAACACTAAAATTAACACGTTTTTCTGGCTTGGCTTACTTTTATATTCTAATGGCTTTCAGCTAAAGCTTATAAGTGCATAAGTAAGTGTACATTTGTGAGATTTTTTTCTTGCTTTTTTTAATCAATGGTAAAAAAAAATCGATTTTCTGCGCAAAGAAGCAGCCTTCGTTCACAAAACTTTAAAAGAAAAAAACAAAAATTGTTATTTTCAGGCGGCCGTTTTTTACTATATTATATTCCTTTTATTATTTTTTTTTTCTTTAATCAAAAAGGGGAGGGAGATTATGATGGTCTTCCTTTTTCTGATTCACGCGCGTCGTACAAATCGCATGAAATTTCGATTTTTTCTTTTTATAATTCAATACAACGGTGGGTGTTTAAAATTTCTTTCTATATTAATTAATGATGAATATATGTATTCCAAAAATAAACTTTTAATAATCACAAAATTTGTTTTAATATTAATTTGCACCACTGCTGCTGCTTCATTTATTTAAGTTGATTATTATTACCAAACAACAACAAAACAAAACGTAACAAATTATTCTGGCTAGAATTCTTTTTTTATATATATATTGTATTAATCAATCTTTTTGCTAAATTTTTTTGAGATTATTTCCTCTACACCCGTTTGCAATAAGAATTGTGTTACTTTATGTCACTTCGTTACTATATTTAGCAACGTTGCTCTCGTTGTAAAGGCTTTCTCACGACTGAATTGTACAGCTCTTGTCGCCATAATAAGAGGTCCACATGAAAATCTTTATAAGTGGAACGTGTTTTAGAAGAGTATGCGTTTTAAAAATAATACTCTCTTAAATAACATGACAATAAGCTCTTAAAAAGTGAGGGAGTGTTTGTTTTCCTTATTTGTACTTTATTTCTGCAATTTTTTTCATCTTCTCTTTTTATGTCTTCCTTTGTACAACTTTTTATCAAGGATAACACAAAATACAGAATTCCGGTTTTTGGGGAATATTAGCACACACGATTAACTTTTAATACGTATATTTATATACGATATGTATGTAAATAACTTTTGATCAAATATTATAAATTTTATACAGTATTTCTTAATAGCCACAACCACTTGCCACTTGCTTGCCAAACATTACGTCAAAACTTTTAATATTTTTTGTTCTTTTTCGTGTCATATTCTTGTGGTTCTCTTTAAACGGTTTTGTCTATTTATCGTCTACCACCTTAACAGCAACAACAAATAAAAATACCAATTTTGTTTTTTTAGTATTGGAATGTATGTTGTAGTTGTTTCCATTTCCCTTTGACATTTTTCACTCTTCTATCTTTCATTTTATTTAAATCCACCGTAAATGCATTGACATTTCTTAGGCGACAATGTAAACAAACCGTTGTATGTTTTGGTCAATTCTACACAGAGTTGTGATAAAGAGTAGTAGTTTATATTATAGCACATATTTGAAAATATTTCCCTAAGAAAAACTCATAATGAGTTCTGTTCGGATTTTAAATTAAAATTAATTTAAATTAAATAATAATAAATTAAATCTATTTGGATTTTAAATAGAATAATTTCAATATATAGCAGACATATTGCGCAAGTATTAATCAAATTAGCGTTAAACAATAACAAAAAATTAATTCAAATATTTACATTTCCGCAATTATACATAAAAAATAGGCAGAAATTCAAAACTTTCAAATTATCGGAAAGAATTTGAAAATATAATTTAAACGAATTAAAAAAGCTTTAGAAATACTTTTCATTATCTAAACAAGTGCACAGACTGAAAGAGAGATAGAGAGAGAGGGCGATGTTTCTTATAGTTTTATGTGTAAAAAATTTAAATTGTTTTTATAAGTCTTTGATTGTTTGTCAGGTCGTTAGTAGCTGGTTTGAGAGATGGCTTTGTTTCTTTCTGTTTTCCTTCCATTATCCTATCTTCTTGACTTCTAGATCACCTACCGTCAGTTGGAATATCTCTTTCCATACATTTTCTAATGCACATTATATTTCGTGTTTCTTCTAACCACAATGATTCTACTTCTTTTCGTATGGATATATTTCGTCACCCATCTTCCTAACATAACCTAAACGATTTCAACATAAATCTATATATATAACACTACAGTAAATTTGAATCGCTAACACAGATTGTTCAAGACCTTATTATACCTTTCATCTTTTTTAAAATTAAAAACCACACAATTTTGACAGGCTTTTTAGACCGATCACCAGAAGAAATTTAATACATAATAATGAAAGTGTGAACACTACTTTGGCAACAGCATTACAGGTATATACACTACAACTAATGTCTTTAAAACAAAATCTTTGGTTTTTCAAGGAATTAAACCACATTTGTTAGATGGATGTGGATGGCCCAAGTAAAATCGGTTGGAGAAGAGAGTAAAGAACTACATAATAGCTTATAACGAAGTGATCATAAAAAAAGATGAACTCAACATAGTTCAAGTTTCTATCGGAAGAAACCATCGTTCGCAACCACTGAGAATGAGAATAAAATGCCATAAGACCATTGATTTTTCTTTATGCTTCTTAAACAAATTTCAACAAAAAGTAGACCTTAAAAATGTTATAAATCACCTTCGAAATTGGAAGAACTAAAATAGACTGTTTCCTGTTTTTGTAACTCAAGTATTTTCAGCCGATCGAAAATTTACATGAAAACTACTCAATTCCTCAATATATTTGAGTTTTTAATACAATTTTTAATCGCATGAAATCGTTGATCTTAGAGAAACAGCGGCCATTGAACTTTTTGCAGAAAACATAAAACAAAAGTAAACTAAATATAGTTAAATAAAATACGAATTTGATTTTCAGAGGAACTGGGAGTTAAAAAAATCAGACGACAAAAACATATGTATATAAGGAGAGGGTTTAGCAAATTTGCTTCGGTCGAAGAACTGTTAAATAATATATAATATTTTCAAATAATAATAATAAAAAAGTTCATTAAATGAATATAACATTTTAATTTAAAATCTTAATATTAAATTTTTGTTCACTAATAAGTCAGATAAAGTCAGTTTAAATACTTTTTCATTTTCAAATATAAAACTAAATACAATAGTTTTTAATCAAAATAAACAAAATAGCATCTAATTAATATTCAATAAAATTTTGTTTAAATGTAAGATTTTAAGCAACAATAATTTTTTTTCTTCTTTTTTCAGCTTACTTAATTGTATTATAGATTCATATTCACTTTATTCACTTATATTTCTTATTTGAATTCAATTTCTTTTTTCACTTTTTGTTTGCAAATATTTAAAATTTAATTTTTTGTTTTCATAGTTTTTTAACACTTTCATTTCAACTCCCTTAGGGTTTTTGTTTTATATGGACTTTATAAAAAGAAAATAAAATAAAACGGACTTACCGGAGTCTTTGTTGTTAACACCACACCGCATATCTCATCACCAACCAGAAATTGTTCACCCAACATGGCCATACAGACGTTTTCCCACGCACGATCAATTTGATTTTTACGCAAACGTATAACCCATTGGCCGCCTTTTGAATTGGCTGGGTCTTCCCACATTGGTTTAATGCCCTGTTTGAATAGACTCAATTCACGGTACATTGTTAAGGCTGTGGGACGTTTCAGATGCGAATACAGTGACCACCACTGTTGGACACTGGCACAGCGACCCACTACACGTAATGCTTTACTATAATCCGTTGCACGATGTGCCCCTTTACGAGAGAACCACAACCAATATGTGTGCTGTAGACGATTCTCATGAGGACCAACTTCTAGAGGTGGCAACTTTTCAACATCAATATTAGTTTCCATATCACTTTCGTCGCTATCATTTAGATCTGGCCACATTGTTTTATTCGTATTGTAGTAGCTGGAAAGAATGTGTTTTTGTTTTTAATAAAAGAACTAAAGAAATTATTTTTACAATAACTGTGCAGCGCTAACAGACACACATGATATATCCATTGGTAGGCGGACTTGAAGGTTAACATTTTGACAGTATCCTGTATCATATTTAGTATTTGTACTGTTGTTGTTGTATTTTATACAGAATATTTATGTATATCTAATAGTTTGAATATTTATATCTGTTTCATATTTTCAGATTCTATCTATCTATTCATCCAATCAAAACTAATGTAAACCAAATTCGATAGTATTGTATTAAGCTCTTCGTAACTAGTTTGTTATTTTTTTTTATAAAATCTGAAAACCTAATAATTCACAAAGTTGCAGACAATTTTTGTTTTGTTTTTGGCAATTAGGAAGAAGGAGTTCTGTGATAGTGTGAACTCTCTATCCGGAATCGACATTCAGGCTCTCTTGAGGTTTATAAAGGTATAGCGCTGACTCTAGGGATCATCTATACACTTTTTCCCATTTTTTTCCTCTTTTTCTGCTTAACTATTTCATCTTCTTCTCCTCATTTCCTTTTTCGTCTCTAGGACGATCACAATGGATTCAGTAACCACCGAGTATCGGGAGACATCTATTAAATAATTCGATTCTTATTAAAAACAATTTAGTGCGACTGCGCAATAAGAAAACGCAGGCATTATTGTGCGATTGTAAATGATGTTGGGTCTTTTGATTAAACTAATATACTCGTACATTAGGTGGCATACAATAATCAGATATAAGAAATCTTTAACTGATCGCCATAGTGTAGCATGTGTTGGCTTACTACATGAGAGCACATAAGTTTAAATCCTAGCACTCTGGACATCTTAAAGCAAAAGAAAAATAGTCTGATAAAATTAAGCAGCAGGCTAGGCCGAAATCCTCTCTAAAGCTCTATTATTGCCCGTAATGCGCGTTCGTAAGGTCAACTGCTCTTAAAGTTTACCACGGATTTGACACTAATTATTGGACAATAGTCCACCTGAGGTAATTGCAACATGTTAACTACTCTTACCAAAATTACTGATAACTAATTTCCGTTGGGGAATGTAGCGGTTAATGAATACAACAGTTATTTTAATGTATTACTATATATGTACATACCTTGGCCTGGGCATTTTCGTTTCCATGCTGGGTGGATCATAAATCATTTCATTTCTCGGTGGTGTTTCAGAATGAGGCGATTGACCAATTCTTTTGCCGGGCATAATTTTATGTGATTGTTGTTGCGTTGATTTCGCTGAAGAAGAAGTAGAACTAAAAATGGACAAAAAAAAAGATTGTTATTGAAAAATTATTTTACAAAATATAACATTTCATTTTAAATAAACAAGAACTGCACAAATTCACTCTGTTGATTTCATAAATTAACAATAAGATGGATTGCTTTTCGAAGTTCAAGTAAGAAAACTTTAGAATTTAAAAAAAAAAAAAAAATTCTGTCATTATTGGCCACAACATACTGTTTCGCATTTATTATGCATGTTGGGTCTTCTCAGTCAACGTAGACCCAAATTTTCATTCATATCAAAACACAAGAGCAGAGCACAACGATAACATAACCTAACATAATAATAATAGTATTAGAGAGATGCAACGATTGAACAAACACTACCACTACTACCATGATAACACGGCCAACATAATAACAAGCGATAAAAAGAAAAACTTGCACAAATAGTGATCAGTTCTTGTTTTTGTTATTACGATTCCTTGTGCCTTCGAACAACAGCGCTGCTGATCGTAATCGTAGCAATAAAAACAAATAGTGTCGTCTGTCCGGCAATTGGTTAGCCAGGCAGCCAACATAATGAACGTCGTCCCACTTACGTTTCGTACTGTTTTGCTGGTTGTTTCTCCATTTCTATTAACAAGTTGTTATATTTATTTATTCTTAATTTATAATTCGTTTGCCGCAAATTAATTGGTGATTGTAATAGAAAACGTTGTCCTTTTGTAGCTTATTTTTAAGTCTCCGAGTTTTTTGGAATCTTTTTATTCTGTTTGAACTGGACTCCACTAGTTTTATTTTTCTTCTTATTAATGAGTTCCTTATTGTTTTCGATTGTATGCTTTACGTGTGTGTCCGAGTGTTTGAAACTATTTTGAGTGTGTTTTTGTGGCTCTCCGTCTGTCCACCGCTTACTATGTGAGTTGTATTGGGGGAGTTTGCAAGACTCTGCTTGTGTTTCAAATGGAAAAACACAGTATAGGCCTTCGTCCAAATGAGTGCTGAATCTTTGGTTAGATTCTCTTGTGGTTAAGGTTTACTAAACACTTTCAGTAAATGGCTAAAATTGGTAAAAAGTTTCTTTAAATTCCAATAGTAAAATGACAAAAAAGGTTCTTCTCTACGAGTAGTTCTGATGTTTCAGTTTGCGTTTTGCTTTACAAATAATATTCTTACTGAATGTCGCAATTTTGACGTTTTGTTTTAACCATGTCATTTCTACCACATAAACATGCTCTTCGCCACACATACACAGAGTTGATAGAAGTGTATTAAATTGTAATTGCAATTAAAATAAAATGTACTAAAAATGAATATAAAGTTATAAAATGAAATTAAATGGAGTCACTGGAGCCATTTGTTAATTGTTTATCTAAGCAACAAATTAATTTAATTTTTTTTTAATTTTTTATATGTTAGTACAACTCTGTTATATTTTGCATATTTTGTTTTGATCATAAACTTCTTCACAGTATTGCAAAATTGAGATTTTGAAATAGTACTGAACTATAACTGAAAGAGTACCTTTTTGCAGCAAATGGTAGTTTTATAAAAATATATTTATTTTATACCCTTAATACCTACGGAATGGAATAGAAAAACTAACTAACATGTTTCTCATACACGAAACAAAAACAATTGATTCCAAACGTAATGTTTAGTCAAAAATGTAGACGCGATGGTTCATTCAGCATTGCTTTTCGTAATCTAAAAGCGAACATACATACGTTAGCCTCTGGCTAACCGTTAGCCTAACCCCATTTTATAGTTGAAAAGTGAAAATCATAAAATCTGTAATAATAAAAAAGTACTGAAATGTTTTGAATTTGAACAGGAAACTGTAACCGGAAATCTATAACCAACTTCTGAAAAAGAGGGAAAAAATTAATGAATTCTTTCTTTAATAATTTTTCCTGATTTAAATTTAGATCCGATACAAATTTTACAAAATTTAGATATAACAGATACAAAAAAATTATAAATATTTCGACAAAGAATTTCCAATTTGCAAAAGCATTTTGGGAATAAAAATAAAAAAGTAATTATTCCAAAATTCATTTACAAAAAATTTAAATTTAATTATTTATTCTTTGTATGCAGTTTTCTAATTTTAATTTTTTAGAATTTTAAATAGAATGACACAATGGCAACATTGTTTTAATTATGCAGTATCCAGACATATCGGTGAATGCCTCCACTAACAGATGTGAAAATTGCTTATTCTAGACACGGACCTCCCGAAACACGATATACAGTACATGTATTTATGGTAATACCGTACTCATTTCGAATAACGGCACTTTGGTGAATATGGATTTTATTCACCACACCGGATAAATTCATCACATTTTGCAAAAACTCACCACAAATACAAAATTCAACTCAAAAAAGTAAAAAATTTATTTTTTTGCTCTTTGCAACCAACCAGCTCGAGCAAACGCACAAACACACAACAAACACAACAGAAAAATCAACTCCACAAAAACACACCCATTTTCATTATATTTTTGGCTTTGTTTTGTCCGGTTGGTTACCCTACTACGTACATACACACCTACCTACCTACCCCCTGCACTACTCTCTACCAAAGTTTTCCACCTACAACATTCACACACGCCGTTATGTTTTTTTGTTTCCGTTTTGTCTGACCTGGGGTTTGAACAGTGGCGTCTAAAAGCTACTTATTCATTCTTCTTGTAACAACAACTACTTATTAGACAGATATACTACATAGTACATTAAACAAACGGGTATAATTTTTACTTAATAAGCCCGGAAACGGAAAGAGAATGTGCGAATTGTTTTAAAATATATTTTAATTTTTTAATAAAACAAAAAATTTTGCCAGCAAAGAGTTAGTTTCATTTTTTAGTGTACTATTTATTGAAAAAGTAGTAAATTTAATGCTATTATTAAAAAAATGGGTTATTTTTGTTCTCTCAGTAACAGTGAGAGAGAGAAGTATAAAATGAGAGTCATTGCGGGTAAACATTCACGCAGTCAAAACAATATTGCACTCACACACTTACGATAGTTACAACAACAAAAAAAACATATGCATGCAATCACATACAAAAAGCGCGTGTAAACACATTTGCTACTATTACATTGCACAAAAATACTGCTGAAAAAGTGTAGGTGTGTAGGAGAGTGATATAAAAATTTTAAGCAACTAAATTCATACTCATTTATGTACGTACATTCATTCATTTACTATTTTGGCGGCCAAGGTTTCTTTCTCACAACAATACACATTTTATGCCACTCACACATACATACATACACAGGCGTACACACGTTTTTACAAACACTTTTGAATTATACTGACGTGTAGCGTCCTTTTTTTTGTTTTTAACAACTTTTCTGTTCTAATTTCTTTCTTGATGGTTTCTCATAATTGCTTGGCGTTAAATGAAAATTTAATACGAGACCCCATCATACGTTGTATCATCACTATATGAGTTTATCCATTAACCACATTTTGTCTTCATTATGGCTAAACGCAGTCAGTCTGTCATCGCTTGGCTAGTAAATTTATGATTTCCACTAAAGAAAAAAAATAAACAACTTAAAACACACACAAACACACGTGTAATGAAAAAAATGGAACTTGCAGGAACAAAAACAAAGAAAACGCTTAAGGAGAGAGAGGTACAAAAATGACTGACTTCTTGTAACAAAAAACCGTTTAAAAATGAACTTAAAAACACATCCATTGGAAAGCATGATTTTCTTAGTTTTTCTTTTTAACTTGTTTTTATTATTATTATTGAGCTATTTAATGCCCTACCTGTATGATATGTTCCGTTAGGAGTGTATGAAATTAATCGAATAAAAGAATGCGGTTTATCGAATAAATGAAATATCCTTGATAGATAGATTGTCATATGAGTAGAAAGAGTAAAAGGAAGCTATAGTAGGTCATCTATCTTCATGTGCATTAATTGGAAGCAGAAGAATTAGAAATCATTGAAGCGGGGATCGTGTAGATCGCAGGGCATCTCTATCAATTACAATTGATTCATCACCGTTGGTCAACTGCTTCAAAAGTGGTTTAATTTTCGGGGAAAATGGTTCTCAAGCGGTACTCAGAGGGTGACTCTGATTTCTCTGCATCGTTTCTCTTCCAAATCTCAGAAGAGTTTCGAAAAAGGTTACTTAAATAGAACAGATATTTTAAGATTCTTGCGCTATTATCACAAAATGAATCCGGTATGGCATCAAGACCTTCCAAATAATTTGTTTCCTTGAGCCGTTATGATTTTATGTTGAGGAAATTTGTGCTGCTATCACGTCCTGATTGAGAGCTCGTCTATTTTCAAAACATAAACTGGGAAAACAGCTTTATATTCAATAGAAACTTAATATTTGGCTTACATCAATGGTGCGCAGAAAAAAGGACATCCAGCCTACTAAAGGTGGGTGTCAACCTATTGCGTTACTTACCACAGATGATTGTAATTTTCTGGATTCAGACAGTTTATGAAGGAAGCTCACCAAGTAGCTTTTTCTACATGTAATGATCACAAACTTAACTTAATGGACAATAAGTTACAGTTGTCATATCGGTTGTAAAATAAAACATTCATGTTCATCTCGTTAGAAAAACAAAATGTCCTGTTAGGAGAAAATTAATTTTATTTTTTCAACTAATTTTCTAAAGTCAATATTCGAATTTCTCTAAAGTGACTACTCTGCAGCACTAACACTTTTAATTTCACTTTATAATGAACCTTCCAAGTTAAATCCTGTGCTAAAAAATTAATTTCACAAATAATCTTGGCATTCAGTTGCGGTTTGTGATTCCTTCAGAACAGTTCGTCTTAAGAAAATTGAAAAAAAAAATTGAAAAAACTATGGCCAACCAAATAAAGTGAAAGTGATATCAGGGGATTGATTATAATAACTATTTTTGAAACATGCTTTAAGCTAAGAAATTGAGTTAAGTTTTTCAGTGATTATTTTAAAAGTGAAATGTGATTGACAGTAAAATGGCGAAAATTATTTCAACAATTAAGGCAACATTAACGCGTATTATTTTCGGAGCTCACAGCATCATAGCGATATATCAAGTGGTCGATAATAAAGATGATATTATCTACTGGTCATTGACAGCACCACTGTTGCTCCTGTTATTCGAGGGCATATTCACGATATTTATTAAGAAAACCCAAGAATGGAGATGGTAATTATGGTTCCATGATGTACATTTTCGTTTTACAGCTAAAAAACTTTTTCGTGGGCAACTTTTTTTCGTTTTCCAAAGTAAACAACAATTGGTTGACGTCATGTTTTAGTTTTAGTTTTAGTTTTTCGTTTTACGGGGTTCATTACTATTTCTTTGATTTTCAATTAAGCGTTCAAATCATATTAATTTTCTAACCACCACCTTTAACACGTACATACATATTATGTACATTCCTTCCAATTGCGGTCAATTCACTCAATTTAATTTTGTTTATTCCCATGTCGTTAATATTGATGATAACGATGGTTTGATTTCATTGTTTGTAAATAATTTGATTTCGAAAAATGTTTGTCTATTCCAGATTCGTTATTTATTTTTTTTTTTTTGCTACGAATGGTAATTTCATCACATGGGTGATGATGACTGTATAGGGCCCAATCTTGCAATTTACACAGATTTCTTAAAGAGTTATTATTCTGCATTTTCAGAAGCTCTCGTCTCCAGGCATCTGATTCCAAAGTGTATCGAGAGCACCTTATTATTTCCGGTGCGTTTGTGTGTTCAGCCCCATTTTGAAAGAGATCTCATTTTCTTCTGTATGAGAATTGTGGGTTTTCCACACCCTTTAGATGTTCTGGCCAAATACAACACACCGAGTACAAGACCTTAGTCATTTCTTTCGTTACAATCACAGATCATGAGATTGTAAGTCGGTGGTGTATGTTAATATAGTTCAGATTAAACCTTCTAAAATAGAAAGATACTCGACTTCTGGGTAAGATAATAGCATGGACGCTGTATGTAAAATATCTGGAAACATAACTGGCTGTAACATGACATGGAAGCCTTATATACCATAATGATATGCAAAAGACGTGTAAGGAAATTCTGGGGAAGTAACCTAAGGTATTTGGATTGGATGTATAGCATTGAACCAAACTCATAGTGACCTATAGGATTGGATAGATAACTTAAATAGAACAATGAAAATCTGTTCCACAACCGCGCTGAAGGCTTAAGTATGTTGCACATGGTAGTGAAGTCAAGACTTTGGAGGCTATGGATAGGATAATGGAAGACATGTACTAGACTATCCAGGACCAACCTGTCTCGTAAAGTCTTATTAGTCTTTTAACAAAGGACTGTAAACTCAAGGTACTCTTATCCAGAATGCATCTCGTCTTGTAGACGATTCTGTGTTGATGAGAATGAATCATCAGAACACGTAATTATTACCGCTGAGGCATTAATGGATATCAGAAGCAAACACCTGGTTGCATATCGACTGCTATTGACACCGAGCAACATTCTTTAACATAAGTCTTCTGGTCAACTTTCATAAACTCGATGAATCGACCAATAAGGACGCTTTACGGCAAGTTGCGCTACCGGGTTGTAATCAAATGCCGCTGGTGTTTAGATGATTACTATTCGGAAATAAAAATTTTGTCAGCATAATTCCGATAATTCTCATACGATGTCTCACTTGATATTCCCATTCCTTCGTTCAGCTGTTTGTGCAACTTGAAATAGTCATGATATGCTTCAGTAATTAAGACTGAATGATTTGTTGACTATGAATAAATTCTATCTCTTCTACATTCTTCAGTCAATACAATTATTATCCCATCCTCTGTTGTAATTAACGTCCCTTCTTCGCCTTCGTCTTTGGTGAACAAATTATATTGTTAGTTGATCTAAATAATGTGGAAAGATAATATTGGGGCTCCTTAAAAAGAAATTAAATCTGATAGAATTTCGATTTTCTCCTTACTTTTCTTCTATTTGTGTAGGTTTTGCCCTTCCGTTTTCTTGTATTTAGCCAGCATAGTGCCGGCAATATGGCTGTTGGAATTCGATAAAGTCGAAAGACGTCTGCATGGTCTGAAAAGTTTGGGTACCAATGATACTGCCGATTCGCCCATAACGGATGTGCTTGGTGTGCCAAAAATCAATAAAGACACTTGGATAACATTAATTGAGCAGTTCTTAATGTTGATACTCATAGTGGGCAGATGGATGTTGCCAAAGGGTGATCTGACCAGAGATCAATTAAGTCAACTGTTGTTAGTATACATAGGTGAGAGCATCCTATCATATTTGAACTTAATTTTATTCAAAAATTAATTTTCGTAAATTAAAAAAAAGGTACTGCTGCTGATATTATAGAATTCTTTGATTCCTACAAAGACGAGTCCATAGCACAAATACCTCTGTTGGTATATTTGACTTTGGGTATATGGTCCTGGAGTCTATTACAGTTCACTATTGTACTTTCAGCGACTAGAGCGCGTAGACCTCGCGGTGGTAGTTCAAATCGCAAAAATGAGTAAGTGTGATGGCAACATAATGCGAGTAAATGTAGGCATTTGAAAGAAAATTTTTCCTGTTCTTAGACCACCCACCGATTGTTGTAATAATTGCTGCTGCGGCATTGATGTCTGGGGCATTGTACTCAATGTCATTTTACAAGATGCACCATTTTTAACCTTTCGTTTGCTCATCATTTTCCAATATGATATCATCAGCTACATGAACGTTTTCTTTACTTGTAAGTAATTGGTGAATTAATTTACAATGTACTACGTATTCTTTATTTCTTAATTCCCTTTTGTTTCAGGTAAAAATTCTTTGGTTATTGTCTTGCAACTGTATCGTCTGTATGTTGTTAATGCAGAATTTTGGAAAAATCGCCGAGAACAGAAGGCAGCTGCCAAACAACGTCAATACAAATCGAAACGTCGCAATACAGATGATCCAAATGGCATTTATACGATCTCATCCGATCGTGGCACTGAAATGAGAAGAAAAATAAAAAGGTGAGTGAATTTTATGTGAAATATACATATATAAGTGGTGGGACCTACAGTTTAAAGTCGACTCCGAACGACAGATTTTTGAGAAACTTTTCTGTTTCTATTTCTATGAGAAGATTTCTCTTCTGCCTTGTCTAAAACTAGGTTCTGCATCTACCAGTTCTCCCCACATACGTATAAGCATGTCTGCCTCTTCTCGGATTACCCAGTGAATTACAATCCAGAGTTGAACGTGTAATATTATCCTGCGCCTTTCTAAGGGTATAACCTATCCACATCCATTTGCGGCATCGAATTTCTAATGATATCCGATTCTGGTGGCCGACCATAAATAAGTAAGCAAGACTTAATAAAGGCTTACAAGGTAGCAATTCTTTATTGGTAGTATTTAAGACGAACCATATATTACTTTGCAAAAGTCTACTGTCAGAATGAAGTTCGTAGTGGTGTAGATATCCAGTTGTACATCGATTCTGGAATTCTGATTTGCAATTCCGTACAAGTCTCTATACCTGAATGTTTATTGGTAGCAGCCTGAGCTTGGCCAGGCGATCTTAATTGGTATACTGAGGCTCCTAAGCCATCTTACTCTTCCAGATGCCTCCAAGTATCAACTGGAAAGCAAACTCTATAATTATGTCCTAGATTTTACGCGCACGGTTTTAATTCGGATGACATTTTAAAACTTCTTCCTTTTTCTTTAATTTCAAACATTTCCAGGGCTAAAGAATATTCCGATGATGAAGTTGTCTATCGCAAGAAAGCCAAAAAGGATAAGTAAGTGACAATAACATCATATTATAAAATTTTCTATTTTAATAAATAAATAATAAAAAAAACTACAGGACTAAAAAACGCAAACGTAAGGATACTGGATACTCCACCGCCAGTTCCCAAAATATTTACTCCACCAAAAGTGAAGAGAAGGGGGCCAGACGAAAGGATAAAAAAGGAAAGAAAACTAAACGTGATCGCAGTAAATCGCCATGTAGCAGTGATGTTGTAGAGGCGCGCAAATCCAAACACGCCAAAAAATCTGAGAAACCAGATAAAAAGTAAGTTTTCAATTTCCTTAATAAATTTTTTTAATATATTTTTTTTTTTTGTTAAATTTTGAAATTTCATTAGAAAATCGAAAAAGATTGATGCTGTTATCGAAGAATCCAGCACAACCGGTAGTTCTTCAGAATCTAGCAATTCAACACTTCCTAGCTATGAGGTTATCAACGAGAAGAAATCAAAATCCAAACGTCATAAACGCAATTCAAGTTCCTCATCTTCAACTACTGGTTCTTCCGATACTTCGTCTTCGGAATCGTAAATTAACCAAAAAATATTTTTTTTATTGTTTTCAAGAAACTCTCCTGGTCAAAAAGCCCTTTTTTTGGCAAAAGTATTTTTTTATTGGTAGAAATCTCTTTTAGTATAAGAGATTTAAATTTGTCTTATAACCGTTACATATCTCTTGCATTCGCTAACGGTTAAAACTGATTTTTGTATTGAAAATTTAAAAATAGGAATTTGGCAAGAACGCACTTTGGCGTTATAAATTGTAATTTGGTATTGTAATTAGAATAGTAAATATTGACATTATTTTGTATCTTTATGAAATAAGAAACGATTAACGATAAATGATCATTTTATACGATATTAAATTGAATTATACACACTAAACATTAACATTTATAGGAATTGTATTGTATTCGAAGAAGTAAAAAAATGAAAATAAATTCATAATGGCAACTCTGCTCTTTTAAGGATTTTATAACTGTTCAGGGGAAAGAGTAAGTATTCTGGTGATTCGTTTTCTTACCACATAGTTTACATATCGGTTTCTGAATCGATTCCTAGTTTAAAACAAATGATTTTTAATTCGATGCCTCTTTCCATTCTATTAGTCTGATGTAAAATTAAACCCATCTGATTTCATCTTCTCTTTTGCGGAGTATACCCGTTCAAAGCCCTCTTACTACTCCTCGTAGGTTGATCTGCCTTAACCTGTCCTGTCTAGGAGATTCAACAGCTTCCTAATAATATTGAGTCAACCTCATTGGAGCTAGTTTTCGACTACCTATGCACATTTCGGGTGCGTATGTAGTTCCACAAAAAACTCTAACGACGAACAGTGATTTTTTGGTGGTAAAAAATCAAATGCAACTCAGCATTTATCGGTCACTATGTTGGTTCAAGGTTGGTAAAAGGACCAGAGACCATCCAAAAATTTTTAAATTCCTAAATGAAAAGACCATACATTCGGTAATGCCGTGCATTTTTTGGAGTAACGGTATAGTGATGAAAATTCGTTTTTATTCATAACACCGGAGAAGAAACTCAATAAAGATGGAGAAAACCCACTATAACAGAGCAATCCATCACACCGATATGAACGAATGTTCATCTTCGCAACACACAACATTTAACCATACATACATATATAATATTTACACCCAACAAAAATGCCAACCTCTTTTTTTACCTTTTCCTCCCACCAGACTCACAGAAGCAATCTCCTCCACCACAAACAAAAACGAAGCTCGCGCACCCTCATAACTTCACAAACAAGCGAAAAGGGGGCTTAATTTTCATTCATACAAACCGCACACGAAAAAAATGTGCGAATTACTTACAAACATTTTTTTTTTGTTTGCATTTTTTTTTTTTTGAACGAACGAACGAATTTTTCCAACCACCATCAGTGTTGCCAGGACAGAAAAAATTTTGTAACCAAAAGAAATCATCAAAATAGAAAAACTATAACGACCAAATATAAGTTCATAGTTTCTTTCGATTTTTCTAAATTTAAGTTATGTTTATTATTAGTTTACAATAATTAAATTACATTTTTTAACAACAAAAAAAAAATTTCTAATAAAAACCAAAACGAATTTTGGTTAGAAATAAGCGAAAACGGCAACACTGCTCATTGTAGCCGTTGTACTCGCGCCAGTGTTTTTAGTTGTGCGTGAGAAATCAAACAAGTCGGACGTGAATTAAAAACGTGTGCTTTCGTATTGTTCATAATTTTATAGTTTTTTTATTTTTATTTTTGCATCTTAAGGATTATTTTTGGTACCAACAAATGCTTTAATTTTATACTTAATAACAACAAAATATTACTAAAAATATTTGTGTAACTCACTCAATATCCAAGGAACAACAAAACATTAAAAATATTTGTGTACTCCACTCAATAGTCAAGGGAATTAAACAGAAAAGGGTTTAAAGTACAGCGTAAACAAAACAAAAACAACGATAAAAATCCTACATAATTAATACACAACATATAAAACAAAAATAAAAAAAATTTAAAAAAAAAAATGTGTATAATTACAAGGAGTTTAAAAGTATTTTTTACTCTTGATCTAACTGCGTTGTAATTGTTGTTGTTTTGATTTTTATTACAATGAAATGAACGAATAAAATAAAACGATTTAATTGCGTGTGAGTATGTGTACAATGATTATTTTATAGTGCTGTGTGATTATTCCTAAAGAATAAACGAGCAAGAGAACCAACAACAATAACAACATAAAGTGAAAAATCTGAAACGAGAATACCATGTTAATTTACATAATCGCACACTCAGTCAATCCGCTCTTCTACTTTCGAAGAACATAACAACATACACATGCAAACGAACATAGTTTCATCTATGCAACAGGCATGGAAATTATGATATGATTTGATTGTGGTACAATCAAATAGTAAATAGTACATTGTAAATAGTACATTGTAAATAGTACATTGGACGTGTAGTGAAAAGAATTTGAAGGTTTTATTTACTATTTTTATAAGGATCGTACTGTTTGATAGTTTTAATTTTCATTCCATTCCATTTCACGCCTGTGTGTGTGTGAAGCAAGTGGTAGGATATTGCAACAATTGATTTTCACAATCTATCCTTATTGGGACTAATTTTTTACCGGCAATAAGATTCGCCTTAGTACCAACAGGTGACAATCACATAGTGTCAGATGAAGACTATAAAAAGGACTTTAGAGTGCCTACTATTGATGTGTGTATATTACCTGAGATTTTCTAAATGAAACATAATTCCTCTTCTCAACTGACTGACCAGTGAATTAAATTATTTTAGTAAAGGATTCCATTTTTAATATCAATCATCTTCATTAAAAAAAGCACGTTTAGTTTGCTTAGCTTGCAACCAAATATAAAATGCATTTCCCATCCCTGGTATGAGTTATATTTATAAACAAAACAAAACAGAGAAGAGAAAAAACACAAACAGAGCAGCTGTTGCTAATCTAGGCAGAGCAACAGCAAAAGCTCCCTCTCTCTCTCTCTTACTTTGTCTCTGTTTATTTTGTTTGGTTTTATTTTGTTGTTGTTTTCTAATTGTTTTGTTTATGAAATAATAAACAGAAATAAAAGTATTGCCAAGCGTGTTTATTTAACCACTGACACTATAATTGAATTGATAATATAACGTATAACGTAATAAAACAATAAATAAATAAATTGTGATAAAATTAATTTTTTTCGAGTCTGTATGTCTGTGTTTGTTTATAAAAAAGAAGAAAACTTTAATTGAAAAAGCCTCAAATATACCAACGATAGTCAATTATTTTTTATCAACAGTAGCATCCTTTAATAAGTGGAACACAATACTATGTAAGTGTAAAAGCATTAAATTATTATATTTTTTAAGGTTTTTTTATTAAAAATAAATTATAAAAAACAGAACAAAAGAATCTCTTCCTTGTAGCAAGAGTGCCAAAATTGTAATATAAACAGTAGAGGTAGTAATAATAGATACACACTTTGTAGCATACGTGGAGAATTTTTAAATTTTAGAACACCAAATCCTATTGAGTTTACAATATTGTAGACAGTGTTTGTGTTTGTTAATTTAAAATAATTATTTCACAGAGAAGATTGTATGTGGTCTAAAAAACTGTAACTTTGTTAAACTCTTTATATCTGCATAAAAAATAAACAAAAAAAAAATTAAATTAAAAATACATATCAATATGTACGTACATATGTATTTAGAATACATATCTAAATATTTATTTTTTAATATTAAAACACTTTAATATATGTACGTTGCGTTTATACATAATAAACTAAACATGACTGTTTCATTCAATGTAGAGTAAACCGTATTGATAATAAAAACAACGTCACCGAGCACGTTTCTTTTCATTTGTTTATCAAAAGCAATCGTTTCGGTCTTTAAAATTTTTTTTATTTGTTTATTTACATATATATTTTTTCTTTTTTTTAATTTATGATAATAATAGAATAAAAAATTTTATTTTGTCTTTAATTTATTATATTGTACATAAGCATTTACTTTTATAGGGGAATTGTTTATTAAAATATTATATGTAACCAATCTACATATCTTTCCTATTCTAGTATTATTTATTATTCATAGAATAAGAAAAAATATTTTTTTAATATTATGTGCCATTCCTGACTGGGTTGCCTTGACGAAAGAAATATTTCTTCTTTAATTTTTTATTTCATTTTATTTCAGTTCGAATCATTTAAATTTTGCAATCAAATGCTGTTTATACGACATATGAATTACGTTTTTCGAAACTGGCTTTTAAAAACTAGTACATGAAGTAACTCTTCGGCCACACTCTATTCAATTTGGCGCCACATTGTTTGGTTGCGAACAGCAACAGCCAACACCATATTAAACAGTCTTTCTGTATGTGCAAACACATGCATGCACACTAAATTAACATCTCCCAAGATGGCATAGATTAAAAGCGAAAACATAAAATCGAAAATGTGGTTAAAAACTGTATGTCTCCATCCTGCTTTAGTATTCCAAATGGCGCAAAGAGTTTAGTTATGTAGTATGAAATCTATGCCGATGGATCTAGGTTTGCGATAGTTCACGAAGGTTTTGTTAGAGACGCCTGTTAGGATGCCATTATCTAACAACGTTAGTCGTAGGATGGAAGATGAAGTTGAAGGAGTTTACGAAGACAGTGGCACAATTAGCCCATATAACTAGAAAAAGCAGGCTCCTCCTCTACATTGCTGGCAAGTCTTTACTATGGAACACAGTTTAAAAGAAACTAATCGACGCACTATGTGGCATTTTGCCTGAAAACCTGGCCAAAATTAATAGAAGTGTTTTATGAGTTGAGGGCTGGAATTTTTTGATAGTGTTAGTGATAATTAGGCCCAAGGATGAACCCAACTGATTTTGGTTCAAATCGGTCCGTGATTTCGCCTAGCCCCCATACAAATTCCCCTCGAAATTGCACTTATTTACACATAATTATAGTAATTATGCAACAATCATGATAAAATTTTGCATGGATCAGTTCTGTGCACTAAGAAATCATGGTGTAAAGTTTGGTGAAAATCGGATCACATTTGACCCTGGTCCCCATATAAAGTCCCCTTTAGAAATTCACGTTTGCGCTCATAAATGGCTTAAAAACATCGGTATCGTGATGAAATTCGGTATGAACGTGTATTTTCATGATAAAATTTTGCATGGATCAGTTCTGTGCACTAAGAAATCATGGTGTAAAGTTTGGTGAAAATCGGATCACATTTGACCCTGGTCCCCATATAAAGTCCCCTTTAGAAATTCACGTTTGCGCTTATAAATGGCTTAAAAACATCGGTATCGTGATGAAATTCGGTATGAACGTGTATTTTGTAAATCTAAATCATGTTACCAAATTTTGTTATGGTCGGTCCATAATTGTCCCTTGGTCCAAAATAGGGCCCCTTAAGAAAATATGTTTAGCAATTATAATTGGCTTAAAAAAAACCTCGATGAAATTCGACATGAACATGTTTAATATGAATGTGAATCATTTATGATCACATTTTATTATGATCGGATCATAAGGTAGGTAGGTACCACATACGTTCCATTAAGAAAATATAACATACATCTCATATTGTTATAATAGTCGATATACATACATATGTAATTAAGTTTTTAAACTCCTATGATAATTAATATTTATTTATAATATTTATTTTACATTATTTAATACTTAACTTAAAAATACTTAAAAAGTGAAACTAACTACAATCGTTAAAATCGTTATCATTTTCATCATCAATGTCAGGAAGGAGTAATTTAATAGTATCTGATGAAAATGCTTTTCTATTCCTTCGCGATTTTTGTGTACTGCAGCTTATAAAAAGGTCACTGCTTAAAAGTAACCTATACAGGACATCTCGATTGGTATCGCTTCTACTGAATTTCCTCGCATAATTCGTACGCCATATGGCTTTATTGCCTATGGCTTTATTGCACTGCGTCTGATTTTTTTAATTTTTCAAAAAAAAGTAAAATTTTCAAAAAATCACCAAAAATAATTGCGCAAATTTGCGCAAACTTATTTTTTTGTTCCTGAATGTAGAGAGTTCATATTTTATTGTGGTATATAACATTAAACTACTAAAAACTACTTTCACCTTTAAAATCCTTATCTTTTTTTTAGAGAGGGTAAAAAAATGCGAAATTTTTATTATTTTTAAACTTTGAACGAATAATTTTAACATTAATATATGAGATATATATATATATATATAAACTGAAAGTAGCAGTTGCTCATACCTTTCAAATAAAAAAAAATCAATATAAAACCTCTATTCGTTTAGCCACAAAAAAATTTCATATAAACCTATTAAAATTTCAAAAAAACACCAAAAACGCATTTAATTTTCTTCACTTTCCTGACTTTGACATCGTCTCAAATCTACAAATCTCAAATTAAAGTCGTGAAAATTCACTATATAATGCAGAATTTTGTTGTGTATCGAACTGCATACTCAGTTTCTTAAATTTCTTTAAATTCATTTTTGCCTTTTTGGCCAGCTTTTTAGGGTAAATGCCACATAGTGCGACGGCAATAAAATCTAGTGGACAAAATACATGATTCTTAAAATAGCCGTATATCGTAGGCTCTAGCTCTTCTTCCTTTACCAAAAAAAATGTGTGTTAAGGAGCATTTCGAACATTAATTCACTGGTTTTGACCAACGATAACACAAAAGAGTCTCTGGTGTGTATCGAATCCACAAATTTTACACTGACAGGCTCTAATACATTACCAGCGCACTCACATATCACTCACTGATCAAATTCCAAAAGTAAACAGTTGTTCGCTCCAATTTCTTAATTCTTTTTAATGAAAGTAACCTTGAAATAAATTATATTTGACAAACACAAAACTAGAGCCACAAAATGCTTAAATATTTACTAATTAAACAATTGCTAATTAAATAGAAATTAGAAATGGATGGCAACACAATTAAACGTGTTTGCATGAGCGTTAATATTAAAACGTTTAAATTTTTTTGTCTATATTGATCAACCAATAGAAACGTGTACACAATTATTATCATTCAAAATTATTATTATTAACTGGGCACAACAAACATTTCATCAATACTTGTACTTGCTTTTGCTATTGTTTGCTTATAATCTAATGGTTATTTAATCGCTTTAGTCTTTTTTTATTCAAACATATTTGAATATTTTGTGTCTATATTTTGGGGGTAATCATCTGTCATTTATTCTCACTTAATGTGTGGAAAGATAAATTCAAATTTAACTTTTTACAGTTATAACAGAGCTAATGTTAAATTTAACAGAGCAATGTTAAGTGTTTAACTGAAAATACAGACAGTGCTCAAAGAAGAAATCACCCAAATATACGATATCGTAGAATGGAATACCTATTCCATTCCTTAAAAATTATGCCCCACACATTCCTGACTGGAAAAACTTCTCTGATAATTCGGAAATTCTTTTGAAAATAGGCAAACAAGTTTTTTGTTTAACAATGTATGGGGAGGGAGCTTCGTCGCCTATATCACTGGTCCCAAGTAATGCTCGACCATAACGAAAACTGTTTTGGAATACTTGATACCATGGACATATAGTCGGTTACCTGCAGCAAGTCCCATTCTTCCACAATATCGTTCATCCTACTCAGACACTGTTAACAGTGTGACTTTTCAAGCCCTATTGCTCAAGTTCCAAATTTACTTGGGATATACCAATAATTGGGTTTTATTAGGGACATCTTAGGCTACTATTTGTAGATTTGTATGTACAAAATCTAATGAATTAAGATTGCGCTTAATTTTCTATCAAAATTTTAGGACCATAAACACTATTCACATTCCTTTGGCTTTAATTTTCGCCATTATCGAAGGCAAAGGGTAAAATATCACGTATTTTCTCCCTGCTTCAGTTTATTTAATATTTGAGTTTTGACCTTTGAAGAACTCAAACAACACTGGGTCAAAGATATTATTTTGTGTTAAAAAATAATTATATCATCAAAAAATGTAAATATAAAAATATCGTATAAAAGAAAATAAAAAAGTATTTACAAGCAAACACATTCATTCTAGAAATCCTTTGTTTTAACTTTATCGGTAATAATGGAAAAGCACAAACAGTTTCTTGATAAGTTATTATCTTTTATAAATATTGTCTGTCGTATAAAGATAATTTAATTATGAAAACACTTGAAATCTGTCCATATTCTATTTGTAATAAAAATTCGAAAACGTAAGTTTTGTAAACTTTGCTACAATAGAAGAAAATTATTTCAAATTGTAGTCAGTGAATGGAAATTACAAAATTATCACATGATTTACTATGGGTTTGATGACTTTTTTGTTTTGTTATCAAATAAAATTCGTCTGTCCGTTTGTCAATGTAAATTTTTGGAAGTTCTGACAATAATTTAGAATATGTGTGGGTACAGTAAGTCACGAAAGTTAATATTCAGCTCAAGTGACTTTAATTGTTGAACCAGAACCTGCACATATAGTTGGTACAGTTAACGTATATTCTATAAAGCTCGAGGAACGAAAAGTATTCTAGCGAATCTTAACATAAATCAGTCGGTATTCCAACATCAGGTCCTTAAGTTTGTCATCCATAGCGAATACTTAGTGCGCCATATTGCGCTGTAAGATTGTTAATTTGGTGAAATGTATTTTACTTCTCCCTCTTAATCAGTTTGATGAAAGTAAGTTTGTGACAATGGCATGAAGTTATAGGCAGAAGATATGTTCAATTTATCGATAGAACTTGTTTGTTAGAATGGTTAAAACGGTAAAATAGGTATAATGGTACTAAAACGGAATATTTTATGGCACTAAGCTATGCTTAAGATGACTGCTAGTCTAACTTAACCTAACCAAAGAATTCGTTTTTCATCTGCAGGTCCCACCACTCATATGTATATAAAGATAACACACACAGTATAAGTGGTGTGAGAAGCTAGTTCATAATCCTGACTAAAGATAATGATCAATTATGTATGTATGTATGTATGTAAGTTATTTGGAAAATACATATTGTAATTTACATTTGATAATTATTTAATCTCAACATTGAAATATCTGTTATGGCTGTGAAGTATTGAAGATTTATCGATGAAAACGATTTTTTTAACACGTTCATCGCCACGATAATACCAGAAAAATTTTCACATGGGCTACGGTAACTTTATTAGATAATTTAGTTAAAAATTTATCAAGGAAACTTATTGTATCACAAAAAAAATTTGTTTGCCAAAATTCCCGGAAAAACACTATTTTTTATGCGACAAGCCTTGTCAGTCTTATATGTCTGACGCATCCAAACAAGATAAAACAAGTATTAACCTCTTGTTTTGAACACAGCGTCGTTTGCGTCGGACATCTGTGATTTACCAAATTGCGTACGTCAGACACATATGACTGACTTGGCTCATGTAGAACTTTTTAGCGTCTGACACATATGACTGACATGGCGATGAACGTGTTAATTCAGCAGTGTTGTCGACATTTCTTCGGCATTACCATATTTTTGAAAAAGTTAACTTTATTTTATCATTAGGTTATAATAACGAAAACAAGTTAAAGGTGAATTTAATGTTCACTTTAGCTAAAGTTAAGGTGACTTTAAAGTTAACTATAGCTAAAGTTACCTTTAACTAAACCTAACTTTAACGGCAAGTTGTAATAATGGCCCTTAGTGAACTTAACGCATTACACTTTAACACCTAAGCTCTGTATAATAAATAGTTTAACTAAATTAATAAACGATTTCTTATTATTTTTAATTATAGACTTTTGTTTTTGTATTCGGTTTTATTGTTATTTAAATGATTTTTAATTCTATTGTTTCAAAAACTTGTTTCTAATTTTATGACACCAGGTTTTATTTCATTTAAAAACTTTTTTATTTTATTGTTCATGTCTGAGAAGATTAATTTTCAAATAATGCTACTGTATAGATATTACCGTTTAATAACTGTATTTAATCTAATTTTTTTTTAATTATTGTTTTTGTTAATCACATACATACTACATATATGACACCTTAATAGTTATAATCGAATGGAATTTTATGGTAAATTTTCCCCACAAAATCTTATAAACGGTTGCGCTTCAATGGATTTGCTGGATTATAATAATAGAATATGTAATGTAATGTTTTATTTGTTTGTACTTGTACTTGTACATGTTAGAAATATTTTCCAATCTAAATTATATGTAATTTAATTATACGATATAGTAATCTAGTACATGCCATATTATCATTATCTTTTTGATTTGGAAGTTATTGTTGCAGTCTGTTGTAATAACATGTTCTCCAGTTGACAACACACAAATTCTATTGGCATGTTTCTGCCATTTACCATAAATGCAAGGTCATCATTGTCACCAAAGTGTATCCTAAATGATACACTAGCATGTCGCTCGTTCTGGATTTATTTGTGTTTTCATGTATCGCATGCAGATTACCCAGCAATCATTGAAGTGGAAATAAGTTTTATCGACAAAAAATTATAAAAATTTGCATTCACATTCACTATACATTGCATGATTAGTTACAATGATTAACTAGTTCGAGATACGCGGGATTTAATGTCTGATTACCTAATGAGATCTTACATGAACTTATTCAACCTAACATTCATCTTGAGGTGCAGTGCACTTTTAAAAAAGCGTAGTAATCGGTGCTAACAATGTTTAAATATCAAAATTGGCCTATAAATGTTAAGATCTTTTTGATATATCGTGATCCATAAGCAGCCCTTAACTACGGCATAATTTTTTGACATAAGCGATCTAAAGCAGGCAAATGTTTCCAATACGATTAATTAAAGGGTAACACGGTGCTTATCAATAGGCATTTATAAGTTGACTCTTGTCACAATTTGTGTAATCTGAGTCATTTAGTTTGTGTTTGATAGCCATCAATAACAGGCTACAGCAGGATTTGAAGTGAATACGGAAAAAAGAATAAAATGATGTCGTCGTAGGCGTTATAATACTGCTGAGGGGCATTAATGCCGAAATACACATTTGGCGATGGGCCAGGCCTGAATTTGAATAGAATCCACAATATGATCACAAAAGAGACAAACCATCTCACATCTGGTTGTCAGATTGTAATTAAAGTGGTATGTCTAGGAAAAGGTTGGTTCAAAACAAGACATTGGCTTTGGATAAACTCAATTAAAATGAATCTGATATGGCCCTATCCTTCTTTTAAGAACTACGGCAACAAATAATAACACCACTTGCTTGACTATAACTAGTCTTTCGAGTAAATAATCAGAAATTTCTTATCCCGTGCTAGTATCTTATACAAGTATTCCGTGGTTCATGTTGTTTAGTATGCTAACAGGTCAATTAAAATTTCTTATAAACTAATGATGATGATTTGTACCAAACGAATTATGGTTCAAAGAAAGACTAAAAAAAATGAATAAAAAACGTGTGAAAATTTTTTTATTATACTGATTATAATGTGACTACTGATTTGCAATATAACGTGTATAAAGTTATTGATTTTCTTTTTTGTGTTTGGCTAATAAAAAAACACTATAATTTGCCAGGTTAAATCAATTTTATAACCGGAAGATGACCTTTGAAAATGAAGCAACAGACATGCAAAGAATGAAATTTAAAATTATTGCTATGGATTTATTCACACTGGTGGAAGAAATAATAGAGACACTGAGAATTGTCAAAGTTTTTTACATTTCAGTTCTCATTGTATAGATAAAGCTCAAGGAATGAGTTTTAATTCAAAGACATGTGTATTATTTTTAGGCTGAAAAGAAGCTATTTTACTCTTGAAAACTCTCTAGAGAAACAAGATGGAGTTTATTTACCGTAATAAAAGACTCCAGTTGTAGTTGAATATTTATAATCGCTGTCCTGCATGTCGAAGTCGCCATAGTTTAGTAGGTGGGGTGTTGGGGCCGTGATTCAAACTCCTGCCCAGACATCTCGAACAAAACGAAATATTAACAAATATTGCTTAGACGACTTCCTATCAGCAGATTTCTGGCAAAGACTATGGGAGTTATTAAAATCGCCATGAAAAATTTCTCAAAAAATCTGTCGTTCAAAGTCGACTCCACTCATGGATAAACTTAACGCGCACAACATGGGTGGTGTGAATAGATCGTTTTCCTGACTGAAGGGTTGTAATGACGACTTAAGTAAGTAAGAAAGTCCCTCATGATAGTATTTCGTTTGAATTTCTTTTAGGAAGAGCGGAGCATAATGCCTTTTAGAATATTCACATAAACAACAACGATTATTAGTGTCAGAGTCCCGGCGATTAGACCAATGCAAGATAAGCAAAAGGTACTTTAAATCATCAACGAAACGCCATCGTGCGCTCTTTTTGTGTAGCTTTCTTGGTGGATCTGTTTCAGACAAATTATTTTTTGTTTCGTCAGACCAGTAATTATTATTATTCCAGTAATTGTCACGCAATTAGGGCTTGACTCCAACCGTTTTGTACATTCCCTTTGCTGAGACAATGCAACAGTTGGGCTGAAAAGTTTGGATTAATTATTCATCACCGTTCTATATTTTTTATTTTTTTAATTTGTGACAGTTCGAAAAGATATTAAGAAATGTAGAACCTGTGACTTGTTAAGAGTCTTTTGCGAAGTACAAGTGTTAAATTGTTTAAGGCGAAATAGAACAGTAACACTAAAAAATTGTGCTCTACCAGCTAGTATAGTTTATTAGCTGGGTTTTGTTTATTAAATTTTTCTTATGGAAAATTCTCAATCACCTTGTAATAGTAGTGTATCTATCACCTACAAAATGTTGCATTTTTTCTAAAAAAAAATTCATCACAGAAGCTACTGTAGGCTTTGCATGTCATAATGACGTTCTCGTTCGTTTGTTCAATTACAATGAATTTCTTTTATATAATTTTCTATTCATTTGAATAGAAGTAGAAATTTATTGTAGATAAAAAAGTAGAAAATTGTATCATGCAACACACACACACATACATTATCATCATTCTTCCATTTCAAATGCAATCATTTATCATTGCGATCACGTGTCAACGACATGCGATTCTCAATTAAATTTTATTAAACAAATTTACAAATCATTTTTGCAAAACATATAAAATAAATTTAATAATCGGTTTAAAACGGAATGTTATTATTTTTATAAAAAACAAGAAACAAAAAAAAACTAGAGATTTCGATAAAAATTTTGGTTTAACACTGTTTTCTAATTCAATTATTTTGCAACGAGCAGTTGGTTAATAATCACTTACAAATTAATTAAACTCTTTGATCAAATTACTTCATTAACACACTCTACAAACGAATTGTAATAACTTGAATCATCCATATTATTTATTTGAAACCTTAAAGCCTTCATTTTATTGCAGTTGAGCTTTTAATACAAAATCGAATTGTATCTTAACTCTACCATAAGTTTTCCTTGTTCAATTAAACAATTAATCACTGTTTGTTTTACTGAACATTTCAATTGCTCAACAGCATTTTCCTTATCTTCTATATTTTTGTTTTTTCTATTTCTGCTCTTTTACTTGCTGGTGGTTGCAAACAGTTGTTGTTGAATGCCAAATAAATCTTTCATTTTATTAACCGAATGCAGTTTAAACAGGTTAGTTTAACCAATAATTGCCACATGTTACAAAGTCCAATTGGATTGCACAGTATGTACGGTACGGACATACATATGTATGTCCATACCTGTACGTCTACAATTTTCAATGAAAAGTAACTGAAAAATATGAACAAGTTAGAGGCTTAGCCTTTAGTTGTAACTGTTATGTAAAATAAATCGAAAGACTTACACGATATATTGAATACAATATGGTATGTAGTTTTAATTGTCTGAAATATTGGTTGTATTACTTAAAAATTCGGGCTTCAGAAGACATGACCTCTGTAGGGTAAACATCTATCGTTTATTTATAACAACTTACAGAATAGGTTTCAATTTTTTCAACATTCAAAATCGTGCATTCGAAACGGAAAACTACACAGGTCACCCAAAATAATACGAAAACGATGAATTGGAGGCTTTACCACAGGAAGTTTGTTGTCAAACTACAGAGAAACTTCCAAAATTATTGGTAGCCACCACTCTAGCAATAGTTTGAAAACATTTACTAAGAGCAAAAGTAGGATAATGGACTACTACATGTGTTGTTGCTAAAAGCGTATGCGAAATGCTGCTTGAAAGCCAGAAAATGAGATATATTTTGCATCGGATAATGTGTGAATCCATTATAAGAATGCGAATTTAACTAGCAAAGACAAGAACCACAAATTTTAACAGAGCTAAAGGTAGCATAGTAATGTTAAGTGGTTAATAGAAGAAATGACCCAAATATACGATATCGAAGAATGGAATCTCTACTCCATTCCTTAAAACTTATGCACCACACGTTCTGGTAATTCTGAAATTCTTTTAAAAATTGAAAAACTTAGACAACAAAATTTATTTGTTTTAACAATGTCTGGGTAGGATAATCGATATTGTTTAAGAATGGAACTTGCTGCAAGTATCGCCCCTGTGTACCCAAGGAATCAAAGATTCCAAAACAGGTTTTCTTTCGGTTGGAATCTCTACTCCATTCCTTAAAACTAACACGTTCTGGTAATTCGGAAATTGTTTTGAAAATTTAAAAACTTTAACAACAAATTTATTTGTTTTAACAATGTCTGGGTAGGATAATCGATATTATGAAAAAATTGGACTTGCTGCGGGTATCTCCCTATATATCCATAGTATCAAAGATTCCAAAACAGGTTTCCTTTCCGTCGGGCGTTAATTGCGGCCAGAAATATAGGCTACGAAGCTAATTGTTTTCTCTAAATGAGCAGCAAAAAAGGACGTGTGATGGAAATGGACCTAGCGGGCTGGATAGCCATGGCATCAAGTATTCCAAAACAGGTTTCCTATCGGCGGGCCAGAGATATAGGCAAAGAAGCTAGTTTTTTTTCTTTAAATTAGCAACAAATGGGCCTAAATCTGATAAAAATACACTCGTGGGTGAAGTGGACCTAGTGGGGTAGATAGACGCGGTATCAATCATTCCAAAACAGATTTCTTTAGAGTCGAGCTTTACTTGGCATCGCAGGTATTGGCGACGAAGCCAACTAAATAAAATAGAAAAATTAAATTGTGGGGAGATGAACTTAAAAATGTGAATAATTCTCATTGAGTTCATATGAATTTATGTATATATACCAGCAAAATGTCGCATTTTTTGCAAGTTGCATTTCTTTGGTAGATGACTTGAATTTTTTTTGGTTAATGGCTGACATGTTTTTGGTTGATTACTTTCATCGTTTTGTTAGATGACTTGCTTTTTTTTGGGCGATGACTTGCATTTTTTGGAGGATGACTTGCATTTTTGCATGACTTGAATTTTTATGGTCGATGACTTGCATTTTATTGGTTGATGACTTGCAGTTTTTGGAGGACAACTTGCATTTTTTGCAGACTTGCATTTGACTTGAATTTTTTGCACGACGACTTGAATTTTTTGGAGGATAACTAACATTTTTTGGCGATGATTTACATTATTGAATGAGGACTTGCATTTTTTTTGATATTCTTCGATGAGAAAGATATTAGCCTGTATTAGTATCGACGCTTCTATCTCCGTTCGCAAGTAACGCCCCAACGTTAGGAAAACTGTTTTAGAATCCTTGATATCATGTGTCTAGTGCAGTGGATCAATTTCCTCCACAAGTCCAACTTTTTATCCTATTTCGACCGATTTACAATTAGCTACATCGTCTCAATGAGCAATGTTTCCCACTTCTGCATGGATTATGATAACCAATGCATAGGATTTTGTTTACAGGGAATGCTGATGGCAACCCTACTATCCCAGAGCATACTACAGTAGAGCAATCGAATGAAACTGAAAGAAACAACAGAAATAAAACGATGGGAGATTTGTTTTGTGGCAGTTCTATATTTTTTAAATGAACATAAAGGAATAAAAAATGATGCTGCTTTGCAATCATTGAGGATATTTGATTTCATTATTGGAAAAACATAAAACTTTTGAAAAAGTGATTGCCACAGGGCTGTAGGATTTTATATCTGAGTGGCAAAAAATAATTTTGAAAAGAAAATTTAAATAATCAATATTGTACGTACGTGTAATTTTTTTCACCATGTGTTTATAAAAAATATAATTTTCCTCAAATTCCCCATTACTATGACACTATGGTGTTATATTTTCATTTCTAGAAAGAAAAAAAAATCACAACAAAAGGTGTATTTAACTGAATAGCTTGTTGCAGGCAATTTAAATGCTTGGAATTATTTATTTTCAATAGACTTGTTCGATTGAAAAGTTTTTCTTTGTCCTCCCATGGCAGTGATTGATTTCATTGTTATGAATTTGAAATGATTTATATTCTCTGCTGTTGCTAACTAAAGGGTTAGATTCATCATTTATTTAAAAAAAATTTTTCATTTCTAATTCAGTGTAATTGATAAACAGTTCTCTTTATACACAATATTTTATCAATGTATTCATGTTACTGTAATTAGAATTGTTAGTGTAATTATAAAATTAAATTTAAAAAAAATGAAAATAAAAACAATTCAAATGCTCGTATTTAAATATTTTGCATCTATGTGGGCAGCTTCATTCATTCATTCATTAAGAGAATGAAAATGAATCAAAGAAATTTAAATTCTCAACATTAATAGTGGCAAACTACTTGTTGGCAATTCACTAACATTTATCAGTCTTTCTGATTTTTTCGCATATTTTTTCACGTATGTATGGATCTATGATGCACTAATAGAGTATAGTTTAACTGCATTATAAAATGACAAGTTAAAGCGTCATATCTATTCTATATATAGCGTACAGTGCCAAACAAAAATGATGGCACATATGCTTAAAGATTTGTTTTTGTAGTTTTTCAATTCAATTTCGTACCTTTCCTAAGGGAAGGTAGAGGTAGAATTAATATTTTAACGGAGCTATTAGCGAGTAATTCAATATTATCTTAAGGAATCCAATACATCGGAAAATTTTCTTTAACCTTAAGTTGTACAAAACTTCATTATATTACTATGTTAACAATGGTTTTCGAGTTTTAAGAATTAAATCGTTTCCCAATAATCCATCAAAGAGACGCCTAATCCTTACAAAGAATAACATCAACAATGAGCATAAGGGAGTTTATGCGAAAAAAACTTCCCCACAAATGCACGCAATACAAGAACCTTTAATACTTTCCGCAGCATTTAGTTTCCAAAGTAAAGATCATATCTTCTCTATCGTTAGTAATCTTTTTAACAAAATCTAGTCTACGCAATGTATCTTAGTCGTCTAGTTGGAGAACAAAAATTCGCCATATAATCTCTGTATAGTGTTGAAGGAAAGAAGATGATTTTAAAGCGACCAATACTCTATGTTATGTTATCTACTTAATCTATTATTAACACAGCCAATTGAAAAACGATTAGAACTGTCCAGAGTACTCTTTAATATAGGATTTTAAATCAATTACTACGTTATACTTATCATTACAAACTCTTTAGTCAAGATTATGACTTAGTTTCTCACATCACTTACGATGTGTGTGTTAATTTTATACAAGAGTGGCGGGACCGACAGACTTTTGAAAAACTTTTTATAGCAATCCTATACTAGACTACGGTGAATTAACTGTTTACATAGCTAAATATATTCAATGATTTCAACAATTTTGGTTGCTACTGTTAGTAGTTGCATAGCATTTAAACGTAAATGACCAACTGACGTTTGTTTTTTTATTATTTTTCCTTCATTATATGTTCGTAATGTTTACACACACTTAAAGAAAAATTGTTAATTAACAGACAGAATAAAAAAATCGATAACAATTATGAAATGTTTATTTTTTTGTTACTCATACGCTAAAAGAGATATTTTCCAAAGGGGTCTCTAATTACAGTTCAAATGGAAATATTGTCTGTTCAGTTTTATTGAATGATAGGATCTTAAAGGGCCTATTGGTGTAAAACCGAAAAATTTATATGGAAATAATATTCTATGAACTGAATTTTGAATTTTAGAGCGTATAGCGTATGACGATGAAAAGTAGATCTATACGATCCAAAAGAGTTTTATGCAGTGAGTCAGTGTAAATGGTAACCTCACCAGGATCAACTGGCTTGACGGTTCTGCTAAGAGTTTATTTCAAATACTATGAGCTCCATGCCTCTTTCCAAACTATTAATGATTAACCAGAACAATTGAAATAGTGGTCCAGACAGGATCAACTAAGGTGAAGTTTAGGCCTTCATTTACCAACATTTCAGCCAGTGTCTTACGAATGGTAGTTGTAATGTTCCTTGATTTGAATTGTGGCTAGCTTGTTCTTCTACACGAAAGGCTTCACGATTTTCATCGTTCTTGAAGGTGAACGTGCTAATAAACACGCTGGCCCGCAAAATTCACTATTTTCCAGGGAGCATTGACAGCTCTTGAGCAGCAAATTGAGAAACTTCCATTGTTTTGGGCTACCAGTTGCTCTCAACAATGAATATCAGTAAATGTTCAGAAAGAAGAACAAATAAGTAAAGTTCTTCACCACTAAACCCAATGCATTTTCAAATCAAAGTTACTGTTTCTACGCAAGGGCAGATGACAACCCTATCATTGTAGAACCCATTATATGTGGCAGTTTCAGTAATGTTTAAAGGAGCAACAAAAAATTAAGTCCTTAAGTTTATGCAAAAGTAATAGATTTATTCATTATGTCAATATGCTCTCATAAGAGTAAATATGTCTGTTAAAAAATATTCTCAAACAAATCAAAACAAAACAAATCAAATTTTATATATTTAATTTTATAAGCGACTGTACTACCTATTAGCAACTGAACCTATACTCAGTGGAACGTTTAACATTTTGTACAGCCAACAAGTTTGAATTTTTTTAGTTTGGTCGCGAATTTCTACAACAACACATGTTGTTCCTATTGTTATTGGCATAAATATTGTCTTGTTTATTTTTCGTATGAAATTTAATAAATTTAAAAGAATTAAATAAAGAAAATAAATAAACAAATAGAGAAAGAAATTATTATTATTTAATGAAAAAACAAAACAAAACAAAACAAAGTTAACGAAATAGACGTTATTGGGAACCTTCAGTGTACAATTTACAAATGAAAGTAATTCAAGTCAATTGTGTAAATTTATTTGATTATTAATTTAAATATTTATTATATTTTACAATATATATGTATGTATGTTTATAGTGGTTATAGTGTCTCAATTGTCAATCAATGTTCTGATATGTTCGTACCAGTTGGCGTATAGCTTGATTTAAAATAACATGCATCACAACAATTTCAATTAAAAATAGTTATCAATAATAGAAAAACATTAACAGATTTTGTGTCCTGTTTTTTTTTTAGTTAATAATTTAAGAAAAATTATTAGTTTTTTAAATTGAGTTTAAATAACAAGTGACTTTTCTAGAGTGAGCAAGTAAGTATATTAGTGAGTGCACTTTACACATGTAAATTTGATAAATTTTTTGAATTGATTTTTATCAGTTTTGATTGCTTACAATTACCACAACACTATACTATACAAGTGCTGACGACAATGTTCTTATTAAATAAATAAATGGAGTAATTTATTCTTCAATTGATTAAATTTTATGTAAATTTTTCAAAATTTTCCTTATAAAATTGCTGTTAAGGACAGACTGTTGACTCTGTTGGACGTAAGGAAGGGTCAACATGAATTTAATCAGTTCAGTCATTGTGTTCATAACTGATGTTATTCTAAAAAAAAATTTTATTAAATGATGTGAAAGGAATTGAACTTAGGAGTGAGCATGAAAAAAATTTTGTCATACATACAAGTAAATTTTAAGTTTAACTTCAACTCCTAAATCATTTTTTTTTCGAAAATGGGCATCGAACTACAATTACATTACAGAAGACGCCAAAACGTCAAAAAGTTCTCTGAATTTCCAAATGGTTATTAAGCCATTTTCATGAAATTATTTTTAAAATTTTGATTACAAGATTTAGAAAGTTTGTTGATTACACGACATTGTCTTGATTTGGGCCTATTTTATAGCTAATTATGGTGCATTTTGACCGTCTGGTGATGGTTGGTGGGTAAAACATCAGGCTTTTAGTGTCGAATTTTCTTCAGCGATAAAAATCAGTTCTTAATGGGAGCTTACTTCAATGAAAAAAATGGTCTCATAAAGGACTTGTAGACACAGTCAGTTTACGATTCTCACACCACTTACGCTGTGTGTGTTATATATGAATGGCGGAATCTACAGTCGACTTCGAACGATAGTTTTTTGAAAAGCTTTTCTTTGCAATTTTATTTTACTCTCAGAGATTTTGCCAGAAATCTGTTGAGAGGATGTCACCGAAGAAATATTTCTTTTTGTATCTCGTTTTGTTGGAGATGTCTGACCTGGGGTTTAAACCCTGGCCTTAGGTTTAATAAGCCAACAGACTGCCTACTAGACTACGGCAACTATAAAAGACTTGGAGAGGTAATTGAGCAAAAATTATCAAAATCATCATCATGGTCTGCAGATCTCCTTCAACAGTGTTTTTTTCGAAAATGAGGAACCGTTCATAGCGCCTTTGTCATATAAGAACAGACTTTTTTGCAATTGAAGATTATGAGGTGCATGGTATGTGTTTTCAACAGGAATGATTTTGGACTTCGGAAAGAGTAATTTTAGGCTTTGGCGAAGTCAATTGAAAATCAAAATCTTCAAATTTGATGTCGTTTGACCTCTTTTTTTAGAACTATGTCAAAAACCGTCGCCGTAGTCTAGTAGGTAGTGTGTTGGCTTATTAGAAGTCAGGATTCGAGCCCCAGGCCAGACATCTAAACAAAAATAGAAAAAAGTATTTCTTCGGCGACTTCCTCTCAGCAGATTTCTGGCAAAAACTCTGAGAGTAAATAAAAATTGCCATGAAAAGTTTCTCCAAAATCTGTCGTTCTGAGTCGACTTTAAACTGTAGATCCCACCACTCATGTATAAAATTAACACACACAACATATGTAAGTGGTGTGAGAAACTAGGTCGTAATCGTGACTGAATGATTGTAATGACCAATTATGTATGTATGCATGTACGTCAAAAACCGCCCTGTGTGGTTGATATTGAAACACTGGCTCATTTGGAAATCAATATTCATCAAGTTATAGTTGAGATACCGCCAGAAATGTGCGGAAAAGTGATCGGAATCTACATCAAAATAATCGACTTGTGTAAAAAATCCGTGGCAGTCGCCTAAGTGACAAATTATTGCATACATGATAGCAAGTTCCAATGAAAGTGATGGTAAACTAACTTTTGAAACCGAAAAATGGATAAGCCTTTATAAGACAATATTTTTCTGAAACAAATTTGTAATTCATAACCCACTTAATGGATGGTAACGTACAGTGTACAATATGTACACACGTATATTAAATGCTGACACTTCACTTATAAAATTTGCCTTTACTGTTGCCATTTTACTCGTTGTTGTCATTCCTTTTTTCAATTTATGAAGCCTTTTTGCAGCCGTTATTGTTTCGCTGCATTATTTTGTTGTTTTTGTAGCCATAAGTAAAAAGAAGAATGCGCATTTACTATAAATAGTTTTATAATACCTTTATTTTTTTATTTTGTTTTTGTTCTCTATTTAAATATTTTTCATTTTACAATAAATTATTTAAGTCATCCCGTTTTTTTTTTCTTCTTCTTTTCAATTAAGTCTCTTTGTATTGCAAAATATTATGGAATTTCTGCCACAAGTATTGCGTGTTTATTTCATATTTTTTTTTTACATAAGAGGAGACGATTATTCTTCTACCCTCCCCTGGCCACCTTACAGATTTGCTGTTTCTCTTTGTTATTTTCTATCTTACAAAAGCTTTGTAAACACATTTTGTTGAAAGAAATTTTAAAGGTTGTTGTTGTTGTTGTTATTGTTAATTGTATTGTTATCGATATCGGCCGTAAGTTGCATCCAACAGTTACAACCACTTGTGTGCCTTTAGTGGTGCTTGTTGATGTTTTTGTTGTTATGATCGCCAAAGGAATGAATGAATGTCTATGGATTTAAATGGATTATTCTTAAGAGGAAAACGAAAACAAGACCAAAATCGCCCAAGCATTTTAAGTCTTCTTCCCCTTTTTACGCGATTGTTGTTGGTAATTTCGTTTTCTAGTTTTTTCTACATCTTATACGAGCACGTTCATATGTTGTGCTATTTTTATTATTGTTTTCATCAATACACTTACATATCTATGTGCATATGTTTCATATATGTACAGTTTGTCCGGAAAATGTTTTAACATTTACAAAATAGTTTCAGTTTTGACGTTTAGTGTAAATTTAAATCAGCAATATGAAAAAAGATGAGAGAAGCTGGGCCGTAATCCTGACTGAAGGGTTGTAATGGCCAATAATGTATGTATATGAGGAAAGAAGACATTTTCGAAATAATCCGCCCCTTAAGGATTGTTCGCTTGTTGAAGAATTCAGCAATATTTGTTCCGTAAACAAAATTTTATGGACAAAGGCGGATATCTCGCAAAAGGCCAAGAGCCGAAGTATTAAAAAGCCACGGGATTTCACGCCGTACCGTACTGGACATTTATTGACTACAGATTTGAAAAAATAAGTTCAAGGAAATGCATACGTCTGTTGGTAAATCCCGCAGATAATTAGCATAGAAATGTGGCAAAGTCCACAACAAAAACAAAAATAATTTAAGAGCGAAGGAAACTAACCATGCTTCACTAATGTGCAAATAATTTTAGGGTTAAAACATTTTATAGAACACACAGTTCTGGAGGCTAATTACGGGACCCGTGATCGAAATAAATTCGTATCTAAATAAATTTCATTTGTACGTTTTTGACTGATAATGAGACTATGAATTGTTTTTATGAAACTGTATTTTCTTTACATTTTTCTACAGTTTATTTCCCATAATATCTGCAAATGAAAATCAATAAAAAAGTTTTTTTCTTCTTAATATTCAACTAATTTTGCTGTGTAAAAACATTTTCTAGACAGACTGTATATATGTAAGCGTTCGCGAATGCATTTAATTTATTGTTTTTTTTTTTTATTTATCTTTCTGCAGTTATTATGTTGTTTTGTTTCTCTTTCTGTTTCTGTTATTGTTTTTGTTTTTAATATCTGTTAGTGCCATTTTCCCCCTATTTACTACACAGTACAAGTTCATTAACAGATTATTACATTGCTCAAGTGGGTGTTGTTGATGTGTTTTTCTGTTATTCTGTTTACAATTGTTTACGGAATTTTTTTTTATATAAAATAGCCTACTTTTGAAAAAATATAATATAATTAAATTGATTTGTTTTAGAATTGAATTATTTTGTTAAACAAACATAATTCATAAAGAAAAATTAAAATTTTATTTTTATAAACATTTCAATTGTATGAGTCGTGAATTGTATACAACAGTACAACAGATATAATGATGATGATTTACAGTAGAATTATTTGCAAGGAAAGTATTACACTCACAGCAAAATGTATGTAATTTGCTTAAATATGGTACTAATGGGCATTATGTTTTAATCGAATTTTCTTTATAAAAATCCATAAAAGTGTAAAGGGCGGAAAAATCAATCGATAAAAACTAAAATAAAATGGATTCGTCATGGGGTAACAAAAATATAAACGATAAATCAAATCTTAACAAAATTATCTTTAAGATGTGAAAATTGTTTTACTTGATTGGTAGATAGAAGAAGATACAGATAGGAAGAGAAAGTGAGAATGTGAAAGCAAGCAGATATATTAGTGTAGTTCCACAATAAAACTCAGAAGAGCTCCATCAGTTAGAGGATAATAAAAACTTCATCTTTGGAATAAGAAACCAAACCGAAAAAGCTTTCAAGACCTCGTGACTAGAAAAAATATTTTGTAAGAATCTGACCTAAAAAAACGGTTTCAAATGCTTCTATACATTATAGACTTTCGCCTGAAAAATGCTTCAGTTGTATGTACTTCAATCTATTAAGAATTCTCAGCTCGAGTTTTTTAACTTAAGGGTAACTACGGCCTTGAAAACCGCTAGAGCTCTTATTGCAGAAGCCCGATTCCCTTTGACAAATATCGTTCTTCGCCTCACAGCGCTTGGCATATAAGTCAGGTCAAGTTCGATAGCGAATAGTGTGTCAAGAGCAAGCTAACACAATTTCTTTTAACAAAACTACTAAACTTTAAATTCCTTTATGAAATAAAAGCAAAATGGGTTGTCTCATAACACAGGCTCGAGATTTCTTTAAAAAATCGAAAAGAAAAACTTGTAATTACACGCAAGCTGGTAAAACGAATTTGGGAGAAAATTGATAAAATTTTCGTGTTTAAATTAAAAAAAATTAAAAAATTAAGAATCTTCCAACTCTTTCCAAATAATTCATCCAAGAAGCTTTTGACCTTCCAGAAAAGAGAAGTTCCAGGCTACTTTGTGTGTTAAGTTCCTCATCTCTGGACCCAGTATAGCAAACAACCCATATATGCTCGGACGTTTTGAGCGGTTCTCAGACCATTGTGTCAAGGTTAATGCCTATGGTTTCATTCAATTTGTATGGCTTGCATTGAAGTGTTAAGATGGATGACCTTTTGAGACGTACATATGTATTTGGTTTCCTTAGATTTTATAAGAAAACACTTATGTTTCTATCCTGTGTCATCGGTTTCACTTTAAATTTCTACATCAGTTTGTACTGGCAGTACTTCTTCGCTTGCTCTGAGGCTTTCGTCCGATGGCATTATTTGTACTACTAAATTATGTAGAGTACAGCAATAAAGCAGCGTCACACACGTTCGTCTTTTACTGTTTTCATTTCTTTCTCATTCAAACATTCAAAATTTCAATTTCCATCAAAATTAAAAAATTTTCTTTTATTTAAAAACATTTTTTTCAGAACAATCAAAAACAGTAGCAAAAATCATGTTCTGAATGCTAAAAACCTCAGAAGAAAAAGCTAAAAACCCAAAAAAAAACGAAATCAATAAAAAGACAGAAGTTTTGTTTGGAATGGAAGCCGAAATGCTAACAAATGAAACAACAATAGAAAATAACTGTGATGATTTCATCACCAGCAAAAGCATTGTGACAACGCTGACAATGGACATCATACAGCATATGGGTCTCAGTGATGAAAATAGCAATAGTTCCTCTAATACAACAATAGCAATGGTTGCAGCCGATGCCGTGAATGCTGACGATTCTGTAGCAGATTTGGATGAAGCGAATAATGAAACCAAATGTCGCAGACAAATGAGAACACAGAGATCTGAAAGTTTTCCATGTGACAGCGCATCCATGATGAGCTGTTGCAGCAATGAGGGAGAAATGAGAGCTGAAGATGGGGATGGCGATGGCGATGAGAGTGACTCTGAACTTAGGGAAGAGGAAATATTTTATGACAGTACAAATGAAAATGACGATTTGGAGGGTAAGTCAGAAGAGGATTGCGGTTTAACGAAATTGTACCTGAATGATATTGAAATCGACAGCAAAGAAGAAGAACAAACAGTCACGGATATGGTAAAGGCAGCCGAAAGAGATACTCTTGTGCATGGGTAAGATATTCTTTATAATAGCAATCACAACAATAATAAAATATGTTTCTTCTCCTTTTAAGGGAACAAGGCAAAAGTATCCGGGTGGCATTTGGCGTTATTTTGCGTTTAATATTCCCTTTAGCCAATGGTGTGTTTCAGGGCATTAAGGGTATCCGTGATGCACGTTTCCTAAAAGTGTTAAGAGGTATTGCTACCAGCCGCCAGGCGTTAACCAACTTATTTGCTTTTGCTGCTAATACCATATCCATGAATTTATCCTCCGTGCAAGGTAGGGTTGACCCTTCTATCATTCTTGCTTTAAAAGTTCTCTTTTCATAAGAAAAAGAAAATCCTTTTCAATTTTAGTAACACAGCGTATTGAACCCATATTAAAATTATTGAAAATTCGCAAATCCCGTGATGGCATAGAAAGTTTGCCTGATTCACCCACCTCAAGCCATTGTCCAGATGCTTTAACGCTTCCTATTAATAACAACAACTCGTCACAATTGCTGTTTTCACCGCTTACCCGTGAACCTCGCTATTCTCTGCCAAATTTTCAAGCCAGCAATAAAAAGATATCTATGGAGGAACTAGTGGCCACAAAATGTTGTACTCTAAACATATTGGCTGAGCCTCCCCCTGGTCAGTCTATACGGGCCGATATTGTATTCATACATGGTCTTCATGGTTCATTGGTTAATACATGGAGACAGGGTTTGTGGGAGAATGAGAGAAGGCCGGTAGTATTTGAGCGACCACCGAAACCACCAGTACGACCGCCTAAGCGTCCTCGGCATTCACGAACATCTAGCGCACATCCACCACACCATAAGAAGAGGGCTAGATTTGCTCATGATGATGTCTCTCATCGATATTCGCATGAGAGAGATTCCCTCGATGAAGCCGATGAAAATAGGTGAGTATTAGTAAATGTGTAAATAATTTTCTTACTAATTTCTTCAATTTCCAAACTTTTCAGTTTTTCATATATTTGCGGTGAACCCCTAGATGTGCAGATATGCGATGGCATCGAATATAGTTTTCCCACCTTCCGTTTGCGCCTTAACGACAATGGTCGTCTTTTACAAGCCGAAGTAACTGAAACTAAAGACAAGTTAAACAATAATAGTGATAACGATCAATGTCCCAATTCCAATAACAACAATAAAGAACAGAACAAAAAGCAAAAGAATCAAAAACCTTCAGCAAATGATCCCAACTATTCGAAATGTTGGCCTGGTGATTGGCTGCCTATAGACTGTCCCGGTGTGCGTGTGATTGCCTTGAACTATACCACCGATCAGCATTTATGGCGTCCCCTATGGAAAAAGAAAGAAGCACGTTCAAATCTAATACAACGTTCCAGAGAAATGACTGAGCTTTTAATAAAGCATCGCGTAGGCTATGGTCATCCCATTATATGGGTCGGCCATTCTAAGGGTGGCCTATTTATAAAACAAATAATTGTTGATGCTTGGGAGAGTGGTCGACCAGCAGCAGCACCATTTTGGCGATCCGCCCGAGGTGTGTTTTTCTACTCAGTTCCACATCGTGGCTCACATTTAGCTTCCATTAAAGCTCCATTGTTACTAAGATCAGTGGAGTTGATTGACATTGAAAAGAGTAAGTTTTGCTACAGTGAATACCATATAAAAATGTTTCTATTTTGTGTTCTTATTTTAAAGATAACAAATATCTTTTGGATCTACACCGCCGCTTTGCCGGTCTGTACCATATGGGCCATTTGAAGATTGAGGTTTTCAGTTTTGTAGAAACAGCCTTGACATTAATGTCTGTACTGTATATGCGCATTGTAGGCGTAGATTCAGCAGGTAAGAAAATTATTTTAATTCAGTTGTTTTAAAAATATTTTTTTGAAGTCTTTCGTGATATTTTTAAGAGTATATTAGACTGATCAAATGGACCATGTAACTCGTAGCCGTGCTTGGAAAGTCATATTTACAAAATAAAAGTCATTAAATTTTCTATCAGATTATAAAAAAATCAATCAAACAATATTTTTGCCTAGTATTGTTATTTTAAGTTCTCAAGCTTTAAAAAAAACTCGATATTTTTCAATATGTATTGTGTTACAAAGTTTTTTACATTTTTTGTAGTGCAGTGTAATAAAAAAGTATCTTCTTCTCTTTCAGATCCCGGTATTGGCGATGTTTGCGGCATTCGTTTGGACCACCGAGAAATTTGCAAGCCCCGTAGTCGGGATTGTATTTTGTACAAACAATTAGTTAATATGATTAACAAAGTTTGTTAAACTATTAACCATTCATACATACCTACATGCATATATGTATTTACAGACGTATTTTGCAATATTCATACATTATATACATATATACCTAGTATATGGTGAATGCAGCCATATACGATAAGTTCATATTTAAATCTGTTATTATTATTATTATTTAGTTTTTTGAAAATTTAATATTAAGAACTTTTAATTTTGCTGTTTACATTACACACACACACACACACTATTTTGTATTGTACAATACAATACAACATAATACAATAATTTTAAAAAGTAACGAAGACACACATACATGCATACATATGGTTCTAAATACGAATTGTGATCGATTTTAACGCAATGTGATCCATTGATATTTTTAAAATATAAATCATTAAAATGATACGTTTTTTTTTAACTATTATTATTATTATTATTATTATATCATAATATTAGCAATTTAGTTTAGTTTATAAAATAATGTAATTTTTTTTTACAAAAGAGAAAAAAGAAGAGAATATCAAACCCTATAAAACATGTAAATATTATATATTTAAGTAAAGGATTAAATCTCTTTACGGAAAGAAAAAAACACCTGTAATGAAAACAATTTTGAATGTCATTCAAGTTGCTTGCTAATCATGTTTATTGGCTTGAAAGTATTATAAGAAGTTTTCCAGGAAATCTATTATACAACTAATAAATATATTATTTATTAAAATGTTTCAACAAAAATATTACTACATACATAAATACATACATATATCTCGACAATTGTTCGAAAAATAAAAAATTCTTGTAATTTGCCATAATAAACTGTTTAGTTTTGTGTTTAATTGTATATTATATATGTACATATCTACAATATTCTGTAGAAAAGTTATTATTTTTATACCATACATAAATACGAAGGAAGATGATATACATAGCTATAAAGAAAATAAATATTTTATTTTTAAATGTATTCTATTTCATTACATGTAAAGCAGATATTTGTGTTATAACTTACAATTTGTTATTCCCTTGGTTTCCTAAATAAATAAAGGTATAAAGGTGTTTAAAATTGTACCAATCGTTAACGGTTCTCGAATAGATCAATATTTAAGCGACTTTGGAAAAAAAACTTTCGAAATACACGCATAAGTAAAAAAAGTCGTAACTCGGTTATATAAGTACAACAAACAACAACAAATCAGAAATTGAATGACTATATTTACACGCGCACACACACTACTCTGTTAGCTCCCACCCATGGATTTACTAGTGTGCATACATCACAACAGACAGTATTCATCATTACGAGATCTAACTTCAGCTTCCCTTCCCCTTCGCTTAAGCTAGCTAATTTTATACATGAGTGGCGGGGGCGGGGGGAGGGAAAACTCTTTTCGAGAAACTTTCCATTATCTTGAAACTTTATTTACCTCTGAGTTTTTGCCAGGAATCTGCTGAGAGAGGGAAGGAAGTATCCGAGAAGAAGCTCCTATTTTTTTTGTCTTAATGCCGGATAGGAGAGCTGTTATATATTTTTTGTCTTAGTCTTATAGTAGTCTTAATTACTAGAAGGAACTTAACTACGAGTGCTACACTTACTTGGATTATTAATTATTATTATGTTATCAACAACAACAGCATCAGATGTATTTTTAGAAACTCCTTTCATATTTTCGTTTTGAAGTCTGACTTGGGGATTTGAACTCCGACTTTAACGTTTGATAAACCTACACACTACCTACTAGACCACGGCGGCTACAACTGCGAGGTGCTACTTTTACATTTTTATTAAAATTGCTTGAATTATTATAAGAACTATTTTTAGAAAATTTCTTTCATATATTTGCTTTGAAGTCTGACTTGGGATTTGAACTCCGACCTTAATGATTCATAAGCCTACACACTACCTACTAGACCACGGCGGCTACAACTGCGAGTGCTACTACGAATACTTACATTTTTATTAAAATTGCTTGTATTGATTGATTGTTAAACATCAGATCTATTTTTAGAAATTTCTTACATATTTTCGTTTTGAAGTCTGACTTGGGATTTGAACTGCGACCTTACTTAACGTTTCATAAAAGTTACAACTTCGAGTGCTACTACGAAATACTTACACATTTTATTAAAATTGCTTGTATTATCATCACATGTATTTTTAGAAATTGTTTTCATATTTTCGTTTTGCCTGACTTGGGATTTGAACCCTGGCTTTACCTACTACGGCGGCTACAACTACGAGTACTACTACGAATACTTACATTTTTTTTAATTGTTTGCATTATCAGATGTCTTTTTTTGTTAAGAAAAGTCAATAGACAACTTTTTTTTTAAAACATTCTTTATTAAAATTCAATTCTTTTTTTTCTTTTCTGTTATTTCGAAAAATGTATTTTTTCCATTTAGTTTTTCAATGAGTTCATATTAAATATTTTAACTTTTAACACAAACTTACAAACTATAATTGTGTATATAAATTATATTCCTTTCTTTGATAGTAAATTTTATATAAAAAGTGTTCATTTTAATCCTTGTTTTTCCTTTTTTTTCATGGTATTGAAAATAATTAAATTTCTTTAAAGACCAAATATTATAATTTAAAGAAAAACTCAGTATTTTAACCAATAAATTAAAATTTTGAGGTGGTAATTCGCAAAACTTAAACGATAAGAGTCGTGTTGACTACATACATGCAGAACTGACAGATTCATTAACAATATTACTGGACAATTGCTTTCATAAAAGATATACATGAGACACAGTGCCATCTGCAATTTAAGTAAGTATAAACGGCAAAAAGTTCTAAACAGAAAATTTTAATTCTAAATATTATAAGGAAGTGCGGGGAAGCACATTTTTAGTTATCAAATACACTTGATGGTAAGACTGACTAAAGTGAAAAAATATAACGAAATGGGGCTTTGTCGTTCTCTTTGGTCGGCACAAAGAAAAAAAAGCAATATGAGAACATTCTTCGTTAGAAGCTGACAAGCAACTGAAGATATTTTTACTCTCTTTTTTACGAACATTGTTGATGTACGGCCCCTGAAGGCTATGGGTGCCGACCACTGAATTAAATTCTTGAAACTTAATCTTTCCTATTGTGAATACAGATCGGTAGTATGTACCATAAAAAAATTCTGGCGAAATAAAACTTGCATGTTTTTGAAATTAATGCAAATCTTTTGATGCGTATTATAAATCAACGAAATTTTCTGACAACCCTTGAGAATTATCTTGGAGAAAAGATGACACTGTTTAGTACCACTCAGACGGACAATAAACCTAAAAACTGAAAAACGATTGATAACTTTATGAGAAAATTACACTTAAATTTGAAATGTATTACTATCATCCTACATTAATCAAGCAAGCATTTTCCTACAAACTTTTGGTATGATTGAAGATCTTACCCTGTACGCTTATGAAGATCAAACACACTGCGATTTAAGCACAGTTCTGATGATAGTAACTGGCTCCTCAACCCATCTATTCTGTTATAAGATTGGATTTTTCGGTGCCTGAACTTTTTATTTTCAACTTTACAAATACAAACTTTACAATAACAAAAGTTTATAATTTCTACAAAGTGGTGAAATGGTACAGACTTCGTCGCTTAGATAATGACGGTCGGTCAAGAAAGAAATACAAAATATCCATTTTAGTTTTAAAATATTTTTTTTGTAGAGTAGCTGTAAGCTCTACAAGTTAATTTTGTTAATTAATGTTAATTTTGTGACATAAAAAAATATTTTTAAAATTTTTGTAACAAATATAAAAAATTGTGAAATTTAAAACAAAGGATTAAAACAAATACTTTTTTTTCTTAATATTTATATAATATTTTTTCTGTTTTTCTTTAGCTTAATATTAAAAACATTTATCACATCCACTTACAACGACTTGAACAAATTTGCTGTCATAAGCTTTTTTTTCATTTCTTTTTCAATAATTTTCAACTTTGTTTTTCCTTAATTTTGTATTTTTTTCTTATTCTCAATAAAATAATTTCGTTTTTTTGCTGTTTGTGTTTTTTTTTTCTTTTCATTTATATTATTTATTTATTATTAAATATACTACAACTAAATTTTCTTTTTTAACTTTTTAGGAATTTTGAGTTCATTTTTTTTATTTTGTTTTGTTTATGGTTGTTGTGTTTTTAAGTTTATAAGTTTTTTTTATTTTCTTAAGAATATTTAATAAGAAGTAAGAATTGAATAGAATTTAGAAAAAATGGAATGGAATTGTATAGTAAAAAAGAGAATGTTTATATTGTTAATGCTATTAAATATTTAATTATTGTTTTTATTCATTTACAATATTGCTTTGCAATGCTTTACAATATTGTTTGTTTTAAAATTTAAATGCTTATTATTAATGTGTTTTTTAATAATTTTTTATTTTATTTATGTTTCTTTTTTAGTTGAGGACTGTCTGAAAAGGTACTGGGAGTTATGTTGATTGGTTTTTTTTTGTTGTCTTTTTATACAAATCTTTTCATTTTATGTTATAAAATGTTAAAAATTATTTATTTATTTATGGTTTAGAGATCGTTCGAGTTATATTATTTTTACATGGTTTTCTACATTTATGGCTATGGCTGTTTGTTTTAGTTTATTGCACTAAAATTCTATTTAAAAAAAAAAAACAAGAAAAAAAATTTTTTTTACAATCATATAATAGGTTTAAAAGTATGTATATATGTACATACACATAGTATGTGATAAAAGAAATGTTTATTAGAGTAGAAAATGTAAATTTTTATTATAAAACTTTAATAAGTTCATCTAACAAAATTGTTTGAATTTCATAATATAAAAAAAAACCTGAAGAAAGATGGACAAGTTTTTCAATTTTTCCATGCCTCAATGATCTAGTTGGTAATCTACTAAATTTCAAGCGCTGAAGCCGTAGATTCGATTAACATTAGAACCCCCGATGTTTTGTAATTGTCTGATTGTTGACATTATGTGATTCCGCGCAATAGAAAAAGAAAATGAGAATTATAACAAAGTAATTTGTCAGAAAACAAAAATGGAGAACGTTAAAGAAATAAAGCAATGTTTCAAAGAGAAAATTTGTAGCACTCTATCCCCTCTTTTTTTCTACTACAACCAGACGTTGGCACAAAGAGAACATGATAAAAATGTGAGTGTTTTGTGAGAGACATGTGGTAACCCAGAGGAAAATTGTTAGTAATATTTTCAAGTCTAATTATTAACCCAATAATATGTAAGTATATGTGAGCTGAAAATATAGAAAAATTATACTGCGCTAAATCACTAAAGACACCGTATAAACTTGGCAAGTATTCTTCCAAAAATCGAAATCATTTCTCATTTCATATTAGTGAATCCTACTGTAAATTTGTTTGGGTGTTTAATTCTTCTTTAGTTGCTAACAAGCAACTGAACGCATTTTTACGCTCTTTTTAAAGAACATTGTTGATGTTCGTGTCCAATGTGTGTAAAAAACCGAAAATGTTCTACCCCTGAAGGACATTGGTGCCGACGTCTGACTATAACTATCTCTCTGTTATTATAACACAATGCACTGCATGCGTAGGATTAACCGCAAGAGAAAAAGAAAATGAGAATTATAACAAAGTAATTCTTGAGAAAAAAAATGGAGAACGTTAAAAAAATAAAACAATGTTTTAACGATAAAATTTGTAATGATAACAAAGTAATGATTTAATGATAACAAGTTTCTTCAGTGGCCAGCTCAAATTTCGGTATAAATGTGGATGCCGCACCGTAATGAAGCGATACTCTAATAGTTAAATAAGCTAAAAACCCTAGGCCAAAACGGAAAACAAACTGCTGATGAAGAATTTAAATATTTAAAAAAATCTACTGAAACTGAACCATTATATAATCAAAGAAAGTAATTGAACAATCAAACAATTTTGTTAGAGAACTTGATATTTTTTAATACAAACAAATTGTTTATTTCTTTTTGTTTTTGTATAGTGTTGTTTTCACTATGGAATGATGCCTTATTAATATTTTCTATTTAATGTTAAGAGGTACAAAAATACAGGTTTTATTTTCCACTCTTGGTAATATCTGGTATTACTTTTTCCCAAGTTAATCCAGATTTATTTATTAATGATTTATACTTTTGAATAGGAAAAGGTACTATTTTGTAAAATAAAGAATTCCTTACATGTCCGATAATTGTTTAGAATTAATTCGTGTAAAAATTATTTCCAAAAAAATAAAAAAAATTAACTTGAATAACCAATTGTTGGAAAACATTTTTTCTGATTTTTCTTTCTTTTAAACTGATTGAAAATGTGATTTAAAATTATTTATTTTTTTTTTTTTGTTAATATTTAAAAACATAAAAGCAGTGTAGAAAATATGGTCTTTTATAGTGGTCTTCAACTTCAATCAGGTACATTTTGGATATTTTATGGTTCTAGATTTGTATGGTATAGGGCCGAACAAAAAATTAAAAAAAAAAATGAACTCGATTTAAAGTTAATTTAATATTAGATAAATTAATAATAAATAAATTTAATAATAAAAATAATAATTTTAAACAAACAAACATATATAAATAAGGAATGCAACAATTATTGTATAATTATGTAATAAAAATTAATTTAAAAATAAAACACAAAATAAAACTATAAACTAAGAGTATTAAAATAATAAAAAAATCTAAAAATATTAGATTAAAAAATGGTTTGACTATTGCAATTGTATGGATGGAGGAAGCGATCTACATACATACATATATATATATATATAAATATGTATGTAAGTATGTATGTAATTGGTTTATGGTTTTTGTATTGTATGGTCTATGGTAGTATGTATAGTGTAAATCAATGGTATTAATTGAACTGCTTTTTGATTTTAGGCTATTGCAATTTGAATTAATGTGTATAAGTGTGACATGTATGTATACATATATTGATAATACATACATATTTTTATAAGTAGAATACTTAAATTATAATAATAATTATAGAATTAGCCTCAATCATATGAAATTAATTTTATAAATACATAATATATTTTGTCAACAAATATTTCAAATCAAATTTCAACTTCTGCATATTTTTGAGAAGGTATTCAGTTCTATTTTTGTGAATAAAAAGTTTTAAATTGTCTTTTAATTTAGTTTCGATTTGTTGTGCAATCACAATTTCATTATAAAGGACACTAACTGGGTGTTATATTACTACCATTGCTGCCAATAGAAACAATCATAATCAATAACAATTATTGAAACTCCGTTGTAGTATCCTATCAACACAAAAAGTTTGTCTTTCTGCAAGAGTAAAGAAAATTTACGTACGATTTTTTTAAAAGATACCCTGTTTTTGTACGACGAATTATTTCACGGATTCGTGTATTTGTATGGAAAACACAAACAAAAACTCTCAATTAAGGCCTTTAGTCCTTCTGGTTACTGTTCAGAAAATAAATATTTAAAGTTCTCGTAATTATTTTATGCACTAGAAACATACACCCAAGAAAATTCATAGAAATTGCATTTGGATAGAGAAAAAAGAAGTTCAATTTGAAAAGAAAAAATTTCAAAAATAATGTACGCCTACTTTTGAAGTTATATTCTAACTTCTCTCTATTTGAAAGGGCGGTTTTGAAGGACTTCTCATAACTATTTTGTGCAATAAAACCATGCTTTCAAACGAATACTTAGAAATTGCTTTTGGATAAGGAAATGAGAAGTTTAACTTCAAATTAAAAAGTCAGAATAGTAGCAATAGCGGGCCTATAAAACCCATGGACCTAAAGGAATTGTTAACCTTAACATTTATTAACAAAAAGTCTAATTAAAATAATGTAGTGTTCCCAAAACGGCCTCAAAATAGAGCTAGGGCACAGCGACTTATGTGAGCCGATTCAAATTAGTTCGCCTAGTGCGTGTCGTTATTTTATGGCAAACATTGATGATGAAAGTAAATTTTGTTGTTAAATAGCGAAAAAAAATCTTAATATAGTATGACTATCATGGTAGTAAATATAAGTTGCCTTCTACACTGAATGCCTTCTCAAAAATTACCGAAAAAACTTTCACCTTTAACCGATCAGCAATCGATTTCTCAACTATATTTGAAACATTGTCGTTTAGTTATTATCATCCTTATTTTTCGTATTTTCGATAACTAAATTACAATATGTATGTATGCGTTAATAAATAAATAAAACTTAAAATATTTTATACTAGTACTACAAAACATTTATAAAATGTTATTGTTGTTGTTACCTTTTATGGAATGTTGGATTTTCTATTTAAATTGTATCACTGTTTTTACGAGATTATCTTTTACTTATTGTGTAAAAATAAAAAAATAAAAATAAATAAAAATATGATGTGTTGAAAAGAATTGTGTTCCAGAAAAAAATTTTGTTTTGTAATCGGTTCAGTTAGGATTTCATATCATATGGAAATAGTAATAGAAAAAAGAAAAATCGACAACTTACTCTCAAGAAATTTCAACCGTTTGGATCCATATTGGGATAGTTGTGTTTTGTTTCTAAACAACATGTCGTTGACAACGTAGATGATTGTGACCAATTGCGTAGCATATTTGAATTTGCTGGCGCTGATGAGGCAGCTGCTGGCTCTATAGCTGTTGTGTTACACAATGTTTCGGAGTAAGGAACTATATATGATAATTCACTGTTATGTGGATTATTTCTTGAGGTTACAGTTGTTGTTTGTGGTTTTAATTTCGATGACTTTGGTTGTTGATGTTTCTTAGTTGCTTGAAATGTGTAGGCATTTTGAGGGTTTTGCGTATTTGATGATTTTTTCGATTTTTCTTTTCGATTATTATTGTTGAAATGATGTTTTGGTTTGAATATTGTTAATCTCGACGACGATGACGACGTAGAAGAGGGTGAGGTTTTCGATGTTGTGGGATTTGTATGACATTTAGGATTATAATTCTACAATTGGAAAATAAAAATGGAAAATAATATCAGCATTAATTACAAATTAACAAATAATTCAAATAACTAAGTACCTCTCCATTATATTGGAAACCATTTTTTAAAACCTCAGCAGTAACATCCATTTCAGAGGTTGGAGTTGGCGTTGAAGCCGTTTGCTCTTCGGCCAACAGACAAATGCCATCGATTGAGGTGGAATGTTTAGGAAAGTTACCATGGAACTGTCTAGATTTAATCAAATTGGCTGTTGTACAACTGCCATTACTATTACTACTGCTACTTAAACTATTACTGCGGCGTGAGCTAAAACTTGTATTCAAACTTTCAACAGGTTGTAGAGTTAAAGTTATGGAATTTGGCGGTATTTGCTCACCAGCCGCAAATGTTGAGGAACTATGTTTTTGCGCTATGGCCACACTGTGGGGAGTTAAATTTTTCAAGGGTATAAAAAATGGATTCGTATGGCTACTTTCCGATACGGTAGCCACTTTAGAGGCTTTCTTGTGAGGACTCGTTCTACACAAGGGCTGTGACGAAAGATTATGTTCACTGCCAATATCATATTCACTTAGAATTGAAGATGTATTTGTGTTTTCCAAATCGTCTAAGTTTTTGCGTTGTACGTTACCATTGCCATTGGGTAGTTGAGTGGTCTCGTATTTGGCTCCAACGTTTGACCTAATATCGCCTATTCGGCCTGTAAATTTGGGTATAAGATTTTGCATTTCATGGCAATCGGGCGGCATAGTGGTGGAACTTAGGCCTCCAGCACTGCCACCAGGCAAGCCAGTATTGCTGAGATTGCCGAAATGTATATCTGTGGGTGTTGAAAGATGTGTAGGACCCTGTTGTCGGGATTTGAAGCGTTTCCTTTGGAACATTATCAGAACGGCGAATCCGAATATACATACTATTGATAACAAAGAGCCTATAGCTATGCCACTGTACACCTGAGACGTAGTATCAGATTCAACATCCAAGGTAAGATGATTAATGTTACGCAGATCAATGGATACCGGTGCCCCAACACCCGTTTCTCCCACTACTCTGACGGATATATTAATTTTAGCTGATTCCGATATATTAGGAAACTGAAAGGACAAAATCATATGAAATGTTTGAAAAGCTATTTATAAGCATGACTTGCCTTATAATAACAGACTTTGCAATCTAGAACATTAGCCTCGTGTGTGACATTTCCCAGAGTCCATATTATATTATAATGATGAATTTTTCCATTCGGTTGCAACGGTGGTTCCCAGTTTAATTTTAGACCATTTTGTCTGATCATATTATGGTTGCTTATAGTACCCGGAGGATCTTGCAGTGTTACCACATTCATTTGGCCGTAGAATATGGTTGTATCACAACTGGAAAAATGAAATGAATAATGGGTATTTGGACGCAATTTTGTAATTTGCAATTCCGTATGCTCAATAGCACGATGTTCACATTTACGTTCCTCCTCTATTATGTGGGGATAGTGGATTTGCCTGTAACACACCTGGACACAGCTTTCATTGAAACCATCTTGAAAGTGAAACAACAACATGCGCGATTCTATGGTGGTTAAATGGTAAGGTATCGCTATAACATCCCCCGTATCATTAACAACCTGAAAGAGATTCGAAAGAAACTTAATTTTTTTTTCTTCATTTTTTTTAAACGCATCCAACCCACCGATTTCCACTCAACGTAACGAAAATCTTGTGATAAATTTTCATTTTCGCTGGTTATAAGTAAAGCTCTTAATTTCAAACGCGTAAAATGGTTCAGCATTAAACCGGTAACATTGGCGTATAAAACCAAATTGAAAATATTATCTTCTCCTTTCGAGGTGTCATTATCACTATAGCTTGACATGGCATTTTTAACTATTCTTCTGGATTCTGTGGCATTTACCATTTCGATATTCACTAATTTGTGATAAATATCCTCGGGATTTAGATTGACAATTTGGGTAGTGCCCATAAGAGGGGGAGTTATCGATTGTTGGGGATCCGGTAAAGTATTATTAACGGAAAATTGTATTATAAAATATTTCTTGTTATTCAAACCAATTAAGGACCAGGTCACAAAAGTATTATTGCCCAATTGTACAACACGCAGAGGTACTGTAAAGAAATAAAAATATCTTTAAGTTATATTGAATGCTGATGCAAATGCAAGTGTATAATACTTACGTCCTTGGGTACAACAAGTTACCGGCTGGGATCTTAACGTGCTCAACATTCTTTGCTGTGTCGGATTACTGGTCATGTCTACTTCAGACGTTGGCATTACCCCACGTGTAATCAGTTCAAAGGGTCTTATGTACGGTAAATCTTTATCAATGATTATATACGAGGTATTCAGCTTCATTAAAGGATAGGGAGCCAACCAACGAAACGGATTATTGTGTATTATATGAACAATGAAAAGGGACTAGAGGCAAAGAGAGAGAGAGAGTAAGCCAAATTAACACGAAATATTTTGGGATTTCTTCAAATTCTACTTACCACTGAATCTTCATTATCGAATGTTACATTGACTGAACTAAACGTATGAGCAAAACATCTGATATTCTTTAAAGGATTTGGTTTATCCTCGCTCCGACTGCGTGGACGAATCTCACCAGCCGTATATACCTCACCGGCTACATTGCGAGCAAAACATTGATAAATGCCACTTTCTTCCGGATCGAAGGAGGGTATAAGCAATTCATTGCCGTTTATATAACGCGTAAAGGAACTATTAAACTGAAAGCCATTATGATACCAAGTTATAACAGGTCTGGGATGGCCCGTGACTAAACACTGATAATTGATGGTAGAAGCCACTATACCCTCATAAACCGGTAGCTCTTCGGCCACCAAAGGGGGTCTAGTAACAATCACATGAAAGGTCTGAAATAAAAAGAGAATTTCAAAAATAACTTTCAAAATAATTTTAAAAATGTTTTTGTTCCATTTCGCTGTACCTGATTGCCATATAAAGTGGCACATGTGTAATAGCCCTCATATTCTTCAATACTGCTTCGTATATGATATTCTTTACTGTTATTCGATAATTTCAATAGAGGGGTGTTGCTTGACTGCTGGAACCACCATTCGATGGGCAGCTCATCGGTTAAAGAGCAGCAGGTTAAATTTATATCACCATTGATTGGTATATACAATGTGGTATTTTGTAAATGAGGTATTAATTGTCCATTAGGAGGTTTCTCGTCTTCACTGTTCTCGACCACATTTAAATTCATGGAGCACTGGCGATGCGACTTAGCCGAGAATTGATTACGAGCGATGCATCTGAAAAATCAAAAACAAATATTTTATAAAAAGTGAACGAATGGAATTATCGCGTAACATCTAAGATTCTAGAAGTACACATATAGATTCCCATTATCATCTTGACGGTGATCATTTGTGTTACAGAGTATTGATATTAAATAAGAATATTAATTGCGTTATATTACCGAAAAGTATTCACAGCTCAGGAACTAATAGAACTCAAGTAGAAATGCCGATTAGTAACTTATACTGTCTTCAAGCGCTCAATTGCGAAAATACTAAATACGCATAGTTTTGGGGTATTTCGAACCCAGAGTTCGGCTAGAATTCTTGAATTATGCAAGAGAAATTAGATGATCTTTGTGTTCCGTTCATTAGATGAGTCTGGTAAGGACTCTTTGTTTCTTCGACAAACTCATGTGCATCAGTATCTCTGCAGCAAAACTTTTGAGAACGATGGCAACGCTGGGAATATTGAACACCGAAATAAGAGGGCGATAGGCGCAATTACGCAGCTGCTTAAATTTATAGAATAGACTTCAATGCATAGATAAAGATAAAATAAAGCTTGTGTCTTTCTGTATTAAAAGTTGGATGCGAAACTAAGTTTGGGATGGAGAAAATATGAAATAATTTTCAAGACAGTAATAAACTTTTTGCGGTATAAATATAGGAATGCGTATAAGAAAATTTAGGTGAATTGGTCATATCGTTCATAAATCTCCTGAGGAAATGTGTAATTATCTACTAGTAATCAAACTACTAGAAGTCGCCATAGTCTAGTAGGTAGTGTCTTGACTTATTAAACATGAGGCCTCGGTTCAAACCCCAGGTCAGACATTACCATCAAAACGAAATATAAAAAAATACTTCATCGGCAACTTCCTCTCAGCAGATTTCTGGTGAAAGAAATTTGTCGTTCGTAGTCGACTTTAAACTGTAGGTCCCGCCACTCATGTATAAAATTAACGCATACAACATAAGTGGTGTGAGAAGCTTGGTAGTAATCCTGACTAAGGAGTTGTAATGACCAATTATGTATGTATGTACATTTATGTATGTATGTATGTATGTATGTATGTATGTATTTAAGCAAACTACAAGGTTACAGAGAAGGTGTACAAATATAAAATACTTTGTAGATTTTTTAGCTGTTTGAGTTTAAGCACGGGTTAAATATGAAATTATCGTATTTATTTGAAAAGTTTCTCCTCATAATGGAATCCCAGCCTATTCAGTTTAAGTTTATAACCTCAATATAATTAAATGCTGATTAAATTTCATGTTTATTATTGTTGTTATAATTTTTATTTTATTTTTTTGCTCTCTCTCTCTGGACTTAAAGTCTACATATAGTATTATAGGAGCATTGTTAATAGTCTCCTGTATATGTACATATGTATGTCTGTACATAGTTAGTTGTTGTATAATTAATGTTGTATGAAATTATATATTTTACGGCAACTGTTTGTGTTAAACATTTGTGTAATTACCACAATTAAAAAGGCCAACCAACTGAAAAAGAGTTCTTTACTTATGATTATTAAGTGTAAATATGGAATTTGAAACGATTTCCAAAGAAAACAAAAACAGCATGAAACACCAAACAATAATAAAAATAACAACAAAAAAAAGGAACGAAATTACTTAGGGGGTATCATTTAATAATGCAAGAATACTTACTTGTATTTGCCAGCATTTTCTTCCTTCACTTGTCTTAACACTAAACTGCCATTACTTAGAAATAAAAAACTGTTTACATTGGAAAGGGAAACAAATTAAAAATAAAATTAAATAATTATTATAATCTTTCATTCTTTTTGTTTTTCAACGAAATTACTATATTAATTTCTGTAGCACATGAGTAATAAATAACACACATCAATCGAAAAGTTTTATTTTTTTTTTTTTTTCAAAATTAAAGGCGACCATGGAAACATAAGATATTGTTTGCCGGTCCCACTTTCCTTTATTGTTATTATTGTATTGAAATTATTCAACATTTTCGATTGAAATGTTGCCACTTTGATCGTCAGTCTACTCGCCTGTGTTCATTGAAATTTTTCGATAACGATACATTTCCATAGAACCAAGTTATATTGGCAGGTGGCACACTAAGCATAGGGCAATTGAGGGTAAATGGAAAACCAGAGCGGGCAGTTAAATTTATATCGGCAGAACGTCGTTTCAATACTGTAAAGACAATAGAGAAGAACATAAGAAGAAATGGAAGAACATAAACAATTACAACAATTACAACAATTAAGATAATGAAACACATGAAATTATATTGAAATTGCAAAAATTATATAAAACAGTAAAAAATTATAAAAAAAATGTTTAAAGTCTTGAGAACGGTGTAAATTATGTGTATTAATATTAATGTTAATATTATTAATATAATTTTAAACAAGAGAAAAGTTATTAAAGAAAATTTCCAATGTTTTCTTTGTAGCATGCGTGACAATTTTAATTAAAAAAAAAAAAAAAAAAAAAAAAAACAAAGAAAAATACTGCTATTGATGTCCGTCAGTTAAAAAACTCAGACGGAAGAGGTGAGAGGTATCACGTTGAGATTTCTATCCTACTGGCTGTTTCAGCGAACAGAACAAAATATTAAGCTTCGGGAAAGTCCTGGTCTTAAGATATTTAATGATCAAAATGTGCCTCCCAGAAAAAAGAAAAACCGTTTTGTAGGCTAAAAGGGAAGGATATGGAGGAAAAGCTAGCAAAAGAGATTAAGAACATGAATACATTTTAATGGAAGTACATCTACCACAGAATGGTTCCTCTTTTAAAAGATTTTATAGCCTCTAGATTATAGCCTCTTCACTTTAGTGACTAAGACTGTTGCTAATATATTTTAATGGAAGTACATCTACCACAGAATGGTTCCTCTTTTATAAGATTTTATAGCCTCTAGATTATAGCCTCTTTATTTTAGTGACTAAGACTGTTGCTAAGCTTTTACCACAATCTTTGAGAACAACTGCTTGGCCTAATAAGGCCACAAAGTCCCCCCTTGAATGTCGTATTAGAATTGTCTTTTGTTAACCATAATCTCTAAAGCTGTGGACCTCTTTGCCATGTGCAATGAACTTAATGCCAGCATAGCCCCAAACGGCTGGGAAGGCAGATTCTCATTGCTTATACTATACGTTAGTGTGTTAATATGAGATTTGTTCAGCCTATCCAAACAATGATCGATTAAGTACATACAACACGTTAGAGTGCAGGTTTTGAATTTGTTCTGCCTATACAGACTACGGCACCGTAGGTCACTAATTATGACTATCATGGTATACATAATCCTTGGTTGCACCTTCAAGATTTCCCTGCAAGTCTTCAGCATATCGTTATGTCGTGTCTGACCTTTGTTGAAATTCTCTCTATATGAGCCTTCCGTGCGAATTTATTACCCACTGTCATATAATGACATTTTACATCCAGTTTCCAGGTGTCGAATATTTTTCAAACTCTATCCAATCTATACTTGACAGTCTTACAGCGCTAAATAACAAAATGTGCTATGATTTCCCGGATAGGCATTGTCAACCGCTGACAATTGATTTTAAGCTTCTCAATGGATTCATTAATTTAAATTTCATAAAATTAAAATCGTTTAAAACATATCTTGCGTAGTCTAGCAGGTAGAGTGTTGACTTATTAGACATGAGGCCACGGTTCAAACCTCTGGTCAGACATCTTCAACTAAACGAAATATGGAAAAATACTTCTTCGGCGACTTCCTCTCAGCAGATTTCTGTCAAAAACTTTGAGAGTAAATAAAATTGCTATGAAAAGTTTCTCAAACATCTGTCGTTTGAAGTGGGTCCTGCCATTCATGCAATTAACATACACGACATAAATGGTGAGAGAAGTTAGGTTGTAATACTGACTGAAGGGTTGTAATGACCAATTATGTATGCTAATTAGTTAAGCTTCAAAAATCTGTGGGTGTTTTTCAATTTTATAACAATTTTTTAAAATTGTTCATTGTTTTCACACATTTTTTTATAACAACAAACAAATGAAATATTTCTATACAATATTAAAATAATATTTTATCATAACATTTTCTGTCAATGCACAATAATTATTCAAATAATTTTTCATTATACTCACCCGGATATTCTACCGTAATACTTTCCGATATGACAGCGGTGGTATTTGCATTAATTTTGCAACGATAACTGCCACTAATCTTCTCATCAGGTGGGAGACGCAAAGTGCCGTTACGAAATAAAACGTAATAATTTTGTTTCTTTAGTTTTAAAACATTTTCATTGAAAAACCATGTGTAAAAATAATTGGTTTCATCTGTAATGAAGTAGAACAGGAGAAATAAATAAATTAAAGAAACTGAATAGTTTAACATTTGATAAACCCAACGAACATATTGATTAATTGACAATTCATCAGATGACATTCTAGAACATGCTACAGCAGACCGATTGCCTGCATAGTTGGAAAATAAAGAAACTGAACAAGGTAAAGAAAAATTTGAGCCAAATAAGATGGGGAGTATAGAATTTAATTTGAAAATTTTAAACAAAAACTTGTTAAATTAATTGGAAAACAAATATGAATGAACCTTGATGACACTGGTACAGTACTAATCCTTTGATTTAATATCGCATCATAATAATAAAATTAATTGAAGAATATTTTTCAGTTTCATCGAAATGTTTGTTGGGTTTCTTATCAATAATATTATATTAATAGTTCGCTACATACTTTTAATGGATGATGAAGTTCTTTTTTTTTTACTTACTTTGGTAGAAGGACTCAACAATGTTTGCTTTACACTGTAGATAATGGGGTCGGTGTGGATGCGTTATAATCAGTCTTGTTATGGATGGACTTTCGATTTGTAAAAATGGCCGTTGATTTAAACGATTGGCGGTAACTGTAATGAAAAATTTTATTTTCAATTGAAAATTTAAATGCAATAAAATATAATAAAATAGAGTAGAATAAAATCGAGTGGAATAATTAATAAATTTAATTCAATAATAATAAATCATTATGGACGAAATCAATTGAGTGGAACGCAAAGAAAAAAAAAACTTAAAAAAAGGTGTGATACTTGTATGGTTATTTAGGTAAACCGCTGCCAATCAGTCGATAACGTATCTGCTATTAGAAGTATTTTTTTAATGTACATAAAATATGCATTTATAATTTGTTAATGTTTCTATTGGCAGTTGTTTAAAAGAATTAATTCAATTACTATTGAATAAAATGGAAATTCCATATTGCCTTTTAAGAATGAAAAGTTAGAAACAATAAAACATTGGAACAATATGCATGATTTTTTCGGTTAAAGCAAATATGTAAAGGGGCAGAGAGCCTTCCCCAATCAAGCGGGTTTAAAGAAGAAATTGAGGTCATAGGTCAGACTATTCAAAAATAGCCAGCACTCAGTTGACTTGAGGATTGTGTGGAAATGTCTGAAGAATTTCAGATAATAAGCGAGTCCTTACAGAAATGAGCACTCAAACCATCTCAAGAGGATATTAGTAGTCCTCTTGATGGCGCAAAAACCTTTCTGTAGCACAAAAATAGGAATTCACAAGGAAAGGAAGAATGGAGAGAGTTATGGAGGACTTATGGAGAATTTTGACAGAACACTGCAGATTCGCAGAATACTTGTTCAGTATACGGATCACTTCAAGCCTAATGGTATTATTAGACGGATAAGGAGGATAAATGACGAGAACATGTACTTGTAACCTGTGTGTCAATAATGTTTCACAGAACTAAACAGCTGAGGGCTTATCAAGTACTAGATAGATTATTATTACTGTAAACGAATGGCATCTTGAAGTTTGTCAATGCAGTCATACCCTGTATAGATTGAGCACAGACAGTACAATAAATTTTATGGTCACAGAACTCTAGCGCCTCCACATGAGATTAAAAGTTGGCGTACTGAAGTCGCCTTAACTTAGTAGATAGTGTGTGGGTTATTAAAACGAAACGAAATGAATAAAACGAAATATGAAGAAATATGTCTTCGGTGACTTCCTCTCAGTAGATTTCTGAGAAAAACTCAGGGAATTTTTCAAAACATCTGTCATTTGAAGTCAATTTAAAATTTGTAGGTCCCTCCAGTTATTAATATTAACACACATAACAAGGGTAGGGTAAGAAACTAGGTCATAACCCCGACTGAAGGATTGTAATGACCAATTAGGTGCGTAAGAACACGGTACAATTTAAAAATTTACTTTTCTCAAAACCAATTTGTTATATTTGAGTCAAAATGTTGAAGTTGGAATATGTTTCACTTGAAGAATAATTAAGTGTAAGATGCATTAATTCTTTAGAAAGTCTGGCATTGTCTTTCTAATCATATAAACATATGAAACAAATCTAACAAAAAGTTGCATTTCTATACCCAATAAAACGTTTAATGATTTGGTATATTTAAATGTCTGCTATGGTAACAATTTACATCAGAGATATGTATTTGATTATGAATTTTCCATTTAATTGAACAAATATCTCAAACGAGTTGTTTTTCATTGTATATCTACATACGTACATACATATATGTATATCTACATATACTTTGCATATTTTGATTTTAATTCCATATGAATATTTAATTCCCAATGTACGAGTATGTACGTGTATGAGGCGAATGCATACGAAATTGGTCGTCTAAGTTGATTTTATTTTCTACGCAAATTATCTGAAATTTATTAATTTTCAATTTTTCATTTCGCCCACTTGTATTTGTGTATGAATGTGGCCATACGTACTAAGTATATCAAATACATGTGTAATGTAAATTATATGTAAATAAATGCATATTCATATACAAACTTGTATTATACAACACATACATATGTTATATATTGCAAATTACATATGATTATTTTAAAATAAAATATGTACGTTTTATACACAATAAGAATAATAGAGTAAAATACTGCATTGTAATCATTTCCAATCAGTCTTATACACGAGTGATAGGACCTACAGTTTAATGTCTACTCCAAACGACAGATTTGAGAATCTTTTCATAACATTTTATTTTACTCTCAGAGTTTTGCCAAAAGACTGCAGAGAGGAAGGAAGTCGCCGAAAGAAATATTTTTTTACATTCATTGGAGATGGGACAGGGTTTGAACCACGGCCTCTCGTGTAATCAGTCAACACACTACCTACTAGACTATAGTGACTTCGAGACGCATATAGTTTAGTCTCATGGACAATGACTTCCATAGAAGTTACAGGCAGAGGGAGTTTTCCCTCTTTATTTACATATAGGGTACATCACCAGCCTGCATGTCGTAGGCATCTAAGTTTTAACCATGCAGTAGATCTCTCTGATCTGCAAGGATGGATGGTGGGATAATAAGGGGTTTCATCTGAAGCTTCAAATGGTCCTAGGACTAGAGGAAAAGAGTAATTGACCGTATTTGATTTAAGTGTATCCATCATATCGTGTTGTGAACAACTCCTGTGATAAACTTCGGAAAAGTGATTTTCACCGACTCTTCGTTTGGCTAATCTTAGGAGCTTTATAGACACCGATATAAATGATACTCACTCAATGGCTATGGCAAATCATAAAGTTTTATGTGACCTGGTATTGTGTGATGAAATACAATACGATTTTTGTTAGTGTATGCTGGTCACATAGGCATTATTGCTACACTTATAGCACGTTCACACGACCCAATTATTCGTCATTCACGCTCTCATTCGTCATTCAACCCCCAGTTACGAACTGAATGACATGTTTCGCCATACAAAATTTTAGCTGCGAATCACACATGCTGTACGGCATTTTAGCCTTTAATGGCTGTGCAGATAAATTTGAATTTAAATAGCACAGACAAAAACCAGAAATGTTATCATCAATAGAACAATGTTAAGAAATTAATAGATACCAAATATCAGATATTGGTCAATGGAAGGAGAATTCCTCTACATGGAAACAGTGTGAGACAGTTTCAGTATGTTTTACAATTTAAGTTGCTTTGTTTTAAACAATGTCTAGAAAATTTAAGAGTATTATGGAAAATTGGAGCGTGGTTACACGATACATCACACTATATAGGGACTGTAGTCCAAGTGGTCCCTAACAAAGCTTGATTTGTGGTTTTTGCGAAGTGATTATTTAATTTGAAACTAATGTGACAAATTTCAAAAGACGAATTTTACAACCAGGAATTTTTCAAATTATAAAGTCATTTGACTACTTTGTTAGGGAGTCCCTATAGACTTTGGTTTACTGATGTCGATTCTTTCTATCAAAACTGTCATCCCAATATCGAGCTGCTTTGTGAAATCAGCAATTTATCACATACGACTGTGCCTTCGCAAATTCCTTCAGTCTTAGTTAAAATAAAAATCTAAGCTACTCTTTATACGACTCAATATACCAATAAATTTGAGAATAATGTATACAATAAACAAATCAGCCACTTAAAATTCATTTTTAGCATTAAGAAATCTAAATATTGGAAACTTTGTATTCGAATCTGTAAACGTATTCGAATATTTATTGATTTTTTATTTTTTCTTATGCGAAATCCGATAGCATTCGATAGCATTATCAATAACATGTTTTGTGTGATAAAGATTTTTATCTTAAAACATGAGCCAAAAAAAAGAAGAAACGAAAAAAAATGGAAGAAAAACCGACAGCAATGTATTATGCATACTTTGCAACAAAATTTTACTATTTGTCGGTCTATGTTGCCAGCCATTCTGCTGTTCATTCAGCACACGCCTTTCCGCACCAAAGCAGCAGCAGCAGCAGTTCAAAAGTTACTCCCTCACCTTATGTGGACTGACAACGGTGGAGTGTGTTTATTGAGTGAATTCTGTGTAATTTGTAACAATTTTTTTGAATTTTTTTTTTTTAAATTACTGGGTCTATTTGAATTTTTGGTTTTTTTTTATTTTTAAGACATTTTTTTAAACGCACCAGCATTCTAAAAGAAGTGGTGGTAATGCTTTAATGGAGTTCTCATACATTATACATTTGCAAAGTTATAGGCAGGCGCCTTTGAGTTGCCATACCACATTTTCGATTTTTTTTTCTTTTTATTTTTCCTTGAGTTTTTGAAAATAAACATCTGGCGGTGATAGCGTTTGGGGTAATGCGTTTCCACATTTAATAAATCGAGAAAAATAAAAGTAAAGAACAACGTTTCAATTGAAATTTAAAGTAATGGATAGCATTTGAAACTTGTTAGTATTTGTCACTCTTTATTACGTAATTTCATTTTATTATAACTTGCACTGCAATTTGGTCACTTAGTTTTATGAAAACAACAAAAATATCTTCAACCAAATGTAGGTCTTTCTTAATAATGTAAAAACTGGATTCAAACCAGCATTAATTGCATATAAAACTTGTCTTTAACAAAATAAAATATTTACGATCATTAAAAAAAAAAATTAAAAAGAAATGTGACCAAGTCCTTAATTCTTTGAAAACACTCTCTTCCTTGTAGTGGCTCATATTAATTACTTGTAATAAAATAAAGTGCAAGACCTAAAAAAGAATCCAACTGTGACAATGTACTACGAGCTCTTTTCATGAAAGAAATTTTGAGATCCAATATTATGTGAAAAACTTCACCTCGGTTGCACCAACTGCAGTAAGGACAAAAACGTACATACGTCCAACAAATGATGACGAAACGAAAAATTGGCTTTTTTATCGAGTTGCCACGTAGAACTTTCTTTTGTTGATACAGAGAGACAGAGATTACATATTATGTAGGAAAGTTTATCGTTCCTAGGGAACCCAGAAAGATCGAAATGACAGTGTGATATCAAGAATATAAGCATAATATTAGGTCTCCTTAACAATTTGTATACCAACTGTAGTTCTAAATGGCTTGACACACTTTTGACGGTTTCGCCAAAAGGAAAATTAAAAAAAATACGGTGTATATAAGCCAAAGTCTAGTCCAGATTATTATTCATCAAATTATTCTTTTCACACCTAAATTAAGTTTTTACTCAGAAAATTCTTCATTTTCAATTGAAAATAAGTTCTTTATTGCATTTTCTGAAATAATATTTCAAGCGAATTTATTATAGCTCAAGAAGACATTTTTATTTGATATGAAAGATATGAGGGTGAAAATTTATTTATTATAAATTATATTCACAGTCATGTTGCTAATAAGCAGTGGTGTTGCAGTAATGTGTAAGGTGTAGTAAAAGGAAATTCTTTCACCAGTAATTAGTTTTATTAACACGTACTAACGTTTTTTAAAACCTATAGATGAAGTCAGAGGAAAACTGAAGAAGTTTTAAGAATTTTCTGATTTCGTGTTCTATAAGAGAACTTCAAAATTGGCTCGCTACCAAAATAACTCATATTTGTCACTTTTTTCGTCATAATCTGTGTGAAAAGATCAAAACATAATCCTGAGAAATATATCCACTTCAGCACTCATGTTGTGTGCTATTTTATCCATGAGTAAAAGAGACATACAGTCTAAAGTCGACTCCTATCGACAAATTTTTGAGAGACTTAACAGGACAATTTTATTTACACTCAGAGCTTTTGCCAGAAAACATCATCGTTTTGTGTGATAGATGTCTGAGCTTGGATTTGAACAACGGCCTCACTTCTAATAAGCTAACACACTGAGCAAGTAAACTACATGAATTTACACACATCATAGTGTTCGTAATTAGCGCCAACTTCTCATAAAGTGATTACAGTCTGTTCCTTTCTATAGATTGTGAAATATTCGGCGGAATAAAAGTACTTTGCCAATGGGGATGAGAGCTACTTTGAGAAATGCACATTTCCGTTAAAAAAAATAAAAACAAGTTCTCAAACCTATTAGCGGATAGTTAATCGAAATGGAATCTTTAACACTGTTATGAATAAAGCCTTTAATAGTAGACTACTTCCCACTACACCTTTTATTTGTCAAAGAATTATTAACAAAAGAAAAGTGAAAAACTATAATAATTTTAAAGAAATTTTTAGTGATTTGTTACAAGAAAGCACAGCATATTCATGCTTAAAAGCTACAAATCAGCACGCATTGTTTAAACATTTATTGTTGTAATTGATTTAATTTTCATAAATCAAATAATGTATACAGAAATTGTTTCTGTTAACAAACAATTGCACTTTTTTCTGTTTATTTTTATGAAAAAGGTTGCAAAAAAAAAAAAAAAATTTAAAAGGAAAATTTATTTTTAAAAGAAAATTTTTAAAATTTTTTTTCACATGAACAGGCAGAATTTCTATGAGACTGTGTGTGTTCCATGCAGTGTTCGAAGATCGCCAGTCGTATCGTTTGGTGTTGCGTGCGATGAATAGGAATATTCCTGATAAAATATGAATTTTATTGTTGGTGTTAACATAATAATTCTATTATTAATAATAATAGTTATTATTTGATTTAATGTTATTGCCTTGTTTTATTTATTTTTTTATACAAACAAAAAAATGAGAAAAAAATGAGAGAAAAAAATGTTTATTATTTATTAAGAAAATGTGTAATTTATTTACACACATCGGCTCCAGTTGGTTATATGGCGCCAGTATCAACAGCTTGAAATTCTTTGAATCACAATCAGCCCAGAGTGCTATAGACAGAGACCTCCTACTATTCTTCCATATTCATGTGTAATTTGTTAAGAAATTAATATGCAATCGTTGTTAATATTTTCCAACATTTATTTTTTTTTACTGTCTATAGAAACAGTATAAAAATTCATTAAAAATAAAAAGAACAGTGTAAACGATATACTTGTATTCTATTTATTAATATTTTATGCTGAATGACGTTAAAAATAGGGAGATGTTTATATTCAAGATCATCTTTCGCTCGCAAATTTCTATAACGTTTCCAAAAGTGTCTATCTCACTTTCAAAAGTGTGGACAACATAGGCTCTACGGTATATGGGATAAATTAGGTTAGACAGAGTACATGTTTAGTGGTAGTATCATAAAAATGCTAGTCTACAAACGTTGAGAAAATTGTTGAAGAGAAATATCTTTCAGAATAGCGACAAGTTATCATTGTTATGATATACGAACGAAAATATATGTTTTGTTTGTTTTGAAATGAGACCGACTTAAACACTGCATTGTGTCCGAATTCAAAAAGTGGGAATCGAACCGACAACGCCAACATTTGCAAATTAGCACACTACCGATGCGCCCTCAATATTTTGTTATTATTGTCGTCATATAGAAATGCCATAGTACCGCAACTATATGATCTATTTTACTGCCACTTAACGTAAAAAGAATATCCATACAATGTCTCTTGCAACCATATTACATACCTTACCTCGTTATAACCCTTCAGCCAGGATTACGACGTAGCTTCTTACACCACTTATGTCGTATGTGCTAACATAACCGAACCACAGATTTTTTTGAGATACTTTTCATAGCAATTTTTATTAGCTCTCAGAGTTTTTGCCAGAAATCTACAGAGAGGGAGTCGTGAAAGAAATAATTTTCATATTTCGATTTGATCGAGATGTTTGACCTGAGATTTGAACCGTGGCCCCACGTCTAATAAGCAAACACACTATCCACTAAACTAAGGCAATTCCAATCAAGTTATACTAGCAAATTTCGGGTTGCCGCTCGATGTTAACAAACACAATTGGCTGTCCAGCACCTGATATGCACTCTGGAGTTTCCAAATATGCATTCTAATGAATTAGTTTCATCATCACTGGATTGTAATATCTGGTTTGAAAAGATCTCTAGTTGAACAAGTGTACTTGAAGTCTAGAGAGCCCCTTTAAAAGGCTTGTTACTAACAGTATATTCCTGGATGACTCAAATCTCCTCTTATTGCAATTAACCAGTTAAAGTTTCAATTGCCTCAAACTCATGGTGTTAAAAAATAGTCTTTATCTTTCGCGAAAGCTCCACTTATTCCAAGAAATCTTACATGATTTAGGACCTAGTGGAGGGTAAGGTAAACAAATTTCTCCTATGTAGCTGATTTAGATATCGCAGACAGATATCTGATATCAGATATTTAGTTATTGTTTTGCTTGTTAAAACTATTTAAACTTTTTAAAATCGGTTAAATTTAGTAGGTGTTCCCTATTGTCGTCGACTTTGATCGCTAGTAACCTTTTTTTCGTTTTGAATTTCTTAAATAAATCATCCATCCAGCACATTCTGTTAAAATTGATCCAGTCTTGTTCTTGTTTTACATGCTGCAATAAAATAAATTCAGTTTATCTCAGCACCATGTAAAATCTTAAATGGTAAGGGGCGGACTGAATTTTAAATTGTTGCCGACCGACCAACTGGAGGGAAAGAACATATTGAAACATTTACGGCAACACGCACTTTTATTTAAATTTGTATGATTTCCCATGCATTAATGCATTAAATTATTACGTTTATATTGCTGTTGCTCTTTTTGCTGTGCTGCTGTTGTTGAAAGTGAGTTTATTATTATTCGTAATCGTAAACATTAAGACATTAAACTGTTTACAATGTAAACACAATTCTTATATTATTTTTGCAAAAAAAGGAGATTATTTTCAACGCAAGCATTTCATCACAATTATGTTGGCTACTTACTGGTGGCAAATAAAATGTAATTTTTATTACAAAGCATTTAAGTGTGAAGCTGAAAAAACATTGCCGAAAGCTAAAAAGGGGAAAACTTAAAAAATGGGCAAATGGAAAGAAAGTAATAACTACGATACTTTAGCATTCGAATGAGAAGAAAGATGATGATGTAACTATACGATGTGTTTGAAGATAAATTCGAATTTGAAAATACAAGACGCAGTCCATAAATTTTAGCAGCGCCACATTTGGCATTAACAGAGCAAAATTTGCTATTCACAGAACACTGTTAACTGTTTAACAGTGGCAATAAGTAGATTAATCTTCAAATCAAAAATCGATTTTTTCAAAATTAAAAACCTCTCAGCTATCCTACTGCCACGGTTCGAAAGAGGACCCTCTGAACTACCATTTGCATATGGTTTGTATGGTGTACTATATGTTCCAAAATGGCCACTGATCTTCTAGAGATTTTCAAGCAAAAAATTAATATTTTCAAAACCAATTCTCCCAATATCATGTCACTTTATATGTTATATTAAGAGGCCTTGGAACCTTCCTTTGCGTATAGTATGGTACTCGTAGACGTAAAGTATTTCCCAAAATTAGCTCCCAAACAAGTGGGCTTGTTCAGATGGATTCTGTTAAATAGCTAACAAGGGCAAATTTTGATCTGTTAACGCCAAATGTGGCGCTGCTAAAATTTATTTATTGTGTTTTGGATTTTCAAATTCGAATTTATCTTCACACTTATAATTATTCGTAACTATGTATCTGTTCTTAATAGGCTACCAAATAGTAAAATTAAATCTAAATTGAAATCGGTTTTGTTCTTTCTGTTGAGGGAAATGGTGGATAGTTCCCCCTAACGCTAGACTGTATCAGAGGTAACTCATCTCTTCATCCTCTACATCACCAGAACTTCTACTATATACGGACGACTACTTGTACTAGTATAAGTCTCTATTAGAGGACAACCATTTCGACCACCTGCGTGTAGCATGCATCCTCTGAATCTTCTTTGGCCGTGTCGTATCACAAGAAAGTTCCTTGACATTTACCTCAGAGTTGCTTTATTTCCCACTGCTTTGTTTCCCACACAGAAAAATTAAAGAATACAACGTTGGCATTTCTTAACCAAGGATTGTAGTTTTTCCACAAATTTATTCGTAATTTTCATTGTTTTTCAGACATATAGCAGTACAAATTTCTTCTATACTGTTTTTTGAGGTGTGAGCAGACCGCCAAACTTTGTCCATAGAAAGAAATGCATCTCTCACCTTATTTATTCAATTCGATACGTCTTCATCTTCAACAATAGTAGTGAAGGTTACAAAGACGTTGATATAGACGCCGTTAACGCCACAGTGGTTGCTTATTTCTTTAAACAAACTATATAATCAGGTACTTACTTCCTTACTTAATTGGTCATTACAACCCTTCAGTCAGGACGTCGACCTAGCATTTCACATCGCTGATGTTCTGTGTGTTAATTTTATCCATAAGCGGCGGGAAAATCGACTCCGAACGGCAATTATTTAGGAAACCTTTCATGGCCGTTTTTATTTACTCTCAGAGTTTTTGCCAGAAGTCTGCTAAGAGAGGAAGTTGCCGAAAAAATATGTTTTTATTTCTCGCTATGTTCGAGATGTCTAATCTCTGTTTTGAACCGTGGCCTCACGTCTAATTATCCAAAACACCACCTGCTAGACCAAGGCGACTACAAGTACTAACTGAAACAGTATTAACGAACTATCATGACCATTAAGTTGAGCTAAGCATTGTATATCGCATTAGAGACGTTTTATTAAACTGATTATCGTTTGTGGTATTCCCAGATTTAGTGGGCAGCAACATCTTCGTTAATTACACGTTTTATTATTAATTAATGGTTGAAAGAAAACCTCAAGTTAATGAGTGGCCATTTGTCATAGAATATGCCTTTCTAATATATTTTCACTTGTATTTCTATAAAAATTAATAGAGAAAATAAAAATAAATTAACCACAACTAATTTATTTTATCTTCCACTATTCCTTTAAACAGCAAATATGTTTTAATATTTCCATTGGCCATAAATCGATTGACGAAATCCTTCTATTCAAATGATACCGTCAACTAATCCTAGCTATAATTTCTTTAACAACATCATGCAGACCATTAATCAAAATTTAAAAAAAAAACAACAACAATTTATTGTATTCAAAGTACGACGCGACTGTAGACATTTGAAAATATGAAAAACAAAAACAAATAAATTAATGAGCAAAACGTCGTCAGTTAGAGATACTCATTACCAGACGCATTGAAATTTGTATTTAACGTTTCCACAAATTATAATTTATTTATACTTGCAGCGAAATGTTGTACATATTTTACAAAAAAAAAAAAAAAAAAAATAACAACAACAAACCTAATACATATGCAACTCAAAAACTGACTCAGGCGGAGAATGGTAAACAGAGTCTGAGTAGACGCATATCAACACGTGTTCTCCTATGATCTATAGTCACTAAACGCTAGACACTCGACACCATTCAGGGATACTGTCTGTTGGTCAGTCTATTATTTTCTGACTGTGTGTTAGAGGAGTCTGGGGTAATAGACTTCTAGACAAACTTGTAACAACAAGGCTTTTAACTGCTGTAGCATCTTTTGAAATACATACTCATATACTATGTACTATAAACATTAAATACGGCCGTTTATACAAAAACAAACTGAAAAAGATGAACAGAAAATCCGATTTGTGCAACAATGTTGCAACAGTAGTTAACACCACCATCGCAAAAGCCACAACATCATGTCTATTAATTGTTTGTGTTTGTAATGTTTTCTTACTTGTGATGATGATGTTGTTGTTGTTTTGTCATTGCTGTTGCAGCTAATGCTCTATCGCTAAAAAAAATTTTGTCGGGAATTGTTGTTGCTAATTTTATTATTATTATTACCATTCTTGTGATTGCAACTCATCATAAACATTATATTCTATGGCCTATTTGCTTGGTGTTTGCAACATTTCCTAACTAACTTTTAACAGTGGGGCTAAGTAGAGTTAAATTATGTTAAGATCTAAATACAGTCCAAGCCATTTGAGAATTATAAATAAAATTTAAGACTCCTTTACAATAAGAGCAACTGTATGCCTATTTGGCGTTTCATTAATAAGAATACAAGTTTATTTAGATTATTTTAATTTTAATTGTTCTGAGTACCACTCTACAAAAATGAAAATATTTTTCAGTTCAAACGCCAAACTTTACTTAAACAATGCCCAATCAAGCATTCATTTTGCATTCAAAATCTTTCGTTCTTGAAAGGACAGAAACTTTGAAAAAGATTCAGGTGGATACTTTTAAATAGCTAACAGTGCGCTGTTAAGGGCAAATTTTGTTATGTTAAGAGGAAATTTTGCTCTGTTAAAGCCAAATGTGGCGCTGCTAAAATGTATGGATTGTGTCTTGGATTTTAAAATTCGAATTTATCTTCACACCCATTCTATTTCATACGTTGTATTCGTTGCAACATAATTAGGATAGGCTGTGTAATCGACGTACACCAGCTGCACTGTTGTCAAATTGAGTATAATGAGACCATAAAAACCTTTTTAGGAGTCCTAAGGTTCTCGCATTTACAGACCACATATTTTATTCCATGAGTCAATTTTTTTGCTTTATTCTGTGGGCGCCATAAAGGCTTTTAATTTTTTAATTGGTGTGCTCCGAAATCTTTTGTGAACAAAATATATTTTTTCCTAAAGAAAAAGAAAAGCGAAACCATCAATTAGCCAAACCAGTCCTTCTATACGGATATGAGTCTTAAAATATCAAGGCACGTTAATTTTATACGTGAGTGGCGGGACCTACAGTTTAACGTCGACTCCGAACGACAGATTTTAGAGAAACTTTTTCATGGCAGGATTATTCACTCCCAGAGTTTTTGCCAGAAATCTCCTGAGAGGAAGTCGCCGAAGAAATATTTTTTTCTTCATTTTATGTTTTGATGTCTGACATGGGATACGAACCCAGGCTTTACGTCTAATAAGCCAACACACTACCTACTAGACTACGGCGACTTCAATGGACCATTGTGCCTGTCAAAAATGTATTCTCAATGTATTTAATTCGTGACGAAAGATCTGGTTGAAAATCAAAGAGAAAATATGTATCTGAATCAGCTATAAATTATTGCCTCTGGTAAATACTTAACATTGGTCTGTTAAAACTAAAATTTGATATGTTAAGGACAAAATTGATTGTATTAAAATGAATATTTTGCATCGTGGGTTATCAAATTCGAATTTCTTCGAAAAACCGAGATTTTAAGTTTAAAACTAAAAAGAAAAAAATTATTTTTTAAAGATTTTTTCCAAGTATTATAAGGAATAAAAATGTATGAAGAATAATATTTTTTAATTTTTTGTTTTGCGACCAAATAATAAACTTGAATCAAAGGGAAAGAACTTCTTTACTTTTCTCTCTATTTTTCATTTAAAATTATAGAGACCGAGCACTAAGAAATGCAAGACATGAAAGTCATAAGCTCTTCCTACCCACTGTTATACAAAATATGGATATTAATGTTCCTTACCACGATGTAGTATCGTCAAGGAATATATGGTGGAAAAAGCAAATAAATGAAACAATGTTGCGGTTTGAGTAAGGAACGTGTCTACTCGTAGTTTGCCTTGTTGAGCAACAACAGAAATAGCAACAGAAATAATTGTTATTGCCTTTAGTTGGCCAAATGAATGAGTTGTTCTAAATGAATATACAATATGCTATACAACACCAACAACAACAACTACAACTATTTCATAGCATAGTGCTATTCATTTTGTATTTCAGTCTCTATTCAATATAATTTTATGAATATTTATTTACTTTTCTTTTTCTTTTTTTCTTTTTGCATTTCTTATTTTCTTTTTTCTCTACTTAGTTAACGCGTAAATATCAACACAAATCAAATACTAAACATATCCACAGAAAGACAAAAAAAAGAAAAGAAAAACAAAAAGAAAAAATTGTTGTATTCATTAAAAATAATGTTACAGTAAAGGGTTCATATTATGGTGGGTGTTATATGATCTGTTTGTAGCATGACAAACTGTTCAATGTTTCTTGATTGTTTCTTTTTTCTTTTTTTTTATGGAAGATTAAATAAAATTTGTATGGCACAGGCATACGTAAATAAATAAAAAAGTTATAGAACGACCATATGAGAAGGTGGTTATATATACACTGAGCGCCAAAAGTGAGTAAACACCACTGAAATAATTCATTTTCTTAGAATAGCGAGAAAAGTAAATGAGAATAGTCGAATAAATTTCCAAAAATAAAAACGTTTATCTATTACTTATAAAATGTTAAAACAAAAACAACAATTCATGATAAAGGAACTATTTTTTATACTTTAGGGACAAAACTGTTTTATACTTAAAAACAAAAGTGTTGACTCACTTATGGCGCTCACTGTACATATATAATTGCTCATTGCAACCCTTCAGTCAGGATTACGACCTAGCTTTTCACACCACTTATGTCGTCTGTGTGTTAATTCTATGCATGAGTGGCGTGACCTACACTTTAACATCGATTCCCAACGACAGATTTTTGAGAAACATTTCATGGCGATTTCATTTGCTTTCAGAGTTTTTGCCAGAAGTCTTCTTAGAGGAAAGACTGCAGAGAGGAAGTCGGCGGAGAAATATATTTTCATATTTTAGTTTTGATGTCAGACACACTACACCACCAACACACTACCTTCTATAGACTACAGCGACTACAATTGCACATCACACTATGAACTTTTAGAAATACGTAATATGCAGTTTAGCTACGTATAGACAGTGGTGGACATCTGTTTAGCACATTACTAGCCATTCCTTTTCACTAATGTGCTTTATGTTCTCCCAGATATATGCCGCAATAATTTTTCCTCGTTTCAAAACGTTTGTTTTACTGCAAGATACCACAGAATTCAAAAATCTTTCTATTTTCCTCTCTACCCATATCACTCAGCACCTTTCTCATTTCAACACTGTCTCTCCATGTTTCTTTGATTGCAAACCTGTTAGAAGTGCAAGCAATTTAAGTGGAAAAGTCCTCCAATTTTATGCTGGTCTATTTTTGTATATTAAATAATTCCTACTTTTGTTTACTACAAATTTAATCTTAAATTTTCGCAAAATTTGTGATTTTTAGAAGTTTATTTGGCATGTAAAAATTGACACTTACTGAAAATTCTCTGCAGGACCTCAGTAGTAGAAGAAGCATCACCGTACACTCTATTCTTTGCCCAGTTTGAGATAAGTAAACTTATTTACTTTTAGAAATTGGATTATTACACAGTAACTCCATCATGTAAATAATTTCCTTCTGGTTCAATAAGGTATTTGTTATTGATAGCTACACTACAATTATTAAATCAACACAATTATCACACTTTCTAATGAAATACCCTATAAAAGTTAATTTCAATTATAGTTTATGCATACGTCCACGTCCACAAAATCGCATAATTACACATACGTTTCTTTAGCGAGCCATACAATCATTTACTCATTCCCTCAGTCATTGTAACTTTCATTGTAATGAATAACGTATTAACGCACATATATGTATATGTATAATGGATTTCAAATTAAATCTGTCAAATATTCCCATTTTTAACTCAATATCTTTTTCAATGTTGATTGACTATTCTTAAGACGTCATTCATTCATTCATTCATTCGTTCGTTCATTCGTTCAGTCATTTATTGTCGTTATTTAAAATAGCGAATGGCCTTAATGGTCGAACGCTGTTCGAATTAATGGCAGCTGACAATTTAGATGGCAGGGTTTTCCTGAATATTTTTTTTTTTGAATTGAAATGAATTGATAAATGGATTAATTGAAAAGTCAAAACACAATTTATGCCAACCAGATATGTATGTATGTATTTATGTTTTGGTAACAAATTTGTAAGAAAAAACCTTTTTTTTTCTAAGAAATGTTTATAAAAAATTCACGCTTGTAATGGCTTCAATGTTGAAACAGCTTTTTGGTAATGAAGGTCAAATGGCATCGAATTCATATTCAGCAAGTAGCACATAACCTTTACTTTTATTTTTAGTAAAATCAACACGGTCACATGCGTCTCATGAGACCACGAATTATTTCTAGTCTAATAGACACAACGTCTTTCAAAATCGGTATATACTCTGGGTTCAGAACAATCAAACTGGACTGTATGGTAAGTATTTGGGCTAAATGAAGTATAAACAGAACGAAAAGTAATGTTTGTGAAGATAAATTCGAATTTGAAAATTCAAGACGCAATCCATAAATTTTAACAACGCCACATTTGGCGTTAACAGATCAAAATTTTCTCTTAACAGAACAAAATTTGCCCTCAACAGAGCACTGTTAGCTATTTAACAGTATCCATCTGAACATTCCCACTTGCTTAGGAGTGAACTTTGGGAAATGCTCTAGGCCTATGAGTATCATACTATATGCAAAGGAAGGTTCCAAGGCCTCTTAATATTATCGGCAACATAGTCACATATAAAGTGATATGGTATTGAGAAAATTGTCGTTGAAAATATAAATTTTTTGCTTGAAAATTATCTACAATATCAATGGCCATTTTGAAACATATAAGAAATAGTGCACCATATGACTATATGCAAATGGTAGTTCAGAGGGTCCTCTTTCGAACCGTGGTGGCTGGAATAATTTTGGGATTTGCGAAAATTAACCCACCCATTCATCCATCCCATATATTTCAACGTTTTTAAATAATAACTGAGAATTATATTCTATGGCAGCAGTCTGTAATAATTGCAAAGTAGAAGACTAATCTACTATTTCCACTGTTAAACAGTCCACAGTGCTCTGTTAATAGCAAGGTTTAACCTGTTAAAGCGAAGAGTGGCGCTGCTAAAAGTGTGGGTTTACATCTTTGGTTTTTAAATTCGAATTTATCTTCACACACATCAGTAGTAAAAAGCCCGACTTATAAACACTGTGGAGTTTTGCACTGGGAACTTTGATGTTTGTAGTAAGAGGATCATATATAGCGCAGTATACCCAAATAAATTGTAAATTCAAATTTAAATAAATAAAGATTTGTGTTAATAAAGAAATAATAACGGATAAAACTTACAAGTATTGTTGCAAATTACAGAAAATACTCATTCTTTAGAGATAAAAATAAAATATAACAGGAGATTAGTGCACTGGTAACTATTCAATCGTTGTAAATTTCCACTAATTCATGATCGATTCTAATAAAAAAAATCGATTCTAATGAAATCAAAGAACGTAAAGTCGCCATAGTCTAGTTGGTAGGGTATTGGCTTATTTGATGTGAGATCATGGTTCAAACTTCAGGTCGGACGTGTCGCACGAAATATGAAAAATATTTCTTCGGCGACTTCCTCTCAGCAGATTTCTGGCAAAAACTCTGAGAGTAAATAAAATTGCTATGAAAAATTTTTCAAAAATCTGTCGTTCGAAATCGACTTTAAACTATAGGTCCCACCACTTATGTATAAAATTAACACACAAAACATAAGTGGTGTGAGAAGCTAGGTTATAGTCCTGACAAAAGGGCTGTAATGACCAATTATATGTGTATGTAAGTATGTGTGAGCCGGCGCATAATGGAGATACAAATGCTATATTATTTATATATTTTCCTGGGAATAGCTCTGTGATAAGATATCCTGTTGCGTTACAAACCAGTAGTAGACTTCGAATATGGATTTCCTGTGGGTTTTAATGGGAACAAGTCAGTATCATCATTACTTCAGTCCATACATTCTGATCGATCTTCATCATAAAGTATCTCCTCCATCTTTTTATTATTTCTTCTGCTTTGTATTTTCCAGCTATGCAGCTGATTTTTCTGCTTAGCAGATCCTGGGATACAGGGCCCGCTGTGAATTTTTATGGATGCAGTGGTGAAGAACTATTTGCCGATAAACTTCAATTTTTTCCTTGAAATCTGACGCTGCTGATCATCATCGTTTGTTGTTGACGTTATTGCCTTTAAAACCGTAATGAGAATTTATACGCCTTATCCAGGCTTTGAACCTGGATATCTAAGGTTTACAGTCCAGCACTTTACCTGAGTTATTTCAGAGGTCTTACTGTAAGAGATATTATAAATGACTGCCAGTTTCGCTAGCAATTGAATATTAACACAATGCCATCAAACGTCAATTGCGATGCCAACTTCTTTGATGATGGTTCGCAGGTTTCGTATAATGTTTCACTTATTCATCGTTTTCTTAATCAAAAGAAAAGTTCTTGAAAGGAACTCTCTATGCAGTTGAAGAAGAAAATATCCGACTTATATATGGGGGAAAATATGTATGTTGTCGCCCAAATAGTTACTGTTAGTAAAAAACTAAACAATATGAAAGCGGGCATAGGAACTAATTCAACCAATTTATTGAGATTCTTTACAGGATAGACGAAAATATACACATGACTGATAATGTGTTGGCTTATTAGACGTCCGACAAACACGATGTCAGACAACAAAAGGAAATATGAAATAATATACTTTCGATGACTTTCTTTCAGCAGTCTTCTGGCAAAAACTGCCATGAAAAGTTTCACAAAAATCTGTCGTTCATCGTCCACTTTAACAACAAACAACATAAGTGGTGTGAGAAGCTAGGTCTTAATGACTGAAGGGTTGTAATGACTAATTAAGTAAGTAAGTAAGATTCCCTGAATAATTGGCTTTGAGATTATCAGAAAAGACCAATTCATCTCACATATATTCTTCTGTTCCAAGAAGAAGAAGAAGGGGGAAGAGAATAATTATCAAGAAAAACGATTTTATTTATGCCTTAATAAATTAAAATTTTTTTAAGAAATTCTATTGAATTTGATTTAAAAACCAAACGCAAAACCAACAAACAAACAAACAATTATCTTCGCCCATCTGAGATAAAGAAAGAAATGCAAAGAAAATCTTTTAAAAATATTTATGCTGCCAGCAGCCATTCAATAGAAAACAGTTTTAATTTTTTTTTATTATTATCAGGCACATTCCCAGAATCCCCCAGATGATCTCGTAATTTGAATACGAAATTTATGCCTACACACTTACAGACAGACAGACATCATATACACTAAGTTTAGCTTTGCATACTCGCCACTCGTTCGAATAATCAATTTTCCCAAACGATCATTAACATAATTTATATACTGTTTTTTTTGGTTTTGTACTTGCTTCTGGTAATGTTGTTGCTGTTGTTGTTGTTATTATTTATTTGTTGTTTCATTTTTTTCGATGCTAGGAATTAAGAAACGAGAAAAAACAAAAAACAAAAAAATGGGCCCCAACTGAACTGGTAACCTAAATATTTCTACGCGCTGTAACTTTATTACACAGACAAGCTTCACCACTACTATACAGCGCCAGAATACCACAAAAAAAAGAAGAAAAAGAAAAAACATAAAAAGAAAAAGGCTAAGGAAAGAGCAACCACAACTAGAAAAACGATGTACAATAGAGAGATGGAAGCGAAACGATGCTGCTGTTGCTGCTACTTATGATGATGACGATGATGATGATGAAGTCACACAATTTTATGCATGCAGTTATGGATGGATATGGGATACATCGCATCGTATCGTATATGCGTTTTAATGAATGTTTACTCTTGTATTCCATGGATGCAGGGGCAACATCATTGCATGTAAAATGCAACCGTATAGTAGTTGTTGTTGCTGTCGCTTGGTATGCCACAAAGTTATACACCACGATGTGCCAGAGAAATGTGCGGTTTTCGTCTTCCTTTTTTATTTTTTTTTGTTTCTTCTCTTACTCCTCTTTGTAATGCCTCCCCTAATAGTTATCAACGTCTGGATGTATGTGCATACGATGAGTAAAAAACACATGCAGACCCAAAAGCACACGACATTCAATAATTACAAACAAACAAACATGATTATGATTGTAATAATGATGATAGTGTTACTGTTACTGTTGTTACTGATGGTGATAGTGATATTGATGATGATTAAGTTGGTGTTGCAGTCACATACAAAATACTTGAGGAATTTATGCATGATCAGCATATTTTTTTTTTTTTTGTTTAAACTCAAGTCAAACAAGTTAAAGGAGCAAGTCCGCATGTAAAAGGAGCATTACACAGTTATACAGGGTGTTGAAAAACAAAAATAAAATTGAAAATATTTGATGAGGCATTCACTGAGTTACCTCCAAAGTGTTTTTGCACTTACGATTAAGTATTGGTTCACATAGTATTATACAGCTTACAGCGTTTCATTAAGCCAACACACTTTAATGATTTCCATTTAACAGTTGCAAGTGCCATTGTATACATCTTCCGTACATCTTAGTGATAAGTTTTACTTTTCTAAGTAGACCAGGATTTCTCTTTGAGGAAATAGAGATTTTCTCAAGACATTTTAATTCTTGTCTGTCTTGTCTGCAATTCATGCATACAGTTTCACTGGACACACATCTGAATAAACCAGGGTTTGTCTCTTCATTGGGATGAAAATTTTTATACCGAGAGAAATATATTTCCGAACATTTTAAAGATCTTGCATTTGATATCGATATCTCGCTTGGCTTACAAATTACAATCGCAGCAATTGGAGAGCCAATACGAGACAGGATCGCTAAAACTTAATGTCAAGATTTTTTAATTACAATAGAATAGGGTCTTTGTATTTCCTACATTTAGGACACTCATCATGATTTGTCAAAAACTATATCTCAGAAACTATGTCTCTTCTCGGACATTAACCCGGGGTTAAAGAGAAAAAGCCTGCAAGAGCTAAAGTAGGGCAAAAAGGAAGTCTTTTCATGAACCCTTATAATAGTTTATATATGTATCTAGCAAAGGCTCTATCTAGTCTGATACCCTTACTTAAATTTATGGGTTAATGAAAAAAAATCCAACACCACTAAACCCTATACTACCTACTCCACTCCTTCATTGTCTCTTCCTCTAAACTACTTTAAGAATTGCAACACAATGCATTGCATGATTAAGAGCCATCCATCCCCGGCGTGTTGGTCACAGTAAAAAAAAAAACAATTCGAGTATCAAAACGTAACGAAATAATTATCATGTGTTTGTAATTCTATAGTCGAACGGAATTTTACAAAACACATGCTTTAACTCCACTTTTTTTTGCGCAATTAAAGAAGCCACCCTGTAAAAATTTTGTAATTTAAGTAAGCATTGTGCATCGTTAGCAAACGAACTGCATTCACTCAATGCAATTTTCGCCTTCGCACATATTAAATTCACTTTAGAAAACAAAGCCAAAGAAAAGAACGAAAAGAGGGGGCTATTGCGGCTAAATAATGAAAAGTTACTCCCATTATTTGCTTCTGGGCGCTCCAAATAATGTGGCGCTGTAGAAAACTATTTACGGACTGATGGTGAATTGTTCTATTTGATTGGCATCGTGTATTGTTTTAAGCAAATATTATTCAAACTCGTATTCGTACTCGTTTGTTTGGTAAACTGCATGCATGCAATTGTCCAACACAATGCCTTTAAGGAGTAATGAAGTAGTTGCTACACTATACTACAAGTACAACATAGGCAAACTATAGTCTGTGTGTGTGTATACAATAGGAATATTTTCTGCTATAATATGCACTTGCATACGAAACGGAAAGAAAAGAAACACGGGCCAATATTTAGGAGAAAGGGTTATTTCATAGAAATGTGGATTTCGTAAAAGAAAAACTAAAAATGTTCATCGATTTACAATATACGAGTATGTTTAATGAATAGTTGAGCATAATGCAGACTTCAGACATGTAAGACCCTAGATTACAGCTCATTTTGAACAATAAAGCGCATGATTGTAAAGGCGTTTGTTTGTAGAATGTCAGAAGACAGCGTAAAAAGGATTCGTGACATGTGGAAATGTCAAAAATCCTCAGAAAGGTTAGCAATTTTCTACATCACGGTAAACCGAACAAAGCTTACAAACATTCATACATACATAATAGGCCATGTTATACGTGTTAATTTTATACATGAGTGGCGGGACCTACAGTTTAATGTCGACGCCGAACGACAGATTTTTGAGAAGCTCTTCATGGCAATTTTATTTTTACACTCAGAGTTTTTGCCACAAATCTGCTGAGAGGAAGTCGCCGATGAAATATCTTTTCGTATTTCTTTTTGATGTCTGAGCTGGGGCTTCAACCGTGACCTACTAGACTACGGCGGCTTGCAATCTCTATATTTTATTATCAAAATTCATGCGGTGTGAAAAATGATTTTCTATTATTTTAGACTCAAAAGCTATGTCCCCAAACAACGTTAAAAAATTTAGTGTGAAAACCAGTTCAAAAGCTTTGAATGCACATACAAAGTTGTACTATTTAATGAAGTGTATGGTCCGACGCAAATTACTTTTTGGCTCAATGTAGCAAAGTGAATAGAACAAGATATCGTGTAATAATTACGAAGTTTGTCGAAATGTTATAACTGGGCGCAATTCACATGTGATGCCAATCAAACGATACCACACGGCATGCTCTACAATCAACATATTGACAATCGAGTTTGGTGATCAATCAATCTCATGCTTTGGCGTAATTTACTGGCCGTCAAGGACAAGAGAATTGGCCACACTAGACTATTTTGTATAGGGATAGATAAGTCGCTCGTATACAAGTAAAAAGTAAACACAATATCAGTCCTGAAAGATAACTGATTACGGATTAAAGTCTCTGGTAAGCATCGAACCCACTAGTTTTCCAAGGGCACCCAATTAAATAGCCTTAAAAAATAAATAATCTTTAAATTGTTTTATAAACATATTCCAGTACTACGATCTGACGATCTATTGTATTGCCCTCTCTCTATTTATGATTTATTTATAGCGTTCCTATAAAAAGGCGTATAAGTTTACGTTGCGTAGTCTTGACATCATGGGATAAAAAAGTTAAACAGATAAGAATGGTTAAACAGTTGGAGACAATCGCAACGTTAGTTTGATTTTCTTTCACCAATTATAATGGTTTTATGAAAAGTAACAAAATAACACGATACAAAAAAATTTTTTAATCTTTGTTAAATTGATATTGAACGTGTATAAATGGTTTTACCTAGCAAAAGTTGAGGTTATCTCAAATCCGTCTGACTTGAGTAAGTATAATCGCTCGCTTATCTCTATCTTCTCTTACTTCAAATATGCCTTACAAAACTCATCTTTCTGTGTGGTTATTTAAACGTCGAGAAATTCTCAAAAAAAAAGACAATAAAGAATCACTTGTTAGTTAAGAAGTATATTTGTCCCCTAGCCAACATTTCAAATACCTTACCTAGTATGTCGTGTGGCAGCCATTTAGAGAATTTGAAATTTTATTTTGAGCAACGCTCGGCAGCCAACAGCAACGCCATGGTTATAGATCATTATTAAAATACTACAAAAAAAAAAAAGTATTCCGACTTATCGAGATCTTTTGGTTGTTCTTTTACAAACAGTTTGTATTTAATATTTAAGTACAACATATGGTCTGAATACAAGAGAGTTAAAATAGAAGAAAAAAAGACAATAAAATTTAAATATTGAATGCCTTTAGGGCCTAAAGGAAACACATAATTTACTTGTAACTATTAAAACAAATACACCACAGACAGACGGCACGGCAGTTAGATAGACGGACGTATAGTGTAGATTCCATTAGGTGTAGTATGTGGGTATATGGACAATATTTGTCACTGTAAGACTTTTAGTTCGGAAGCACATAAAACTCTGTATGGGGGAGGTGTGTTATTCTATTTGTACAGTAATTAAGTATTCAGTTGTTAATGAGTGCATCTGTGTGTTATTTTGTGGATATGACAACTGAAATGAAACCAATTACAAATAATGACTAAAGGACTTAATGAATAATTGAATCAGTCAAGGAGTAAATGAATATTCATTAAGTTGACGATTTAGAATTTGGGTTTAAATTGTAATTCGATTACAAATTCCAATTACAAACAAATAGGGTAGAAGATTAAATTTTCTTTAACTATCACATTGCCAAATCAGAAATCAAAGCTAAAGAAAATGCTCTCAACAGAGAGATATTCACGATATAACTTTAATCAGAAGGATATTCTTTAGGTTAGATTAGGTCCAAGTGGTCGTTTTGATTACCAAAGTCCACTTGAGCACGCATAACGGCCCATTATGACGCCACCGGTAAGAGCAGTTCCTGTTCTGACCGAATTCCACAGAACTCATCGAGGAAATTTAAGAATACAAAAAATGAATAAGTCCCTATGAACTGATAATTTTTCAATTATCTTGCAAAGCGCATCAGCTATTCTACAACCTCATTCTACAAATGTAAAACTTATTTATGGCACTAACTTGAAATCAGGGCTTTAAGATATGTTGCATAAAAAATCGAAGAGACTCAAGATAAAAAATGTTGGTTTATACACTATTACTAGCTTACTTCTTCAATTTAGTCGTAACAACCCTTTAGTCAGGGTTACGACCTTACTTCTGTTGAGTATGTTAATGTTATCCACAAGTGGCTGGATCTACAGTTTAAAGTCTACTCCAAACGATAGATTTATTGAGAAACTATTCATGGCTATTTTATTTACCTTCAACGTTTTTGGCAGAAAACTGCTGAGAGTAAGTCGCCGAAATAAATATTTTTTTCATATTTCGTTCTGTTCGCGATATCTAAGCTGGGGCTTGAACCGCGCATTTAATAATCCAACACACTACTTATTAGACTAAACCCAATGCCCTATTTCGTTGGCGTTTTATCGCTTCTGGTCATTCCTCTATTTTGGGGATCGATACCGTGGCCCCATTTGATATTGATTATCTTCCGGTGGAATACTGTTTTGATAGGGGTTTCGACCCGATCCCGAGCAGAAGTGACTGGATCCCTGACACGACCGTTCCACCTGAACTCCTGGATGTATGCACCGACGGCCGGAATGACGGATGTCCAAAAAACTGCAGGGCCATGCCATTTACCTCGAATGCCATTTACCTCGTTCAAACTGGTTATTGCGCGGAAGTTCTCCCGGGATGCCAACCGGTACTGGGTCAATGAGGACTCCTGCTCCATCGCTAGGCTCACTTGGCCCACAATGGATAGGAGGCGTACCAACCAGCTACTTGGCCATGCTTACAGGCCACTGTGTTATGGGTAGACACGCGGAAAGAATTCGACTTTCATTTAACGACTTCTGCCGTGGATGCAGATCCGCCGAGGAGGAGGAGACTGTCATCCCTTCCTCTGCCAATTCCCATCCCTTGCGGGGTGCAGATATACATTATTTGGCTCTCCGACCCTTGTCAGCTTGACGGAGCTATCGTCCATTGATATCAAGGACATAGCCTCGTTTATCAAACTTTCTGGTTGGTTTTCCAGCGTGGGGTAGTCGTGCTTTTTGGAAAATGTGCAGCCCTTGCGCTGACCAACTTCCCCCTTCTTGGATCGGAGGAACTTGGTCAGTGCAGAGGCTGCGTTCACCTGTGCCATCACAACGGGCCGCTATGCGTGCTCTAACTTAACCTAACTTATTAGAATATGTCGACTATAGTATAAATGTTTACTAAGATGATGATTCAGATTTTCTTGACGATGACTTTGTCCTGCAAGTCTATCTATGCAAACTAGAATAAAAAAACTAAATACTATGCAGAGATTATGCTACTGCCGTAGTGAATATACTATGTGAACTAAGAAAGCGAGTCTTATAATCGAGATATGGAAGAGCAACAGATGAAAACAGTACAGCCTTTTGAAGTAATATATCCTGTCCGAAATTTATAAAATATTTTGAAGTTATGTTAGACGATTGTGTGAGCTTCAGGAAAGACTTGATTAAAGAAAATGAAACAAGGCAAAAAATGTATTCCTTGAACGAAAAGTGTTAAAAAGGGCAGTACCCGATTTAATTGCATCACTCTTCTTCAGTTTTATTCGGTTTCTAATACGCCATGCAAATATAGTTTCAACAATACGTAGATCAATTTCAGAAATTTCTTATTCCACTGTTCACAACAGATTTTCGAAGGTCACCACGTCTACTTAACAGCATAACATTTTTTAAACTTCTCTACGCTTACAAAATGCAAAGAGACTGTGGAAACTTTGTATAATTTTTTAAATAATTTATCGCCATAATAAGCTTATGCTTCATGGGAATTTGTTGAAAAACGATTTCTATAATTGCATGTGAAACCAATTCACCTTTTCCATAACCTAGCGTATATAACAACAACAACAACAACAGAATAGAAAAACGAAAAATTAATCTTTATTGTTAAATGAGACTCAAATACGTTTGAGCTGCAAAACGGGGTAGAAGACTAGTGGATTGGATGACAAGACAGGCCGCATGTAAAAGCAAAAAAGAAAAAAAAAACAACGAAACAAATGTGTTCAAATGAGAGAAAGTTCGACAGTCATAAATGTCAAATACATGATGAACTTTACAAATGAAAAAAGAAAAAGAAAAAAAAATTGTAATTCATGAATATATTTTATAACCACTTACCGAGCAGCCACAAAGTCATCATTAAATCAATTGAATTCTTTAGACTGAATGTACGACGTTGCACAATGTATACTATTTGTTGCAGTATCGTTAGTTTTGTGCCACATGCACATACCATATATATGCATGTACATGGACAATGCTATACTATTGTATTGTGGTATGCAAAAGCCATTTTCAGCCCGCATAAAGATCATCATTGGCATTGGCAAACTTTTATTATTCATACTACTACTGGGAGCATAAAAAGAGTTAATAAAGATTTTGTACAGATGACTCTCTTGAGCAATTCTAAGGTTTTTTAACTACTCGTACCATCGAAGGATGATATAGAGGAAGCAGAGGTATGCAGAGGCAGTGGTCATGTTAACAACATACCAATAGATTCGTGCAACAATTTCCAAGTCAATTACCTGAAGTTATTGTAAAATAAACATTAATAGAACAGGCCAGCAAAATATAATCGATCAAATCCGACTTTATCAGTGCACTCTTTGGCCAGTATTTGACCAAACGTCATAATTTCCTTAACTTATCAGTTATAAATTGTTTTATAATCAAATTATCAAACGTTGAAATAAAATGTAATTAATATGATACGAAGCCGCGAATATGACCAAATATTTCTTCGCCTTGGGTGCTCTGGTAGTCTAGTGGGTAGTGTGCTAGGCTATTAGCGTGAGGGTCGTGGGTTCGATTCCCACAGAGCCTCTGGTCTGTGACACTACACCGAGTTACTCCGCTCGTATATAATTAAAATGTAATTTGTAATTCTATTGTAATTAAAAAATAAATAAATACATTTCTTCGCCGTCTTACTCTCTGCAGATTCCTGTCAAAAACTCCGAGAGTAAAAAATCTTAAAAAATCTGTCGTTCGAAGTCTACTTTAAACTGTGAAGAAAATTAATACACTCACATGATGGGTGTCGAGAGAAACTAGGTTGTAAACCTGACTGAAGAGTTGTAATGACGAATGAAGTAAGTAAGGGTGTGATTGATGATTTCAATTAATTCCCATGGATTTGAATTTTATGTAAATAACTTAAGTTTACTAATGACTTGATTATGGATGCTAACTGAGCTTTAATTGCGCTGCCTATGAGATAATACTTTCTGTGCCTCTGTTTACCTAAAGATAGGCCTACTACATCGACTATTTTTCAAATAAGAAATGTAAACTTTATCTATTATAAGTATGAGGATCTAATACTCCTCCAAATAGTTCCTCCAGTAAGCGCCCAGTAACAGTAAGACCAGCCAACGCCAACAACAACAACAACAAGCTGACGCTATTTCTCACTATTCATTACACCCAATACTTAATATTTGAAGAAATATAACTATGCCTCCAGCCTTTCAAATATCTTAGAAAGACTAAAGAAGTAACTTTTGCACAGTTACAGTTTTCTCATCGTGACGTCTTCCTTGTACTTCGTAGTCTAGTTGTAAGAAAGCTATCCTATCTTATCTGGGCAAAATATTTTGCTAATAAAAACATTTGTATGTGTATCTCCGATGCATCAGTAAGATGCCCAAAAGTCTTGCTCCAACCATAAGAGATCACCAACGATGCGCCTTATGCAGAATAATTCCCCTCTTATGCTCGTACAAAAATTTTGTTCGTATCCTAAAATTTAAACTCCTTGCGCTCCAAATAAGATTCGAAACATATATGCAGCACTATATTCGAAAGCCTTCCTGTTCCTTTTACTAGGTATCAGCATCATTTCTTATATTTTATTGTGCTTAAAAAAAAGTAAATGAAAGATTAAAAAAAGAACAAAAAAAATAACACAAATATTTCTCAGAATCGTGCATGAATGCAGTTTGACAACAACAAAAAAAGAAAACTATGCCGGAATATGTAGCATGCTACAATGTTGTAACACACACTGTGTCCTAAGCTACACCATGGATGTCGGCAATATATAGTATTGCCGTGTGGATGTTAGAAGAGAAGATTTATAGTCATATTTTAAAACTACAGTAGATTTCTTATTTATTATCACCAGAACCTATTCCAAAAATGATATTATGATGAAAATTACCGTATAGTAGCGTTTATAGAATTTAAAATAACTGTACTCTGATGTAGGGTCAAACTTAATTTAATTTTATGGCTAGTATTATAGGAAAGTATAGAAAGTAAATTGTTGTGGTTTTTGTGTTCCTTTCTTTAATTTTAACTTCTATACAGCAGCAGCAAATGTTGAATATTACACACACATACTTACAATACAATTTACATATGAATGTATAAAGAAAACTTTCTTCATCTTGAAAGTGGAGCTAAAACTTGCCACATTCCAATACAGCCCACAATCTTTACCAAACATCATCAATAACCAGCACAAACATTTTACAACGTTTGCTACGTATTGCAAAAAGAAAAGATTTCATGAAAAATGTTTTATAGGATGGAATAGAAAAAGAAAAGAAAAACATTTTTGGAATTCTTGTACTCTTGTACCTGATCGTTTAATATCCATACAATATTGTGTGTGTATATCGAGAAATTTATAAATATTTAGATTTTCATATTGACCACAACAGAGGTGTGTGTGTGAGTGTGTTTATTTTCGCACCCTGTGTGCCATAGTTACTTAAATCATTAAAAGCATCAATAAAGTCTTGGATTCTTCTCTCTAAATCGGATCCTAGCTTACATATCTATGCTGAATATATGTGTCCTATGCAGAGATTTTTCTCTAGACACTCATACGGGTACATTTGGTGGTATATCGGCAATGTAAATGGTTATGAAATATTTTATGTTCTTATTTAATAATGAACATGTCAATGAACATATCCACTAGGGACAAACATACATACATAATTAATCATTACAACCCTTCAGTCAGGATCACGACCTAGTTTCTTACACCATTTATGTTGTGTGTGTTAATTTTTTATGCATGATTGGCGGGACCTACAGTTTAAATTTGACTCCGAACGACAGATTTTTGGGAAAATTTTTCATGGCAATTTTAATCACTCTCAGAATTTTTGCCAGAAATCTGCTGAGAGGAAGTCGCCGAGGAAATATTTTTTCGTATTTCATTTTGTTGGAGAAGTTCGACCTGGGTTTTGAACCCTGGCCTCACGTCTAATAAGCCAAAACAGTACCTACTAGACTACAGCGACTTCAGTAACAGATCCTCTGTGTATTATACCTACGTTTTCGGTGCAGATAATTTAACATCTCTTTCTGCTGCATATTTACTGAGAAAATGGTGTGGCGGACCTTTGCAACGAATGCATATAGATCTTGCAGATAATACTGCCAATTAGCTATCAAACCGATGACAAAATTCGCGTCACTCTTATACCAGGACACAATAATATTTAATAATAATATAATATTTGCTTGGAATTGACATAAAAGATACTAAAAAAGACTACTCCATTTCAAGAGTAGCAGACATGACAATGCTCGGCCTCCTATTGCAATAACAAACTAATATTACACATACAATGGGTCATTACAAGCCTTCATTTGGAATTCCAACCTAGCTTTTCACATCACTTATGTTGTGTGTGTTAAGCTTATATATGAGTGGCGAGACCCGAATCCGAACCACAGATTTAAGAGAAGCTTTTGCATGACAATTTTTATTTGCTCTAGGAGTTTTTGCCAGAAATCTATTGAGAGTCAGTCGTCGAAGAAATAATTTTTTTCATATTTCGTTTTGTTTAATATATCTGACCTGGGGTTTGAACCATGTTCTCACGTCTAAAAAGCCAACACACTACCTACCAACTACGGTGACAACAATTCGTTTAATTCAAAATGTCGAAAATCAAAAAGACTTTATTTTAGAACAGGATGTTAAAACTTATTTTAATAAATATCTAGTAATGAAGAAAAAAATAGCTTTGTTAAGAAATAAAAAACAGATTAGAAAGAAAGATAAAATTTATAGATTTGTGATGAAATAAAGTTTAATTTTTAATTAAAAAATAATGGAAATTTAAACTAAAAGTCTATTTCCCTTATACGGGACGTAAAAGGCACCGCAGTTTGCTATTAAGTGAATAGTTTATGACGGACCAATTAAAAATGAACTTCATTAAGATTTTTTTATTATTCACAAGTAAGTTAAGATATTGAACAGCAAACAAATCATAAATCCAGAAATCACATTAAAAGAAATTCCATTTAAAAGGCCTGCACAACACATTTGATTTCCGCCATGCAGGCATTTCCGTTTGCAGTTCAATTTCTAGAGCACATCCATAATATTTGCTTTTAATCCCCATTTTATTGTCAACATTAATTTCAATTTAAAGAAGTTTTTCTTGTTCGAAAACGATAGCAAAAAATGGCAAAAAGACAAAAAGAGAAGAAAGTAAAATTGTTTGGTTTTGTATTTGTTTCCTTAACGTCTTTAGCCGCAAAAGTTGAATGAAAGAATAAAAACGGAAAAATTAAAAAACTAAAGCAATTAAATTAATGTAATTGCATAGCCATTAACTTACGAAAACATGAAAAACTAGAGCCAAATTAACACCACTTTACAATAAAAGTGAACTCTTTTTCGCTGCTTCAGCTAACATTAGATTGGTGAAAAAATAAATTCGTTCAGTTGCAAATTTGGTTAGTTTAATGTCATGACAACATATACTTCTACACATACAAAATTAATGCCAAAAGCATTCGGAGAAACCATTAAGAAGAATTTTGTGTTTTCATTGCTAATTTAATCAACAAAAAAATGGATTTTGTTAGCCTTGACGATTCATTGCTACACGTATGGCTCTAAACATATATGTAGATAGGGCGCGACTAAGCCCCTATACAGAAAAACTAGGAACAAAACATTGTCTCCAGCTGCTGGACCAGGCAGAGGTACGCGTGATCAAGATCTGGACTAGTAATCACTTGGTAGGCTTGTCGTATAGGGATTTAAATATCTTTACACATAGTCAAATGACAATTAGCGCAATAACATCCAACAATACCGGAAGAAAGACCGTTCTGGAGTGTAAAAAGATGATTAACAATTACACCAGGCATAGAACGGAACCCAACATATGGGTTCCTAATTATCATGGAATGATTGGAAATGAGAAAACGCATAGCCTGGCTATAGAGACAGAGTACAGATATCATAAGCATGGATAACACAATGTCTTTCAGCGCATAAAAAAAGACCAACTTGAGAAAATGAGCGGAAACATCCTACCGACTATTGTGAAATAATGACACAGTAGGAGAAATTACAAAAATACTTTGAGACGAACCCACCGAGGGGTGAACCAAGATTATTTTAAGCCTGAATAAGGGCGACTTGATTACGTTAATAAAAGTACTCACGGGACAGTCAACTGACATTAAATACCGTTGCCTAAATTTCCTGCCACGTGACTTTCTAAGTGTATAGACAAACCACCGCTATTTTATTAAAATTCTCTGGCATCATTGATTTGTTGTCTCCAGCATGTTTGCAGGTGTATTAGGGAATTTATATTTGATTTGAAGATTAGTTTAGATTACTGGAAAAGGTTGGACGAACGTCTTAAGGGTTTAAAATAATGAATGTTTTTAACGATTAATAAGTCTTATAAGAAACTATTTGCTAAGGACAATGATGTTTTTCTAAACATTTTCTGTATCTACTCACTTGATAGTGTTACTCCTTTCGATTGAAATCAGTATCACTCAGCTTGATGGATGGCTGCCTATCAAATAAGTGAAACATTCTATTCTATCTCCAATTCTATTTTTTATTTTACCTTAATGACCTCGTCTATTTAACTTTTAACCTTATCTACTTATTTGCAATTTGAAATCGTCGTAGTCTAGTAGATAGTATGCTGGTTTATTAGACATGAGGCCGCTATTCAAACCCCCCAGATAGACATTTAAAACAAAACAAAATCGGCGACTTCCTCTCAGTAGTCAGACAAAAGTTCAGAGAGTTAAAAAATTTGCCATGAAATTTTCTCAAAAAAATCTGTCGTCCCGAACCGACTTTAAACTGTAAGCCCCAACGCTCATGGATAAAAATTAACACAGACTGTTCTCTGTGATTGGTGTGAGAAACTCGATCTAAAGTTGGTATAAATATTTGAATTGCAGACATAAAAATCCAATACGAGTTTACTGGAACCAGCATAATTTTCAAGTGGCGATACAATGACTCAAGTACGTTGATCTCTACAGGCTATGCAACAAATACTTCACTGCATCTGCTCTGCTTTCCATATACATATATAACCCATGTGCATATGTATATAGCCCATATACATATATAGCCCTTGTATTCCATCGAAAATAGAATATTGCTATTCAATATATGCAGATGTTTTGAAGCCTATTTTGAAGATTCTCGATCGCTTCCTAGAGAGAGAACGAACGTACTTATTAATGAAAGTATCGCATCTAACTCTCCTAGAGCTACAATTTAAGCATATTCAAATCAAAAATCCATAAATTTTACTTCCTCTTTCCCCTGTCCTCACACTTTGATTAGTTGTATAAAAAAAATTAAATATTTATGCCATGGCTCTACAAACATATCGGATAAATTGCTCAAATTTGTTGAAAACATCCGCACAATTCAGATCACTTAAATGACTTTGTAATTCACATATCATTCTTTTTTAACATTATATTCACTGATATTTGCTATTGAAAAATATATTAAAAACCTAACCCCACTATTGAGAAAAACTATTCGTTCACCACACTCAATGGGATTTAACAACAGAAAAAGATTACATTTTAAAGCGCATTTCTTTTGAATTAAAATTAAACCTCCAATTAAACTAAATTTCGAAACTGGAAATTATCTGAAATTATTATTCGTCTGGCTGTATTCCGTTTTATTTGGATTTCATGCAAAAACAAAAAATTGTAATTTGTTAACTTTTGCATGATTTTTCAACAAAAATATTTCATTTCATATTGCACGCTTGCATACCTCATGTAATATGAAATGACTTTTACCCCCTCATCAAAAAAAAAAAAAGAACAAAAAGTAAAAAAATAAATGAAAACAAAAACGAAAATAAAAACTTTGCAAATAAAACATTAACGGAAATGATAGCCGTAGCTAAAGGTGCTAATATATGTTGACTTACTAAATGATCAACAATACAAGTAATGACTACAACAAAAGCCCATACCAGACCAGACCAAACAAGACATACAATACCATCAGCCAAATAGTCAGCCATCCATCTAATACTACCACAAGTGGCATAACCACCACCACCACCATCACTACCACCGTGGGGAATAATTCACCGAAGGCAATGGCAATTGACATACAAAGTTAAAAAACACAAAAAAGATGTTCAATGCTGTTAATATTGTTCACTTTAATTATTTTTGCCTTACAAACTAAGGTCGAAATTCAAGCGACAATTAGTAATTATATGATCCCCTTAACGAAGAGATATTTCGGTTCTTCTTCGCTTGCGTTTGTACGCGAAAATATTGGCTTAAAATGCTAACTATACGAAGCATCCTTTAGCAATGATGGAAGTTTTCAAAATGGAATTTGCTTTTCGGAGTATTATGTGACCTAGCATGGAAAGTGTTATTTTTAAGTACAAAAATAACAAAAACATGGTATCGAGAAACTGTGTTGGAACTCACCAGCTGGATGAAAAAATGTTTACCTATGCCCGAAACTGTTAGCTTAGTGCTTGGCATAGCCTAGCCATTTAGCTGATAGTTTATTTCTAAGGTCCATTATGGAACAAAACCAAATACACTACAGTGGAGCCTATTTGAGCAATATTAGAAAACATATTATACACCAGGGTGAGATCCTATCAAAGAAACTGGAAGCAAAGTATTAAACAGTAGTACATAGTAAGCTGACATGGAAAGCTTATTTAAGAACCATTTCAAAAAAAGCTAAGTACACTATAATGATATGAAACAGGCTCGCGAGTAAATTTTAAAGATAAAATCCAAGAATGATACATCGGAAATATGTATATCGCCCGATGATCAATTCAATTTGAGAATATCTCAAGTGGAATTGGATAGTATACGGAGACTGACATAAGTCGGTATAAGCCGGTTGGTATAATCTAACGCCTGTCACAAGACGCTTGTAGAGACTCTAGTAGATTTAATTTCGTTACATATAGTAGTGAAGACCAGAACCATCGAGACTATAGGTAGCACAATGAGAGACAGTGCGATACTCATTAGAGAGCCTCGCAACTATAACCCAATAATTTTGGGAAATTCTTTACAACGGGAATAATTAACAAAAGTGATTGGACCAATTTAATGTCTATTTAGTCTTGAAAGATGGGTCAAAGAAAGATAATAGACTAGTGATAGACTTCAAAGTGAAACATAGAGGAACTCTCAAGTATTTTTCATGTGGAAGTTTACGCCATCGACCTTGGACAGGAAGTACAGAAGACGAAACATTAGCAATACTATCTTATAGACAGTTTGTCTTTCAAAAACTTAGCTCCTATGAGGTTGAAATGACATTAGTAGGCGACTGTCTGGGCAAGCTGAAATAACGGTCACACTTTACTGAATCCGAGATTATGTGGGAATTTAGGAATCACGTAAATCAGAGCCTTTTTGTAAAGTAAAGAAATGGGATTGGAAAAGGTACACTCGGAGACGGAAAGATAGAGCTCAGCATATACGAGTACTCTTCATAAGCCAGATAGGTTTTGAACCAATATGAACTTTTCCTACCCAATTATAATGGGAGAGAGAATAATATAAATCTTGCACCAGGCTATTCATAAGTAACGTGAGAGTAGTAACTAGCTTTCTAAGTGTTATAATAGGATTCCAGGTTTTCAGGTTTCCAGTCCAATAACTGCGATGGGGAAAAGATGTACGAGGAACCTGGTGGCGTTAAAGTATTTCGAAATGAAACACACGGTAATTTATCAAATAGTAGTGAGGGTTAGGTTAGGTTAGGTCGGAGTGGTAGCTCTGTTATCACAAAGCTCACTTGAGCACACATAGCGGCCCGTTGTGATGCCACGGATGAACGCAGTCCCTGTACTAACCAAGTTCCACCAAAATCAGGGAAATGGAAGAAGTTGGTCAGCGCAAGGGCTGCACAGTAGTGAGGGTGTTATCAATGATTATTACCGATCAGTATCCAAAGGTTCTTAATTTACGATTTTTAAATGAATTTACTGTAAAAATATTTGTATGGGCGATACAAAAAAGAACAGAATTCGCTTTAAGACAAAGGCTTTTTAAGTTTTATTATCGTTACTACTAGGATTAGATAATCTAAGCGTCTGTTATTAGATTTTCGAAGTTTATATCGCCTTAATTTCTATTGTGTTGTCATATTTCATGCCTTAGACCGTTACTATCTATTCTGTTGATGTAGCGTGCAATACATTATTAACATTGCCAGTAAAATTAAAAAAAAAAAACTCAATTATTTTGTTGGTTGTGCGCTTAACATCATCACCATTCGCCATCTTCATCATCAGCAACATCCTCATCGTTATCATAACCCTGGTGGTCAAAAAAAGAAATTGCAGCTGTTGCTCTTGCCGCCGCTCTTGCCGCTGCGGTTGTTGATGCCAAGTGCAACATGCTATGCTAAATAATTGTTACACAACTAGTGAGTTACTTGTTGCATTGCGCAGATAGCTAAAGAGAAAAGGGAATGTAAGACAAGCGATTACATTTTCTGCAACATTGTAACATTTTATTGGGGTGTCTGTTAAGTGCCACAATTTGTTCTTTTCAACACTATTTATGGTACAAAAAAAAAATGCTGCATGTCTTCTGCTGATTGCTAGACTCATTATCCACAAGGTGGGGAATTTTGGAATTCTTTCCCATTATTATGTTGAATTTCGCCTGCGCTGCAGTGATGGTCAATTTAACGTGAAAGCTACTGTCCGTCAATATTTTGTTTTTTTTTTTTTGTATTTCAACGTTAATTGGCTTTTAGAGACTTTAGGGTAAGTGTATAGCTTAAGTGCTAATTATTTTTCTGAAGCCTAAGCCTGAGTGTAATCCATAAATTTAATATTTGAATTATAGTTGAGCGCTAATGAATGTAAACTATATAACCTTGATAGTGGTGGCCAATTGTTTACTGTAATTTGTTAAATTAAGACATAGAGACAGGGTGCCAGTAATCGTATGTCAAACCACGATAAACAGAATTTACACGTTGAACCAATTCGCAATTGGTTAATTACTCTTGCACAGTGCAAGATGTGAAACTATGTATATCAGAATTTGTTGTAAACGTCATATGTCACGTTTTCAAGAAGGCAACGAAAGCTGGAAAAACATTGTCAAGTATAAGGGTATACAAATAATCTATTTGCCTCCAACTTTGTGACATTTGACATTTTATTTTTATATACGTTAAGATTCTAGTGTACAGAGACAAGCTAAACAGAAATTTCAGCCTTAAAAACCAACATTACAGCTGCCACAAAATAAAATCCTAATCAAAACACTGGTTAAAGTATGTCCAAAATTTATACTCATAGATGGACCACCTATAGCGTAGCCACGGGCAATATTTATACAAAATATTCTTTACAAAGTAAGTGGCAGACATTGATCAATTAAATGTATTCTTTGCTTTTGTAAATTTTCGTTTTGTTTTTGTCAAAACAGTAGCAGCAAAACTATCCGTTATTAGACTAGGGGTACCCTACGTAATTCGCAGATACCCTAAAAAATTTAGAGGAGAAACATGGTATTATTTTCTAGAAGTAACTAGAAAGGCGTATATCATGCGTATAGTAAATATACCACGAATCTGTAACGGCAAAGTAACACCTCCTCGTTATGTCTTAAGGCGAACTGATGAAAGAACAAAGAACTGGTCTTCTATGACCGTTACATGCACAATATGACTGTATCAAATACTGAGCATTAATCGGAAGCCGTGGACTTTATTCCGATTCACACGCAATTATTTTTTTATTTTTATTATCGTAGGAAGTTTACTTTTAGCCACTTAGAACACATTGAAGCAAAAACGAAGTCTTAAAGTAATCGTGAAACACAACCTGAAGACTGCATAAGCGTTAAATCCCGTATTATTCTGAACAAACATTTGATGCTTTTAAGTGTAGTTTTTAAAACTTCAAACTTTATTAGAAAGTAGGGCGTATTTTTAAAACTTTTTTGATTAACTTCTCCAATATGAGAGAGAGTGTAGCTAATGTACATTGATTACTCAACTACCCATGTCTAAAATATGTTCCAAATAATTTCTATCATCTAGAAATGGTTTGTTGTGTTCGGATCAGTAGTAATATTGTTGTCACCACAAGGATTTTTGATAACCTCGATACGAGCTTATAAAATCATATTGAGCCACTCAAGAGATAATTTCAATGCATAGTTGAAGTTGAACGAAATTGCAGAACGATTTTGAATATCAGCAATGCCGTTTTAATGTGGTAAGGAGGATTCATTTCTGCATCGAATATTTACTGAGATTCTTATGGTTAACGCGAAGAGCATAAAATTATATGTGAATTCATAGATTTGAAGTGTGGTTCTGTATTTGGTGAAACCAGAAGGGAGTCTAACTTTATGATCTCATAACATTGGTTCAGTTAATTACTGGGGACATGTACCAAATACAATTGAGGCGTTTGCAGAGAGGATTGTCCGAGAAACAATAACAATATAAGATCAAACGATCTGACGTCACATATTATTTATTTTAAGTTAAAAAATATTTTAAAAGAAGTGATTGGAATGTTTTGCCTTCCCTTTTCTGTAGTCTAAGCCATGCCAAACTTCACTGGAATACGCTTTAATTGCAAAAGAGGGTATAAAAAAATGATTTAATTCTTTCTTGATAGAGAAAGGTCTGGTAATAGCTAACGGCAGTTAATATTTGGCACCAATAAAATAAAATCTCAAAATGAAAAAAAAAAAATTTTCTAGGATAAGTTCTTTGGTGTCGGGTTAAGAATAATTTCTGTTATTTCCTTATTAAAAAATGGTGCTGATATAGCGTCTACACCTTTGCCATAAACATCCTAAGTTTTATAATTAAGCTGAGTTATTCAAAAATACACAAAAGTTAACATGAAACTGTTGATACGTTTTACAATTAAATCAAGTCAGTTGCAAAATATAAACAAAATTACAATAAAAAGAAAAAAAAATACGTTCATTCGGTCAAATCATAATTTAATGATTATATAAGTAATAATGAGAATAACAAATTCGAATTAAATTGAGCGAAAAACTCATCTACATATGTATTGCATTACAGTTTCCCAAAATACTGTTACATTAAATAGCTTATTAATGTCAATAATGAAATTAAGAAAAAAAATTAAATTCCATATAAGAATTCTTTACTGGTAATTAAACAGAAAAACGAACATCAATATTCGAATTACAATCAACACTTGCCAGACATTTTTCTTGGAATAAAAAAAAAAAACGAAAAAATAAATCAAAAGCATGTACAACATGGACATATAAATATGTACATATGTATGTATATACATAGGTATTAAAAGAAAAGAAACTTTTAAATATTAACACACACACACACAAACACTAATTTATGATTATTTAAATGATACGTGGGACTAAAGGAAAAAAATTTTAAATTAAATAACGCGTGCCAAATTTGAAGGTCAGTTACTTGTAAATTGTTATCAAAGCAAAATTACACCACGAATCAAATCGTATTTAAATTATTCGTTATGGTTTCGTTTTTTCTTATTCCAAAAAAAAAAATAGAAAGAAGCCCATAGGGAAACCAAATAATCAAGTCAGTCTCTCCCCTAGCCATTTAGACCTAAAGACAGCTGTAAATACAATATTATTTCGAAATGCCAAATTACGTTACGTTATGTTGTTTTCCTTCTTTTTCTTTCACAAATAAACACCGCGTAATGCTAGATAATTTATAACGTAATCGTTTAATTTTAATTCTGCAAACAAACTTTAAAATTCGGTTTTTAAATGAGGAGGGGATATTAAATAAATTATAATTGAAAAGGGTGAAGGAATAGCAGATGTTAAGGGCTTTTATTCAGCATTATAATATTTAATAATTTTAAATTAAACTGTAATAATAATAATTCATTTATTAAAAATATTATAAAAACTGACAGCCGCATACAAAAACATAATTTACAATACTACACCTTTACTAGTCTTTGTTAAACAAACAATTTATTTCAGGCGCATATTAAGCTGATTCTAGTTTAACAAATGGGAAATTCATGGATGTTTAATAAGGCAGAGAAGAACTCCTCGAAAGCTAACTACATTGGATATAAGAGCTGGAATGATTAATGGAAGGACAACAAACAATCAAAAACTAAAGAAAGGTATAAAAAAGACAAGGACGAATACTTATACCAATTGGACAACTTCACTCAGGTGTCGGTGAATGCAGGTATTCGAAAGAAACTATAAAAATTTACCAGAAAAATAAGCTCCAACTCTACCCCATCCAATAATAATTGACCGGAGCAAATAGCGGAAATGGAACCGAAAACATATTCTGTATGTAGAGCAGATAGTCGCTCCAGACCAACTGTAATAGAGTTATGAACGTTTAGTTCCCTATTAAATATAAAATTAACGCTGCCGTACGCCCAATTAAGTCCAGCTAACCGTTTCACAGCTACACTCGTGGTTCGAAAAGTTTTGTAGAACTAAATTATTCAATCCAAATGGAAGAAGTCGGTCTTTATTAAACTGTTTAAAATAGATGAGTCCAAATCTATACGAATAGGAGAGAAATCTTTATTAATCCTTGTGTTATAGTATTAAACAGAATTAAACCGATCATCTAAATACAGTAATAAGGGGCTCATAAGCCAGATTTTTACTGAATAGATCGTGCGCAGGTAGGTTGAAGAAGACGAGACCTACCATAGGGTTAATATCTATCAGCTTACCCGAAACCATTAAGTTGGCTTGTTGTACATACATACATAATTGGCCATTACAAACCTTCAGTTAAGATTACGGCCTAGCTTCTCACACCACTCATGTTGTGTGTGTTAATTTTATACATGAGTGATGGGACCAACAGTTTAAAGTCGACTTTAAACGACAGATTTTTTTGAGAAACTTTTCATGGCAATTTTATTTACTCTCAGAGTTTTTGTCAGAAATCTGCTGAGAGGAAGTCGTCGAAGAAATATTTTTTCAAATTTCATTTTGATGTCTGACCTGGGGTTTGAACCGTGGCCTTACATCTAATAAGCCAATACACTACCTACTAGACACTTTGATATAGTGTCTTACCTAAAATGTTGGGATTTCGATCATACAAAACAGAGTAATTAGTTCCCTCCCTAACCTGCATTCATTATTACGTACCACGCGAAAGCTTTAGGCGTACATGAAAAGCGGAGTTATGCTATGTGGAAGTGAAACCCGACAAATGTCATATGAGTGAAGATAAATTCGAATTTAACTGGCAACGGCAAAACCAAACATTTTAAGAGAGCTAATGTTAAAGGTAACAGAGCAATGTTAAGTCGTTAACAGAAAATTCAAAAAATGGTCAAGAAAGAAATTACCGAAATATACGATATCGAAGAATGGAATCTCTACTCTAAGGTGTACCTAAAAAATAGAAATTCGAAAATATGTATGTGAAGATAAATTCGAATTTGAAAATCTAAGACGCAATCCATAAATTTTAGCAGCGGCACATTTGTCGTTAACAGAGCAAAATTTTCTCTTAACAGAACAAAATTTGCCATTAACAGAGCGCTGTTACCTATTTAACAGTATCCCTCTGAAAAATCCCACTTGGTTAGTAGCCAATTTTGGGAAATACTCCAGGTCTATGAGTACCACGCTATATGCAAAGGAAGGTTGCAAGGACTCTTGATATAATCAGCAACATAGTCACATATAAAGTGAGAAAATTGGCTTTGGTTATAACAATTTTTTGCTTGAAAATTCTCTGGAAGATCGATGGCAATTTTGGAACATGCATTTAAGTAATAGTACACCATACAGACTATATGCAAATGGTAGTCCAGAGGGTCCTCTTTCGAACTGTGGCAGTGGGATAGCTAGAATAATTTTGAAAGTAGAGAAAATTTCCGTCCTCCTCCATCCCCACCAAACATGAGAATTATATTTTATGTTAATAATCTGCAATATTTGCCACTGTTAAACAGTTAACAGTGCTCTGTTAATAGCAAAGTTTACTATGTTAGAGGCAAGAAGTGGCGTTGCTAAAAGTGAGGGTTTGCATCTATGGTTCTAAAATTCGAATTTATATTCAAACACATTTTGAAAATAGGACCGGAGATATAGGCGTCGACTGTTATTTGTTCCTTATTTAAATAAATTCTTTTTTATTTAAACTTAATAACGCACTTTAATCAATACTTTGATAACACTGTGCTAGCCATTCCAAATGTCTAAAAAAGTATTTCGCCATACAGAAATATTAACAAAAGGAGGAAGTAGACTTACCGCGAGAAAATTTAACAAAGGCGCAAAAGTTTCCAAAACATTGGCGAACTTACCTGCGAAATAAATAAAGAAAAATTAAAAATTATTTATAATTTATTGAAATTATTAAACATTTTCATACTTATAGCAAAGGAAATACAATAAATTTAAAAACATAAATTACAAATTAATACAAAAAAAAGAAGTTAAATAAGCTCATAAATTAAAACATAATTTGTTTCCACCTAAATACAGTTACAGGAGGAAGCAAATAAATTATTAAAAAGAAACCATTCTGAAGTACTTTTTATTGCCTTTTTAATTTTAATTTTGAAATTTATTTTTAATTATTATTAATATTCTTTTTTTATGGTATCTTTATAACATTCTTATCTAATAAATGTTGACAAAAAAACAAACATTCTCGAGTTGAATACCCGATACAATGACGGATAACAAATTTTGACTCTATTCGATTTCAATAATGCTAATGACTAATCAAGATTTATTTGCAGCAATTGATTAAAGCTCAGTCGCCAATCTGAAAATATTTCGTAGGAGAGTAAACGCATTACATTGCAAAGTAGTAAAAATGGGCGGGCCGGTTTAAATTTGAATCATCGGTTATTTTGAATCTGTCAATACTTACGTCATTCTATTCTGTTACAAAATTCAGTATATTATCTCCACTAAACGTAATGAATCGATTTACGCCTTGTTTTTGCTTCGCTAGATGCGCCAACGAGAAACTACACAATAATGTCGATTTCGTCAAAAAAAATATCATCTTTTCGATTGAAGCTCATTTTCACCTTGGTGGGTACGTTAACCGTATTAGGGGCTCAGAAAACCCACACATGGTCTTATAGAAGCCAATGCACCCCTTACGAGTGATTTTTTTGTGCAGCGAAGGCATCATTGACCCATATTTTTTTGAAAATGAGGACGGCGCAAATAATGCAGATCCATTGTAACCGATTTTTTTGTTCCCACTCTTCATGGTATTGATGTGAACGATGTTCGGTTTCAACAGGATGGTGTAACTTGCCATACATCTTATGCCACAATCGATTTATTGCGTCAAACATTTGATGGCCATTTAATTAGCCGAAATGGTGTTGCCAATTAGCTGCCAAGAAGCTACGATTTGAAGCTGTTGGGGCGCCTTTAAAGAAATGTGTTATGCCGACAAATCAGACACAATTGAGCTTTTGAAAGCCAACATTCGTGATGCCATTGTCGAGATACGACCGCATACACTTGAAAAAATGCACGAAAATTGGTCCGATCGAATGAGGTGCTGTGAGGCCTGCCACGACAGCCATAGGCATGAAATAATATTCCATTTCCAACCGGAACAATTTTAATTCACAACAATAAAAATAAATTCGAGTAAAATAAGCAAGACATGAATAGAGGAGTAGCCGATGATACTTGAAACGATATGAGTTATTATTATTATACCAAGCGGCAGTACTAGATTCGAATGTATTCGGCCAATCAGCATTCATCTTAAACCGAAGCGATTATTAAAATGAGCAAAATGCAATAAAGTGGATGATAAGGTAAGCGCGGAAGTTAGAGTAGATGCGCTAGCGATATTTTACGACTTACAAATGCAAAACTAAATGTTCTTTAACAAACTTTAGCTATACTTCGAATTTTTAGTGAACTGCTAGTGCATCAACTCATCGTCTTTAATGGATAGATAAAGCGTCGTTACTTTGCTACAATGATAGTTCTGTGATAGTGTTTTAACAATGAGAGCAATAAATAATTAGAGGCTTGGGTTCATTTTACGTACACCTGTATTCAACTGAATTAAGAAAAACTTAGACGCCATCTGAAAGTAATTTACAAGATTGTATCTCCCTTCCTCTACCAGAATCGCAAACAGGTGAATTACAAACTCATTTCATCAAGTCAATGTTTGCATTATATATGTATTATTCTCTCATTATTATTATCGTATTTGTGTATAATTTATAAAATTAAAATTCATTTCCAGATCCCAATCTATAAAAGTGAATAATTGGATCAATTACAAGCGCAAACCACCTACGGCGTTATAGACTATAAACTTTCCAAATACAATAAAAACGATGACGTTAAAAATCTGATAACAAAAGTTACTCACTGCAACTGAAACTGAGAATTATAATTACAAAGTCAAAGACAGTACAGAGGAAACCACATTAAACTTAAAAACTGTAATAATTTTTAATTAAATTTTGATTTCAAAAAAACTTCCTTTTCGGTTGCAAAGCCAATTTGTTGCAATGAATGTGTGTGGCTGGAAATCCCTATATTGTGTCGCTGTTTAATAATCATTTTAACAACTAAAATGAAATGAAATGATTCATAAAAAAAAGTATTCACAAACTAATTTAATTATGCCTTTAGATTAGTAATAATAAAAGAAATATTCATTTAATTAAAGGATAGACGGAATGGTAACCAGTAACCACAGAATACAACAGAATACAACTGAAAATAAAAACTTTTGATTCTTTTTTGTTTTCAATAGTTTGGTTGCAAAAGACAAACTTTCCTACACCACATGAGGTAAAAGGCAATCATTGTCGTTTATTTGTTCTCGCCCAACTACAAGATTGCCTTTCCTGATGATGCTTCAATGATACTGAAAACTAAAACTTATTGAGTACTCATTATTATAACTAAAGTTTTATTATTAGACGTCGTTTACCCATCCAGTAGACCACACCGCAAAATTTATAATGAAATTATGAGTGTCGTTATGGTAAATAGGCTCTACTTGCTATTAACCTTATGGTATTACAAGTTTTAAACAAAAACATTTTTATTTTATCATTTTATTATACCAGAAGTTTAGGTTACACTGACATACCACAAAATTTTAACAATTGATGTCCATCTATCAGTAGATATGATATCCGTCCTTTGCTCAATCTAAATAACGTTAAATGAATTGTGAAGTCGCCGTAGTCTAGTAGACTAGATTTCTGACAAAAAGTAAATAAAATTGCCATGAAAAAGTTTTTCAAGAATCTGTCGTTCGGAGTCGACTTTAAACTGTAGGTCCCGCCACTTATGGATAAAATTAACACACACAACATAGGTTATGTGAGAAGCTAGGTCGTAGCCCTGATTGAAAAGTTGTAAAGACTTGTTATGTTTGCATATATGCAAATTGAGAATCAAGTTAGGTGGCAAGTCCATCTTTTTCATACAGCGTGAAAAACGTCACTTCCTCGTTGATTTTATTCGAACAGATTTATATATTTTACCATACCTAGCCCTATACAAGAAGAAGGTAACCCGGACACCCCCTATAGAAGATGACAGCAACAATAAACATTATAGTAAGATCAGGTAGGACCTTTCAAGATTAAAGCTTATAAGCAAGGTTCGTAAACGCTGCACTAAAATGATAATAACTATAGAAGTCTAGAGATGGCAACCCTATTTTTCTAGAATCTACTACAGTAAATCCATCACCTGCATAGTTGAAGAATTTGATTAATGAAACAAAGCAGCGAAAAATAAACTAAAACCAAACCAAGGAACATGTAAAAAACATACAAAACTTTACTTTGCAGGCAAGAAGCTTAAAACGACTCTTCTCTAACAAAAAGCTGATATTTATAACAATTGCATCCAGAAATTAGTAAAAAAAAAATCAAGTAAGTTTATGTACTCCTTTATTGTTACCCTAGTCCAACTGATCTTAGCTCAATATGATTCTTTATGTTTAGCAATTCAACACACAGTCCATAAAATTACTTTTAAGATTTTCAACATTTTCAAATTTTTATCCGGACAAAATTATTTTTTGTTGCGAGTATTCTGCAGCGCGATTTAATCATTTCAGGATTCAAAATTGCCAGACGACATTTTTATATATGAAACCAATTTAACTTTGTATAGAAAATATAACCTATTGGCAGCTCTGTTCAAGTTTGTCGGAACAAAATATAAAATTAAATCAAGTCGAAGTGCGAGCTTCGTAAAAAAATATTTTCTCTCTCCCAAGAAGAGAACTGTCGAACTGCATATAAAAGAAATGTTCGAACAAAGATTTTGTTCGAAAGACATGGGTGACTGTAGCAATTTTTTCGTGTCGTTCTTTCTATGCAAAGAACCTAGAACCTGCCACAATAGACCAATTATCAGCTTACCTGCTTAAGTTTGTTCAAGGCAGTGGAAGCAAATCTACAGAAATAATAACAAGATGGCAGAAATTTCTTATGACCGCCATATATTCCATAGAATTTCTAGCAAAGAATAAAAGTTGAATTTAAGCTGGATTAACACCAAGTCGTCGTCTTTGGCCTCGTAGATTATTAATTAATTACTTAGAAGAAATATCCAATATTTCTACGATGATGTTTTGCTGATTCCCTGTTTTAAGCTCTTTCAATAAGATACTATCCTTTGCACTTTATCCACAATCTAACATTTTACTGTTATTTCCACTAATAAATTCTCAGTTTTCGAGCGGGTATTTAATTCTCACTTGTTAAAGCTGCATGTTGCTGTGTTGCTAAAGGAGCTAAAGGCTTGACAGGTGAATAAACCTTTTTTCTACTCACAAGCCTTTAGGGGTAACAGAAAGAACGTTTATTATTCTTTCTTTTTTTTTAAATAAACTTTTCACTCTTCTTATTTAAGCACTTAGACAGTTTACAGACTCCTGTTTTTCTGTCTGATGTTTTTGTTTCAGTTTTTTTTTTTCATTTTTATTTCGAAATAAGTTCTGGTGCAAGTTTTTCTTACAGACTTTTGTCGATTCATGCATCTATTCATTCATTCATTCATTTATTCAGTCGTTCATTCTATTTCATTCATTAAAGCAGGATACATTTTTTCTCCTGTTCTGGCTATAGCTAGTGCGTGAGTTTTTATAGAATTTAGAAAGGAAAAAGGGGGAAAAATTGCAGAGATGGAAGGAAAAAACAACATGAATTGTAACACTTGATAAAAAAAAGCAACGTCTATGGCGGATTGATGAAAGGACTAGCAAATGAGAAAGACAACAGGAGAGAAGAGAAAAGGGTATAGAAATAGAACAGAAATTACGCACAAATTTACTCTCCAGGCATGAAATCTTACTGATAATGCATGCACAAATACAATATAAAACAACACAGCAAACCAGTCAGCCATCCATGCCAGGCATTGACAACATAAAGAGTGTAGAAAAATGAGCGGAGAGAAGAATTGCTAAATCAACAGCAAATAAATACGCATTCTCTACAACACACACACAAACATAAACATCTACATGCATATGCCTGCATACAGAGAAATAATGTTTGAAACCGAAACGTATGATGAACGATATAACCTGGAGAATATTACGTATACACCAGAGAGTTTTGATTTAATAGCAGACGCATTACTGCTCTCGCATTTTCTTCTACAAGCCCAAACCACAAATGAACGTACACTTATGATACATAACATGCACACTAAAAGAAAGAAAGAAAAAAAAAAACAAAAATTATTATACGTACGTATGTATGTACGTACATCTACATTTGCGTTAATTTTAAGTCTGTGTGTAAATTTTATGTTATTGTATAAAAAAAAAGGTTGTATTTATTTAAACGTTCATGTATCAAATTAATTACACACACACATACATACGTATTTCTACATTTTATCTACATTAACATTTCTCATGTATTTCCCAGTTCAAATGTCTATGAACTCTTAAGCTCATCATATGTGTATGTGGGTATGCATGCGAGTAGGTATGTGAGTATGTTTGTAACTACTAATCTAATCACTGTCTACTTATTTGATACGCATCGGTTTGTTAAACAGAAATATAAAAAAAATGTTAAAAAATGTTAAAAAAAACTTTAAATTGTATATAAAAATTTAATGGAGGTTTAATAGGGGCTTAAAGCTGAATTAATAACATCGATGGTTTGGATAAGAACCTTTTAAAAGATGAAAGGAACATTAACAAACAAAAATTTCGATAAAAATCTCTTTGAATCAGTTTCTATAACAGGATTTCTTTTTTGTAACAAAATTTGTCGTTTAGAAAATTTTAAAATACCAGATGCTTTAATACACATGCTTTAAAGAGGCAAAAAAATACTGTGCTTGTGCATAAACCTACAAATTTTTTTTGCTGATCAGCAACCTTAAACTACAGGCAAAAAACAGCTATAAAACGAAATATTTGTAGCCTTAGAGAAGATTTAAGGTGTAGTTACACATTGTATGCCCTCTACTTTAGATTTTTTTTTTTTAATTTTATTGAGCTTTGTTCTTTACTTTCTCTTCTTTTGTTTCAGTTTAGTTAATCAACCCGGTATTCCTAAGAATGATATTGTTGCCGTATGTCGTCGCCTAGGAATAACGCTCTCTGTGGAAATGATGGTAATAAGGAACATAGTGCCTAAGTCTATCGTAATGAATGGTGCGGGCTGAACTTCCTAAGAAGTTTTTTGTTCATTTTATTTTCTCTGGGTTGTCAGGGCGCTTCCTTAATTGTTTATTTGAAAACATCAAAGCAATGATGGAAATTAATATGGAAAATAATATGGAAGTAGGTCTTGGAATCTTTGTTATGTGGTACTCCTACTATCCAACAATTAGCCCTTAAAAATGGGCTTTGTGAGGTGGATACTACATACATACATACATAATTGCTCATTTCAACCGTTTAGAGTAACCGTTTTGAGTAACTTTTTATGGCAATTTTTATTTACTCTCAGAGTTTTTGCCAGAAACCTGCTGAGAGGATTGCGCCGAAAAATATTTTTCAAATTTCGATTAGATCGAGATGTCTGACCTGTGGTTTGAACCCTGGCTTCACATCTAATAAGCCAACACACTACGGCGACATACAAATGATGAAAATCATCAGTAGAGCCTCTTCTTATAGATACAAAAATCTTTTCGACTGTGACCGCCATAGTAAGAATTCTTTTATTTAAGGCATTTATTCTCATGACTTTAAGTCTATTTTTGGGTGAGTATTAATAATTGAAAAAGTTTCTGCTTGAGAAATCAATAAAACAATAAATGTTCCTCTAAAGTTTCACACAGCAACAGCAATGATTTCAAAACTAATTTCCATAAAAAAAACTTCAAAAAATCATTTCACAGGAGAAAAGAAAAAAGTCTTGTCATACACAAAAAGAAACGATATTCAATCCTTTTATCCCTCTAGCTGTAAATAAGCACTTGCAGCGCATTATATGTACTTACTCTGGTTATTAAATTCGCTGAGCGATTTAATTTCTTGGAAAAGAAAATTCAAATTAAAAATAGAAAAAAAAATTAAATGAAATCATTTCCATAAAATGGTGAAGAAATTTTCAAAAAAAAAATTTTTTATCTTTTTAATAAAAACCAACAAAAAGAAAATGTAAAAAAAAAAGAAAGAAAAATTTGCATAAAAAACTAATTGAGGTCAACTTTTCTTTTTCATTTTTTTTTTGCTACACATCCTCCCACTGCAAGCACATAAAAATCTATTCGTCCCATATGGAAATTAAAACAGAGACATTTCATTCAACACAACAACAACAGCAATAACAAAAATTTAAAAAAATAGAAAATTCCATACAACAACTTGGGGTAGTATTTTCAGCGTAGAGAGAGTAGTTGTTGTAACTTTAAGGCAGTAGCTACTGGCTATATACAGCCAGACATTGTTGAAACTATTCAAAGACAACAACAACAAATAAATTTCAATGAAAACTATTCGTATACGAGTGGAAAAGATCTGTGAATATTTTACATAGTTTATGTAGATTTTGTTGTTATTTTTTTTTCTTCTGTTTTTATTTTAAAAAATAAAAACAATTTTTTGTTGTTGTTGTTACAATTTTACAACCATAATTAAAAAGTCTTTTTACACCAACAACAGGCACAAATTGCAACAAAAAAATCTTAAAAATTCCGTCCATAGATTTCATTTAAACTACAAAAACAACACTATTCTGTTACATGCCACACATTTATGTGGCAATAAGACAGACAAACTATCATAAATTACAGACAAAGAAAATATAGCAGGAAAAAAGGTGTTCACTTTGATCTTAAAGGAGTTGTTTTAAACATTATTTTTTGTGTCCTTTGGAAACATAGGTTCTGTATGAAGTCGACTTCCCTTTTTATTATTTTCAGTTAAGCGGGTGATTAGTCTTCTGTAAAAATGAATAACATCTGTGAGTCCTACACAATGTGTGTGAAGATAAACTCGAATTTGAAAATCCAAGACGCAATCCATAAATTTTAGCAGCGCCACATTTGCTTTTAACAGAGCAAGATTTGCTCTTAACAGAACAAAATTTTACCGTAACAGAGCACTGTTAGCTGTTTAACAGCTAATATTAGGACAAATACTAGGTCTATGAGTACCATATCATACTCAGAAGAAGGTTTCAAGGCCTCTTAATATAATCAGCAACATAGTCACATATAAAGTGATATGGTATTGAGAAAATTGGCTTCAAAAATATTAATATTTTGCTTGAAAATTCTGTAGAAGATCAGTCACCATTTTGGAACATATAAGAAATAGTACACCATACAGGCTATATGCAAATCGTAGTCCAGAGGGTCCTTTTGTTCACAAATAATAATGATCATAATGAGAATTATTTTTTATGTCAATAGTCTGCAATAATTGCAAAGTCGAAGACTGATCTACTATTGCCATTGTTAAATAGTTAACAGTGCTCTGTTAATAGCAAAGTTTACCCTGTTAGAGATAAGAAGTGGCGCTACTAATTGTTTAGGTTTAGTTCTTTGATTTTAAAATTCGAATTTATCTCCACACACATTCCTACATTTATTCAAGATGTGGCGCTGGCTAAGCTTCCTATGGCATCCTCTCTACTGGGTTAGGGCCCTTCTCGAATTAATGAAATTTGTTCAAAATCCTTTGCTTTATTTCCATCTTAAGAATTCCCTGCAGAAATATCTTAAACAATTTTGTCAACACGCAATATTTAGGTCAGTGGAACAAGCTATAAGCTGCGTTACGTTATTAATTATTTTCTTTCCTCTGAGTGTATCATAATACGCTCAAGAATGAACGAAAAAAATAGCAAATAAATATTTAAACGCTCACATTTAATAGTAAAACTATAGAATACGATAAACAACACATCTCGGCATCATCATCATCTTCAACACAGTTAGGGTACTTGCCTCTAACATCCATTCATTTATTCTGTCATTCATTCACTCGCTCATTCACATTCGCATTTACTATTCATAAGTAGTTGGGGAGTAAAAACTACAGCTACAACTACAACAAAAAAAAAACTATAAAATAAACTACTAAAATATTTAAATTGCAAAAAAAAACAAAAAAAGAATAAAAGAAAAATATACTCATAGAATACGACAGTCAGCATTCATTTAAATACTAGTGCCTGTGCTTGTTGTTTATGTAACTGGGTCCCCTGTTTTTTTTTTATTGTTTTTGATGGCAACTCACTCAGTCAATATTTATTTTTATGTCTTTAAAACCCTCTATTCAAAGCCACAACAACTCACGACTAAAGACTGAAGAACAGAAATCGTTTTAAAGCATATGACAAGTAAGAGTTTATTTAAGAAGAGTTTCCATTAAAAAGCTTTCATACGAAATTAAGAGAAGTTTCAATAGAATTGCCACAATCGAAATTTATTTTATTTCAACCTATGAATGGATTCGTATTTACATATATATTCGTTATTTCTATTCATTTTACTACTAAGTTATGACGTTATTTAATATTAAACGTCAAATGCAGTGGCTCTTGCAATTGGCAACTATTTGTGATTAATGCTTGAAACTTAAGTCAAGCCGGCAGCCAGCCAACACACCTAGAAATTGTGATTTCAATACCAAATACTAAACGATTAATAACTGAGAGTTAAGAAATACATACACATACATACATACATATGTAATTGGTCATTACAACCCTTGGCTCAGGAATTCGACCTAGTTTCTCCACACCACTTCTGTATACATGAGTGACAGGACCTACAGCTTAAAGTCGATTCGGAACGCCAGATTTTTGAGAAACTTTTAATGGCAATTTTATTTACTCTCAGAGCAATAACTCTTGGCCGCTGTTTAAGCTTGTTATCACATTGAAAGCGACCATTGGAACACGTACTATAAGAACTACACCGCCTAAGGTATACTTTACTATCCTTAAGTGGCTGCAGATACGTTAATGAGGCTGGGCTCCATAAGAGCATGGAAATATTATAGATCATGCCAAAACCTCAGTTATATTTAATGTGGATCTTTCTATTGTCTATGCGATACCTGTACCCGCTTTCTATCGTAGGTTTGTAATGATAGAATATATACAAGTATTACTGACTGATCCAGAATAAGCTTACATTGGGTCTCTCTAGAGGAGATAACAAGAAAGATTGCATCCACGGCAGAGACTGAGGATAACAACATAAATCTTGCAAAGGCCGGTAAAGTAGATAAATTCAACGAATTTGTACGTAAGATTGGCATCCGAATGAATACATGATCTCACATCAACTTCAATCATTTGCGAAAAAAGAGACACAAAATTCAGAATATGTAGGCTAAATCTAACCTGATTTGATCTCAGGAACCATACAACAGTCATAATGAAGAACTGACTCTGGATACACGTACAAAGAGACTGGGAATACTTTTCAATGATTTCTGCAGAGACTGCAAAGACCAGGACGAAGAGAAAGAAGACCGCAGAATATCTTCTCGGCCATTATCTGGCAGTTAGAAACCTGAGACTAAGAATTTTTCTACACCCAGAAATTATAGACAGAACTTGTCAAGCCAAAGACAATTTGTATAAAATCCACACCTTCCGTAAACCATCACAGGATGGCTGATAAGTGCTTGTTAGGTTATATAGTTAAATGACAGAACACATACAATCATAATTACTACGGCACCTTATAAGACCCCAAGTAAGCTATGCTTTTCAGGGTAGCTGTCGATTTAACTTAACGAAAACTTGAATGAAAATCAAATTCATCGTTTTCTTTGTTTATATAGGACTTCTTTAAAGACGAGTGTGTTTTATAGATAACGATTTGTTACGAAAATGGAAACATCGTTTAACATTAACATGATTAACAAAAGCTACACTAACAAATACAACGAACAAGTAAACCAACAATATCGATAACAACAACAACGCAACAACAAGCAATGTGAACAAAATATACAAACAACAATGAAGTTGCAATAGAATTCTCGAGAAGGCGAAAACACGAACATTCGACTTCAAGAACCTTCCTCAGACTGATTACGTGCGCATATAAAAAGGCAAGACAAAGCAGGCAACCAGCAGTAAGAATTCAGTCAGTCTTGTGTGAAGACGCGTTGCATGTGAAGAAAACAGTCGTGGTTTGAATATCTCCGTTGAAAAGATCTGCATTGTAAGCAAAGAATAATAGCGAACAAGCAATTATTGTTGTATTCGTCAATTTGTAAACAGTGGCACACAAAAGTAGTGAGAACAATAAGGAGTTTAATTGAAACTAAACACCAATTTATTTTTATTTTGTTTGCAACCAACGAAATCATATTCGAAACGTTTTTAAAAAAATAAAAACGTAACAGATTAATAGATTCTATTAGATTACCCGCCAGGAATAGGGATAACTTGCAAACGCTTGATTCCAAATTGTTTAAAAAGAATACATAAGTCGACATTACTTAATTTTTTAATGGTGGTTCGATTTGCTACTCCCATCTTCTTCACAAATTCAAAATTAACACAGGTTAGTTCGAGTATTTCCTCTTACATTTTGTAACAGCCTAGCATAATATTTTAGTTCCAAGTCATTCACAGATCATCTGGTTGTGTAATGATTAACCTCTGCATTCTTTTAAACAAGATTTGGCAGACTATGTTGCATATATGGTTTTTGCATAATCATATACTATTTAAATACCCTGTTGCACACTTTGCCAACAAATGCATACTTTTTAAAATATCAAACAGTTGACCCAACTAATTGTAGAAGGCATTAATAATGTAAAACAAGAATGAAATTCATGCATTCGTTATATTCACATTTATGTATATGCTTATGACTGAAAGAATAAATGACTGGCAAATGAATGGCCAATTCACACTTTAAGTCAATCGCAATTCATTAATCTGCACACCCAGTATGTGTTCGTTAAGATAGAAAAATGCAAAAAAATGTATGTTGCACAGCTGGGAACATGGCAATGTATTTACAGTGATTGATACCTAAACAGCCTCAGAGTGATTGAGTGAGCCAGCAATTGTATTTACGCTGCCAAATATCAGCTGAATGACTGTAGTTGAAGTGATATAGCTGGCCACAGTAGTAAGGTAAAACCCATCGAAGGAGCATCATCTGTATAGAATTGTTTAATGTTATGAAAATTTCACTGAACCTTAAGATTATGTTGGCAGAAACTATTTTAAAATCGAAGCCTAGAGTGTGGATTTTTCAGAATGTCGTTTAATATCTTCAGTCAATTTATTTTTATTTATTTATTTGGGTTTTATGCAAACGATTTAAGAATCTCTGACAATGAAAAAGGTTTTTTTTATTACACAATCATTTTTCCTTTGATTTGCACACTTTTTCAATCCCCTTTTGTTGCAAAATCATTCTCAATTGGAAAACAATTTTAATTAAATAATACAATACAATACAGTATAAATAAATGCAAATACAATGTATGTGTGTATTCATTTTAAACCTAAAAAAAAATTTAAAGGAATTTAATAAGAGAGGCATAATGTACGAGAGTGCAACCAGCAACCAGCATGAAATACAAAACAATTTTCAAAACAAGTAAGGAAATTCAACACAATCAAACTCGACTCTATTATACACGCTACAATTGAATACAAATCTATTTAATTTATTTTAGTTTAATGAGATGCCATATTATGCGATTTCAGTTTAAACTGACAGTCTTTTAATCGTCTATGGACCTGATTAAGAACTTACATACATACATACATAATTGGTCATTACAACCCTTCAGTGAGGATTACGACCTAGTTTCTCACACCACTTATGTTGTGTGTATTAATTTTTATACATGAGTGGCGGGACCTACAGTATAAAGTCGACTCCGAACGACAGATTTTTGAGAAAGTTTTCATGGCAATTTTATTTAGAGTTTTTGCCAGAAATCTGCTGAGAGGAAGTCACCGAAGAAATACTTTTTGTATTTTATTTTGATGTCTAGCCTGGGGCTCGAACCCTGGTTTTTCGTCTACTAAGCTAACACACTACCTACTAGACCACGGCGACTTAAGAACTTTGGTTTAAGAATTTATATGGTAACTGGTGTTTGTTATAGCGGCAAATGATACCGAAAACTGGTCGAGTTCTCTTTATTTAAGAACTTTACAGACCAATATCCCGAAATACAACGCATTACTACTGTTTTTATTATTATAACTCAACATTACATATATATGTACATACACATACAATTGGCCATTACAACCCTTTGGTCAGGATTGAGACTTAGCTTCTCACACCACTTACGTATGATAATTTGTGTTAATTTTATACATGAGCGGCGGTATCTACAGTTAAATGACGACTCCGAACGATAGATTTCTTGAGAAACTTTTCTAGGTAATTTTATTTTTCTCTCAGAGTTTTTACCAGAAATCGGCTGAGGGGAAGTCGCCGAAGAAATATTTTCTCATATTTCGATTTGATCGAGATGTGTGGCCTGCGATATGAACCGTGGTCTCACGTCTAATAAGCCAACGCACTACCTTCCAGACTATGGCGGTTTCAACTTCAATTCCATACATACATACATACATGCATGCATGCATGCATGCATGCATATATACATACACACACACATACATACATACATACAGGCTCACGTTTAGGGAACACCTGACGTACGTCGGTGGAAAGTGTGCGGCGACATCATGTGCACTTGCCCGATTAATGCCTAACCTTGGAGGCCCAAAACAGGAGAGGAGGCGGTTACTGATGAAGGTAGTGACTTCGATCGCTATATATGCGGCCCCTATATGGGCCGGGGCCATGGATAAGAAGACCTATAGAGCAGGTATAGAAACGGCCTACAGGAGATCAGCTCTCAGGGTGATTTCTGCCTTCCGCACGGTGTCTACTGATGCAGCATTGGTGATTGCGGGGATGATGCCCCTGAGGCTAGTAGTGGATGTAGAGCGGAGGAAACATGACACAAGGAGTGGAATGGATCTCCCCAGTCCTGTTCAGTTAGTGGATGACGCTATGCATAGATGGCAGCATGACTGGGTCAATTCAACCAAGGGAAGGTGGACCCACAGACTCATACCGAGCATAGGCGAATGGACCAAAAGGAGACACGGTCAGGTGAACTTCTACCTGACACAGTTACTAACCGGCCATGGATGTTATAGAGCATATCTCTATAAGTATGGTCATGATGTAGACGAGGCATGCCCAGAATGCCCCAATGAAAGGGAGACGGCGGAGCACGTTTTCTTTACTTGCCCGCGATATGTTGTTCAACGAAATTGTCTGGAGAGGACAGTAGGATTCCAGGTAACGCCCGATAACATAGTTAACCTGATGTTAACCTCATGTGACAATTGGAACGCAGTATGTGTTTTCGCAAGGAAGGTGTTGACGCAGCAAAGATTGGCTGAGAGAGCAAGGTCAGCAGAATTTGAAGGCAGCACTCGCTGAATCTCCACCCACCCGAAGTAATACTTGATTGTGGTCCCGGGGGGGGGGGGGGGGCAAATGGTTGAAAGTGTGACGAACTAGGTTGGGTTTAGTACGTATGCGTTTAGCAAGCCGAGAGTAAGTCTTGCGGCGAATCGTGCACATTGGTAGGCCGGGCTACCAATGTCTTTAGAAGATTCCCAACCTTTAGCTCGTAAAGCTATAAAAAAAAAACATACATACATACATACATACATACATACATACATACATACATACATACATACTATACATAATTCGTCATTACAATTCCGATTACGACATAGTTTCTCACACCACTTATGTTACGTGTGTTAATTTTGGCGGGACCTACAGTTTAAAGTCGCCTCCGAAATACAGATTTCTTGAGAAACTTTTCAAGGCAATTTTATTTAATCTTCCTCTGCGGAGAGGAACTCGCTGAAGAAATATTTTTTTCATATTTCGATTTGTTGGAGATGTTTGACCTGGGGTTTGGACCGTGACCTCACGTCTATGAAACCAACACACTACCTACTATACTACTATGGCGACTTCAACTTCAATTACTCAATATTATCTGCTTTTAGCTCGACATATATAACAGAATAGTCTTGATTCTTAAAATTGCCATCAACCACAGCCACTTTCTATTGTCAGAGAATTCTTTCACAGAAGTTTTGTGATAAGTAATCCAAACTTTAATTCATCGATTTTGACGATGGCAATAGCAGCTACGTGGACTGATGGATTATTACGATTGAACAACATTTTGCTTTTTGTAAACGATGTCGTGATTTATCAAATTAAATTTCCCCGCAAATTCTGTCAAATTTACACTCTCAACTTTCTTAGCAACATTTACATGGAAAAATAATCAAATGTGTTTCTGTCAGAACAACTTTCTAATTCAGTAGGAATAATTAAAGAAGCGTAGAAACTGTCCTTAAACGTGTTGCAAACCTTATTACAAACATATTATACTCATATTACCGCAGATAGTGTAGCGACCATAATGAACAGACAATATGTTGCAATCACAGGATGCGTCACATGCAAAACCAATAAAGAAACGAAAAGAAAACAGAAACAGAAACAGAAATCAAAAAGGATCACGTAAGTATAATTAAGTTAGGATAGGTTATTCATTGTATTGCATTGTATTCTAATTGCATACACTGCCATTGTGTTGTTGTGCAGCCACTACCACCGCCTAACATACTATTACAGTTGCTACTCTCATCATATTACATGAGGCACAAGGATATTGAACTTTTCAAAATGTGGTTGTTGTTGTTGTGGCGCAGCGTCATGTATTGAATGTATTTTTCGAAAGCGTTACAGTTTCATCAGAACGAAAAGGGAGCAACATTTTCAACATTCGAAACGGGGTTGAAGACCATTTGTCATATTCGTCATCATACAAAATTGTACATATTGTTTGCAAACGTAACGGTAATACTATATCAACTTTCATTTTGGTGTGTTATTGTTGTTTACGTTTACAATATTAATTCACTTATGTACGTTTCCGTTTACAAAAACTATAAAACCCTAAAAAAGTAACAGAATAGAAGTGAATAATATTTTGTCTGCTTGGAAGAGATTAAGTGTCATCAACAAATTGCAAAAAAAAAAAACAAAAAAAGAGAAAAAAATAATGAAGAAAACACAAGCATAGGCACACATGCACGCATGAACACATATTGGCCAAGGCATATACACTCTGAAAAATAATGCATCTTGCAAGAACACAGTCTTAAGGTGAAAACTTCAGTCACTGTCACCTGAATACCATCATGACGAAGTCGTTGCAGGACTAAAAAGGTGTAATTTCAGTTATTATATATCATTTACTGCATATGTCAACTTTTGGCACAATTGAGATAACGGTGCGAATCAACGGCTCTCCATATTTTTTTTTTGCAAACGGTCGGTACATGCTCCAACATGTGTGTGCAGATAAATTTGAATTTAAAAACCAAAGACGCAAACCCACACTTTTACCAGCGCCACTTCTTGCCTCTAACAGAGTAAACTTTGCTATTAACAGAGCACTGTTAACTGTTTAACAGTGGCAATAAGTAGATTGGTCTTCTACTTTGCAATTATTGCAGACTATTGACATAAATTATAATTCTCATTATGATCATTATTATTTGTGAACAAAAGTGTTGAAATGTAAAGGATGTTTGGTGGGAATGAAGGACGGAAATTTTGTCAACTCTCAAAATTATTCAGCTATCCCACTACAACGGTTGCACAGAGGACCCTCTGCACTACCATTTTATGGTATTGTATGGTGTACTATTTCTCATATGTTCCAAAATGGTCACTGATCTTCTAGAGAATTTTCAAGCAAAATATTGATATTAACGAAGCCAATTCTCTCAACACCATATCACTTTATATGTGACTATATTGCTGTTTATATTAAGAGGCCTTGAAACCTTCTTTTGCATATAGTATGGTACTCATAGACCTACAGTATTTACCAAAGTTCAGATGGTTACTGTACAGCTAACAGTTTTCTGTTAAAGGCAAATTTTGTTCTGTTAAGAGCAAATTTTGCTCTGTTAACGCCACATATGGCGTTACTAAAATTAATGGATTGCGACTTGGATTTTCAAATTCGAATTTATCTTCACACACATTACTTCAACTGGATATCGAAATAATAATTAAAAAAAACGAAAGACTTAAGAAACGAACTTTTTTCTAAGTGTAGAATTATTTACACTGGAAAAAAAAGGAAATTTTAAAGAACATTTCATATTCAACAGTAATGGATGTGCAACAAGGCAAATACAATCCAAATACCCACTATAATGGCTTAGCCCATTAGGAACTTGCGTTCAAATAACGCCCTTAATGGGAACTAATGCTCAGTTTTTATTTTCTTTTTTTTCTAAGTGTTATTATGCTCATGTTATCTTCAGCTTCTAAGACTGTAGATGCTATAAAATCTATTGCACACTCTTTACATTGCAAGCCACAGTTTTTTTTAATTTTTTATTTTAAATTTGTCTATGTCTACAAAAATATGTTTGTTGTTGTTGTTGTTTTTGATGTATTATTTCATTACATATTATTATATGCCCACTCGGCATTTTTTTTTCTAAAATTTTTCCATGCATAAGAATGATAAATTAGACTCATAAAACTTAAGCGTAATTTAGCACGTATTTGTGCCACTGTCTAGTGGCACATATTAACGCTGCTACGTTTGCTGCTGCAACTTTTAAATCTATGAGAGTTCATGTAAACTTTTTTATATAGTTGTTGTTGTTGTTGTTATTGTCTCGTCTCAGATCGTATTGTATAACATTAATTGCAAAGCTGCATAGAAACAGAATGAGTAACGGCTTTGAAAACCATACAACAGAAAGAAACAATCATTTGTAGAGAGAGACACACTTTTGTTTCGACAAAAACATGGCCAGCCTTTTAAAACTATTGTTTGGTTGCAGCAATGCAACATTTGGGAAAATTAATAATCGAAAGTAACAAAAGCCACAAAAAGAATTATGAACTTAAATACAACATTAAGAGACAATAGGAAACAAATCGTATTTGTCAACTCTAACACTTAATCTTGGAAATTAAGAGGGCAACACAGCATCTGTCAGTGTCGAAACAGACAGCTACTGGTATATTTTTTTTTTTTGGGTGTGTTGCAACAGTGATAATTTATAATACGATATAAATTAGAATCTTAAAATTACAAACAACATTGATTTTGGTTTAAACCGCAGAATTCCTTTAATTTCTTCTTGAAAAACAGTGTCAATTCAAGCATTTATTTTCGGTCTGACAACTTCTAGAAACTTACGGTTAATTTGTTAACGTTACTTAAAACCTTTTAGTCAGGATTTCATCCATGCTTCTCACACCACTCATGCTGTGTGCGTCAATTTTATCCATGTCTCAACTCTAAACGACAGATTTTAGAGGAACTTTTCATGGCAATTTTCCTTTAGTTTTTTTCAGAAGGCTGCTGAGAAAAAGTCACCAAATGAAATATATTTTCAAATATCGTTCTGTGTAGACTACGGTAATTTGCTGCAAAAACCGTACATAAAAATATGTCCTCCTTTATCCTCCACAAGCTCCATTTTCTTGGTCCTGATGAAACCGCTTTATAAACCCATGGTATTCTGATGAATGCTTATGTGGTTTAGATAATTTGGAAGTAGAACTTTCGATTTACATGCGGCGAAGAACTGTCTCAACTAGTCGAAAAAGTTTGAAGATAATTTGTAGAAGTTCCCAATCACTAAAATGACATCAAGATCGTATAGGAAAATTATGCATTGACACCAGAAACGCCGAAACAGTGATTGTTAGGCCGGAAAGTAACTTTAGGACCATAAAACCTGCATCGATTTTATAGACCAAAACTCTGACGTTAGGGCAAGGCACTGAATTCAAAGGATTCAAAAAGGCGTAATCTATTGTGAGATGCGATACAATTTTGGGAGACATTAACTGCGTAATTATGGGGCTTGTTATCGAAATAATTTCGATCAAATTTGATACAAATTATCGATATTCGATTGTTTGAGTTTTTTTCTACAATTATAATGGAAACTATTTTCATCGCAGATCCCCTAATTAGTCCACTGCACAAAATTCTCGGTAGTAAAATTCATCCAACACATTCTGACATTGCCACTCCAATCGAACTATTTTTATTTTATGGATACCACATGTAGCCAAACATACCTCATTGATTGAATTTCCATTTCGGAATTGTCTGAAGGAAGCAATCGCTAAGAGATTAGCTGTACGCAATAGAAAAGATATCTGAAAATCTGTTTTTCCTAAAAATTTGCCCGCATTGTTACAGATGTTTATTCAAGCACCTTATAGTCCAGACGTTACATTATGTGATTAAATGATTATCATTATTCCCATTAAGCAGGTGACTGCAATTATGATGGTGAAATATACCATTATCGTATAAAATAATACATACATATGTACATATTTAACCGATCTGGCATCATTCTAACCGTGCTAAATGAAGTCTGTAATTTAAAAACAAAAATCGTCTGTTCATCTTTTCATATATTTTTAACATACGTTGAGAGAAGATTTGTCTCATCATGTTGTGGTATGATGTGATGATTCAAAAAGTCCAGAGTGGGAGTTTCAGACGCGTATAAATGTGACAAATGTGAAGAGTTTCTGTTTCTGTTTTTGTTTCTGTTTTTTTTTTTCTCAAAACATATTACGTCGCTGTACTATAAACAAATTATTATTCACACCTGGGCGTTGACAATGCGTGCTTTATTGGCCTCGTTAAAAGTTGAACAAAAAACAAAAACCAAAAAGAGTTAAAAAAAGGAGAAAAAGAGAAATTAATCTAAACAAAACTGATGCAAGCAACCAAAGAGACCCACAGACAGACTGACGGACGGACACTATCTTCAAGGCATAATTTTTATTTTGCTTAAGCAAAAGAATCATCTTCATACTCATCTGTGACATATAAAATAGGCTGCTCTTTGTTTTATTTTTAATTCTTTTTTTTTTTTTTGTTTGTCTATAAATGCAACACGATATGCAGCACATCAGAACACGCATAAAATTGCACATTTGTTTGTGAATTTTAAGACTAGAAAAAAAAAGAAATTCCATTTAAAAAAAAATATACACACAACAACAACAGTTTGGTAAGAAATGTCTGTCATTTTTGTCACACACTCTTAAATCTGTCTAGTTTGATGTCTGGCTGCCAAGTGTGTAACATATCGCCAATAGAACGTAGCAAAACAACAAAAACAAGACAGACAAAATGTATAGAATTTAATTAGAAAATATAAAAAAAAATTGTCAGCATTTTTAAGTGGGAGTACGCATTTTGTAGACTAGCGTTCTATTTGTATTTAATTATTAGAGAAAAACTTCAATAAATTTCAAATATTTCGAATGAATTTAAACGGAAAAATTCTTTGGAATTCTTGCTGAATGCAAACAATTTAATTTTATGCCACACATAATCACAATTCTAACCCATATTCTTGAGTTAGGCAATGACACTGTAGTTAAATTACGTGCGATTAGTAGAAGATCCTTCCAAGAACTCTTTTTCTATTCATATTATTCATAGCCTTCGAAATCCATATGATACATATTCTACAACAGGATCAGAACTGTAGTGGTACAGTAAAAGTCAATTAGACTCTCAAAGATAACATTTGTTTTCCTGTTAAAGCTGACTATTACCACAATATATGCTTTACAATCCTCCTATTACGACATACATTTTCGAGTGAGGAACGAACTCCAATCTTGTAGTTGTTGAGAGCCTGCAATCCGAAGTGATTATAACAAACAGGACATAGATAGATCGATAGAAACATGCAAAATGTAAAAGCTCTGAAAGTATTTATTGCATCCGGCAATACTAAAGCCAGACGTCTAAATAAAATACAAAAAGTATTTCTTCGGCGACTTCCTCTCAGCAGATTTCTGTAGGTCCCGCCACTCATGTATAAAATTAACACACACAACATAAGTGGTGTGAGAAACTAGGTCGTAATCCTGACTGAAGGGTTGTAATGACCAATTATGTATGTTACAGTCTGCTAAAGAAAAACTTGTAAAGTTGTTCTGCCCAAAAATTTTGATACAACTCTGTCTCACGTCGTTTGTGAACGTCACTAGGGAACTAAGTATTCGTCGAAATATGAGCAGCAGAATTCTTTTAATTCTGAGAGTGAATGATAAATTTCTCAAAAATCTGTCGTTCGGAGTTGACATTAAACTGTAAGTCCCGTCAGTCATACGTGAAATTAACATTCACAAAACAGGAGCTACTATGTTCTCAGTAGGCAATTGAGTAGCAGAGACCTCGCACGACAAAACTAATACTGTACAAGACACTCATCCTCCCCCATACACACGATTCATTTAACTATTGAAAGTTTGATTAATACGGAATAGAATAGCATGATTGTAACAGACAAAATGATAAAACAACTTATAGTCTTTGTCTGAGGAAAGCCGAGAAGTGAACAACAGTAAAATAATTTTGAAATGGTCGTAAAATAGTAGCCAAGAGGTTTCTTTATAATATCAACTCCAAGACTATTCCCTGACAAACATCAGCATTCTGTAGCAACTGAGACAACATCCTACACATCACCCTATATGCACCCGGAGGTATCTTTCTAGAATACGTTACTATCTCTCAGGTTCTATAATCTACGTATTGAGTTCGAGACAATCGCCATTCTCAACAAGTGTACTTTGAGTCTACAGTGCCCTGTCAAAAAGTCGGTTAGAAACCTAAGATTTATCCTGAATAGTCCGATGCCTAACTCAAATCTTCTTCTGTTTTCCAGCAAAAGTTGAAGTGGCCTCAAATACATTTAGTTTGAGATGAATCTTTGACTCTCTTTATCTTTCCTTTGACCGTGGGACCAAAAACTACTGCTCTTGTAGCAATATCTTCTCTAGACCTACTATATGCATACCGGTTCGTCTTTTAACAGAGTAAATAGGCTCTAAATTCCTCTATCCACATTTGTTTTTAAGTTTTGTTTGCGAAACATTTTTCAAATCTCAGATTCTACTAGTACTGTGCATGAAACAGTTATGGAGGGAGCTTGATTCATTAGGTCAAGGAATCTTCTGATGAATCTCATGACAGTCTTAACACCCATTATCCTAACCACAGTCTTTAAAGCTCTAGTCTTTACTGTTACTCATGTAAAACTTATTATTCGTGGACCTAAGCGCATCAAACAATCAGTAAATATGTTGCATGAGCTCATCTACCTTGCCAAAGTGGTGTATTGGGAAATTTGAGTGCCAGTTTACAACAAAAAATAGATAAACTTTTACACAATAATTTAGCCTCTCATTTCTATAAAATCAATTTTTAATTCCTGGTCACCTTAATTAGTATATACAACACACACTTACACACTCTTGAAAAAAATTAAATATAAAAACACATGTACTATGTAACAGTAGCTGTTTAAAAGAATTTTACACAATTTAAACTCCTTCCATTAAAAATTGTAAACAGAACGAAAAAAAATTAAGAGCGTTTGAGAGAGAAAGAGGGATAGCGTGTAAAAAGTAAGTGTAAATGAGTATGAGTATGAGAGTACAATGTAATTTATATTACGGTAGGTTATGGTAGGCTTCCAGCACTGAATAAGTCATTCAGTCAAAACAAAAAGATAACGAGCGAAAGAGAGAGAGAGAGAGAGAGAATATACGAAACACTACATACATGCATATGTACATCTATACACAAGGCTTTAACATTTTTAATCATTCATACATACATTCATGGTGTATAAGTTTATCCAGTCAGGCTAAATATATCCGAATGTCTGAATATCAGATGGGCAAATAGGCCATGAGACCGTCTGTACATTTGCTTTTCGCTCTCTTTCTCTCTCTTTGGGGTATGTCAGTTATTTGATTTGTTACATATAAATAAACAACAATAACCGGTTCATAATACAATACAATGTCAAACATGTATCATGTTGTTGTTGATGTTGTAAGTGTGTTGTTGGTGATGGTATTGTTGCACCAGAAAAGCAACAACAGAAAATCAACCACCAGGTTTTAGTTATTCATTTATTCTGTTATTTGCTTATATTCTCCCATGGATATTCCTACAGCTGGCGGCGGCATTGGTTTTCAGTTTCTCTTATTATTTTTTTTTTTCTGTAATTTTTCTTGTTATTCTTGTTGTATTTGTTTGCATTCATTTTTACATACATATACGATTTTGCATTTTTTTGCTCTCTCTCTCTCTCTCTCCCTATTTTTTTCTTGCTCTGTTTTTATTTTCATCCACATTGCTGTTGTCGTTATTGTGCCTGCATATTTGCATTGTTATTTATTTTGTTATTCTCTATGTTGCTGGCGCTCTTGTTGTTGTCATTACTGCTCATGCATTTATAGATGCTCCCAGCATATATTTGTTTGGCAGTGTTTTTGTGTATACATATCAGTCTTGCTTTTACACATACATACGTGATATATACATATGATGTGTGTGTGTGTAGTATTGTATTTACTGCTTAATAACGCACACATGCTCGTATGTGTCTTGCAAGCTGTCTACTCCTGCACGCGTTGCCTGCCATTATTATTGTTACAACACAAGACAGTGGTTGTAGTGCAATCCGAGTATTGCACTTTATGCTCGTATTTGTTGTATGTTTACATTGCGTTTTGATTTTCCGTTTTTTTTTAACATGATATGGGTTATTCCATGAAAAACTTAAAAATTTATTTAAATCAGACTCGCTAAATTTAGTTGCGCAATGTCTTTGTATTTCATTTTTTATTTTTAACTTTATTCATGCACTTGATTAACTTGATAACATGATCCATTGCTATGATTACAGCACATATACCCTTTCCTCCTGCTGATCAGTTTAATTAACTCAAGATGAGAGAATCCGCTCATACATATTTATATATGCAAACCAGCAGTAGGACATGAAGTTTGCTAGTCAGATCACAGAAACTTAGTTTCATGAGTCAAGTTTATTACAGAGTACAGTAACAAGCAGCTTAGGACAGTTTGTAACGTTTTAATCTGTACTACATACATACATAATTGCCATTACAACACTTCAGGCAGGATTACGGCCTAGCTTCTCACAGCACTAATGTTGTGTGCGTTAATTTTATACATGAATGGCGGGACCTACAGTTCAAAGTCAACTCCGAACGACAGATTTTTGAGAAACTTTTCATGGCAGTTTCATTTACTCTCAGAGTTTTTGCCAGAAATCTGCTGAGAGGAAGTCGCCGAATAAATATTTTTTCATATTTCGTTTTGATGTCTGACCTGGGATTTGAGTCGTAGCCTTACGTCTAGTAAGCCAACACACTACCTACTAGACTACGGCGACTTCATCTGTACTGCAATCGTTTTATTCGGTATAACCTTTGACCGTAAACGTTTATATGTACATGTAGGAATGTGGTGTAATAGAACTCATGACACACAATTCTAGGTTTTTCCTTTCAGTTTGTACTAAGAATTGCTTCGTTCCTTAATAGAGTCTCATAAGCTAATCTGGAATTCTTTTCTATTTATTTAGATCAGATAATGGTAAAAGAATCATGCATTAAGCCGTAATGTACTTACTAATCTTTTGTTTTATATCTGTAGGTAACAATCCTTACGATATTACCCATATGTTTTCCAATATGAACACCAACGAATGTATGAATATTCTTTACATTGATGCATAAAGTTACATAAAGCTTATGTTGTTCTACATGTTTATGAAATTGTATGATGACGGTGGCAAGGACGACGTATGTATGTATGTATGTACATATGTAATGCATGATGTATTTGTGTATATTCATTATTATATACTCTAAGGATTTTAAATATTTTATTTCATTTCAATTCATTTCGTTTCATTTTATTTCCATTTAAACAATTGGTTGCATCGTACACATCATACCACATACAATACATACGTTTAAAGGTGTGCTTATTTGTCTGTTGGTTTGTTCATTCATCAGTCAGTCGGTGGTTGTTTGTTTATAAATATGTTTATCTGTCTGTGTGTCTGTCTGTCTGCTTTTATGTTTGCCTATCTGTTCAGTTTTGTCAGTTGCATTGTTAACCATCGTCATATTGCAACAGTTGTAGTTGCAACATCAATATAGAAAAATATGTACATATTCTTGTGTTCGTTCGCCTACTGTATATTCCTACAGTAGAAGAAAAAATAAAGGGAAGGTAAGATGTGCGTGTGTATGTGTATAACATATTCATTGCAATGTCAGCTTTTGGCTTATCCCCCCATAGAACTTGGCATTCTGTGTTTTATAACTCTGTTGTATTATTGTAACAAGTGGTGGTGTGCAGCATTTCAAGTGCATTTTTCACCCACCCACCCATTCTTAGACGATCTCTGATCCATATGTACACACTATGGTTAGAATTGAATGATAAAGAATACGAGTCCAAAACCAGGTTGATTTGATTAGTTTGTTGAAATTAATTTTTTAGTAAGTTTAACCTATTCCGCCAAAAGTTTCAATATTTTAATTTATTTTAACACTCGCGTTTTGATCCTTCTGGTAAAATTGCTTAACATTGCCGCGTAAGATAGTATCGAAAACAGATTTCTAGACTTCAAACTTCAATTGTACAGAAATAGCAGTCATTTGTGATACCATACATATAAAGAAATACCCGAGGGATTATTAACAAATCCAACACACGGGCATCTTCCTTAGCTTGCCTCCCCTAAGTTAAGCCAGAAAGTTTAATGCGTTGAAGCAAGCGATAGTTTCAGCCAACTTTCAAAAAGGGATATGGCAAATGACGGACATTGGCAACTGAAGCGTACACAGTATTCTTCATCAACCGATTAACAGCCATTGCGGAAGGTATGTAAGCGAAGTCTCTTCGCCTGCCCATCCTGTGTGAATGTGATATCGTCCAAAAGATGCCGAACAAAATATTCGCACAATCTCGGAAATCTGAGATGTGTACACCTTGCCTAATACTACTAAGCATGGCGAGTGGGGTACTTCTTGAACTGTAAAATTTTTCAGATTTTTGTTAGATTGTGGTAAACAAAGTATTTGTAAATGGCATTCGATAACCAGTTTGCCTTTAATAAGACATTAAAATACAGCCCGCAAAGCTGTCAAGCGATAAAAACGGTTCAAAGGACTGGTAGCGCCTTCAAATAAAGACGACTTTGTGTGGAATCCGTCTCTCTATTATCTCAACATTTTTTTTAAGTTAAAGCCTACATTTGTAAATAATTATACTTCCATGGTTAGAGAACAAGTTCAGAGTCTATTCTCCCTCATTAACAAAATATGTATACGTAAATATGGTTATCACATTACAGGGTGACATAATGAATGTTACCATTTTACAACATACTTTATTACATGGTTTCATTTGCCACATGCGTGTCTTATCCATATTAATGTCCTTCTTATGTTCTTGTATTTACATGTTGCAACATTATTAACAGGGAGACCAGCCATAATGGACATGAGAAATAAAGACGAAAAATATTGAAAATTAATACTGAAACGCATTACACACAGTTGATTACTCAGGTAAATTCATGGATTAACTCAATACGTGTGTACACCTTTTGTCTTATAAGCTTAAGAAATGCGTACATTTTTTAATTTTCTTTTTGAAATCCAATAAAGGAAGGGGGAAGCGTAGTGTCAAGCCAACAAATGCATGAGAAGTGGTGTATTAAGAGTATAAGAACAGAAAAAAGTTAAATTTTTCATTGAATTTAAGACAAATTTTCTGCAAATTTTTAAAAACTTACAGATCATTTCCTTCCAGTTGCCGCTATACGACCTCTATTATCATGTTCCTGTAACGAATGCCGTTTACAGTCACTGCAATTTCGGTTACATGTCCCAATGACGCCGTCCGAGCAAAATCCGCACCCGACAATTGCTTGTTGAGGATACAACCGTTCACTCAGAAGACTGTAGAAAGTATTCTGTCCCTATGTCATCCCAAAAAGGGAACTTAGAGTACGAGCTAATAAAACTCTTAAGAACTTAGCTGGAGTGGCAATCGACAAATTGAAAAAGAAGCTGACTTGTTGGGAAAGACATGAACCGAAATAAAACAGATTACAATGGCGGTAGTTGTGGCTCTTCTTCTTCCACCATGGAACGATAAGGATATATACATATATGTTGTGTTAGAATTATATACGCCTACGTTTGTAATTCTTACGATTTTGACAAGATCTCCAAATTGATCAAAACATGGTGAATACAGCTTTAGCTTTTATTTATACAAGCTTTAATGTCTTCCTCAGCTACAATCTTTGTAATTAGGATGTTGCCCAGATATATTCACACTGCTATTCAAAGCCGAGCACTTTTATGCCGTCGATGACGAAGATAACAAGCATTGGCAACAAGATATGAAAAAATCTGACATTTTACTGTGCTGTATACATTAAATTAAGAATTTTTGGTGTAACTATATATACATATATACATAATTGGTCATTACAACCCTTCAGTCAAGATTACGACCCAGCTTCTTACACCACTTTTGTTGTGTGTGTTAATTTTATACATGAATGGTTGGACCTACAGTTTAAAGTCGACTGCGAAGGACAGATTTTTTGAGAAACTTCTAATAGCAATCTTATTTTACTCTCAGGGTTTTTGCCAGAAATATGTTGAGAGGAAGTCGCGGAAGAAATATTTTTTCATATTTCGTTTTGTTAGAGATGTCTGTCCAGGAGTTTGAACCGTGGCCTCACCTCTAAGAAACCAAGACACTACCTACTAGACTACGACGGTGTAACTATACACCTCTCCAGTATTCTTCATAAACAATGCCTGTTGGTACTGCCTAAGGTTTTCGTAAAATCGATACAATGCCGAATGCATCGTTGCTAGTTATTTATTTATTGTTAAAAGTGAACTCCACTATCATGCCTTAACCATTGTTGTGGACCCTAGTATGGGCCCCTGTAAACTTTTCTTTTCCCGAAATTAAAAGGATAAAAAACGAAAAAATCCAACTATTGCTCGCACCTGTGTTTTATAGAGGGACTTGTACTTTGTGGGCGACTAACTCACTATTAATGAATAAAAACAGTTTTAAGGACAAGGAAGAAACTTAGTCTACATCTGTGTATAACTACAATTTCAGAAAAGCCAGTAACATTTAGCTAATTATGTTCTCTAGTTTGAACCGTAGTCTAGTGTGTTGTCTTATCAGACGTGAGGCAACGGTTCAAACCCCAGGACAGACATCTCCAACAAAATAAAATATGAAAAAACATTTTCTCGGTGACTTCCTCTCAGCAGATTTCTGGCAGAAATTCTGAGAGTAAATAAAATTGCCATGAAGAGTTTCTCAAATAGAATGTATAAAATGAACACACACAACATAAGCGGTGTGAGGAGCTTGATTGTAATCCAACTGTACTGTTGTAACGACCAATTATGTATGTTCTCTATTTTTGAGTAGTACTTAGCAAGATTAACAGCTATTTTAAATTCAAATCGAACATGTTTTTTTTACATTTTCAATTTGCACCTTTTCAAAAGAAAAATCAACAAAAAAACAAAAACAAAAATTTATATTCACATGTTTATTTCCGTTTTATCACAATATTTATCAATTATTTACAATACATAGCTATTAATAACCACGAAAATATGTTACTAAACATCTGTAATATGCTGAATTGTTAATATTTTTCTAAATTATAAACACAATATAAGTTTCACTATCTTAATATAGAAATTATTGTATATATGTATGTATGTACGTATGTATGTATAGCATATATATTTTCTTTATATTATGATTATATCTTTTTAGTTGGAAACCAACAATAACAATAAACAAAAATAATATAAAAACAGAGGAAATGCAACGAAATATATTCATTAAATTGTGTGTATTTTGTTTTTTTTGTTTTCTTTCTTTGTTTTTATCAACACACTGTGTATATATTTTACAATCTAAATACACTGTCACAAAATGGGGTAAATTTATGAACACACTCTTCTTGGTAACTAGCCAGCCAGCCAGCCAACCAGCGTGGCAGGCAGGCAAGCAGGCACTTCTATACCTATTTAGAGCTTGGCTCTTATCTTCATTCTTTTTATCAACATCAAATGTATAATTATGTCTTATTTGAATTTCATTAAAAGCTCACAGCTCACAGTACCCAGTGTTACTGTGTTGTGTTGTGCTGTTTTACGAATTTGTGAACAAAATGCGCCTGTTCCTTCCGCATTTTCTTTTTTCGAATCAATTTTTTAGGATTACAGATACAGTCACTTAATATCGCCGTATTATGACTGACGATAAAATGTGAAACACTTATTTACTGTGTTATAATTTAAGCTTATGGACGTTGGCATTTTGCTAGGAGCAGACATTTAAAGGTATAAAATTTCCTTTTTTTTTTTGATTCATTTTAATAAATTTATTTTGTATCAAAAATTATGTGTATGAAGAAGATAAATTCGAATTTAAAAAATCAAAGATGCAAACCCACACTTTTAGCAGCGCCACTTTTTGCCTTTACCAGGATAAAATTTTAGGGTACAGAGCTCTGTTAATTGTCTAACAGTGGCAATAAATAGATTAGTCTTCTAATTTGCAATTATTGCAAACTACTGACATAAAATTTAATTCTCATTTATTTTTCACAAATAAAAATGTCGTATTGTTGTGGTTGGTAAAATTATTCCACTACCACGGTTCGAAAGAGGACCATCTGGGCTACCATTTGCATATAGCCGGGTAGGTGTATTCTTATATGTTCCAAAATGGTCACTGATCTTCTAGAGAACTTTGAAGCAAAAAATTGGTAGTTTGAAGGCCAATTTTCTCAATACCATATCACTTTATATCGGACTTTTTTGCTGATTATATTAAGAGGCCTTGGTACTCACTCATAGACTTAGTATTTGTCCTAAAATTAGCTTCTACGCAAGTGGGCTTGTTCACATGAATATTGTTAAACAGCTAACAGTGTTCTGTTAAGTGCAAATTTTGTTTTGTTAACGCCAAATGTGGCGCTGCTAAAATTTATGGATTGCGTCTTGGATTTTCAAATTCGAATTTATCTTCACACACATGGTGTAGGATTCCCAGATGTTATTCGTTTTTAGGCTGTCAAAACATTCTAAGACTTGCTTCCATAAGACTAATCACCCGCTGAACTGAAAATAATAAAGAGATTAGGAAAGTAGATTTAATACAGAGCCTATGTTTCCAAAAGACACAAAAAATAATGTTTAAAACAACTCCTTTAAGATCAAAGTGAACACCTTTTTTCCTGCTATATTTTCTTTGTCTGTAATTTATGATAGTTTGTCTGTGTTAGTGCCACATAAGTGTGTAGCATGTAACAGAATAGTGTTGTTTTTGTGGTTTAAATTAAATCTATATTGCTAATTATATTAAGAGGACTTGGAACCTTAATTTGAATATGGATGTACTCATGGACTTAGTGTACATCTTAAAATTAGCTCCTAAACAAGTGAGCTTGTTCAGATGGATAACAGTGCTCTGTTAAGGGCAAATTTTGTTCTATTAAGAGATAATTTTGCTCTGTTAACACCAATTGCATCTTGGATTCGAATTTATCTTCACACACATTCAAAAATTCCATCTTTTTTTTAATTTATACACCCAATAAAATTTTAATTTCAAGTTTTTCTGTTGACAAGACGTTTTAGAAAACTACTACTGATCTCAACAAAATTACTATTTTTAGTCCTTCTATGCCTTACACTCTAAGAAATCAACACATGACCTACTAGGCTACGGCGGTGTAGCTGGATGTCTCTCCAGTATTCTTCATAAACAATGCCTGTTGGTACAATATAAGGTTTTCGTAAAATCAATACTATGCGGAATGCTTGTTATTTATTTTTTGTTGAAGGTGAACTCCACAACCACTGATGTAGACCCTAGTATGGGCCCCATTAAACTTTTCTTTTCCCGAAATTAAGAGGATAAAAACAGAATCAACGAAAAAATCCAATAGAAACAAAAGAAAACTTAAATACCTAATACGATTGGCATACATCCAATGAATACATTTAAATTTAAATCAGGGTGCATCGAAATTTATCCAGAATTTAAGGATTTGACTACTTGTACGACTTGTTAATTGTTTTTCACATTTTGCACCAACAACAAATTATAACTTTTTATGTCTTATTTGCAACACAATTTCATTAAAACAATAATTTAACAGACTGCCAGACACACAAAAGGACTTCCATTGCAAGAAAGTAGCCTCCAACCATGTGTTTTCCTCATATATTTTTGCAATTTGGATTGATGAAATTATAAAAAAAGAAAAGCAAAGAAAAGAAAAGAAATAAAAAACGCAAATGAAAAGGGTTGCAGCATATAATACAAATGCGCTGTGGTGATGGATGGAATAAAACCCCGTAATTTTGCATTACAGCCGAAAATTTTTGAACACGTACACGTACACATACACTGTAAGCAACACAACCACAACTTTTAGGGGAAAAAAAGTGCACAGACAACCCCTAAATGTATTTGTTGCCATATTTTTTGGCATATTTATTATCGAACCGGGTTAATGAACTCTTTTGCTATTTACCAAAAATAAAATTCTATTTTTGTATTTCGTGTCTTTATTGCGTTGTTTTTTTGCGTTCTTTATTTAAGAGAAAAAGTCTTTCATACATTGTATTCATTGTATGCAAATTATTTTAAAATAAAAAAAAATTAAAAAGGAATTTTTTTTTCTACTGGGGTTCTCTTTTTTTATGGAAACGTGCTTCAAATGTACGTTTCTGGATTAAATACTGGGTCAAGAAAATGTATAAGAGTTTATTTTCTCCTGACTTTTAAGTGGCATTCATTGAATTGACGTTTTAATTTAATTGAATGTTTTATGTCATCGATAACGATAACTGGGTCAAAAACACAACGGTAAAAACGAAAAAAAAGAACCAATAATAATTATGGAATTCAAGCAACTTTATGCTCCATAACCATCCAACTCTGTCAGATAAATAAAAAAATAGTAGGTGACTATTGCCGATAGCCCAAATTCAAGATTACAAAAATTCCGAAAAAATTTAAGCAATTAAGTCCTTCTAAACCATTTAAATTTGTAGCGACTTTGGTAAAAATAAAGGGAAAGGTGGAAAGGTTAATACCGATGACTGTTTACCGGTCAAAATCAATTAATTCTTTGGCACACAAACAACTTAAGACAAAATTTATCCCCAAGACAAGACGTTCGAACGATTTTAAGACTTTGTTGTATATGAAGTAGCCGCAGTGCTAGTATAATGGCTTATTAGACATGGCTCAGCCTCGACATCTCTACAGAACGAAATATGAAAAAATATTTCTTCGGCGTCTTTCTCTCAGCAGATCGTATCTGAAATCTTTCCGGATGTATGGCGAATGTCTTTAGACCTTAATAAATAGAGGTATAGAACTTTAAGTTGCAATAAAACAACGATGGATTATTCGATTGACATGAATTTTATTTATCCGAAAGATAATCTTGTGGCATTACATTTTAAATATGATTTCTGGCATATGACCGCCACGGCTGGCGCGGATGTAGTCCAATCTGGACGTCCAATTTTCGATGACTTTTTCCAACATTTGTGGCCGTATATCGGCAATAATACGGCGAATGTTGTCTTCCAAATGGTCAAGCGTTTCTGGCTTTGCCGCATAGACCAATGACTTTACATAGCCCCACAGAAAGTAGTCTAGCGGTGTTAAATCACAAGATCTTGGAGGCCAATTCACAGGTCCAAAACGTGAAATTAGGTGGTCACCAAACGTGTCTTTCAATAACTCTATTGTGGCACGAGTTGTGTGACATGTTGCGCCGTCTTGTTGAAACCAAATCTCCTGCACATCATGGTTATTCAATTCAGGAATGAAAAAGTTAGTAATCATGGCTCTATACCGATCACCATTGACTGTAACGTTCTGGCCACCATCGTTTTTGAAAAAGTACGGACCAATGATTCCACCAGCCCATAAAGCGCACCAAACAGTCAGTTTTTCTGGATGTAACGGTGTTTCACTCCGAATGCGGCAGTTTTGTTTGTTGACGTAGCCATTCAACCAGAAGTGCGCTTCATCGCTAAACAAAATTCGCTTATGAAAATCGGGAACAACGGTAATCTCGTTTTGGGCCATTCGACGAATCTACGCCTTACTTGATGATCGTTTGGCTTCAAATCTTGCACGAGTTTGATTTTGTAAGCACGCAAACCAAGATCCTTCCGCAAAATCTTCCATAAAGTGGATGGACACAGATCCAATTCCTGTGCTCGATGGCGGATGGACTCATTCGGGTCTTCCTCAATGCTACGCTCTACAGCAGCAATAGCTTCTTCTGTACGCACCGTACAGCGTCTCTGGAGATGCGAGTTATCAATAAGAGTAAACGTGGTGCGAAAACGTTCCATGGTTAATCGAATTAACTGCTCTGATGGACGATTTTGTCGACGATAAAATGGACGTAGTGCGCGATACGTTTTCCGCACAGAACCATTATTTTCGAAATAAAATTGCACAATTTGCAAGCGTTGTTCAGGCGTGAGTCTATTCATGATGAAGTGCCAAACCAAACTGAGAATAAATCACTTGACAGCTGTTAAATCGGTCGCCATCTTGAAAAGTAATGCCAACTTAAAGTTCTATACCTCTATAAAAAAACACCCTTTAGAATATCGTATGCATCAGTGGTCACAGGCAATTTAGCGAATAAAATGGCGTATATTTAACTTGAATAGAAGAATTCATACATACGCAATTGGTCATTACAACTCTTCAGCCAGGATTACGACCTAGTTTCTTACACCACTCATGTTTTGTGTGTTTATTTTATCCATAAGGGGCGAGGCACATACAGCTTAAAATCGACTTCCAATGATAGATTTTTGAGAAGCTTCTCATGGCAATTTTATTTTTGTCAGAAATCTCCTGAGAGAAAGTCGCCGAAGAAATATTTTTGAACCGTGGCCTTACGTCTAATAAGTCAACACACTACCTACTTTTTTTTTGAAACAATGGGACGAAATAAATTTTACATGTAGATGATTACGTTTTAATTGATATTAATTTAAAACCTACATAGTATATTAAAATTGTATTAAAGTGAGTTTAACACAATTTGAATATACTATAGAGAGGATGGCAAAGTAATTGAATATGAAATATTCTTAACAGGAAACTTAAAATCGTTTTGGATGTCAAAAATGTCGAAATGTCTTGGAAATAAAAACCATATCGTTCTATTGATTTAGATGGGGACATATACGGCAGATTAGTTTTTTTTCTTCATGTTTTTGTGTTCTTATTCCTCTTGTTAATTTTTTTTGTATTTGTTTGTATCCGTATCATACGCTTGGTTAAACAAACAACACAGTGAATTAATTACGCATATTTAGCATGTATGAAAATGACTAATTCGAGTTAAAATATGAAGAAATTATCTTCCTCTTACTAATACATGCCACAATGGGTTAATGTGGCCAACTAACGTAAATATATTTCAATTTCTGATTACAGATTCGGCACAATCTTTACACCAGAAACGAAACAGTCAAGTTGGAACTACGACTATGAGAGTTAAAGGGGCCAATAAAACATAATCGTTACATATGCAGCTGAGTCTTAAATGATTTAAGCCAAGTGGATTATAATTTAACCACATTATTTAAAACCTTAAAATAGTAGAGATAGGCGCTGGTGCTTATGGAGCATCATAACGACGACTGGATGATCTTTAGAAGATGCCATACTATGAGACCTTGACAAATATTTCTGCAACCCAGCACGTTATAAACAAAAAACTTTAATTCATGAGCTCTCCCCTATGGCTACACATATAGAATATGGTTACTATACTAGTTTTCAACTACAAATATTTGTGGAGAATACACTTTTGCCAACTCTTTAGAGTCGAATACAAATTGATGTTTTGCCGAGGAAATTGCTATGAAAAGTAGTTAAAAAGAACGAAACTCTATTGGATCGACTTGAAGAAGAAAACAAATATTCTATGATCAAAACCCATACATTAAACAACGAATCGGTCGCTCATCCGTCCTATTCTCCACATTTAACCCCAAGTGACTATTTCCTATTTTCGTATCTGACGAAAGGATTCGACGGAAATAGATTTAACTCCAACTACAAGATCATCTCATCACCAAATCTATGCTGCCGATATCGAAGGGATAAAAAATTCTAGAAACGTTGGACGCAGTGCATAGATTTTTTTATTCTACAACTGTTATTTCATTTGTTTGGTGCTTTTGACCCGCCCTCGTATTTTATCAGTGTGTATATCGGGCAATAATTGGCCTGAATTTTAAAGATTGTTAAGAACATGATTCATCAAATATGGTAACTGCAGCGAAGTTGTTTAATTCTTTTCAATTTACTTTTTATGGTCACGTTAAGCACATAACCAGGTCGAGTCATTATCCTGTGATACAGATTAATGTTTAATTGTATACCAATTTGTCAGAGTGTTTGTATAAGACTCGTGTATCCACACATCTTAATGAATTCATTAAAATATTGAATTTCCTAGACCTCTGCAACATAAAAGTAAAAAGACAAACGAAAATAAAAAAAGATAAAGAGAACGAGAAGAAAAACAGAAACCAAAACAACAAAAAAACGGTTAAGAATTGTCATATCGTGCCTTACAAACATCAGAAGTTGCTTAAAGTCAACAGAAGCTGGGTAGAAGCAGCTTAAATAGCAGTTAACACAGGGCTGCATGCAACACAATATTTATAAAAAAAAAAAATGGGGTGCATAAGCAATTGGATTTAGTCGTATATTTCTTCAAATTAGTTTCTTTTTATTTCTTTTTAAGTTCTTTTTTTCTTCTATTTTTTTCTTTGTTTTAAAACCCTAAAAAGGACATCAAAACAACAGACGATTTATGTAAGCCACTAGTCTGGCAGTCAGTCTTCCGAAAATCATTTGATTGGAGTTATTTGAACTTTACACGCAAGTTTCATTAAGTCACACATTGTGTCAGTGTGTCTTATCAGTGGTGGCTGATTTTTAATAGATCGTGTATGTTTCTCTTTAAAAATTGGGTCTTTCATTAAGGGCTTCATATCTCTAAATTTAAATAAAACAAAATGTGTTTGAGACATCATCAAATTGTTTTACGCGGTTTTAAATCATTCTTCAAATGTTCGCTCCGGCTTCTGTAGGTGAAGAGCATAACGTCAAAAACTGTTCATAACTACGGCGCATAAATCAGGGTTATTCGCATACACCTTTGACGTAAGGAAACCACACAAGAAAAAGTCTAATGCAATCAAATCGTACGATCTCCTCACATCACCTTCACGTGACATGCCCTCCTGCAAAATATCCAAAGTGGCTTGAGCTGTGTGGCACGTACCTTCGTCCTGCTGAAGCTACATGTCATATCATCCAATTTAGGCCAGAAGAAGTTGATACATTGGCCGCCGTTGACACCGATTGTGCTCAAAGAAATATTGGTCAACGTGGTGCTCAAAGAAATATGGGCCAACAGTAACTTTTTTGGGATGCATTGGACGTTTTGGGTCTCATATAACAAAAACAGTCTGAATACATGACAGCTAATTTCACAAATGTAGCTGCAACAAGGTATCAAACTGTTACGATAATTAGGGTTCATGTCAGAGATCAGCAATGAATCGTTTTTTCGCCGCTCATAAGCACTCATGAAATTTTGAATACAAGTGAACTCAACAATATTGAAATTTAACTACTCTGATCCTTTCGCACGCAAAAATCGTATTTCATTGTGCATGCAGTCAACCTCAGTCAACACTATTTTCTTGTTGACAACGTTCGGGATTCTGTTAATAAGGAAATGAATCGCAAAGCTTATCAATTTTTTCAACATATCAGCTTCGATATAATAATGTAAAGTAGGATGAGAGGCTTAAAAAATCATTGTGAGCGGCAGAAGCAGAACTTAACCAAAAACAAAGAAAATTTAGTAACACACGTATTAGGACCATCAAGGACATTTTTCACGTTCGAAATCCTGATTTAAAGCCAAAAAAAACAAGATATTTTTGTACTGAATCACGCAAATAATTGTTTGTAAAGCCCGGCCAACCTGCCGACCTTACGCTAAAGACGAACGTGAGTGATGCTCACATAATGTTGTATATTAGATGGAACGTTAAGCATTCCACCAATTTCACCAGACCTGGCATGAGAAACGCTCGGCCATATGTTGCAATACCTTTTGAAACCATTTGAAAAATAGTGGTTGGAATATTTTGCCTTGTAGCCTGGTTCTTGCCCTGTCTGATTTATTTCGTGCGGTATATCCATAACCGAAGTTTTTCGGTTCATTTATGGACTCAAGAAATGAGCAGTTCTTGTGGTCTCACCTAACGATTCTTTGAACAAATTTAAATTGTTTAAATAGAACTTCAAAAATATTGTATTTTCAAACAAGTGCACACAATCACAAACAAATTACTGACACGGTAACAGTAAAACAAAAATAATAAAATTTAACAAAACTTTTGGCCTCAGTCGAAAAGGACTCATTATCGTAATTTTCAAAAACAAACGAAAAGCGTTAATGCCTTTAGGAAAAGTACCGTTACATACATAAATCCTAACAAATATTATTTAATTTCTTAAGAGCACATATACACAGTGGCAGACTGACAAAGTCAAAGGCAAGTGGAAGACAAAACAGATAGAAACTGACTTTAATGTCCCTCTGACGGATAACTATACACAGACACAAGAGAAACAACAAAAGCTGATGCTGATGCTACCTTTAAACAAAACAGGCATTTGGGTGTTGTTTTGTGGTGAAGTCATTTTAGGTTCCCACCGACAAACGTATAAGAGATGAAAATAAATAAATTAAAAAACGAAGTAAAGAAATTAAAATAATAACAGCAACCACAACAGCCAGCTACATAAGAAGCTATACCCACCGACATCATCATCATCATCATCGTCAACATCGCCGTCGTCCATCGTCATCACCGGCTACAGCAGCAACAGCAGTCGAGTCAGTAGATTCAGAAGCATCAGTCAGCACCATTTGTCATGGTTCCTGTCACTTTTTGTTACTGAAACTCTTTTTGTTGATTCAATGTACGTGAGCAGTGGCAAAGTTGCTGACTTGCTAGCTGCCTTGCTAGCTGGTTGGCTGGCTGGCTGCTGCTGTTGCTCGTTTATTTTCAAAACCACTGTGTGTTTTGTATCTTCTTCTACTCTTTACTTTTGTTATTCGTTTGTTTGTTTGTTTGTTTTTGGTAACTTTAGCTGTTGCACGAGTGGCATAATTCTTCAACTCAAAAGAACAAGAAATAAACAAAAAGTATTGTGCAGCATTTAAAAGTAGAAACAAAAACAAAAGAGTAAAACGAAGACACAGACTTTGAAAGAAAATTTTTGGTTTTTGTTCGGCGTTTATGTGTCCTGTTTTCTTTTTATGACACAAACCCAAAAGTGCTATTAATTTGGAGGCATGTAATATGGCTTAACACCTCTAACAAGAAAGAAGTCTGCTTTGCAAGATTATCGTTTAGCGAGTGGTAGTTGTCGGGACAAAGAGGTTGTTTAATTAAGTGGTCGAAAGGGTCAAAAATAACAAGCAATTATGAGAACGCTTAATAAGAAATAAGTTTAGAGTGTGTTGGTTTTAATTACAGAGTTTGACGTGTAACCACAATGTAAGACGTTAAGAAATCAGCAAACACGTAATGACTTTAAAGAAGAGTTTTTTAGGAAAGAACGTTTTTGCCATCACCTAAGCCACAGCTATCTTGCTGTGGAGAGCAATTAAACGGGTTAGCCCATAATAGGTGCAATAATCAATAACTTTGGGCTAGACAAAGGTCTCAACGGCCTTAAATTCACGAAATGTAAATGCATCCAAAGGTTTTTAGCTTTCTTCCATTATTTGCTGTGGAAAATACATTCACTTTGACAACGCGAAGCGCAAGAAATCATATCGCAGGCATTGCGAGGGCGCCTTAAGCAAATATCCATGGCGTCAAGAGAAAGTTAGATACAATATGTCAAAGAAAATTAAAGGAGAAATACTCCCTAATTTTATTTTTTAAAGATCTACAGAATTTTGACTGTCATCTGCTATACTTAGATTGAAAACAATCTCTGAAGTAATTTTCTAAAAATAATTAAATAAAGTGAACAAACATACGTACGTATGCATGTGCTATATTTAGACTATTCAAGATATTTTTAAAATAAAATTTAAATAAAGGAAGCTATTTTTAATTCCTTTAACACAATTAAATGTATAAAAAAATAGGCCCCATCAACATTGTATCCATGACTCATGTACGTACATACGTGCGCACATAATTGCATTGGAATAGTATCTGTGACAGCATAGAAATATCTTTTTTAGCAGGCAACAACAAAAGTAGCAACAGCAGCACCAGCAACAGAAGAAGCAATAAAATACAATATCTCTACACCTACAAGCGAAAACAATCCATGGAATACAAATTACATGATTATCATTTTGTTAATTATTCTTTACGGCATCATTAAAATGTAGGAATCGTCCATTTAGATTGTAATTCAAAGCGAAAAAGCCGTCAATTTTGTTGGAGTGTGTGCTTTTAGTGGTAGTCGCAAAAGAATAGGCGCGAGCATATGAATTAAGTGCATGAATAGGAAGACGACAACACTTTAACACATAATTGTCAGACGATCAAAAGAACTATCAAAATTTGTAAGGAAGAAAGTCTACTCTCGAATGCTGTTGTATTGTACAAAAGCAGTCACATTTGCATGAAGAAGAGTTTGTTTTTTGTTTTAAACGCCTAGGTTTTGCCTTTCACCCACTACTCCATTTGTGTGTAATTTTCGTTTGTTTAATTGTCGTCTTTTAAAGCCACAATTGCATACACATTATGAAGAAGTTGTTTTACAATTGTAATCCTTAAAAAATACACGTCCAATAAATTATAAATTTTGGGACCCAGTTCTAGGTATTTTAATCCCTATTCCCAATTTCAGATATTAAAAAACAAGTTTTTTATATGCACAAAATGCTGTCTGAACATCATAGAAAAGTCATTTTTTCCACCGAATCCAAGAGCAGCCGAAGCACAAAAAATCATTATTGAGTCTCGCCCAACCAGTCGATTTAACATCTACGCGTAGCCGGATAAACTCTTCGATGGCTAAGCTACCTTCTCAGACGTTTCTAAAACGAAGATGGTCTTCATCGTCAGGGAATCGTACGGTTTTCTATCGAAATGATGTGTCAGGCGGAAATTCGACGATTCGATAAAGCTAGGTAGATGGCTAGGCAACCTTCGCAGACGTTTCTAACACGTAGATGGTCTTCATCGTCAGGGAATCGTATGGTCTTCTATAGAAATGTACAATGGGTCAATTCGACCTCCGGGTACTGTACTTGTCTTTATTGACAAGTACACGTCCTATAACCTAGCCTATCCTATCGAAATTACGTGTGAGGCGGAAATTCTACGATTTGATAAAGCCACGGAACTAGTCAGGAAACATATACCAAAAATCTCAAGAGTGACAACTTATGTAGAAAGCCATGCAGCGCTCCGGATTTTGAAGGGACATACCTTTAGGTCACATGTGGGTTACATCTTATCGAATTAGATTATACTGGGAACCATAGTGATGTCAGCAGTGAAGAAGATCCAGATAACTGGCAAGTTCTGGATCTGCAACTAACTATTGGAACTAGATAGTGACAATTGAAAAAAACGCGATAACAATCTTTTTTGTGGACACTAGTTTATGCAAACATCGATGTAAGTTGTATTTGTGGCTTCTTTTTTAAATTTCCTGGCAAAGGACCCGAATCACTACATTTTATGGACTACTATGCTTTCGGAACTATTGTTTTTATTGTGTTTTAGAAAATCTTTTTTACTTTACTTGCTCTCTTGGGATCTAGCTACTCGGTACTGAGTAGACGAAGCATGATTTTATTGAAAATTTCAATAATTCTCTCACGCGATTATTGGTCGTCGTCCGTTTAACGTAAAAACTTACAGTATTACAAACGAGCTTCACACAGCACCACCCATGTCGTGTGAGTTAATTGTATCCATGAGTGGCGAGATCAACAGTTTAACGTCGACTCTGAAGGACAGGTTTGTGAAACTTTTCATAGCATTTTTATTTGAGTGCAAGTCGCCGAAACAAATATTGTTTAGTACTTCGTTTTATTAGAAAATTCTAAGCTGGAGCTTGAAACTCGAGTACTTGTCTACATGCTATCTACTAGACTACGGCAACTTCAACTTTTTTAATGAGTCTAAAGATGTGTCAAAAATTTACGCACTCCTAATTTAGAAAACAATTTTTGAAAGTTCGCAAGCTTTGTTTGTATCTTGTTCCGTGTGAACGTCATTTCTTTCGATCAATTCAGAATGCTTTCACTTCGGAATCGAGTTTATAAATTCAGCTTGAGACGTACGTGGACTTAAGTAATAAGCAGTTTTATGGCTTCGATAAAAGATGGGAAATAGTCAAGTCATAACTACATCCATATTGTAAAAATGTTGCGCAGTAAATGCCCAAAATGTTCTTAAAATTGTGTGTTATACCATCAATAACGAGGCAGCACAAGCCAAATACTGATATATTTTCAAATTTGTTCAAACTCATCTGAGTTTCTGATAATCAGGAAGTTTGCTTAATGTCTTTCTGATTCTGATTCAAAGGATTGGGCCCATGGTGAATGTTCTATCAATAACTGCCATATTAGGAATCAAACTAGCATTGTTCCTTACAATTTTGGTCTAAAAAACAATGTTTTCCGTAGAAGTGCTCAATAAAGCCATTGAACTTCGATGAACACGAGATGGCAGCTTTATTCGCATCGTCAGTAATTTTTTGATTTTTTTTTTGTGTTGGAATAAGAAACCTTTTTAAAACGAAATGATTGTAACTCATTTCAGGTGCAGCCAATTAAAGTTGTCTTACGTGTTAATTTCATTTTCGTTCCTTATAAACATTTTTGATTGCTAAAATAGTGTGAATTTAATTTAATTTTTTTGTGAATTCTTCTTTGCAAATACGAATTAAAATGCAGTCGACGATGAGGGCGGCTCGTTTGGTCATCTGAGTATGAGGGAGGAGTTGAATTGCAAGTTGATTTCGTTTTTTTTTATTATTTATATTATTTAATTTGATTTTATCTTTAATTTATAAAATGTTTATGTTAATGACAATTGTTGCATGACTTTAAAACATATTTTAGAAAATTAACTAACCAAAATTAACAACTTTTTTATAGTTTTGTTCTGTTTCGGTTTCAGTTTCTGTTTCTTATTTTCATTTTTAATTTTTCTTTTATTACGAGGATATCTAATTATTATTGAAATGTAGTCTGGGTATGCTATTGCAATAATAGCCTTAAAGCACATGTTATTACCATGGAATGGTTTCGTTTTTCTTACTGATATTTTATATTTGATGTGATTTTTAATTAAATACATACATACATACACGTATTTAATATGTAATAAAAAAAATAAAAAAACATAAATTATATAAAAATTGTATTTTATTACAATTTAAGGAGAACAAGAATGAAATTGACACGAAACAAACATTGACTGGAAATTGTGAAATTTACAACAGACAAACGAACGTGAAAGTCATTAAGTCATCTACCTCTTCCATGCTTACCATACGTTGTAGAATAAATAGAGCACATGCGAGGTTCGCTTAAAAATTTTTATGCATTTGTCATGTCAATCGAGAATTAATTTTTGAAAGCTCTTGAGCATAGCTTTCATCAATTTTAGAAACCCGTATAGTCCCAAAACTCTGTGTTTTGTTACTGATGGTGATTTGGTTTTTTTTTTTCTTAGTCAATAAAAATTACTCTGAAGAGTTTTTCTTTATTGTGGCCCACAAAATAATGCCGGTCAAATATATAATATTTTTGCAAAGCTCTGTTCTAGAGCCAAATAGAATTTTCAGCAAAGGTCCTTCCAGGAAAAAGTAGTTACGGGTCGAAAGCCACGAAATGAAAAACGGTATCGAGTTGAAACTGATAATATAAAAGCAAAACAATCGCCTGTAGATATCCAGCGAAAGTTAGTAAATTTACATACTTTTTGCAATATACCTCGGATATGTATAATAAAATAAAGAAAGCAAAAACAAAAAATTAAACAATAAGAAATACTTTTCATGCACGTGTCAGTCAACCATTTACTTGATTCTTCCCAGAGTAACAGTCAGCAAGTTTCAAAATTAATTTCTGTATACGAAAGCGAATTACTTCCCTCTCCCGCTGGAAATAAAATTTACAATACAAAACCTATGGAAGAATTCATTTTTTAATAAAATAATAATTTGAGTTATAATACGATGTAGAATAAATGGAAATATTTCCCCGTGATGTATTATTATTGGCGTCAAGAGGTGACTTAGTTCTGCGATCATACAATTTATTGTATCTATTGTAGGATACTGCTCGTTGCTTCTCTTAGCAGTCAATGTCAAGTTAACAGAGACTGTTAAGTTAACATCATTGAAAAATTTGAAAAAGCATAAAAAGAAAATCGAAAATAGGAAAAAGTTGGAGAAAATTGTCGGAAAGACGAAGGAAAACTTTTGAACAAAGGAGTAAAAAAAAGCTGCCTCCTCATCAGAGTTAATCAAGTTGAAATATCATGTTTTTCACCAATTATACCCTTCAAACACCTTACAAAATCTAGTGGGCTGGATAGTCATGGTATCAAGAATTCTAAAACAGTTTTCGTTAGGGTCGAACATTATATGGGATCGGAGATATAGCCAACGAAGTAAATTTTCGATCAAAATTCGATAAAAATAAAAAAAATTAATTTTTTTAAATCAAATATTCTCAATAAACACCAATTTACATCAATGTTGTATTAATTAACCTTGGGGCCTTCGTTTGGATGTGGAATAGAACTCCTGCACCTAGCATATATGCTATTTTAGCTCCAAATACTATGCGCTTTTTTACATTGGTTTTGTTAAAAAGTTAATAGCGGCCTGTTACTAGCAAATTTTACCCTGGTAAAGTCAAATTTTGCTCTGTAAACCAAAATTGGCGCTGTTAAAAATATAGCTTTGCGTCTTTGGTTTATAAATTCGAATTCTCTCCTACTACTTCTACTTTGTTCAACTTATTAAATTAAATTTATAAATATTATTATACATCAGCATTAAAATAACCTCACTTATAAGTCTGAAGTACCCACTGCAAGAGCTTAAGACACAAAAACAAAAAAGAGAAGTTTTACTTGTGTATTTTAGTTTTCGTGAAGAAAAAACTGGTTTCATTTGGCTTTAAATTCTTTTGGACAACAATTTTTAGCTAAATTCTTAGAATATCGAAAAACAAGTTGAAAGCCAAACTGTATCATTTATTGCTCACAACTCGCATGCACGTCATCATATTGTAAGTGTAGATACTATTATGCTCGTAATACACACCCAAAATGAAGAATTTAAAATTCATACATATTGACTGACTGACTGCTTAACCAAAAACAAAAAAATATACAAAGTGAATAAAATTTTAATCGCATGCCGGCCAAGTTGAATAATTCGCGGGCATAAATTAATTTCTTTATTTCTTTGTTTCCTATTATTTCGGATATCATGTTTAATTTTCTTTAAATTTTTCCAAATTTGTTTCATTTCGTGGTACTAAATGAATTATGGACAGTAGCAATGGGAACGGGAATATTCGGGGATTTCGTTGCCAGGTCTGTCTGTAAAAGGCATGTTTAATTTGAAATGTTCTTTGATCAATTAAAAAAAAGGTTTTTTTTAAAAATTGTTAATTAAGGGCAATTAATTATGGTGATGATAAACGATAAACGATAATGATAATGAGCAATAAATCATGCAATAGCCACTATACTTCTGTATGTGTGTGAAGACAGATAGATTTTAAAATCTATCTCCCCAGACGCAAACCAAGTCAGTTAACAGAGCTCTGTTATGTTACTAACATAATTCTGTAAAACACTTAAAATAAGGCTGGGAAAGGAAAACAGGAAAAATTAATTAAATTCCTGGGTAAAATAAGAAAAAATGGAAAAGTTGATAAAAATAAGTCCTATAGTTAAGCACGGTTCCAAAATATTGCGAAATAAGAACTACAATAAACAGATAATCACACATTTCCGAAAGCTATTGTAATCCGATAAAAAAAAATCAATTTTGTGGGAAAACCGGACGACATGGCCGTTGTCAATGCTAGTAGGTGTAGAAGCGGTACTCAACGAAACAACGATCGCGCCGCCACTGTAACCAGAACCCAATGAAGAAGAATCACTTACAACAACACATCTACTAATAGAGTCAAAACTGCTTTCACTGCCGGCAGAATTCCTAAATGGCGTGGCAGACAAAATGGACATATTATGGGCGTGTTATCATTTGTTGTGCAGTCTCAAACAGGCATTCTGACAGCCCTAGACTCGACCTTAATCCATATCGAATAGACGAAGAAACATAACCGTGAATGAAACAACACACCAGAAATCAAGCAGCAGTTAAAACCATGGGTGTATCAGTCAACAAAGCCAAGCTGATTGTATTTTGAAAGGAGCGCGCTACATTCCATTTCAACTACCTTCAAGAGTTTAAAACAACAGAAGAAGATTTTTTCACTTATATGACGATTTAATGTGAATTTTGAAAAGAAACATTCAATTTTATCCAGAAAAAAATATTTTAGTCAAGTGCAAGGGTAAGGCAAGGGCAGTTTCCATCTTCATTGTTGATCTCTCATTCACTTTCTTATCCGAATTTAACACTGTTTCCACATCTAAGGTACTGGCTTAATGAAAAGCTATATGGCTACAACGATCAAATCGTCACATGAACTGACAAATTGTAATGACTGTAAAAAAAATTAATATCTGAAAGGAATACTACACAACGTGCATAGAAAACAATGTTAAAAAATAAAATAATTTTCTATTACCAAAAAAGCCTGCGCTACTCCCACAGTCAACCCCTTACTGACTCGTTTGCATTTTGTAATAAACATAGAAGAAAAAGGAGTTCGAGCTATGACTTTCGACACCGAATATTTAAATTAAAATGATTCAAATACATTGAAAATTAACATGACTTGACCCATATTTTGATATTTTTCTTCTTCGGCTGCATTAATCAGTCAGAGTCTGCTTTTTGTCGCATTCAAATAAATTGCCGAAGAATATGATTCCAATGTAGACAGTGAGTGTTATTTTAAGACGGTGAAAAAAAATTCGAAATTTGTAATAGATTTGTTAAAAACATCATGTTGCTACTAAAGAGCACAGGGGTGCGGGAAATAAACATTCATTCATTGCCACAACAGCAGTGTATCATCATTAGTTTGATGATCATTGAATATAAAAACCAGACACACAGTTGGCGGGCAAAAAAAAAAGAATATTTTTTTTCTGAAATTTTAAATTTTTTTATTGTGACAACAATGAGACTTTTTTGTCCATAAGAATAATAATAATACGATAATAAAACATAATGTTTATATTATATTAGACGGATGATACTTAAGCCATAACGAGAGATTAAAAAAATATCGTTTTTTCTTCTTTTTCTCTTGCTTTGCTTTTGCTTTTGCTGTGAAAATCTATAACTGTTGACCTCAATAATTGAGTTGCACAAATTGGCATTTTGTTGCATTCAATTAAACTCCATAGTTCATGGTCTTATGGATTATGTGTATCCAACTCTTTATATGGCCATTTAAGAGTGACACAAACGGTAATTGCTGCAGACAGCAAGTAACAGATTTGGCAAATAAAAATGTTTATTTGTTTGCACAACTCCTTTAGAGATCACAAATGTGGCAAATAATGTTTACAGGACACGAAATTAAAATCTTCACATTAACTTTGTTACCTCACAAGCGATAACTTTGCTAAGCCACAGGTGTCTTCAATGAGTTTCCAAATCAATTTTATTCGTAAAAAAAATAGAAATTATTATGTGTGTGAAGATTAATTTGAATTTACGAATGCAAGACGCAAAACAACATTTATAGCTTTACTCTTAACAGAGCTGCATAACAGTACCCATCTGAGAAAGCCCACTTGTTTAGAAGCTAATTATAGGATATATTTGCTAGCTCTGGGAGCACAATGCCACACTCAAATGAAGGTTCTAAGGCCTATTAATATACATTAGCAATATATTAATATATATATTAATACATGTAAAGTAATAAAGTATTGAGGAAATTTGCTCTGAAAATATACATTTTCTATCAAAATTCTGAAGAGAAATGTTTGCGATCATTGTCTTGAATAAACAAATTGAAGTTTCTAGTCTACCATATGGATACACATCCATAGTAGTATCTTGAGTAGCAATTTTCCTCCTCCAAATATTCCAAACAAAAGTTACACGTTAATGAATTTCTATTTCTGGACTACTCAAACAGGTGTGTATTTCCTTTAATTACCAAAATATATACCATATTTAATTGATTTATTCTTCCAGGAATAAAAACTAATTTGCTTAACACAAACGCTTATTATTCCAACTAAACTTCTGTATCCTTCCAACAAAAAGTTCAAAAATATGATATAAAAGAGAAAGTGAAAGAGTTTTTAACATAAGTTCTTGTATCTGAAGGCTGTACTCACTAGAAAGGTTTCTTTTAGATTTCTAAGAAATCTTTAATTGAATTCCAAAAAAAAGTGTGAATGTAATTATATTTTATTTTTTCAGAGAATTTCGGTTGCATTTGGAGAAGTGCGTGTGGCACACGCAAATTATCTTCTCTCTTTCCTAATATTTAAATTGTTACCCTTCATTATATCTTTCCTGAATATGGCATTATGAGTAAGCAGTAGAGTTATCGATAAGTTAAAAAAATCGCAACGTATCCTTTTAAAGAACAAATTCACGTTTCAATAGAAATTAATTAAATTTGCAAGTATAGTCTATGTAATGAATCCATACGTTCCGTAATGTATCCGTTAGTCGAATTCTCAATAGTAATTTTAACCGTTTGTCAAGCTTTTTATAATTGTCGGTTGTTGGATTTTTTATAAAAAATTTATCGGATTTTTTATACAAAATTTTACGGATTTTTTACACGAAATTTGTCGGATCTTTTACACAAAATTTGTCGGATTTTTTATAGAAAATTTTTCAGATCTTATACAGAAAATTTGTCGGATTTCTTATAAAAAATTTATCGGATTTTTTATAAAAATATTTATCGGATTTTTTATAAAAAAATTTATCGGATTTTTTATAAAAAAATTTATCGAATTTTTTATAAAAAAATTTATCGGATTTTTTATAAAAAAATTTATCGGATTTTTTATAGAATATTTGACGGATTTTTTATAGAAAATTTGACGGATTTTTTATAGAAAATTTGACGGATTTTTTATAGAAAATTTGACGGATTTTTTATAAAAAAATTTATCGGATTTTTTATAGAATATTTGACGGATTTTTTACACGAAATTGTCGGATCTTTTACACAAAATTTGTCGGATTTTTTATAGAAAATTTGTCGGATTTTTTATAGAAAATTTGTCCGACTATTTACACGAAATTTGTCGGATTTTTTATAGAAAATTTGTCGGATTTTTTATAGAAAATTTGTCGGATTTTTTATAGAAAATTTGTCGGATTTTTTATAGAAAATTTTTCGGATTTTTTATAGAAAATTTTTCAGATTTTTTATAGAAAATTTTTCAGATTTTTTATAGAAAATTTTTCGGATTTTTTATAGAAAATTTTTCGGATTTTTTATAGAAAATTTTTCGGATTTTTTATAGAAAATTTTTCGGATTTTTTCCACAAAATTTCTTGGATTTTTTCCACAAAATTTCTTGGATTTTTTCCACAAAATTTCTTGGATTTTTTCCACAAAATTTCTTGGATTTTTTCCACAAAATTTCTTGGATTTTTTCCACAAAATTTCTTGGATTTTTTCCACAAAATTTCTTGGATTTTTTATAGAAATTTCTTGGATTTTTTATAGAAATTTGTTGGATTTTTTATAGAAAATTTGTTGGATTTTTTATAGAAAATTTGTTGGATTTTTTATAGAAAATTTGTTGGATTTTTTATAGAAAATTTGTTGGATTTTTTATAGAAAATTTGTCGGATTTTTTTATAGAAAATTTGTCGGATTTTTTTATAGAATATTTGTCGGATTTTTTTATAGAATATTTGTCGGATTTTTTATAGAAAACTTCTCGAATTATTTACACAAAATTTGTCGGATTTTTTACACAAAATTAGTCGCATTTTGTACACAGAATTTGTCGGTGCATCTATTGTTCTGTTGAAAATATGTCGGGTTACCTAATATTCTGTACAAAGTCTGTTGGTTTACCTAATTTTCAGTACAAAGTTTGTCGGTTTATCTAATTTTCTGTACAAAGTTTGTCGGTTTATCTAACTAACTAACTAACAGCAACTGACAGAGGGCGCCTGTTAAGACGTTGTCAGCGTGATCTTAGTCCCGATTACATCAACACTTAGGGTTTACAAGATTTCAGCAACAGTTGCTTACGATAAATTCTAAAGATTTGGAGGCTTAAGGTCATATCAAGGGCAAAATTACTGCAAGATGCTTACTACGGTAATGTATAGATACGAATGGAAACCACATGAAGATCAACAGTCCTTAAAGAAACAGAAACCCAGATAATTGGAGAGTCTGTGTTACTAATGGAATTTGTTGATTTATAAACCCAGGAGCTGACCTCAACTCATGCTGTACATTGTAAGAGGACGGAGAAAGGGATTTGTGTGTGTAATATTTTATTATTTTTTATTACCTTTTTATCTTTCCCACTGTGTCTATATCGTTCAGAAATACGAGATGTATGTGAACTTATGTGTTACAAAATTTTCTCAATTCTATCTGAAAATTCTATTAATTGTGATAAAGGTCACGCACTATTATAAATGAATGACCTATTTTAGCAATCTTCCTTACTTTATATTTATTACGACAGTCATTTATCAGTTTAGTACCGAAAAAGCATAAATTGAACGCTGGTCAATGAAAATTTTCATTTCGTTACATTGTCACGATGTCACAGCATGGATGCAAGATTGTTCCTTTGACACAATTTTGATTATAAATCTCTCTTTAACCAGGTTAAAGGGTCACTAATATTTGTCTATTTTGGACATTTCATTACATGTAATTGCTAACAAATCTTTAACACATACACAGAAAACTAATTTTCATACAAAATTGGTTTCTTGGAAAAAGAAAGGATTGAACGTTATTAGCCCCTATCGTTTCTGGTCAACATGTACTCCATCACTTGGCAATCTATTCTTGTAATCTTACGTTTGTTAAGCAATAAATTAAATTTGTCCTACTCTCTGTGTGTGTCTATTGACCATTAATAAGATGGATAAGAGTAACCTAAGTTGTTAAAAAAAAAAATATTGCATAGTGTCTTGCAAGCAATACTAGCAGAGATAGGAGAACTGACGTAAATAGTGAACTTTTCAAATTGTAATTGCGTTGGTGGGATTCTTTTTGCAGTCATTCATGACGATGTTGGCGCCACCCGCAACACACAATACACCACTCTCGACAGCTGACAAAGTTTCTTTCGTTCTCAGCTAAAGCAACAACTGAGCAACCAACCATCCTCTGTAATACAAGTTTTCTACGAAAATTAGGAAAACAAGGGGAACGAATGATAAAGCAAAACATCAAAATAACAACCAACAACAACATGAAAAATAACTACAACATTACAATGGCATTTTTATAGTTTAGACGGAGAGAAATGGTGAAACTCGTTAGACGAGCGAGTATCTTCTTAATGGAAATTTATTGTTGCCACGGATTTCATTCATTGTTGAATGTTGGGCCACAATAACGTTGACACAACAACAACAAAAAAGTGACACCCATCCACCCACTTAAATCGAAATAAAAAGGAAAATTTCATGTAAAATCTTGACAGGAGTTTTCTTTTGTTTGTTGTGTTTGTCGATATTCACACTTATTTTCCTATATTTTCTTTTGATTTTATGAAAATGGAAATGGACAAGGAATAGCAACAAGAGTAGGAGTTAAAGATGGTGATTGAGATGAATGTTTCTGAACTTTTTAAGAATTGGTACGATTTAATCAATTTGATTTGTTTCGTTAACAGATTAACAACAACCATGTCCAAGGCAGCGTAACAATCACATTTTCAAAATACAATAGAAGGCAATGAAGACTTTGTTTTGTAAGTAAATTCTGCAAAGTAAAATTTGATGCCACCTATCACTCATAGGATAGCCTCTACTTATGTAATGTATTATAAAGGATATTTATTTCAAATTACAATGCTTAATTCGGGCAATTACTGTCGATTGAGAAAGACAACACAGACTAGCTATTCGACTCATCACAGCAGAACAAAACTCTTAGAGTGGTCGGAATAACTGCGCCGATAACTGCGATCTAAAGAAGAAATCATTTGAGAAATACGGTTCTTCCGCAAAATGACTTCTTCAGAAGTTATAATGATTTCGAAAAGGAAACCACCATCTGGCTTAATGGTGTTTAAAAACTGTTCAAAGTTGATGAATTGAATGGTTTCTTCAACTTTATTTCAAACTTTCTTCAAATATTTTACAATTGTTTGATGATATGCAGGTTCTTTTTAAAGTTTTTACATGGTTCCATCAAATTTTTTAATGTGTGTGAAGATAAATTCGAATTTGAAAGCCCAAGACGCAATCCATAAATTTTAGCAGCGCCACATTTAGCGTTAACAGTGCAAAATTTGCTGTTAACAGAGCAAAATTTGCTCTTAACAGAGCACTGTTAACTGTTTAACAATATCCATCTGAACAAGGTCAGTTGTTAAAGAAGCTAATTTTAGGGCATATACTAGGTCTTTGAGTACCATATCATACTTAAAGAAGTGTACCAAGGCCTCTTAATACAATAAGCAATATAGCCCAATATAAAGTGCTATGGTATTGTTGAAATTGGCTTTGCAAAAATAAATTTTTTAATTGAAAATTCTCTAGAAGATCATTGGCCATTTGGAAACATATAAGAAATAGTACACCATACAGGCTATATGCAAATGATAGTCCAGAGGGTCCTCTTTCCAACCGTGGTAGTGGGATAGCTGAAATAATTTTGTGAGTCGAGATTTTGAATTTTAAAAAAATCGACCTTGTTCAGATGGCTGACCTTGTTCAGATGGATACTGTTAAACAGTTAACAGTGCTCTGTTAATAGCAAATTTTGCTCTGTTAACAGCAAATTGTGCACTGTTAACGCTAAATGTGGCGCTGCTAAAATTTATGGATTGCGTCTTGGGTTTTCAAATTCGAATTTATCTTCACACACATAATTTTTTACTCTTTTGGTAACCACAGCGATCTGCAGATAACACATTTTCGCGACAGTTTTTCTAGTTATATTGTGCCATCTCCGTAAACTTTATACATTTGTTGCAGCCTGCGATGTATTTTGATTTCTTCTGTAATAGAAAAGCAAATTATAACGGTAATGTCCTCTAGTGTTGCCTGATCCAATTAATATTACCAGACATATTCTACTTTAGAGCCATATACCGACAATTCGTAACCGAGCATCTGTTTAAACGATTGCAGAGGCCGATACAGAGAGGAAAAGTACTCGAAACAAGCGAATAAATCATGACAACGCTAGGCCACATGTTGCAAGATTAGTAACATAAAACTGTTTAACAAATAATAGTTTGAGAGTTTTACTTCACGCACATTACAGTTAAGAATTTATCTCGTGTGACTATGCTTCACTTCAGTACAAAGTATTCGAAATTAGCTTCATTAGTTCGCGACCTCAAGAAATGAGCACAAATCCATTAGATGCCTGAAATGTGAATGGTGGTCATAACTAATGATGTACCGAATTTGTATTTCAACAATGTTTCCCAATAACAATAAGATACCCAACAGATCGTTTTATAATACAGATTTACATCTATCAGAGAACGTCATCCAAGTATTCACTGTATCCATATCAATCGGCAAAGTCGGATGTGGAACCTTTTCTGAACGCCTGAATTTTCGATCTTCCCTTGCACAAACCGATATCTATAGTACTACTTAAACTGAAATAATGGCTACAAAGACTTAGACTATCCACTATCAAAGATTATCCAAGAAAGCCGGGTACAGCTGAAAGGAATAGCGATATATTCGATGGTGTGGATTCATGATCCATGTAAAAGACTAGAGGATCAATTAAAATAATTGACAATTTGCTCAATTAATACTTCTTGAAGATATGTTGGGGAATTTCTATTGAATTTAATTTGTAAAGTATGGGTAAAAGCAAGTTTCACGGCGATATGTACGAATGTTTTATTATGTGTGTGAAGAGAAATTCGAATTTAAAAACCAAAGACACAAACCCACGCTTTTAGCAGCGCCACTTTTTGTCTTTAACAGCGCAAACTTTGCTATTAACAGAGCACAGTTAACAGTTTAACAGTAGCAGTTTGCAAATATTGCAGACTATTGACATACAATTTAATTCTCATTACGATCAGAAATTTTCTCAACTCTCAAAATTATTCTAGCTATCCCAATACCACGGTTCGAAAGAGGACCCTCTGGACTACCATTTGTATATTGTCTGAATGGTGTACTATTTCCAAAATGGCCAAAAAAAATTAAAACTTCTAAACTTCTAAACAAGTGGGCTTGTTCAGATGGATACTGTTAAATAGATAACAGTGCTCTATTAAGGTCAAATTTTGTTCTGTTAAGAAAAAATTTTGCTGTCAATGCCAAATGCGGCGCTGCGAAAATTTATGGATTTCATCTTGGATTATCAAATTCGAATTTATCTTTACACACATTGTTTGATTTTGTTTTCATTTCATTGTTTTTTTTAATATAATCTTGAAAGTATTTAAAAATATTTGTATAATTTATAAAAATAATTAGCTTACCTGTTAATTTATTTCTTATTCCCGTATTGAAATCCCCAATTAGCAACAGTATATGCAGCAGCAAAATTAGCAACACTTTGTTTCTAACAAACATTGCCAATGAATTTTGTCCTGCTTCTCCAACGATCTGTTCCTTTCACACACTTAATGCTCAATTTCGATTTAATAATTCAACACACACGATTTTAATTTAATTTTAATTGTTGCTTGTACGAAATTAATTTTATTTAATTATTTTTCTTAATTTTTTTGCTTTCTTTTTTTTTTTTCAACGACAACCGCGTCGACGACTACAGTAATGCTTTAAGGGTGCAAAAGTTGATTATTTAATTCGTTGCTTGAATTTATTATAAGTCATCATAATTGGTTGTTGTTGTTGTTGCTGTTGAGGTGTTTTTTGCACTCTCAATACAAAATAAATTGCGAAATTCATTTTTTTGTTTAGTTTAGTTTCGTTTTGTTTTCTTTTTATAAATTATTCTGGTAGACGTTTAGAATTACTTTTTCATGTATTTTGTGTGATTATAAAACATTAAAAAAAGAAACACTTTTTCATTAATATTTTTTTTTACTGAATTTTATTTTTGTTGTTGTTTTTCTTTTTGCCAACTTGCATAAAAAAATGCTTAAAGTTATTTATAATTTATACAAGTAATTTGATTTCTTTTTTGTTCTTTTTTTTTATAATAATTTTATGAAATGATTGCATTGCTGTTTAATTGCGATATTTAATTAATAAATCTGAAAAAATAAACCAACACAGAAAAAGATATAATTAATACAATTGCTCACATAAGTAAAAATAATAAAATAAATAGAACTGAAATACACAGTGCATCACAGTTTGTTTCGTACAGTTGCAGAACAGATTTACATAACCTTAAAAAGAAAGAAAACTCTGAATAAAATGAAAAAAATTTTTCTTAGAAATCTTAAACTGTAAACATAAAAAATTGGGTCAGTTCAATAAATTTAATGCAACAAACTTGTTGTCAATCAAATCAAATACTTTGTTGCTTTTACTCTTATTCTAATTCCTTGTAGTTATTTTGTTGAAATTTTCAGACAATATTCATCTATTCTATCTTAGATAGAGCACAAAAAAGTCCCTCTTCTACTTAGCAAAAAAAAAACATTCATTATATTATACGGTTTTAAGATAAATTTGAATTACAAAAACCCAAGACGCAAACCAATAACTTCAGCAGAGTCACTTATGGCATTAGCAGAACAAATTCTGTTGTTAACAGAACAAGATTAAGTGTTTAACAAGTGAATTAGTTTACACTTCGTCTGTTATTGCACACTACATATGTATATACATTCATACATTGGTCATTACAACTCTTTAGTCAGGATTACGGCCTAGCTTCTCACACCACTTATGTTGTGTGTGTTCATTTTACACATGGGATCTACAGTTTACAGTCGACTCCAAACGACAGATTTTTTTTTTGTAAAATTTGGACAATTTTATTTAACTCTCAGGATTTTGTCGGAAATCTGCCGAAAGGAAGTCGTCGAAGAAATATATTTTCGTATTTCATTTTGTTGCAGATGTCTGACGTGGGGTCTGAACCGTAGCCTCACGGCTTATAAGCCAATAAATAACCTATTAGTTTACGGCAACCTTATTAATTATTACATACGATTGCCATAAAATTTAATTCTCTTTATGATCATTATTATTTGTGAATAATAAAATATGTGATGGATGGTGGGGGATGGAGGAGTCAATTTTCTCGATTTCCAAATTTATCCCAAATGTCCTACCGCACCTCCATTTGTATATTGTGGGATATGTGTACCAAGTCCCATTTCATCGAAAAAGGTCGGTCTGGACTCTTGCTATTTTTTAATTTAAAAATTTAAATTTCTGAATTGAAATTCTCTTAATTCTGGTATAATATTTAGTATTCCTTTACTGGAATGATATTAATATATCATTATTATTATCATATTAATTGTCCTTCGGTACATTTTGTATAAGTTCGAATATATATTCTTGAACCCAATATTCTATGTACAGGTAGTCCCCGACTTACGACTATTCGGCTTACGATCATTTTCCCCACAAATTTTCATAGAAAATACTTAAAGAAGACAAATATATAGTTGCGGGGAATCCCTAAAATATATGAGAAAAACTAAAAAAAAAAACAAAGAAAAAAATTCGATTTACATACGTATCTCAGTACAGATAATAAATTATATTAGGTAAGTCGGCATTTTTTTAGTGAATATATCATGCCAAATGGCTGGAACTGACTCTCAATGTTAGTAGAACAGTATGTAATTTTTTTCTTAAAATTTTTTTATATGAAATTCGAATTACGACTTAATCGACTTATGGCCGATGACCAGAAACCTATCTCGGTCGTACGACGGGGAATACCTGTGCATACCTGATAAAAGGTGTACAGCTACAAATATTTACCGCTTTACTATTTTACAATCTTAAATCGCTCTGTCAACATGAAGATTTGTTCTGTTAATACCAAAATTGCCTGTGCTAAAGAACTTGGTTTGTGTCTTTGGTTTAAAAATTCGAATTTATCTTCACACATTAAAAATTTCTTATAAAGGATTTGAAAACAATCGATACTATTTTTTAGCACAGTGTGTTAGGAACTTAATAACAATGGTGGTCGCAATAATTTTTTTCTTTTTGGGACTTCAGTTGAATATTCTACATTTTTGTTAATCGAAAAAAAAAATGTTTCCAATTCCTCGAGGAAAAATTGTTTTTAATTTGTTTCAGAAACAATTTTTTTTCACTGTGTAAACAATAAAAATAAGAAGAAGAATAAATAAATGGAAGCTTTTATAGTGTAGCTGCTGTAGCCAATATTCCCTTTTTTTCTCTTGTTTCTGTTGTTTCTACACCTATGTATGTATGTATGTATGTATATGTTTGTATTGTTATTATTTGTTATTGCTATACAAAGGAATCAAGAAGTATGAATATATGTTTCGTGTGGCAAAAAAAAAACATTCAATGAAACCAACAACAATAACAACAAAATTGCCAAAAACATTTGCTTGTTTTTGTTTTTTAATTTCCAGTATATAAATTATTTTATATACATACATATCTACATACATATACATACATATATACACACATGGTGATGTATAAAGTAAATAAAGTTAAATTTGTGCTCCGATAAAATACTCTCATGTTTATGGATACATACTTATACACACGCATACATGCGTAAATATGAATCTTTACAGAATGTTTCTTAAAAAAGTGGAAACTTTTGAAAGGAATTATAAAACAGAATAAAAGAAAATAAATAATACAATAACAATAATAACAACAGCAGCAACAAACAACAACAAATATTTCAAGTTCAATGTTAACAACCATTTGTATGTTTATAATTCATATTATTGTTGTTTTTTGTATTGTTTATCACAAAGTTGCCGTTTGTTGTACAATGTTGATTTGTTGTTGCTTTAGTTTTGTCAAGTACCATACATACATATGTGCATCAAAACTCAACAATGTAAAGATTTTTTTTTTTTTTTGGGCGGTATTTGTACTAAACATGTTTATAAACATGTAGCTCAGATTTTACGGCAGTTATTCAGTATGATATGAGAGTTACAATCTGCCATCGTCTCTATATGATTCCTATAATACAATACGATTTTGCCTTTTTAACCAATTAATACCGGGATATCCATGATATCAAAACCGCAAGTCTGGCAATGCTGTTTCATCTGAAGTTTCATTTATTTAATGAAAGGTTTGCAACAAAAGTGGTAATTAAAATGCAGCTACTGTACGAGCATTACGAATTGGTTATGGTTGACATACTGTGCAAAGAAATGGGCAAGATTATAAAGAAATTTGAAGAATGATGTAATGACTGTTTATCTCCGCATTGAACGCACTGCTGTAAAGAAAGTGGGGCAATAAGCCCAAAGTCAACAATTCCACGATATTCTCTGCAATTTAGCAGATTTTACGACTATCTTGTGCTCTTGATTTGAAAAATTTGAATGATTTATTGAAATAAATTCGATTTCACTTGAGAATTGAATAAAAACAATCATAAAAAAATCTGTCATCAAACTATCATCAACTTGTAATGTAAAATAAAAAACTATTTGAAAACTTTAAATCAGCCAACTTGATACCATATTTCAAGCCATATTTGTGCTCGTCGATCAACTCAATCAATCATTTTATCGGTCCTACTTGTAATCACCACTACATGATCAATTTTATTGAAGGCTTTGATGCTTAAGTCAAAATTTACTTGGCTCTACTACTACAGGCAGCCGTCAGACCACTAATATTGCCTACAACAGTTTTACAGATAAAAATAATCATAGACAAAGCTTATTTTTAAGCAAAATGTTTCATATCATTTCTTAAAGGCTGTTAGAAAGCATCTTCTCATCTTCTTACTTTTTCTTTGCTTTGTTTCCGACTCCTTAATCAAGTTTTTGGGACGAGAGATATTCGCGGCGATGCTAATTGTTTTCTTCAAATTATGAACACAAAGCGCTCTGTATCAATGGAGCTAAATTGGATAAAAAAAATGGACTTGTTGGGCTGAATAGCCGTGGTATCAAGGATTTCAATACTTTTTTTGCTCATTTGAGAAAAACAATTACCTTCGTCGCCTATATCTCCGGTCCTAAGTAACGCCCGAGGAAACCTGTTTTGGAATCCTTGATATCATAGCGATAAATACAGCAAGTCCCATTTTTCCACAATATCAATCATTCTACCTAGACACTGTTAGCAGAGTGAATTTTTCAAGCCCGACTTATCAAGTTCCAGAATTATTTAGGATATACCACTAATTGGGTTGTATTAGGGACACCTTAAGCTACAATTTGACCCATTTTGACATTGTGTAGAAAAACACATTAAAAGTTTTTCAATTTTCAAAAGAATTGTCCAATTACCAGAGAAGCTGATCCACTCAGGAACGTGTGGGACATAATTTTTAAGGAATGGAGTAGATATATTCCATTCCAAGGTATCGTATATTTGGGTGATTTCTTAAACGCTTAACATTGCTATGTTAACTTTAACATCGGCTATGTTGAAATTTTTTTGGTTTTTGTCTTTGCTAGTTGAATTCGAATTTATCTTCATATACATACATAAAAATATGTGGGAATGTTGTATTCGCCTAGTGGTCTTTGAGTCCTATCATTTTATAAGAGGTAGAGCGCGGTCTAACTAATGTTATTGTCTCTGAGAGTTGGTGTTACTTCACATTTCTATGACGCTCGTCAATCTTATACTTCCTGATGGATTTCATTTCTGTTGTGTAACTAAGTTTTTAGCGTGCTTACATGTCTGGCGCTGTCATTGAGCTACATTTCGGTGAATACCCAGAAAAACGTCCTCTGTTCTTCTGCTAAATGACATCATGGACCTACAAAAAGAGTACTTAATTTGCATCTCAAACCAGAAAGACCCTGTATGAATTGTTGTTAGAAATCAATTGCTGTTTGTGAATTTCATTTTTTATTTATTTGCTGGAAAATAATTTAAAATTTCAATTTTTGCTTTTTTTCTACGAATTTATTCAGCACCAGTTTAAGTTTCATTTTCGTTTCATTTTTTCTTTCTGTTTTTATTTTATTTTTATTGTTGCTGTGCTCCTTTAATTTGTAAAAATTCTGTTTTCAGTAGAATACGTTCCAACGAAAAAACGAGCCAATTCAGCAGAAATAAGGAAATCACAAATTGAAAACAAATGCAAACATTTTAGTCGGTCAGAAGGATTTACGTTATGCCCTACACAGTTTCGGAATAGCTTCGTGCATGATAGCTGTGACTATCGACAAAAATGAATACGTTTCTATAGTCACCAAGGTTAGTTCATATATTTAAGGAGTATAAAAATACTACACAACCTCCGCTAAGTTGTCTGCAATATGATAAGCCGGGTACGCCATTCCGAAAAAGTGTATACAGTGACCGGTCAAAAGATAGATCACTAACCTGTGTAAAGACTGTATTATATCATCGAAAATCAAATTATTTTTCCATCTCCCACAATTGACGTCATTTGTCTGGTATAGATTGTTCTCTGAGAACACTTGTCTACAGTAATCGGTAGACAGCTAGGCCAGTTTGACTATGGTTTTTCTAATATTCCAGCAGACCTTTAGATAACAAAGTGCTTTTACTTCATCAATTCCAATCTTCACACAATTCGAGAGAAGATGAGAAATCTTCCCGACTATGTTTGTAATACGCACGAATTTCAGGGCTTGGTAGTCGTCATTTTGAGAACAGAAACTACCAAATATCAATTCTAATGTCCCATGCTAATGTAGGGTATAGAAAAAAGGAAATGTTTTCAAATGTTTTTAATAGCAACAGCAACAGTAGTAAGAGGAGCTTTAGAAACCCAAACACATTTACTCACTGACGCAGAATGGTAAGTACACACGCTGAAGCTTACACTACAATAAAAACAAAAAAAATCAAAAATTCAAGCGTTAGAGAGGTGAGTTCAATATACAACAACAATAATACAAAAATTGAAGAAAATTTTGGTAAGTATACCCAAATATGTGTGTATATGTGTATGACACTCTCGCATATACATATACTGGTATACATATGTATGTGTGTAGGTATACAGGATATAAAATTCATTTCAATTTTCAAAAGTGTGAGTATAAGCGTGTATATGAAAATAATAGAGATGCCACGTTGATGTGCCAATGCTTTTCGATTTAAATTTCCTTTGGGAAATTTTTAATTAATTAAATCAATACAATTTTATTATGGTCTCAAAAGGCTTTCATTGATTTATTAAAATTAAAATTAATTATTGTGCTCAGTGTAACTGTAGAAACTAAAATAAAAAATTCAATTTCTTGAGAAAAAAAAAGAAATTTTGAAAATATTGAAAATATGAGAACAGGGAAAAGTTTACATTCTATTAAGGAATCCTTAATAAAGATGGGAATAATTGAATAGAAATGTAATAGGAATTGAAGTCGCCGTAGTCTAGTAGGTAGTATATTGGCGTATTAGACGAGAGTTTGTAGTTCAACTCCTAGCTCAGACATTTCGAACAAAACCTCAACAGTCTACTGGCTAAAACTCTGACAGAAAAATAAAATTACCATGAGAAGTTTCTCAAATCTGTCGTTCGGAGCCTACTTTAAGCTATAGGTTCCGCCATTCTTGAATAAAATTAACACATACAACATGGATGGTGTGAGAAGCTAAGTCGTAATCCTGACTAAAGGGTAAGTAACGTTAGTTAAGTAAAAATAGTAATGAGAATTCATTTCTTACGAATACATCTTTGCAGCGCATATAGACACTTTAGAAGGTTATAATGCTTGCGTTTCGGATTCAATGTACTCCAGTAGCGACAAATTTTCTTGCCTACATGCCCATTAAGAAAAACATTACTTAGCGACAGAATACCCACAACATTAATTAACACACCCTGCACAATTCTAAAAAATCTAAACGTTTATTAGAGCCATCTTAAATCCCATCTTGCTAAAGCAAATACAGTCTAAAAGTTGACAGAATATATTGGTTTTCAGACTTTAATCTTTATTTTCTGAATTCTTCTGATTCAGCAAATTTGACCAATGAAATTCGTGAGTGGTTGGTTTTTGCCATAAACACTAGTCCCATGTTCTGCAGCCGGTCAGAAAATTGTAAAGCATGTCTTAAAGACGCTTCAAAATTCAAAAAAGTTTTTCAGTACAATAACCTTTCTTACTAGCATTTCTAATGAACATATACCACCAATACTAAATTTTATCGGTTTAAGTGGCATGCATAGGCTCTGCCATGTCCTTTCTTTTAATTTATAATTTTAGTATATTAACATCTATTTGTCTTCGCTTTTATTATTACACTCTCCAAAGACATGCCCCAAACATGCCATAATGGTATGCAGAAAGCTTGAAAGGAAATCTGGGGAATACAACCTAAGGATGATGTATTGAATGTACAATCAATTGTGTCCTATGGGGTCATTGCTTAAGTAAGTAAAACGAATTTGAAAACAACGCAGATAGAGTTGGATAAGATACAGAGACTAACATACACACATTGGCATGACTGGTCTAACGGTGACATTAGAGAAAAAGCTAAATAGGTTTTAATGGCATTTTTGCTCAAAATACGGAAATTTTGCTTATTGGCCAAAAATGAGATTCTTCGAAAACCATCAATAAATGCCCAAGCCCGACAATGTTGGCTGTGCAAAATGGACAAAGCCCACTATGAACTTCACAAACAGATTTATTCATCATATCAGAGTAAATTTTCACAATTTGAAAACGTTTTGCTGGCTCTAAACGATTCGTAATGGATTGCCAAACCTTACTGAACAGAAATATCAACACAGTTTGATAATCTCATAGTTATCGATATCGAAAATACATCGATATAAAAACAATGTACATACTAATTTATACATAATTTTTCCCCCAACTCCTAGAAAAAAAGAACAAAAATAACAAACCCCGCTTAAATATACTATTTTCTCTTAGATGGTATCATTTCAAAAGCTCTTTTCGTATTTCATTTCTCTTTCATTTTAATGGCGTTATTTATGCGTATATTGTATTTACAGTTGTTGTATTTTGTTCATTTTTGTTTTTGGTATATACTACTTGTACTTGAACTTGTGAAAGTTCACAAACACAGCAACGACCATTAAAAGTTCAAATATTAGAAACAACAACAAACAAAAAACATAATAATAACGTCCTTTTTACACACACAAACACATTCGTATCTTCTTCCCCCCTAAACGAAACAAAAAGAAGCGAAATAAATCAACAATAACGACCATAAAAATATTCTAATACAGAGAGAAGAAAAAAAAATTGGATTTTTTTGTGTGTTTTTCTGTTTGAATAAAAACAACAAAAAACATTGCTTTTTTTAACCAACATGTTCCTTTAATAAACACAACAAATAATAAATTATTTACTCAATATACGTTGTACATACGTACAGGCATACATATACATATTATTGAAGAGCAACAACAACAACAACAACATAGAGAGCCAACAAAGACACATTCTCTCACATTACCATGACTATTTGCGTTTGCTTCCTTGCTCTTCTTTATGGCTGTGTTTTATTTTCTTTTTTTGTTGTTTTTAAGGAATTTTTCACAATTATGTCATTCCTGGTGGTTTTGTTTTTGTATTTGCCTTGTTTTCATTATTGATATTGCGCTGTTGCAATTGTTTTTGTTGTCGTTGTTGATGTTGTTTGCTTTTTGCGTATGATTAAATTGTTAAAACATGTTTTTTTCGACATATTTTGTGTGTTTTTGTTTTTATTTTGAAAGGAATTATTTTTTTGTTACTTGTTAATTTTTGTTGCTTTCATTAAAACGAATCTCTCTGCTCTTTTGTATTCTCTTTTTTATTTTAATGTTCTTACCATAAAATGGCCAATAAATTAATGTTTCCAATACTTTTGACATGGAAATATTCCAATTTCTTTCTACATTTTAATTGTTTGGTTAAATTATTTATTAATTTTTACAGTTATTTGATTTTATATGTGTATTTATGTATGCACATGTATGCATTTGTATGTGTAAAAATATTTTGTTTCGTTCATATTCCTCTCATGATTACATTGGAAACCGGCATTTGTTTGTACTCCACAAAATACACTGAAAGAAAAATGTTGACAACAAACTTGTAAGTACCCAGTAGAACAGTTAAAAGCCGTTTTACCGAAAATGTAACTAAAGAGCTTCTTTTATGTTTTAAATATTGGGTGTTTGAAGAAATTTATTTATAAATAATTACTCTGGTATAATACAATATTATTTGCATCCGTAAACGCTATAGCTTATTCATATGCTGACATTTTAAGCTTCATGCTATAAACTCGTTTGAGACATCAAGTAGTGCGTCACAATTTTACAATTGTTGCCTTAGTCGAACGCTTTAATTATTTTAAACACGACAGGATCAAACGATAGGATATTGCGAACGACATAAGAAAACAAATCAGGCATTTAACGATTTATTTGCTACAAATACTGTACCCTTACTAGAAGCGTTTATCAATCGCCGAATCAGTAAGAGAAGAGGACATGAATGTGTATAGATCATGATTTAAGTAATACCAGGATCGATTGGAATCCTAAAAGTAACAAAGCGTAAAGAAGACCTATGATCACCTAGAGAAGACTATTAGAACGTATGGTTATCGAAACTGGATGGATTAACTGACATAAAAATAAAAATGAAGGCATAATATAGATCGATATATCAAATTTTATTATGTGTCTTTGCTTCAACCTACGGTCAGAGGAGAATATTGTTCTCACAGTATTTTCGAGACTAATTGAACTGAAAAAAAGTGCACTATTTACTAAAATTAGTTCCATTTCTCTCGAGAAAAAAGTGACAGCTAAACTGATGCTCCAAAAACGCACATTTCCCAAAATTATGGAGATTATTTGTCGTTATAATCATCCAACTGAGACTGAAATCAAAAAGATAATCGCAAAATTTGAATCGTCCAGCTTAGATGTGTTAGATGACAGATGATTGGAGGACTACAATTGATATGTGTTTTCTTTCTACATCTTTTTCAAGCCCCAATCTTTGAGTCAAACATTTGGGGTTTGCTAGTCTCCGTGTTAATATTCCCAAAACCAAAAGACTTATCTAAAAATAATAACGTAACGCCAAATAATTCTGGATATGAAGTGGTAAACTATTTCTGCTACTTGGGCAGTCACATATCCGTTGTTGGAGTAACAGATTTGGATGTAGAAAATCATAAAAGCAAAGGCAACTTTTTAGCAAAATAATAGCATTAGGATTAATACTTGCTACACCTGGAAAACTACAATTCATTTAATCGTACTCTTAAAATCGTATGCAAACTACGTCTTAAAAAACATTTTTGAAATCGATTGGTCAGTAACTGTTTCAAATGAATAGTGATGACTGAGAGGCCAATTGAAAATTGTTACTGAATCAGACGTAGAAGTAGTGATGTTGCATAGCCCAAGCAATGATTACATCACAACCTGTAGTGTCTTAAAATCGGGTAGCACTTCGAGCAGTATTACTGAATTTCATTTGAAACCAACTATGAAGTCTTATACAAAATTGACGGTGAAACAAAAGTATGACAGCCCTGACAGCAACGACAACTATGACAACTATGTATTCCGAAGCTGTCTTATAAGTAAAGCTTTGACAAATGAACTGAAAATGACTAGAATCAACGCATACACTCCCGGGCCAGATTCTGGATAAAGTTTATTTAAAAATTGTCAATGAATGACTTTCAAATTTTTTATCTCTGATGACATTATTTAAATCAGGATTTCATATATTGCTTTACTATTATAGAAGTGGTAAGAATACGACACTGGGTGCTAAAAAATGTGTAAAGTTTACGAATGTGTTAGTAAAACAGCGGCGAAACAAATTTTTCGTCTTGAGCCTGATAATATTGAAGTTGAAGATGCACCCCGCTCTGTTCAAACAATAACTAAAAATGTCGATTAAATTATGGAAAAATAGAGATGATAAATGAGAGTTAAGAGGGAAGCTAGATCGTAATGTATGTAGAACGTATGTATGTATGTAAGAAACTAAACATTTATCGCTTAACAACCATTTGAATAAACTGGATAGGTACACAAATTGTGACAATTATTGGCTGCCATATGAATGAAAATGATGAAGAGAAGTTTGTCACGGAAAATCAAGAAGATTCAGAGAGGACAGCAAAGCCTGAATTGACACCAGCAATGATAATACGTAATTGTGTATCTGGTGGAATTAAAAGGGAATTATTCATTACAAGATTCTATTACATAACCACTGTCAATAGATAATGCGTTTGCAGCAAGCAATTCAATAACAGCGACCAGCATTGATCAACAGAAAAAGCGTTGTGTTCCTGCGTTCCAGAACTCTCTTAATGATGTAAATTTACTTCCTTGGAGAACTACAAAACGCAATTGGATCAGTTTTTCGATAGGAAAGCCTCGAAGTTCTACATGTATGGAATAACGGCTAAATGTTATCGAATAAAGCGACACATATTTGGTTTAAAATAAAGCGCGATTTAAATATAAAACAAAAGCCGTTACATTTTTGTTCAAATATCTAAGGGGAACTTTCTTGAGGGCCAGAACGTAAAGTATGCAGAGGGAAACGATTTCATTCCAAACTGAACCGATTATATTTTTATGTTTAGAAACGACTCCTAAAAGTATGTTTTAATTATTCATTCTTAATCAGAGTGCATATGTGTGTATAAACATACATACATAGTAGTTTTACCAGAATATGAAAAAGGATTATTAATAAAATTGCTTACTTGTATTTATTGTCATTTGTTGTTATCATTGTTGTTATATTCTTTGTTGTTTTCTATTATTTTTTTAATTTTATTTTTTGTTTTGTTAGAAGAGAACACATTTATTTCTCACTGTGCATGGTTGTTTTCTTTATTTTATTTAGATTCTGCTGCAAAGCTTTACTTTACTTTGATTTTGACGCAATTTCAATATAAAATTTCCACACACATGCCACCTTCTCCTTTGCGCCATCACAACACAACACAAACGCAGCAGCAGCAACAACACAACTTCACACACATACCCCATACAAGAGCTCAATACAAATAGACACACAAGAAGAGTTTTTTTTTCTTCTCTGTTGTTTCTTGTATCTTCAACGCCTTCACACACCCTGTTTTGTATATTTTTTTTCGTGTTTTTTTTTTCTTTCTATATTTTATAAAACATTTTCAATACAACAAAAATGTTAAATAAATTTTTTTTCTTGGAGACAGACAGACATACACACTTTGTATATTTTCAATAATTTTTCTTTTTGTTTGTTTGGTTTTGTTTTGCTTTCAATAGATTTATTTCTAATCACTTCCACTTTGCCACTTCATATTAAACATTAAACACAACAACAGCAATAATATTTTTCCTTTAACATTTTAAACGCGGTTTTACAATATGAATTGAAACCAAATAAGAGCAATAAAAATATGCAATTTTTTTACTTCTTTTTTTTGTATTCTTTGTTTTCATTTCTTTATTTCACTTTTTATTAAACTTTTTTGTTGTTGCTTTAATATTTCCTTTATACAAAATCCGCTTTCTAACGACAGCAACGCGTTCACCGTTAAACTCCGTGCAATCACTTTATACGCCACTGAAGAACTGAACTTGACTAAACTAAAGAGTGAACACAATTGGAAACTTCTCAAACGTACACCGGCAGTTTTGAGCGTTATTACTCGTTATTAATTGTATGATATTGCTGTTGTTTTTGTTTTTACTATGTTACCTAGTATATATGGTTACTTTTTTTATACCGGCAAAATTGCTTTTTTCCTTCGTACATTTATCTTGCTTTGCAACATGCTCTTATTGGATATGTGAGTCTCTCAACAGCAGAAATTCTCTCTTTGTTGTATTTATATTTTCTGCAAGCTCAACATGCTTGTTGTTGCCCTCCCATAGGAATTCAAAATTTGCAAACTTTTTTTTTGGCAATGTGTGTGTTCATGCACTATCTGTGTTTTGTACTGGAGTATGAGAGTAATTTTAAGCTTTGCCTTAGTGTTGCCACATAGCAGGCATATTTTAAGGGTAGAAATATGATGTTTCTATAAGAACATATTATTCTAATTTAGGAATCTGAAGTGTTCAAATCGATGATTGATGTACAGTTTCATAACAATTTTATTTACTATCCGAGTATTTGTAAGATATCTGCCGAGAGGAAATCGCCAAAGAAATATTTTTCTTATATTTCGTTTCATTCCTGATGTCTGGACTGAGGTTTGAACCACAGCCTCACTTCTAATAAGCCGAAACTCTACATATTTATTTGGATTTCGAAATCCAGTACACTTAAACAAAAATATCTTCCTAAATTCTGACACAAAAAAAAATTCAAAATAATATCAAATGTTTATCTGGCAACACCATTGACAATTTTTTATTTCTCTTATGTTTTTTCTCTTTAAACCTCAAAATTTATTTTGTCTCTCTTTGCTCCTCGCACAAGTGCTTTCATTTTGCTTTTCTTTTATTTCGTTTTCTTATGTAAGCAAAAGTAAAACCTACAATAAAAATGCGTAAAATGGACGTAACGAAAAAATGTGCATGAATGAATGAATATTTTTTTGCAGTTCTTGTTGTTGTGTTGCGAACTTATTTAAAAGAAAATGCAATTTATACAGTAATGCTGACAGATGTGGGGGAACTTTTCGTTGTTTTTGGGTATTTACAGGTGGTAAAGTAGGATAAAATTTTTTAAGGGGAGCATAATAAAGTTTCTTATCAAAACACGTCTGTTGGGAAAATATGGACTTTAGTTCAACAATTAAATGTCAATAGTTTCCAATTTAATCACTGGACATGTAAAATTATTTTGTGGAATAGCAATATTCCTTTACAGGACAACGTTTTGATCCTTTTTTATTTGAACCTCACTGGTAAGTTATAGGTGGCAGCGTTAATACGTTTATGTCTACTGGACTTCGAGACATGTCCGATCATCAGTTTCAGCCTTTTTTGAAACTGGTGTTGCGATTCAAACTGATAAACTTTGTCACGTTGGAGCATCTTAACTTTCAGATGCTCTAATAACATTGCGTGAGACTACGCAACTTTCTATGTGAAGAAAGAATTGTAGTGAAGAATCGGTTACATATCTGTTGAAGGTGTGCACAGTATTAACGAGAAATTTCAAGGGCACACACTTCATCAACACTTTAAGCGGAATGGCTCACATCAAACTTGAAAGAATAATTGCCTCTGTGAAAGCATCAAGTTGACGATGAGGAACAGGTGAACGTATCTAGTGCATCACGTAGCATGCGTCGAGTTATTGCGACGAGTTTTATTTTAATTTTTTGCTCCAAGGTTAAAATAAATCTACAAACAATTTGTAGTGTTTCCATAATATTTATTTAATTCAAATATGTATTTCAGTACATGTAATTAAAAAGCAGCATAAATACTATTTTATTAATTTATAAAATATTTCAAGAATTACTAAAAACATTACAATTCAAGTGTAAATCAAATAAATTCATATTGTAATGCAATACATAGTTTTCATTTATTCACACAACAATACATAACTATTTTATAATAAAAAAATAAACATAAAATAATTAAAGGAAAATAATAATAAAATAAGGTGCTCACATGTGTCTGAAAAAAACTACTCCCCACAAAAGATTAGTAGCGAAGAACTCAATGAGAATCTGAGTTCGACGATGATCGTGCATGTTTCTTGGATTTCTTGCGTTTCTTTTTCTTATCGCGTGACTTTTCGTCTTTTTCATCGTTAGTGGAGCTGACGGCAGCGGCAACAGCTGCTATAACAGTCAATTTCTTTAGTTTCTCATGTTCTTCGAGTTTCTTTAATGTTTCCTGCTTAAGACGTTCTAACTGTTCCAGTTCGCGTGCAGTTTTTTCCTTTTCCAAATCCTCAAGACGTTGTTTTTCGGCCCGTTTTTCCTCTTCCTTAGCGATTTCCTTGCGCATATGATCTTTGAACATTAATAAGGCTTCTGCACGCTTTTGTTGTTTTTCACGTGCGGCTTTTTCTTCGTTCATGGCACTACCGCCGCTGGAGGCGGAGGTATTTTTTTCAGTAGATTTCTTTGGAGAAGAGTGACGTTCACTGGATTTTCTCTGGCGACGATCGGGTGTGCGAGAACGTTTAGGTGAACGAGATTTAGAACGATTACTATGCCGTTGATTGCGTAAAGGAGTACGAGATTTTGATCTAGAGCGACGATCACGTCTGTCAGCTCTTCCTCCTCGTTCACGCTGATCCTTTGTAGGAGAACGGGAACGAGAGCGGCTACGAGAGTGATCACGACGATCACGTGAACGCCTACGATCTACTGAAGGACGTCGGCGTATTGGTGACAGCGGAAAGCGATTACGGAAACGATCGCCTGAACGTGAACGACGGCGGCGATCACCAAATGGATTGTTTCTGCGACCGCGGAAATTATTACGACGAACGGGTGATCTAAATCCCTGACGACGCATAGGCATACGTCGATCATTGCGGAAGGGAGAACGACGACGCCTTGATCGTGACGGTGATCTAGAATTAGAGCGTGTACGACTACGTGTTCGTGATTTAGATCGCGAACGTGACTTGGTACGTTGGCGGGAATTGTCTGTTGTCTGTTTAGTAGACTTTTCTTTTTCTCTTTCTTTCTCTCGTTCTTTTTCCCTTTCTTTCTCTCGTTCTTTTTCCCTTTCTTTCTCTCGTTCTTTGTCTCGTTCTTTTTCTCTTTCCTTCTCTCGTTCTCTTTCCTTTTCTCTTTCTTTCTCTCGTTCTCGTTCTTTTTCTTTAGTTTTTTCCTTCTCCCGTTCTTTTTCCTTGTTATAACTTTCTTTACGACTTTTTTCTTTTTCGTGTTGTACTTCTTCCTTTTCGGTTTCGCTATCCGGTTGAGTGTTAAATAATTCTGTCTCACTATCCGGTTGATGTTCATAGTCTAAGGCATTCAAGTCAACCGATTTTTTACGTTCTGGTGTTTTTTTACGTTCGTCAAAACGTGAATGCTGTTCTTCTTTATCTTTTTCTCCTTTAGAGTCCTTACGACTTCTTTCGCTTTCTTTATCCTTTATTCGTTCGCGATCTCGTTCTCTTTCGCGATCATTACGACTAGTACGTTCTTTATTCTTGTCTCTTTCATTTGATTTGTCATCGCGTCGACGTTTAGCGTCATTTCTTTCAGGGGATTCCTCTTCAAAATGTTTACCGCCATAAGAACTGGCATGAGACAATTCAAAATATGGTTTTTTCGGATTTTTGGCCATCTCCTCATGCCGTTTTTTGCGCTCAATTTCTCGGCGCTTTATTTCTTCTTCACGCATTGTCTTTTCTTCCTCAATACGTTCTAAGTCGGACATTTTTATGGTACGATTCTGTGCGCGCTTCCAATGTGGTGGTGTTGTACTACGAGATCGTGAACGAGAAGGTGTACGAAAACGCTAAAATTACAAATGTTTTTAATATCTTATGTCATCTAAAAATTGTATGAAAAAAAAACTTACGAAAACACCTCTTCCCTTTATTATGCGACCGCTACGTGACGTTGGCACTTTCTTTTTCGACCAACCAAATGAACTGCGTACATCATTTTTCTCTTGTCTGTCACGGGTTGTGTCATGAGTAACGTCCTTTTCTTGGGATCTTTTAGAACGATCATCACGCATAAGGAATTTATGTGAAACCTTGAATCAATTTTGATATAGAATTTGTTAATAAAAATAAAGGATAACTTTAACACAGACTTACTTCAGGAATTTCATCTGGATCAATCTTTGTAACCGTTACTAACGGATGAATTTCACCCTCCTCATCGCCCGTTGCTTCTCCCTCCTCAAGTTCCTTTTCCGATTCGGATCTATAAAAGCATATAAAAATTGAAATAATATTAAGAAAACAATAATAATTTCTGCTTCAGAGAATGTGCGAAGTAGTCTATAATTTGTCCATTCCGTCGATGAGTTGAAAGTAAAAAGCGGAATATCCTTTTGAGACATCTTTCCAATATTTTCTTTTTAAGAGACATGATAATACTGGACGTCTGCTGCCATTATTTCTATATACTTACTTTTCTTTATCGCTTGACTTAGAACGTTTCTTCTTCTTCTTTTTGTCTTTACGTTTGCTACGCTTTTCAGCCTCCGAATTGCTAGCGTTAGATTCATCCGATGAATTGGCAGCTCGTTTCTTCTTCTTCTTGTCTTTCTTAACTGTAAACAGCATTCAAAACTTAAGTAAGAGATCCTGATTAAAAGAAAAAAAAAACAATAAATTACCTTTAACCTGACGGACTAGTTCACCACAATTACTAATGACAGCATCCTGTAGAGGACGAGAATTGCGATCGACTGGCAAATCTTCTAACTGGCGTACTAAATCTTGACCCGATATAACTTCACCGAAGACAACATGTATACTGCAACAATAAAATGAAATGAATGAAATTTAATATCGCTTTGAAATTTATTCAAAAGCAATAAAAACTTACTTGTCCAAATGTGGAGCAGGTTGTGTAGTACTATAATGAAAAACAGAAGAAGAGAAAAATATTCTTTACACTTTGTCATTTACTACATTGATTTGTATTTTTTTTTTTTTTTTATTAATTTTTGGTGTTGAAATGGCTGAAGTATTTTCTAAATTTTTTTATTTTTTGTTTATTTTGGGTATGAATGCAAAATAATTTCTACTTTAGGAATTAGAAAAACTTTTCTGAAGAAAACAATCATTTTTGTTGTCGTTCGTGACCAAATCATCGACCATGATGAAGCCTAGAAGTGTGTATTTTCGTTTGTTAAGCACATTCCATGGAAAAAGCTCTAGTTCTAGGTGAAAAGTGAGGTAGGTGTTGGACCTGTCAGCACTTAGTTTGAAGTGATAAACTTCCGTTTTATCTTAAGCATCAAACGTTGTTTATCCCCCAGTGTTAGCATAATTGTTTTATCATTTGGCCAGCCATCATTAATGAACATTTAAAAGTTGTAAGGATAGTTTTTGTGAGTCTGGCTCCCAATGCTTGGGATGGATCCCTTAAGCTTAGGATGCCACATTGCTAGATAATAAATAATAATATAATCATATAATATTTTGCTTTTCACATAAGTTTTTCTATAACAATGATTCAAGTAAAAATAAATTTAATAAAAAATGATTGTAAAAATAAATTGAAATACAAATAAGGCTGGAAGTAGACTGGGAAATATTATTGAAATTATTGTTTTTGTTGTTAATACATATAGAAGCTTACATAAAGAATTGCGATCCGTTGGTGTTTTTACCACGATTGGCCATGGAGAGCAGAAAAGGACGATCATGTTTAATAGAAAAACTTTCATCTGAAATTAAAGGGAAGAAATTAAAAATTTTACAAATTTTACAGTGTATACGTGTGTGTATAAACATAAAAATAAATAAAAATTAAAAAATATTCAAAAATCTATCTTTAAGAGTCGACAATGACAAAAAGTTGCCAGAAATAAAAAACTCAGTGCCATTAATTGTTAAACCAAAAGTTACCCAAAATGGGGAAAAAACTAAAAAAGATTTAAATAAAGTTAATCCGGAAAATTTAAAATTATCAAATGTTATTACAAAAAATAGTGGAACAGTCGTTATCGAAGTAGAAAATAGCACAGAAAGAGAAAAAGCGAAAAATTTAATTAAGGAAAAATTAGGTGAAGAATACGAAATAAGAATTCCTACCTCTTTATATCCGAATATATTAATAACTGGAATTAGTTTTGAATATGATGATACGCGACTATTGGAGTTAATCAAGAAACAAAATCAATGTATGAACAATACTAATGTGAAAATTATCAAACAATATGAAATAAGGAAAAATAACAGAACTTATTATAATGCGATTGCAGAAGTTGAACCGAATGCATTTACCAATATATTAGCAGCGGAAAAAATTAACATTGGCTGGGAACGTTGTAAGGTGTACGATGGAATCAGGGTACTACGATGTTTCAGATGTAAAGGATTTAATCATAAGGCAGCAAATTGTACAAGCGATGAAGTATGTGTTAAATGTCATGGTCAACATAGGCATTCCGAATGTAATCAAAGCCAAGTAAATAAGTGTATCAATTGTATACGTGCGAATGGGAAATTTAATTTAGGTTTAAATGAAGATCATGATACTATGAGTAAATCCTGTCCATCTTATTTAAACAGGCTTGATGCAAAGAAAAATAGAATTGGATATTAACAATTACGGAATTATGACAATGCCAAAACAAAAGATAATACCGAAAATATTAGAAAATATAACAGCAATGTGATCAAGTGTATATATGTTAATATAAGTAGTATAGTAGCGAATAAAGAGGAGTTAGAAAGAATTATTGAAATTCAAGAAGCAAATATCGTACTTTGTTCCGAAACATGCACAACTATTAACATAGAGGACGCTGAAATTAGCATTGCTACATTCAATATGATTCGTTGTGATTCACACTCTCGTCACACTGGTGGTGTATTAATATATATAAAAAAATCTATTAAATACAGCTTAATTTGTAATAAAACATTTGATCAAAATATGTGGTTCATTATAATTAAATTGAAGGAGTTTCAAACGAAATGGCAGATTGGTGTACTGTATCATTCTCCAAGTGCTGACAAGTCGGAATTTTTAACGTACTTAAAAAGTACGGTAGAGACATATTTTGAAGGATGTAATAATAATATAATTATTGGTGATTTCAATATAAATATTAATAATGAGACAGCTTATACAACAGAATTAAATAATATTTTCTCATCCATGGCCATGAAACAGCTTATAAGTTTTGATACTCGCGTTACGGAATTTTCCAGAACTAAAATAGACCTTCTTTATTCGACGTCTGATCAAGTGAAAACTAAATGCTTGAATAGTTGTAATATAACGGACCATGAGACTATAGAATTCTCTGTGCCGGTGGAAAAAGAAGTAAGAATGAGACTTGCAATAAACATTACGTGTTGGGAATATTATAATGAGGATAATTTAATGGCATTATTAAGGCTTATTAATTTAAACGAGCTAAATTATGGTAACTTGGATGAAAGAGTTGAAAATTTTAACGCTGTGCTAATAAATATAATGAATACCCTAACCTTTAATAAACGTGTGTACAAGAAACTTATTAATAAATGGTATGATCACGAACTAACGCATCTGAATAGAAAAAAATATGAACTCCTTCACATAGCTAAAAGAACAGGTGAATGGACCGAGTATAATGTTACAAAAAAGGCATACAAAAAACTATTAAAAATAAAAAAGAAACAATATTTGGAAAATAAAATCAACTTGGCGTATGCCGATCAAAAACTTATGTGGAAATATTTAAAAGAGACAGTTAACATGATACAAATAAACGAGCCAATAAAGAAAATTTATATAAATAATCGGTGGATGGAAAATGAACATGAACTAGCGGAATCGTTGAACAGCTATTTTATAGATAGTATCACTAAAATCAATAATGAAATTGAGAAAATAGATTTTGAAGAATCGGAAATAAATATATATGGCAACGAATTTAAATTTAAACAAGTAGATACTACAAACATACTAAATATTGTAAAGGCTTTTAAAAACAAGACAGGAGGTAAAAAACTGCTTTCTGAAGGTGTCATAAAAGAGTCAATGAAGTATATGGCATACTTTTTTGCCGGCATTGTAAATGATTGCTTACGGCTTGCTTACGTTCCTGAAATATGGAAGATATCTACAGTTGTACCTATAGAGAAAATTAAAAACACAATGCGTCCAGAAGAGTTGCGACCGATTAATACATTACCATCAGACGAAAAAATTTTAGAGAGCATAGTGAAAGAGCAATTGTTAGAGTACCTAAACCAACATGATGTAATTATTAATCAACAGTCTGGTTTTCGAGCTAAACACTCCTGCGAAACTGCGTTGAATATGGTTGTCGCTGATTGGAAAGATTTGATGGCAGATAAACAAGCAGTAGTAGCAGTTTTCTTAGATTTGAAGCGAGCATTTGAAACTGTGGATAGAAGTATATTGCTGATAAAATTGAAGCGAATCGGTATAAGAGGCCAAGAACTAAAATGGTTTGAAAACTACTTAAGTAATAGAAAACAACGCACGGCAATAGGAAATGTGATATCATCGCCACAGATGGTGGATATTGGTCTGCCACAAGGATCTGTTCTGGCACCATTACTTTTTTTGATTTATATTAACGATATACCGAAATGTTTAAGTAATTGTAAAATTGTTTTGTTTGCTGATGATGCTCTTTTATATATTAGTCATTTCAATCTCATTGATGCTGTAAATTATATTCAAGCTGATTTAAATGAATTATATGTATGGTTATGTAAAAATAAGCTAAAATTAAACTGTGATAAAACTAAGTATATGATATTTAATAGAAATTATGAAGAATGTAATAATATAAGGCTGAAAATTAAGGAGCATGAAATTGAAAGTGTTGATAGAATGAAATATTTAGGCATCATTATTGATAGAAAACTTAAATGGGACAATCATGTTGATTATGCTGAAAGTAACATCGCTAGGAAGATAGGGTTTATGTATCGATCATGTAAATATGTTAGCAAACGGCATAAATTAACTATTTATCGAACGATAATTGAACCTTATTTTGTTTATAGTCCTACAATTCTATTTTCACTTAATAATGCCCAAATGAATAGGTTTCAAATACAACAAAATAAAATTATGAGATTTATTCTGAATAAGGGGTATGATACTCCGGTTGCCGAAATGATTGAGAGTTTGGATTGGCTAAATGTAAAACAATTAATAACATACCACACATTGAAATTTATTAACAAATTAAGGTTAGGTCAATTACCAAGTTATTTATATGAAAGAATTCAGTATAACTTTGAGGTACATGATTATAATACTAGAAATAGGAATAATATGAGACTGCCGAGAATTAAGTCTGATCTTCAAAGGAAAAGTGTATTTTTTGAAGGGTTCAAAATGTTTAATGAGTTACCAGCTGAACTTAAGGAATGTCAGAGTGAAGATATTTTCAAAAGACTATTGAAAATACATTGTAAAACATTATTTATTTTAAATTGATAATTGTTTTTAGTTTTATTATATAATTAATTTATTATGTATAATGTATTATAAGGATAATTTTGTATCTAGGTCTAGGAGACCGTAATAAATAATAATAATAATAATAATAATAACTTTAAGCTGTAAGTTCCGCCCCTAATGGTCAAAACTAATATATACAACATAAGTGGTATGTGGAGGTAGGCAGTATAATATCGACTGAACGGTTATAATGACTTATTAAGTAAATGATGGTCAGGGAAAAGGAGCAGAGGCGTTGGGAGGATAGATCGGAATTTAGTTTGTCAAGAAGTCTGATCTTATATGGAAGCTGATAGAACCGACTTGCGGCTGGCATTGAATAAATTCATCCTGAGACAGCTGATAGCGTTTTTTTACCAAGCATTGCAATGATAATTTGCTGACAAGGATCTAGAATGAATTCCATCCGGACGATTGTACGGTATGTTGAAAAATATCGAATATATGCCCTGCAACTATCCAACACTCAGTAGGATAAGATTAAAAATCCTGAACAGGGGATTTATAAATGACTTCAACTCTCTACCGGAAATCTGTAATCAGACTATACTCATGTTTGTTGCGATTTCTTTTCCCCATTTCTGCCTTCCTCTTCTTCTCCAGGTTTGTCACAATAGGTATAATAACTGCCAAACAGCATTTTAATTAACATTATGACATCTAACTTCTTTGAACCTAAACTAACCTACAGTTAAGGATTGTGACTAGAATATGAGGAACGGTCATCTCCATATAACTCTTCTACGACTGACATTAATAATATGTTTACAGCCGTATATTCATTAAATATAGACGATTAGAAATTATAATGGTTTAAAAAAACAGCGCGTAAATGTGATTTATAAATTACATCGTGGGCAGTATTAGTTATAGTAGTCTCTTTTTATTCATTCAATGTATCAGCGAACTAAAGAAATTTTTATTAAATTGGCATGTGACGACAAGAAAAATCATTAATAAGGTCTCTCTATCAATAACAACAAATTAAAGTGTGAAAATAAATCGATAAAAGAAAATACTATAGTCTTATCAAAGTTTATCTTTATTTAAGCCATTAGCACAAAATTTGTTTACAAACAGAAGCAGTAGAAGCAAGACAACAATAAAAATAATAGCATGGCTGCTATAGAAACTTAAGGTAACGTTTATAATTAAATAAATTCAACTACAACTGCAAATGCAATCACAGAAACACGAAAACAATAACAAAAATTGCAATTGCCATTCTTGTGGGTTTTACTAGTGCAACGCATTACGACTTACCCTCAAAGGTTCCACCATAAATAGATTCGCCACCAGTACCATTGCCAGCTGAAAAATCACCAGACTGTATCATGAAATCTTTGACGACACGATGAAATATGACATTTTTGTAGTGCAAATGTTTTCCCGTCACCAGGCCCGTGCCTTTTTCACCCGTACACAAACAACGAAAATTTTCAGCAGTCTTTGGTACCACATCGTTGTACAGTTCAAAGACTATACGGCCAATCGGTAGACCACCAAGTGATATGTCAAAGAAACAACGCGGTCTATTTGCAATCGCATTACTGCCACTGCCGTTTGTCACCGTCATGGTGCTTTCAGTTTAGAATATTTCTATATAAACTCAAGAATTTTCTATTCAATTCACAATATACTATTTCAGGATGAACACAATTATATTATTTCAATTCACAATGTAAAATTAATAAATTTTTTTAGCAATTTAATTTCCGCACGGACAAAATGAAATAATTTTTTCTGTTTGATTGTCAAATTAGCAAATGCTGCCACTACCGATGGTGTGTAAATTTGTGCTGCCATGCTGTTGGAAAAATTATTGAATTGCCAATTTTGTACACGGAAAGAAAAAATGAATGGTAATTGCATTTGAATAATATTGTCTACAATTTTATTATTGGCAACCATTCGTTCTGTCAAAAAGTTATTGTTACAAAACTTTTAGGCATATTTAAATACTAAAGGAACTGTTAACTAACATTGTAATTTGAACACAATAAAAATTATTGGATATAATTTATTTTGCTAAATGTTCGCTTGTTATTCTTTTTCGAACATTGAGGGGTCATAAATTGTCTTCGTTCGTCTTTTTCTTTGTGAGTTTTCTCAACTTTGGTGGTGGCCGGCCTGCTACAGTAGATTTTAGAATGATAGGGTTGCCAAGTCACTTCTAGACAATTTCTATATCGCACAATTTACTTTAAGTTTAAGTGCTTGTATAATTTCTATCAATTCCATTGCAAATCTTAAGAGAGCCTGAGCTAGGTTGCCCGACAGAGAGTGTAAACCCTGTAGATATCCTACCCTTGGTAATCCACATTCTCCTATAAAGAGCTGAGCAGTTACAGATAAGATGCTTTATCATCTCCACATATCCTAACATCACAATGTTCAGCCCCCCGTTGGGCGCATTAAATCCCAGTATTGAGGTAGTTTTACCATCCTCAATAGATGCCCAAAGGTATTACACGCCTATCTACCTTGAAAGCAAATCTGCGCTCCCTCCTGATACGTCCATAAGAGGAGCAGATTGGAGTATTAGAACCAAAAATCCCTATAATATATTGAATGAAAACCAACTAACGTTATGCCCCGAAATACGGCCGTAACTGAATCGATCCGGTCCTTAGGCTATGTAGTTCTACTCGGTAATTGCTCAATACCAATCCATTCGTTCACATGGTCGCTTGATTGTCAGCAGCTCACATAAGAAATTTCATTACCAGGAGGGGGGACCCTTCAAAACAGCAAATATCTCCATACGCAGTTGTTGTTTAGTCTATATATCTCCCGTTCTGGATCTTCACAATATACCTCAGCGCAAGCACCCTCATCCATTGCAAATTTATCCAAGAAAATAGTGTCTCAAATTTAAGAAACTTTTTGTAAATTTGAGAAAATAACAAAACAAGATGCTGATGGGAAAGCACCAGAGCATTTGAACGACCAACTAAAGCTAGGAAGTACTGCTGTACACCCTGACGAATGTCTATTATTTTAAATAACAATTTTTAATAGTGCCACTGCAGAAATCTATGTTCTATAACAAAATCCAAATATATAATACACGGCGAAACTATTCAATTATTTGATATTCCGAGTTTTGTAGGAATAATTGTAAAAAAGATAATAATTTACAAAATTACGCTCATTAGATTTTACTTTTTTAAATCGATTTTAATTTGTTTGTTTAGAATTTTTCTTTATCGAAAAAATGGGAGTTTTATTAAATAATAAAAATATTTTGATGTTAAATTAATTGTAGGTCATGTAGCGAGGAGTAGCACTGAACTTGGCATAACTCTTAATGACCTTATTAACGGCTTCCAAGAAATCTTTTTCGGTCGCTACTTTGCGGCGAGCACGAATTGCAAACATACCAGCCTCCGTGCAGACAGAACGAATTTCAGCACCAGTAGAGTTGGGGCATAGACGTGCCAATAGTTCGAAACGAATGTCGCGTTCAACGGACATTGAACGAGCGTGAATCTTAAATATATGAGAACGTCCTTCCAAATCCGGTAGACCAAATTCAACTTTACGATCCAAACGACCGGGACGCATAAGGGCGGGATCCAATGTATCAGGTCTGTTGGTGGCCATAAGTACCTTAATGTTGCCTCTGGGATCAAAACCATCCAATTGATTTATAAGTTCCAACATAGTACGTTGTACTTCATTATCACCACCGGCACCATCATCAAAACGAGCACCGCCAATGGCATCAATTTCATCAAAGAATATTAAGCAAGCTTTTTTTGAACGTGCCATTTCAAAGAGTTCTCTTACCATACGTGCACCCTCACCAACATACTTCTGAACCAATTCCGAGCCAATAACACGAATGAAACAGGCATCCGTGCGATTTGCTACAGCACGGGCACACAGAGTTTTACCTGTACCAGGAGGACCAAATAACAAGACACCCTTGGGAGGCTCAATACCCAAGTTCACGAACTTTTCGGGATGCAACAAAGGAGTCTCCACAACCTCGCGCAGTTTTTCAATCTGTTCTTTGCAACCACCCACATCGCTATAGGTGACATCAGGTTTTTCTTCAACTTGCATCATAGTCACAGTTGGATCAATTTTAGGTGGCAAAGGTATGTGTATTTGATATTTATTGCGGTCTACACCTACACGCATGCCCTCTTCTATGTCAGTAGGTGCCACCGAATCTGCCAAGTCCACAACAAATTTGGCAAACTGTTTAACATTGATAATGTATTTGGGATCATCTGAGTCAGCATTTATAATTTTTGTGCATCTGGCCACCTGCAGTGGTTGCTCATGTTGCAATATTTGTTTGTCCGCAGCCAAATCCCATAGAGCCGGTGGAGCTAAGCCTGTATCACTTTCTTTGATGCCAGTCAATTCATTTACCTGCTTGACGGCCTTTTGTATATCTTCTTCAATAATCTTTATGGCTTTGTGATACTGGCTCTGGCCATAAGTTTTCAATAGTTCAATATCGCCTTCATCCAAAGATTTTATTTCCTTCTCCTCTTTTTCCTCGTGTTTAACTTTACGTTGATCGTCTCCTAGATAATCAGGCATTTTGGTTTAATTTTTTTCTAAAATACTTGTTCAACAATTACAATTTCGCACAATAAAAATGTTTTTCTTTTTTTCGGTCTCGCAATGACTATCAAAAACAGCGTTTTGTCAAATACACGAGTTGCCAACTGCTATAATAAGAGAAAATGTAGTCAAACGTTGGATTTAAAAAAACGCTTATATTTAAGTCATTAGTCTTCCTAATTTATTTCAAAATAAATTTTAAAAACTAGAAAAAATAATAATTTGAACTCTGAAGTTACATGTTCAAGTTTTTCTTTCAATTTTTCAAAATTTATGTAATTGATTGGTGTGACGTAGGTTGCAGGCAATTTGAAATCAATTTTTATTTCTCAAAATGTTTTATTTAAACATCAATAAAAATTTATAATGGCAGAATTTTTTAAAATGTTATTAAAAAATTGTTTTTCCACCATTTTTGCTACTTGTGTCATGTAATATAACTTTTTGGGTCTGCTAGGTTAGGTTAGGCTCGGAAGAGCACGTCCATCATGGACATACATGCATGCATAATTGGTCATTAGAACCCTTCAGTCAACATTACAACCTTGCTTCTCACACCACCTATGTTATGTCTGTAAATTAAAATAAAATTAAATAAAAATAAATAAAATAAAATAGTTTACAGTTGACTCCGAACGACAGATTTTAGGGAATTTTTCAAAATCGGTACAACCTAAGCCGTAAAAGCGATCTATTAGAAATACATTATAAGTTTTGAACGGATCTTAATCGGATTTCAAAGATATTGGAAGTGTATAGATTACGAGCTATATATGTATTTATATATATTTTATTTTATTTATTAATACGATTTTACAGACACATAATATAATAAAATGTTTTAGTTTTTGTTTAGAACTACAATACAAAAAATCACACAGATTTTTTGCAATGATATCGATTAATATAAAGTAAGTAACCAGAAGGTATCGATAAAAAATAATATAATAAATGATTACACATATTAAAATATACAACTAAAGGCACAACTAGTAGGGACTTAAATATCAATTAATATCTTTTAATAAATTTTTTCTTTAATAAACCAGTTTCAAATCATCGTATTTTAATTATCTCAAGTATTATAATTTTTTAGAAAGTTTTTTTTTTACTTTAGTGACCTAAATAAAAAAGTATAGAATTATACATGTTCACACATACCTATAAATGTGTACAGATTGGAAATGCAGTATTTTAAAGCATAAGTTTTAAATTTAACACAAAAAAGGAATAACAACAATAAATAAATGTTGGAATTATTAAATATAAATATTGCTTTCTATTCCACCGTTACCGATTTGGCAAGATTACGCGGGCAATCGACATCGCAACCTCTTAAGACAGCAATATGATATGATAACAACTGCATGGGTATAACGGTTAAAATTCCTTGAAGACAATCAACGGTTCGAGGAATTTCCAAGCTGCGTGATGAATATGATTTGGTTTCTTCATCGGCTTCTTCGCATATTAGGATAGGACGTCCTTTACGAGAAGTGACCTGTTGCAAAGCGTTCATGCATTTTACGTAGACTGGATCTCTAAGAATGATCATTAGAACAGGCATTTCATCGTCGACCAAAGCCAATGGACCATGTTTGAGTTCACCAGCCAATATACCTTCACTGTGCATATATGCCAGTTCTTTTACTTTTAAAGCACCTTCCAAGCAAGTGGCAAAGTTGTAACCGCGACCCATAATTAATAGCGATTTATGCTGATACAAATCTTTGGCCAACTCCTGAATCTTGGAGTCTAGCTTAAGGACGTCACGAATTTGATCTCCTAAGTTCGAAAGGCCTTTTAATATTTCCAGTCTTCTTTGTTGTAAAGACAAACGATCTTCCGACATTACTAAGGCAAACATTACCAGCGAAATGAATTGTGAGGTATAAGCCTTGGTTGATGCTACACCTATCTCTGGACCAGCATTAATGTGAACACCACAATGGGATCCTCGACATATGCTACTGCCTACAGTGTTTGTGATGCCAACTATTAAAGCGCCGCGTTGTTTACAATATCTTAAAGCCATTAGGGTATCCGCGGTCTCACCCGATTGCGAGATAAAGAAACAAACATCGTCCCTAAATATAGGGGTATGACGATCCAGAAAATCAGAGGCCAACTCTACCATTACAGGCAATTCAGTTAACTCTTCTAAAAGCTGACGTGTAGCAACAGCGCTATGATATGAAGTTCCACAACCAATCAACATTAAACGCCGGCATCGTTTAATCTCCGGTATGTATTCCTTAATACCTCCCAAGACAATGGTGTTATTATCGAAACGTACACGGCCTCTCATGGTATTTACAACTGATTCAGGTTGTTCGTAAATTTCTTTCAACATGAAGTAATCGTAGTTCCCTTTCATTATCTGCTGAATTTCAGTCTTCAAAGTGGTTATTTCTCTAGCATGAGGATCATCTAGAGATCGTTTTAAACGATGTATACTCAAGGCTCCATCTTTAACAGCGGCCACATCATCATCTTCCAGATAAATAACACGATTTGTATGCTCTATCACAGCTGAAGCATCAGAGGCAAAGAAATATTCTACTTCCGTGTCTTCCAAAGGCATAAATTCTGAATGACTTTCAGTGCGTGAAACTAAAGGCAAAACAGGCTGTAGACCACCATGGCCCATTGGGCGATGATCTTTGGCGTATAGTATAGGAATGTGATCGGTAGCTAAACGGGTTTTAGTCTTAATGCCTACCAACAAAGGCGAACCTCGGCGAGAAGCCACACACTCTCCTGGAAAATAGCGAGATTTAAAAGCAATTGCAAATGCTCCCTCCAGCTGTTGTATGGCCTGTTCAACAAGTTCGCGGAAAGTGTAATTGGGATGTTGTTGCCACAAATGGTGAACCAACTTGGCTATGACTTCAGTATCTGTATCTGATTCGAATATATAGCCTCGCTTTTCCAGCAAAGTTTTAACATCCTTATAGTTGGTTATAATGCCATTATGAACCACGACAAAACTATTATCAATATCGGAACGTTGGGGATGAGAATTGATTTCTGAAGGCACACCATGGGTAGCCCATCTCGTATGGGCTATACCCACATGTGTGGTAAGGGGTGCAGAGTAGTCTTCCGTTGTGCAAATCTCCGTAATGGCATCCTCTAACACTTTAACCTTGCCACTACGCTTAACCATCATAATATCATGCTGATCACCCAGAGCATCTATGGCTACTCCAGTGGAATCATAACCTCTGTATTCTAAACGTTTCAGGCCATTCACTAGCAAATCCAAGACCTCAGAACGTGTTTTAGGCGTTAAATAATTTAAATAAGCAAAAATTCCACACATTTTCCAGACAAATTTTTCGTACTTGTTATTCAATTAAGAAATAATATTTTCTTATATTTTTCAACTTTATCTATTCACAAGATTTTAAGATTTATTTTTTTTTTTGTTAATTTAACACGTACACGTAAGTGTTTCTTTCTTTTTTATAATGCACTTGATAAGCAAATTTCTTGATAAAGTTTTTAATTGTAAATTTTATTCGTATGCCACCCTTTTCTCGTATAACACCCTTTACCAATTGCCTTATGTTGTTCGTGCTATAGCTGTTGTTGTTGCGCTTTTATAAACAATTCCCGTGTTGGTTTGTCGCTTTGAACAATTTTGTTCTTTATTGCTTTAAAAAGTTAATTTTTATTCAGTATTATTAATCTATGTTTTTTATAAGCAAGATGTTTTTTTTTTGCAGTAGCTTTATTTAAATAAATTATTATTTAATGTAAACAAATGCAGGCACGCAGAAACCTAACACACGTCTGCAATGGAATTAAGAATAAAACTGAGACCTGCCATATTGATAAAGTTCTTACAAAAAGGCCTTGCCATACTAGCATTTCTTTGCTCTAACGATTAAGGACGGCAAAATTACTGTTAGAAATAAATATTCATTCAAAATTGTTGGATAAATAATAATAATATTTACTTTTACAATTAAGATTTACTCTCAAAAAGCATATTTCATGTATAAAATATTTAAAAAGAATAGTTAAATTATAAACTCCTTCAAATTAATAATAATTTTTACTCTTTTCAGTTCACTGTAAACACTCAATAAGTAGTATACATATTTGCTATACGCATCCATACTCTTCACTGAAGATTAAATTGGTGTAGCGAAGTTAATTGAGCCCTGAGGAAACTACGATTTTGTGGTGCCTCTGAGTGATATTTCCACGAATTTTAAAGAATTACATCCAAACCAACACGTATAAATCTATGAGACCAGGGGGTGATAAATTATTGCAGCAAAATATGCACTAGAATAAGTATGAAGAATTTAATTGTAAATAAATAAAGAAATTTTTTAAAAATTTGATCCGTTACAATATTTTCGAACATTTCTAATTTCCGTTTTATAGTTGTTCTTCTCAATTCTTCAATTTTCGAAAAGTAACAGAGTTGTATTGTTTTATATTATTTACAAACTTTCCTAATATGGCTTTTATTTAAACAAAAACAAAATTCTTAACAACAATCAACGCAATTCTTCAACAAAGTTATAATTTTCTCGCTATATTTCATATAAATTTACTTCTAAACATACGAAGATTTTTGGAAATTTTAAACTTTCTTTGTAGGAGTATAAATTGTATAAAGTGGTAAATGAAGAAAAGAAAACAATCATAAAAAATATACTTTTTGCACGCGGTTGCCATACCCCCGCTCGCGTTTTCCCCTCCGTCAAAGTTTTCAGAAATGTCATCGTTCTTTTCGAAGTTTCTACCAACGGCAAAAACCACATGTCTTCTCGGTCGCTCGAGATTTTCTGAAAATTTACACTGAAATATGGTGAAAAGTGTTGTGAAAGTGTGCAAAAGTGACATCTAAACAGCGCAGTGATAATTTCCAATAAAAGATCAGTGCAAAATCGTGACACAAAGTGCATTAAATCACTTCAAAGATTTTTGTGACAAACGCAAGACGAAAAAAATATTTTTTTCTTTTTCTACCATCATTCGTTTTTTAATCGTCAGTTGCCTTTTTTGACATTCTTCGATTTGTCAAATTACGTATTGTTTGCTTTGCTCTGTATTTTAATTCGTTCGAAAGTATAAGTACCTCTGCATACAGATTTGTGCGTTAAGAAAAAATAAAAGAGGGAAAAAAGAAACAAAAAAAAACTTTTGATAGTTTCGAACAAAAAACGGAGAAGAATCTCTAAAGGAGAAATAATTGAGAAACGAAAACAAAAACACAAGAATTGTTTTTAAAGCAACAGCGTAATAAAAAAGTGATTGAGGAAGTGAAGTTTTTTTTCTGTGTTTTAATTTATTTAAATCAAAAGATTAAAAAGAAATACGAATACACAAAATTGTGATAAGGTTTAACGAATAATAACAAAGACAAACGAAACTTCATTTTATATATTTGAAATATTAAATAAATTTCGACGAATTTCCCCTATTAAATTTCGGAATTGTTGTTGGTGAGTACATTTTATTTTTGATTCTGTTTTGAATTTTGCAGTGTTTTCCAAAATTGCTGTTTTATTTCTAAATGCGATAGTCGAAAGTATGAGTAAAGAGTAATTTTCATTGTGAAATTTCTTTGAGCATAAGTGATATATATTTTTGTTGTTTTTAAGTTGGTTTTAATGTTTCCCCGTTCTATGCGTTTTGTTGTGTTTGTATCAGCTGTTTGCCAGTGTTGTTTAACTTTGAATTTTTACTTGAATTCGTGTTAATGTACAGTTTTTACATTTAACAGAGTTGTCAACTTTCAAATTTTAAGAAAACAATAGCTTAAATAAAACGTGTTTTTTAAATAAAAAACAACAAATAATGACGATAATAATTCTAAATTATTATTTATTAATTAGTTATTTATTGTATTTAATTAATTAATAATAAATAATAGAAACAGAATTAAAATCTATTCAATTCATTATTTTAAGATAAAGACTAATACATAGTTAATTTGAACCAGTAAATGTCGGTAAGGAAAGCGATTCCTCTATATCGGATATATACATTTCAAGGTGCAATAACATTTCGGCGTCTTATGAACAGAACAAATCGTGATTTTGAAAGATATTGAAAATTTACGTTTTATAATCAGCCAATGATGAGTCTAAAATAAAATTTAATTCTTTTCACAATGAGATGAATTGCATGTTGTCGATAACCTGTAATAAATAATTAATGTTTTTTAAACATCATAAAGTAAAAGAAAAACACAATTAATTTAAGTTGTGTATCACAAAAAAATATTAGTATTTGTTTATAATTCAACAATTGGTCGTCGATTGTTTAAAAACAAAATTTTGACCAACTGACGGCCAACTTCGTCGGCTAAGTTGATACGAGTGTGGCCGATTTTTAATTTAGTTCGTCATTTTCATTTTAACTTTACAAGTCAACATTATTTTTAATATTAATGCCACAATAATAACTTATAATTTTTAATTCAAATGTGTTGTACGACGTATATAGGCCGAACATGACTAATTATCATTCAGTTTGTTTTCTATATTTTTTTGTTGTTAATATATCGATAAATTTAGTTTACTTTCTTGAAATTATTACATCTGCAGTTTTTCTTAATATATTTGTTGTTTAATATCAACAACTGAGTACAACAGTGTTGCAGTTATGTGAATTCTTATCGGATACACGAAAATAATTCGTTTGAGTATGTACGCGATTTTAGATTCAGATTTCTTTTTCACAGAATTCGGTTGGATTTAATAAATTCTCTAATAGACCAACGAAATCATTATGACATACTTTAATATAGGTAATATAAGCATATCACTCCTATTGCACCTACTAGATCCTTAAATTACAGTTGCCCTTGTAAACAAATCTTTATTCTATTACTAATTTCTGTGTAAAAATGTTTGGATAATATTTACAAGTATTGTTACACTGTGCTATCAATTTCAGTCAAAAAACCGTTAAAATACAACCCTGCGGCAATGATAGTATTTTCCCCTCATTTTATTTTCGAAAACAGCTGTGGCAACACGTTGTTGTTGCTGCTGTTTTAGTTTTTGTTTCTATTTATTATTCTCTCATAACTTGGTATAAGGGACATAAAAGAGAATACGAAAAAAGCGAATTCTAACCTCACATTACTTTCACATCACATCATATCTACTATAACTCGTATTAAAAACGAATGAATTAAAAGGAAACGAAATAAAAACTCAAGCAAAAGCAACAAAAACTCAATCACACTCACCATATTACGACAAGCTTCTTAAGAGAAAAATTATAACGAATTTTCTTGTCGTAGAAAAAAATCAATGAAAATTATAGTGAAAAATTAATATTTTGTACAGTTTAATTAATATTAAAAGAAAACTGAAAAAATTAATATTCAATTCTTAAATGTTCTAAATGTCAACTTAAAAAAGAAAAATGCAATAGAAAAAATTCGAGTGTTATAGACGACAGAAAGTGGTTTGATGTGAAAAGAGGAACTAAAAGAGGAAAATATTTAATCGGCCACTAAATGAATTGAATATCTAAATAAATATATCTAGTCTAATAAATAGTTAAGTCAGGGATGTGCTGGGATTGAATATTTCGAATCGATAAAAATGTTAAGGATCAAATTAAGAGGATAAGTTTGGTAATCCAAAAGTAACCAAAAGCCGCAAGGAGTGATTACTGTTTATTACTTGTTAATATAGTATGTATTGCCTGTATATAATTTAAGATTATAATTTATGTCTTTGTTTTTGTCTTTTACAGTTTGATAATCTCTTGAAGAGTTTGGAAAGCCACATTTCGGAGAACTGCTCACATTATTGTACAGTAGGTAGTCAGGTCCATCTGTGAATAAGTTTGTCATTTGTCATAACGTGGGCAAGGAAGCACCAAAGAGTTTCCAGTACGTCTACTTTTTAAATTCTGGAGTAAATAACGCTTGAGACGTTATTGTACTCTGGAAGGCAGAAACTTTCCATCTCAATTATGTCATCCAAAGAAGAAACTTCTAATGCAGCAGTAACTGTTGCAGCCGCTTCTGCTGCGGCTACACCAACTGTTACTATTGCTGCCGGTGGTGGGGGCACAACTTCCTATGCAAATGTATTGCAAAATCTTGAGAGCAAGAAATTAGTACCGGCAGCAGCTGTGAGCGCTTCGGTTGAAACTAAAAACTTTGCAAGAAACAATACTGCTAAGCAAGAGAACAATGATAAGGATAATCAATCGGGCTTAAAAACTATGAAATCGTGGAGCGATGAAGTAGCCGCAGCTTCCGAAGAAATGACAACAGCTAGTGGAGCTGGTGAGAAACGTGCTGCTGCCAATGCGGATACAACTGCAGAAAATTCTTCTGAGGTCGACGATAATGGCGATTTTGTGCCGGTTGTATCCCACCATCGACGTGATCGTAAAAAAGCTCGGAAGGATAAACCACGTGAAACCAATGGTAAAAACGGTGGCAGTGGTCACCCATCCACATCCAATCAAGGTTCTGGTAACCAAAAATCGGGTAACGGTCAACGTCGTGGCAATGGTGGCAATAGCAACAATAATACAGCAGTTGCTGGTACCGATAAAGATGGTGAACGTAAATATCCACCACGCCAACGTGGTCAACGTGGTGGTAGTCCACGTAAACCCGGTGGTGGTAATTATTCACAACAGCAGAAGGATCGCAAAGATGTCTCACCTAGTGCTAGTGCCGAAAATAATAGCAGTGGTAATGAAGCTAACAAATCTGCTGAAGGTGAAACTCTAGCTCAAAGCCCTGGTGCGGCAAATGGTGCCGCTGCTGGTAACACCGCTGTCGCTAATCCTTCACAACCTAAAAAATTTGTTGCTGCACCTCCACCAAAGGTGAACGCTTGGAAGGTAAGTGAAACTTTTCTTTTTTGATGATGTAGTATGTGTAGTATATATTAAAACTACTGCTACTAATTCAATGTTTTCATTGATCGATTAATTGATTACAAATCTCTAAAGAGTATATAATACTCATATAGAATATAAATATAAATAAGAAAATAGAGAATGAATAATAAGTTTATTTTGAATTTTAAATTTGATTTATTTTTATTTAAAACCTTTAACTAAAAGGTTCCTAAAAATATTGTGTAACATTTTAAAGTTATTTTCTCCCGGTTTACATTCTGTTATCTTATAATCACTTTTCATCAGCTTTCTTTTTGAGTATAGTATTTGAAAATTGATCAACATTATATATTCTCTAATCGATCAAATCATATTAGATAAGCAAATGACAATTTTTCTGCATTCTAGTATTTTGGTCCGCTTAATCTAAGTGAAGGCTATTGCCCGCAGACGCCCCTAATAAGTCAGCACATACCATGTTTGTTTACTTTTTCTCTTTAGAAATATTAAAAGTAAGATTTTTAAAAAATATTTTGAAATCTATCGAAATATGCCTGAAAAACCTTATTTATTATTATTCTCATTAGATATTGGTAACATTTTTATATTATCTATCCTCTGTCCAACAGTATTTTTGTTTTAAAGAGAATAGAGGAATAAAATGTATTTTATTGCATTTGTGTGAATCGCCCAGAAATTAGTCATAAGCTTGCCGTATTATTTTCATCCACAAAAAAAACCAAGTGAAAACAAAAACAAGCAAATGCTTCATCTTAATGTAATTTAAAAAGTATTTTATAACCAAGGACAAATTTATGCAGTTTTATTATTTCGTAATTTCAAAGGATAAAGAAAGAAAGCTAGCTAAAATAAAAAATAAAAAACATTAAGTACCAAGTCTTCAATCACTATTGCAATATTTCTGCTAGAAATGTTTTATGAAACTTTCATTCAATTAACCTTTGATCCTAAAAATGTTTCTTCCTCTATTAATAAATAATTTAAATTTTTCCACGATTATTGATAATATGACATACTGACATTTTTGTAATTAAATATATGTATATAAACCAGATGCATTTAAGTAGTACAGTTTCTAATTCTTAATCATTGAAAAGTGAAAATTCTCTATTAAATAACAAATTTGGTTAGGAACCTTGATACGTTTAAAAAAGTGACTTATTAATGCATATTTTACTTGGATCGGAAATTTTACTTTAGTTGATTCTCTGGCCATGTTGATTCATGCACCAGATGAAAGAATGAATTAGAATTAGATCTTGTGATGATTGTTTGTTATCAAATGCTTAAGTGCCCACCCAAGTCAGTAAATTTTTTAATGTATTATCGAGTATACGGGAGTGTTATTCGAATCCATCTAGATAGCCAAGCAGCCTTTTAAGGCCGTAAATGCTGTTTATACACAATGGTTATAAATTCTAGACATCTTTTAACGAGACGGCAAAAAACTGCAATGTTTCAAGTTCTCCTGGGTGACTATGCAGGCAATCATTGAAAGAAACCTAGCCCCAGCTTGGTTTGCTTAGGAAGGCACTAAGCAATAAACCAACCACGGACTTATATGTCATTGTTATCTCTTTCTCCTCCTTTTGGTTTGAGGCAGATGGCGCAGGCTAGGTAATCAGGATTCCGAAATGTTGCCTCCGATTGTTGGTTAGGGTGATTACAGATCACTGCTGCAGCATATTACATAAAGAGTTCCATATTTTTATGAATTACTTTGAATTTGAATGAGTTCTTTTTGTTTACATGATGTTTTGGTGATGTTTCATTGTGAAGTGTAAGTTATAATTTTTCTTAATAAGGCAGCCGAAATCTATTACTACGATTGTAAACATATATTCATTGTAGTGTAGACAAATTAGAATCGTTTTAATACTTAAAATTAAACAGATTGTTATTTTCTTGTGATAAATATAAAGTATTTTAAGTAACGCTTGTTTTTTTTTCAACAGTATGGGTGTTGGAAATTTAAACAAAAAAAATTTGAACAATTAAATGAAATCGATAGATGAATGAATGACTGCCATTTATAGTTTAAGAAGATTTTGGTAAACTTTTTCCTCCATTACGGCCGTTATGTATCCAGTGACCACTGTAATTGTGGCTGGCTTGTGCCTGTACACGACAGACTTTACATATTGCATTAAAATGTGATCAAGTGGAGTAGTATCGTGATCCTTGTAGCTAATGCTTACCATACTCGCCTCTCAATGTTCTCATGATATCACTTGCCGTGAGACATGTAGCACCATCTGTTGAAATTACATATCAACCGAGTTGTATTCTTTCATTTTGTGCAAAACGATGTTAGTATACATTTTGGCTATTGTCACATATCACGAATCCTTTTCATATACAAATTATATGGGTTGTAAACTAAATACGAAATGTAGGACAGTGTTAATAGTGTCCATTTACTTTGGAATTCTTTTAATCAAGTGTTAATTATTATTTTTTATTAAAATATTCAATATTTTTAATTGCAATAAATTATCAAAAATTGTCACTTATATTTTGCTCTGTGACACGTTCCGCAAATACTGATGAGATGTTTAGTTCCTGAAACAAAATGTAAAATATATTGGTTTGAGCTTTATTTTCATTATCATTCATAAAATAAGTTTAGCAATCAATTTCTATCAATTATTATGGGCTATTTTGCAAATCCAAAGCTATATGTACGTGAATAATATAATATTTGTTATAACAATTGTAGTCATATTATTGAGTCTTTAATGTCTCGTTAATGATAACTCTTGATCAGAAATTTTTCTCGAAAATTGTTAAGAAGTATTGTCTTAAACAAATTCCATTTCTTTTATATAAATTTAAATTTTTTTGTGCATTTTTAATGAAGCAGAACTAATTGAAATGAATTATAAAATTTTGCATAATCAAAAAATATTCTTTCTCAATTTTGTTGGAAAACCACTTAATTTTTTGTAAATTTCTTTTAAATGACGTCAATAACCTTTAGATTAAAACATTTTTAAAAGAAATTATGATGCTGATAAGCAACATTTATAGTCATTTCTTTAATTATAAGGAGGAAAAAAAATGATTTTGAGAAGAAAACAAAAGTTTAATTTGTAGTTTGGATCAAAATAGTATCTTAATATTGACCTTGACATTAATTTTTATATTTTTTTTACATGAATGTATGTAAGTGTTTTCTGCGGGCGAAACAAATTCGATTAATTGAGAAAAAAAGTGAAATTAATGCAAAATTTTATAAAGAATTACAAGCTTGTACAAGAGATGTGTGTGTATAAAAAGTACAAAAGAAAAGTAAAGAAATTGAAAACAAAATCCAATAAATTATTCTAAAGATACCACCTGTACCATCTGCCTGTCTGCTGGCAATAACAGCAGTAAGCGAAATATTGCATAATTTTTGTTGGTATTGAAAATAGATTCTTATATTCATCTGGTGGGAGGTATCTATACAAAAATATAAAAGATTTATTAAATTTTGTTTGCAATTTTAAATACATACATACATACATATGTATAGTATGTGCATATAAGAATTAAATCACTTTTCATACATATACGGCTGTGTATGTATGTATGTATGCATAGTTTTTCTATAATAGTGAATAGTTATTTACCTTTAACTTATTTACCTTTAACTTTTCTTAACGTTTTAATTCAGGCTAATTAATAATATTCACAATTAGTAATTTAGAAAATGCTGCATTGTTTACATTTATAATAGAATTGAGCAGTACAACCATCTGGCTTGGTGTCTTCCCTCATTTTGTGTATAAGCCAAATGTGAATAACACGTGTTTTATTTTAATAAACAAAAATTATAACATTTTTCGAACACACTGTATTTTTGTTTTTATTTTTTTTTACTTCAAAAAAAAAAAGAGCTCGAAAAACATTTAACTCTTAAATACATACATACATCCATACATACATACAAAAAGAAATAAAAACAACCTGATTATTGTTTTAGTTTTTTTTGTTGTACTTACTCCATTATTGTGTTTTTATGTCTACGTTTTTTATTTTTTCATTTTTCGTTTTTCTTTTTTGCTTTTAATTTGTTTACAAAATTTTTCGATTCGAATTTTTGGTTTTTTCTTTCTTTTCCCCAAGGGAGGGGAGAATAGTATTTGTGTGTATGAGAGCTGGGTTATTCTTTTAGTATCAATAACAGTGGAGCGAAAACAAAATACTATACGATGTTTTTATATTCGTAAGTTATTTATTCAATTTTGTTGGAATTAAATTTAAATAGTCTTAGTTTCCATAGAAATATTTCAATTTTGATAGTTTTTCTTTAACCCTGTAGCATTTAATTTTGAATAATTTTATTAAACTTATGAACCGTTTTGTTATTTATTTTCGAATTGAAAAATAAAAATTATTATAAATAGAGAGAAATGAAATATCGAAAAAAAGTAAATTCATAATAAAAAATCTATTTTTTATATAAATTTTAATTAATTTTAATTAAATTTAATTTTTAAAAATAGATTTTTTTTATTATATCTTATTAAAAAAACTAAGAATTCGGCAACTGTAATATTTAATTTGGTATTAATTTTACTACATACTAGTATAATAAAGTTATTTAAATAAATTCAACAGTTTTTCTGAAAGCTTTACATTTTTTAATTGATACTCTTTATGTATTTCATCAAGCTTGTTCAAATGCTTTCATTGAAGTTCTACGTATGTAATATTAAATGTTAGTTTCGTTTTGTCATTATATTTCTTTAATTTTCGTTTTTAAGCCTGAAATTTCATTATATTTTTATTCTTAATGTATACACCTACACACCTCTTTCAAAGAAGCAATAAATGTAAAGGCGTCGTCTAGATAACAAAATTAAAACATTCATTTATTCATACATATGTATATGTATATATGTATGTATGTATGTATGTATCAACATAAAGAAATAAACCAAATTACAACAATATGTTGTTATTGAAACAAAATTGCTGATAAAGTTTTCTAAAAATAAAAACCAAAAAGTGTAAGAACATCAAAAAGCAAAAGAAAAGAAAAAGCAAAAAAGTAATTTAACATTTATTAAATAAATGCGTAGTTTATTTTTTAACTGGCATTCTAAGTACATAAATACATATTAACTTTTTGACCTGCCCCTTTATAATACAAATTTCTATATGACAGAAAAGGAAAAATAAGGAAAATACATATACATATGTAGATACATACATATATGTAAATATATTAATAGAGTGAGATATGTCGTACCACAAAATGAAAACAAAAGTGAATACAAATCTATTGTTTGTATAAAAATATATTGTATTTTTCTTTATCAATTCAGTTTTTTATTGTTTATAATAATTGCTTGCTATGTTTATTTTTAATTATTTCTTATTAATCTTTAAGTGACACACTGTTTACCATTGTATCCACAAAATATATATATTTTCTAGCGTGGTGGACTCTAATCCATTTACCACATTTGTTTAATGTTTAGTGAAAATAAACATATAAAGCCATTTACAGGTTTTACACATACAAATAGCCACATGACATGATTTTAATAGGTATGCAAGTTTTATAAAGACCCAGTACTATTTTAGAATATAAATAAACCAAAGTAACATGATACATTGTTTTATGTTAATAAGTATGTAATACGCTCTATTTGATCCTTTGAAATGTCATTTCATGAGTGCTTTATGCAATCATTTATATTACGATTGTTTGTTTCTCTATCTTTTTGTGCTTAAATATTCCATATATTCTCAATAAGGTGTTGATTAGGTGCCAACTTTGTACATTGAACGTTTTCAACCAGTTACTGAATGGCGGTTAAAGTGTCCTTTGCGTCATGGCAGTGTTGGAATACCCATCTAAGTGATGTGTTCTCATCGGCATACGGAAACTATTACATTTTCCAGGATTCTTTTATACACAGATCTGTTCATTTTCTCATTTATTCGATAAATAAGTTCAACACTAGACTAGGAAAAGCAGCGCCATACCATAATTAAGCCTCTTAGATGTTTTACCATATGACAGCAATAGTCAGGTTTAAAAAGTGTGTTAATTGGACATCTAACATCGATAATTAAAATCTTGGTAATTAATTTACACTCACCGGGAGAAAGCATATTTCTTTCTGTTGCTTAGCAACCGATATGATTTACCGTAAAAGCTAGTACTCGTTAGCCACTCTACGCCAATGCTAAATTATGTTTTCGCGCCGCTCGTGGAGATCGCATGACCATCTAGGACTTCCCTAATAATTCGCAATTGTTCACAATTCGGAAATACAACCGAATTCAATTTGTCGAAATCACACCCTGACGATGAGGTAGCCGTTTAAGTACAAATCGACATTAATCAGAATCCTAGCATATGCGAACTAATCTGTCTATTTTGGCATGGTTACCTTTAAAGATTCTCAAGAATCCGCTGGCCTTGCCGCCAGCTCTTTCATTATAATCTCGATTAGATGTAAGAACAAAAATTCATTCGAATCTCAAGCTGAAAAGCACTGGGTTTCGAAAAGTTTTCTTTCGAATCGAAATACAATTTCCCCGGATAATTGCCAATGATGTCTGGAAAACACTTCTAGAGGCAACTGATATGCTACTTCTGACGGTACACCATCACCAAATCTTCCCATCAGAACTATGCAGTCATATCAGGGAATTGGCAAGACTGCAGGGTAGTAAATCCTCTTCAGTTACTTTCTTCCATCTCTAGGATTCTGAATCGAATAATACTCATTTGATTCCTTTTTCATTTATTTCAAAGTGCTATTGTACCACAACAGCTACTTACACAGAAAGTCATTAAGATTAGATTGCATCAACTCAATCCTTTAAAGCCTGGGAGATACGTTATTCTTCTAAAATCTTAACAATATAATGTCAACGGCTTGTTAGTTCAACGATGTTAAGTAGTTTAAGTCATTAATAAAGGAAAATTCTAGTTTTTGTTGTATGTATTTATTTTGATGTAATATACATATATTTTATAAATAATTTTTCCATTTAAAAAACATTTCCACATTTAAATAAATTAATTTTTTTATATTAAGATGTCTAAACATTGTAATGTTAAACAATCTTTTAAAATTCATAACCAGGTTATAAAAAGGGTCTCAAACTGGTTTAATAATATGATGTCAACTAAAATAATAATTTTAATTTAATTTATAATGCACTTTCGTAAACTTTATATACACTCAGCCACAAACGTATACATACGGATAACAAATTTCAGAAATTTTTTAACTAATCCGTTTTCGTTGAAAATCTTTGTAATTGTCTGACAACTTTCCTCGATTTTAAGACGGTCTTTTGCATTGGTTCAGAAATTTGTGAAATTTGTAAACCGGATGTATACCTTTGTGTTCAATTTCAGAAATTTTTTAACCAATGCAAAAAGACCGTCTTAAAATCAAGGAAACTATAAAGGTTTTCAATGAAAACGGATTAGTTAAAAAAATTCTAAAATTTTTTAACCGTATGTTTACTTTAGTAACTGTGTGTATTTTTTAATTTGTAATGACCAATGTGATTATTTTACGTATTAGTTAAACAGTTTATAAAAACAATTTGATTCTTTATTTAAATTTATAAATTAGAATACTAAACAGTTGCTTCAAAAAAGTAATATTGGAATATTAATATTTAAATGATTGATAGTATGTTGTTAATTAAAAATTTAATCTCGTAATAATATATTCCTGTTCATTAAGCAATAAGTGTACATATGCATACATACATACATGTTTTTTTATAAATTGTATTTAATTGAACCTCATTAATATTATTCAATGGAATAATAAATTCAAGCGATAAGAAATTTTAAAATTAATAATAAAATCAGTTGATAAGCCAATACTCAATAGCTGCAAAAACGTGTTGATATTTTTTTAAACATGTGCTATGCAATCTGATTCTTTTTTCTGGATTTTTCATTGCGATTCAGTTTTTATAAAGGATATTAACGTGGTATACAGAGCAAAGCAATTAAAATATACTATATCAACCATCTTTTGGCACGAGCCTAATTTTCTGAGAACCAGCCCGGTTGCCAATTTTAACTTTTGAACTGATTTCAATGCCGACTTGAATATGTGTGCAGATTTTCACGTACATCTTTTTAAAAGTTTGCGTTTACAAGTTTAATCAATGATTCATTGTTTTAAATATATGTATGTACAGTACACTATTGTATAAGAACATATTTTATTTTATTTTATTTTTTTGTAATATATTTATAAAATAAATATATCTATTTAGGTCAGGTATTAATATGTATACTGGTCTTTAAAATTTACAAAATCAATTAATCTTTATTAATTTTTGGTTTGAAATATTGATATTGTATTAATATAATGAATACTTGAATGTGAAACAAAAAATTCTTGGTGGTGATATCAAAAGTTCATTGCCATTTAATGTTTTCGATAATGAACCATTCAGAACGTAATTGTTTTGGTTATGTTCTTTAACAATTACAATCATAAAGTATAATAAAATGAAAGTAATCTATTTACAGGGTTAAATATGTCAATTGCTTACACTATGTGGTTTTTCTAATAACTTACCTATCACAGAGTTATGTAAGTCAGATTTAATGGTTCTATAAAGGAAAAGTTTTCATTACTCAGTTTTCATTACCCCTTTATTTAACAATTTTGTAATTGCTTGGTTGCTTTATTTACAAAGAAAACATTTTCACTAGGCAGAAGAAAAGTAAACATGTTATTAATATTTACGGTCCTCACTCATACTTAGGCAGTTAAACATGCTAAATTTTTCGTCTATTCGGTTCAGTTGCGAGAATTGTCTAACCGTGTCTGGTAAGTCAGGACTACATAAAAATAAATTTCGATGCAATTTGCATTCGAAATAAAGCAAGAAAAATACATTGTCTATTTAAATTTCATCTGAAAACTATTAAAATAGAGCCAGTTTTGGCGATGAAAACTGTCTACTAGCAATAACGTTAAGCAAACCGCTTAAGAAAACATGGAAACACCATCATATATTCCAATACTATTCTCCAATGCCATTTTTTGACCCCAATGTCGAATAATTTGTGATTGATGTATAATTCACTTCAATTGAAGTTTGCGAAAGGCGAAGGTAGTCAAAATAGAATTATTTTTTCTTTGAAATGGCAACAACCACATATTTAAACTGAAGAGGACCAGTTTAACAATAAGAACAGTTAATAACAGTTCTTGAGAGGAAAATTCTTTCAAATTCTTTCCTTATTTTTATAAAAATTGAAAAATGTTATGCAATCGGTGTAACCGATTACAAATATACTCTAGTTCTTAAATACATATATAAATAAAACCTTTTATTTTATGGATCTCTATTTACAATACCTGTATTCGAAGATATAAACATTGATTGCTACTGTTACTATTTCAAATTTTATTCTAAATTAAAGCGAATTATATCCAAGAGTATTCTAACAAAGTTTATATCACAAAAGGCTCTCTTAATTATATGTACAGTGGGCGCCATAAGTGAGTCAACACCCACTATAATTGTAAATATTCCATTATGTCCTTAAGTATAAAAAAGTTCCCTTATCATGAATTGTTTTTTGTTTTAACATTTTAAACGTTTTTATTTTTGGAAATTTATTCAACTATTTACTTTTATTTACTATATTTACTTTTCTCGCTATCCTAAGAAAATTAATTATTTCAGTGGTGTTTACTCACTTTTGACGCTCACTGTATATTTTAAAAATTTTGGTTGTTGTAGGCTATGTTATAAAATCGTTACAGTCCATCTTGCTATGGTGCTTTAGATTTCCAGATATCCCAACTATTTGACGATAGCTAACATATTTAACATATTTAACATATTTGCACCTAAAATTATGCTATAAAATAAAAAAAACAGGGAAATTCCCTTCCATTCACTTGTTAAATTACGAATTAAACAATTCACATCTTTGTTTTTATTATTAGTCTGTTGTTAGATAAATATGTACATACATATGTTTTCTTTTTTGTAGAAGTAATCAAAAAAATTTTTAAACATAAAATGTAAGACGATATTACTACAATGTAATTAAGTATTCTTATAGTTTAACTATAATTTTTTTTCCTAAGTCGAGTCAAGTAATTTTGAAATCGAAACAAATTTTAAAGTAAATTTTAGATTGCCACTATATTATCGTTTTTCAAAGTTGTAGGTTCTATTGGTACTTGATCATGTAATTTAAAATTATAAATTTTCAGTATAGTAAATTTTATTTCTCCTAAGTCAATGAGCTTCAAGTAGTTATTTTTATGGTTACGTTGCTTGTTATATGACCTGTAACTTAATTTAATAGTTAATAATAATATTTTAATAGGATAAATGCAGTAAACGAGTATGTCTACTTATTCTCACTATGCACAACAATCATTTACTTTAAATTGTAATAACAAACAAAGTAAAAGGAATATAAAAGAATATCATAATATTCATGATAAACTGCTCTTCGTTCAATGCACTCGATACATATGTATGTACGTTTTTATTTTATTTCTTGTTATTTTCTATTTTTATTCATGCATACACACTTGTACATACATACATACTTACGTACATGTCTGAAATGTGTAAAATGCATTATTTAGTTTGTCATACTTGGAAGAATGGCAGACAAATGCAGTGTGCATGTTTGCATACATGTTTGTATTTTTATGTAAATAAATTAATGTGTATAATATATAATCGCCGCCTACTCTATTACACTATCTTTTAACAAAAGACTTTGAACGTGTGCAGATATGTAAAGGAATCCATTTAATTTAAATCTGGGGACATAATTTTAGAATGTATACGTATGTATGTTAACTAGTATCCATACTGGTACTTGGCAATGCAAAGCGCAAGTAAACTGCAGTAATTTTAAACTGCTTTTCCGAATTCATCCCGTAGTTTTTCTAACCTTTATGATTAGAACTGTCTCCTTCAAACAAAAAGTAATCTTATCATATGGCAGCTCTGAGACTACTGGCACTATTGACTGTTGACATTGCAGACCAGAGGCAGATTTAGAATTTGGGTAATTCATAGCAGAGTCAAAATCAAGTTTCCATATTGGGCAGGTGTGTATTTAATTTAAATCAATAAAAATTACAATTAATTGCAATTTTTGGGAGAGACTGCGATTTATAATACACATTGAAAATAATATTTGTTTCCACTTGCTTATGTTGATATCGTATTGTATTATAAATTCATACATTTAGATATCTGAATTTGAACTTATTTTACATACTAATGTATTGTTTACATATATTGTTCGAACATTTTATAACATTTTTTCTGTTTTGTTTGTTTGTTATGTTAATCTTTTGTAAAATAGTTTTCTGTTTATTTTCTTTATTCGTACTTTGGCTGCCATAATAGAATTAAAAGATATGCACCAACTGTTTCACTATTTCGCCTCCATTCGCCTGTTTCTACATTTCACTGTCTGACCGATAAAATACATAAACTCAACAGTACAATATTTACAGACATTCTGTAATTCATACATGCCTTTCGAGCTTAAATTTCAAGAGAAACATGTTTATGAAAAATAAAATTTCAATTTCACATACTTTGCGGTTTGTTTTGTTTAGTATTATCGGTGAATTTTATTTTTATTTTTATATGTATTTTATCATTTGTTTTTCTGAAATGTATTGATTTATTTAAACAAGGTTACAATAACAACAATGAGTACGTCCTTCTCTTACATTTACGATATAAAAACAAATTTGTTTAGCTTTTCTTCTATATTCTAATTTTTTTTTTTCTAAATACGTGCTCATATTCACATAGCCAATTCACATTGTAAAAGTGCATTAATCCCTGACCTTAATTAAATTGAAAAACATAAACAATAGTTGAGAAATATATGTATAGTATAGAATGTTATGTATTTATGTTTTGTTTTTGATTATAATTTTAGAACGTTTTAGTTTATATCTAAATGCGAATGCTTTTTTTTAACAAATCGTTTATATGGTTGTTGTTTATTATAGTGGGGTTTTGTAAATTGAATTGTTTGTCTAATTGTTTTTAAAATTTTGAGCAACTATTGTAGTTTTATATTGAATGAACAGTCAAATGAAGAGATTATTCATTCAAGGTTTTCAATGACCATCAGGTCATCTTTACATGAATTAATGTTTTCATTATCTAATATTTTATATTGGGTGCATGGTTATTTGAACTAAGAAAAAACTTACCCGCTCATAGACTACCTATGGCAGATACTAACACTCAGATTTTACATAAAATTCTTTCTTTTGTTATTCCTGCTCCTCGAGGCAAAGGGAAAGACACTCGCACAGGAACTTTAAAGATAATTTGGCCAATCTGTGTTCTATAAATAGCTATTTACGATCTTAAAAGTAATGTATAAACGTAACTAAATTCCACTTTACATTTTTAATGACAGGAATAAGTCTTATTCTGCATAAAATTTTTAAAAACATTATTTTTTTGCTTATTTAGTCAGAATTATTTATTTAGACTCAGCTTTTTTTGAAAGCGTATAATTACAAATGCTTCTTCACTTCTTTTTCCATAAATAACTTGATGAATTGATTGATTGTATTATTATAAATGAATTCTTTACATATTATAATAAATAATAGAATAAAAGAAAAAACTTATTGCAAATACAATCGCTTTTATAAATGGAAAAAATAAAAGCATTTATTTTATACTTTTGTTCGGTTTAATTGCTTTTGTTCAGTTCACCAGACATTGTGTTTGTAGCGATACGTCTTATCAATATAGAAATAAATAGAAGCATAATTATGCAGTCTATAGCAAAAAAGCCTTAAATAGCTTGCAACTCTTTCAACTTATTTAATTTTTAAAAATTTTCCATTAATAAAAAAGTTGATAAGAAATTGAGGTTGATTTAATTTTTATAGGATTTTAATAATGCATTTATTTGTATTATAAAAACAATTCTAATAGTTGCCAAAATATTACATTTTTTTATTTAATTATAAATAAAATATTTAATAATATGGAGGCTATATTTTTAATTTTTTTTATAAATGTTTGTAATTGTCTTTTCATTTAAATAAATGCATAAATTTTAAACTTTCTCCCCTGACCGGCCATTTAACAACAAAATCATATTTTAAAAATAATTTAAAATTTTATCATCAAGATTATCGAGTAGATAATTATCTTAAAATTTGCCATAAACAAATTTAAACACTTGTGTGTATGTCTGCTGAATTTGAATGCCTACTCTGTTGTCAGTCAGTCAGTCTGTGTTATCTGTCCTCTATATATGTATATACAATTAATAAAAATAAACATTGTCTTCCTGCATTTTATGCAGCATCATTTTTTATTTTTTAATTTTTCTTTTAAGATAATTTTTTTTTGTTGTAGTAGATATACTCAGTTATAGTGTCTTTGTTTGAAAAGCTTTCTTTTAGATAAACGATCATAAATTTCTTTGTATTTTTTGAACATTTCCTTTATGTATGTATGAATAAGATTTTTCGCTATACTTTCTCCGAATTTTGTAAGATTTTCCTTTATTATTGAACAATTTTCTTATATAATGCCAAGCGTATTGAACAATCAGTTTGAAAGTAAATAGTGTTGAAATAACAGGTTTACATTAAAACAAATTACTTATTAATTTTTAAATAAAAAATAAATCATAATAAATGTTTTAAAATATTTAAATGCGGAGTATATATTAAATGTGTAGTTCATGTATTTTAATAATATTATTTCTAAATATTCTTAAACGGTGAAGAAGCATAGTCATAAATCAGTAATGGCACTATGTTTATATTTTCTTTCACTACAACATGCTTTCTTTTTTAATACTTTTTTCTACTACATTTACTAACTATTAACGGTTTTTGTTATTTATACCTTAATTAGTAAAGACATTGCATTACACAATAACCCATTAGTGCCCAGTGGCAACTTAAGTTGCCAGCAGAGTTGCCTTAGTTTTTATGCTCTGAGAGGAAATTGAGTGTAAAAAACAAAACGGTAACCGTTAGAAAAATAAGTAATTCGGGTTAATAACTAGAGTCTATTGCGAAAACATATTTCATTTTTAAAGGTTTTAAAGTGTCGTTTGTGTACATCCATATGTACGTAGGTGGGCAATATCCCACCGAACTTGTTTTAAAATTTATAGTTTTTACTTTTATTTGCCATTTTAATCAACAAATAATAAAAAATAATATTTGTTATTTATATTCATATTGAAAATTATTTTCCTTCAACTGTAAAAAAAACGTGCTACTTGAACATTTTATTCGTACACAGGCAGCATTACAAGTGGTGTAGATATTTACTTTTAGATACAATGAGTTACAATCAATTTAATAACAATTTCAAGTATGTAGATAGAGAATTTCATTATTTACTTAATTTTCAGTTTTATTTTATTAATACATTAAGTACACGATAGACAATAAGATAACTAACGGGCAACTAGTAGAGTAACAGAGTTTTAAAAGAATTATATCAATCGTGAAAAGCAATTAAAATTGTTCAAGATTTATTAAAAAAATGTCTGGTTTGTGATTGAAAAACTTAAAAAATATATAGAGATCTGATTACTAATTAAAAACCTTATAAAATAAATTTATTTTGTTTTAAAATTTTCAAAAAGTGTGCTATTATTTGATTAAAGGACAGATAGCATGTTCTTGAGATGCCTTCACACTCAGTACAAATGCATTCTGATTATATTTTGTCTTTGTTTTTATTCTTTTAAGTAAAATATGGTTGTAACAAACCATCTTCCTTATTTCTTTATCCTTATTTTTTTTTTAATTTCATTATAGTAACAACATCATCTGTGAAAATGTATTGGATTGTTGTATACTGTGTAGTGATAAGGAATTTTTTGCTCATCAAGTTCTACTCTTTGTCAAAAGGTTGACATTACTTTCCAAATTGTTGTTGAATTTACCTTCGTCCCTGTTCATATGTTAAATTTATTTGAATAACAACTTCTTTTACTCTTTATTCTTTAGAAGCTTCTCTTTGTTATGATTTATTTGAATTAGTAGTAATGCACTGTGTGGATTGTTACTGGATTGTATGAAATTATTCTACAAAGAAAATCCGCTTTTAATAAATAAAATTCTCGTGTAACGGGTGGCATGTTAAAACAGGTTCTGTATACATTTGCACGATACTCTTTGTTTGTTTAAGGAAGTACCCATTTAAACCGAGATAAGCTCTATCTGTGAAAATTATTTGTCTATCAAAACAATCGGATGTTTTGAACTAAGTAAATGGCTTGCCGATGTGGCTAATAGTTGTTTAATTTTACGATATAAAATCCCAAAAGCTTACTCCTTGCAAGGCAAATTCTTCAAGGGATGGGTACAGACAGCCCCAATTACTGTGAGCGCCGTACATTTTTCACATTTTTATTTGAACCATCGGACTGAATATGTACTGATATTTTTGTATTTTGTCCAAGTTTGTATATGGTGGTGCAGCCCATGCGCAGCCCAACTTCTTCGATTAGTTTACTGGAATTCGCTTAATACAGGAACTGCGCTTACCTGTTGCGTCATAACGGACCGCAATTACTGCTTTGATAATCAAAGCTACCACTCCAACCTACCTACCTCCCTAGTATATGGTACCATACTACTTCGGTTGCTTACACTAGACCCAGATGGAATAATATAAACAATTTTCGAAGTGCCAATTTCGTCGGTCTCAATCACATTGGTTTCGGATTTTAATTATTTATACATGGTTCTCAAGAAAATTTGAGGTCGTTTTAGTATATTGATCTCTTTTTATCGGTAGCGAATAATTTTTATAAAAGATTTATATAGTTCGGGGGAACATAGTGCCAATACATTGTATATAAAATGCACTTATAAAGTAATAATTATTGTACTAATAATTATTTAATCTAATATTTATAACAGTTGAAATAAGAGACAGACACATTAGCAAATGCATTATTAGAACTATTTTTAAAATAAATATTGAAAATTTATTTTGCGTTGTTTTTAAATATACAACTCAATTGCTGTTAAAAATGGCGCCATTATGAAATCATTTCGAAAAAAATTTACAAAATAAAATATTCTGTGTATGGAATGAATGCTTGCTTATGTATATTAAAAACAAAATAAAAATGTATGTAAGGCATTAAATTATTTTTTGATAAGGTTTTCAAAAGGGGTGTGAGCACTGAGAGGACAGGAGGCTATTCAGTTCGTTTGTTTGTTTATTCATGTGCAAGTATTTTTTTCTCCTTTTTCTTGAGATGAAAAAATTTCGATTAGATTTGTTGTAATCACATTAAGAATGTGTAATAGTATTAGCCGCAACACTTACAAACACATGTATGTATGTAGTATATCTCGTGCGAAACAAATATAACAAATGTATGCATGGCCTGAAGGTTAAATGATATCACTTTTTTTTAATCACTTCAAATTTATTTTTAGCCTCTATATATACTAATATTAACACTTGTTTACAAAATTATATTCAATTACATTCACTTATCGAATTTCCATTTCAAATTTAATTTAAAAAAAATTTTAATTTATTTTCTATTTTTATTTATAATTCAAATTTTTTTTTGTATTTTAATGCGTATATCTCTTCTGGTGTGTTACTATTTTAATACGATTTTATTTAATTTTTTTTCTTTTTTTATTCCTGTCAATTATGATGGGTTTGTTAATTCTTTTTTTGTTTTTGGTTTTTTTTTGTTGATTTTGGGATTGTATTTAATTTTTTTGGTTTATAATTTCTCCGCGGTAAAAGAAAATAAATAAATTTAAAGTGCGTGTTAAAAGATACTTTAATTTTTGGAAGTAAATGTATTGTATTTCTTTATATAGCGTACAATATACTATATATGATCATGTATTTCTTGCATGGATTTAATTGAAATTTTTATAAACAGTTCGGTACAATTTGTAAATAGTGGTGGAGAAAATAACAAAATTTTGACATTTTAAATAAACACGATTTAATTTAAGGATCTTCAAACTTTCTGCATAAGAAATTAACAAAAAAAATAATATCCGAATACATACATACATACATACATACATAATTGGTCATTACAATCCGTTAGTCAGGATTATGACCTAGCTTCTCACACCACTTATGTTGTGTGTATTACTTTTATACATGAGTGGCGGGACCTAAAGTTTAAAGCCGACTCCGAACATCAGATTTTTGAAAATCTCTTCATGGCAATTTTTTTATTCTCAGAATTTTTACCAGAAATCTGCTGAGAGGAAGATTTTTATATTTCGATTTGTTGGAATTGTGTGATCTTGGGTTTGAACCGTGGCTGCGCGTCTAATATGCTAACACACTACCTATTAGACTACTACGACACAAATAATACCTGACGTAAATAACAAGAACATTTTATACCTTTAAATTGAAAATGTTTAAATTTTATAATTTTAAATCTATTAAACCCTTTTACTAGTTCGAAACCCCTTCATTTTTATAGCATCTTTGTAGGGTCGAATCCCCTTCATTTTTATAACACCTTCGCCAGTTTCTAAACATACAAGCACCGAACAAGTTCCACGTTGTTAAGTAGAAAATATTCTTTTTGTTGAAGCTCTTTATTAAAATATTTATTACTCAACACAGTTGTTTATATATTTAAGTTTTTAATTAAGAATTGCCTCAAAGAGAAAATATATGTATGTATTCATGTGTTAATTAATATTTAATTTTCGAAATTTATTAAGTAAATATACTTGAACCAATTGAATAAATTTGTATGTTTTTTGAATAAAAAAGTACCGAAAACGTGTTCGTAAGTTTTTCACGTTACTTTATGCCTGAGAAATGTCTGTTATGAGAAATTTTAACCTGTCGGAACAACAAAGAGTCATATTTTATATCCAAAGATCCCGATACTTTATTTTTGAGTCTTATGAAACCACAATCGTACATGCGCCTTCGTTTTTAAGGAATGTTTCAAACATTTTTCTTAAACTTATTGAATTTGTTATTTCTTTTGTATAAGAATGGATGCCTAACAATTCTAAGATAGTTATGAAACCCTTATTTTCCAATTTATTTTCATTTAGTGGTCTATTGTGGTCGCAAGCAATTGTTTCGACTTTAAACGAAAATGTGAACTTATTCAATGCAGTCAACGTTTGACTAGAAAACGTGATTAATTGTGTGTTTGTTAAATATCTATATTTGTTATTGTTTCAACCAATAGGAAATAAACACTATCATAGTAAAATAGTTGTCTTATAAATAGAGTAATCGATTCAGTGTTTAAAACGTGGTTTGTATCCTTTTTTATGGGTTTTATGTAAATGTTGCGTTTTCCACTGTTTTGATTTAATGAGTACCGAGTTTTCTTTGTTTCAAAATTTCGATTTCTTTGAGTTTTTATTAATTTGTAGTAAATATTTACTTAAATGTAATACGGCTTATAAAATGAACCACGCTTTTGATAAATTCGAATTATCAGTGTATAGATTTTGAAAGTTTTGTCCCTTGTTTTTTGCATTATTATTATTTATTGTGATGTGGTGTTTTAGTACTACTGTCTAATGTCTCCTCAAAGCCTATTGTCCTGACAAATTTCGGGATGCTGCTAATAGTCAACAATAGCAGTTACCTGCCTAGCAGTTGTTATGCACCCAGGAAGTTTTTCTGGGGATGCATTAATCCATTCCGTAGAATTACGATGTTTGCTGATTTTTTTTTTCAAAATAGAAGAATTGGACTTGGTGAACATGTGGTTTCAACAAGACAGCGACGCATGCCACACAGTATGCGATACCATAAAGACCTTAAGATACGAGTTAGGTGAGCAATTAATATCACAATACAGCACAGTTCGTTGACTTGACATCTAGAATATTTTTTGTGCAAGAGCAAATCAGTTCCAATTCCAGCTTTAGCTTTGGTGAAACTAGTGTTTATGTAGAGCTTCGTTTACAGCGTAATCGCAACATTTACATGAAATAATTTTGCAAATTTTCTGTACATTTTTCCAATTTTTAAAATCCAAACTTTTCAAAAATCACCCGTATAAGAAAACTAACGGAAAACTTTGTAACTTTATAAAAAGTCTTTCGCTACTTATTTGACAATATCCTTGAATAAATCGTTAATCATTATTTGTATTTTGCGAATTTTTAAAAACCCAAACGATTTTTGTATAATTTATACAATTCGAAAAACAATTTTTCTTAAGTATCAAATAATCGATAACCCTACGTATAAATTGTCACGTACATTTACTGTTACATTACAAGATCAAATAAGTAGAACCGTAGTTAGTAATAGTTATTTTCCTCTCTCTCTCTCTCTCTCTCTCTCTCTCTCTCTCTCTCTCTTTATGTAACCAAGATTAGAAATTATGATTAGAATGTAACTTTGTTTCATTGTTTTCCTTTTGTTTTTGAAAATATTTGCTTTAAGATTTTTATTTAATAATTAAATACACGAACAATGTTAATAGGATTGTAAATAACAACACATGTATGTAAGTGTGTATGCGTGTATGTAGAGATCCGCTACAAAATGTAACACATCAATTAATTTTTAATTATCGATATTTCGATAACACGTTGTAATGCAATTTTGGGAATATAATTTAAAATTAATAATTGAATTTAATATCAAACATTATTTAAATGAAATCATATAATAGATTAAAAGGAATATCTTAAATTTAATTAATTTTGATAAATTGAATTTTGAATAAATTGACAAAAAATATATTTTAATTGAATTAAGTTTAATAATGAAAAAAGGAAATTTTAACAAGACTTGTTAGAGAACTGTTTGCAATTATTCCCCGTTATATTGTAGTAATAATTTGATAAAAGCTCTTTACTAATACGTTTTTGTATTAAATGGCTCGATATGATAATTTTTAAAATTTTTTTAGTTAAAAAATACGTACAAAACTACGTACATTTTAAATAAATCCTTTTAAACTATAGAAAATTTGCCGATTATATTAGTTTTGCTATTTAAATTATCAATGAAATTATATTTAAAGAAGACTAACGTACATACAGTGAGCGCCATAAGTGAGTCAACACTTTTGTTCTTAAGTATAAAACAGTTTTGTTCTTAAGTATAAAAAAAAAAATCCTTTTCATGAATTCTTGTTTTTGTTTTAAAATTTATAAGTAATATATAAACGTTTTTATTTTTGGAAATTTATTCGACTATTCTCATTTACATACTTTTCTCGCTATCCTAAGAAAATGAATTAATTCAGTGGTGTTTACTCACTTTTGGTTCTCAGTGTATGTATATTTATCTATGTACATGATTACGCAGTTAACAAGATCTCGTTAAAACAAAACGATATTTGAAAAAATGTATCTAAAAATATTGATCTATGCAAATTGCCACAGCAGCGAGAGTCACATGGCTCAATCATATTTTAAACGTTAAACGGCATATCTTACCTAAATCTAACCAAAAAACCAAATTTTACAATGGAACTTGATATTAGAGTGGATGCCCCGATGGCCTAGTTAATAATGTGTTAAATTTAAAGATCCTAGGCCATGGATTCGTTTCCCACCAGAAACTCTGGGTGTGATTATTACTTACAATAGAAAAAAAGTAAGTGATAATTATTAATAAAAAGCAATTCTCGAAACAAAGTGACGCAGCTACTGTATACACTGGTCATTAAAAAAATTCTCGCTCACTATCCCCTCTTTTCTTTCTCCTAAAAACTGCATAATAGGGGTCATTTCGCAAGTGTTGGTCTGAAAAGCAAATGCTAGCTTTATAAATGCTCCGCAAGAAAAGTTTGTACTGAGTATTAATCGGAGATCATAGAATATTTTGGTGGCTTGCATTGGAGTTAAGTAACACGTTAAGTGGTAAGCGATTTTATAAGAAAATCCATCTCCAGACACGTGTTCTAGTACAGCAATGCACACCACTAGCATACTAAAATTTACTCGATGCAAGTATTTTAACATCTTAGGGAAATTTTATTATTATTACTGTTGGTCGCCGGTGACTGAAGTAAGACTCAACGTAGACACTAAGTTTCAGTTAAGCAGGTAATTGCTCTTCTGTAGCAGGCCTTTGGATAATCACAGATCCCATCTATTGTTGCCTAGAAACCACAGTCCGTTTTACTCTTTCTCAAGTTAATTTTTATTGTTATCCAAGCTGAAAGAGCAGAGGCCGAAGGTCTGGTCTACCTAGGAAGAGTAAAATTAGGGGGAAATAAAACCATTTTTATTTTTATAAATTTACATTTCATTAAAGTCTTCTATGTTGTCAAACGATAGAAAATAATTTATTGGATTCTAAATATTTCACAACAATATACTTTTCATAATTTAAAATTATTACTTTTTGACAGCGCGTAATAAAAATTGCTCCAATATTATATATATTTGGTTATAAGAGAAAATAATCATTCTGTGACATTCCATTTAACATTAACTGCGTATTGGAAAATGAATGCAGATGCTAATACATATGCATTGTTAAATCTAAAACTGCTGGAAAATCTAATCTTTTGTATCAAGTAATAAACAAAAGAAATAATTTTTGAATTAATTTGTCATCAATATCGGGAAATTTCTCTTTGAAAATCCATATCTTTTGTTTACATTTTTCACAGTTCAGGGTCACTTTATGAATAAATATAACCATGTGTGTGAGTGTGTTTTTCTGTTAATTTCTTAAAGTGACAAAGAATTTACTTAATTTATTTAATATTTCGTAAACAAAATTTAGAAATTTGATAAGATTATTTGGAGACACACAGTATGCCCGTGAACATGTTGTTCTTAAACATTTCAACTAAAATGCAACAAATTCATCATTGGAGGTCGCAGTTATTATGATAATCCTAATACATACATACGTCATATATTTCCTTATAGATTTAATATATTTTTAATATAATTATCTACCATAATTAATAAGGCCTTATAGATCAAATGAATCAACGTTGTACCTTTATTATATAGTGAATATTTTTTTTACATTAAATTTGTAAAATTTTAAATGTTGCGCAAATGCATCTTTTGTCGAGTGATGATATAATTCTTTGAATTTATTATGAAACAACAAAAGTTGCGTTGTCCGTCACTATTACAAAATGTTTGCTTGTTTTGGCCCATGTCAAATTAAGAAATATTTGTTTAGACACGTATTTTGTAATTTTTTTTTTTACTATTTTCTTTTTATATTTAAAAATAATTTTTGTTTACAAAATAGTTTCACTACCTAAAAGTAATTTTCTCAATATATTCAGTAAAGTAACGGAAAATAAATTTAAATGAAGTTAAGGACCGCCAACCAGCTAAATTTTAAATGCTCTTAGAATTGAAAAAAAAAAACAAACAACGTTTAATAACTTCTTTTCGCCTGAATTGAATGATCTGATCAAAAATGACATGTGGTTTCTTTACAAAATAAAAAAAACACGCAGTTAGTTTGTCTACAAAATAATATTTTGTGGTGTTCATTGTGTGGATTTGGACATGTGGTTCTATTCATAACCATATTATTTAGTCTTAGTAATCACATATGTATGTACATAATTGGTCATTACAACCCTTTAGTCAGGATTACGACCTACGTTGGCGTGTAGCACTTATGTTGAGTGTGTTAATTTTATACATGAATGGCGGTACTTACAGTTTAAAGTCGACTCCGATCGACAGATTTTTGTTTGAGAAACATTTTCATGGCAATTTTATTTACTCTCAGAGCTTTACCAGAGGCTGTCGCCGAAGAAAAATTGGAGATGTCTGATCTGGGGTTAGAACTAGACTACTCTTTGTAGTCTTCCCTGCGTGAATTTTAACACTACGCATATGTAATTTAAATTGGTCAGAAATATCGGAGATCACTGTTTAAAGTTCTTTAAATTTCATGGAGAAGAATAGATTGTATTAGACTAACATCAATATACAAACAGTGGTGGGCTTATAATTAGAAACGACTTAGCGACATATATGTTTGTTAATTTGTGTTACAGTTTTCACTGTGTACCTGGGGTTAATTTGTGTTACAGTTTTCACTGTGTACCTGGGATCAAAGGCTTTGTTTGGAGGACGTCTTACATACGTTTTTCCATCAGATTGGGACAAATTAAACTTAGATTCGTCACTCCAGAGAACTCTGTTCCAGAAACATCGTTTCTAATTATAAGCCCACCACTGTACATACATACGTACTGTTGTTTTTTGCAATGCAATATTCCGGATACATTTTAGAATTCCTGCGTAAAACTTTATTTGAATAATAATGCCAAAAATAAATGTTAAAAGTGTGAATTCTATGGAAAGTACCGTGTTGTACATTAACAAATTCATGAGAAGACAAGAAATTTTGATTCTAAGAATCTAACTTAAAATAATTTTCTTAGAACTGCAATACTTTAAAGCACCTAATGTATGTTTATATTGTTTATTTTTAATAGAAAATACTATTAATTTGTTTAAATTTGCTGCATGCCAATTTTAAGGTCATTTTAATTAAAATATGCTCTGCTCCCCCCAGTATGGTTGCATACTTTTTTACATGACTGTTGCGGAACAGTAAATGGAAAACTAAGGTAGGGTAAGGCAGTAACATAAAAATAAAGGAAAGCATAGAGTGTTAGTTATGGGAGCACAACATTACTTACTCTCTTGCAATAAGAGTGAATATTTCAATTCAACTCTCTTCTCATATACATACATTCACTTACTCAATAATTTATCTGTGTATAGCGTCTGTGCGTATTGTATCAAATTAATGCGGATTTAATTGTTGCAGTACGGAGTACGGATGGTGTGCCACGACGCTTCTCTTTTTCTCTCTCTCCCTTACAATTTTTATGTATTTTCCAACTTGGCCTACGTGATTTTTAACATGTTTTTTTTCTTCTTTATTATTTAGTTTCTTGTTTTTCCATGCCATACTATGTTTTTGTATTTTTTAATAGTTTTGTTTTTGTTTTTACTTTACATTGTTCATGTAAAGTGGCATTTTTATGGATTGTTGGTGGTTTTATGTACTCAAAGAGGTTTTACTGCAGACCATCCTAATAGTCCTTCAGTAGTTTATGTTAAATTTCCTTGTTTTGTTTTCAATTTTCTTTTACTTTTTTTTTTTATTTAACACATTCGAGAAAATCGATTCCAAAATGAAGTCATTGATAATGATTTTGTAATTAGTGATGGTGTGGTGCGTTTGCACTTGTAATCCGAAACAAGTGACTGCCGAAAAAGTTTGTTTTGATACAAAAATAATGTATAGTGAGAGGAGGCACAGTATTGTGTGAGGTTATATGCAATATTCTTTGCTTTCTGTTTTGATTTCATTGTTTTTCCTTTCTTTGGCTTTTCATGCAGTATGTTTTATTTATTATATTCTTTCTCTATTTACTATGAGATTGCCATTGTATCGATGTTAGTATTATTTGTATTTACATTTCATTATAAACTTCTCGGCCATTTTGGTAGTTCGTATCTGTTATCATTTCTTTTATGTTTCTGTTTTTTTGATTTTTTTTGATCTTTATTGTATGTAAATGTGTTTGTTGTTTTATTATTTCTTTTTTTATTATTACTTTGAACAAATTTTCGTTTTTCTCTCTTCTCCTTTATTTGCTTTATTTATGTTAATTTTTCTGTTTTTTTTTTAACTTTTTTGTTTTGCTTTTATATTTAATAGGCCTTTTAGTTTTCATTTTAAGTATATTCATTACTTTCAGTGTTGATCATTTAGCGTTTTACAGGTTATTTTACATTGATTAATGTTTTTTGGTCAATTTACCTTCAATCACTAGAGTAATTTGTTGAGTTTGATGTGTTATAGTTTCAGTACTAGATTCGGTTAGGTCGAAGTGGTAGTTTTGATTACCAAAGTTCACTTGGCTCGCATAACGGCTGTGTGTTGACTTACTTATGGTGCTCAGTGTATTTTATATTATTTTCTATCCCTAGATCCAAATTCGATCGAGAATTTACGGAACATAGTAAAAACAATAATTAGGGGAAGATTAGGTTAGAGGATGTGTAGTTGTCATTAAAGACAAGTATAGTACCCGGAGGTCCAATTGACCCATTGTACAAATCAGGGGAAAGTGTACCAAAAATTGTGGTTAGCTTTGGGAATTTATTCTAGATTCGTGGTATGATATACCAGGTTCAGTACGCCTTAATCGTATCGACTACTACAATGTCCAACAGTTTTGAACAATTGTGGAGTCTTGATAAACTCCTAGGTTCACATGATTAAATGTCAGTTCTCAGGATAGTGGTTTCTTGTAATGATTATGTTATGTAAGGTTGTTTGAAATTTAAGTACACATTAGTATGGTGTAAGGAATGATTCAAGTTTTAATTATAAACGTTAAATACAACAATACTTTAGCCTTTATGATCATTAGCGTTTATTTTCAATTTTCTCCGCTATATTGATAAACCAAACCCCCTCTATTTAAGTGAGTATTGGTTTGTTGTTTGTATTAAGATTTTTGTTTTTATTTGTCATTTATTTATTTTCTTTTATTGTTTTTTTATTGCTTTTTTGTTTTGTTTCGTTTTGTTTTGTTTTTGAGTTCAAAACATTGATGTTTTTAACCACTACACACACACACAATTTCCCATATACACACTACTTGGTAATGCTCACGTTCAATATATTTCTCTATTTTACGATGCTAAACCGGCAACGTAAAAAGTTGTTTTTATCAACTGCGCGAAACCAAATTAATTCAGAATATCTTGAACGCTCGTTCGCATAAGACGTATTCGTTAAAATTCCTTAAAAGCAAAAATCATAAAGAAAATTTTTTTTAAATAAATTCCACAAAGAATTGTTCTAAAGAAAGTTAAAGAAAATTGAAATAAAATTACAAAATTGAAGAAAAACTATCTGTAAAGAAAGAAAATTTGGGTAATTTATTAAAATTAAACCTCCCAAGTGAAGAACTATTAAAACAAAAGCAAAATAAAATAAAAATTAATTAAAATATTTATTTAATGATAAGATTTTAAAATCTTAAAAAAAGATACATCTACAAAGATAAGATAACATTGAAAAACAATTAAAACCTTTTAAAGTGTAACAAAGTGTTTACGTTTTTTAAATAAATATAACGTTTGGAACTTAAAGTGTCTTTATTAAATTTAAAAAATAATTATTTGTCGACGTCTTGAAAAGACTTTTAATTTACAGCGACTGTTTGAAAACCTTTTAGGTATGATATCATTTATTTGTTTTATATTCCCTATATTTCCTTTATGTTATATGATATATAGCTTGTTTTTATTTATTTACTTGATATACTACATATATTAAGTGGTAGTATATAAATAGAATATCATTTAGGCTCATTTTTTTCTTGATTTCTTTATTTCTTTGTGTGTTTTAATTTCATATTTCATATATTTTTTTATAGTATTTAATATGTGACCTTAGATTTCTTTGTATTTTCATAGTGTTCTCTATTATATCTTTGGAAATTTTTTATAAAAAAGATTTCTTTATTGCTGTAGCTTTTCAGTACAGCCTTATAAAATTTCAAAGTGTTAAACTGTTTTGCTTTTCAGTCACGTATGTTCTGTTTTTAAATCTTTTATACTTTCAAAAACATAAAAATTAAAAGAAAAACTTGAATAAAGAAATCGATATTGTTTCTATTATAATTTTTTTAATAATAAACATATAAAATAATAAATAAATCCATCCCTACTATTTAAGTAGAAATATATAGGGCGTTTATATAGATATGTACATATATACGTACATATGTTAGATCTTTGGAAATTTTCTTCCTTAACTACTATCTCCTGTTTCTGTAAGATATAAACGTATTGAAAACTGATATTTAAACCACTCGTATTCATATATATTATCGAACGTCTGAAACCGCTTTCTTTGTATTAGCATGCAGCTAAATTTCTAATTTATTTAAATGTATTTATGAAGGAATATCTATTTTTATACCATGTTTTATATCATATTTTCACCATTTTGTTTTTAAATTCCAATTATTACAAATTAAAAATGAAACTTTATTTCCTAAGAACTTTTCATTTTCTTCAGGAATTTTTATGCAAGTTTTTATTGAAAAAGGTCAGAAATTCTGAGAGAAATAAATGTAAATAAAGAGGAAAAGCAGTAACATTCCCTTACTTCCATGCCTTGCTATCGATTTCAAAATACATATATTTCGAAAGTTTCATTTTATAAAATAAAACACAAACAAAAGAGAGAATTTTAGTCAAAAAAACAAAGTCATCATCATTTACCAAAATACTTTTTTGTTTGTAATAAAAATTTCCAATGCAATGTTGACCAAAAATTCTGTTTTCAGTGACACGCTAAGAAAACGTGATCCAAGAAACGTGAATTTTTGTATACTATACATCCATCCACACGAATCTGTAGCAACACGCATGTCTTTCTTTTTTAAGGTTAATGCTATTAGTCATGGAAATTTTTACTTGCATGTTGATTTGTTGAATATTTCCTTGATTTCTTCAGTCAGGGCCTCTGTGATGAAATTTAAATCTACGAAAATTCAATTTTAAAAATATTCTATACTATACATGTATATACTATGTATGTACGTACATACAATATAAGAAAACTAAGAAAATATGAATTTTTTTTAATAATATTGGGAATCGATCCAAAATATATGTACATATGTACATATATTTGTACCAATTCCCCACTTTTCCAATTATTTACATAAAATATGAATTTCGTATCCATATGTTGTTTGTGATCAATATTGAAAACATCTTTTAAGCAATATGTTTACGACGTTTTTTTTTCTTCTTTATATTCATTTCCTTTTTGTTTAATTTATTTGTTTTTCTGTAAGTTATTTGGCTAAATAATAAAAACAAAATAATTTTGTTTATTGTTTATAATTGATAGGCTTTTGCTGGCTATTGCCAAATTAAATAAATATTTATAAGGTGAAACCAAAAACAAAACAACAAAAATAAATAAGAAAAAAAAACATTTAAGTACCTTTTTAAAATTCAAATTATTTATACTTATATTTGCGTTTTGTTTTATTTTTCGTTTTTAGATTTCAAAACAACAAGCGTCCAGTCCCAAATCTGGTTCGTCGCCATTGGATAAACGTGTTTTGCAACCAAAACAACCTAAAAATCAACATACAAAAACAACAGCAACAGCAACAGTAACAGCAACAACAACACCATCATCACAAACAACACAGAATAAAGAAGGAGAAAATCAACCGGCGACTACAAATTCTACCAGTTCCAATACTCCAAATACCACTACTACTACCACTGTTAAAAGCGCACAGACTACTACTCAACAACAGCAAAATAAGCCAATAGGCAAAAAAGCTGAGTCAACAACCATTGGTGAGTTCAATTTCCTTCCATAAGACAGACCAGAGTTACAGTTAAAGAGAGAAAACCGAAATTTTGTAGAAATCAAATTTGTGTAGACTTATACGTTCCCCTTCATTCATTTGTACATGCATATATAGAATACAACACTCCACCCAAAAGACCCTCCATAAACTTTAAATTACGTCGTAGTTTAATTAAAGAATTCGTTAAGTGCTCTAAATCATAGCAAAATTTTATGTTTGTCGTCATTATCATAATTTCTTTAACCAATCTATGGTCCATTCAGTTGTATTATGGGAATTACTTTAAATTTTTCTTCAATTTAAAATTGCCTATGTATGTATACATACAGACGCTTTATTGTATAAACAATTCAAGTGTTCATGCATTTTCTGTGATTGAACGCGTGTTCATTCTTGTATCGTATAAAAGGTTAACGTCTAAAATTCTATAAATAAGTCTCCATTATACTACGGCGCGTTCGTTCATACGTATTTTGTATTTGAGGCTTTTTGTTGCTTGTTTTTCATATCGCCTGATCGTTTGTATACATATTAATTAAACTAGAAATAGTAGGCAACAACAATAAGCTATAACTGATAATTTTTTTTATTAGACATAATTTATATACAAACATATACATATATATACCTAATAAAACAATACAGTATTTGGAATTAATCGAAACTTATTTGATAATAAAATACGTATACGTCAGCAAAACAATATCACTTGAATTGAGCTTTATTTTTGTAGGTTAAAGAACCCTCTTAAGTTTATCTTAAACGTGCTTTTTTATGTACTTTCATTTCACGTGCAATCCCCCCTTACTTATTGTCTCTTTGCTTTTAAAGATTAAACTGGTATTAATTTTCCAAAAATTTTTATTTCAGTTGTTTCCAAAAGTGAAACTAATGCTCCTGTGGTAAAGGACAAAAAGAAAGTCAATCAAAAAGTAAGTAACTTACAATCGATTTGTACAAAATAGCATAAATTTAACCACAAAAATCGTTTTTTAGGCAAGTGATTTTAGTAACGTTGGCGATTGGCCAATGTTAATTGGTGGTAAACCAGCGGGTAACGAAATCAAACGTTCTACAAAGAAACAACAACATCAACGTTCTCACACTCAAAAAGAGGATACCTCCTCCTCATCCACATCAAGGATATCAACAAGTGCTATAGGAAAAACTGTCAATAGTGAAAAGACTACAACAACAAGTAGTTCAGAAGTTTTAGCAAAAGAAAATAATAAAAACGAAAAAGAAACAACAGCAACAGCAACAGCAGCATCTACTGCATCTGCATCAAACGCTTCTATTAGTGCCACAAACAGTTCGAATAATAATAGTAACAGTACCAACAACAGTAACGCATTAAAAGAGAAAGAGAATCATGACCCCAAATCCAATAATGGTCAGCCATCAGTACAAACCTCAGTCGTCGTTGGTGGCAACAGTGAAGCCACTACCAGCAGTAATGGGGGAAATGGCATCAATAAGAAAATTCCCAAACACAAGTGGAGACCTTTGCAAATCGATTTGGCCAAATCTAGTCGTTCCAAATCAATTGGCCGGCCCACACGTAGAGGTATCTCATCACAACAGCAACGCTACCATGAGCGCACCAGTCAACGGAACGAAGGAAATGCGCCAGAGAGACGTTCAAATGCCGGGCAGCAAAGTGAACGGTCAAATGCCGGAGTTGGCCACAAAAAAGCTGGCGGCCATAATGAGCGCATTGATTCCTGGCGTAGCGGCGGCGGCACCGAACGCTCAAACGATCGGGAATATGAACGCTCCAGTGGTCGTACGCAACGGCGCTTCCGCACGTCCTACCGGGGCGGCCGTCAAGGCCGTGGAGGATTCTCAAGATCGGGACCAGGTCGTACGACATATCGCATACCACGCCATCTGTTAGTCAGTGGCGAATATCCCACTGGTACAGATCAGTCATATATCCTAATGGGTACTCATTATTATGGACCCATGCCTGCTGCTTATCTTGAAATGGATGCTCAAAGTGTCAAAGAAGCCATTAAAAAACAAGTGTAAGTATTTACTCTACAAATCATCTGTAATTCTTAAACTAATTGTTTGTTTTTCCTCTGCTGTTTAGTGAATATTATTTTAGTGAAGAAAACCTTACTGGCGATTTCTTTTTACGCCGCAAAATGGACGACGAAGGTTGCATCCCAGTTACTTTGATCGCTTCATTTCATCGGGTTCTGGCTTTAACAACTGATGTTGCTCTTATCATAACGGCCATCAAGGAGTCTGAAAAATTAGAACTTCTTGAAGGCTATAAGGTACGCACAAAAACTAATCCTACAATCTGGCCTATTAAAGATGTTCTGGATTCGACGTCATCTGGAACTCCTCAATCATTAAGCGCTGTAAGTGCAAATCGCTCAACTGCAGCCACACCAGCAAAGCCTACTGAAAACGCTAGTACAAGTGCTGACTCTAAAACGACTGCAAATGAGTCCTCAAACTCGAACTCAAATACAAATAATAAATCGGATGAAAAATCCGCTGCTTCTTCAGAAGTTAAAAGTGACAAGACTTCAAGTACGAGTCCATTGTCTGCTGATGCAAATGAAGCTATTACATCAACACCAAATACCTCGCCAATCATAACCTATGTACCCGAAGTGCCTCTGCCACCGATATTGACCTCACCCATGGCTACGAAACCATTGAGCTGTATACCACCACCACCGGTGCCACGTAATTCACATAATCTTATACCCACCATGTTGTTGCAACAACAAGAGAGACAAACACGGCCTGCCCCTGCTTTAAACGCAATTAGTGCGCTCACAAAAAAGGTGGAAGCTGTGGTGGCGGCTGAACAGCAATCAACGGGTGGAGCGGTATCTCAACTGGCTGATCATTTGAGTGGATTGGCAGAGAGTGTTAAAACTCAAGCCAAGCCTACGGTAACTTCGACACCGGTTAGGAAGACGACGACAGCAAAGAATAATGACAACAAATCCAAAGCTAACGATGAGACAGCGGAAACGACAGCTACAGATGCTAATGATAATGCTACCGAAGGGATGTGGAAAGAGGTAAAGAGACGCTCTAAATCAAATGCTAATAAAGATATTAAATCAGCTACAAACTCAACACAAATGTCATCATCACAATTGCCACTTGAATCCTCCTCTGTTTCCACAACCACTGTCACCTCAACCATAACCACTTCCAATCCCTCAAAATCTACCAATACCGTTTCCTCGAACTCATCCACCTCTGTCATAAATGTCACCACCTCATCAAACGCTTCCTCTTCCAAAAATGTCAACAACAACAATAAAAACAACACCACCACTACAACAGTCAACAATTCCTCCTCTGCCTCCTCTAAAACAGCTGCATTCTCCTCCAACGCAACCGGCGGCGGCGGCGGTCAACATCATGGCGAGAAGGAAGAACTAGATTTTCAATTCGACGAAGAACTTATGGATTCCATACCTGCTACTGGACGCGTTAATAATTTTACCGAACACTATTCCGATGATGACGAATCTGACTACGAGTTTGCCGATCGTGATATTAATAAACTGTTGATTGTTGCTCAAGTACAAAGAGCCCCCAAACATGAAGGCTACGACCGTACTGCTGATTATACCTCACGTACAAAAATTACTCAGGATTTGGAAAATGTAATCAACGATGGCTTAGCCAATTACGAAGAAGACTTGTGGGTAACTGGCAATAATTATCGCACAGTCAATGTGATTTCTCAGGAAGATTTCGAAAAGTTATCGGCAAGTCAAAAACCGCATTATAAACAAATACAACAGCGGCCACCACCACCTCCACCCGCCTACGATGATGAAGACTTGAATAATACCATGAATACAACCCTAAATTCCACGATTAAATCTCGTCGTGCCCGGTTCTATGCTGCACCAAATAACCATACCCTTGATCTACGTACACCACGTAAACGCAAAACCCGCCACTCCTCAAATCCACCCGTTGAAGCTCACGTGGGTTGGTTGCTCGACACTGTTGAGCATAGACCACGTACTACTTCGATGGGCTCGTCAGCGGGCACATCGCCTACAACATCATCGTATGGCTCATCGGTACCGCAATCATTGCCTGTCTTCCAACATCCTTCACATGCTCTCCTCAGGGAGAATAATTTCACCCAGCAAGCATATCACAAATATCATTCACGATGCCTCAAAGAGCGTCGTCGTTTGGGCTACGGACAATCACAAGAAATGAACACTCTCTATCGTTTCTGGTCATTCTTTTTGCGTGAGAATTTCAACAAAACCATGTACAACGAGTTCCGTAGTTTGGCTTTGGAAGACGCAAGCAATGGCTTTAGATATGGCCTGGAATGTCTATTCCGCTTCTATTCGTATGGTTTAGAAAAGAAATTCCGTCCGCATATCTACGAAGATTTCCAAGATGAAACCATTGCTGATTATGAAACAGGTAAGTTGAAAATATTCTAAAGAAAATGAAGAAATCATGAAATCAATTTTTACTTTACCTTTTACTTTTTTTTTTAAAAGGACAACTATATGGTTTGGAGAAATTCTGGGCCTTTTTGAAATACTTCAAAAATGCCGATAAATTGGGTGTACAACCGAAATTGGCTGAGTATTTGAAAAAATTCAAAACCATTGAAGATTTCCGTGTTGTCGAGCCAGAGATCAATGAAATGCTGCAAGGTGTGGGCAGTTTAAATCGTGGCCGTAATTTCCAACGTCACCGCAGTGTATCGGAAAGTGACGGCACTAAAGTCACTATAGTGGGTGGTGGTCGTAGACCCAATACTACCATAACCAATCGCAGTGATTATGTGGGCAATAGGCCGCAACAAAATAATTACCAACAACAACAACAACAACAACACAATAACAACTACAATCAAAATAGTAACAATCGTAGACGTACGGGTTCCTTTGGCAGCAGTACTGTACGAGTACGTAGCGGTTCATTGGGTAATAAACCGCAGATAGCTAATCGTAATTATCATTATGGTTCACCCAACGAACTAAGACGTAGTGGTGCTGGTGGTAATGGCAGTAATACGGGTTTAAATCGAAACTATAGACAACAACAACATCAACATCAGCAACAACAACAACAACAGCATAAGTCAAAATTAGCTGCTGCTCAGCAACAACAAAAAGAAAACAACATTAATAAGCAACAACAACAACAGCAAACTACGATAGAACAACAAACTAAAAAATCAGCATCAGCGTCGTCAGCGTCAGTAGCGGCGGAAAACTAAAGCGAATTAATGCGAAGAAAGAAAGAAAGAAAAAATTCATTTGTTCCTCCTCTACAAAAAGAAAAAAAAAAATTTAATGATTAAATAATTTTTCTTTTTTTTTTATTAAATAATTATATATTATTTTTCTCTTTATGAAATAAAATTAAGCGATATTTTTATGCTCTAGCTTATAATGATAAAATATTTTCTCTATTATTATCATTATTCCTTAATATTTTTGATTTATTATTACTGTTGCTAACTTCTGGAAAAAAAATTTTTTTTGAGTATTTTCACTAGAACAAACCATGCCAATTTTTTTTACTAAGCGTTAGAAGTTAATGAAAATTTCAAAGATCATTTAAAGAAACGAATACATAGATATCAAACAAATACGATATATACTATTTTAATGTAGAAATTCAACTGTAATTTATAAATATGAGATATTTAATTTGCTTTCAGTTAGTCCATCTCGAACTATTATTTTCTTAAAAAGATTTCATTTTTCTTTTCGTTAATTTATTTTTCTATAAACCATTATTATTGCCGGTCAAAAAAAGAAATGAAAGTTTTGAAAATGCTCAAAAATTAGAAAAAAAAACAAAAAAAATGTTAAACAAATTTTTGTTGTTTTATTATTATTTTTCCTTATATTAGTAATTATTTTTTTATTAATATTATTTTTTTCATGTTATTAAAATTATAAATTAAAAAATTAAACACAAAAAATATGAAAATTAATATAATTATATTTGCTAAAAGTGACTTTATTATGTATAATTTGTAAAAACAATTAATTTCTTAAAAAAAAGAAAAAAAAAATAAAAAACCAAACCAGGGACCGAGGAAACAAAAACAAAAACGAATACACGAATTTTGTATTTTTTTAACCCTGATGACGGCCAACAATTATTGTAAAAGAATACTAGTAAACGAAATATTTTCAAAACATAATCTTTACAACACAGAAATAGGTAGGACTTTGAATATTTTTATATTTCAAAACGTAATACACAGTTTTCCTTCAAAAAATCATTTTTTATTTGTCAATATTTCAATTCTGAAAATTGCAAACAACGTAATAATTTCTATTTTTGAATTTTTATCTTAAAAGTCAACAACTTTTCGAGATAAATAACTATTTTAACTATGTTTATCGTATTTTAAAAGCGGTATATATTATAAAAAATTAAATTCCATTGAAATTCATTTGCAATTAAAAAAACTTTTATTTAAATCTTTTAAGTGAAAATGAAAGAAATAAAAAAAAAACAAAATTGGTTGGCTGTTAATTTGTGTTTGTGTACTTTTCTTTTTGATTATGTTAATAAAACATAGCAAAACTTTTTAAAATATTTTATTTTTTTACATAAAATTATTAAAAACAAAAGAACAATTACATTGAATACGAAACCAATACTATTTAGAGAAAACCAAAACAAACAAAACAAAAAGTTCTATGAAAATAACTATGAAAACAAACAAAAAAGAAATTAAATACTAACACCCTACATACATACATACAACCAGACAAACATACTTCACACTAGCAAAGAAATATAGTTTTATATTAAGTTAAACAATCATTATAAAACAATGAATTAAATTTTAATTATATACATACATATATAAATTTTACTAAACTTGAAAAACAAGATACTAAAAATTAATGTGCTGCCCAGTGCCAAGCTTGTTAGGAGAAGTTTTATTTTTTTCATTTAATATTTTCTTGATGAAAATTATAAAAAAAAAAAATATAAAACGAAAAGAAAAATATATAATATATTTATAACTATAACAATTATGTTTATAACTTATATTATATAAAAGAATGTAAAGAAGTTTAATTTTGTATTCTAATTGATGAATTAATTCTCTTTTTGTAAATATATTTAATCTTTTTCTATAATTAGTTCCATTAAAAAACAAAAATTGAAAAAAAAAAACAATTTTAATTAATTATTAACTATAAATTTTGAATTTTTTTTGTTATTAGTGCATTAAGCTTTACTTAAAAAAAATTATATAAAAAATAAAAAAAATTAAATATCGGATTTTAAACATTTCCGATGCTAAAAAAAAACTGAAAAACAATATTTTGGCTTTTTAAAATTTTAGTTTATCTTAAAAAGGAAAAAAAAAGAAAAACTATATTTGATATTTTTATAAACAATACGATATCGGCGAATGTGCTGTCAGAGTATGTAAATATTTGGCAAACAAAACATATTTTAAACTTGGTTTAATCTTTAGGAGCATAATATTAAAATATCACATCCTTATTTCTAAAGATGACACAAACATGTTGCCTTTAATCTATTACAAAGTTGTATAAAAACCTAAATAAGGCGGATTAATTGGTAATGTTTGCTCTTATTCTTACAATTTCATATAAATCTAAGTATTGGTTTTCGGCATATACTTTTGTTAGGATGCTGTGTAGTTTACAAAGAAATACAAAATCTAGGTACCATTTATGTTGAGATTTCATTTGGAAAAACCAACTACACCATTATGCTTAACAAATTATAATCGAATATTGAAGTTTCCACAATACATACAATTTTTCTTAAAGTCAAACGTTGACTATATTTGAAAAATTTTTTTGTTAAAATATCTATGAATTAAAACTAATGAAAGAGATAGCAATTTAATTAGTTTTGGATATGTTCTGGAAACGAAATACATTTTAAATCCTTTGAGGCCAGATTATATATTGCAAATATTGTTTGTTTTCGATATTTAAACCGAAATTATGTTCTTAATTCAATATTTATAAATATATTTTTTTAAATTGTTTTTTGCTAACATAATTAATACGATAGAATCTAAAATGGATAGAATGTTTTAACAAACAAATATTGCGAAAGTGAATTTACAAAATTCGATTTGCTAGTGAAATCGAATTTTATTTTTTAATTTCTAAAAATTATATTTATTTTTGTTTAGAAAACAATCATTGAATAGCGATTAGAAACGAAAAATGCAAAACGATTTTATAGTTTATCACGAAAGTTGTAAAGGAACTTAAATTATGGAAAAACAATTTCAAAAATTTTTCAAAGAAAACAGTCAAATTTATATTAAAATTCATCGCACAAATATACATAGATAGTCAACATAGGTAATGCGTAGGACAGCAAATCAGAAATAAAGATCTTTGCGATTTGCTTATTTTCACTGAAAATCGATCATTATAGCTAGTTATAATATTCTATATGAAATTTAATTTATAGAACACATTCACGGGAAACATCGTTTAAAAAATTTTTAAAAAATTTTGTTCACTTCAGCGTTAGAAATTCAAATTAATTATTGGCGAAATAAATTAATTTTGCCATATAAACGAATCCAATGGATAAACTTTGCTGAATTTTTAAATTCGTTTTAAATGCAGTATATGCAGTATTTATAATGGAATTTTAAAACTTTTTGAATATTTTTCTACATTGTTATTAATTCAAGATTTAAAATTATGCTGAAATGTATTATCCGCACTATTTTCCTAAATTATGTATGTCACACCTCCTTGTCAATCTCAATACATTTTTAAATCGATTTACTTCCTATCACGTTCCCGATGTTTTTTAAATTAAGTTGTTAACAAAAAAATATTGAAAATCTTTAAATTTTAAATACGTAACGGATTTATTAAAATATGCAAAATGTTTGATAGTGAGAAATTTATAAAATTTTCGTTTAAGTATAGGTAGACCCCATACTATGCAGATTTTATGAAAAATTCTTGAATTTGTAAAATTAATTTTTTTTTAAATTTAATAAAGAAAACAAACTCACACAATTCTTTGTATATTTTCCTTCAGCCAAATTAAAACGGACAATTCAAAGGGAAAGTGGAAAAATCCATAAAATTTTTTTTTAATTTTAATTTCTCATTTCAAGAATTAAATTAATGGATCTATTGTAAACCGAATTTTCGTTGTGTGCTAGAATCTAAAATTTTTTTCAGAAAATTTTGTTTTTTCGGGAAAAATTTTCAAATGTTGGCAGTTAGTTGCCGTCGTTATTTATCACAGTTGATAATGAAACTGAAGTTCAGTTGTATTTATATTTAATTATTCCAGTATTTATTTTATAACTTCCTTGTGTAATACATATTCCTTAGGCCATTACATATTTGGAAACAAATTTTAAATTTTATAATTAAATCTTGTTTGTTGAAGATTCTACCTGTTCGTAATGAATGGGAAATGGGAAATATTGAGAAAAAAAATATTGAAAAACTAAAATAATTTTATATTAACAACAACTACTATTTACAAGCAAAGTTAAAAAATATTCTGTATATTTTATAAAATTATTTAAAATATTTAATGCTTCTTTACATTCTTTTAGATTTTTAATTATAAATATTTCAGTAAATATATTTTGTTTTTCGTTTTAAAGGCAAATAAAAAAAAATTATTTTAAATTATTAATAAATTAAACAAAATAAAAACACTATAATTTTAAGTTTTAAACAAATTTGAAGCCAACTTTTGAGCATTAGTATAAGAACACCAAAAACAGCGCGTATTTATAAAGGCAAAAAGAAAAGGATTTTCTTCTATAAAATATTGTAAATCACTAACATACGCATATAAAACCTTAAAGGAATACATGAAAAATTTTTATACAAAAAAAAAAGAAGAAAAACACACAAATTAATTATTTATAAAAAGCAAAAACAAACAAATAAATTAAAATCATAATTAAAAAAGGAATAAATGAAAAATAAGCAGCAGGCAATAAATCCTACAACACATACATAAATATTATATGTAATCTAATGATGATAAAGCAAATTGTTTAAATAAAACATTTTTATTAAATTATTTTTCTATATATATTATTAATACGTATGTATGTAAAAAAGAAAGAAACAAAATAATTTATATTTATAAAAAAAAGAAACAATTACAAAAATATTCAATTAAAACTATTCCTTTAGAAAAAGGAACCTCAATTTATAGTTTTTAATTACTAAAAAAATAAAATTTGTCAAGTCCATATACATAAGTATGTATGTTTATCTTTTATAATGTTATACTTTAAAGTAATTCTAATTTGAAATTTAACAAGCGAATGCCTTTGATAGCAATTGACTGTTATTATCCTATAAACATTTCTAGGCGATCGCTTATGTTCGTTATACTACATGCAGTAGATTTTTATTTATTTATTGTAACATTTCTTTTTATTGATTGATTTTAAACAATTATTTTATGCTTAAGAACTTTTTCAAAAACTTTCCATAAAAAAAAATTATAAAAATAGTTTTTTTTATGCGATATTTATAAATTACGATGTATTTTAAATATGTATGTATGTCGCAAAAATATATTCGAAGAAAAATCTTAAGCTTAAAGAAAAAATTTTAATAATTTTATTACTTTATTGGTTTCCAATGGCAGTAGATAGATGTTAGAACTAATTCGATTTAAGAATGAAAAATTATTTCTTGTTATTATTTTCATTTCATTAAAAATGTTTCAAAATCGAAAACTTTATCCTGTTCTGTTTCTGCAAGAAAAACGATTTTAAATGACATCCTTTAATTCCCAATAAAATTGTTATTAATTTCATTTCAGTAAAAATGTTTCAATTTCGAAAACTTTATCCTGTTGCGTTTTTGCGAGACGAACGATTTTAAATGACTTCCTTTAATTCCCGCATAAAATACAAATTTCGCCGGAAATTTCTCGTCCATATGAACGACATGAATGTTAATGCCCTGAACAACCTTCTTATCGTTGATCGGATATGTAAAACTTCTAGTGGTCTGAAGATGTTACGTAGGATTTTTCTCTCAACTATTCTCATGACTGCTGCATCGGTGCATAACTGCTATCGCACTTTAGAAAAGCATGGAGAGGATGACCGACTTGTAGAGCTCTGGAGAGGGCTCGGGTGCTTAATTGCCCACTGAAATCTTAATGATCTTGCTAAACTAAAAATTAAATAAATTCCCAAACAACATTGAAGGTGCGATTATCGGCCGTAATCTGGGATCCGATATGCCACATGTCACCACCTGTCCTTAATGCATAGTTCGTTTTGCCTTAATTTACTGCCAGGCATATCTTGATAAACTCTCGTTCAGTAGCGCTACAGGCAAGCAATAATATCTTGCTTGGTACGCCTAATGGAGTCAATATCCACAGCGTATGCAAGCAACTGGACTTTTTTGTAGTAACTAGTGCCAGCGCGATGAGTTAACACCTTCTACAAAACACTCTCTATGATGAAATTCGATATACAAGTTTTATTCGAAGTAGGAGAGGCGATAATAGTGCCCGAATTCTAGATTGTTTCTTATTTATGTATATCGTCAGCTCAAATTTGAAAGGAAATATGGTTTAAAATTTGGTTTAATGCGGTTTCTCTGTAAGCTGTGTTTGATATTAAACGTGTCTATACATTCAACATTCAGTCTTAATATTTTTCAATGGGTTTTTGTTGCCTGATAATAATTTTTATTTAAATTTTTTTATTTTTATTTTAAATTTTTTTATGTCGTATTAATTTCCTCATATGGAAGAAATGAAAATTTTCTTATTAAATTATTTAATTTTCTTTATATATATTTTATCTTTTTTAATTATTTTTTTTTAAAATTTTTTTTTTATAATTTATTTTTTTTTAAATTTTTTTGTTGTTTTATTTCTTTTTAACATTTTATTTTTTTTTAACAAATTTTTCTTCAATGTTTTTACATTTAATTCTTTTTTTAAATTATAAAACCTTTACCAAATTAATAGACTAGATTATAAGACTAAGCTTACAAAGCCGTCTTTTATATATGTGGTAGAGAAGCCTACAGATGGTGATAGTTATCGGGGATTGTTTTTTGTGTTTTACTCTTAGAGAAAAGAAGACCTGATGTTGTTCAACTTTAGTTAGTTCGCGAACTACTAAACCGTTTTAGAGCTAAGTCTTGAGAAATTTTGTTAAGCCTTAGAGGAAAAAGTTCGCTGTAATTTGTGAACTATGTATTGTCTGTCATTCTATTTCTATCTATCTACTGTGGTTTCTCATACAGCATTAAAAATTTAATGTTTTTGTAATGTTCAGTTGTATTTTCTTATTTAGTTATTATTATTTTATTTTTATATGTCGAAAATAACATGAAAAGCCTCAAGTTTTATATGAATTATTTATGTTTAGTTTCTATTTTAAAAAATATAATTTTTTCCATTTCCATGTAAATAATTAAATTATAAAAATAATAATGTTTCATGTTTAATTACTTTCAAATTATTTTTATTTGTTGTTTGCTTAACAACTTACCACAAGGTCCTTGGGTCTATAAAAATAAATCTGCAAGTAGTTTCTATTAATTATTTTTTTTATTGATTGCAGATTTTTATTTGTATCTTTTTTCAATTTTTCATGTTTGTACAACTCTTTATATGTGTATGAGAGTTTCCTTTTTATATATGAAAAGTTAAAATAAAAAACAAAAAAGAAAAATAAAAAAGTGATAGATTTTTAAAAAACCCGCATATAAAAATAATCAAATAATAAATAAAATTAAATGAAAAGTTTATTAAACAAAAATTATTAGTTTATAGTTATATGAAATAAAATATAAAATAAATACTACTGCAACTAATTATTATAAATAAATAAAAAGCAAAGGAAAATGAGAAAAGAAAAGAAAATATACAATAAATACAATCTAATCTAAACTATTTAAATATAGTATATAAACTATTAAGTAAATAAAACTGAAAACATTTCTTATTTATATAAAATTATAAAAAAATAAACTGCTAATTAGTAATTGAAAACAAAACAAAACAAGACAACTAATGTTAATATGAATTTAATCGACAGAAAAAAAACAACAAAACTACATGAATTTAAAGAAAATTAATAAAAAGAAAAAAAAAATACTGATGAATTAATCAAATGCTGTTTATTTATATCTTATGTTCTGACTATAAGGCGTAGTAAAAGAAAATCTGTTCCTGAAGGCTATTTAATACACTTTAAACATTTCGTACATTCAAGACAAGATTCAATCCGCAATGCAGCGAGTGACTTCTTTCGTTCACAAAGTGCGCTCGTAAAAGCCTTATTGGCAATAGGCAACAGCATATTTAACTGCAGTTGGCGCATAATGCAGGGTCTCCTTTTTTAGGACAGGGCAGAGGCCACTGGGTTTCCAATCATCTAACCACAGTGGTGCATACAGACCAGAGATCAGCAATGAATCGTTTTTTCGCTACTCATAAGTACTCATGAAATTTTGAGTATGAGTTAGTCAACAGTATTGAAATTCAACTACTCTGATTCATTCGTACTCACTACAACATTGATTTATAAGTACAGGTTGCAATGAGTATTAATGAGTACGTTGACATCAAGCTCATAACATTCGAAATATGTTTGATTCATACGCCTACTCATTCAGATTCATAAATTTAGAAAAACACTTATAATACTCATAAATGATTCGAGTGATTCGAATCATTCATCAAAAATTACAGTCTTAGTTGTTGTTGCATTTACAAAAAAAGAAGAAAGAAAAGGACAAATACAGAGACAGCAAGCAAAGCAGACACACAATCTTCTAGTGAGTATTGTAGTGTTTGTACGCGAATCATACTTAAATGTCTAAGTTAAGTAAGAGTACGATAAGTACTTCAAACTTTTAATATGAGTAGTATGAGTATGATATTAAAATAAGTATGAATGCGTATAAGTATCAGAAATTATGAATATGATGTGAATCTACTTATATTTGTGAATACTCATTGCTGATCTCTGGTACAGACTATCAGCTTGTTGTCCCCGCCCATATAAAACTCAAAACCATGCCACCAGTGTTCTTTTTAAGCCACTGAGATATTTACACAGGTGTTAATTTTACACTAAATCCTCTAGAACACTATTAAAACCAAGTCGGTGCTCACCACATTGTCGAGTATAATATTATGATTTCAATGTGCAATTGAGTGGCAGAAACTACTGGCAGACGACCAAATTAATATTATACATGTATGCTAGTCCTCCCATTCTTCTAAGGGGTAGAGGCATGGACACTTAGCCTATGCAAAGTCTTCTTGGCGATGATTTACGCATTGAAATTAATAACTTGCTGCATGTAGTTCTTCATCTTGTTAATATTCAACGGCTACGCGGGCTCTCTTAAGAGATAAAGATGTTCCGTTTAGACAGTTATTTAATTCGGGGATTAGCTGATATCGACGAATAGGGCGACCTTTTCCGTTTTGAAAGGATCAATCATAGATTGGTGAGCGAGCTCGCGAAGTTGAGGCATTTGGAAGTAAGCGCCAATGTTGCAAACATTACACTGCCGGAAGGTTGTGAGTCAATTCTCCTGGTTAATTCCTATTTTTCTATTAAACAATAAAAATAGTCGGCATAGTTGAAAACTGTTACTACCATCACATACTTAGTGATACATTCAAAATTATGACTGACAAATATAGTTTATTTCCCGGCCAGAGTAATTCTACGTAGACTAATAGGATTAAAGTTGTTCTACAACTGTTTTTGACTTTGCTAACACACATTAGTTAAAGTACAATTACTCCTACCACACCTATCAAGGCGTATGGAATGTAACAGAAACAAAAAATGTCGGTATTCCACTTAACTAAGCTGTATTGAGAGCAGCAATAAATTCTCGAAATGTTAAATTGTCTCAGTCTAAGCAATTACAACAAAAATAATAACGAAATAAGCCTTAGTTAGTGGGTGTGAGACGATAAGCTATGAAAAATAGCCAGGAACTGGCATGACAAGTGGGTAGTTTGGCATACCTCAAGTAGCAAAAGAAGGAAAAAAAAAAATAACGAAAGAAAGAAAATAAATTAACACAGAAATTTCTAAAACATGTGAAGAAGCAACAACTGGAAAACAGGCGTACATACCCATCTACCATACCATACATATGTATATACATATGTACGTTGGCTAAAATGCCAGCATGGCAAAAATCCTGGCTAAATTGATAGTTTATTTATAACAGTTTGTACAGTTTGTTTGGTGGTGTAGGAAAATATATTGGATTTTTAGATTCTTTGGTTTGTTCAAGAAAAACATTAAGAAAGATAGTTGAATACATAAGTGCTGTATGCTTAATGCTGTATTCTGTATGGGCTTTTAAATACACAGGGAACAGGAAGTGTAGTAGCTAAGATGCCAAGGATATTGCTAAGCATTTGACATCTGGTTAAATGCGTTTTCATATGAAGGCAACTGCACCTACTGCCTTTGGTCAATATGTTTGTCTATAAATATATGTGTATGTGTGTGTGGTTGTTTACACACATTAATATTAATATTAGTTCTATAAATTAATAGTTATAACTTGATCCATGCACCAGATGTGTACAACCTACTTGTGTGTGGAATATTAAAAAGCCGTATAAAGAAATTGATCAACTTTTTGTTTTTTATGAGGCGACGAGAAAAAAAAAGAATAAAAAATCTAAAAAAGGAAACCAAAATTCATTTTGTTTGAAATTATAATATTAAAAACCTTAACATTCTTTAATATGCAACAATGTAACAAACATACGGAAAAGAAATTTTAAACCTCAGTGGAAAAGAAGTGTTTTTCTTCCATTGGCTTCTAGTTGTAAACTTCGTTTTCAGACGGCTATAGTCATTTATGAGTGTCTGAGAGTCTCATAGAGTTGAGACTACATCAGAGATCAGCAATGAGTATTCGATAAGATGAGTAGAATCGTATCATACTCATAATTTCTGATACTTATACACTCTATTCATATGGAAAGTTTGATGTTGTTAATTTCGACTTTCCATAACTCAACATTTACAAGAATCACAAAATATGTAAGTATGATTCGCGTACGAACATTAAAATACTCACTAAAGGGTTGTGTGTTGGCTCTGCTTGCTGCTCTGTCTTTTTTGCTTATGAGTCTTTTTTCTTTTTTTTGGTAAATGCAACAATAACTAAGGCTGTAAATTTTGATGAATGGTTCGAGTCTCTCAAATCATTTATAAGTATTATAAGTATTTTACTAAAGTTATGAATCTAAATGAGTAGGCTTCTGAATCAAACATATTTCGAACGGTATGAGTTTGATGTCAACCTTGTACGCATACTCATTGCAACATGTACTTATAAATCAACGTTGTAGTCAGTATGAATGAACCAGATTAGTTAAATTTCAATATTGTTGACTCAGTTATATTCAAAATTTCATTAGTGCTTATGAGTAGCGAAAAGACGATTCATTTCTGATCTCTGTACTATATGCGAATGCGGCCTGTATGTAGCCAACAACGAGATGGAACTGGCTTTGTTTTTGATACAAAATTGGTACCTAAAGAATGTCTAAATTCAATGGTGTGCAACTTTTATTCACGGCCAACAAGTTGAACAGGGAAGCAATATCGAGAAGAGGACAAAAAAGGGATCTGAATGAAATATACTAGTGTTTCAACTCCATAGGCATGAGTTGCGGACTGTTGTATAGGGCCCCATTCATTGGATTTATATGGCTTTCTTCAGCCTAGTTATAGAGTCGGACAGTTTTGTTTTTGGCTCATTACTTTGGATAAGAACGGGCAACGTGGAATCACAAACAAGCTACGACGGATTGGCTGTTTGAGTACTACATGAATTAAACGAATCTGTTTTCAGGCTGAACTCGCCGTAGTCTAAAAGGTAGCGTGTTGGCTTATTAGATTTTGGCCCTCGAATCTAACCGCAGGTTAGACATCTTCATCATAACGAAATATTCCTTTCGGCAACTTTCTCTCAGCAGTCTTCTGGGAAAAAAATTTGCCAAGAACAGTTTCTTAAAAATCCGTCATTCGGAGTCCGCTTTAAACACTAGGTCCCATCACTCATGTATAAAATTAACACACATCATTAATGATGTGAGAAACTAGATCGTAATCCTGACTGAATAATGACAAATTATGTATGCATGTATGTATGTTTTAAGGCTAATAACTACCATACATTGTTATATCTGAATCTACATGATTCATGACAAAGTATGTCATGTATTCCACGTAGGTCCATATGCCTGAGACAATCCTGTCTGCCATTCCAATACTCCGAACGTCTTTTTTCCATTGGTAAGGAGATAACTCTTGGATCGAATTACCGACTATAAGATTCTAGAGACCACGTTAATCTCTGCTTTGAGAATTTTTATTCCAATTAGGTCCATGTGGAACAGTGATAAGCTTCGAATAATAGTTTGGTATAAACATTTGCATCGATGGTCATGCAAAGATTAAGTTCTTATTAATGAGCACTTTTTATGTCATTGCCCAGCTTTCGTAAGATTGAGAACCTAATGTTTTGGAGGTGATACTATACGAAACATAACTCATCTCAGAGAAATGGACTGGAAAAAGTTAAAGAAGTTTGTACAAGATATAGACTTTCTATAGAAAGTAAGATGGTATTCCTAATGGTGAGCAACATGCCTACAATTGGCATGAGACCCTAGGTTGGTCTCCTCTCCCACCTACCTACCTATTCGGTGCATGCTAGTCTATGCATCCCATTGTTATGTGGTTAAGAATCTTCGACTATCTATGGAAGGTGGTCGAACTGGATAGCATAAGGCTGGTAATTGTGTTCTTTATGAGGCTTTGCGATAAATTTTCACCGGATTTCTGCAGAGTATGGAAACATATAGAATAGTTCGAGACGATATAGTATCTTCCTTGCCGTTGTCCTACAGAAGAAAATTTAACACACTGGAAGTTGTTTTGAAGGTTTCAACTCTCTATCGGGAGCCGATATTATCTTGTGGGATTACACAGCCTGATTAGCGTGTACCAATTCTTCTCATTGATTTTTGTTTTTTCTATTAATTTTCACTTTCAAACAGTGAATCTCGAACGGGCCTCCTCGCTGAAGATGGTTTTTTGTGAAAAGAGTGCAGTATGTTGGCCGGACAGAGAATCCATTTTGAAGAAACAATTTTAATATTTGTAAGTGTTGTTGAATGCTATATTCACCTATGGTGATATGGCGAAACAGACTGATTGAATGACAATTAATTTGACAGCTGTAGCTTCAATATGACGGCCGTTATTAACTTTCGGAAAATCCTATAGTCCTTGGGTCATAACTAATAATAAAATTAATATTGAAATACCAGTCTTTCAAGTTGTAGGATATTTTTTAAACATGGCCCCCAACTATGTTCCAGTTGCCCAAACCAATCCTTAATATGCTGTAACATAAGTTCAGCTTGTTTCATGTTTTTTGTTTTGATTTTTGCAACTTAAATTCGTAGAAAATTACTTTCAGAAAATTAAACAATTGATACTGTTTAGTTGTATACTTCACGCTTTAATAAATATCTTAAGCATGGGAATAAATAAGTGCTGCTTTGGTTCAATTTCAAAACCCATAGACATGTTGGCAATTTAATAGCCTACCTTTAAAGTGTAGGAATATATACGTGAAGACTTGGGTAACCTGTTTATAAATATATAAACGGGGAAATTATATATTTATTCCCTTTTCCTTGGTTTTGAAGGGACATATGACTGTTGCTAAGCATCTGCCGCCTCATGTTTTAATTATTTGTTTTTCCTTTAATTTTATTTTCATTAATCGATGTTTTTCCCTTTAAGCAGGCGATTGTTGCAGATTCAAGGATGATAGGAAGTTCATAGAAGAAATTTCCAATGTATTGGATGTAGGAAAGTAGTAGGCAGGGGTCAAAGTTCATAAGTAAGCCTAAAGAAGCTATTAAAAGCTTTACTTCCTTTAAGGCGGCAGGATTCGGTAAAATTTTCCCAGCACTTCTACAAAATTAGATGAACAGCGTATCAACTCATATGTTCGAAATTTAAAACGCCTAGCTAACCCACGCGTACCCATTTAAAAATTGACAGAAGACATGGTTAGTGTTTATACCATCACCTGAAAAACACAACTATGCGAACGCAAAGGCTTTTCGTCCGCTTAGCCTAACCTTCTTATTGCTCAACAATATGTAGCGGAATGTAGACACCATTTTGAAGAATAAAATATCTGATGAGAGGCTGAGACTTACTCAACAAGTTCAGAGGAGACCGTTCTACACGAAGCCATCCATTATGTAGAGATGTGTTCCTAGCTGATAAACTATATGCTCCTGTAGTATATATTGACACTGAGAGAACGTTAATACATTACAATACTTCAATCACCGATACAACAATCCAGTTCTTAGGTAAGTTTCAGGTGGACCAGGCGTTGATTATCTCTATTGGCCATATTCATGTGCACCCTTTCATGTGAATCACCACTATTTATGGTCGTTTGAGGATATTACCCGAGGAATGACTTTAACCAGTATGCTACGCGGACGATGTGCTAATACTTCTACGGGGTAAGAATCCGAACCATTTATGCAGAAGTGGCCAACACGTCCTAAACATAGTATTCCATTGGGCGTGACCAAAAGGTCTGAATGTGAATCCGAATACAACCGAAGTATGTTTATTTGCGAGAAAGAAGAATGTTGCTTCATGTGGAAGCCCACGATTTGTGGCATAGACTTTAGGATACCCAAAGAAATGAAATACGTAGATGTTTTACTGGATAGAAAATTGACATGGCGCAGTATATGCAAAATAGAATGGCAAAGGTCTACAGATGCTGGTCCATACTTATAAAAGTTATAAGTTTTAAATGGAATCTTACCCCAAGCATTGTCTCGAAGCCTTCTTAGTCTTTTAAACTTTTCCTCTGCTTACAGGGCAAAGTGAAAATACTTATTAACGACAGTGGGATATTCCACTCTATTGAACTCTATAGATTCATTAGCGAGCTGTCGCAAAGTGGGCTGTGTTTTATTGTTTCATTGTATTCGAGGGAAATATAAAGAATTGTTCCCGATAATCGCATATTTTCCTCTACGTGGCAGGCATCGTAGAGCATATATTTTCATGATCAAATGGCTAGTGGGTTGCATAATACATTACAAAGAAAATTACTATCTTAATCGCACTTTCCATATAAAGAATGCTCATGGTACGAAAGTTTTTCCTGTCAGTTTCAATATAAGCGGATTCAAATTTAATATCGATAAATATTCTAATTGAATGTCGCCGTGGTCTAGTAGGTAGTGTGTTGTCTTATTAGACGTGGGTCCTCGGTTCAAACCCCAGCTCAGACAACGAAATATTAAAAAAATATTTCTTAGGCGACTTCCTCTCAGCAGATTTCTGGCAAAAACTCTGAGAGTAAATAAAATTGCCATGAAAAGTGTCTTAAAAGATCTGTTGTTCGGAGTCGACTTTAAACTGTAGATCCCGCCACTCATGTATAAAAATTAACGCACACAACATAAGTGGTGTGAGAAACTAGGTCGTAATCCTGACTAAATGGTTGTAATGACCAATCATATATGTATGTATGTAAACATTCTAATTTCCATAATGTTTCTATAGCATTTCTTAAATATTGTATGAGAGAGAGGGAGGAGGTATATGTTTAATAAACTATTTCCTGTTTGTTTATTAAACGAAATTTGAAAATTAATTTAAGACTTTAACAATTATTGTCACGTACAATTTCGGCTACTAATGTTTATTGAACTTTAATAAAATTCAATTACAATTGGTCAAGGATATACACTTACACACATACATATAATACTTAAACAATACTGTTAATACATGCATAAGCACTAATATATACGTATATACATACTTACGCATAAATTTCGTCACGATCTATGGTATATTAAACAATTGTGTTTAAATACACATGTATGTACTTCCAACAGACTATTTGTTTTAAGTATGTGTGTAAATGTGTGTGAGAGTTTCACAATAGGTGGGTATATGTTAGGTATATAAGATTCATTAAAATCTATGTTTAGAGGAAAAGTAACAGTATTGTTTACATATTACAAGCCTATATAATCGTGTATATATAGCGGTCCAGAAGTTGATGTTCCAAAGCTGAATTTATATTTTTAGAATTTCAAAGGAAGCGCCAGTTTAGGAGTACAAAAGTTGTGTGATATAGCTTTTGAGCGAAAAACTGATCCAATTGCATTTGGCAGGCTTTGAATATAAGCTATTAAGAGAGCTTTGCCGACGTCGCAACGAATGATCCGGTTTGTATTGTAGATTTATAAAAATTTATCAGCCAGGCTCCCTTTCTGCTATGTCCTAGCTGTTTAACTCTAGCTGTGTCATAATGGAAGACAAAATACTTTTTCTGTTTGGTTAAATCTAGCCATTTTGATTGAATCACTTACATACGTATATAATTGGTCATTACAACCCTTTAGTCAGGATTACGACCTAGTTTCTCACACCACTGATGTTGTGTGCGTTAATTTTTATACATGAATGGTGGGACCTACAGTTTAAAGTCGACTCCGAACGACAATTTTTGAGAAACTTTTTCATGGCAATGTTTATTTACTCTCAGAGTTTTTGCTAGAAATCTTGTGATAGGAAGTCGCCGAAGAAATATTTTGTTATATTTCGTTTAGTTGGAGACGCCTAAACTGATTCTGATCACTTGCTTCTCGTTAATTGTTAACAGTAGAGATCAAAACCAATCGTTTGACCAGATTGTAGGAGCTCATAATGAACAATTTTCATCTAATCCTACGAAATACTCAGCATTGTCTTTCTTAGTAGTCCTTAACCTGCCTTTGCTAAAACTTAGCGTCACCTTGCTTCGACCGTGATATTTTTTACACATTAGTCTCACACATGATACACTTTTTAACATCCGTTATCATCAAATAAAATTGAATAGTTTCTCGAATCGGAGTCGACGGTAAACTGTAGGTCCCGCCACTCATGTATAAAATTAACACACACAACATTGGTGGTGTAAGAAGCTAGGTTGTAATACAGACTAATGAGCTATAATGACAAATAAAAAAATCTTTCGCTTCAGAATAAGTTCGAGTTCGTTCTTTTTAAGAAGTAAATCGCAAGTGGACTTGTTGTTGACTTATTAGACGTGAGGCTGTGGTTCAACAGCAGCGAAGACATCTCGAGCAAACTGAAGTTAAACTTATCTATAAGTATAGTAAAGTAATTGGAAAGTTACATGACCTACTGAAGATTTGTTATGAAGGTAGATATCTTGGAGATTATTCCGGCAGGCAGTATGCTACAGGGTAGCATTCCTTAAATCTTTATCTTTGCTGATGATACTACTCTCCTCAACATACATAAGAACCCTTACGAGACATTAGCAGGATTACATACTGCCTTCTTATAGACGAAATCCAAAGATCGTCAATTATTACGCCCAGATATCTGACGAGCATTGAAAAACTTAGGTAGCAGCTGTCTGAATGCAGGAAATTAGAAGACTGTGTTGACCAAGAAGATGGAACTTTGCAAATGTTTCAGACGTTGGTTGCTAAAATCTGACCATTTTTGTTCGAGGAGGATAGGTGCTATGCATTTATTTATTTATTTATCGCAATGGACTTGTTGTATACTCTTACAGAAACCTTGCTTGATATGCCATTCCTCTGACTACAAAACAATTTTTTATAATTTTTTCATACCCTGTTAATGTCTTTTAATTTTTTGCATTATATACATATATATACATATAGGTACATATACACATGTATGTAAGTGTGTGTGAGTGTGTTTCTCTATTTATATGACTATAATTAAATAAAGGATTTCTTCTATGCCGTTCATCAACCATAATAAAATGTTTAACGAAAAACCTTCAGCAAAATTTAATTATTCGGCACATGCCTTTTCAATAACATACAATACAATCACAAATAAACGTATACATTTAACGGTATATGCGAATATGTATTTGTAATTGTAACGTTAAGTGTATGTAAACATAATGATTTAACATTATATCTGTGTGTGTCCATACGTGCTACTGTATGTATATGTATGTATGAGAGTGTGAGTATTGGTATGTGAAAATTAAGAGTAAATAAAGTTCAGAAGTTCATAAATTAAGTTAAACAATCAAAATAGACGCGTTTATTCATACACGTACACTAATGCTCTTTCAAATGCTATGTATGTGTGTATGGTATGTATGTATGTGTAAGTATTAGTAGATGTATTACGTGCAAATGTCTATTTAACTAAATCTAATTGCAAATACTATTTGCTACTATTGCTGACTGCTCTGCTCATTATGATTGTTGCAATAAATAGTTGCTAACAATACAAAACAATAATAATATCTCAAATACGATTGCGACATAGGAGGCGACGAACAACATCACCAAGACTTCCTCATCAGTTAATTTGCGTAGAGTTATTACAATAAAATTATCGAAATCCTTTCAATGCCTTAACGATACACGATATACGAGGGTAGAATGTAAACGATTGGTATAGTTTCTTACCCAGCAATTAAAGACAGTAATCGTGTATACGTATATACTCAGATGGTGTAATTTCTAAGTATTGATAGATGGAATCTTTATCTTGGCATGAAAATTCAGTGTGATGTCCGCTGGAACCAACACGTTTTTCAAGTGTCGAAAGTAGCAGTCAAGTGCCTCGGTTTCTTAAGACTGTACACGAAATACTTCACTTCATCTGATCTCCTTGCTATTTACACAACTCTCTTGTATGGGTCGGTGCCACAAAGGCTTCACGACTGCTTACAGGAGAGGGCGAAGGTGCTCATTAATGACGGGAGGGTATCCAACACTATTGAGTCATTGGATTTTACCCTAGCGAGATAAATGGACATCGTCATAGTCTATTAGGTAGCGTGTTGGTTTATTAGATGTGAAGTCACGGTTCAAACCGCAGGTTAGACATCTCGAACTAAACGAAATATGAAAAAATATTTCTTCGGCGACTTCCTCCCAGCAGATTTCTAGCAAAAACTTTGAGAGTAAATCAAAATCGTCATGAAAAGTTTGTCAAAAATCTTCCGTTCAAAGTCGAGTTAAAACTATAGGTCCCGTCACTCATGTATAAAATTAACACACACAGCGTACGTGGTGTGAGAAGCTAGTTTGTAATACTGAATGAAGGGTTGTAATGACAAAATTATGTATGTGCTATACCAGATATAACTCATCTCAGAGCAGGGGATATAGATTTAATGGTGAATACACTAAAAGCAGTCGGATCTATTCCCCTTCACCCTACATATATACCTCTTTATCTAATTTAATCTAATGAGGAATAATTAACGAAAGTATAATTTTGCCAATGATGCTAAGAGCATAGAATCCTGCGTATCATCCGTCTTTTTCGCAAGGTACATCCGTTTGTGATCGATTGGCCAGGAGATCGATCGTACACTGCATTAAAGACAAGCAGGGGTCTTTCCTACCGCTTATCATATAAAAAGACTCAAATCTAATATCCACAAACACTACTCCCTCTGTCGGCCTTCCCGCAACTTATTTTCCTTATTTCAATTCACAATGCACTGCATGAGCAAGGGCCATGACCTGAGTCTTTGTCTCATAAAAAAATTCTCTGTTAAACTAAGGGAAGATGGAAGGTGTTCTTAAAAAAGGAAAAAGAAACCGATTCTATTCTATGGGTATTAGGCAACATGTAATATAAAATTAAAGACAATCATTTGCTTAAACATTAACGTTGTTATAATATTTATTTTGTATGACAAACCCTCGTATTCTTAATAACAGCACGTCTAACCCTTGTATATGCACATTGCATACATTGGTTAGCTAGGAAGTTGACCAATTAGTAAAGAATTTCAAGCGAATTTATGCCACGCTAATAACGCAAATACACACAAAATTACACAGTAACAAATAGGCATACAACTAAAGCAGTTGTAAGAAACATATACTGACACATATACATATGTATGTTTGTATGTATGTATGATGTACTCTTGTCATTATCAAAATAATCATAACCCTTCAATTATAATTGATATCGATTTAATGATGATGATGATGATGATTTCATCTTTGCTACTCTACTCTACTACATTTAGCCCAAGTCGTTGCCATTGGAATGCATATAGAATGTTATGACAACCATGAGCAGTTACACAGTTGTTTAAGGCATAAATTATTTCCGAAAAAAGCTTAAAATGTTTAAAGGCTTTAAGCATTTAAAAAGAAAGACATTTTTTTTAATTTTCTGACCATTTTTAAGCAAATATTTTCGAAAATAAATTCCAATTTTTTTGTTATCATTTTTTTTTAAATTTCTCTGTCCATCGTAATTATAATAATTTGCACATAAGTTTTATATCCTTTATCCGGCCAACTATCCAATTAGGTTTTTGCAAAATTTTATTATTGAAATAAAAAAAATGGAATTTTTTTTTTTAGTTCTCCTATCTGTTACCGAAAACATTTATCCTTAGTTTAAAACAATATGAATATTTTACCGTTATATTTTATTTTATTTTTCGTATAGGAATTATTTAACTAATAGGTAACAAATTTTGCACAAATAATTGGTCGATGGCATTCCATGCACCGATGACCTCCATTGGTAACAAAATAATAAATATTGTAAAATAAAACATAAAATTTATTTCGTTTATTTTGTTGTGTTTTTATTATAAAGAGCCCCTACCACTGCTTATTAACGATTATTAAGTATTTTGTATTGAATGCAATATATTTGAAAATATTGATAAAAAATTAATTCATCGCAGGAATGATTTTATGCTCTCAACTTCATTGGCAAAATTATGCTTTCGTTAATTATTCCTTATTGGATTAAATTAGATAGAGAGGTATATATATAGGGTGAAGGGGAATAGATCTACCATAGGGCTTCAATTTTTCATGCCTATTGCCATATACCAAAGCCACTGTATCCACTGCTCTGAGATGAGTTATATCTGGTATACCACATACATAATTGGTCATTACAACCCTTTAGTCAGGATTACAACCTAGCTTCTCACACCATTTATTGCGTGTGTCTTAATTTTATACATGAGTGACGGGATCTACAGTTTAAAGTCGACTTTGAACGGAAGATTTTTGAGAAACTTTTCTGGCAATTTTATTTTCTTTCAGAGTTTTTTTTTCAGAAATCTGCTGAGAGAGAGTCGATGAAGAAATCTTTTTTCATATTTCGACCTGGGATTTGAACTGCACCCTCACGTCTAATAAGCTAACACACTACGTACTAGACTACGGTGACTGTTTCTACATCTTCTTTATATAGCCTGCTTTTATTTCTGTCAACTATGCCTAAGAGGTTCAAGGAATATTTGATGTGGTAAGCATGCTCAACTGTGTCCGCCAGTTATCTTTAGTTAGGCCATAATATACTCATGATTTTCCTCTCATCAGGATCGTCCTACAGTATCTTCATAATAATTCGCAATTGTACGTGACTTTTTTGTAGACTAATTTTTAAGGCAACAAAAACCATTGTTTTGCCTTGGATTATGTTCTGTAATTCGATTATTCACTTTCATTTTTCAATCACTGCTTGATGACTAGGTTCCCATGTAATTCGTACTAAACTACGTCTGCAGAGACTCTAAACTGCAGAGACTGAAACTACACCATTTTACTGTCCTTGATGTCTTATCCCTTTCTGTTATTGTTCTAATTCGTATTTGACTAACTGTGAAGATATTTCAATCAAACTTGAGGCAAAGTTTGTTAAATTTGCAGTGGGACAGATAATACACCCACTGATCGCATGTACTTTTATGGGTTATAGTATTGTACTCTTTACTATCTAGACAGTATAACTGATAAATCCGGTGGTTCATCAGCAGATATTGCCAGTCGCATTAATAAGGCACGCTATGCTTTTGCTCAACTTAACCTTGTTTGGAAATCATCTAACATATCGAGACGCACCAAAATGAAAATTTTCAATTAAAACGTTAAATCCACATTACTGCAGGGTGCAGGCACCGCACGAAGCCCAGCCTCTTCAGGTATTTGTTAACAAATGCCTGCGTAGAGTCTTCCGTGTTTACTGGCCTTCCGTAATGTCCAATGCCCAACTCTGCTCAGATACAAACCAGCAACCAATTGAGAGGGAAATAAGGAGACGAAAGTGGGGATGGCTTGGGCACACCCTTCGTAAACCTTTATATGACATCACAAAGAAAGCCATAGATTGGCACCCCCAGGGAAACAGGCGCATCGGACGACCATTACATACCTGGAAACGCCAAATTACAACCGAACTATCCAAGATACGTCTACAGTGGAATGAAGTCAAACATCACGCTGATGATCGAGCTTATTGGAAACAACTTGTTGCGGCCCTATGCTCCCTAGAGGAGTAAAAGGAACATATACGGTTAACAAATTTCAGAAATTTTTTAACCAATCCGTTTTCGTTCAAAATCTTTATAGTTTCCTTGATGTTGAGACGGTCTTTTGCATTGGTTAAAAAATTTCTGGAATTGAACTGAATTGTGGGCCTGTGCAGGGTACATCCGATTAACAAAACTCACAAATTTCTGAACCAATGCAAAAGACCGTCTTAAAATCGAGGAAAGTTGTCAGACATTTATAAAGATTTTCAACGAAAACGGATTGGTTAAACAATTTCTGAAATTTGTTAACTGTATGTATACTTTTGTGGCTGAGTGTATATATATGGTACTTAGAGGCACAATTTGGTTTCTGTACAGAAGCTCAGTCCCATTTTATCCCGATGTTTAAAGACATCCTTGTAGCAACAAGTTGTCACGGGTACCTGTGTGAAATTGATTGGCTTAGGGGACATGGTAGGCATATACTCGGATAATTCCCTGTTAAGCTAGTATCCCCCCACTGTCTTAATTATATCTTGGCGATGCATAACTCTGGTTAATATATTTTTCCATAGCCTCATACAGCATTTGTATATCAATTGGATGAATAAAGATTACTGTTCCCAATGTCCTTATAGATCCCGAACTCTTTAACGCGCTTATGCCTGGAATACGAAATTTTGAATTTTGAATTTCTTTTGAAAATGTCGGCCGATACATAATTTGCGGTAGTCGCCTGTGATATTGCAATAGGTGTGTGAGTGCAATACCTGCAACATCGACTAATGCATAAAACCAAAGCCATTACGGTAATGAAACTGTGGCTGAAATAGAAAATAGAAAATAAAATAAATACGGGGAAGCTATCTTTGAAGACTGTGAACATAAAAAGGAAGCCAACAAGATTCAAGTGGTCGTTATGTTCTTCACAGTTTATCAAATATATGGGCGGAATGACTTTCGCTTTAACTTCAACAGCAAACTGGACTGTGCTTGGCGGCAAGGCTATAAAAACATACATTGTCTACGATGATGCCGAATGAAGGAGGATCTAAGCAGAGTAAATGATTACAACCGTTAGAAATTGCTTACGGGTTGCTTAATTTCCCGTTGATGTAGTGCCAAAAGCTACCGGTTCAAACCCCAGGTCAGACATATCCAATACAACTAAATATGTAAAAATATTTCTTCGGCGATTACCTCTCATCATATTTCTGGCCAAAACTCTGAGAGTAAATAAAATTGTCATGAAAAATTTCGCAAAAATCTGTCGTTCAAAGTTGAGTTTAAACTGTAGGTCTGTATCGATATCAGCAGCTCTTTGGTTACACCATATACAGAGCATTAGTTTTGTGTTAAGGATATTAGACTTTGGCGATAATTTGACTAGTTTGCTCCATTGCCACAGTGACATTCAGGACGTATTATTAAGTTTTCTTGTCTGAAACTTCTTCGTACATTGCTTGGCTAGAAAATGTAAATTTTTTTATATCACTTTTACGCATTTAATGTCACAAACTTAAAATACCAACAGAATTGTAGTGTGCAAATAGATACCAAATGAAAATAAATTATAATAATTTTGTTTTATTTTTGTTTTTTTGAATTTGTTCTTGTTATTGTTGTTGTTGTGTTTATACCATATAAATATTTTACCTCAAAGAATTTTTGGGTTGAAACTAATTGTACATGAAATAATATCGCCCATACAATACATAGTAAAATGAATATAAAAAATGAATATAAAAATATAATGAATATAAAATTAATTAATGGTCATAATCATACTTCTATACAAATTTATTGTTACTACATACACGTATACAAAAGCATATTTAAATATTTATATGTGTGTTTGTGTGTGTTATAAGTATGTAAAATTAAACATGTTTTGTTTAACAATTGCCTGTTATGTGTATCCATAGATGTACATATACATATGTACACTTTAAACTCACAAATACTTGTGTATAATTAATAGTTGACGTTGTGTTGCATGGTTTACATGGACTTAGTATTAGAGAGGAGACTAATTAAATTAAATTAAATATTTTCGAATATGTTTTCCATATTATTTAGAAATTCATATTGCCAAACATAAAAGGGCTTCAACGTTATATAGTTTCCTCATGTAATTAATTGATATTTATTTATGGCAATATGATGCCATAGTGATGTGAACATGTTCTTTGTATTCCATAAAGGCATTGGGTTTTTTTTTTTAATTGAAGTCTGTGGCATATTTCGTAGCAAATTCGAGGAAATCAACATTGGCTTAAGTATTTTCATATATGACTGAAGGACTGATTAAGCATCTTCTGGTTTAAATAGTGCTGGCAGACACTTACCACCTACTTTGAGCGGTTATTCTGTTTAGAAATGGAATATTATTTCATTCATATGGGTGCTGCAGCTGGCCTCACACTAACTCATTCGATCGGACCAATTTTCGCGCACTTTTTCGAGCGTATGGGGTCGTATCTCGGCAATGGCATCACGAATGTTGGCCTTTAAATGCTCAATTGCCTCTGGTTTGTCGGCATAACACTTTTCTTTAATGGCGCCCTATAGAAAATAATCCAACGTTGTCAAGTCGCAGCCTCTTAGCGGCCAATTGACATCACAATTTCGTATTGTTAAACAGCCATCAAACGTTGGCAATAAATCCATTGTGGCATAAAATGTGTGGCATGTTGCACCCTCCTGTTGTACCAAACATTGTTACAACAATACCATGAGAGCCTGTACAAAAAATCGGTTATCATAGTGCGATGAAAGTAATGGTTGCAACATCCTTTTTTTCAAAGAAATATGGGCTTTCCCTCCACAAGCCGCACTAAACAGTCACTGGTAACGAGTGCATTGGTTTCAGTAAGAATTTACTTATTAACGTACCCACCAAGATGAAAATGAGCTTCATCGGAAAAGATGATTTTTTTTTGGCAAAATCGACATCATCGTGCAGTTTTACGTTGGCCCAATAAATCCCAATGTTGTTCAAGCGTAGATCGATTCATTACGTTCAGTGGAGAAAATATACTGAATATTGTGGCAGAATAGAATAACATAAGTATTCCAAGACTCGAAATAACCGATTGACATCATCCCAAAATTTGCAAAGTTTTCTTTGATCACGTAACTCCAGGAATCTTACGACGACCGTTAAATGAGCGAAGTGCGCGGTACGTTACCCGAGCAGAACATTAGTTTTGATAAAACAATTTTTTTTTTATTTGCACGTGCTATTGAATGCTAAATCCATCAATGGTGGTTTGGCGAAACAGGCTGAATAAATGACAAATAATTCGACAGATGTAGCTACAACAAGATGGCCGTTATAAACTATTAAATTATGAAAGTCCATATTGAAAGACGCGATATATATTCGCCAAGTGGCTGCGTGATTTTTGGCGACTATTTAATATTAAATAACAAAATTTGGTAGACACTGTAACAATTGGCAGTCAAATGTTCTAAGCTCTATAGCAGGACCTTCTAAAATTCTCTGCTCAAAATCATTAAATTTTGGGGTAAATCGTGAAAGATGACGAAAACAAACCCGAGGTCAGGCATCTCCAACTGAACGAAGTATAAAAAATATTTCTTCGGTGACTTCCTCTCAGCAGATTTCTGGCAAAAACTCTGAGAGTAAATAAAATTGCCAAGAAAAGTTTCTCAAAAATCTGTCGTTCGGAGTCGACTTTAAATAGTACGTCCCGCCACTCATGTATAAAAATTAACGCACACAACATAAGTGGTGTGAGAAGCGAGGTCGTAATCCCGACTAAAGGATTGTAATGACCAATTATGTATGTATGTATGTATGTATGTCATTAGATCAGAATTGATAATTTCGCATGGTTTTATGGGGTCATAGTGGAGAATTTCGTTTCAAATCCACCAAATACTCTATATAACCGGTTTGTTTTCAATCGAGTGTTTGTTAGTCATTTTTGGATGGATATCGGTCGATTCAGTGACGATAATATGCAATTGGTTTCAAAAATGACTCGATTACCTTACGTTTACGTGGCGTTTTGTTGACACCATTGTGGTCAATCACATTTTTTTCCCGTTAACCGATGTGACACCCAATCAATGTGTTTGAAATTTTCAGTCAACTTTAAAAGGTTCTAAACTGCCCTGTGATTGTTGATTCCAGAGGAATGAATGAAAGAAAATAGAATTTCCAGTGCTATATCGTGCGAATAACATTGTAATTGAAAACTATCATTAAAATGTTCCTCTCTGAGACCCTAGACATTAGTCTAAACGAATATTATTTTTGCTCTCTCTCTCGTCCTTAAATAGGCAGCCATTCGTTGCCCTCATGTTGATATCAGTTAAATAAATGCAATTTCAATTTACGTGTGTTTATTATAAAATAACAGCCGTAAACTTGTAAATAACATTTTGTAAGTTTCTAATTAAAATTTCATCGAATTTAAATTAAAGCCTAAAGGCCTATTTCAATTTCAGATCAACAACAAAATTTAATAAACAATTAAAAAAAAAACTGAAACCAAATTGATAAACAAGAAACGAGCAACAAAAAAACATTCATCAACAAAGCAAAGGTGCGGTTGAAATGTTTCAAAAATAAATATTTAACCGAAAAACATAATAACAATAACAGTAAAGGCAACAACAACAAACTAAATAAATAAATAAACAATTCAAAATCACTAAACGGCATAGCTTGAGGTGGTAATGAATTTTACACCTGGTTTTTGCTGTTTTCATTATTTGTTGCTTTTCATCTCGCATTTCGCATTTCTCATTTTCGTGATGGGTTTTATTTTTCATACCACTTTTTGGTTTTGTTGTTTCAAATTAGATGCGCATCGATAAATGCTTAAACAAAATAATATTTTTTTGATAAATAAATGAACAAAGACAAGCTGAAATATTATTATGGAGTGATGTAGTTAGGTTTCAGACCATGACTGTTGATACAGAAAAGGAAATGGGAATTACAAGGAATTAAATCTTTAAAAAAAAAGAAAATAGTTCATCATGGTTTTCAAATGGTTTCAACACGTTCCACATAAGACGCCCCCTCACCCGCTGGAAATGGAAAAATGATAACGTAACATAAGACATGGTTTCCCAACACAATACCAAATACTCGGAGGGCGTTGTTTCTTGCCAGCGATAAATTCCCCTTGAAAATGGGAAAAGGATATCACCATAGGAAGGTTAGGCAATGTCGCTACCTAGTGGGGAAAGTAAATAAGATGCCCCATCACTACACCATATTATCGGAGGGCGTTGTTTCTAGGAAGCGATAGATAACAGACCCATTATCCTAGGACAGGAACAATCATCTGCTTCGTTAGAAAAACAAAACAAAAAAGAAAGATTAAAGACTCGGAAAGAAGGCAGAAATACTTTGTGGCAGCCATATGTTCTCAAGAAGTCGCCGTGGTCTAGTAGGTAGTGTGTTGGATTATTAGGCGAAAAGCCAGGGTTCGAGCCCAAGGCTAGAGATCAAAATAAAATACAAAAAGTACTTCTTCGGCGACTTCCTCTCAGCAGATTTCTGGATAAAACTCTGAGAGTTAATAAAATTGCCATGAAAAGTTTCTCAAAAATCTGTCGTTCGGAGTCGACTTTAAACTGCAGGTCCCGCCACTCATGTATAAAATTAACACACACAACATAAGTGGTGTGAGAAACTAGGTCGTGATCCTGACTGAAGGGTTGTAATGACCAATTATGTATGTATGTATGTATATGTTCTCAAGAAGGGTTATGGAAAAAAAATCTTCTGAAGTACGGGGTCTCAGTTGCCATTAGGTAAAGCAATATTTTATTGGGTTTTATAGTTTAGCTTACGGCCCTAGCTTCTCACACCACCTACATAAGTGGTGAGACTCAAGCTAGAACGTTTACTTTGAATGACCGCTTTTAGAAGCTTTTTAGTTTTTAAAAGCATTTGGCGTGAAAAGTACTACAAGCGGTTCGTCGAGAGAAATATTTTTTCGCAAGATGTATGAACTTCCCACGACTATCCTATACACTAGACTACGACGATCAGAAATGGATTCTATTTTACGCCTCTAAAATATTGCATCGCAGGACTTAACCAAAGTCGTATAAGTTATGAAAGTGATTGACCAATTGAAACCTGTACGTCAGAAGCGGTTAGGAAAACCATCGACTGAGGGTGCGTGACCGAAAATTTAAAATTCATATACAAAAGAAGAAGCACAATGGATGCAATATAAATCTACGGCATCACATCAGAGTTAAAATGAGATTAAAAGCAATGGACTGGAGAGGAAGCATCACGTTCAAAGAGAACGATGGCAGCCCTATATTGAGACAAGATCATTGAGCCTGTTTTTTGAGATTTTTGTGACTTAATTTTTGTTGAATATTTTCAAAAGGAACGTTTGAACGCTTAAATTGTGGCAAAAAGGCTAGATGAGAGCAATGAAGACGCCTTTGTAGGGAGTGTGTAGGCTAACTAGACGAGAGCTCGTTACTGCAAGCCTCAACTCTTCATTCTCGTGGATAAAATTATCGCACACAACATGGGTAATGTAAGAATCTAGGTCCTGGTCCTGACTAAAGGATTGTAATGATGAACTAACCAAGTAAGTGGTAACTTTCGGAAGGATTGTTGAAATTCTAATGTGATACTGGATACACACATAAACATTTAAATAAAGATGGAATTGACAGCCTTTAAGTGAATATTTAAGCTGATTTGGAGATCCATATATGTATTCAGTAATAACAGCTGCATACGACATGTTTAGTATCTAGAAACACAGAAACAAGACAATACGCAATACAATGTAAATTAAAGTTTTATGGTCTTCATCTCTATAATGAATTCATCCTTTTTAATCTATGCCTACAAACATAAAAATATTTACACACAATAACGAAATGTGATAAAACATTATGGACACATTCGAACACTTTTATAGAAAACAAGAGAATTTAGCCTATAATATCATCCTCTATTGCAAAACAACTATTCCCAACCACTGACCCTACTCTTAATGAAAGTGTATGCCGGGATTCGAGCAGATTTAAACATGACACTGTTTTAGTGTTGGCGCTTTATAGCCTAAAGTGTGAAATACTCTCAGAGTTCTTTTATTTCAACAGAAACAGGCTTATTTTATAACAATCGAGAAAATAGTCAAAATGATTCATAACACTCTACACTTTGTATTGTTGATGTGTAACAAACAACAAGAATCGATGGCTGATTTTAAAATAAATTGAAAAACATATGAAATGTATTAGGAAATGACCAGCTAGTAAGGTAGAGGATGGATTTCTATTGAATGGAATTATAACATTTTATTCGTACAATCCAAATGGCGGTTTAGTGATTCCATATGAGGTGAAATACAGTCTTTTTCTCCGCCTCAGGCCTACAACTTCTTGCAAAAGTCGTTTGCCTGAAAACCAAGTCTTTCGGCATGTCTACGAAAAGCACAATGGGCCCTTGAGAATCGGTATTGTGTATTGGACGATCACGCAATTTAAAGATAGAAGTGATTCGGTTCTCTTTTTATACATACGTGTCTAGTAGTGTCTAGCCATATTGCATGTCCCCTCTTACTGCCAACGTGATTAAGCCTCTTCTCTAAAATAAGTGAATAATTTAAAGTAAAAGTTTAACTGTGACAATCCGAAAACCTATGCCCTGTAACATTACGGAAGTGACGAGCTCATCAGCAATGCAATTTCAAACAATATCCTAATTGTCGGGAATACATGTAAGAGTTACACACAGTTACTAAAGTATACATACGGTTAACAAATTTCAGAAATTTTTAACCAATCCGTTTTCGTTGAAAATCTTTATAGTTTCCTTGATGTTAAGACGGTCTTTTGCATTGGTTAAAATATATCTGAAATTGAACTGAATTGTGGCCCTGCACAGGCCCACAAAAGTATACATCCGATTAACAAATTTCACAAATTTCTGAACCAATGCAAAAGACCGTCTTAAAATCGAGGAAAGTTGTCAGACATTTATAAAGATTTTCAACGAAAACGGATTGGTTAAAAAATTTCTGAAATTTGTTAACCGTATGTATACTTTTGTGGCTGAGTGTACCTTTGAATGATCTGATGTTTCTCTAAGAAATCTTCGTCATTCATGGACAAGAACGGCAGTTGTAATTACGTACGTTAGGGACTTAGTCGCAACCTGTATGTCTGAGTACCACAAGAGATTTTTAGGGATTAGGCCGGCAGCCAACAAACATTGAACCGCTTTCAAAATGGCCTTGCCCTCTGCCTTGAAAACACTGTAGTGGTCAGGCAATTTAAATGAAGCAATCGGAATACCTATTTCCTGTAACGTGTAGGCGACTATGAGCTATTTACCGGATCTGACCAGTTCATAAGCAATGTATTCTTGCACGGTATTTCTATGTCCTGGAACCCATATAATCAAGGGATTTTCAGGGATAATCTCGTCACCCAACAAGCATTTCATTGCTTTCAAAATAGCAATCCTGCAGTGGTCAGACAGTCTATAAGAAATTTTAATATCAGGACCCTTAATAAATATACTGACACGTATCCCTAGTCCTTCGGAACTCTATTATTTAATGTTCTATTTAGAAAGTTATAAGAAATCATATAATCGCCTCTGATTGGTCTGTCTTCCCACAATAAGAGCCTGTCCATAAGGCAGGTTGGCCAGTATTTGAATGCATTGAATCTTTTTGCAGCCGTCTGCTTTAATAGAAGGACAGAGAGGAACAGAGCGCACTGGTGATCAGTGTTTGCACTGCGTCACCAAACATGTATGTACATCAATGTGGGTTCCATTTGGTCTAAAACCCCTGATTCTGCCAGATCCTTTTGCATGTGTAAAGCGTTACTGTCGCCTTCGTAGCCCTTTCAATAATATTATCCTATTGGGTTGTGATAAGTAGCCGCCCTTGACAAAATAGCACGACTCTTCGCGATCAATCTTCCATTTTACACTTCATTATCCAGATTCTTCAATAGCTCGCTTAATTTCGCAGATATTCGAATTAAAATTCGGGATATCTATTGCTTTCACTAAATGTTTCTTATCTTACAACATATTCCTATCACTATCACATCAGAGAGATGACTTCGGCTTTACAGTGCCCAGAGTAGAATGTTTGCGATTTTAAATATCTCTTATGTATGTACAGAGTAGTGTGTTTGGTATCTGTTTTAATCGTCCCTAAGCGCTTGGTGTAAAAACCTGACATCAAAAGGCTTTAAAACCGGAAGTCATAATACATACTCATTGAAATTCGTACAACTACAAAATGACAGGTCGCGTGCACAGATACCCAAATGCAGGGTTGACTGTATAACACTAACAAAGGAATGAATGATTATTTGAAAACTGCTAAATAATAATCAACAACTACTTAATAAGGCCACAGGAACGGTTTCAGAGAGAGAATAAATTCTAATTTAATGCCTGCAAAGTAAAATCTATTTTCGGTTATGTTTTTAGGTTTACAATGCGACAACCATTGTTTCACTTTGATTATTTTTTTCTCTTTTCTGTTCTGGCAACTGCTTGCAGTTGACATTTTATCTGTTGGCCATTTGAGATTGTTAACAGCAGTTGTCCATTTGCAGCCGTTTTCCTAATGACAAATCATTGTTTATTAATACCACAAAACGTAGGTAGATGATGTGTGGCTGTGGAATAGTTTGATGTAGTTTTGATTGTCTTAAGAGTTTTGTCATCAGGTTGACCAATTGCTTAGGCTTATTAATTTGAATACGTAATATATTTGCTCTGTTAAGGGAAATGTACATACGTGTATGTACTCGTATGTCTTTTGTAGAACGTATGGCTTTTAAGGACATTGTACTTTTGGTTGTTCACCACAATGTAATCAAATGGAGTACGTACGTACATAATTGAAATGTTACAATTAACTTTGTACCGATTTCAATCACATTTAATTTTACTAAGAAAATCTTACATTTCGATTTGAATTGGAAACTATAACAGTTTAAACCAGGAAATGAATTTCTATGACTCCTTCAGTCAGAGTCCTACTGGTTCATGTAAAATTATTTGGAATTTTTATTGTAATTTTCTTAATCAAAATTTAATTTTCCGTAAATCAATGTTAATTAAGAATAAATTCTACTTATTACGTCAGAATAGAAAATAACATATAATCTGCTAAATTCGACAAAGACCGTAAGGGATATGGTTATATGGAGAAAGCAGTTAAACGTAAAGCTTGCGAGGACAAAGGAACTTATATTAATAGGCTGATGAAACAAGCACAGTCTGCTGCAGAAACCTGTATTTACACTGTATAACAAGGAAATTAAATTAATATAACTGCGGAAATCGGCGAAGAGGACGACCTTGTATCCGTTGGAAGGACCAAATCGAGGAAGCCCTGTCATCGGTTGGTGTGGCCAACTGGCGTAGGCGCGCAAGAAGCAGAGCTGCCTGAAAGGAAGTGTTAAGGCATGCCGAAATCCATTAATTGGGTTGTTAATGGCCAATTAAGTAAGTAAGTAAGTTAGATTGAAGTCGCCGTAGTCTAATAAGTAGTGTGTTAGCTTATTAGATGTAAAACCAGGGTTCGAGCCCCAGGCCAGACATCAAAACAAAATACAAAAAGTATTTCTTCGGCGACTTTCTCTCAGCAGATATCTGGCAAAAACTCTGAGAGTAAATAAAACTGTCATGAAAAGTTTCTCAAAAATCTGTCGTTCGGAGTCGACTTTAAACTGTAGGTCCCACCACTCATGTATGAAATTAACACACACAACATAAGTGGTGTGAGAAACTAGGTCGTAATCCTGACTGAAAGGTTGTAATAACCAATTATGTATGTATGTATGTAACAAGGAAATTAAAGGTATACCGCCGCTTAAGCAACAGCGTTTACGAAATGGTGATATTCATACAGGACCAGCGGGTGATCTGGAGCCAACACTATTCTAAAATGTCCTCAACATTGAAATTTCATCATTCCTCAACACAGATCTCTTCCGATCTTAAACGCTAAAAAACAATAAAGTACCGGACAAAATCCCATTCGAAATGATATGGGTTGTTACCCAAGTAAGTACTCAACTAATTCTTCTTCGCCTAGAAAAGTTAGTTGTCGCCGTAGTCTAGTAGCTAGTGTGTTGGCTTATTAGACGTGAGCCCACGGTTTAAATCCCAGGTCAGACATCTCCAACAAAACGAAATTGAAAAAATATTTCTTCGGTGGCTTCCTCTCGGCAGATTTCTGACAAAATCTCTGAAAGCAAATAAAATTGCCATGAAAAAGTTTTGCAAGAATCTGTAGTTCGGAAACGACTTTAAACTGTATGTCTTGCCATCCATGTACAAAATTAACACACGCAACATAGGTGGTGTGAGATACTAGATTGTAATGCCCACTGATGGGTTGTAATGACCAATTATGTGTGTATGTAAGTAATCTGTGATAATAATCCTGGAATAATACATCCACTTTCAGGGAGACATATTTCCAAAACAAAATTAGCAGTAAACCGGACTAGATTTCATATTAGAAACCTTTTAGCAGTTATAACGGGACATTGACCTTTGGGTGTATACGCTTGGAGAATGGAAATGCCTTGTAACGACTTTTGCAGAAGCTCGACGAGGAAAACGAGGAGGTCACAGAACATCTACTCTTTCGGGAGATGTCAAAAGAGCTCATTATTATTGTTTGGCTATGTATCTGTATTTATTTATTAGAACACTGTAGCCATGTGGCTTGTGTTTTACAAATTTATCACAATTACATGCATACGTAATTGGTCTTTACAACCCTTCAGTCAGGGTTACGATCTAACTTCGCACACCACTTACTACAACTAAAATCGCTTATACTTACTCTGTTGTCACGTAGAGTACATTCGCGCGTGATCGTTTGGTTTCTGAATCGCACAGTGCCTAACTGGCAAAACTCTTTCTTTAAGCGTTTTATCTGTATGTGGAAAAAATTTTCCCGTCACCTTACATGGTCAAACTTAATGCGTATAATGTTCCTTCTTTCTTTTCGCTAACAATCGGCTCTGCTTCAGGGACCAGTGGCCAAGATCTTTCTAAATATTTACCAAACATTTCTAAAACATATTTGCAATAACAAACAATACTCACCCCTTAATACAGTAATTACTTATAAAACAAAAGTTTTAACATTTAATTTTGTCAATTAAATCTCATTCCTAAGACAACAAAACTCTTCACTCTGTCATTTTTGTGTGTTCATCGTTGACCCCTTATGAAGTGAGCATCCATTTTAAGTTTTAATGATGCTGTATGTCTTTTTTCTTTTTTGCATTTCCGTCTTTGGCAGCTTTATTGTCTTTTTTAATCGTAAAACTAAATGATGAATTTGAACCATAAACAATCAACAGCAATTAAATCTGCAATTCACTTTTATTGTCAACACCATAGCCCGCCCTTATGCAAAAAAAAAAAACAGTAGCATCAGCATAAGCCTTCTAATCCTATGGAAAATAGAGAAAATAAACAGATAAAAAAATAAACAGCAACAAAAACTAAAAAAAAAATTACAACAACATCAAAAAAAGGTCAGATTATAATACTTTACAATAAATATTTCTTCTTGTTGTTGTTGTTGCTGTTCTATTATTACTTTTATTGTTGTTGTTATTATTGTTAATGTTGTTGGATGCCCTTGTCATTTATACACTTGGCCAGGATGACTCAATAAAAAGAGAAGAAAATGAAATAGAAAAACGGAATTGAAATGAAAATTATGAATCTGTGTTGGTTTTTGTGATGTTCTCCGTATCAAAGTTTTTCGACGTAAAAATTTGATTTTTTTTTAACTATTTCGTGATAAACAGGGTGTTTCCAAGGATATGTTAAATTTATTACGTTGTGACAAACGAATTTAAAATATTTTTAAACTGTTTTAGAATTTTTATCTATTTGGGCAATGACTCTTTGTATTGAAATTAAGAAACTGTGCTGTAAAGCAAATGAAGACTATGAACCTGATGCTATTGAAGATGTTGGTTGTCTATCGTCTCTAGCCCTCTGCATTGTCAACACAGCTGAATGTTATAAGAAAATAATTCACGGCGTATTCCGAATCTTGGTTGTCCTGCCATTTTATACAAGCACGAAATTATTGTCATAGTTTTATCGACTTTATCTGATAAACTATTAAATCAATTCTCATGTGATTGCGGAAATAAGTGCCCAAAACTTTCAGTAATTAAGACCCGAAAAGTGCATTGCATACAACGTATGTGACAATTTCGTCTTCTTTGAGACATTGGCTTAATTTCGTATATGGCTTCTAAAAATATTATATGTGCTTGAAAATACATCCAAGCAATCCAGGTTTGAGACTCGAAGGAGGCAAAAAATCTTCAAAATGGCAAAATTTCTTCACCATTGTGGTTAATATAACAAGCCAATACGATTTCATAGAGAATGATGGTCTACAGATGACCTTTTTTGCAGATGACAATTGCTAGCCAATCCGAATGGCGCAATATCTGTGTGAATTTATTTAACGACCTCTACACACCGTTAAACAGCTATACAGTGCTGCATAGAAAGGACACAAGAGATAAAAAATAAAAACAAATTAACTGCGAGATTTATCAGCATAGTTGACGATTAGTAAATTTGACGATATTATACTCAATAAACCTTGCAACTGTGTATGCCTCGCGGATAGGAAAATGAATTCACACGTATTCATATGTCAATGCTATGATGGTCGTCAGAACAGAAAAATTCTGAATGTTCATTCAAGCCCCCATGCGCATTTTATTTAATTCGCATTTGGTTTTTACGAACACGCATTCATATGTGAATGCTATGATCGTCGTCTATATTGATAAATTCATTCAACCCGCCATTCGCATATTATATAATTCGCATTTGCTATTTACGTTCTTTGGTAGTCCTAAAGGAAAAAATAAATCAAGTTTTGTGTGCTTCCGCAGTGTGGTTGGTGCCGTGCTTGATAAATGAATATAAAATAAATAAATACAAAATAAATAATTATAATATAAATAAACATAAAATAAATAAATATAAAACAAATAAATATAATATAAAATATGTCAGTAAAATTTGGGTGTAAAAAGTCCACTGCAGTTAGCATTGGCTAACTTTATATTGCCAGTATACTTTATATTGAATTCTATTTGAAATATATTGCTTATACGCACCCATACCACCCACAGTATTATTACTCTGAAAAGTATGCAATAAAATTCGAGTTAAATATTGTTGTATACGAATTAGTAGAGAATTTAATATTACTCATACGTATACTTAATATTGAATTCTACTGTCTACTGGTACCAGAACAATTACTCTGAAAAGTATGCAATAAAATAGAATTGAATTTTGTCTTATAATGGAATTTAATATCACTTATACGTTACGTGTATTTCAGTATGAATTGTTTTTAGGAAATTTATATTCGCATATGTATGTTGGGTTACTTTGGATGTATAAGTAGAGGCAAAATTAACTAAATTAATTAAATTAAATTAATTAAATTAATTAAATTAATTAAGAGTAAATTGAGATACGTTAGAATATGCAATTATTTTAACAGAACATAGTAACTCCAAGTTGCATTAAAATGAGGCTCTAATCACGATTTGTATTGCAGTTGATATTCGATATGGGATTAGCGATACTATGATCAACTGTGTTTAGAACACTAGACGGTAATATGCCCTAGTATTGATACCAGCAATAGATTAAAATTGCATCACAGATCTTGTTACAAACGGTATTCGCCGTAGTAGCTTAATAGACGTGCGGCCATGGTTCAAACCCCAAGTCAGACATCTCCGACGAAACGAAATATGAAAAATATTTCTTCGGCGTCTGTAGATTTGTGGCAAAAACTCTGAGGCTAAATAAAATTACCTTGAAAAGTTCCTAAAAAATCTGTAGTTCAGAGTCGATCTTAAAATGTAGGTACTCACGTATACACCTAATAAACAGAACATAAGTGGTGTGAGAAGCTAGATCGTAATCCTGACTGAAGCGATGTAATAACCAATTATGTATATATGTATTACAAACGCTCTCTTAAAGTGGAAGTGTCAAATCAATTCAAATGTAAGTACTGCATTCACCCTACGCCACTACATTGCATTTTTTCTAAGGCTGTGCATATGATCAAGTGAATGAGAATGATATTATTTTTTCCGTCGTGTGCTGGGTTGGCTCACTGAGACAGAGCTCCCGGTTCAAACTCTAACTTTTTGATCATCGAAAAGCATCTAAAATTTGTCGTTTGCAATTGATGAAAAACAACTGTAAGTCTCTTCATTCATGGATACATTTAACGCATACATTATGGGCGGTGTCAGAAGCAAGGCTATTGAAGTTCTAGCTCATAAATTTACACCTCTTGCCGTCAAAATTATTTAAATTTTCCGTCACTTTTTAAAGTGCAATTTTCATTTGAATTTCGTTAGGGGGTCTCTAAACTGCGGATAACATTTCAAGTTCTTTCTACTTCATCTTCAATTACTACTTAAATTGAAAATGATGGTGTTGTTCTTCTTGTTGTTGCTTATTTTTTTTGCTTCTCCTCAATGTTGTCATCTTTTGTATTTTGTATTTTTCATTTAACATTTTACAGTCAACATTAGTCAACAAGGAAAACTATCTGCAGGATCTAAAACAGAGCACAAAAAAAAAAACAACAACAAGGAAAAAAATACCACTAAAAGGGAACAGAAGAAGCTGAAGCAGAAGCAGTAGAAGTAGAGAAGAGCCATGTTATAGCATCTATTCGAGAGTGAAATGAATGAATGAAGAGATGCGGACAGACAAATTGTGTATCGTCGAATCACAATAATAATAGATCGCAATAAAAAAGTTAAAAATAAAAACTGCATATTGTGATGCTAAGCATTCAACAACAACAACAACAATAACAACAAGCAAAATAACCGCCACTACGTTCGACTTTATTCCTTTGGCTGCAGTACTAAAGGAAAAAAATGCGGGAACAACATTAAGTACAGAATGAGACAGAGAGAGATAGAGAGAGTGTGAGAGAGAAAAAGAGTACAAAAAAAAAGAAAATGGAAAGTGGTACTTAAACAAAATGGAAAATTTATTGCGATGACAGTTATGGGCCATCTCAATAATAATAAAATCATGAACAACCAACAAAACAAACAAACGAACGCCATCAGTGCCGCCATCAGTGCCATCACCATTGCCATCATTATCGTCATCTCATCATCATCGTCGTGCTTTTCTTACAACACAAGCGTAAATAAACAGATGCAGTAACAACTGATGCAGCTCGAAAGCAAGAAAGCCATCAGCAGTTGCAGCAACGGCAAAAAACAAAAAAAAAATGGGAAGATAAAAACGTAACGAAGCCCTGCGACAACAAAAGCAACACGGACAGCACAGAACTTATTGAAGTAGCAATGAGGGGGCTGTGAATAGGATGTTTTGCAGTAGCGTTGTTTTCTAGTGCCATCAACGTACCCATCATCATCAGCATCATTAAAGTCCATCATTGTCGCCGTCATCATAATCATCAGCTACAATAAGGGCAATAAGGCATTTAGTATCTCAGGGTCGTTGTTTAATATTAGAGTGTCGTCTCTTTCGTTTACTTTTTGTTGTTGTTATTATTAGTGTTTTTCTGTTTCTGTTTTGTTTGCTGCTTTTTTGATAATGACGACAGGATCCCTTAAAGGAGAACATTAATTGAGCGTAGCTAAAGGGCCCTCTATTTTACTTTTTAAAAAAATGGAATTAAAATTTCGTGTCCAGCACAAACACTCAAGTATTATAAAGGATGTTTTAGCAGTCATGGAATATGATCAAATTTTTAATAACTGGATGGTTGATGGGATCTCCCTAGAAGGCGCTAAATAGATCATATCTTTTTCGACCTGTTGATAGTAGACGTGACTCGTTTTCTTTATATAGCAGGCCCCTAATAACCCTTTAAACATGCCTGACGAAATCAGTTTTCTGTTTTCTATTACCGTTTTTATTACGACCATTTTTTTTCTGCTTATTTTCTTTTTAGGAGTAAGAGAGAGTTTTTGTATTTCCGCTTGTATATCCTTTGAACCGACAACAATCATTTACATAAATTTTGATTCTTTCCCCTTTCCTTCAGCATCCTATGTGTTATTATTGACAAGTCTTTAGCATGCATATGTACGTATGTATGCCCTTAGTAGAACAGAAATTGAACGTGAAGTGCCACGACAGATGGCAAGAAGTGAAGGCTTTCAAGTTCTATGGATGCATTTAATGTGTCGTCGTTAGTTAATTTGATTGCATTTAATATGTTGAATCATTGGCAGCGTATCGTATACAACATTTGCATATTGTATACAGCATAACATAACAGCTACATATACACCATCAAACAATTATCGATTAAAAGAAAACGTAACTTGAATGAGATGTTAATGTCGATTGATAACGAAAAACCAATATTGTGTTTAATAAGATAATTAACTCGTACGAAAAATTGTTAGAGGGAAGTTGATAAGGAAAGGTTTCAGTAGGATAAAGTTTTTATGGGGAATTACAAAAAAGAACAGTTAGAGAGAGAGAGAGAGAGATATCTTACATACATATATACATGCATAGATAATTGGTTATTATAACGCTTCAGTCAGGATTACGACCTAGCTTCTCACATTACTTATGTTGTGTGTGTTAATTTTATACACGAGTACCGAGACGTACAGATTAAAGTCGACTCCGAACGATAGATTTTTGAGAAACTTTTTCACGGTCATTTTATTTACTCTCAGAGTGTTTTCCAAATCTGCTGAAAGGAAGTTGTCGAAGAAATATTTCTGTTTGAACTGTGGCCTCATGTCTAATAAGCCAACACACTACCTATTAAACTACACGTGAGCATTATAATGTCTCCTCCAATTCTGACTGATATTCTGTCTTCCTTTAATATCGCAGATAGACAAAATAAATTTAAGAAAGAATAAAGGAGAGAAACAGAGGAAACTATTGTAGTTTACATAATTAAAAAGTGGGGGTGTTAGTTAGATAGATAGATAGTTAGTAAAAACAGAGGTAGAGAATCGTCTCATTAGATCAATTAATTAATTGACAAAAACCTTAAAAATTAAATTAAAAAAATGTCCACTGACCCTTTGGTTTCTCGGTCGATCTGATCGTGATAGAATTCCAAGGGGCAATTCTCCATCAGGTTCAGCAATTTTTTCATGCTTATTCTGTCAAATCCATACCAAACCAATCTCGTTAAATCTAACTTACGTACTTACTTAATTGGCCATTAACAACCCGATTAACGGATTTCGGGTTGCAACACATCCTTCCAGGAGCCTCTGCTTCTTGCGTGTCTCCGCCAGTTGGTCACACCAATCGATGACAGGGCTTCCTCGATTTGGTCCTTCCAAAGCAAACTAGGTCGCCTCCTTCGCCGACTTCCGCAAATCCCCGCATGAAGTACCCGTCTCGTAGGAACATTCTCCTTCATTCGAACGACATGTCCGAACCAGAGCAGTCGCTGGCTGTTAATACGCTGCACAACGTCTATGTCGTTGGAATCTCATACAGCTCACTGTTGGATCGGATGCGGAAATCATCACCAACTCGCACTGGACCGACGATCTTCCGTAGGACTTTTCTCTCGAATACTCTCAAGGCTACTGCATCAGTGCTAATGTAAATCTAATGTCAGAATAATTTGTGAATTAAACACTACACTTGTAAGGGCTGCTCAACAGAATGAAGCAAGATTCAGGTTGGGCCCTCTATTTTTGGAGATGTACTCGTACGTACCGTTCCGAGCATGTTTCTTTTTGGATTAAAATTCTTTTTTGCAAATATTGATCGAATAATTGTATTAAGGTCTTTGAGTGACAGTACTAATAGCAAGTAGAAAGAAGTAAGTTTATTCTGTGGTTCAAATGGTCAAGAATGTTCTGTTTCTCAAGTTTAAACCTGACACAATCCTCACACTGGTAATCTAAGGAATATTCTCTATTGATCCACAAACAAAAAAATGATAAAAAAATAAAAAAAAAATTCAAATACTTTCACACTTAAATTGCTAATATTTCAACACTCTCATATTAAATCGCAAATATCTGCGTCAATTAGAAATTGAAAACAAAAAAAAAAGAAAATAAAATAAAAACCGAAAATTGTATGCGAAGCGTGTCCGTACAAGTTGTAGTTACAAAATAAATTCCCTAATGACTCACTCAAAATGCCTATTGATGCACTCAACGGTCAGAGAATACAGCACCATAATGCAATTAAGATATAAAAATGCAAAAACATGCAAATTTCCACGGCATCTCTGCGTATCCATAAGCTCTGCCGGCTTGATAGGACAGGTAGAAAGAGATATTGATACGTGTTGGAAAAAAGCTACACACAAGCGGAGACGTTGATAGGAAATGAGTTGCGATACAGAAGCGTAGCAATGGTTCAATATATGTAAAATAAGGTGTATAAAAATAATTATTTAAACAAAATTAAATTCGTATCAAATTTAGTGGAAAATTCTTGCAAAAAGATTGTAATTTTAATTAACAATTGACTCAAATAAGTTTTTTAGAAAAAGTGACATCGGACCAGCTCATGCCAATCAGTTTATCTGGAGAGTTCTGTTTAAAGATCCAACAATACCTTGACTTCTTCCAAAGCCTGCTTGACTATCATTAACATCCGAATGTCAGTGTCGAATTCTTCAGCCAATTTACAATTCAATAGGTTAGTTATATTTGGTGGCGGATAAGGTTCTATTTAGGATAGAGGCCGATTTTAATGCTATAACCCAGTATCCAACCCAGGGATCAAATGGTCTCTAGTGGAAGTTATCCTGAGTGCAAAATAAATCAAGTTTAAGCGATAATTATTTTTTTTTTTAAGAAATATGGACTTAAGAAGTACCATTGTTTGCAGAATTCCGCTGGCAAGTTGAGCTCACACGAGGGAACATCAATATTACACTCAATACAATTATTCAATCAATATTTGCAAAAAAAAAATTTTAATCCAGAAAGAAACATGCTCAGAACGGTACGTACGAGTACATCTCCAAAAATAGAGGGCCTAACCTGAATCTTGCTTCATTCTGCTGAGCAGCCCTTACAAGTGTAGTGTTTAATTCACAAATTATTCTGACATTAGATTTACATTAGCACTGATGCAGTAGCCTTGAGAGTATTCGAGAGAGAAGTCCTACGTAAGATCTTCGGTCCAGTGCAAGTTGACGATGATTTCCGTGTCCGATCCAACAGTGAGCTGTATGAGCTCCTCAACGACATAGACGTTGTGCAGCGGCTGCGCTGGCTAAAGAAGCATGCTCCGGCGAAACGGGTATTTGATGCGTGGATTTGCGGAAGTCGGTGAAGAGGACAACCTTGTATCATCGGTTGGTGTGACCAACTGGCGGAGACGCGCAAGAAGCAGAGACTCTTGGAAGGATGTGTTGCGGCAAGCCGAAATCCGTTAATGGGGTTGTTAATGGCCAATTAAGTATGTAAGTAAGTTAGATTTAACGAGATTGATTTGGTATAAATTTGACAGAATAAGCATGAAAAAATTGCTGAACCTGATGGAGAATTCAGTTAGGCCCCCCTTGGACTGCTATCACGGTCAAATCGACAGAGAAACCAGAGGGTGAGTGGACATTTTTTGGCAAAGTAAAAGAGGTTACTTCCCTTCAGGCATTTATGAGGCATTATACTTTCTAAAACGGAAAGGCTACTGGAACTTGACCGGTTTTGTCAATGCCCTTTATGTCTTATTAGACATGAGGCCACGGTTCAAACCCCAGATCAGACATAGCCAACAAAACGAATTATTTTTTCAGCAGATATGGCAAAAAACTCTGAGCGTAAATAAAATTACCGTGAAAAAGTTTTTCAAAAATCTGTCTTTCGGATTCGACTATAAACTGTACGACTCACTACTCGTGTATAAAATTAACGCCCACAACATAAGTGGTGTGAGAAGCTAGGCCGTAATCCTTACTGAAGTGTTGTAATGATCAATTACGTGTGTATGCATGTATTTCTGTAAGTCGAATGTAAAAATCAAACAGAATAACTGAACATATTTCTGTTTAGCACAGTGTAATCGCTCTACAATACACATAAAATTTTCCCAAATGATTTACATGTTCGCCACGTTTCTGCTTTTCTATTCAAAATGGTTTCGTAATAACCATCATTAGAAACTTTGAATTTAAAATGAAATGTAACGTTTTTTGATTTTTATTTTTCCACCAAAAAAGAAGACAAAAAAAGAGAGGAAAAAAGGGAAAACACTTTAAGCGGATCGCATGTTGCACAAACAGCGTACGATATGAAAGCATACAGAAATATGGTCATCTCTGAACGTACGTACAAATGCAGACAATTTAAAACATTCACATTAACATGAAAATTTCCATTCCCCTTCTGCTGTTTTGTACTCAGATCTGCCACCAGACATATAAACCTGCAATCAAAATCATTATCCACGCATAGGCAACTGGTATCAGTTGTATGTCATGTGATGACCCAAAGCATCCTTTTTTCGTCAACATTTTTGTGCGTTTCAGGCATTACGGACAACAGCATATGGATATTTTTCACCAGCCAGTTTCAGTTTCAGGTTTTTTTTTTCCAATTTTTTGTTTTTTTAGTTCTTTTTGGCGTGTATTAATATTCACTAGGGTTTTTGGGGTTTTGCATAAAATCTTTTTGTTTTGCTTTATTTTAAGGCATATTTTGTGTTGTACACAAAATAGAGAGAGAGAGAGAGAGAGACAGAGAAAGAAAAAAGAAACGAATCCGCTATAATTAACAGTTCAAAGCGTAAATACGGTGGGTATAACACTAGTTTTTGTAAATATTTTCAAGAGTTAAAGCTCGAAATTCTGAACAAAAAAATTCTTTAAATCGTGTTTCAAAGTTTTGTAAAGAAACTAAGACGTGGTTTTCCATGTGACTTTACAATTTCATCACTGTAGAAGCATGGTTACAGCGGCAATTAGGTCGTTAAAAAACTTTTTCGTAAGCATAAAGAGAGCAATGAGAACCCACCATAAAAAGTTGTTGGAGGGTCTGTTGAATTTAAGTCCATTACACATAGTAATGAAAATCAGAGCTTTGGGGACTTTGGGGATTACAATAATGAAAGGCAAGGCTCATGCGAGGTTCATGAGCGGACTTCTTGATTTGATAAATCTTAAATATAGGGTGAGCCATCGGTTATTTCTAATCTGGCAATACTTATGTTATTTTATTCTGCTGCAAAATTTAGTATATTATCTCCACTGAACGTAATGTATCGATTTACGCTTGAGCAACGTTGGTATTTATTGGGCCAACAAGAAACTGCACGACGCTGTAGATTTCCCAAAAAAAAATCATCTTTTAGGATGAAGCTCATTTTCATCTTGATGAGGACATTAATAAGCAAAATTTCTGTATTTGGGTCTCAAGAAACCCACACGTGGTTTTACAAAAGCCAAGGCACCCATTACTAGTGACTGTTTGGAGACATATATCACAGCATGAAAACCTATTTTTTTGTACTCAGTCTGAACGATGTTTGATTTCAACAGGATAGTGCAACTTGCCATACATCTCATGCCACAATCGATTTATTGCGTCAAATGTTTGATGGCCGTTTAATTAGCCGAAATGGTGATGTCAATTGGCCGCCAACAAGCTGCGTTTTGACACCGTTGGACTATTTTCTGTACGGGGCCCTTAAAGAAAAGTTTTATACCGACAAACCAGAGACAATTGAGCATTTGAAGGCCAACATTTGTAATGTCATTGTCGAGATACACTCGAAAAAGTGCACGAAAATTGGTCTGATCAAATGAGGTACTGTGAGATCAGCCGCGGCAGGTGGGACTTGTAAGGAGGGTGATTCTTCGTCTTTCTGAGTGGTGCTTACTTAAATGGTTGATAACTATTTGATAAAGAATTCATAGATACATATCAACGTCCACGCTGATTATATGTCGGTTTTTCTCAGTTTTTCCATGATTATACACATTTTTTGTGATTGGTCGGCATCTTTAATAATAGATTTGCTAGATCCAAAACGAGCGGTAAATACTTATTGTTCTTGTAATCTTCTGATAGCTTGCGTGGTGCCACCACTGCATATCATTAAAAATGCATACATATTTTTCAGGAGGTGATCGAACAAAGAGAGACACGCATCAATCATATTGAAAATTTCGAAATGGATTCTGGGAATTCTCTTGTAGGTTCGACGTTTATGTGTAGAATACATGCTATATACCTTTCGATTTCTTTTTAAATTTTGGTATCAAAAACGGATCATCAAATGTTAGTCTTGACATATGACATTTGACATTCTCAAATCAATACAACTTGGTACACGAGCTTTAAACGAAAGGAGATGTTGCGCTTGAACAGCAATTTTAGCAACTGAAATCTAGAAGCAGACGAAAGAAATTTCAGCATTGTTTTCGAATTTTCAAAATTCTTTGGCTTCCTCCAATACACAAGAAATTCCTTTTTTTAGAAAGCAAAAGTCTAGCAATACGTTAGTTTCCTAAAATCAATACATTCCAGTGACAGAATATTGCTTCACATTAGCAAATCGCTTCCATTCCGTGTATCATTCATACCACAGTGCCTTCCATACCTTGAATGTTAAGCATAAGCCCAAAACAATTTTAATTAGTATCGAAATAATTGGCAAAATGTACATCCATGTCTACATTTACATTTCATTTTGCAAATACACGATATAAAAGGAAAGCTTTTTGAAAGCTGCATAAAAACACTGACAGATAGATGAGGTAGATGAGAAAGTGTGTGCATTCATTAAATAACTTTAGGCCACATTTCCATCTATCCATGTACCATATTTTGGTTTTCCCCTTTTCATTTCATACCATTTCGTGCCATTTCGCTTTTCTTCTTTTGGTAGTTTTGGTATCTAGTTTTAGAATTTTTTTCATCTCTTTTTTTCGTTTCTATTTTTTTTTTCTATTTGCCAAATAATTATTTAAATATGCTAATTTTGTCTTTTTCTCCGAAATTAAAATGAGTAACAGATAACTGGTACTCGCATTTAGGCAATAATTAGATTAGATTTTGAATTTAATTTGAATAGCATTGACATCCATGGGTATTGCCGTCATTGATTTCATATGTTCTAATGAGAAATTTTTTAATTCCCCGAAGTATGTGGTCATAATAAAATCGTGATGATAGTGAAATGGTTTTAAATTCTTTTTAATATTTAAGCTCATTTAGATGGTTGCACAAATTTAATATGAGTGGCTCTTATTTGTTTCTTGTATTCCGCTATTTGAAGGCTGCCTTTCAATTGTTAAATGGCGCATGTTGTCCTAGACTCTCTGAAATTTTTATTTGCAATTGGGTTGTTCTTTACCAGAGGATTTACCAGAGGTTTTATTCGATCAGAATATTTTAGTGGTCTTCTCAATTCCATCAGACTGAAAATTTAATGAACCTAGTAATCGATTTGATATCACGTGACGACAGCTCCGCAAGATTACCGAGAAAGGGTGAGCCAAATGAAAAATGTCTAGATGAAATCAAAGGCAAACTCTGGTAAATAAAATCTATTCTTCTCCTCCTCAACCTATCTGCGATCTCTGCATATGTATCATTTGGTCATATAACTCGTAAAAGAGTTGTCACTTTGATCTAACTTGAGTGGTTAGATTTCTATCGTATTTAGACCAGTTGAGTATGGCAATGATTCAAGATTGTTCTTTAGCTCAAGATTTGCAAACGCCAAATAAATAAAGGATATGTAGTCATCGTAGTTCAGCAGGTAGTGTGTTGGCTTATGAGATATTAGGCTGTGGTTCAAACCCCAGTCCTCAGTGAGTCGTAAACCTGCCTAAACGGATGTAATGAGCAATTAAGTAAATAAGTAAGGATAGGGTTTAGAAGTCGCCGTAGTCTAGTATGTAGTGTGTTGGCTTATTAGACGTAAAGCCAGGGTTGGAGCCCAAGGCCAGACATCAAGACAAAATACAAAAAGTATTTCTAAGGCGACTTTCTCTCAGCAGATTTCTAGCCAAAACTCTGAGAGTAAATTAAAATTGCCATGAAAAAATTTCTCAAAAATCTATCGTTCGAAGTCGACTTTAAACTGTAGGTCCCACCACTCATATATAAAATTAACACACACAACATAATTCGACCTCCGGGTACTGTACTTGTCTTAATTGACAAGTACACGTCCTCTAACCTAACCTAAGGATAGAGTTTAAAAAGTTCAATAATTACACGTTTACCCCGTCACTATGACCAGCAACCGAAATTGGATTGACACACGACATCCACGAGAATAACAGAGTCTCTGAAGACCCCAATCTAAACTGATTGTATCCAAAAGAGGTTTGATTGCTGCTTGGCTGTTAGATAGGTTTGAAAAGTTAATAGTTGGGGAACTCTTAGTCAGCATCAGCTTAGTTCAGTGTGTATTATAGCGTGTATTATGTAGAGAAACGCACTACGGTAGGTAGGGTGGCGGAGAAATAAGCTAAGTTCAAACACTCACGCCACTTATGTTGTGTGTGTTAATTTTATACATGAGTGGCGACACCTACAGTTTAAAGTCGACACCGAACGACAATTTTTTGAGAAACTTTTCATGGCAATTTTTATTCATCCTCAGAATATTTGTCAGAAATCGTCGAAGAAATACTTTTTCATATTTCGTTTTGTTGGAGACATGTGACCTGAGGTTTCAACCGATGCCTCATGTTTTATAAGTCAACATACTACCTACTAGACTACGGCGACTTCCTACCGTTTCAGAAAAATATAATTCCTTGAGATAAATCACCATGGAAGCCTCGTTTGCATATGGTTGGATATATTTTTCCACATGTTTGGCTCGTTAGTACAGCCATCTCAGGCGAACTTCATGATAGTTGTCACATGCTATATTTCCAGAAATTGTCTTTAAAAATTTCTTAATTCATTTATGAGGTTCATTTCTTAACAAAATAATTTGTATCAAACCCTGTTCTCCTGAAATCTATAAAAATTATATTTCTTCCCAGAACATAAGAAATTTTCATTAGAAACCAGAACATTTTTCACCCACGTAAAATTAATATGAAGGAAAAAAATTGAACATAATTTATCTACAAATTCTATTTTATCCAATCAAAACACCTGGAAAATGTTTATTAAAAGCAATCTATTATCAATACAACAAACAAAAAAACACCCCCCCTTGTATTCACTTGCACTCGCTTAGTAGATAAAAAGTAATCAAGTAAACGTAATGCAATAATGAAATATTCACATAAATAATCAATTTTTATGTTAAAACCATAATTCCTCATATTTCGCAGTAAAAAGGAATCCAAAAACAAAAAAACAAAAACGCTAGCAAACGACAAACAAGGTGCTGTAAAACAACATTGTACAACACCAACAATAACAGCAACAATTATGAGAATTTTGCATAAACCTTGCAATACTAAATACTCATGTATGTATATGAGCATGAGTTAGCACAACACCCCATGTGAAAATGATTATGCATGTATGCATGTGTTCGTCCTTTTTGTGTGTTCATATATTAAGGTAACCCAGTATGCTATTAAATGCGTTATTAAGTAAGTTTTTGAAATCATTGAACATATCCGCTTTAAATAATAAATAACAGCGAATTACCATCACGTCGATTTTTTGGTGGCATTTTTCATATTATTTGGGCTCAGTTTTCTTTCATTTCAATAAAATCCGTCTTTTAGACAATTTTAAGAAAATTGTTCAAATTATTTCTGCAAGATTTGAGAATATTTTAACGACGAATATAATATTCAATTGTAAGTTCTATTTTTGCTTCGAGGCGACTTCCTCTCAGCAGATTGGTGGCAAAAACTCTGAAAGTAAATAGAAATTGCCATGAAAAGTTTCCCAAAAATCTGTTGTTCGAAGTGGGTCCTGCCACTCATTATCACATACAGTGGTGTGCGAAGCTAGGTAGTAATCCTGGCTGAAAGGTTGTAATGATCAATTATGTATGTATGTATGTCCCTACATTAAAATCTGTTGACGTTAAGGCTATTTACAGTTGCACTTTCGAAAAGACGCGGCCTAAAAAAACCAGAGGTGTTAGCACACATAGCTTCTCGTAGTGATACTACATGAAGCGATGTCCTAAAGCAAATTGACAATTTCTGTATTAGGCCCACGTATTAAAACATAACTCCCTAAGAATTAAGCTGGAAACAAATCTGAAAGTTTGTTAAATCTAAAGACTGATTGGATGCAGTGGTGTTGTCGAGCTGCAATGCTCCGGAACGTCGTTCCGGTACTTCCTTTTTTGACAGGAACGCATTCCGGAACTAAAGATGATTTCTGATGATGATTTCCATCTTGTAACGAAATGTAACGATAGTATATGCGGACAAACTAATCCGTCGAACTATACGCTATTTGGAATCACTAAAAGACGTTAAAAAAGGAAACAAACTCATAGAAGCATCAGAGGCTGTTCAAGTGATGAAATTAGGAACATTAACTTTAACAGATAATAAAAAAATTACTATTATTAACAGAATTTAATTCCTTGTAAGTCTCATTAATAATATGACTAGAAGACTACATACAGAAAATGATTTGATAAGTAAATTTCGAGTACTAGATCCAACGGAGTAGCCAGCAGATATTGAAATTGGCTATGGAGAAAATGAAATCCAGTCATTATGCACCAGATTTAATTTAATATCACCGATGCGATCGATGTATCAATGCGTTTAGAAATTATATTGATACTGGTGGCAAAGTAATTCCTGATGATGTAGAAATCTTAATTCGATACATAAATATTGTACCTTGCAGTTCGGCAGAGTGTGAGCGCGGATTCAGTAATATGAATATTATTTTAAATGAACAAAGAAATAGAATATTAATTGAAAATCTAGCAAATCTTTTATTTATAAAAATTAATGGCCCACCACAACAATTATTTAAACCAGATGATTATGTAAAAACTTGGTTAAGGTCTCATCGTTCAGCGGATGACAACAAAACAAGGAAAATTCAACCACAAGATCCTGAAAATAATCCTATTTGGAATATTTTATAAAAACCATTAGTGTTTTCATGTATTGTTAAAAATATTTATGCAATATTGTTTGAGTATCAAGCGTATTTTATAGTTTGTTAACTAATCTATATTAAACGTTCCTATTATTGTAATAAACATATATAAATATATATACATATACAAAAAATGTGTTTCCTAATAATTTTCGTTTCCTTTCCTTTTTATGCTATATATAGGGCCGATCCTGGCGATGGGCGAAAATTGGGGGAAATTTTTGGGACATGACCCAAAAAAAAAAACGCCGCCGCCAGGATTATCATGGAAAATCACCCCCGTCGTTAAATTTGGACATGAGACCGCACAGAGCGGCCGCCTACCCAGGATCGACCTTGTCTATATAATTATGTATACGCGTTCCAGCAAAAAAAAAATTAGTACAATACCACTGATTGGATGTAACAATAGGACGTGTTTCAAGTTTTGTTCACTGAGGTAGAAGAGAAGAATAGACTGATTGGATGTCATTATAGGACTTTCCCTTAAACAAAATCTTGAATATGATTAATAATGAAAAAAATGCTGACTGGGTAACCTTTTCCTATATGTCTACATATGGGAGTGTGTGTGTGTGTAAGCATGTGTTATTCATATACTCACGCTTTCAATTGCATGTGAAAAACCAACTCTACACTCAACGAATTATACAATTTTTGTTGCTGTTGTTGTTGTTGTTATAGTTTCTATCTTCTTCTTTTCTCTCTCTGCCATTGTCTCCAGCGGACTAAAAAGTTTAGCCAACAATATTTTTTGGTGTTTTCCCAATGTGTGTGTGTGTATGTGTATGTATGTGTGTGTTATTATTACTGTTGCTGTTGTTCTTTTCGTTGGCATTTGAATTTTCGTGGGGAATTTTCAATTAAATTTTTCTTTTGTTTCCGTCTATTTTTCCCTGCTCTTTGGCAATTGTTGTTGCTGTTATATTTAGCCCAACTCATATTTATGAGTATCCACCGAAGTGCATTTTCGTTCATTTTTGCTTCTTTTTCTCACACTTTTTTTCTATTCGTTATTGTTTTTGTTTTTGTTTTTGTTTTTTGTTGGGTTTTCCTTCAGTTGGTTCTCGTTGGTGTTTTCTCGTTAGAAAGTTTTGTAGCCGTTATTTTCGCAGTTGGTGTTGCTGTTGCTATTATTATTGTTGTGCAATAGTTTGTGTGAAAGTTTTTGTTGTTCTTAGTTCTTTAAACAAACAAACAAATAGACATATACATATGCATATACATACATACACATACATACATACATATTCCCAGCTTGATATTATTTTTCTTATTGTTGTTGCTGTTGTTGTTGTTTCGCTTGTTATTTTGTAATTAATTTTTGGTGTCGGTTAAATTGTGACACTATATTTCTTTTAGCAATTTTTCAAGAACAACAGCTTCTAAAACAACCACAACAACACTAACACTAACATCGAGAACAACTCTACGAGAACAACTACTATAGCTATACTAAGCTTAACAAAAAAAAAAAACGTACAATATTTGAAAATTTTGAAGTAGTTTTTGTATTTTTTTTGTATTTTTTTTTTATAAAATTTTATATTTTATCTGCTCTTAGCATCGAAACATTCTTTATCTATTGTTTCTTGTTTTTTCTTATTTTGTAGTTTTCATCTTCTCGCTCTAAAACAATTTTAAATTTATTGGACTTCTTTTGCTTGCACTTAAATTTTCAAAAAAAAAAAAGATTATTTTAATTATTCTCCATGAATTATTGTGATTAAATTAAACTTTTTGAAATTGAGATTTAAGAATTATGACGTGCAAGATTTGAAAAGCTTTTTGAAAATATTTGTATGGACAAGAAAAATTGATTGGCTTGAATCATTATGGACCATAGTTTGTGTATAATTTTCTTGGTTAAATTAGCAGACGCCCTTCAAAGTCTTTTGTGTCGAGCAACGATAGTCGTTGATAGATATTCTCAAACTCTGGGCATAACTGCTGGCTCAGTCACCACAGCCTCGTTATAACTGCCATTAGGTTCCTAAGTTGGATTCTGCTTAGGTTTGGCGCAAAATTTTTCTTCTTCCATTCATTGCAAAGCAGATTTGAGTGATCCCTTTGCATGTAAGGTCCGTTTGTATATCTTTTCCTTGCAAATGAGTAAAGTGTGTATGTGATGTTAGGCGCTCTTCAAACGAATGCCAACATCAATATTTCTATTATATGCCAGCCAGCTTTTGGATGTGTATCAGGTTTGCCGTTGTGTTTAATAACCCCATGTCTAGGAATCCCAAGCAGGGTAACCTTTGATTATCACGCTGCTTCCTCCATAGACACACAATTATAGATGTAGTAAACATTCTGTTGGAAAATGAATGACCGATTTACTGTCAGTAAAAATGCGTATAAAATCATACGACATAATCCGATATGGAATTCAATTTTATTGAATACTAGGCATGTTGCGGTATGTTTACTGGATTGGATATTTTTTGGGCGGAATGAAGCCTCTTAAATTTTTCGTCTTTCCTAGGATTTAAACCAGTATTACCAGGTAGATAGGTCTTAGGGTGCATGAAAGAAAAATGAAGGGATTGTATATAAATTCTGCATATAGAATAGTAACATCGAAGTCATTTATCATCATTCCTTATCCTGTAATTGTTTTCTTTCCGTACGAATTCGTATTAGAAATTTCGTTCTATTTTAGCAGTGAATTGTCTAAAACATTGCAATGCTGTTGGGTGGTGGAAATTTTCATAAAAATCTTTTAGTTTACTTGGACAGACAGCTTGAGTTTGAGTTCCAAAAGAACTTTTTTCAACGGCCCTCCTCATCCATGATCGGACCATTCAAGAGTGTTGCACAAAGCTCTAAAGAGTATTCCCTTGTTTACAGCAACAATGTTAACAGGAGACCAGCTGTTGCGTAGATTAACAGGAGTTTTACTGTTCATAGCCGAGCCAGTTTCCACAATTTTTTTGTACACCCTGGCTGACCCCATGAATGAGTTTCAGAACAATGAACTGCTGATGCTCAGTTCATCAGGTACGGAGCAATCTCCCACATGTTAAATGGCATATGTATTCCAATTGCCTTGGCTAGGACTTCTTCGTTTTAAAAAGAGGCTCAATCTCGTTGGCATCAAAAAGTTACTGGAATAATACGGATAATAAGAGGACTGATTCACTTTCATCCTTAAATCGCATAGCCATCCAAAATACTGATTGCTACTGTCCATTGTCCTTTTGAAAGGCATATTGATAGATTTGGCATTCCTTTGAAAGACTTCTGCATGAATTGTGTATTTGAAGAGGAGTGGAAGGAACTATTTTCCACCTTATATGTGAATGCCCTGCTTTTGTTATAAAAAGACGGAGATTTTTGTCTCGTAATTTTCTGTCGTCAATGACTCAACTCCCCTTTTTAAAATTTCTGTAAAAGCAAGATTTATTCGCGAATCAGGTTGATTTCTGTTAGCAGATGTTTGATCTTCGGGTTGTTAATTATGATATCACAATTGGCTTAAGCTTTGTGCTAAGTTTCGTCTTCAAGGAGAATTCGCCACCCAACCTAAACTAGCCTAACTTAACATAGTCCTGATGAAGGACTACAAGAGAATGAAATCTATAAAACGGTTGTAGAAGAACCAACAAATTGATAAGGAGAAAAGCAGTTCAACAAAAACTGAAGCATAATCAGAAGCTTAGAGCAAGATAAATTAGAGTATCCACCGGTATTTTGCTTCTTAGAGGATCCAAAGGATATTAAATTTCTTAATTGCCATACAATTATCATAAAAATGTTTCACAACGGTTTAATTATAAAATATAATTTTACATCAATTTACAATGCTTTTCTCTTTCAGTCAGCTTTAATTGATTTCATCAAATCGTTACCCGTTTTTCTATAAAACATCAAATGTTCTCAGCTAATATTGAAAATATTTATTTTCGATTTTATTTTCATTTTAAATTTGTTTGTTTGTAAATTTTATTTTTTTTCAATATTTCTAGTGTTATTTGTTGTTCTTGTTATTGTTATTATTGTTACTTTTTATCATAATATTCTTTAGTTGATGTTGTTAGTTTTGTTGTCGTATATATCGAATAAATACATTCTGTATGCACATTAACCACGTTGTTATGGTGCGTGTTATTGTTGCGGTCTAGTCCATGTGCAATATGGCGTATGAGTGATTTTAAAATTTTATACGCATATTTATGAGTCTCTCTCTGTAAGTAAATGTTAGTGTGACCATGTATGTGTGTATAAGCGTATGACTGAATGTATTTATATGCTTTAACCATGTGTTCATTGGTGTGTGCAAATTAGCTGGAATAATATTTAACATAAACGCTCTTTTTCTCTTGTTTTGTTTTTGTTTTTCCTTTTAGTCTCTCGCCCTAAAACTGACCTTACTCTTGCACTGACCTCTCTCTCTTTGTTGTATTAATACACGGCTGGGTAATTGTAAAATTTATGAGTGTAATATGTACACTTTCGCATGTATGGATGGATGTACGAGTATGTATAGAATAGAAGCATTCGTGCGTGTAGGTGTGTGAGTATGTTGATTGGTTTGGTTTGGTTTGGTTTTTAACTAATTTAAATTGTTCTGTCTGTCCTTAATAGGAATTTAATTGAAAAATTTCGATTTGATTTTAAAAACTTATAAATGATGTGTGTTTTATTCAAATTGTTTTTGTTGTTTTGTTTTTGTTTTCAAATCATTCGGTTAATGTTGCGCATAATTGCGAAATAAAATTTTTAGTGATTGTTAAATAAATATTTTGATATTTTTATTAAATACAGACATACATACATTTAGATACGTGTATTACTCATACAGATTACATTGCATTTAAAATAATTGCCATAAAATGCACGAAATTGTGTACAACAGATATGAGAGAAAAATTTAATGAAACCATATGAAATAAATGTTCAACTAAAAATATATAAAACTGGTGGTGTTAAGTATAAAATCTTTGGATATTAACTAGAGCAATACAGAATTTTTTTAATTGAAAAATAAAAATTAAAAACTTTCAATGTGTTGTGTTTCATCATGGCAATGCCCGACAATGCATATGTTTGATAATCCGGCTTAAACTGACAGTTTAGTTTTGGAAAGTTTTGATGAAATTCACTATATAGTTGTGATCTTCCACCTTTAGATTATCATTTGTTTCGATTTCTTCAGGATTGACTTGATGGTGTAGATTTAAATTCCATAGAGGCCTACAAAATACAGTTGATGATGGCTTCATCCCAACAATGGTGTAATGTATGCATTCACCCATATATAGCATAACTAAAATAAACAAAAATAAAATGTAAACAAACGTAAAGTGACTTCACAAAATATAATCGTAATATGCAGAGTATGCAATATCAAGTGGCTTGTGTTGATTAATATGGGTCACTAGAAATGCAATACAAATGAATACGATATTAATATTATTGTAGGTCACTTAACTATTAACAATTAATAGATTTAAGGGGAAAAGAAAAAGAAAACATTGACAAAAATAAGTAGGGGAGAGATATAGTTTAAGATTATTATAAGAAAACATAGAATAAGAAATAGTATATAAGCTGTGAAATTTTGTAAATAAAATTAGAAATAATTCTGACTTCAAACATAGTTATTCTTATTTCTCAAAACTTCGGCAATTAACTTTGCCATGATATAGAGCCGTCTAATATTCTAAGGCTCTTCAAATAAACAAGAATACTATAGGAACACTATAGACACTAACAGACACAAAACATATTACAATGGGCTCAGATTTTGTTTAATAAAGTACGTTTCAAATAATGCGTGTGTTTCTAGAGATTCATACCTTAGAGTTGGCAACACTGTTTTATTTGATAGACAATTTAACAAATGATAATTGCTTTTTCTTTAGTTTGATTTGACGTTTCATTATGAACAGACTTAAGCTCAGGTTAGCCAAAACTCAACGGAACCTACGTTCGTTTTGCTAACCGAGGTTTACAAATTGTTAATTTTTTTATATCAAAATAATGATTTTGTTTTCATCAAACTTATCGTACACTTGTCCATTTTACAGCGAACATAATCGTTTTTCAGAAAGGCTAATTCGAATAATACTGGATCGTTTTCGTACCATGTTTCCTAATACTGATAATGTGCATACCCTGAGATTCAGAATGGTGTGTACTGAAAAAGATGTAGCCGCTGTACAGGAAAGCTTTTAAGAAGATCCAAATCAATCAATTCATCACTGTCCTAAGCAAATGGGGTTGTGTCCTTTCAACTAATGCAAGATTTTGCGATAATGCGTTCAAGATTGTGCTTGTACAGGAACTAATGCCAAACGATCAACATTTGTGTCGTCAATTCGCTGAATGAGCTGCAGCACAAAGTGATATTGTTGCTCAATTTTTAGAAACTAAGTTCGAATTCTGACTGATGGGTTATAAAGAGTTGTAAATTGCATTTCCATTCAAAACTTTGTTCTTTGTCCATTTTTTGCTGAATACACACTTAAGAAAGAAAAACTATCGCCTTTGGAGTGAAGATAATCTACAGGGTTTTGTCTAAAGGCCATAATTTCCACAGAAAATTACTGCTGGTGGAGCTTTATGGACCGGCGGAGTCATTGCTACCTATGTCGGTGAAGCTCAGAAGGTTACTGTCCATGATGAATGGTGTAGGGACAAGTTTAGTAAATTTTTCGTATCTAAATTACTTACTTAATTACTTAATTCGCCATTACCATCCTGATTAACGGAGTTCGGCATGCTTTAACACATCCTTCCAGGCGCCTCTGTGCCTGTCGATGACAGGCCTTTCAACGCAAACAAGATCGTTCTTTTCGCCGACTTCCGTAAATCCCCGCATCAAATACCCATTTCGCCGGAGCAGCTGCCTCCATTCGAACGACATGACCGAGCCAGTGCAGCCGCTGAATGTTAATACGCTGCATAACGTCCATGCCGTTGAGGAGCTCATACAGCCACTGTTGGATTGGTTGCGGAAATCATTGCCAACTCGCACTAAACCGAAGATCTTACGTAGGACTTTTCTTTCGCATATTTTCAAGGCTGCCGCATCTGTGCTTAATAGTATCAATGCCTCTGCGCCATAAAGAACCACAGAGAAGATGAGCGTCTCTTATGTAAATTAGTTGGCATTAATTTTTCTGAAATGTGGTTCCAACAGTACGACCTGCATGCCTCGTATTTTAGCTTTAAATTTATAAAAAATTATACTTAAAGGGAATTCAAATACATTTTAAATGTCCATCTCAACTCATCGGGTGGCTCTAAAAGTAATTTCTATTCCTCTACTGTTGTCTGCCATCCTGCCAGGCCATTTGTAGAATATTTTGTGTTTCGAGTTAATTATTGTTTATTTTCATATTGTTGCCATTACAACCGCTAGTCATTTAATAAACAATAACAATAATTTTAAATGTTTATTTAACATCTTTTTTTGTTTTGTTGGGAAAATTAAATTTTCATATTGTATACATGTTATCGTATTTGTATTTGTATTCGTATTCATAGTCTAGTATGGTTGTAGTAGACAAAGCCATTAATTCCAATGAATATGTTGGCCAAAACTCACAATAACTAAGCGGTTTAAACAGTATATTCGTGTGTATTGTTTGTGTACTTTATAGTTCTTATTGTTGTTGTTAATGTTGTTGCTTTTGTTAGGAATATTAACTAAAGTAAATATGGTATGTAGTCCCGGACAATAAAAAAAAGAGAAAAAAAGAAAAAAAAAATCGTATTATTTGTACAATCAACAGCAAAAATTATTTTGTTCGTTAATTTGTTGAGTGAAAATGTTCCATTTTAAATTTAAAATTGCAAATTATTTCTTCTCATTGAGTGTGCAATACATATTATAAAGAGGGCCAACTTAGAGGCCCTATTCTGAAAATCAGTTGGAGGTATGATACACTAAATACTTGGAAACTTATTGAATTACGTACAGTACTTATAATTGAAAGCACACAGCTTCAATTAAGGGTAAAAAAATTATGGACATATTTGGTGTTGACATCAATATCTTGATAAACTCGACTTTGTGTTCAAAAATGATGTGGTTTACATCTGATATTTTAAGTGAACTATGTGACGAACTACTCTGTATGAAGCTTTTTTACGTTCTATTATTATCGTCGTGTAAACATGCGATAGTACAAAGACTATAAGATCTGCTGCTTTTAATCTACATTGGGTATTCCCAATATGTTACCTCTAAAGCTTCATAGATTCCAAGAATATGTTCCGATAACTTATTCTAATCGTCACAGAATCTCTATGATGGGTTCGGGACAACTCCCATTTTGAATAAGTATACTCCTTGTCTACAGTGCTCTACATGAAAATTAGTTGCCTCTCTTTATCTTCACTTTCGTTGAACTACCTTTTCCAACATCTGCTCTCAGGAACCGCCGTAGTCCTGTAGGACGTAACGCCACGGTTCAAACCACAGGCCAGATATCTCCAACAACACAGCTAGTGCCTCTCAGCAGATTTCTGGCAAAAAAAAAATCTGAAAAAAATTAAATAAAATTGCCATGAAAAAGTTTCTCCAAAATCTATTGTTCGGAAGAAGTCGCCGTAGTCTAGTAGGTAGTGTGTTGGCTTATTAGACGCAAAAGCCTGGGTTCGACCCCCAGGCCAGGCATCAAAGACAAAATACAAAAAGTATTTTTTCGGCGACTTCCTCTCAGTAGATTTCTGGCAAAAACTCTGAGAGTAAATAAAAATTTCCATGAAAAGTTTCTCAATAAATAAAAATCTGTCGTTCGGCGTCGACTTTAAACTGTAGGTCCCACCACTCATGTATAAAATTAACACACGCAACATAAGTTGTGTGAGAAACTAGGACGTTGTACAATGGGCCAATTCGATCTCCGGGTACTGTACTTGTCTTAATTGACAAGTACACTTCCTCTAACCTAACCTAACCTATTGTTCGGAATCGACTTTAAACTGTAGATCCTACCAATCATTAATAAAATTAACACACACAACATAAGTGATGTGAGAAACTAGGTCGTAATCCTGACTGAAGGGTTGTAATGACCAATTATGTATGAGTGTATGTGCACTCCCAATCCAAAAAGATTCTGGTCTGATTAACGGCGTGGAAGTTGACGTTCTTGCCAGATCATTTGCTTACTAATTGGCGAGAATTCTTATTCATTCGTGAGCTGAAACTCAGCTCACTCACTTACTGATTCAGTTTTCCCAGACAGGCTAATACTGTCTTCGACTTAACCTCAGAAGAGCCGAGGAATCGAAAATGCCGCCTGATTGTTAGATGGTATTGCTATGTCCTTTACTTTGTATCTTCTATCCAAGTTGAATTGAGCACAACTTTCAATGACATAAACTTTCGCTTGGAAGATAGCCGCAAGTCCCATGGGCTTGGAATATTCCAGCAAAAACATCTACTCCTGCAATAAGATTCGTTCTTGACACATCTGAACACCACAAAATAGCTCCTCTTTTAAGAGAGTATGCAACTTCTAGATTACTCCAGACATCTTTGTTACTAGGGAAGAAGCACTTCCCTAAATCAAAGACTTGACTTGTTCTCTACAGTGAACAGTTAACGAGGGAGTTGTCGGGCATTGGATTACTTTAATGGATTGCATGACTTGTCTCTCATCAACCTAATTATAGTCTCCAAGGCTCTAGTATCACTGTTATGTGCAGAGGACTTAATGCTAACACAGCTTCCAGCACCGCTATATATCAGGTTCATATTGCCACTATTTTCCTAACATACGCTATCCTCGGTATTATATAGGCATGTAATCCAAGACTTTTACAACTTGAGAATGACCACGAATCAACATTTCGACGTCTTGTAATTGTTTGCCTTGTTGATGGTTCTGAATTGAGAGGAATAAAATTATTCCGAACACAAAACTATACGAATAACTTGTTTACTAAGTCGGTTATGTTGTAAATTTCCACAGTTTGAAGCGTTGGTTTACGGTTAAACGATTCATGATGACATGAGAATTGTCAACACAACGTAAATAGTTTGATGAGCACTTTTCTGTCAAAAAATTATTCAGTAACGAAACACATTGGATATGACAACAAACAGAATTAACGAATTTGATGTGGAGAATAGTAAGAGGCAGTTGAATGTCAGCCAAAGTATCCTGAAAGATGTTTTGTTTGATAAGGTTTGTGGAACGGCAACAATTTTAGACTGTACTTCCTCAAGAATCACGTCAGTGATGCAAGGTACCGTAAGATGATTTTTTTTTTTGTTTAAAATGGTAGAATTTGAATTGGTTAACATGGGGTTTCATAAGTCATTCGGCCTGTGACAACATGAACTTTGGTCGCCAAGAACAAGATCCATTAAGTCTCTCGTATACAAGGACAAGTTTCAGACCTGATCGAATTGAAGCTCATGGCATGAAATAATTCTTGTAAATAAAAATGGTTGGGCATTCAGAAACTTTTTCACATATTCTGTGTTTTTTTTTTTGTTCAATTTCCAAATGTTTTAATAATCAGCTGTTATTTGCTAGCTTTCGTATTGTTTCGAGAATAAATGAAAGGCACCTTTACCTTTACCTTTTGCCCCCTATATTGTCTGTCTTTAATTTATTTTGATGCATAAGACCCTGAAATCAGTGGCTGATAAATGCTGATTGTTTACCTTATTTCCTTTGTAATTTAAATCAATTATTTGTTAACAATAAAACAAAAAGAGAAAAAAAACCTAAAGTTTATAACATTTTCCACGAATTCATGTTCGACGTTAACCAAATAAATTTTTTTCGTTTTTTTGTTTGCAGTTCGAAAAACATTAAATTTTTTCGGTATTTCCTTTGCAAAATAAAATAAAATAGAATTGAATGTGTATGTATGTGTGTGTATATGCTTGTGTATTTGTGTTAAAAATTGAAAAATAACAACAACAATAAAATAAAACAAAACAATTTTTTTTTGGTTCGTTTGTTAAAAACGATTTAAAACTACGAAATTGATGTAAAGCCAAAGGCGAAATTTTAATAATACAATTAAAATATAATAAAAAGAACAACAACAACAACAACAGCAAAAACAAAAAAGTTTTATATAAAATTTGTTCATGTTTTGTTTCGTTTCCGTGGTTGGTGTTCTGTTGTTTCACAAATCATCGGCAAAAAAACTACAACGTAAAGAAATGATAGGCAACTGTAGCCAACTGTAATATTTGGTTACCCAGTATCATTATTCATTGGCAAATAATATTGCCTTTGGACGTTTGAGTTAAAATTTCCATTTTTTTACGATCGATGGTAGCAAATTTAATCACCAAATCACATTTTTGTCTCTTGGATAGCATCAAAACATGTAGTGCAGCCAAGTTATCACTAAACCAGCCAGTTCCTTAGGCCAATTGCGCTGCCAAATTTTATTAAAGAAAACGCTATTATAAGTCCTTAGGACGTAAGGTTTAGGTCAAGCCATTTCGACTCACTTATGTATTCGACAATGTCTTTCAAACTCATTTCCAACACTTGCATCTAAAGTATTAAGAATGATACGATGCCAGATGCTTTAGCTCGAGTGCCTGGTAATGACATATCAAGTGAAAGTCAGTCTTTTCCTGATTTTCTGACTTGCAAATCATGAAAGAGAACGCTTTGCGACGGTAGGCATGCTATTGGTAGGCGGTGTTCTATATGGAGAGAGACCATAATTGAATGTTCAGAGGAGAGTATTCCAGAGAAATACACGAAATTGGTATAAAATAGCCTTAAGAATATGCCTGACTTTCGTCTGAAAATCACTTCTAACGAATGTCCAAGTGTTTGATGTAAACAACACAACCCGTTTTGACATACAATAGTGTGTTGAGTTGTTACTGCTGCCATTAGTGCTATTGAACGGGAGTCTACTAAAATGGGTGTGGCAGTAAATGAGGGCAAAACGAAGTATATGTTATCGACAAGTAGAGATGTGTGGCGTATTATTGGATCTCAGATTACGGTCGATAACTATACTTTCGATATAGTCAAGGAATTTATTAATCTTGGTTCCGCCGTTACCGCCAAAAATGATGTCAGTCTGGAGATCAAGCGCAGGAACACTCTTGCCAACAGGGGTGCTACTATGGTCTCAATAGGCAATTGAGTAGCAGAGACCTCTCTCGTATGACAAAACTAATATTCTACAAGACGCTCATCCTTCCCGTGCTTCTTTATGGCGTAGAGGCTTGGACCCTATTAAGCACAGATGCAGCAGCCTTGGGAGTATTCGAGAGAAAAATCCTACGTAAGATCTTCGGTCCAGTGCGAGTTGGCGACGATTTTCGCATCCGATCCAACAGTGAGCTGTATGAGCTCCTTAACGACATAGCCGTTGTGCAGCGTATTAACATACAGCGGCTGCGCTGGTTCGGTCATGTCGTTTGAATGGAGGAGGATGCTGAGCCGAGATGGGTATTTTATGCGGGGATCTGCGGAAGTCGGCGAAGAGGGCAACCATTTTTGCGTTCGAAGGACTAAATCGAGGAAGCCCTGCCATCGATTGGCGTGACCAATTGGATTAGGCGCGCAAGAAGCAGAGGCGCCTGGAAGGATGTGTTACGGCAAGCCGAAATCCGTTAATCGGGTTGTTAATGTCCAATTAAGTAAGTAAGGCCGTTGTTCAAACCCCAGCTGAGACATCAAATTCGATTTGATCAACGAATGATCAGTAATCAATTGGCCGTAGTCTAGTATGTAGGATGTTGGTCTCTCAGCAGTCTTCTGGCAAAACCGCTGAGAGTAAATAAAATTGCCATAATTGCCATAAAATTGAAAAGTTTCTTTAAAATTTGTCGTTCGGATTTGAGTTCAAACTGTAGGTCTCGCCACTCATGCATAAAATTAACACACGCAACATAAGCGGTATGGGAAACTAGGTCGTAATCCTGACTGAAAGGTTGTAATGACCAATTATGTATATATGAATGTTTGTATTACAAATCTTATCACAAACAAAATAGTTTTTAGGCATGTGCTGCAGTGTAGGGTGTACAAAAAAAAAAAAAATAAATAAAATAAAATTGAAAACAAAAACCTTTTAAACCATATCATCCATCGTCTATTGAAAATTAATTGCCATTCCGAACTAAAGTGCTGTATAATTTCATGGTGGCAACTAACAAGCCAATAGAATAGGTGCTGACTTTTTGCGTTCGTAAATATACAAAAATTCTGAGGGGAGATTTTGTACAAATACGTATAAAGGTTACGTGATCACGGTTACACGAAGAATCGTTAGATTTTTTTTTTTAAATCGACTTTGATATTATGTCTGCCTTATCGATAAGCACAAATGTAAATGATTTGTACAGTGAAGAATTTAGAGAATTTAGAATTTTAGTTATCAAGTCAATAAAGTTTAAAAATTTAATTTGGTTCACTCATGCACTGTGTTTACGCCAATATTTTTGCTTTAATAGAAGAAAATAAGAAAAGATTATTTAAAAGTATTACAAATAAAGGCCACTCCCACTTCACAAACCACACAAACATACAACCACGAAATGTAATGAATTTTAAAATGTACTTTGAATATCTCTTTATGGTGGCTTTAAATATCTAATAAGATATGAAATGTACCCCATACTGGGAATTAATCAAAATAATAATAATGAAATAAACCACACATGTATTTATGCATGTATGTATGTATGGCTATGTATGTATGTATTGTATGATGACACAGTCGGTTACCAGCAACCAGCAACCATTGTAATCTCCATTATTTTTATGCATTTGTTGTGGCAAAATTCTTTTATTATTTTAACAATCCGCCCTTGATTATTAATGCGTTTCTTCTGCCATTATTTTCTGCTTTTTTTTTTTTTTGAAGGCAACAACTTTTTCTCTGAAAAGAGCACAATCGAAGCCATAAAAACAGAACCCTTTTGCTTCGTTATTTTCATTTACCACCAATCGTTTGAGACCCAGTAAGCATTTTTCTAAAAAATTTCTGTCAGCAGAGCGATACTTTTTTATACTTACGCACTCGAAAGTATGGCTTTGGACATATTTATGGTTTAAGATAAGTAAAGCTTTCCTTGTAAGTTATAAATGCATTTTTATTTTATTTATTTATTGGTTAACTCCAGTACAACAAGCATTTAACTCATCTTTAATCAATTTTAGATTAAAGAAGGGAGTGATCTATATACATGCGTACATTCAATAAGTGACACTAGTTTTTAATTTCGCGAACAGATTGATTTGATTTATCTTTTGGTTCCTTTCATGTTGAACATTAAAATGCTCTGAGTACAATTGGGTCGCTGTTTTCTAGTGGGTAGTGCATTGGCTTATTAGACGTGAGGCCAGGATTCAAACCCCAGGTCACACATCTTTAACAAAACGAAACATGATAAACAACTTTCAGCGGCTTCTTTCTCTCAGCAGTCTTCTGGCAAAAACTCTGGAAGTAAATGAAAATTGCCATGAAAAGTTTCTTCATGTCTCATACACAAAACTAACACACACACAATATAAGTGGTGTGAGAAGTTAGGTCGTAATCCTGACTGAAGGGTTGTAATGGCCAAATATGTTATGTACACTTGGGCACGGTCAAGTGGTCTGAAATTTAAAAGGGAAACGAAGATCGTTCATTATGATCGTGTTCAACAACTTGGATGTTATTTTGGAAAAAAATTGATATGGAAAAACTTCTGGAGGATAAGGTAGCAGAAGGCTATAGATGTTGGTCCACCTATAGGAGAGTCATAGGTTCTAAAGGAGACCTTAATCGGAGAAAGAAACACTGGCTGTACAGGCTCTATCACGGCTTCAGTTGTGCGGTGGAAATCGATGAACGCTACACGCTACACTACAGTATCTCGAAAGATCCAGAGAATGTGTTATTTAAGGCATAAATAGCACGAAGACGAAGACACCTACAAAGGTAGTGGAACCAATACTCTTTATCCAACCGGTTGAGATACAAGATACGAGTTCGCTAAAAGGCGGCACTAACGACATATCATTTGCAGACTATTTGACAGTGGCTAAACGTATCACCACAATATAATCGGGACACTGGAAGTCTACTTGTTTAACACAGAATTAAACGACAGGGTTCCTAACATATCAATTACGATTAAGTGCATCATACATACACACATAATTGGTCATTACAACCCTTTTAGTCAGGATTACAACCTAGCCTCTCACACCACATATGCTGTTAATTTTATACATGAGTGGAGGGACCTACAGTTTAAAATCGATTCCGAGTGAGAGATTTTTGAGAAACTTTTCATGGCAATTTTGTTTACTCTCAGAGTTTCTGCTAGAAATGAGAGAAAGTTCCCGAAGAAATATATTTTCATATTTTCTTTTTGCTGTCTGACCTGGGGCTTGAACCGAGACCTCACGTCTAATAAGCCAAACCAACTAGACTACGGTGACTACAATCCAATACTAAGTGCATGATTCTGATACCAAATCGGCTATTATGATCAAGTGAATCAATGGGACACTGATGTTTCTAAAAATGTAGGTATACTGGAGCTATCTAACGAACAATAATAATAAATAATTAGAGAATGTCTGATTTGGGTCAGTGGGTCTAGTTCTTCACTGATAGTCAAATGGTAATAAGGGCAATAGCATTTAGAACTGTCCTGGATTGTAGGAAAGCAATTAACAACTGCTTCAGACATGACAAAGTTGGCATTATATAGGTACCTAGACATCAAAGAGTGATTGGAAGTATGAAGGCTAATAACTTAGCTAAAATAGCCTTGGGGATATAAAATATAAACCTTGATAAGCCAGTACCCTTTAAAGCAATGAAAAACAGAAAGTTGGTAAAAATGCCGCATGGACTATTGTGGAATAATGCATCGAAAAATTCTAAAACATACTCGGAAGCAATCCTAATGGGAGGAAAACCATGAGTACATATTAAAACTTAGTAATGATGACTTGAGGGCACTAGTGAATATTCTTATGGCACCACTTCTCCATATACGTTCACATAAGTTCCATAGCCATGGTAGATAATAATGAATGCAGAGTGTGTAATGAATACATCGAAACGATGCAACACATTTTCTTGTGCAAATTCTCTGCTTTCATAAGCACGGAATCTCAATTTTTTTATTTTATTGAAAAATGTTTACAGGGCTTTTGAAGAAATATATGATATTACATGTGTGTATGCGTGTATGTAAATGTTTACGCTTCTTTTATATAACCACACATAGAAGTTTGCATGTGCGTATGTGACTTAATAAAAAAAACGCATAAAATGTGGTGTTTTTTCGTTATAATGATCACAGTAGTATTGAATAATTTGTTAAACATAAAAATTCGTTAAATAATAAAAAGAAAATCATCATCATCATCATCACCATCATGATCATATGCATGCATACAACAAATACACACACACACAAGTACATACATACATTTGCCAAAAAAAAAAACATACATTTGCCATAAAAAATACTCTCTTCTGTATTGAATTGACTGAATGCATTCAATGTTTGCATGTGTATTTGTATTAAAGAAAAAATGAAAAATTAATTGTGTGTGTGTGTGTGTGTACATGTTGGTGCTTATGTACACATGTATGTGTGTATTATTTATGCATGTATTTTAAGTGCAAGTACATTAAGTATCCCAGATTCCCAAATGTGCTTAAAAAGAAGAGAAACAAAGAGAGAAAAAACAACTCAAATCTCCCTTTACTTTCACTGCGGACCCCTTTTATTTCTTTACATAAAACAAATAAATGCGTTGGTCGTCCCTTTATTTTTATTTTAAAGTTTGATGACGAAATTTTTATGGCCTTTTACAGCACAATGATGATTTATTTAATACGACGAGATGGTGGTGTAAGGCGAATTAAGAAAGAGGAAACGTTATGTTTATTCAACAACAATTCAAATAATTACTGGAGATTCATTAAGTTTTGGGCTTAATTTTGTTTTACAGAAGAATGAGTTTAAAAACATGAAATCAGATCTACGCCTTGAGAAAAAGGCAAAATCTCCATATCACCCTAAAGCGTTTTCTAGAATACTAAGTACCAAACACATTGGCAGTCGTTCAGGATGCAGAAGAAATTTCATGCGAATAACACGTTTTCCGCAAAACAAGGTCTGCCGCCAATAAGAAATAAGAAATAAGAAATAAGAGAGAAAGATCAGAATTTAAGAGGCACAGGACTGTGATAAAGTATATCCAATTTAATATTCGGTCTTCATTAAGTTTTACGCTGCGTTTGTTCATTTCTATTAACCTAATTTCTACAACTTAGCCGGTAAATGGTCCATTGAAGAAGGTTCTACATTGATAGGCAACCTGCTGTTACTAGAAATCTGTTGTTACAGGATTACAGAAATTTGCTTTAGTCACGATTACCACCTAGCTTCTCTCACTACTAATGCTGTGTGTGTTAATTTTGTTCATGAGTGGCGGAATCTACAGTTTATAGACGAATCCGAATGAAAGAGAAACATTTTATGGCAATTCTTCAGAGTTTTTGTCAAAGAACTGCTAAGAGGAAGTCACCGAAGAAATATTTTTTCATATTTCGTTTTATACGAGATGTCTGAGCTGGGGTTTGAACCACGGCTTCACTTCCAACAAGCCAACCAACACATATTGTTTGCAGTGGAAACTGAAACAAAAAAAAACGAGAAAATGTTAACGCAAGTATATCCTGTAGAAGTGAGGATTCCTTTCTAAATAAAAGAAATTTTATTATTACACGATTCTCTTACCATAAATTTAAGAGTTTACAGTGAATTTTTACTTTTCAGTGGCTACATTACTTTTCGTTCCATTTGTTTTTCATTTATTTTTGGTCAAGGAACTTCTGTTGGTTTGTTATTGTTTTTCTCTAATTTTAGATCTTTTTATGTAGTGTTGTTATTATAATTTTATTTTTGTTTATCATTATTCTTGTAATTTCTTTGTTATTTTGTAGCATCGTGAGCCTTGATGCCACGGATATTGGTCTTAGAGTATTAATGGACTACGACGACTAATACAGCTGCTATGCGGAAAGCACGAATGGGGATGCACATAAGCAAGAAACATCGTTAAATTATTTCTGGGTTTGGGAAGGACATTCAATAGAATAAAGCTGCAAGGACACATCAATACGTGAAAGTAACTTTGCATGGGCTTAACCATTCAAAACTTATCAAACAATCGACGCATAGATGAATATATTTTACAATTTGTTTTACTCATTATTTTATTTCTTTGTATTCATTTCCATTCCACTTTTTTTTTTTTTTGGTAGAATTTTCACAATTTTTTTTCTTTCAACTTCATTTTAATACAACATCAGCATCAACATTATTCATTAACACATTCAATATGTATTGTTGTTGTTGGCATTGTTGTTGCTATTATTATTATTATTATTTGTACCGAATATGAAACAAAAACAAAGAGAGAGAGAAAAAAAGGAATTTATAACGATTGTACGTACAATGCAATAAATAATTGATAAATTGCAGATTAATTTTAATATTAAATTGATTGTGTGTAAAGGGACATGTTTTTTTTTTTAATAAAAAATAATGAAACAACACACACTCATACACAAACCAAGAACAAAAAGTATGTATCGATAATAAAAAATCGCAAAAGAAGAAATAAAATCGGAATGATAACGATAACGATAATAAAAAAGGAGAAAAACAAAGAAAGAAAATGGATAGAGAAAGAATGCAAATGATAATGGAAATTTTATTTCGGGATTATTTAAAGGTTAAAATGTAAAAACAATAAGAAAAAGTGTTATTTCCGCCAGGACTCGTTGTCCTTGTCTGTTTATGTATGCGCAACTCTTTTTTTCTTCCATTTTTGAATAAATTCATGATTTTTAATGACAATATTGCTTTTCATTGCTGTTGCTGTTGTTGTGGCGGTCATGCGTTTGTTACTTCAATCAATATTGATTGTTGGCAATACAACATTTGTTATTTAAAATTTAAATTAAAGAGAAAAGAAAATCACACACAACATTTTTATTACGTAATATGTGTACATCAGTAGTCGCCGAAGTCTAGTAGGTAGTGTGTTGGCTTATTAGACGTAATGCCACGGTTCAAACTCCAGGTCAGTCATCTAATCGAAAATTTGATTTCCTCTCAGCAGGTTTCTTGAAACAACTCTGAGAGCAAATAAAGTTGCCATGAAAAGTATCTCAAAAATCTGGCGTTCGGAGTCGACTTTAAACTGTAGGTCCCATCACTCATGATAAAATTAACACACACAACATAAGTGGTGTGAGAAGCTAGGACGTAATCCTGACTGAAGAGTTGTAATGACTAAATTATGTGTGTATGTATATCAGATGCTATAACTGTTGTTGTTTAAATGCTATTTTAACTAGGAATGGAAACAACAGACGACCTTTAGTAGTAAAAATTCGTCATAAAATTTAAGTAATAATTCTATCAAACTATTTAGTCTTTGTTAACAGATTGTAGTAAAATTGTATTCGTATACTGTAGGTTGGTATTGCGAGTACGTGTGAATTCATCAAGAAAACCCATAATTACTGATCACTAGAGAAGATATCATCAATAGTGAACATTATATGAAGGCCAGAAAGCATCATTCCTTGTGTGAAAGTAAAGGACTGGCTCAATTACCACAGTCGAGTGCTCTCAATACATTGGCACTGAGAATGTTGCAAAGCGTAATGATGTCAGTATAGCAAGAGGCACGTCGTATAAACAGTGATATATAGGGAGGCACATCTATCGGCTTAAATTTGAACCATAGTTTATATCAAATCTGGCAATACTTATGTCATTCTATTCTGTCATAAAATTCAGTATATTATGTCAACTGAATGTAATGAATCGATTTACGCGTGAGAAGGGTTGGATTTTAATGAAAATTTATTTCCAAAACAAAGACAATTGGCTGGAAATTGCACGAAAATGTCGTACAAAATTTGATCGCAGAGAAGAAACAACAGTGTCTGGTGTAAGCAAGTTTATTGCTAAAGTTCGTGAAACTGGTTTTATTGTTGATGCGCTAAGACTTAAGCGTGCTCATATGGTTCGTGCACCTGAAAATATCGAAGCTGTGGCTGAGAGTCTGCCTAAAAAACTATCAACATCAACTCGACATTGTTTTCAAGAATTGAATATTTTACGCTCGGTCTCGGTATGACGCTTTCAAAAGTTCAATTGATTCAAGAGTTGAAGCTGCATGACCATCCGCTTTGTTTTCGCTTCGCTAGATGGGCGGATGAAGCTCATCCTCATCTTGGTGGGCAGGTTAATAAGCAAAATTGCATTTCTTGGGGCTCAAAAAAGCCACATGTGGTCTTACAGAAGCCAATGCACCCATTACGAGTGATTTTTTGGTACGGCTTGTGGAGCGTTGGCCAATATTTCGTTGAAAATGAGGTGGGCGCAACCATTACGATCAATGGAGACACCTATCGCACCATGATAACCCGCTCTTTACAGTACTGATGTGAATGATGTTTGGATTCCACAGGATGCTGCAGCTTGCCACACATCTCATGCCACAATCGATTTATTGCGCCAAACGTTTGATAGCTTTTTAATTTGCCTAAATGGTAATGTCAATTGGCCGCCAAGAAGTTAAGATTTAGCACCGTTGGACTTATTTCTGTGGGGCGCCGTTAAAGAAAAGTGTTAAGCCTACAAACCAGGATCGCGATACAACCCCGTAGACTTGAAAAAGTGCACGACAATTGGTCCGATTAAGTGAGGTACTGTGAGGCGAAACGCAGCAGCAATATGAATGAAGTTATATTTCATTTCTAACCGGAATAATTGTACTTCACTTTGGTAAAATTTCAAACCGTTTTTGTTTTAATGTATTTTTAAAATTTAAACTTTTAAATTTCCCACCCTATATTATACATTGTAGGGTAAAAGCCTTGCTGTCAAGGATATTGGTCTTAGAATACATACATACATACATAATTAAGTCATTACACTTTTGTCAGGATTACGACCTAGTTTCTCACATCACTTATGTTGCGTATGTTAATTTTATACATGAGTGGCGGGACCTACAGTTTAAAGTCGATTCCGAGCGACAGATTTTTGAGAAACAATTTGATTTACTCGCAGAGTTTTAGCCAGTATCCTGCTGTAAAGAAGTCGCCGTAGAAATATTTTTTTAATATTTCATTTTGCTTTGACTGGTGGTTTGAACCGTGGCCTCACGTCTAATAAGCCAACACACTACCTAGTAGACTACGGCGACTAAAATGTTTGTAAGAAAATCAAACAAATTTCAACGAATTATGAATTATTCTTAAAACTTCAACCTTTCCGTCGACTAATATGTCTAAATGTACCTTCAGATTGATATGCCGTTACATGGTCCTAATGTTTTAGATTCAAATTAAAGCAGAAAACTCTCTACTTTTTTTTAAATTTGTTGTGAAATTTGAAATGGAAACGAAATCCAAAGCGATCTTGGTATAAATTATTTGTAAATACTAATGTTAACTCATCAAAGTTGAACATTTTCTTCTTCATGCCTTTTAATCAACATTTCAGCGTAGTGTGTGTGTGTGTTGTGTAGTCATAGTAATCTAAAGAATTTAACTCAAAAAAAAAAAAGAACTAAAAAAAGGAATCTGCATGTTAAATGCAACCTAAATGTGGAAATCCTTTTAACCGTTCTTCTTTAGTCAATGACTTTATCAAAAGAACAACTATTACTACTCAACTTCATTTCCTTTTTTGAGATTCGTGTTGTTATATTTGCCAGCATTCATTCACTCATTTCTCTCTGCGTCTCTCCTTCTCTCTTTTATTTTTCTTCGTTTTTCTTTTTTTTATTTGTCATGGTCCAGTGATTTGCTTACAACAGTTTTCACGGAAGGAAATAAGTCTGGATTAGAACACAGCATAAACTGAGAGCATTTGTAATGAAGATTCTTGAAAGTGTCATGTCGTCATGATGTTTCTGTGTAAGTAGCTAAAATCGTAAAATACCAATGCACTTAACCCCTACACTCATACACACATACACATCTCATATACACCAATATGCTTGCATTTAAATACGTATGTATGTATACAGAGCCTGTCATACTTTCAGCTCGTTTTAGTGCCGGATTATTTGGTTATAAAAAGCGAAATGGATGTGCGTGTAAATGTATGCGAAAATTGAATGCGTTGAAGCGTTTCTTATGTAATATGCCAACTTTGGAAACGTGTAATGCAATCCAATAACTTGACACGAACACTAATACAAAAAGAAATACAAACATACGTACATAGACACATACACACATTCATTTGGCCACTTATAAATAATCACAAACGAAAATAAAACCCCCAAAAAAATGGAAGGAAAGGAGAAGTTTCAAAACACCTTAAAAACCTTGCATAGGTAATGTTATTTTTATGGACCATAACTATACCAACACCATCAAGACATACATACATACATATATATATAAAGTGACTACCATATGGAATTACTTTAAGTTGAGGTTAGCTTCATAGCTGCTTCTTTATTATTAACCCGTGTACATATGTATGGGCAGTATTATTATTATCATCGTGTTGAATTTCTTAAGATTTCCTGGCGGTGAGAATTTGATTTCCATTCGATATTTTGCGTATCTTGAGAATTGAGAATGTTTAATCGTTTTCTCTACCAATATGCATATGCAATTATATCCTTAAGTGACATACATAAGTTGTCAAAAATTAGTTTAATTAGTAGGCGACTTCTTGGTATACTTCTTTATACATTTGAAAACATCTGACATCGACAGCTTGTAGTGCTTATTCATCTTATTTGCCCGTTTCGGCAGAAATATTTTCATTGCGTCCATATACACAATTTGACGTAAGTAGAACGCCTGGGTTTTCCTTCACAAGATGGCCTGGAACAGAGTATTCTTTTGCCTATAAATTGTATATATTTATTAACAATCCAGGTTACAAGCTAGTTGCTCTGAAGTTAAGGTATGGTATCCACTACACTACTGTAGAAGTTAAATCAATGCTCTGACAGTAATAATTTTTTACCTTACTTCGGTCCTCAACATTTGATATCTTCCTGGACAATATGTTTGCAGCTTTAATTATATTTTTGCAAGCATAATCCATGTAACTCTAGAGTTTAGACAAGCATATGGCAACACGTTAATTGAAAAAAGATCTTTGAGGTCTTTTTGCTTTTCTTTGCATCTTCCTTCGTCCTGTTTTCTATCACATTTGGATTCATTATTTATACTTACTTACTGACTACTTATTTACTTAATTGATCATTACAACCCTTTAGTTGGGATTACAATATAGCTTGTCACACCACCCATGTTGTGTGTGTTCATTTCATCCCTAAGTGGTGTGGCCTGTAGCTTCAAATCCACACCGAATGACACAGTTTTGAGAAACTCATTATTCACAGTCAGACCTCTTATCCAATTAGACACATAACTTCCTATGTCCTCAACTACCACGATATCATCGAATGCAAACCGATCATAATTACCTAACTTCCACAGCAGGGATTATAGAGAAGAATGAGAATGAGATACCCTTGCCATAGTGAGGTACACAAGATTATCATTGTAGAATTTATTCCGGATATTTACAAGGATTTTGAATAGCCCGTGGAAACCGCTCTGCTTATTTTAAAGTCGTACGACATTCTCAATATCTATGAATAACTTAATACTTGAAGGCGGATAGCTTATGCTGGTCATATGTTGTGCGATCAGTTGATTACAAGTCGGGATAAGTCTCAGTGAACAAATGTATGACTCTCCGCTCCAAAAACACTTTTTACTGGAAGCCAATAAATTAGAAAAGTTTATTTATTTATTAATTACAATACAATTAAAATTTATATTTAATTATTACGAGCTGAGTAGTGTAAAAGACCAGAGTTAGTGGTGGGAATCGAACTCATGACCCTCACGCTAATAGTCTAGCACACTACCCACTAAACTTATTACACAACCGATGTTGTCCCTTTATTAAAGAAGACACACTTACATACAGTATATAAGGAGGCAGTTACGTTTGCCCGCTAGGAGTCCTCCGAACATTTTATCGAGCTTTGAATACACAACACGCTCTTTCAGCCATCTGGTGCACAAACATGGTAAACATATTCAATTATTTTCAGTGAAATCTTTCAAAAGTTTGTTGGAAATGATATTCAATCGTCGGGCTTTTCGAGAAAGTTACCAGTTCTTCTTCAATATGTTGCGGCTGCATTTCTTTCTTCTGTGTATGACATTCTATTCGAAAAGAGTACAAATGAGTAAATTTGAGAATAAGTTTCTTAGCCTTCTGATTCAGATGGTTGTTAAAAAGACCACCAGTCATTTTTACAGTTACTAACTGAAAGTAGCCTAGTAGGAAATGTGTTGGTTTATTAGACGCGAGGCCACGGTTTAAATCCCCAGTCAGACATCAACAAAATGAAATATGAAAAAATATTTCTTCGGCGACTTTCTCTCAGCAGATTTCTGGCAAAAACTCTGAGAGTAAATAAAATTGCCATGAAAAGTTTCTCAAAAATCTGTCGCTCGGAGTCGACTTTAAACTGTAGGTCCCGCCACTCATGTATAAAATAAACACACACAACATGAGTGTTGTGAGAAGCTAGGCCGTTATCCTGACTGAAGGGTTGTAATGGCCAATTATGTAGGTATGTAACAGAAAGTAAAAATACTTCTTGGAGTTACAAAATATTTTACAGACAATTCTATAACCATACTTGTCAACTTGAGCAAAATTTCTTTAGCCCTGGTAACATTAACGTGTCCAGACCTATTGAAGTATCAACGAAAATATCAAACTTTTTGCATCAAAATCATGTGCCTCTACATTTAGTTTTACGAAGTTGTTTTTCTGAATTCCATGAATTACTTCAAATTACGTTAATAAATATGCCAATGTCCTAATTTAAATTACATTTGCTTAGATGGTTGTACTCTATATTCGATTGTATAGTGTAGAGTATAATGTAAAATCAAATACGATGTGCTTCAGTGTTAATATATCACAATGACAGCATTTCCTTAGCACCCTCAACAAAAAAGAAAGTGCATTTAAACAAACGACCAAACCTGAACTTCTAAAAATTTTAGTAAAAAAAGGAAGAGAATTAAAAAAGAAAATCTAAAGATGCTGGCTTACATGTGATAATGTTGGTGGTAGTGGTGCTAGTGCTGGCTGGTTCCATTTAAAATTAACTCTTTCTCTCCTTTCAATAGCATTTGGCACATTTCGTTTTATTTGATATTTTACGTCTTATACGGGTGGTTTTAATTTATCTCTAAAGTAGTTTGTAAGTGCTTGTTTGATGTGCGTATAAGTGAGTTGGTATTTGCGTGTGTTTGTGAATTGATTTAAAGTCGTACACTTGTACACTTACAAATGCAAACATTACCATTGTAAATCAACGTCATCATCCGCATTATTTGTACGCTTTTTGCAAGTGTGTTTGTTCTCGTTTCCTTTTCCGTTCTCTCTGTATATCTGTCTCACTCTTGCTCTCATTCGTTCTTTAAAGGCTAAAGCAAATGTTTGGTTTTACGTTTCTGAAGGACGGTTTTAGGGGCAGCACGAGCAGTAGCAGTAGCTGTGGCAGTAGCTGTGGCAGAAGAGCATAAGAGATATAAGAATACGAAGCATTAGTTTATCTTAAAGGCCAAATTCATTAAATATGCTTTCAGCACACGTCCACTTACTGTTGCTATAGCCGAATAACAGTGTTCCAATTAGTTTTTGTTTCTATTTTTATTTTTTTTTAATAAAAAGTTTTCTGTTGAACATAAATTTTGTTTTATGAAGCTAAATAGTTTAAAAATGTCTGCTTTTGCTTTGAAAATAATTTTAGAAAATATTTTTTTTGCTTGCTTATAATACAAATCGTAACACTGTGCCGTTAAACTAACATTTGCCATCAAGTCAACAGAAAATTATAGAGTTTGACAAACACAAATGCAAATATTTAAATGTGGATTTATCAAAGTCATTATGTGGATTTTTACAATATCCTTCCATTGCTTGTTTTAATTCTAATTTCCTTTTTCTTTTCAGCATCCTGTATAGTGGTTGGTGGATTTAGTTTGTGTCAGCGTTGGTGGCATTTTCTTTTGTAAAAAAGTGTTCTTTAAAGTTGTGAGATTTTAAATTCGAATCAAATTAATAACACAATGATTTCTCGAGGAAGTCCTATTTCGGAGTTCTAATAGAGGCCAAGAGAAAAACGGTGAAACATACCTCGTAAACGACGGTAGACAAATTTTCACGACTGGTTTGAAATTGTATGGAGCTGTCATTGGAATCACTTTTTCAGAGTCGGTAGGTAAAACTATCTCGGTAAGGATGCCGTATCACAGAAGCCTTTTGCAGGTGGAAGAAGTTCCAGCACACTTTAAGATAACCAGGCCACTGGGTTCTAACAAATCAACCACTAGGCAGGCTACTGCAAGTCTCTGTACGGTACAATACTCACTTTCAAAAGCCACGGAACATAGTAGTATTCTCGGAAACTGTATCACAATCGAATTTTCTGGTGAATTTCGAAAATTCTTTACATTGACTTGCAAACTTATTACTGGCAACTCAGTAACAGGCTTCGTCAATGCAACATGGCCACGGAAATTTTGCTCAAACTATAAAGAACCGCTCTCAGCGTAGTTATTGGTGTACTATTTTTTCTGGACACTGCTTTAGGAGTATCTATACAAGAGGTATTGGTCTTGACAGCATGGGCAATGACTTTTACAGGAGCTGCGGAAGCGAGGAAGAGAAGGAAAGTGTTCTGCATCTATTGCTGATGATGATATAGGGAACATGTTTTATTTTTTAAATATTTGCATATTAAGTAAAAAAATTCCAGAAATCCAAGATTTGAGCCTGGAAGATAGCGAAAAAATGTTCATCATATTTTTGAATTTCGAAAAATTGTAGTCGACTGATACCTAAGACGGAATTACTCATCGCTTTATAAGTCAACTTAAATAAGAACTTGAAGACAAAAAAAAAGTTAGATATTGGTGTGATGGATTGGTGATGGAAAGTGTGGTACTTAAAACAATATTATGCGAAAACCCTAGACAGGATTAACGAATAGTTAGGTTGTGCTTGATAACTTGATGGTTGATTACAGAGCCGTTCTCCTTTGGGCGAACTCAACTAATCTGTCCGTTTAAAGGTAGAAATCAGTTTTAAATGATCTACATACATAATTGGTCATTACAACCCTTTAGTCATGATTACGACCTAGCTTCTCCTACCACTTATATTGTGTGTGTTAAATTTTATACACGAGTGGCGGGACCTACAGTTTAAAGTCGACTCCGAACCACATATTTTTAAGAAACTTTTCATGGCAATATTTACTCTCAGAGTTTTTGCCAGAAATCTGCTGAGAGGAAGCCGCCGAAGAAATACTTTTTGTATTTTGTTTTGATGTCTGACCTGGGGCTCGAATCCTGGCTTTACGTCTAATAAGACAACACACTACCTACTAGACTACGGTGACTTTAAATGATCTGCTTTAGCCAAAAAGAGCTGCTTGCGTTGCACGAACGGAAGGCCCTGGTCGATTCTGACTTATTTATAGATCCGAGAGAGTCGTTATAGTCTAGTAGGTAGTGTGTTGGCTTATTGGATGTGAGGCTATGGTTCAAAACCCAGGTGAGACATCTCCTAAACAAAAGAAATATGAAAAAATATTTCTTTGGCGACTGTATCTCAGCAAATTTCTGGCAAAACTCTGGGAGTTAATTAAATTGCAATGAAAAGTTTCTTAAAAAAATCTGTCGTTCGAAGTCGACTTTAAACTGTAGATCCTGCTACTCATGCATACAATTAACACACACAACATATGTAAGTGGCTGGGTCGTAATCCTGACTGAAGGGTTGCAATGACGAATTATGCTGTATGTATGATGTGACAAAAATGACAGAATGTTGCAAAGCGTGATGTTGTCAGTGAAGAGTTGTAATGACCATGTACTCTTGTCATGCTGGTTAGTGGTCCGTCCTTTTAATGACAAATAATTTTATTCGTTAGTAAACGTCTGTCTTAACTAAATAACCTAACCTAGCCTCCCGTAATAAAAACATTATTTCTCAACTACATTTTGGGCAACTGCTTGCTGTTGTATCAAATTTAGCACAAATCAAATTTAACTGAGCGAAAGTATGTACATATGTCTACAGGACCTATTATAGCATTTTTTTTTATTCATTTTCCGCTTTTGATAATAAAAATTAAATCCATTTTATGCATTTTTATTCTGTTTTCGGTTAATAAAATCATGCTTTTTAGCTGATAGTGAAAAGAGATTTGACATAATTTTTAATGACAGCACTTGTAGAATTTTAAAATTTATAAGTTTTATTTCCTTTTATTCAAAAAGCTAAAAGAAATAATAATGCCAAGTGAAAAAAAATGAAAAAAATTGAATGAAAATTGTATGCAAAATTTGAAATAATCAAACCAACTAAAGGTAGTAGTTGCAGATGCATTAATACCGAACCATGATACCGAACAAACCAAATTTACTCAGAGACGCATACTGTTCGTATGCCATGGCAATGGCATGGTTTTTTCAAAATTTAAGAAGTGTTTCCATTATTCGAATTCATATTTTCATTATCTACACGTAAGTGATAATGAATGAATGAATAGCTAAATTCACTTGTATTTCTATGCATGAAATTGCATACATACATACATACATAAGTACACATGTATGTTGTACACGTATACATATATGTACTAGTTAGTCTAGTATTTGTATGTGAATTTTTAATAAGCTTTTCATTTCATCCTTTTACCGTTTTTCATGCATAAAAGCGAAATACGAAAAGTGGTTAAAATTTTCGTATTTCATACGTATAAAATTTTGGTAGCTGAAGAGGTTGTTATTGCAAGAGCATCTTATCCTTTTTATGAGCCTTTGAAAGCAAACCAGAAAATTGAGTTCAGGTTTTTATCTTTGTAAAGAAAAAAATACGTATTTTTTTCCATAATTTCTAACTCTATTATTATTATTATCCTTTATTATTTTTGTTTTGTAGATGTTGAGGCTTTTGGGGCAAACTTTAAAACTGTGAGTTTTCTTAAGAAGCTTCTGGTTTAGATGCACTAATTAAAGTGCTATGGCATGGTTTTCAATTAATCTTTTAGAAAAGATTGGATATTGTGGCAACAAAGTTATTGAAAAAAAATCTAGGGGACCTGGTAATGCTTCTCTCCAATACTTTAGTTTTTTCTTTACTTTTTCAAGGACCGGAGGCTTGTTTTTCTAGTTAAGCAGGTGATTTGGTGGATACCAGCATGTCCTGTTCATGTTCACTAGGGCGTTAAAGAGCTTTTTTGTTGGATTACAAGGAGGGGATTGAAGCCAATAATTTGTAAATTTTGAAAATTGTTTTCTTTTCATTCAGACCTGGAGTGCCCAGGTTTATGGCCATTTTAAGCAGTACACCTCACCATATCGTAATTTTCTTTAATAATTCATTACGAAGTGTCATCTGCTCTAAATTTTCTAAGTATTTTATTCGCCCATGTAGCCAAGCCAAAATTTAGCTGCGATATTTTTTTAAATCCCCGGTCTTCATGTAATATGGGCATATCTGTTGAATCGTTTTTTCGCTACTCAAAAGTACTCATGAAATTTTGAGTATGAGTGAGTCAACAATATTAAAATTTAACTATTCTGATTCATTCGTACTCACTGAAACGTGGATTTATAAGTACAGGTTGCAATGAGTATGAGTACAACGTTGACATCGAACTCATACCATTCGAAATATGTTTGATTTATAAGCCTACTCATTTAGATTAATAACTTCAGAAAAATACTTATAATACTCATAAATGTTTCGAGTAATTCGAATCATACATTAAACTTTACAGTCTTAGTTGTTGTTGCATTTACAAAAAAAGAATAAAGAAAAAGATAAAGACAGCCAGCAAGGCAAATGCACAACCTTCTAGTGAGTATTGTAGTGTTCGTACGCGAATCATACTTATTTTGTGATTCTAGTAAATGTTGAGTCATGTAGAGTCGAAACCAACGACATCATACGTATTGTTAAGTATGAGTACGATGAGTAACTCAAATTTTGAATATGAGTAGTATGAGTATGATATTAAAATAAGTATGAATGCGTATAAGTATCAGAAATTATGAGCACGATTCGAATCTACTCATCTTTTTGAATACTCATAGCTGATCTATGATTTAATTAAAAAAAATTGTAAAGCAATAGATATGATTCTTTCATGTGTGTATGTGATTATTATTATTATTATCTCTCATAGGGTCTCAGCAAATAATCTCCGAATAGATATCTCCCTTGCTGTGTGCCTAACTTTGTTACTTTTCTTGCTTTGAAAACCCCTGCGTACATCTGCCTCCTCTATGTATAGCGGCTACTTTTTGGATTACATTCTATCGCTGTCTTATCGCGAAGCCTACATAGTGTGTGTGAAATCTAATTTTATTTACGTCTTCTACTTTAATATTCAATAGTTTGTGTTGATTGTGAGAGATTACATTGGAAAAGACTAATTTCGGTTGGTACTACGCATATAAAAATATTGACTTGACATACGAATTCAAAGTTTAGTATCCAAACGTTCGGCAGTTGGCCAAGTGCTTACCTTACGATATTCATACAATTTTTTTATAACCGTTGAGAAGTCTCCTCTATTGTAATGTCATTTATAAAAGCCTTGGATCTTCTTTGGGCTATGGTCTCCAAAGCATTAGAGACACCAGACAGATATTGTTCGCAGTGTCTAGGTCTTCAAGCTGGTTGCAGTGTCTCTCACATTTCCTTGTTCTTCTACAAGGGTTACGTACGGAATAACAGGAACTTGTCTAAGGTATTATTTAGTGCCGAAGACTACCCTTTGAGAAATTTTATTTTATTTTCTTTATTTTCATTTCTTAATTAATCAACATAAAAACACAGTCTTTTTCCTTTCATACATTGATACTTTTCATAACAATAAAAATATTCATCGGTACACCCAATAAGCCAAATGACTGCAAATAGACAGATCGGTGAAGAAAACCCCACTTTTTACTCCAACCATTCTAAAATGTTGGCGGAAAATTTCTTAAATCAAATCGTGATATATTCGTTTCTGTTGGGGGCTCAAATATAAGTACAAAATTGCATTTACTTGTAACATTTTTGTAGGTTTTTATGTTGTTATGTTAGTTGCTGTTTTGTGGTTATTGTGTATATTCTTCAGAATGAATACAAGCAATAAACAACTGCAACTGTGAGTGAGTACAAGTAGAATAAAAGCAGACTCTGTATACCTTAAGGAAATGCATTTCCAAAGAATCGAAATAAAATAGTAGACAGAAATAAAAGAGGAATACTTCTTTATGTTAAATAACACTGTAAATGAAGTATCTGGTATTTTTATATGCCACGTATAAAATATTCAGAACACAACAGTTTTCCAAATATAAATAAAATCACAACCATTCATTTTCTTTTTGAGTTGTTATTATTAATTCAGCTTTCAATGCTTGGCATACATCGAAAGATATGTTATAACATCGTGTGATATGTTATAACATAAAAAAATGAGGATAACTTTTTTGAACGAAAGAGTATGTGAACATACAAAAATTTCAAATTTGGAATGATACCAATCCACATGAAACCCAAGAGCGTCCAATTTATCTTGAATAAATCACCATTTGGTGTGGATTTTAGACTGACGACACCATCAGTCGATTTATCTTTGGTAACGACGTTGATCAGACCATCACTGCCAACGGCGACCAGTACTGGTCAGTGATTACTAACTTCTTTCGTTTCCGACGAGACCGTGGTATGTGCAACACAGTTGGGTATTTTGCTGAAGCGATTTGAAGGTATGAAAAAATGATGTGAACTGGCAACCGAGGTGAATAGAAATTTGCTTGTAGGGAAAGTTGCTGGTGTATGCGAATAAGTCAAACACAGCGGTCCTCAAATCCAATATCACCCATGCAATCGGTCGAATTCAGTCTGATTTATGCGCCAGAATCATTTCGAATGTGCTCCATTTAGATAAGCAATGCTTTAAAGGCTGTTATATTCCATACATAATGTGGGGTCTTGAACTATTATCATTGCAGAGAAGTTACTCTGCTTAACACTGTATACAAGATATTTGCAGTCATAATAAATAATACAATAAAGAGAAATCTACGACTCAAACAGACAGGTTTTCATCCATAAAGAAGCTCCAACACCAGACGCTTCATTAAAAAACAGTCCGTAGAGTGGGGTAATCTCTTGCGCTTAGCCTTCGTAGATTATATGGAATGTAAGCGTTTTGCATACAGAAAGCATGGAGAATAAAAAAGTACCTTGGAATCGAATTAACAGAAAGGCCTATGAAAGCATCAAGAATGATAAACAGGCTCTACAGGAGTGTATTTAGATCCTTTCTAATGTAGAATTCAGTTGGGTTTTGAAAATCGTTGGACAACGAGTGTTGTATCACAACTTTACATATATACATGCATAATTGGTCAAGATTACGACTTAGTTTCTCACAGCATTAATGTTTTGTATGTTAATTTTTATACATTAGTGGCGGGACCTACAGTTTAAAGTCGACTGCGAACGATAGATTTTTGAGAAACTTTTCATGGCAATTTTATTTACTCTCAAAGTTTTTGCCAGAAATCACTCGGCAGTCGCCGATAAAATAGGGTTTCAAACGTGGCCTCACTTCTAATAAGCCAACACACTACCGACTAGACTACGACAACTTCGTAAGAAATTTACAAAGAATTTAAATAAATTATGCCTGGGAAGCAGCAACGCTGAGGACAGTGTCAAATAGGGAATTGGAAACGATCCAATGTGTTTAGTCAATTGAGATATGATGTCGATCTTACCGTCAGTCCGCTGCACGGCGTGAAGAAACGCATTTGTCTGACAAGTAAGGCATGCAAACAGATGTTTTTGAAAACTTCGAGAACCTGAAAGGAAATACAGATAATGATGAGACATAGAACAGGGTGCTAAGAATATCTATTACGACTAATTAAACCACTTTGATAACGTACCGAAAATCCTAATCAAATGAAATGAAACTTTGACAGAGCTTTCTGTGGGGACTAGCAGAAATTGGACTTGGCTTGCGTCTACTTTAAAATAATGTGGTTTTCGTGCCAGAGATATGTATCAACAGGGGGTCATCAAGTCTGATGACATTTAATATTACAGATTTGTTGTAGTATTCTAAATTAAATTATTGAGTACGTATTTCAGTATGGATTTTCTGTGAATAGCACGTGGGTGGAATTTCACATTCCGGATTGAGCAATATGCCGGTATAATCGCTTGTGTGTATATCACTAAAGCTTGTCAAGATGTGGGTTATAGAAAATCATGTGGATCGTTAAGTTCAATTTCTTAAACTTCAAGTTAATAAGGATTTATAAATATTGTACAATTAAAACCTAGGAGATATTCTCCTCTATCGTAGCCTATTTTAACAGTAGCATTATTCTTATAAATTTAACATTCGAGTTATATTTCATATTTTATATAAAAACAGAGAAAAAAATGAATTTTTTTTAGTTTTTATTCTCTGCGTTCACTTGACAAATTTATTTGTTTTATTCCCTTTTTGTTTTGTTTTTATGGAATTGTTGTTGTTGTCTATGATTTATTAAATGCAATAATTTATTTAAAAACTAATTTCTTAAAAGCAAAATAATAATACAGAAAACTATATAAAAAATAATCAAAAAAAAAATCCAATCAAGGCTGTATAAGTAGAGATTCTTTCTTTATTCATAATTTTTTTTTTATTTTTGTCTTATAATTTATTGTATGGGAAGTCAAGTTTGTTATGAAGTCATACGAGTAAGTAAGCTTTGTGGTTGGTTTGTGCAAAACTAATGTATTTCCTTTATTTCTTTATTTTTTTTATTATGTTTTGTTTTAAAATTAACAATAAATTATTAGAGTAGAATTTTGTTTTGTTTTTGAACAGAAGATAAATAAATAAATTGCACGTGAGAGATTTTATAAAAAAAAATGGGATTAATTTCTCTAGTGCAAGAAAGGAATTTTTTTCCTTTAAATTAAAGTTGGTAGATTGAGTAAAAAATGGGGGCCATAAGGAATATACAGTGGTTGGGAGTTTTATGAATAATTTTCAATATTAAATTTTGAAATTAGAGATACATGTACTTTCAAGACAGCTTCATCTGTGCTTAACAATGATTGTGTTTCAACGCCATGCGGTAGCGTTGCGAGGATGATCGAGAGATAGAGAATTATTTTCGTCACAAGAGAAAAGTCTCTGCTGTTCAACTACCTACATTAACCAAAAAAAGATCTCTTGGCAAAATTGATTCAAATCATTTTCGCAAATAACAGCGGAGCTAAAGTAAATAAACTTCTTTACATACATAATTGGCCATTACAACCCTTCAGTCTGGATTACGGCCTAGCTTCTCACACTACTTATGCTGTGTGTGTTAATTTTATACATGAGTGGCAGGACCTACCATTTAAAGTCGATTCCGAACGATAGATTGTTGAGGAACTTTTCATAGCAGTTTAATTTACTCTCAGAGTTTTTGCCAGAAATCTGCTGAGAGGAAGTCTCCGAAGAAAAATGTTTTCATATTTCGTTTTGATATCTGACCTGGGGTTTGAACCGAGGACTCACGTCTAATAAGCCAACACACTACGTACTAGACTACGACGATAAATATTTTTAGCATCCTGTTTAAAGTGTTACCATTATCTGTATTTCCTTTCAGGTTCTCGAAGTTTTCAAATACATTCTGTTTGCATGCTTTAGGCATCAGACCAATCCAATAAACTTCTTTATAACATTGAAAAACAGGGCTCTTTCAATGGGTAGCAGTTAAGTTTCGATGTCGTCGGTGACATTTTGAACCTTTTGGTGAAAAATAGTGCCACTACAATATACGCGACTTTTGACCAAGTTAAAGATACATATCACTTGATAACTCTTTATTAACTCTTTAACCTTCTCATATGATAAAAAACTATGATTTAAAAAATTTATTTTTATCTTAATAAACGCCCTACTGCACAGCGTCAATCTTATCAGTTTCGCGGGAATACCGCCATGAAGCATTTTGATCTAAACTCGAACCATTATCGGGCAATCGAATGCTGCCTTATAGCCAATTAAAAAATGGAGTGTGTTGATCTGGTTTTCATGCCGTTGTGGATCCATCCGTCAATGGTAGATTTACCAGATTAGAGGCCATACTCATAAGATCCAATTAGGGCGGCATAGAGCGACTTTTATCGGTCGCACAATATCCGCTTAAGAATCTTAGAAGGGATAAGGAGAATGCTTATATCCCTGTAGGCTCTATCTATTTCAGGGAAACTCAAAAACAATAACTCATTTTTGTAGTTTTAGTCTAAAAATAAGTCTCCGATTTCAATATTATTTGGTTTCCGATTTTTCTTTGATTTGTTTCAGGTTCCTTACTTACGGCTTTCGAGCTAGGCAGTTGATTGAACTGCAGTACTAAGTCTAATTGTAATACATACTTACATAATTGGTCATTACAACCGGTCAGTGAGGATTAGGAATTAGCTTCTTACACCACTTATGTTCTGTGTGTTAATTTCATAAATGAGTGGCGGGACCTACAGTTTAAACTCGACTGCGAACGACAGCTTTTTGAGAAACTTTTCATAGCAATTTTATTTACATTCAGAGTTTTTGCCAGAAATCTACTGAGAGGAAGTCGCCGGAGAAATATTTGGAATTTGAACAGCGGGCTGACGTCTAATATAGAAACACACTACCTACTAGACTACAACGACTAATTGTTATAGGATGTCATTTATCGTAGCATAAAAACAACATATTCTGGATTATTGTTGTGTTCGATGTAGTGGCAACGAATATTGTCAGCAAGAAGCGTAACCTCTTAATTTTTCAAATTTGAGGCATTCATAATGAAAAATCTCTTGCCTTCTGCTGTGTTTGAACCTGGAAAGATTGCGTTTATATTTAAGCACTACATCACACCACTCTAATTGCTGTCATGTAGGATCACCGCTTATTGGAGTTGTACTGGACACTAGAGTCTTAAGTAATAACTTCTACAATAGCGAGCTGAATGCTAAAGGTAATGAAAAATTTATTCCAGATTTAATTCCTTCCTATTTCAAAATAAGGCGACCATCTTCCAAGATTAAGTCACCGTACTCTAGTAGGTAGTGTGTTGGCTTTTTAGACGTAAGGCCGAGGTTCAAACCCTAGGTCAGACATCTAAACGAAATATGAAAAAAATATTTCTTCGACGACTTCCTCTTAGCAGATTTCTGACAAAAACTCTGTGAGTAAATAAAATCGCCATGATAAAGATTCTTAAGAATCTGTCGTTCGGAATCGACTTTAAACTGCAGGTCCCGCCACACATGTATAAAATTAACACACACAACGTGAGTGGTGTGAGAAGCTAGGCCGTAATCCTGACTGAAGAGTTGTAATTGCATATAAGTATCTTCCAAGATATTTTAATGGTATTTAAGGTAAAATGCAAAAAGATAAAAATTATACGAAAAAATGTATTGCAGTTATTAAAGCGGCCACAGAAGCTGTTCGTATAGGGAGCAGACTGTACTAAGCTGTGTGAGAATATTGCTTAAATATGATGCACGACATTTAGTCTATAACAACAAAATCTACGTTTATTACTAGTTATGTTAGTATAGATTACGAAAAAATACAATCGAATCCATGGCATATAGTAAAAAAATTTCTGTTCAAAGAATTCATTACAAAATGCAACGCATTTCCATAGCAGCTAAGTAATGTATGGCAAATTATTATTCATGTAATTGATAATAATGTTAAATCTTTAATACAATATCTAATTGATAAAATTGCATGTAAGTTCACACATGGAATTGTATTAAAAGAAACTCACATTACACATGAACTCATATTTCATTAAAAATATTTTCAATTTTTATTAAAATTTACATGGAAGTACTCACGTACTACTGTATATGGGATATCAAAATACATGTGTTTAGTATACCTACTAAAATAAAAAAAGAAGAGTATAGAATATATTAGAAAAGTATCATATAATTTCAAAATGAATAAATATATTCTGTAAAATATTCATTTACTTTTTGCATATCATGTGTAATGAATGTAAATGCGGTGTTGCATGCAAAATATTACCGTAATAAAGGAAAATCATAAAATGGAAAAAGGGGAGAAAAAAAAACAGTTTTTACAACTGTATGTTTAATATTACATTCTATATTATATTTCTATAACGCGAGAACAATGCGAGCATATCTATCTCCTCAGCCTTGTGACATTTCCATAAAATAATGCCTTGACTGAGAAAGTTTCACATGCACCAGTTGCACGGCAGCATGAGAAGTATGATGTATACTACCTGATAAAGAAACTCTAATAGGCATAGTATTCTACTATATGAGTATAATTTCAAAACCTTCTCACACCAACCTCCTTCTTCAATGCTTGCAAAGCTGGTAACATGTTGTCGCTGAATGTAGAACGTAAAGATGAATTTGAATTTGAATGAGCAACAGTGTTAAGTTTTCTGCCATTATTTTCTTGTCTAACAATGAATTTCTTCTGTTTTTATTAAAACGAAAACTACAAGAAAAACTATTTCCAGTTCTAGTAGAGGAAGTAAATACACACATACTGTCGTTCCAACGAATGCTTTGGAATACATTGCTCATGAATTCAGCGGATGCATACGCAGTGTATCATTTGGTATGACATTCATAATAAATGTTAAATAAATACTTTAAATTATAAAATGAAGGTAAGAAAACAAAAAACAAAAGGAATTTTTTTTTATATTTTATACAACATTTCTAATAACGGTTTTGTTTTATTATATCTATCTACCTACATATGTATTTACATACCAATAAATATACATACATTGTATATGCAGACAAATTTCCATGAAATGTTTTCAAAATTATCAAATTTCGAGGGAATTCTGCGTAATTCAAAATTAAAAAATTTTATTTTTAACTTTCTACGAACTTTCATGAATTATTCTCTGCAATTATGAATAATTATGAATAAATTTAAGGTAAATAATGCTTATTTAGAATAATAATGAAAGACGAAGTAAAAAAAGAAATCTTGAAATGGGAACAAATAATTTAAATGGAAATAATAATTTATGTATACCGTTTCGTTAATGAGGTTTGAGACAGATTGAGTTGCTCCCAGTAAATTCAGCAGAAACCCATTCCGCCTTTAGAGGGATGACTGTTACGTAGGTGGGTAGGTTATATTTAACTCTAAATTGATCATTATCCCTCAAGAATGGTTCAAAATTCGGTGACAAAATCATCTCTTTCGCCAAACTTTTATTCTAATAGCATTCACCAGCAGATAATCTTCCTCAAATGCCATCTAATGGCTACTGCACAATGATGTATGATGTTCTAAAAACATGACCCAACGAAGTGACTTTTGGGTATACAACACAGCCTCTAGGAGAACGGAGAACAAGTGTGGTGTTCATTCTAAAGTTTCAAAAAGTATAAAACACACCCAATATTTAGATAAATTTTAGATCAATTAGCCTGGCATGATTTATAATAAAAACGGGACAACTGCAAGGACATTAGGTGAGGCATTGAAGCGGATGCCACTGCATTTGAGAAATTGTTAGGAAAATGGAAATTGTGTTACATCGTTTAACATTAAAATGATAAACAAAAACTACAAAAACAAAAACAATGGACTTGTTTACATTATCAACGAATATACAAAAATATAGCAACAACATCAGTATAAAAAAGGAGATAAACAAGTAAACAAGAAGCAACATCAACATTACCAGAATAAATGTAAACAATATACAGAAACAACAATGATACATTGATGATGAAACAACAATATTTACAGCTACAGAGATTTCTAGAACGCGTGGTCAGTCTCCTTCAAGAACATCCATTAGACTGTTTACCCTGCGATATAAAAGAAAAGACAAAGCAAACAGTAATTGCATGCTTTCACCATTAATGTAGAGTCTTAGAAAGTATTGTTTGGCTGTGACCTGTCAAGCAAAGTGGTTGTTAGATTCCTTTTTTATTGTGTCTGGATCGCTGGTTCTAACCAGCGGACCTTATGGTTATGGACAGTGTTTTGTAACTAGAATGAGTAAGGACAGTGAATGGAATAATCTGGAAGGTACACATTATCTTATACACATTGGCCAAATACTAGTACAGCAGGGGAGGTACTCCAGACCAAAAAGAAATTTGTGGCATACATAGAATATTTTCCAGTGCCTGTTCGCCGTTGATGAAATTTAGATAAAAACAGTTTTGGGTGAGAACAATAGTATCTATACACAACAAAAATTGCAATGAACTTAATCGATTCTGTTCAATATTCATTGTATCGCATCTTCTAAAATAGATTTTCGAAATTTGGCAGCTAATAACGTCCATCCTTTCAATGTTGAAATTACATCTGCCAAATTAGTACATACTCGTTCATATGTTCAGCTCCTGCGCTGAATAAATTCTTGGGTGGTATTCAGTAAGTACAGGGAGTGTGCTTACTTGTGGTATCAAAACGAGCCGCTACGCTTGCTCAAGTGAGCTTTGATATCAAAGCTACAACGCCAACCTATCTACCAACATATGTCCACTTATTGGACCAGTTACTGACCCTAATTTTCATCAAATACTCAAATACTCATCGATTTGTAGTCGCCGCAGTCTAGTAGGTAGTGTGTTGGCTTATTAGACGTAAGGCCACAGTTCAAGCCCCAGGTCAAACATCAAAATAAAAAAAATATTTCTTCGGCGACTTCCTCTCAGCAGTTTTCTGCCAAGAACTTTGAGAGTAAATAAAATTGCCATGAATCGACATTAAACTGTAGGTCCCTCCACTCATGTATAAAATTAAAACACACAACATAAGTGGTGTGTGAAACTAGGTTGTAATCCTGACAAAAGGGTTATAATGACCAATTATGTATGTATGGTGAGGTCCATTTATTACTGAATGGGTACGTGAAAAAACAACATTTTCGAATTTAGGACGATACCAATCCACTTAAGACCCTAGAGCGTTCAATACATCTCGAGGGACGTTGGACAGGCCATCACTGTCAACTGAGAGCTTTAAAGATTGAGGAATACCAACATCTCGTGGTCTGTGCACTTACACCAACAACACGTGTCACACAGCAATTTGAGGACATGGTCACTTCACGTGGAGATGATGTAAGCTGGTCACCATCTGCAGTAGTAAGCTATTAAACAAAAAGGTGGTGGTAAACCAATAAATTTATGTGTCTTAAAGCTGTTTGTTTGAAAACAGAAATTTTGACTTGATTAAGTCATTGTGACTAATCCACAATAGTAAATCCACTAAATTCCAGAATCCAATACCAGACATAACCAACGGAAAGAATGACAAAGAGAAGACTGGAAGACCTTAATTAAGTTTGTAAAGCAATAATGAAATGTACTCCTTAATAGAGAGGCCATACAACAAGCTTAGGTGGGTACCGATGGCTTAGGTGTATGTCGATAGATATGAGACCTTAAACTCTTTCCTCCCCTTTAACCTATCTACCTATCAAACGATGCAATATTCCCACTTTCCATTAAAAAGAAGTACGTGAACTAGAAAGAAAAACATTTTCAGTAACAATTTTGAAAATAAATGACTTTCACTATACCCTACGGAAGAGAGAGAGAGAGAGCTAGAGAAAGAGGGATGATTCCCTAGAGAAATTGTTCTTTTAGCATATTTTAATTTAAATTTAAATTTAATTACACAATAAATTTCCATTATCTAATTAATATGAAATACTCTTTAGATAAGTAAGTTTTATTGTTGAAAGATGAAAATTTGAAAATATATTCGTATAATTTTCAGGTATTATTTGTATTTACCTTGTATAGTACCAGTTACCATTTACGCTGAACAGCAACTATTTGAATATTTGTAACCCCAGCCTCCCTTAACTTTTGCAGAATCCGAAAACTTATGTTGTGTTCACGCATAACAAAAGGAATTGCTTAGCAACGCGTGCGGGCTTATTAATGTGAAATCTTTATGACCTTAAGAAATAATTTACATTGAAAAACATTAACCCTTTTCAGTTTTACTTTTACATTTACTTTTGCTCTTCCAGTCATTTTCTTTCTTTTTCATTTTGTTTTTATTTATATACGAGAATATTTTAATTATTTTATTTGTTTTTTTTCTCTTTCTCTTTATGTTTTTGTTTTTTTTTTTGCTTATTCCATATTAAATTAATTTATTCACACACTTAAATGACTTTATTATCATTTGTTGTCTTCAACCCCTACCGTTGGAGAAACAGAACAGAATCAAAAATAAAAATTTATACAATAAAAAACAAAATAAAATAAAGTCTGTTTCAGTAGAAAGTTTATCATTATCTGGCTGTCGGAGTTTTTGTCTTTCAAACCTTTTATTTCATTTGTTTCTTTATTTTTTTTTATTTTTTATTTGATTTCATACTTTATTTTATAAACAATATTACAGCATTGTAGCTGATTGGGGTATTGTCGCTTTGTACTGTTGTTTGTAACATAATATTGGAAACTAAGTTCCAAATCGAATTGAGGTGAAGGGTCCTGGGATATTAAATTCTTGTCATTTTTATACATGAAGTCGCCGTAGTCTTGGGAGGGATGGAATGCACGCAAAAAAGGTAAAGTTTCTGACTGTGGTCAACGTGGCGACCACCAGGACGATCCTTGTCTTGCTGTGACACGCAGCCTCCCCGTGGCCCCTCCTGGATGGCATTCCAACATGCGTGCAGCGAAGTCCAATCCCCTGGACGTTAAATAGGGCTTGGAACCCACCACATAAAAACTATTCTCCAATGAAAACCGAAACAATAGCCTCGAAAAAGATCCCCTCAAAAGTTGACGACCACGGCAAACGTTCAAAGGACAACGATTTAAGAATAGGCACTTGGAACGTCCGCCCCTTTCACAGGGTAGGCGCTTCCGCCCAGCTGGCGGATGCCCTCAGGAAATGTAAGATGCCACATGAGTGGCGAGAACTACAGTTTAAAGCCGACTTCGAGCGACAGATTTGTGAAAAGCTTTTCATTGCAATTTTATTTATTCTCAGAGTTTTCGCCAGAATTTACTTCTAGAAATTACTTCGAAAAAATATTTTTTCTTGACCTGAGGTTTGAACCGTGGCCTCATGTCTAATAAGTCAAAACACTACCTCCTAGGCTATGGCAACTTCCTCGATAATTTACATGTGAAAGTGAAACAGTGTTGATTGCAAATTAATGCGAAATGTGCTAGAGACTAAATAGAGGAAAGGATTTTTACTTTCAAAGATAAGTAACTAAGCAGTCAAGTTGACTTACATTACGTCATTCTATTATACACTCACTATGGAGGCATACTAACCTCACAGACGTACGTGTACGTATTTTCTAAATATCTTCCGATTCACTTAATTTGGAGGAGTAATCTTTTGAAGTCGCTGTAGTCTAACAGGTATTGGGCCTCTGTTCAAAGCCCAGATCAGAAATTTCGATCAAAGCAAATAATGAGAAAATATTTCTAACGCCTACGTTATCTCGCAGTAGCATTTTGGCAAATACTCTAGGAATAAGTAAAAAAAGAGTTTCCCAGAAATCTGTCGTTCGAGGTCCAGCCACACATGGTTAAAGTTAACACACCCAACACGGTTGTGGTGCGAGACACTAGGTCGTAATTTTGACTGAAGGGTTGTAATGATCAATTTAGTAAGTACATAAGTAATCTGCTCTCAGGCATAAGATATTTGTTCGAAAGCTGACATTGAAAGTCTTTCATAATTACAGGACACTTGTCATCCTGATCAGATTATACCCATACAAATTACAAACTTACACCATATAGATGTGTAGCTTTGTTTTCAATGCCCTAAAAGACCTTAGATTTTCCAAGTCTTTCGAGTTTTTTCTTGTTATTCTTGGGGTATGTTACGAAGCTTTATGAAAAGTAGAAGAAATCTCTAAGACCATAACGTTATTTTAACCCTATCTGGGAAAGGAAAGGATTTTATCACATTCTATTCCAAAAAAGTTATTGGAAAACCCTACAGTTTTTCGTACACGTACTGTACCATACGGTTTGCTTAACTGCCTATTATTTTCTTACTACTTTTCTGATTGTTCTTTTTCTAACGGAAAAAAATACTCTTTTTTACCCTAATGTAACGGAAAATGTAATTAAATAAGAATGAGAATGAGAAAATTAACATATAAAGGTTTTAATAAAGGAATACTAAATACGTTTGTATTCTTGTGTTTATTGCCGTAGCCGTATTCGTATTCGTTTATTTAAATATTCGGGTAACTTAATAAAAATATTATTCCAAATGTTAATTAATTCATAATTATTATACATACACAAACACATACACAGACACAGCTACAGACACAAACACAGACACAGTCAGAGACACGAACTCATACACAATAATGCCTTCATATTCATTCGATTCCAGGCTCATACATACTTATGAACTTCTTCTGCGTTTTCTTCTTCAATAATTATTTTGGTTGCTATTGCTTTGTGTAATTTGCTCGTCTTATGAGATATTCGTACGTATAGTGTCTGACAAAAATTGTACAGAATTTATTTTTATTATTATTTCTTCAGATGGAAATGACGGCGGAAGTTGTCGAAAGGAATTTTTTTTTCATCTGCCGTTTTGTTGGAGATGTTTGACCTGGGGGTTTGAACCGTGGCGTCACGTCTAATAGGCCAACACACTACCTACTAGACTACGGCGACTTCAATATCAGTAATTACCCTTAGATTATTCTTGGATAGTTTGATGCATAACCTCAAATCTTTTCTTATTACAATTGACCAACAAAAGTTTAGATTGCCTCAAACCCATTTGAATTGAGAAGAATTTTTGTCACTCTTTGTCTTTCCTTTTGCTGAGTATTCCTCTGAAAATATCATTTCACATCTTAAGGGAAATAAGTTTTGAGTACCTAGAATTTATTGACAATACGTGTCGAAGACAAAGGTGATTCGAATAAAATTTAAAAGGTGAGAGATAGCAACCCGGAGCTATTATTATATGAAACTTTATAGCACCCAAGTAAGCCTTCTTACCTACCCTAAAGACTTGCCTTCTTTTATAAGTAGAGTAATTGAAATTCAAGACAGTTTTGATCGACACTGTATGTACTGTTTCTCATGTATTTCGATTATTGTTAACAGAATGCATAGGAGGTTATTAATTTAATGAATATGAATGTTTGTATACTCTTCTAAGAACGTACATACATACATATATACATATATTTAAATATGTATATATATGTACACATATATGTATGTAGATAATCATAATATTTGTAGAAATAATTGTTTTTTTGTTTTGTTTTTTCAAGATTATGAATTTTCATCAAGTTTTAATATTCAATTACAAGTTGAAGTAAATTTTCATTTTTCGTTAAAACACAAGTTCTGATGACGATAATGAAGGTGATTATTTATGTTTCTTTTTCTTTTCGTTTTTAATTAAATTTTATTATTTTTAATAACATAAATAGAGACAGTTAAGCGTGTTTAAGTTTTAAACCAAACAATTGGTTTTAATTTAGAGTTCATGATTTATGAATTTTAAAAATAAATGAATGAAGGCAAGCTTTTTAATTGTGTAATCCTCGAAAACAATCAGAAAAAATTTCAGACTTGTTGTGTCTATTGTAAGGGTAAATTTTATAATTTCCCGAAATGGAACTACACTTACTAATACAAAATGAAAACAAAAGTTTTTCATATATTGTAAAATCCACACAACGTATCCATTTATCACTAGTAGGCGTTCACGCCTTATTCGGGCCACATTAATTCAATTGAGTCAGATGGGGAAAATTAAAATCCCAGTATATATTGGTGTTTCATGTAAGAGACGCACGAAACCATGAGAGAATAGATTCCAATTTCCACATTGACTACACTATACCTGAACTTCTGAAGGTCACTGTAGTCTAGTAGGTAGTATGTTGATTTATTAGTCGTGAGGCCCTAGGTCAGCCATTTCCAACAAAACGAAATATGAAAAAATATTTCTGGTATGATCTCTGAGAGTAAATAACATTGCCATGACAAGTTTCGCGAAAATCTGTCGTTCAGAGTCGACTTTAAACTGTAGGTCTCGTTACTCGTGTATAAAATTGACACCCACAGAATAAGATGTGTGAGAATCTAGGGCGTAATCCTGACTGCAGTGTTGTAATGTATATGCATATGTATGTATATTTGAACTTTTAATCGTGATTATACAATAAAAATACTAAAATGATCCCATTACGTTAATGATCCACACCTCCCAGAGAATATTATCCAATTGTTCTATGACGCATCGATATCACTTAATAAGATTGAATCCATAATCTTTTCGGATTAGATAGACTGTAGCATGAACTATCCGGTTATTGTGGTATTATTTAAGTTGTAAAATGAAGACGTTTACATATTTACTGACAATAAAGCGATCTCGGATTCCTAAAGAGTTTTCATACCTTATCTAAGATTTGTTTTTATTTACTGTGAAATCAAGGATTGTAACATTAAAGACTTTGTTTGCATCTCCCTGCTGTTATTGCTTAAAAAAAAACAAATCCTTTCTAAATTAAATTTAACAACACGTAGTGCATTATCAATTTTTTACACGATTTTTTTATTATACACTCCGCAATGTATAATATGTATACCTACTACTGACTGAAAGCTTTAACTATTGTTCTCTTTATACTTCATATATTTTCGGTCTGGCAACTTCTAGAATTGAACTGTGGATTTGTTATTATTATTACTGGATATGGTCATCATCTAGTAGTGGGTTGTGAAAGTCACCTTATACAGTAAGACCCCGCTTAATGCGGGGGATACGTTCCAATAAGTTCCAGCGCTAAACGAAACAGCGTTAAACGAGTCAAATTAAGACGTACACATGTATGTACTTATATACCTAGTAACGTTGATGACAACTAATAAATCAACTCAACTGAATTCGGAAAATACAGTTGGAATCTTTATTCTGGACAGACTAAGAAAAGAGCGTTGAAACAGATACATAGTATACACTGTCGTTTTTGGTTGGTGCATGACCGTTTCATTTGTACTCATATACAACAAGTATCAATACAGTGTGCTTTTTAGGGGAATCCCAATACTACCGCGTAATACTGAAACAGCGTTAAGCGGGGCAGCGTTAAGCGGGGTCTTACTGTACATCTATAATATTTATAGCAGATCTAGAAATAATATTTTCGTCAGCCTGTTTTTCATCTAGCCTTTCTCTATGGCTCAATAATAAAAAAACTGGCCTCGTCGCTATGCCCAACATATTTTCACAAAGGTTGTTGTTTTTACGAAATGATAGATGGCAACTCTAACATTCTAGAACTGTCTTAGAACTGGAAAAACATGATTATTGAAACAGAAACAAGGCAAATAAATAATAAGCAGATGGAGGCTTGTTTTCCGTAAGTAAATAATAATAATGCTCTGGAGCTAGTGATATTAGTGACTGAATTTAAATGTATTTGAACTTTATTTTTATGATAAAAAGGTCGAAGCTGCTGCTAGCAGCAAGGCTGTATTAAAAAAAAAAAAAAAAGAATCTGCAATAAGTAGGTTTCTGTGGCAGAAAAAAGGAACCTCAGTTTGAATTCTTATTATTGATTGATAAAACTCCACGGCCTTAGCTAAAATACCAGCATCTGTTGTCTGTTATCAAACTAACACGGTAGTCTAGGAGAAGGTTTTTTCTGATGATACTTACCACCATGAAATCACTTTGGCTTGTATATAGAGTTGGCGAGATGCTCCTATTTATGTCATTATGAGTCGCAAGCGTTTTGTTAATCGACGAATTTAAAGACAATTTCGTATGGCAATTTGGCAAATTGTTACAAATTAATTGTAAACTTGTCTAGGCGTGTTTCCTCTCTAATTAAAGTGGTTAAAGATGTTAATATAGAGATTAAACGAAGTGAATGCAGTTTTTAGAGGAGGCGGATAACACGAATTGATATAATTTATTGTGCTGTCCAGTAAAATTCTCAGATGTTCGATAATCTTATTGCATTCTGGTGAGTAAGATATAAACGCCTGTCTTGCGAATTTCACATTCACTACATAGACATGATTCCAGATAGTCTTCTGAATGTTGGACTTACCTTCCAACATATTTAAATTTAGACAAGCATTTTGCATTCATTAATGAAATGAAAAATATTGTTTTAAAACATATATGTTCATATCTCCTTAGGCAAACGTTTTAAATTTTTACTGAAAATTTAAAACAAAACAAAAAAAAAACAAAAAAAAGGCAGTTATTGTGACTGATAAAGAGGCGTAATTAAATTCATGTATTGCTTAAAGGCAATTACACCCGCACCTTTTGTGTTGTACATTGGGGCATTCATCCAGTGATTATAAGGGTTAAAGTTTTGAAGAAAAACAAAAAAAAAAGACGAAAAAAGTTTCTTTTTTGTGTTTTTCTTTCGTTTCGTTGCTTGTTTTTAAAAAGAAAATTATACATGCAAAGTTGTTGTTGTTGTTATTTCTTGTTCCATTAAACCAGTACAATATGCGTGTAATGAAGAAAAATAATTTCATTTGAAAAATCTCCTTCTCTACCTCTGGCTCTATATACAATGAATACAGGTTTCTTGTTTCGTTCTTTGTGCCCTGTGTTCATTCTAGTATCTGAGTGTCTTACAAGTCATAATTGAGCGTATGAGCTGAGAAGGATGGTGCAAAAAAAAATAATAAGGTTATGGTAGAAGTGCTTTCGTAATACATCTTAATGTTATCAATTGGGTTATATATGAATGCGAGGGTTGTATCGATATTTGTTAAGTATTTAAGAAACATTTGTAACTTGAGGTATAAAGAGAATGGAGGCCAAACGCCGACCAATGAAGTAATCAAAATCGAGCATTATTTTTCCACTATTCCCCACATAAGAAAAGAAATATGGTTGCTTGGTAATGGCCTAATCCGTATTCCGTAAATTTAAAAATGCAATAAAACAGAAACGTTTTGAAATTTTGCTAAATTTACTTATTTGTTGTGAAGTAAAATTGTTCCGGTTAGAAATTGAATATAATTGACTGCCGTGGCTGGCCTAACAGCACCTTTTTCGATCGGAACAATTTTCGTGCTCTTTTTCGAGTGCAAGGGGTCGTATCTCGGCACTGCCATCATGAATGTTGACCTTCAAATGCTCAATTGTCTCTGGTTTGTCGGCATAAAACTTTTCTTTAACGGCGCTCCACAGAAAATAGTCCAACGGCATCAAATCGTAGCTTCGGGGTAGCCAATTGACATGACCATTTCGGTTAATTAAATGTCCATCAAACGTATGACGCAGTAAATCGATTGTGGCATGAGATTTCTAGCAAGTTGCACCATCCTGTTCAAACCAAATAGCGTCAATACCATGAAAAGCGGGTATAAAAAATTGGTTATCATGGTGCAATAGGTGTCTCCATTGACCGTTATGATTGCGCCGCCCTCATTTTCAAAAAAATATGGGGCCTATGAAGCCTCCGCTCCACGAGCAGTACCAAACAGTCACTCGTAATGGGTGCAGTGCATACTGTAAGACAACGTGTGGAGGTTTCTGACATAAACTGGTGTGTAAAATGTTGAATTCATGAGAACGATGACGAGTTGACTCCCAGCCACTGCTTCGATATATTTCAGTAAACGCACTCACTGTATGAGCATGCACGCCTTGGTGCATCATTAATGAAACCAGTTTCACGAACTTTAGAAATAAACTTGGGTATACCGGGTACAGTCCGCAGGCTAATTGTCTTTATTTTGGAAATAAATTTCCAATAAATCCCAACGTTGCTCAAGCTTAAATCGAATCATTACGTTCAGTGGAGATAATATACTCAATTCCGTGACAGAATAGAACCAGATTTGAAATAACCAATGGTCAAATTTAAACCAATAGATAACCCACCATATATATATTTGTTGTAGGAACGACCTGAACATATTTACATATTCGTATGTGTTATCAGAAGTAAAGCTCTACTTGTCTTCTATTATCTCGCTAGACTGTCTTAACAGTCGCTTTTGACTTATGTATCTCACTGAAATAAGTCACACAATAATACGCTTTAAAAACGGTATAATGATGGCTTATGGCACATCATATGGCATGCACGTCCCTCGCATATTATCGGCTTTAATGTGTGACTTCCTTTAACACTTCTACAGTACACAATCAACCAATTATTTTATGTGGCAGCAGCAAACAAACAGATAAACAAACTTGAACTTGCATTAAGACAAATGTACATACAAACATACATAAGTATTTACATGTAAGAGAATATGTGCGTACACACATGGATAATATTGTGTGCCTTTGCGTATGTTTAACTCATCATCAAAGTAATAATGTTTCATGTTTCACATGTTTTGGTGTTGGTAACTTTATTCAGTTGTTTCTTGTTTCTGATTTTGTTTCTGTTATTGTTGTTGTTGTTAATGCTATTTGCTCTATACCTCGTACACATACATACATATACAAATGCATGTAGCTGTTGCTACTGCTACTGTCTTCGTTTGTTTTGCTAGATTTTATGTTGTAAAGGATGGAAATCGAGTTAATACCTGCTTAAGCACTTTGTTGCGTTGATAACATAAGCCTAGTATTTCTTTTAGTAGATATTGCTTTTGTTTGCATATATGTATATGTGTAAGTATGTGTGTATACATATTTTTATATAAATTAAAACCCCTTTTTTTACAACGTATAGCAAGCAGGTTGTTAATACAGTAAAGCTTTCACACTGAAAAAAACACACTCATACACACCTATATACTCACAAATACCTACACACCTACATAGACATTTGAAATATGCTGTGTATAGCTGCTGTATAGCTTTAGTTATTTGCCTGTTACTGCTGAAAGGGAATTTTTAAATAGCCTGGCTTAGTGTTTTTGGTTTTCATTAAATTACTTCATAGCCAATCTAAAGATACACACACACACACATTGTATATAATACATATGCAATTATTTACTTGTATATGTATGTATATACTTTATAAAGGCATTACTTATTCGGTATTCAATTTTATGGGGTGTTTTTTTGCAGCTGTATGTGTTCACTGTTTATTCATGCTGCAAAACAAGTGTCAAATTGATTATTAAACTTGAAAAGCAAAAGTTTAAGAAATTTTTGTTTGTAATTGTTTGTTGATCGTGTTGTATTTGAAATTTACTTGCATTTTACTTTAAAATATTTTAAAGCAAGTATCTTTTCGTTGAAGATTACAACAAGGTGAGTGGAATTTCTCTTTTGAACACCATGTACACGATATTAGCTGTCATAATATAGGGAAGGCTACAAAGTAAAATAGAGAATGATCTATGAGACTTACAGGCAGTTCAAATAGACGTTCCGTAGACCAGGCGAACACTATACATTTTATTAGAGAACAACCTCTAGAATGGGATGCTCTCCTCTGCACTTAATGCTCGTAAATATTAATAACGTTTTCGTTACCATTAAGCTAACTATCATGTAAAAATGATTTAGTAAGAAATGAGTACCGCACAAAATTATTTGAGGGTTTGTTAAGAGTTCTTATTTCTCCACAACGGGAAAATTAGTCATACATTCCTTACACATGCTGGATAAAGGAAAGTATGCAACTATGACTTCAGATATTCACCATCCTGACGATGATATCAAGAGCGCTGTCTGTATTGAGAGAAGAGAAATTATATGGAATATCTTATCACTCCAACTCAAGCATTTCGATGTGATGTTTGACTCAAAGTTGCGGAATTGGAAAGATTAGGGTTAACTAAAGTTAAAAGAATTAATAACATTGTTATCGATAACATCCGGTTGCAAGGCTAACCAGTCGATAGCTTCTGCTATCTTGGCAGTGTAGTAAAAAGGATAGAAGTACAATAAAGAGAGAGAGAGAGAGAGAGAGAGAGCGGCATTCGAACGAAGCTTAGAATATTTAACACGTGTGCATAGTGAAGTTGCCGTAGTTTACTATGTAGTGGTTTGTTATGCGTGAGGCCTCGGTTCAAACCACATCAAAGAGAAAATATGAAAAAAATATTTCTTTGGCAACTTCCTCTTAGCAACCTTCTGGTAAAAAACGAGATAGTAAATAAAATTGCTATGAAAAGTTTCTCAAAACTCTGTCGTTCGGAGTCGACCAATTATGTATGCATGTATGTCTGTAAGCCGAGTGTTAAAAGGATCATTATTATTATTATTTCGATATTATCGTCTAGTTTGTAGATGCAGGGATCGCTGAGAGAAAGCTGAGGTTGACATTCGCACCAGAAAGGCTATACATACTGCAAAAGAGTTTGAGAAGATAGTTTTGTTTTAAAGCGGTGCGAAAAGCTACGTAGTAGTCCTGACTAAAAGAGTTTTAATTATATACAATTATATACCAATTATATACATATGTATATACAGTCACACAGATAATTATACGTACCCCCCTAAAAATAATTTTTTTAAAAATGATAATATATGGACAAGTCTACTGATTTTTGCGCCGAATTTTTTGTTTTCCGTCACAGCCGAACAAATTATATTTGTTCTCATCACTAAATATTACATTCGCCCAAAAATCAGTTGATAATTAATCAGATAATTATCTGTGTGACTGTATGTATAGAGAAAAGAAACCTGTTTTGTGTGGAACCATATTATACAAAAACTATTGGTATTTGTCAACTAGTGTATCAGTATCATGTGCATATTAAATATAATTTAAGAAAGGTGGATCTCTTGAATCCTAGCAATACAATTAAAACGGAAAAAAATGGAGATGGAACGGCTACACTATCAGAATGAATCATGATACTAACACAAGGATGGCGCTCAAGTGGAAACTACTACGCTCAAGAAACCAATATCGACCAAAAAACACTTGCAGGCATTCGATACTTCAAGAATTCTTCCTGGGAGAGAAGTAGAAATATTAGCAGTGTTATATAAGACCCCAAAGCAGTGGAAAGGGCAATTAATAATTACTCGCAGTAGTCTAGAAGATAGTGTGCTGTGTGTGCACAGCTCAGGCAACTCGATCAAAACGAAATATTAAAAAAAACCATTTGTTTGGCGACTTCCTCTCTGTAGATTTCTGGCAAAATATTTTGGGAGTAAATAACGATTGCTATGAAAATTTTTTTTTAAAATTTGGATTCGGAGTCGGAGTTTAAACTATAGGTCCCGCCACTCATGTATAAATTTTACACACACAACGTAAGTGGTGTGAGGAGCTAGGTCGTAAACGGTTTCATAAGGAGCATTCAGCAATCTATTCTAACCTTTGTATGCCTTTAAAGGGAGATACAGAGTACTAAAGTATCTGCAACAAGAACTATTCAAATTATGGACATCTTTTGACTACACTTTATAGTAAAACGGCCAGGTCTTTAAAAAACTAAAAAAAAATAAATTTAAAAAGACAGAGAGTGAGAGAGAAAAACTATGAAATTATTTTAAAGCACACACCTGTCACAGATCATACACACGGTGCAGTATACTTTTTCACGAAATTATCCAAATAAAAGGGTTTCTTTTGCTGTGCCGCCGCCGTATACAACAATACTTTTTTGTGCATATGCTACAATACTCTATCCAGCATATTGAGAATATGCAAATATATTACGTTTCACATTTTATAACCCTTTCAGAAAATAAAATATATTTTCTGTATGGATATACATAAAAAAACATACACACACCCAACTTAAATGAAATGGTATAAAATATTTCTTTTTATTGTTGTCGAGGGTTTGTTTTGTTTGTATTTTATTTGTTATTTTTCGTTTATTTTCATTTTTAATAAAATTATTTTAAATAAATCGAACGCAGCATATAAAACATTTGCAATTTCCAATATTATTTCAACAAAAGAAAATGTGCAAAAGCAGCAGCAAGCAGCACCAAGCCGCACCAATTTTTACGGTTGATCTCATAAAACCAGTATCATACGTTGCCCGGATTATGGATAGTGAGAGTCGCATATTTCATGAAATCATGAAATTGTATAAAAATTGTAAATAAAAAATAAAAAAAAATAAAAATAGAAAAACATAAAAACGAAAGAAATATACAATTTAATTTATTTGAAATCAATATAAGGAAGAGAGTACATATAAAATTTTATACACGATTCTTTTGTATTCACCACGGTGAAACATTTTTAACAATACTGCTTAGTGCGCGCGTTATAAAAATTTTCTGATTTAATATTTAATGGTATTGGATGTATAAATTTAAAATTTTTTGGAATTTACAATAAAATTTAGACAGGAATTTGTTTGATTAACGGGTCTAATTAATATAAACCAGAGATCAGCAATGAATCGTTTCTTCGCTACCCAGAAGCACTCATGAAATTTTTGAATATAAGTGAATCAAAAATATTGAAATTTAACTACTCTGATTCATTCGTACTCACTACAACGTTGATTTATGTTGAGTTATGGAGAGTCGAAATCAACAACATCATACATATGTACGTGTTGTTAAGTATGAATATGATGATTACCTCAAACTTTGAATATGAGTAGAAGTTCCATGATATTAAAATAAGTATGAATGCGTATAAGTATCAGAAATTATGAGTATGATACGATTCTGAATACTCATTGCTGATCTCTGATACACACTTAGTCCTTTAATGAAACATTAGGGGTAACAATTTGACGGTAATACAGCAATCGTTAAGATAAATTTTGTTCAGCATCTTTAATTTGATAAGGAAATGTAGTTAAAGCACTCTCTCTAGCTGTTTCTGAATAGTTTACTCCGATTTCAATGTGTGTCTAAAAGGTTTGTGCAATCCGAAAATGGTAATTTTGATACGGAAACCTGGAATCAGCCATGTCTGCCGAAAAATTCGGGGTTAATAAATTAAAGCATGACTATCACCTAGTTTCTCACGCCAATCATATTGTGCATGTTAGTTTTAGCAATAAGTGGCCTAAGACTTAAAGTCGGCTCCGAACTACAGATTTTTGAGAACTTTTTCATGACATTTTTTGCCAGAAGTCTGCTGAGAGAAAGTCGCCGATAGAAATATTTTTTCATATTTCGTTAGAGATGTTTGTCCTAGGGTTTGAACCGTGGCCTTACGTTTCACATGGCTTCTCAGCAGAAGATTGCTGAGAGGAAGTCGCCGACAGAGAAATTTTTTCATGATGTCTCGTCTAGGGTTTGTACCTTGTTTTCACGTCTAATAGGCCAACACACTAACTACTAAAATACGGCGATGCACCACATAATGAAATTCTTTCGTGTTTATAAATAAATTTAAAATCCAGATTGGATTTTGATAAAGAAAACATAAAGAAACCAATGAGTTTTTGAAAAAACGTTTTATAAGGCAATGAATTCAAATTTAGCGGATAAGAATCCGATGAAAAGTCGAGTAATGGAAATAAACTCCATATTGTATAATCTTAGTAGAACCTTTGATTATACCGAGCAACCTCTACAAAGCTGGAGATAGCTACAGACAGTCTATATCTAGTATAGAAATACCTTGTAATCAGATAAAGACGAGCATACATACATACAGTACAGTAAACTACCTCAAAGTCGCTCGTTATATGAAATATTTTTAAGCAACTTCAAACATACATGCATTTGCACTCGTATTTTATTTAACGGTTATAAAAACTATAAAATTTTTGCTGTTTTAAACAAATATGCCTTGTTGTTGTTATTCATTTTAATACGAACACTATGAATCTGTCTTTGTATATAGAAGATGTTTATTTAGCGTTGCATTAAACAAAATTTGTTGATTTAAAAGCGGACGCGCTCTACTAGAATTGGCTGTACGAAAAAACGTGAAAAAACGTAAGTCAGAAGAGTAACATCACAATGTTGGTAAGAATGGATTTTTTTTGTGTCGTTTAATTTCCGTTATTATCGTTATATTTTACTTATGATCACAAGTGTTTATGTATGTGTGCTTATGAAAGGTTTCTGTATTGTACATCCAATATGTTTTTGTACAGTGCTAACAAAAAAAAAAATAAATTATTTTTTTAAAAAGTGGGAAAATGGGGTCGTAACATAATTTCCATCTTATTTTGTCGGCGTTGTTTCTTACGCTCTTAAATGAGTGTTCACTTAAGTCTTCATTAAGACAGAATTCTAAACGTGATCACGAATATTGTCTTATAAAAAAGTATGTTTTTTTTGCGTGCTTTATATTGTAATATTAACTTAGTCTTTACTAAATGCTTAAAGATAGTTACGACACATGCATAGAAATGTGCTCTAAAGATTTTTGTTTCGATCAGGCTTCCCAACTAGTGTCATATTCTGGAAACGGTCATCTATGGTAAGTGCTAAAAAGTGCTATTGATTTGGTCTACAATCTGAACTTGAATGCAAAAAAGATAAGAGAGTGATAATCATAAACCACTGCATAGTCTTTTAAAGGAGGTGTCTTTATAACATGGAAAGAGGGAATGCAAACAACTATCATAAGAAGTAATACTGGCTCTAGACTACGCTGAACATAAATTACGAATGACTGTTTAAGAGTTTTTATTTTTATGGAGGCCCCCTTACGATCTCTTATCGAATCTGCTAATGGTAGAACAAGAAAAGATCTGGTTTCTTTTGAAAATGAGAAATTTTAAAAGAAAATAATTTTTTCGTTCGTTCGTTGTTTTCCGGGAATATGTTCGAGAGTAAAGACGCTGCTCAAATCAGTCGTTTACTCATTATTCTCAATTATAAATGAGGGCCGGGACCTACAGTTTAAAGTCGATTCCGAACGGCAGAGAAACTTTTCAATGTAATTTTATTTACTTTCAAAGTTTTTGAAAGAAATCTGCTGATAGCAACTCTGACCTGGGATTTTAACTGAGAACTCATACTTAATAAGCCACATAGTACCTACCAGAGATCAGCGATTAATCGTTTTTTCGCTACTCATAAGCCCTCATGAAATTTTGAATATAAGTGAGTCAACAATATTGAAATTTAACTACTTTGATTCATTCGTACTCACTACAATGTTGATTTATAAGTACAGGTTGCAATGAGTATGAGTACAACCTTGACATCAAACTCATACCATTCAAAATATGTTTGATTCATAAACTCACTCATTTAGATTCATAACTTTAGAAAAATACTTATAATACTTATAAATAATTCGAGTGATTCGAATCACTCATCAAAATTTACAGTCTTAGTTATTATTGCATTTAAAAATAAAGAAAAAAGGCACATAAACAAAAAAGACAGAGCAGTAAGCAAAGCAAACACACATTTTTCTAGTGAGTATTTTATTGTTCGTACGCGAATCATACTTATTTTGCGATTCTTTGTATATGTTGAGTTATGGAGATATCAACAACATCATGCGTATTGTTAAGTATGAGTACGATGAGTACTTCAAACTTTGAATATGAGTACAGGTTCCATGATATTAAAATAAGTATGAATGCGTATAGGTATCAGAAATTATGAGTATCTTTTTGAATACTCATTGTTGATCCCTGGTACCTACTAGACTACGACGATCCGTAAACAGCCTATTAAACCTAAAGATGGTGGAGTACCATCGATAAACCAGCAACGGAATTAAAGTGCTTATAGATCTTACGAACTCTTTGTGACACTTCAAGTATTGATAATTTGCTATGGCAGCCTTTTATTTTTCAACTATAGCTTCATTTGTTATATAAGATGTTTTATTTTCTCCCACACTGTATACACACACTGTATGTTTCCATATTCTCTTATTCATGGCGTTATTTAAACTGAAAATTTATTTCTTTTTTTATAAAAACTATCAGTTTCGCTTCCGTATTGTATCTCAATATACGTAGATAAACTCATATTTTGTATTTTTTATCCAAAAAAAAACAAACATTATTTTAAGAAATAATATTTAATATTGTTGTTGTTGTTGCTATTGTTAAATACAATGCAACACAGTACACTACAATACAATACAAAAAAAAAAAACACCAAAAACAACAAGAACAAATAGTATAAAATAATATATAAAAAAAAAAATAAAATAATAATAAAAAATAAAAAGTGCATTTAATGCTGTTTCGTTGCTGTTGAGTTGAAAAAGCGTTTAATATTTCTGCCATAAATTAATTGGTGAACGCAATTAGTTGCATTCATAAATTTTGTTTCATGTGTTAAGTTCATTTTGTGCTAAGTATGCAATATTTTCATTTTTTTGTTATTGCTTTTGTTGTTGTTTTTATTTTTGTTTCTCTCTCGATTTTTTTTTCACAATACTTTTATCATGAAATGAAATGAAACGAAAGCAAAGTACCGAAAAAGTAGTCATAGTACAATAATAAAGGACTCCAATATACCATAAATATATACATATCTATGTACATGTGTATGTTAGTATATTAATTAAATAGACAATTTGCCATTATTATGGATATGATATGAAATTTGTAGTTTTATTATTTGCATTTTTATCTACTGTCTGTCTATATGTACGTATACTGTCTGTATGTATTGCCTGTGATATTGAGAGAGTATACATGTATATAATATGTATGGTATGGCAATGTTATGCCTTTTAAATTATCTTTTGTTAAATTAAAATTTTATTTCCAAAATTTATTATTCTTTTGTTTGCTGTAATGAATATCGAAACGGAGAAGAAATTAATTTTACAAATGCACACTGCAAAAATATAAATTAATTTTGTTAATTTGTTACACACTGTAATTTATGAGCAATTATCGCTGCCATAATTTCTTAATAATATTTCTTATAAATTCTCTTTCTCTCTCTTTTTCTCTATACACATATATTTTACATGTGTTGTGTTAATTGAAGGCTAACTGAAGATAATAAATTAAAATCATATTTGACTTTTATAAAGAATAAAAAATAATTAAAAATTTTAATTTATTTATTTACAATACTTACAGTGGGCTTATGCTCACCTATGGGAAGTAATGATTGTTGTTTGTAAGATCTTAAAGCATTTGTATTAGTTCGTATATACATATGCCTCTGTGACTACATAATTAAATTGAGTAAACCGAGTTTCTAGTTTGGTACCCTTTTAAAAACGTACACGGAATTGAAATTTAATGTAAAAAATTTCGAAAATTATTAAAAAATCACAGAGGGTGCCTTGATAGTCTAGCAGATAGTGTGCTAGACTATTAGCGTGAGGGTAGTGGTTTCGATTCTCACCAGAGATTCTTGTCTGTGACCGCAGAAAATTTCAGAAGGGAATAAAATATTTATTCGCAGCCATGGCTGAACGCCTGGCATTTAAGTTTAAAGGCGCTACAATTTTGACATAATTTGGCTAGTATATCACCTGGTGCATTATCAATAGTAGTTGCGACATGACTGAAGTTATAACTAGTTTGTTCCCACATATCCTCATAAAAAATTTATTTGATTAAACCGCATGATTTTCCACAGCTCAGTTCCAAAACATGATATTAAATGCTCGTGTAGCGTTTGGGGCTGTATTTTTGAAGCCACTGTGACATTCCGGAAAACTGCAGAATCTTCTTCAAACAACATGGGAACGCCACTTGCCTCTTTCAAGCTGGCCATCGCCCTGTGTTGCTTCTAGAAGTTTTGTTATAATAATATTATAAATCTCTTGATGTTAATAAATTATACAATCGAAGAGCCCCTATAAAACCACTTGAAACATTTTTCGTTAATAGCTCACTTAAGTTCTACAGGAAAGGAATAATAAAGCTCATCGAAAACTGAGAAAAGAGTTTTCCGGTATCTCAGCAATACTTGCTTTTCAAAAGCTATTTTCTTTCTGACTACTAGAGACGTACGTATCTGCAGAATAACTAACCTAGTGGTGTCAAAACTTATGATTATTAATGGATAATGAACTGGTTTAAACATGAGATTAATAGCTCACCAAACTCTGTAGTCAATTATTTCATGGTATTGTGTATTTGTCGACCAAGACCCATTTTTTCATTTTGGCAAGTAACTGCTCGGTACCTTGTTGCATTGACCGTACAGTTTCAGTTTACCAGCGATAGTGAATGATATTGTCGGCATACAAATCGAAGCTTACTAGAAGACAGCGACAATATTATTATTCCTGATTATTTGCCAGCATACGACTTGTCGAGAAAGTTCATGACGTACCTATATTTCGATTATGAGAGAGCGAAAAAATGTTGTCATGCAACTTGTCACCACCATCCTACAAATGGTTCGAGACTAAATTGGTCTATGGGAGCAGGGATCTCTTTGGAGTCGGCAGCTTTTGCTCACTTGATAAGGCTACCACACCATTGCATTTTTCTTCATGCGAAAACACGTCCATAGTTTGATGTTTACTTAGTATTCCGGATTACTGAGGAGCAGATGGATTAGGATTTTGGATAAATTTTTTACATTGGTAATCCGATTAAAAATCTGCGAACTTAGCATTGAAAATGTTGTGGATTATTGCGATAACGTCGCATGGGTGGCTTTAGATAAGAACAAGCCACGGTTAAATAGAGGGTACACGAAAAGTCTACCCACAGTACACTCAGCCATGTTGTTGGTGTCATTAAATGTAAGTGCCCATTGGTCTTAATCACATAAAAAGAACTTCGGTAGTAGTTGAAATACGCGAAGAGGAGGAAACTGTTTTTAATTTATAGGATACATACCCTATGTTATGAAGTAGAATAAGAAATCTACTAAACATCTACCATGTGGATGATCCCACTGATCTCTCGAGGATTATTATTTGGAAGAATAAACGGCTTTATTAAGAGTTCCGGCCCTATAATAGAAATTGACGTAGTCTAGTATTTAGTGTGCAGGCTTATTAGACTTGAGGTTTCATTGCAAACTCCAGGTCAGACATCTCAAACAAAACGAAATTTGAAAATATTTCTTTGGTGACTACTTCTCAGCAGATTTCTGTATGTATCGGGAGTTCCGGATGGTTTTAGGATTAAAGGAGAAGAATCGCTATGATTAAGTGAGAAAAATGATTTATACCAGAAAATTATTGGCGGATCAAATTGGTGTGTAAAGAAGCAGATTCTTTCTGCCTCTTCCCTGCAGTAGTGCATGATTCCGTTCATAATTTCGAAGTTTTAATCAAGAAACTAAAATTTCTAGCAGAAATGCAGCAAGAAATTATTGAGAGATTGAGAACAATCGTGTAACTTGTATTTGTATTGCTTCAATCACTAACTCAGTAAACAGTTAAAACACATGGACTAGCTTTGATAGTGTGTTCATTTTGTACGCTCTTGGCTTCCTTTGTAGAGTGTGAAATGATTTTCTATTAAGTTTGTTTTTTTTAAAGGCATTTAATAAACACCTCTTTAGATAACTGATGTGCATATAAAATTATATGAATTCAGTTGGAATAACGCGTAAACTTAATATAAAATAACTTAATCCAGTTGCAACAAAAAAAATAGAAAAAAAAGCAAACGAAGAAGGCTACTGAAAACAAATGAATATTTCACGCAGAGATACAAAACCAAAAACAAGACTGACTGTGTGTTACAAACCACAAAAAGTTCTTAACTTTCCTTTGAGGCTCAGTACCGAAAATATTTACAAACAAAATTCGGAGAGGAAGCAAAAAATAAGAGGAAATAAAAGAAAAAATTTATAAAATAAAATTGGAAAAATTTTGCAAAAGTTGTTGCTTTTGTTGTTGCCGTTTTTTCTTTTTGCATTAACAAAGTGAAATTCCAGTCAGAATTTACTATGAGTGTTTTAAATCCAGAGAAGAAGAAAAAAAAGCAGTTCCAAAACTGCTAAAGAAAGAAAAAAAATACAAAAAAGAGAAACGAAAATAAAAAAATTAAAATAAATCCAAAACTGACAAAAACGTTTTGTAGTTCTGCTCGTTTGGTTTTGCTGATGCAGAAACAAAGCGAAATACTGAGAGAAAAAAAAACTGAAAGAAAAAATAAAACAAAAATACCACAAATAAGTTGCATACGAAATTGGTATAAAGAAGCAACAGAAACAGAAACAAAAACAAAACTAAACAGAATAAAAAATGATAAGAAAGAAACAAAAGCGGAAACGGATATAAGTAGCCAAATGATTTCCCATGATACAAACACTGCGTAATACAGCTTTACCATCAGCATACTCATCATAGCAAAAAAAACAACAAAACAAACTCAAAATAAACAAGAAAATAAAAATTTAAGTGTAAAATATACAGAATACCTACACACATATGCATTGTTACAGTAAAAGCCTTTCAAATTTTACAGGAAATTTCAAATGCCATGTAGCCTTTAAAGGCTTGGAAATATTTAACCAAAAAGTCAATGATTTACTGTCATGTGTGTGTGTGTTTGTTTTTGAGCATAATGGTGGTTATGGTGCTCCAATTTAAGGTTGGAAAAAAAATAGAAAATTTGAAACGACCCTTTTAATGCAAGTGAGTAGTGCATCAAGGAGATGGAAAAAAACCAACATGACAATACACTTGCACTTATGCATAGAAACGCATACAACAACGCATATACGAGTACATACATACACCACACCACTCAAATCTGTATACAAATAGGAAAAAGGATATTGTGCTTCATTCGCTTGAAGGCCGTTAAGACTCTAAACTTTATAAAATATAAATAAAGCTACGAAATATAGTAGCAAGCAAAATACAAAAAAAAGGACGAATATGCCAAAAACTTTTTTACTTTTTAAGGATTTTGGAAAAATGAAGAAGAATAGAAGAACTAGAAAAAAAAAAATAGAATTTAGAATATTTTTTTCCTTAACGTTCTTTACAAGAGCTTTTGCAAAATGGGAAAAGAAACTAATTCTGTTGAGAAACACCAATGGCGAGATGTTGTCTCTTTTCTTTTCTTGTTTCCTTTAAAGCGAACGAGAAACGAAATTGTTTCTGTTACCAACAACACCATTCTTGCCATCTTGGCCATCATATTTATAAGTTTTTAAAAATAATGAAAGAAAAGACTGTGCCCCTAGGCACTTGCTAAAGTTATTGTTTCATTTTCTCAGACACTCCTTCTGTTCTTTGGCTTTTAATTTAAAAAAGTTTCTTTTTTTTCTCCATTTAAGTTGCATTTGCGTAGGAAGGATTTTACAATTATTTAACGATGCAATTCAATTTATTGTTCAAAATATGCATTATGGTTTCAGAGCAAATTGAAATGATTGCAGAAAAAAAGAGAAAATCACTTGAAAATCACTAACTTAATAGAAATCAATTTGGGAACAATGTAAACTTATTGTGTAGTGGCATAATAATGCCGACTAGCGTTAAAGTTAACAGTTTCTTAGCCAGTATCGGGGGAAAGATGATACAGAATAGAGGTTAAAGTGCCGCATTAATCTCGTTTCAAATTATACAGGAATGGATATTTAGTTTTCATAATGATTTGCAAATTTACAAAAATTTTAAGGCTTCAATACTTTCGAAAATAATTCATCCAAAAAACCCGCTTAGAAACATCATAAGAAGGTCGGACTGTGTCAGCTGCAGAGCAAGAGACATTCAAGAAAAATTTTCTCATCACTACATCCGATAAACTGCGTTGTTTCTGTTATTTTAGGACTTGCTGTAGTAGATCAATCACTAACATTGCTGGGAGAAAAAGGATTAATTATACTGGACTGCAATGAAGTAAAAAAATAAAAAGATGAAAAGATAATTCGTTAGAGTCCTATGCTCCTTAAAGAAATGTTAAATGAATAAGAATGTTAAGAATAAGAAGAGAATATTCTTAATAAAAGGTGTCAATGGACTGTAGTTACTATAAATGTAAATGGAATTTTGCAACTGGAGCAGTTAAAAGTTACGGAGACACTAAGAAAAAGGGAATCGGCGTAACAGCTTTTGTGCAGGTGTCCTGTACTTCAGGACAGACGTCATCAGCTTTTGGGTGGCAGAACGTTTCATCATCAGGGCATGCGGACGAACGTGCCGCCGAGGGAACTGGCCGGTTTCATCCGGAGTTCGGGGTGGCTCAAACCCATAACTAACGAATCACGGAAGGGGGCTTACCTCACACTGGGTAAATCAATCGGCCATATGTCCATCAAGTGAATTTGCCTGTGAATGGCAAGCTACCCGCGAACTTATTGGAGACATTAAAGTTACAAGATACTCTGCAATTATTTGAAACTCGATGTTTAGATCCGGCGAAGCGAAATTTGGATGCGTTTTAACCAAATCTCTTATGGGTGGATAGACTAGTTCTGTTTATAATTTCAGGGTACCTGAGACCCATACTACGACTGGCACTGGTTTTCTTGTCATTACAGTTTCTAAAGAAATGAAAGAGTGGTATTTGCAGCCCTTGGACGTATATGAGACTAGTGTCCCGCTACGATATTCCTAAGATAAAAACTACGTATCTTTCTTATTGCAGTCGCCGTAGTCTAGTAGGTAGTGTGTTGGCTTATTAGACCTAAGGCCAGGGTTCAAATCCCAGGTCAGACATCAAAACGAAAATATGAAAAAAATATTTCTTCGGTGACTGACTCTCAGCAGATTTCTGGCAAAAAATCTGAGAGCAAATAAAATAGCCATGAAAAGTTTCTAAGAAATCTGTCGTTCGGAGTCGACTTTAAACTGTAGGTCCCGCCACTCATGTATAAAATTAACGCACACAACATAAGTGGTGTGAGAAGCTAGGTTGAATGTATGTATGTGTATCTTTCTGATTGTATGATATCCTTTGTATTGTAGTGCATCTATCGTACATACATAAAACACCAGGTATGTCTGGGCTCTTTACAAATGGAATTATATTTCCATAAATCCTTTGTGATATCATTTGTTTAAGAGTGTCATGCCAATCAAAGGTTTAAAATTTTCCAAGCATGGCAGTTATATAGGGTGGGCAATTTAAAAGTTTAAATTTAAAAATTCAATAAAAAAAACGATTTGAAATTTTGTAAATTTTTTTTTGTGAAGTACAATTGTTCCGATTAGAAATAGAATACAATTTCATTCATATGGCTACCGCTTTTTGCCTCACAGTACCACATTCGATGGAACCAATTTTTGCGCCCCTTTTTGAGTGTATGGGGTCGTATCTCGCCAATGGCATCGCGAATGTTGGCCTTCAAATGCTCAATTGTCTCTAGTTTGTTGGCATAACAAGTTTTTTTTAAAGGTGCCCCACAAAAAATGATCCAACAATGTCAAATCGCAATTTCTTGGCGGCCAATTGACATCACCATTTCGGGTAATTAAACGGCCATCAAACGTTTGACGCAATAAATCGATTGTGGCATGAGAAGTGTGGCAAGTTGCACCATCCTGTTGAAATCAAACATCGTCCACATAAATACCATGAAAAACGGGTACAAATAAATCGGTTATCATGGTGCGTTAGGTGTCTCCATTGACCGTGATGGTTGCGTTGTCCTCATTTTCAAAGAAATATCGCCCAATGATGCCTCCGTTCCACAAGGCGCACCAAAGAGTAATTCGTAATGGATATATTGGCTTCTGTAAGATCGCGTGTGGGTTTTCTGAGCCCCAAGATGAAAATGAGCTTAATACGAAAAAAGGTTTTTTCTGCCAAAATCGACATCTTTGTGTAGTTACCCGTTGGGCCAATAAATATAGATCCATGTTTTTATAGTTGTCATTTTCATTACTATATTTGCAGATGCTTGTTTCACTAACATAACTGGTGGTAGCCACCGAAGTATGGTAAACCATTGAAGTAATTTACAGAGTTCTGGTTATCATGATCACAATCGTCCTCCTAATACTCTCATGCCAGATCTCTTTCTTGTTGCATAGTAAGTATACGTTTTTAGGTTAGTTTAGAAACTTTTACCGTAGCTTATCGCCGATGAAAAAGAGATGTTTTGCAGTGCAAGGATTATAATCTAGAAACAGGTTGTTGTTTAAAACCGATTGAACCAAGATAAAAGGGTTTTTCGGAACTCAACAAAAACTTTATTTTTTTATTTCAATTGCAATTTAACTTTACAGTCAGGATTACGACCTAGTTTCTCACACCACTTATGTTGTGGGTGTTAATTGTATACATGAGTGGCAGGAGCTACAGTTTTTTCATTGCAATTTTATTTTCTCTCAGAGTTTTTGCCAGAAATCTGCTGAGAGAAAGTCGCCTTAGGAATGCTTTTTTTGTTTTGATGTCTGGCCTGGGGCTCGAACCCTGGCTTTACGTCTAATAAGCCAACACACTACCTACTAGACTACGGCGGCTACTAACAGTTGCAATATTCCAGCCTATAATTTTGACCATGAATACTGCAATTATTTGAACAAATAATGCTGAGTGTAGTGCTCTGTTAACCAATACTTCAATAATTTGTTTTTTATTTATATTTTTGTGTTGTAAATAGAAAAGTTTTATGAAAATGAAATAAAAAATGAAAAACAAAAAAAAAAAAATAAACGAAAATCAAAATCATAAAAGTTTGACTAACGAACCAAATCGTAATAATCATACAATGAATTTGACATGCCATTCATTATTCCATACATATTTGGACAATTCAATGCTTCAATACAAACAATTTAACATACAGTTTAGTTTGTTATTTAAATAAATTGTAAATATTCTACACGAAAAACTATTAAAAATTGTAGTTTTTATGTGTGTATTGTTAAGCATTAAATATTTAAAATGCCATTTCCATATCGTTAATCAACGCAGTCATTAAATTTAAGTGTTTGATTATCTACAAATGGCACGCAACATGACTACACCTGATTTCCGTTTCCTCATCGGCCGTTAAATGAATTGAAAACGAAAAAAAAACAAAAAAAATAACAACAAGTGGCCGAAAAAAATCGACAAAAAAAAAAGAGGAGAAAAAATTTTTGAAAACCATCGAAATAAAATCAAATGAAATACAGGAAAATAAATTTAGAATTCAAATGAACTGAAAATAAAATTGAAAAACGAAAAAAGAGAAAAAACAAATTTGTCAGAATTTTAAATGCGAAATAACACGCACATCGTTGCCTACTACTGCGAGTAAATGGCAGCTGATTTACGTTTTCATTGAAGTGTAAAACGTATCGACCGATTATAACAGGAAAACATTTGCCTACCCAATGGAACTCTAAAACTAAACTCTAAACAGCGATTATTTTGGCAATAACAAACAGATAAACACACAACCACAATATATGAGGTGCGAAAAGCGTAAGAATAAAACAAAGTACACTCTTTATACTCCCACGTAAAGGCTCACAAAATCCCTAAGGAGCCATGGCAAACCTACTACAGGAAGAAATAAAAAAAAGACTGGCGTTTTTGGTACAACCTTAAATTGAAGTGTTTGATAAAATAATCAAAAGTGACTACAGCTTTTTCCTCCTTGATTCAAATTTTAATCCTTTTTTGCTTTTTGTATGTATGTTTCCATGTGCATTGTAAATACCTGTACGTAAAACAACAACAAAAAATAAAGGAAAAAAATCTAAAACGCTAAGCAGCAATTGATGCAAAAGTGATGTGAAAAAGTTGGAGTTTCTGTATAAAAAACTAAAGCAGCCATTTGGTAAAAGTAAAGAAGACCTTTCATATTTGTTGTATGTGTGCAAATGCAATTGGTTTGGGGAAGAAGTAATTTCCCAAAAAAAAATTTAGTTATCCAATCGTAGAACCTTTAAAAATAATTTCTTTGGATTTATTAATAAAAAATCTGATTGATTCTCCGATTGATGATTTATGTTCTGAACTTGGATCAACTACTGAATAATAGTTCACTCAGAAAGTGCTAAAGAATATAAGCTTATCCATTTTTTTTTTTATAAAATCCTCATAGAATTCTTTAAGTCAAGATATTCAGAATCCGAGTCATCACCGTTTTCCTTGTGTTTTTCATCGCTATTATGTTTAAATTTACTGAGCTCATCTATCAGGAACATCCTTAAATATCGAAGGTTAGGTTACATTAGGTTAGCTGGTAGCTTGCCGTTCACAGACAAGTTCATTCGACGGCCATATGGTCCATTGTGTTACCCAGTGTAAGGTAAGCCCCCTTATCGTGATCTGTTAGTGGAGGGTTTGAACCGCCCCGGCCGTTCCATTAGTGGCACGTTTGCCACCATGGCCAGATATTCAAACGTTCTGTCACTCAAAAATCGATGACGTCTGTCCTGAACTGCAGTTCACTCGCATAAATATTGTTACGTTTTTACCTTTTAAAAACGTTTAAAATATGAGCTCGTAGATTGCAATTAGAATAAAAATATATATGTGTTTAGTTTTAATTAAAATTCTTTATTGTTTGCACAATTATGTGTGCCACTGTTCACAACTTTATGTAAACAACAACAATTGCTTTTTTTGTTATTCCTCTGTTTATACCCTTTGCATAAACAATAACAATTATTCGACAGATCTTTGTGAAGGAGATCTTCAAACCACGATTACTCTCTTCAAATACACCGCGTCTTTACTCAAGACTGAATGAACTTCACTCACTCAGTCACCTAGGTTAGGTTAGGTTTGAGTGGTAGCTCTGATTTCACAAAGCTCACTTGAGCACACATAGCGTGTCGTTGTGGTGCCATGGGTGAACGCAGTCCCTGTACTGACCAAGTTCCACCAAAATCAGGGAAGAGGAAGAAGTTGGTCAGCGCAAGGACTGCACACTCAGTCACCTGCTTTGCCCTGCCTTTTATATGGCAGAGTAAACAGTCTGATGAATGTTTTTAAGGCGAATGTTCATTACTTCGCCTTCTCGAAATCTCTCTATATATGTGAACATCGTTGTTTACATTTATTATTGTAGTGTTGTTTGTGGATTTTGTCTTATTCTTGTAGTGTTGTTTGTGTATTTTGGTTTACTTGTTTACCTTTTTTATGCTGACGTTTGTTGTTATATTAAGCATTACGATAATATGTAAACAGGTTTGTTTACTGCATTTTTTTTGACTTTGTAGTTTTTTGTTTATAATTTTAATGTTAAGCGATGTAAAAGCAAAACACCAGTATTTAGATTTTTCATTTTCGTAACAATATCCTCCACATCATATAAATATCCAAAGTAAATAACATTTTCTCTCAACCAAGTAATTTACTTGGTTTCAGTAGAATTTTATGTGTAAAAACTGTTGCTAACAACTGCCAATTTCAGTTCATTAGTTTAGGTTTTCACATAAGAGCCGGGGCCCCATTAAAGGCTTATTTACACCTACAAAAAGAGTACAAAAACCCGCTAAAAGTGTGGGTACTTCAAGTGCAACTGCTATTGCAACCGGTGGCACATTTAATGCCGTAAATATTCTTTTCTATTGTTTTAAGGATTCTCATGTATGAATCGGATTGCGTGTGTTTTAGTAGTAGTGTTTTAGATTATGTTTTTATAACACCGTTATGCCAATGCTACTACCATTTTAACTTCTATTTACACACTTTGCATGGCGTATAAGTAATGTGTATGTAAATTTCTGATTTAATCGGTTTTTTGCATGAGATAATGTTACTAATACGCAGCGTTGGGTTTCAATAAAACTGTCTGAAAATAAATTTTTCATTTTCAGGCGGGTTTTTTTGTTGGAAATTTACAATGTTTCGTTGGGGTTTTTTTTGGGGGGATTTTAAAATTTTTGGCTGGTAGTATATTTGTAAGTAAAATTGCTAAATAAAGTTGTTTAGGATATCAATTACACGAAAGAATTTATAACCAGTTGAACGTTACGCTATTTAGGCAGTTTGTTGTGCCACAAGTTTGAAGAATTTTTTTATTTTTTTTTTCGTATTTTTCGTATTTGCTTGAAATTCATTTAATTAAGTACTAATACTAGTACTAGCACGCTGACTAGTTTAACTTAAAGTAGCAAAACTTTTGTTTTAACTTTGTATCTTTCTTTAAATAATAATTTGTGATTGGGAAAATGGAGTAGTCAGTCTGGTAGTCTTATTCTTAAGTCCCTAGTTTAAATTAAAAAAACATGAAAAATATCGAATGAAAAAACGAATTGACAACATTAAGGAGCAAGACATATTGCATATTGGGCCGCAGCAAAATTCCTAATTTATATGGCGATATGTTTTTAATTTAATTTCAAATCTTTTCGTTTTTTCCAATGTCTTTTTAAACCTGCTTCTGCTTATGTGCACTGTCACGCACTCGTCTACGGCTGCCTTATTGGCAGTCGAGTAAATTGCTTGTCTTCCCTGTGTGATCCATTCAATTCCACTTTTGTTTCAAAATACTTAAATGAATTGGCGTTTGTTTCGGTCTAGCATTCGCGCTTATAATCGAGCTTGTATTAAACACCCACATAGAAGCACTAAAGCGATATTGGAATTAAAAATTTGGAATTTCATGTCTCTACGTCTGCCAAAAGTTTATTGTGGTCTTTTAATTCAGTTTTTAACATTCTTTAGGCCTTCACCTATAGACGGCATTCCAATACGTAAGTAATGGTACATCTTCCAGAGGAGTGTCATTTAATTGATATATTCTGTTGATATTTATATTTATTCGCATAATTTTCATTTTGTCAACGTTTGCACTGTTGTGTAGTTGTAAGCAATTAAATAGATTCGCCCATCTATAGAAATGATATAAGACACTTTGCAGCTTTCAATGATTTTGAGACAAGTAGGGACATGCGGCATATTGGAACCCATATTACGGCCGATAACTATACATTCGATACAGTCAAGGTATTTATTTATCTTGGCTCCGTCGTTACCATCAAAAATGATGTCAGTCTGGAAATCAAGCATAGGATCATTCTTGCCAACAGGTGCTACTATTGTCTCAATAGGCAATTGAGTAGCAGAGACAAAACTAATACTCTACAAGACGCTTTTCCTCTCCGTGCTTCTTTATTGGGCCGAATGGACACTATTCTCAGTGCTTAATAGCTTCTTAGAGAGTATTCGAGAGAATACGTAAGACGTTCGGTCCAGTGCGAGTTGGCGATGATTTCCGCATTCTATTGAACAATGAGCTGTATAAGCTTCTCAATAATGTGGATGTTGTGCACCGTATTAACATCCGGCAGCTGTGCAGATTCGGCCATGTCGTTCGAATGCATAAGGACGCCCCAGTGAGACGGGTTATTGATGCGAAGATTAGAGGAAGCCGGCGAAAAGGATGACATTTTTTTGCGTTTTAAGGACAAATCGAGAAACCCATACATCGATTGGTGTGACCCAACTGGCGAAGTAGCGCAGGATCAGAGGCGCCTGGAACCCGATAATCGGGTTGTTAATGGCCAAGTACGTAGTAAGTAAGATGTCATGGAGAGTTGAGGAGAAAAAAGCACACACTCACTGAGTTCAGCATTCAAATAGATGTTGCCCTGCGTGTAGATAAGCATTCAGTATGACACACTAGCACTAAAGGAGTCCAAGTAAACCGCTTGAGTAGTTTGGTGTATATACTACGCTATTTTTCTAACAAATTCGGATATAGCCTGTTGGCTACAGACTATGGAGGAATGCATGATCTGGAGCCATATAAATTATAGCCAGTATATAATTAGGAACCTACAATGCTAACTTGTCGGAGGTATGTATTGCGGTCAAATGCATTGCTCTGACAACTAAGCGACCTGTTTGGACTGGTTGTTATAAGGGTGTTTGCACCTTTGCTTTGTCTTACTAACTATAATACGGGTCTTTAACGACGATTCCAGATATCAATTTGAGCAGTGGCATCTAGGAACATACGATCTGGGACTGTTTTGAACTGTAAGGAGGTCGGGGTTTCTGAAAGCGTATAATTTGTACGCTTTAAAATAAGTTAAATTCGAACATTTTGAGGCACAACAGTCGATTTATAATTGTAGGGTGATCCAAATGTATCGAAAATCATGAGTGTGTTAAGTCAAGAGTGAAGTGATCGGCATGATAAGTATCCTTATGAGGTATTCGATTACACGAATACATTTAAATCGCTCAGATAAGACTACTCTCTACTACACCTTAGTCACCGTAGTCTAGTACGTAAACCGCCAGGTTCAAACCCTAGGTCAGAATTCTCCAAAAAGTAAAATATGAATAAATATTTCTTGAATGGCTTTTTGTCAGCAGATTTCCGGTAAAATTTCTAAGAGTTAATAAAATTTTCATGAATAGTTTCTCAAAAATCTGTTGTTCGGAATCGACTTTAAACTGTAGGTCCTACCACTCATGTATAAAATTAACACACACAACAAAAGTAGTGGGAGAAGCTAGGTTGTAGTCCTGACTGAAGGGTTGTAATGACCAATTATGTGTGTATGTAAGAGGAATAACAATCAACAAGCATTTCAGTTTAGGACACATGCATATCGAAGATCGTATTCTCTGAAGTATACTTTACCAAACATAGCTTATCTAAGAGCAATAGATTGGTAATTCCAAAAATACGGCACGACGTACGATAAGTCTTATTTTATGTGGTGGGTATCAGAGATCAGCAATGAGTATTCAAAAAGATAAGTAGAATCGAATCATACTCATAATTTCTGATACTTATACGCATTCATACTTATTTTAATATCATGGAACCTGTACTTATATTCAAAATTTGAAGTACTCATCATATTCATACTTAACAAGACGTATGATGTTATTGATTTCGACTCTCCATACCTCAACATATACAAAGAATCACAAAATAAGTATGATTCGCGTACAAACACTAAAATACTCACTAGAAGATGGTGTGTTGCTGCTCTGTCTTTTTTACTTTGTGTGTCTTTTTATTTTTTGTAAATGCAACAACAACTAAGACTATAAATTTTGATGAATGATTCGAGTCACTCGAATCATTTATAAGTATTATAAGTATTTTTCTAAAGTTATAAATCCAAATGAGTAGGCTTATGAATCAAACATATTTCGAATGGTATGAGTTTGATGTGAGTATGAATGAATCAGAGTAGTTAAATTATAATATTGTTGACTCACTTTTATTCAAAATTTCGTGATCTCTGGTTGGTATCTCTCATTTGGTTAGCTTATAAGATACTATAAATTCCTTTCTTATTTGTGCCTCCAATTATTTTTACTGTCTTGAATCGATTCTTGCTGTGGTTATTAAAAAATTAATTTATTTTAATTCCTAGTAAAAGCAACTCTAAAACATTTTATAAAATTGAATAATTCCGAAGTTCTGCAGTCTAATTGTAAAACACATATTGACACAACTATTTTCTAATTATTTATAGAGAGAAGTATTATTCATGTGTCAATAAATGAGTGAATCTTATTTTTTGTTGTTGTTGGAATTGTTGATATATTCAATATATTGTAAATTGATTTTATGCTATCTGGTCGTGTCACAGGTGAATAAAAACAGGGGTATTGTAAATGCTTCATTCAAACAATCGTCATACAAAGGGTTCCTATTCAATACTACAACGATTTCATTGAAAGCAAAGTGAATGCATTTATAAACGAGTGTGAGTGTGAATATAATAGTTATGATGAGTAAATGTACATGAATTTAAGTATTCTTTAGTAAATGCATTGTATAAATAATGCCGGTATGAATTTATTAACAATGAAAATATCAGAAGTACTCAATACAAGTTCTTCTTTTTTTCTGTAAACACACTTAATTGTGTCAATAATAATAACCATATTTATGTGCTCTATATACATACAGTATCGGAAAAAATTAATTGAAACTTTTACAAGAATAGAGTCATCTAAGGCAAGCTGATGAGAAAGTTATGAATTTCTTTTAACGATTTGGGATCACTTGCGGTTTCTGCATATCATGAGTGGCAGTTTTCAAGTTTCGTATACAAGAGAAGATTAACATTTTTAAAAGTGTCATTTCCAAATATTCGTCCAAATATTTGATTGATGATATTTGATACCGATAGTTAATATTCTATCTGGTCCCCTTCTCTCCTTTCTCGCACCCCCTTCGCAGATATAATGCTACCAAGACAACAAAATGTGCTCACAATAACTATTTCGCTTGAACAACTTGAAAATGAATCTGTTGCATAAGGTTCTTGTCTACACTATATTAAGTCTAAAACCTGCGGATTCCGCATAGCTTCGCTTCGTACATTTGCCGCTAAACTGTGCCCAGTTCGCTTACGTACACACAGCCCTGTTGGACACCTGTTTCAACTCTCACCACTCAGCAATTTTGTGCGTTTTTTCCTACAAGGGGTGTTGCATTCATCGGCTATTTATGGTACGTATCAGTTTCAGAGAGATTCCTCTTCATTTTAATGTTTTCCAGATCACATCAAGGTTTTGTTCTTCGAACACCTTTTCAAAGTCCCTGAAGCATAAGTTGTTTGTATCACTGATTGTAACTTATACTTTTGTCTATTGTAGGGATATTGGAATTATGCATGGTAGACTAATGCTACTCCAGTTATTTGGGTTTGTAACCACGCCCTTTTCTAATATGTTTATTATCACGCCCTCAATTAAATTATTGTCTGAATTTTCGTCTTTGGGATTTGTTCTCCTTGAGACTTCTAAATCTATCGGACACCTCTTTCATGGTTTATTCACGTTTAACTTGCATACGCACTCGGCTTATTATTTGGATAATTCCTCAAGTGCTACACTCATACCTCTACTTTTTGCTCTTCTGTGGTCGCAAGTTCACCTTTCACACTTTTTAAGAGCCTTGAGAGACTTTGCGTTGTTGTATGAATACATGCGAGGTGTTGTTTTCTTCACACCCTTTTCATGATCGAAAATTCGAGTGGCGAGTTCAATAAACATGGCCGGCACTTATTCCGATTTCAGTAACTCGCCAGTCTGGCAGGATCAATCAGAATTTCTTAAAGCTACGGTATATGCAATGACAGTTATTGCCGGAATTTCTAATGATAATGCAAAAAATGGAAATCGCTTCTCATACTAGTATTCCTATGACTACGCCGTTAACGCTACGTGCTTTATATGGTTTTCCATTCTCTGGTACGGAGAATTTTCTTATTTCAAGCACACGTACCATTCTCGGTTATGCGACCGTATTGACTACTACTGACTTCAATTTGGTTGGACGAGATAGTTCCAAAAGCAGCCTTGCTCTAAACCATACGATCTGGTCGTTTATCAACTTGTACCTCAAAAATAGGTTGTGCCAGTTAAAGTTTGATACCGAAATGACCGCATAACAAAAACCCTTAAAATCACATCGTTGCAGCGTCTCACTGGTTACTACGTAAGTATTGAAAAAGGATACATATGTATATACATGTATGGTACATGTACTTATGCTTTGGTTGTAACAAAAATTCGAGCTTCTTTCGGAGATATTCTATTCTGCTATTAATCGAGTAAAATTTCTTGTATACTGGTTTTAACCGAGCCTGTAAGTCTGTAAAATTCACATGAAAATTGTCTCTTTTATATACAATAAATTGTTTTTATTGTATACATCTACACATATTTACTTATCATACATATCCATGAATACCCATATAGCCTTAGTAATAAAATAACATTGTAATTATTTGATTGAATAAATGAGACAAATTTAATAAAGATAAATGAAGAGTAACCGTTAACACATACTACACATAGCTATCTCAACACCTATACACATATATATACATACATATGTGCATATAGATATATATATGTATATACATACACATGTATAAATATGTATAATTGTTTAGTTCATGAATGCCAGTGTCTGTTGAAAACAAATTTCAACGATAATGATGAGTTATGATGACAACCATAGAAATAAAGAAAAAAAAAATAAAATAGGAAAACAGGAAAATAGATCTAAAAGTGATAGATAACATGGTGTTAATATGTCAAAAGTTATTGTTGACATAATAATTGTAACAATTTCAACGATTTTGTTTGCTTCTCAAAATGCCTTTTGTACAGTCGTACGAAACTAATTAAATTGATATTATTTTCAAAGTATATTGCGCTTGACATGAATTTTATAAAAAAAATTAAAGGGATTTTAATTAAATACAATTAAAATTAAATATATTCCATAAGTGTGAATTAAGACATCGTCTGGGTGTTATACCTGAGGAATTAATTTGGATATTGAGCACTCATTTTACGAGGAGGCTTAATCTCTTTGGCAGCAGGAAGGTACGTGCAATATTGCCAGACTCTGCTGGATACGTATGCACATACTCACTTCTGACGTTAAATCGTATGGCTATCCATCGCACAATGGCGATATTTGCGGGCCATTGTGCTTTTACTAGGCATCACGAAAAACTTGGCCTTCCAACTAATGACTTCTGCATTAGGAAGAGTATGAGCCTGTCTTGCATGGCTCATGTCTTAGTGCCCTGCTCTTTTCATAAAGAGACCGACGTTTCTGATCTCTCATTTTCTGACATCGTTGGTCGAGCTCTCCAATATAAAGATTTCTGCAATCGCAAGATTTATTTTGAACTAGAAATGGTTTTCGCTAGGGAATGGTTGACCCCCGGTTTGAATTAATTGTGGTATTACAATGAGCCTAAATGCTGGCGTAAGTATGATCTCTTCCTTTGAGGAGATCCACAACCTAACCTAACCCAACCAAACTGCAGTGTTCTTGGTGGATAAACTCAAAGATGTAAATTTCCTTCTAGGCATCCGTAGCAGTTATCATTGGGCTACTCGTCCTTCTACTTCTGCGAGTACACGCTAGCCGTTAAAAATTTCTCTTTCATTAGGTCTTCTTCCTGGCATATTTTAAGGACACATTTGGTCTGAGATTGTGAAAGGCTGCTAGGCGACTTTGTCAGTTTATTGGATTGGACTATGCTTGATAACTGACCCTTGTGACGTTATTGGCTTTGAAGTTTATTACACATATGTACATAACATAATTGGCCATTACAACCCTTCAGTCAGGATTACGGTCTAGATTCTCACACCACTCATGTTGTGTGTGGGATTTGAACCGTGGCCTTACGTCTAATAAGCCAGCACACTACCTGCTAGACTACGGCGACTTCAAGTTGAAGTTTATTAATGAGGAAAATTTCGATTTATTTGTAAACCGTACGTAGCGATGTTGAACGGACTGTAGGGTTAGAAAAGCTTTAAGGCTAATGCTCAATATTTTAGGAACAAAACTAATCCTAACCATGAGTTGGCGGAAAATGAAAAAAGTGGTAATAAAGCATCGCCGCTTTTGGAACAGGACCAGATTGACTAGGGCTGTCTCTGATTTCTGTAGCCTATGTGATGCAGCAGAGAAAACAGTGATTGTTGGTTTTCGGCTAACGAACGTCGCTTCTTTGGACACAGGATCAGTATAGGGAATATGCAAAACTCCGATTTCTTTAGGCAATGTAAGGCAGTTGGTGATAGTTGTTTTACGCCTTTCTTTACTTCTCTATATTTTCTTCATTGTTCCTTCCTCTTCTTGTTGTGCTAATTTTTTTTATTTACGAACGCTGGACCAATGAGTCTCTGACTGAAGGCTTGGAACTGTGATTACAGTGATGTGCATCCTTCCAACCTAACCTAATTTAACTTAGCCTAGATGTTCTTCATTTGTGTACATTCTAATAAGATTTCATTGACGTCTGACAAAGGTTTCATTACCTGAAAGAACTTTATTTGGTATATCAGGTAAGGAATATCGAATGTGCCTGAACTCTAAATCGATTTTAACTGCACCTTAGTTATGGTTTCCATAGAAATAAAGGAAATATCGATCCTCTGTTGCTTATCCTTAGTTTAAATTCAATTTCAATTTCTTTCAGCATTTCATTCTAACAATATATTGTCAAGACCGTATTATTGCATTTCCTTCTTCATTTCCTATTCATTTGCTTTGTTTAAAACGATTTCAAACGTAAGAGCTTCAGTCTTAAGAGAAAAAAAAATTAAAAAAAAGAAATTGAAAAAACGAAATGGAAAACATAATTGTAACCCATATGGGCAGGCAAAGCATTTTGTCATTGTTGGAAATAAATAAAGAAACCTCCAAGTCATTTGAAATTTTCACGTTTCGCTACAACAAACAAATTATCAGCGTTGCAATAAGTAACATTAAAGGCCATACGTGATGAAACCACCGTGAAATAACCATAGTAACAAGGGAAAATTGATGATGACGATGCAATACCAGCAAAATGTTGCAACCAACAATAACAGGCAGCACCATTGCCTGCCTCAACAATGGCAATACATACATATGTATATAGAATGTGTGTGTTTGCAGCGTAGCTACATTTCTCATTCACACTACAATACCTGTATATGGTATACGCCAATAGCAGCTAGTTTAGGTCTTTGCCTAGATATTGAGAAGGAAGTGGAAATATTGCACAGTCGCTGTGTTGTTGTAGTAATGGTTCGTATTGTTTATGCCAAGTAAACCATGGCACTTCAGCCAAATCACTATGGTGATGGCAACACGCAGCAGTGTACACACACAAACAGATACAGTCAGAGATGCTTTACACTGCGTAATAGTGGCAGGCAAAAGTTTACAGGCGATTGCGAAATAAAAAAATTTTTTTGTTTCCCTGTTTACATAAAATTTTTATATTGAAACGAGGGTGGAAAACCGTTTACATTACCATAGAATATGTCACTGAACCATGCGTTAAACATATTTGTTACTCACAGTACGGTGTTATAAGGCATATTAACTTGCACTTATCATTTGTCAAAACAGGGCAATAGTATGCCGCTTAACTAGACTCTAGAATAATGCATTACGACGTTTAATACATCACCTCTTTGAACTTGACGGACAAAATTTGTAAATCGCATGTTGGCATTAAACATTCCCAAAAGAGATGTGAGTGAGTGGCTGGGCGTGTGAGTGAGGGAACAAAAGAAATCCAAGCACTAGTAGTGGTCCCCATATAAAGTTTGAGATCCATTACGCATACAGCAAATGCATATTCATACATCTTCAACATTAAATCCATCAAAGTATGTAACTGAGGTTACAAAGGCTAGAGTTTTCACTCGTTTTGTTTTTTTTTTTGTAATTTTGGAAAAACTTTTGCACCTACACAAAGACATTCAGTCATACGTAAATAGTGGACAGTTCATAGGTGATGAATGTCGAGTGGAATTTTTTTTACCTTTGACTGGTTTTTGGCGGAAAGCATAGTTTCAGTTCTACGAAAAATTTATTTGTTCGCAGAGAGCCGGTAAATTTCCCTTGAATTTATGAGATGTCTAAAGCATATCTTCAATTATTTTGTCCCTTTTTTATTTTGTTTTTTGCACCTGGAATTCTTTGTGTTGTACAATTAAATTGGAAAACAAAAATATTATGATACCATATTTGAAATGCAAGTAATTGAAACATTTTTAATTTGTTTCATTTGCAATTGATATGCAGAGGTACTTCAATTTCTTTGTTTTTATTCCTTAAACAAAATCTAAGAAGGGGACGCTGTGCATAATACAAATCCAATTTCCCAAGAAGTAAGATTTCATATTTGTTTTTGAATTTCTCAAATAAAGAAGCTCCAATCAGCCGTAGGTGATAATATTAACAACGAACATCGTAGCACGCACAGTCATAATTACTTCATAAGAAAAAGTATGACTCAGTCAGCATATTAGAGGTGAAAGCGTGCTTTTAACTTTACGTATACGCCATAAGGATAGCTTCTCATAAATGAAAATTGAAATGCACGCTGTACTCGACTACAAATCCAGTCTATATAGAAGGCGACAAAGTTTTCATAATTGTTTTCGAATTTCTTACTGAAGTCGCCGTAGTAGGTAGAGTGTTGGCTCAGGTTTCGAGCCCCAGGCTAGACATCAAAACAAAATACAAAAAGTATTTCTCCGGCGACTTTCTCTCAGCAGATTTCTGGCAAAAACTCTGAAAGTAAATAAAATTGCCATGAAAATGTTTCTCAAAAATCTGTCGTTCGGAGTCGACTTTAAACTGTAGGTCCCACCACTCATGTATAAAATTAACACACACAACATAAGTGGTGTGAGAAACTAGGTCGTAATACTGATTGAAGGGTTGTAATGACCAATTATGTTATGTATGTTTCGAATTTCTTAAATTAAAACCTTCCGCTAGAAGATGCACCCGTTGGTGATAATATGAACAACGAACATTATAGAACTGTCAGGCAATGTCATTTCTAAACAAAGAGTATGTCTCCATCAGCGAAATTTTCGCACCACAACTTATTGAACTTTAACGTAAGACTACTACCTCATCAATGAAAGCTGAAGTGTTGTTGCGGCTGGCTTGTATGCAAGAAACTTCACCAAACCCCATAAAAAAATATTCCAGTGAGGCCACTCTAGAATAGCGATTAAATGTCAAACACACTTGCCACGTAATAGATTTAATATATCGATTGTGTATGACTTTTGCAATCTAATGAGTAGTATGACTAGAGCTCAAGGGTTCAAACCTCAGCTCTAACATCTAGAAATTTTTTTTTAAATATTTATCTGGCAAATGCTTTGACAGTAAATAGTCAAATCTATATTTCTAAGTCGAAGTTAGGCCCCATGACTCATGGATAAAATTAAAGCACACAATAAGGGGATGTGGATGAAGTCGGCGCAGCCTGGTAGATAGTGTGTTGGCTCCAACAAAATGAAGTATGAGCAAATCGGCGAATTCTGGCAAAAATTCTGCGAGTAAAATTGCCATAGAAAAGTTGCTTAAAAATCTGTCATTCGGAGTCGACTATAAACTTTAGGTCCCGCCACTCCTGTATAAAATTAACACACCCAACATAAGTGGAGTGAGAAGCTAGATAGTAATCCTGACTGAATGTAATGTAAGGATCAATTGTATGTATGTTTAAAGTTGACTCCGAACGAAAGATTGTATTGAGCAATTATGTATGTACGTAATTGAGTAACATGTAACACCGTCATCGTACAAAAGTATGAACGAATACCGCTTGAATAAGTGGTTTTTATTTGAATTTTAAATCACTTTTATTGGCTTTAATTATGTAATTTAAAAAGATGAAATTACTTGTTTCATTTAACTTTTTAACTTTGTTCCAATATTATTGCCCACATTCATGTTTTTTTGCCTTTTCCCTCAGGATTATTTTTTTAAAAAAATTTCAACGTCCATATTAACAAATTGAATTCATGTTTCAGCTGGGTTTATGCGAATATTTTAAGTAAAAAAAAAAAAAAAAAACAGAGAGAAAGAGAATATAAGCTGATAGCATTGTTTAATGACATTTTCACCATATTGATTTTAATTTATATCGTCAACAAAGAATTAAAGACAACAATAAAAGCCGCGTTAAGTTTGTTTAATTTATTATGGTGATAATAAAAAATACGAACATTTTTTTTTGTTTTTATCTTACGACTTCCACATGCACAATATATTTCTGATTTAAAGCCAATAAAATTAAGAATTGCATGCAAGCAAGCAAAACATATGGGACACTTTTTTGTTTTGTTTTTTTTTCCATTGTTTGTGTAACACTTTATGTGACCATATAAGGATATGTACATACATACATACATACATTTGCATGTAAATATTATTTTTTAATTAATGAGTTTAATTCTCTGCATGCGTGTGTGTATGTGTTATAAAGCTGAAACTCAAATGGTTTTATTTTTTTATAAATTAAAAACAAACTCAACTTTAAACAGCTGATCTTGGAAAATTAAAAGAATTTACGAAAACTCTTGTTATACTTCAGAAGTATGTATATTCAAGGCCTTTAACCAAACACACATACACAAATAAATACACATAATCATTGTCATGCTACATGGATCTTCTGTATTCCAGAGAATAGCCTTTTTAATTTAATCTCGTATCCTTGGGAGGTCAGGTCAGTCGATCTCCAACAAAACGAAATATGAAAAATGTATCTCCTTGCGCAAATATCTCTCAGCCGATCTCTGGCAAAAACTCTGAGAGAAAATAAAATTGTCATGAAAAAGTTTTTCAAAAATCTATCGGCTTTAAACTGTATGTCACGCTGTGTATGTATGTGTATATGTGTATTCTTGGACATTGGCAGACCTTACAAATAAGATTCTAGAAAAATATTGTATAACAGTTTTCCACGAAACAACGGAGCAAGTGTTGTAAAGAAACAAATATTCTCAAAGGATTCCAAGAAAAAAGTCCATTTGTACACAAAGAAAAGAGATTGTCCATTATCATAACGCATATTTCGAAGTCCGACAACAACTGAAATACATACATACATACATACATGTACATAATTGACCATTACAAGCCTTCAGTTAGGATTACGATCGAGCTTCTCACACCACCCATGTTGTGTGTGTTAATTTTAATTTTAAAGTCGACTTCGAACGATATATTTTTAAGAAACTTTTCACGGCAATTATATTTACTCTAAGAGTTTTTGCCGGAAATCTGCTGCAGTCGCCAAAGAAATAATTTTTCATATTTCATTTTGTTGATGTCTGACCTGGGGTTTGAATCGTGGCCTTACGGTCTAGTAAGCCAACACACTACCTACTAGGCGACTCCAACAACTGAAATAACGTAGACTTAAAAAAAAACAAACAGGTGCTAATCTATCTAACAAAGTATGGAGGAAGGGCTTAAAATCCTTGAAAATTCGCAATACAATTTGCGACAATGATCGTAACGTAATGTTTTTGGGTTTTATAAGGTCTTTTTTTTCGCTTTCCATCTTTAATACAAGAAATATCATCGATATTTTCTATTAGTTTGAGAATCCTTTTGATGCTATTAGGTGTGATAACAGCGTTTAAATGTCTGCCTTGGCTTCTCTGGGTGAAACGTGTCCATAGTGTTAATTTTTGCATGAGTCTGGCACATTAATCAGGATGTATTTGTCCCATGGCATGGGTTATGTTTTCTTTGAGAAAAGCTATCGTTTGTGGTTTATTCGCATACACATACGATCCCATACACGCATGATCTCAGTAGCCAGTTCACAACCCCTCTAAAAGAGATGACCATGACCTCGAATCGCTCGCGTAGAATATTCAATGTGACTCGAACTGTATGGCGCACAGCGCTGTCCTGTTGAAACCATATATTGTTGGTGTTCAGATTATACAATTCAGGACAAAAGAAGTTGGTAATTCTCCACCTATATCGTTAGCCGTTGACAGTGATGACCTGCCCACTTATTGGCCGTTGTCGTATTAATACGAGCGTTCAACAGACTGTTTACCCTGCGATATAAAAGGCAACGGAGTCTGAAAGAATTCTGAAAGAAAAGTCAGTCTTGTGTGAAGACACGTTGCGTGTGAAGAGAATAATCGTGGTTTGAAGATCTCCGTTATAAAGATCTGTCGAATAATTGTTATTGTTTACGCAAAAGAGTAGAAAGAAGAATAACCAATAAAGCAATGTTTGTTGTTTACATCAAGTTGTGAACAGTGGCACACAAAATTGTACGAACAATAAACGATTTATTTAAAACTGATCATAAATTAATTTTTCTTTTTATTTGTAATCTACGAGCTCATATTTCAAACGTTTTTAAAAGAAAAAAAAAACGTAACAATATTTTTTCGTGTTGATATTAAGCCATCATTCTAAACTATTTGAGTAATAAGCTCTCACATCCTTTTGAAATATTTTATTTTTTTAAGTGTTTATTTTTTTTTTCAATAATTTTATAAAAAAAAAAATAATTTGCAAATTTCATTAAAAAATGCATTTATCAAGATAAAATTAAACAAACAATTTCTCTTTAATTAATACTTCTATCTATGAATGGTTTTCAATTCATTTGAACTTGTAAATAAATACTTGAGTTCATATATTGAAAGGAAATCATTTTTACAATACATGTTTTCGTTTAAAACTATTAAAATCAATATACATACGTCATACATCACACCACTGCCATTGCTACACACCACTAATGCATTGCTCTCAACACGTTTTTTTTTGTACCCTGCAGGAGAGATGTATCGTATTAATTCATTAACATGAACTTAACAAAAGAATAAAAATACAGCAGCAATTTGTTTAAGAGAATAAGAAAAAGAGAAACAAAAAAAAAAGGAGAGAAAAAAAACTTTTTATTATTCATTCAAACTAATGAAATTCCATAATAACGTAACGAGTTCAATTAAATTCTTTACGGATCACTGGTAAATATACAGAAATGGTCATACACTTAAACAAACTGTGCACACTTACATAACAAGAACAAAAAAAGTCTATTTGAATACGCACATATACTGTATACTTCACACACATACACATGTGGTCCTTTATACATACGAGTACATACTACATGCATGTGCACATTTGGAGCAGCAAAGCGTCGAAACGTAATGGTACAACGTTAACCATCAAATATAGAATCAATATCGATGACACATACCACAACAATAAAATTACAATTTCATATAATGCTTTATCAACATACGAAGGCACACACGTGTGTATGTATATAGTATCTTTATTTTTTTTCTTTTTTGCTGTATTGTATAGTACAGAACAAAAATTATATTGAGGATTGAGGTTTAATCAGAGTCAAAAAAAAAAAATGTAGTGCACCGCCGAAAACATAACTCATTCAGCAGCTACAACACCAAATTTAAAAAAAAGTAAAAATAATAAAAATATGTCCAGAGTTGCCAAGTATATTATAAAGTAAAAATATTTTGCACGGATATTACGTGTGTCATTATAACCAAATTATTGTTTTGTTTACAAGTAAGAGAAGATTTATGTTTGAAGGAAAATATTTTTTATATGAGTTTCACACATTTTTTACAGGGGGCCATAAAAAATTGTGCACTTGCTCAGTTAAAACGTTATTATCCTACTCCAAAATTTTTCTAGTCATACCATTTGAATTTCTATTTAGCAAAACCGTATGCAAGTGTCTGTAGCCGCCGTAGTCTAGTAGGTAGTGTGTTGGCCTGTTAGATGTGAGGCCATGGTTCAAACCCCAGATTTCTGGCAAAAAAAAAATTCCTTAAAAATCTGTTGTTCGGAGTCAACTTTAAATTGGAGGTGCTGCCACTCATGAATAAAACTAACGCACACAACATGGATGGTGTGAGAAACTAGGTTGTAATCATAACTGAAGGATTGTAATGACCAATTATGTATGTATGTATGTGTATATGCGAGAGACTTTTAAATCAGGGCCTTTTGAATCTTACTCAATAGGCCGTCTATTGATGTTTTCGTTGGTTTTCTGTATTCCTTTCCACCGCACATTTCAACTTAAAGAAGGAAGCTGTTCTCCAAATATTTTCTTTATTTTCCATATGCACAGGGTTCTTGGCTGGCATTACTCATACTTCATTCTGAAAACTTTATGAAGGTATTGGTTTTATTGCCAAATTACCTCAGGCTAGACAAGTGCTATCAATAAATGTTGAAAACCTAATATCCTTCGTTGAATGTACCCTAGTACCGGTGAACAAAAGAGACTGATTCTGATGTCTTTTGGTGCGAACAATTCAATTACCAGAGTGGCCGGAATTTGTCAACAGAAAGATGCTGAATGCTATCATAACAACTGTAGACCAGAATTTCAGACTTAGTAACCATCGTCGTAGCCTATTTGGTAGTGTAACAGCTTATTAGATGTGAGCCCACGGTTCAAAGCACAGGTCAGTCGATCTCTAAAGAAACGAAATATGAAAAAATACTTCTTCGACGATCAATACTTCTTCAGATTTCTAGCAAAAACTCTTGGAGTAAATAAAATTGCCATGAAAAAAGCTTCTCAAAAATCTGTTGTTCGGAGACGACTTTAAATTGTAGGCCTCGCTACAATTTGGATAAAATTAACACCCACAACATAAACGCTGTGAGAAGCTAGGTTGTAATCCTGACTGAAGGATTGTAAACACCAATTATGTGTGCATGTATGTATGTAAGTCAAATAATTTCGAATTCTTAACATGTCTAAATAATGAAAATTGGTAACAATAGATGAAAAATGTAAAGAAAAAAAAAAAAAACAATGAAAGTCTATAGTATTTTGTATGTGTTTCGTATTTAAAAATCTGTGCGAATATCTACAGTTTTGCAGACGATTTTTTTTGTAACCAATATTTACCAATACATTAACAGTGCGAGCAAATTGCAATATGCTGTCAACTGATATTGTCGACCAAGCACTGTTACCGATGAGAAAAGCGTTTTGCCACTGTTTAAATGAATGCTGCAGGCAAACAATGGGAGAGTAGATAAGGATTACAAATTTCATTTCAATTGTTTTCTTTGCATATTATTTCACATGAAAATTGTAAGAAATTAAATTTTTAAAGCAGATAAATCAGCAAATAAAGATGTGTTTGAAATATTTTTAAAATAAATTTTATTAAAATTTGCGAAAATATTCGAGACAATTTGCTTAAGCTCATGGGCGGTGATTTTATTAACAAAACTTCAATTTAGTTTCTAAGATTTTTAAATTGCAATTAAAATTTAGTAACAAAATTTAGTATATGTACATACGTTGCCTATAAAATTGTCTCTTTTAACTTTTGTTTCGCATTTTATTTTATTTTTATTTAAAAAAATTTTTTTTTATATTTTATTCGTGGTAGGTGGGTTTCAAAAAGTCTGAGCTTAAAATGTATGTATGTGTGCATCATAAAACAAAAGTTTTTACCAATTTCATTGGGAAATTTTATTGCTGTTTTGTTTTTGTATTTTGGCTGTTTTTCTGTTTTTTTTTTGTTTTCGTTTAAAATACGTTCTAGGCTATATTTTTTACATGCTGCATAGTTTTATTCAATATGCTCATGTGATAGTAAGAGAGAGAGAGAAAAAAGTAAACCATGTAGAATTAAATAATTTTTATACTCAATTTTTACCACAAACTATTGGCCAGTGATTGCAAGTACAATTGTTAATATTAAGCACAAAATTTGTATTTTTTTAGAGCATGAAATATGTACATATGTATTTGAGTATGAATTTTGATACCAAAAGAAAACTTTAATTGAAAGTCTTCAAGAATTTTCTTAATAGAAGAGTGTATTAAAACCGATTTTTAGGAATCAAATAATCCAGCTAAATGTAGAACAAAATCAAGGATTTATTGAGCCTGTACCAAATGGCTTCTTTATTCGGGAGCTGACCATGCAAGGCTTTTATTAAATTTGATGAGTGATTCAAATATGTTGTTGTAATGAAATTCACTTTACTACTAAGATACAAGTACAAGTATCTGAAGAGGATTGAAAAATATCAGAAAGCTCTGGAAACTAATCCTCATATGATTGAAAGAATGCACGAAGTATCCCCCATACACAAGGAATACTAATTATCCTGCATATAGAAAGTTTAGAGGAAGAAAATTTCCCAGTTAACAATATCGTTTATAATGAATAATTATATAAGGTGTCGTAAAAAGAATTCCATTACATTTGCTTGGAATTAAGACCTTTATTCAGTTTATTCTATCGTTTGAAGTTCACCCCACTAGGACTCTATTAAAGAAATTTGTGTCAACATTTTTTCAAAGTGGAGGCTGATCTGGATTTTAAGGTGAATATGGTATGAGAAACTTCTAACCAAGCTCAAAACGTTTCAATAGAGACACTATGGTTGTGTAACCATAACTAATTAATTTATTCTTTAACTAAAGCTGTTCTTTTGTGGCAGATTTCTGTCTATAGTAGCTCTAGTTATAGAGATAATAAGTGTCCTTAAAACTCAATATATATACGCAGGCCCACAAAAGTATACATTCAAATTTCATTTTCAACGATATATAGATACATTAATGTATACTTTTATAGGCCTGTGAATATGCATACATACATATATAATTGGTCATTACGACTCTTTATTTAGGATTACAACCTAGCTTTTTACGTCACTTATGTTGTGTGCGTTAATTTTATACATAATTGGCGAGACCTACAGCTTAAAGTCGACTCCAAACGACAGATTTTTGAGATTTTTGCATATGTTCGCATCACTTCTATAAGCAATATTAGTCCTTTAAAAATTGAGTGGATATATTCTAGGTTTTTGTCAACGCCTTAACTTGATCCATGATTAAACATTGCAATTATTTTCGAATGGATTTGGCTTCTCCATGTATAAGTTGGACGTTCTATTCCATGAATTACGTGTTTGTACTTATTTTCCCTCCGTAAAGTACGTCCAATCTACCAGCATTTGGTGTGCCATAGGTTACCATATGTCAGCTGTTTGAAATAATATTTGGCAAGAAAATGCGTAGACTTGGATTTACAAGCATACTCACATACATACAGCCATAATTGGTTATAACAACTCTTCAGCCAAAATTACGACCTGGCTTCTCTTACCACTTATGTTAGATGTCCTAATTTTACGCATAAGTGGCAGGAGCTACGGTTTACAATCGACTCCGAATGATAGATATTTTTATGGGAAACTTTTCAGGGCAATTTTATTTACTCTCAGAGTTTTTTCTGAAATCTGCTGAGAGGAAGAGATTATTTCTATTTAATGTCACTGCAAATAATCTACCAAGTCAAGCGTTATTTCATGATCATACATTTGTATTCAAAATATTTGACGTTTAATAAATTCGTAAAATATTTTCGCTACTCGGGGCCAATAATATCAATGAATATACATGTCTTCGAATAGACTTAATAATGGCAGAGTGGTTTAAAAACGATTGAAAGCATATGCTAATTTAAAAGTAATCTCAAATCACGGTAAGAAGAATATTCCCTCCAAGATAAGAACTATGTTTTCTGATAAGCACCCCTGTCGATGATAAAGAATTAAAGAAGACACAACACAATATTTGAAAAATATTAAAAATGATGTGCTGCTTAAAATCTTATACTAATTTGTTGCTGCAACCTTACGGAGAAAAAAAATTGCTTTGGCAAATAGTACTTTTTAACTATGTCCTTTAGTACCTGGAAAGTATGGACGAAAGTATAAAAATGCCCTGCTTACTGTCACATACAATATAGAGTGTCATAAATTTTATTTTTATTTTTATTTTTATTTTCATTGTCCCTTTTCTTTTGTTTTTTTTTCTGGCTGTTTCGCAAAATATTGTAAAATAAATAAAATAGAAATTTTCATAGGTTTTCGACAAAGAATAATTAATTGTTTTATGCCACGTTACCAATTCGTCTCCATTTTTTCATTGTTTTGTGAACCTTTTTTAGTCGTTAGTAGTACGAATTTTTTTTTATTGAATAAAAAAAAAACAAAACAAAAAAATTATATCTTTTTCGCCTCTTTGATGTAGAGAATGCCGATATTTTATTTAAAATTTATTTCGAGCTTTAACAAAAAAAAAACTTACTCAAATAATAGGAATCGAAAAAAATTCCAAGGAGGTTATAAATTTGGTGGTTAAATATCCTTCATCTGAAGAGCTTACTACCTAAATAAGGATTATAATCCCCTGAATCCCTTGCATAATTAAATTTTTATGGTTCATATGATGCATTGTGCATTTGGCTTTCCATTTACATATAAGTCGACTAATCTTTCACAACGCCTGTGATTAGGATATTGTAGCATCAGACTTTCAATGTGACTTTACACATTCCCAAAGCATTTCACAGAATGTAATATGACCCACTTTTATAGAAAGTTAACACAAAATACGTGTCGTTTCATATAAGATAATGAGGGTATCACAAAATTTTGTTCTATCTCCACATATCTCGTTTTTTTGTAGATTCGGTTGAAAAGGCTTAATAAGAATAGTTTACTCACATCTGGCCTACAGAGCTTCAGAACGTCGATGCTCTCAACGTCCTATAATGTTTGTTGACTTATTACTGCCACCTTAATAAATTGTTACTATGGGTGGTAGGGAAATAATAGGTCTTGATTTTATAAAAAGGAATTCTCTGTGTGATCATCAAGAGAACTAATAAAGGGTGGGCCATTGAAAAGTTTAAATTTAAAAATGCAATAAAACCAAAACAGTTTGAAATTTTGCCAAATTTATTTTTTATTTTGAAGTACAATTGTTCCGATTAGAAATGGAATATTATTTAACTCATACGGCTGCATCGGATGGCCTCACAGTACCTCATTCGATCAGAGCAATTTTCGTGCACTTTTTCTAGTGTATGGGGTTGTACCCTGGCAATGGCATCACGAATGTTAGTTTTCAAATGCTTAATTGTCTCTGGTTTGTAGGCATAACATTTTTCCTTAAAGGTGCTGCACGGAAAATGGTTCAACGAGTTGATGTTCAATATTTTCGGTTGTAAGCACTCTACAGGCACGCTCGTCCTGGCGCATCTACAATGAAACCAGTTTACGAACTTTAGCAATAAAATTGTGTATACCGGGCACTGATGGCCCTTCTCTGTGACCAAATTTTGCCCTATGTCTGTATCAGTTTTTGTTCGGAAAAAATTCATTGTATATAAAGAGATTCAATGCTAATAAATATAACCACTATTTCGTTAATCCTTTCTTCGTTTTCATTTTAGTTTAGTATTGCAAAACAATTTACTTCAATGTAATCGTTCAGGTCACTAGTCTCTCCGGCTGGTAATCGTTATCGTTTATTATTTTTGAACTTTATTAAGAACATCTTTATGGGTTTACATTTTTGCAAATATTATTGCATTTTAAAAAATGAATTTTCATTTTCATTTTTCTTTTTTAATATTACCACAGCAACAAAAGGAACACCAAAAGGAATTAAAGCCATTCAAAGTATATGCCACATTATTTTCACAAAATGTTTTATCACGTATAAGGGACAATAGTTTTCTTTCTTTCTTTTTCTTCTTACTTTAGATTTTCTTTTTATTTTTGTATTTATATGTGTGTGTATACATATACGGAAATTATCTTTTACAATTACATAAATACTGCTTAATTACTGATAAATGTTTTACAATGTATATGAGGTCCTACTGCTGTATTGTACATGAACGAATGTAATTCATGACTCCCTTTAGATACGGGTGATTAATTTCCTTGTCCTTGTCATATGTATGTAAGTATGTATGTATGTATGTATGCCTGTAGAGCAGTGTGTGTATATGAAATCTTTACAACATTTTTTGTGTTTTTTTTTATTATTCCTTCCAGTCCAGTACAATAAACGAAAAATATATTTTTCTTCAGTTCATATTTCCAAATAAAGTCATTTAACACTATAAGAGGATGTAAAACAACAACAAAAAAAGTAAAGTGCACTTGTGGAGTTGGGTTAAAGGCGTCCCGAATCTCTGCACTTCATACCATACCACTTGCAAATGGAAATGGAATATGGAATGTGGAAAAAAAAGAGAATCATGAAATGCGGTTAATTTCCGTAAAGTATGCAATAATTTTCGCTTTTGACCAAATATTTATGCAGCACAGAAATTAACAGAGCAAATACTACTATTTGCACTATGGGTCGTGAAGTAACCCTATAAATAAGGACAGGTTCAATAAAATATTTAAAAAAAATAGTCAACACACATAGTTGGTCGTTATAAGCTTTCAGTCAGGATTATGACGTAGCTTCTCACACCACATATATTGTGTGTGTTAATTTTACAAATGAGTGGCGGGACCTACAGTTTAAAGTCTACTCCGAACGGCAGATTTTTAAGAAACTTTTTATAACAATTTCTGAGTTTTTGCTAGAAATCTGCTGAGAGGAAGTAGCCGAAGAAATATTTTTTCATATTTCGTATCGTTGGAGATATCTGAACTGCAGTTTGCTACCTACTAGATTACGTCTATGGTGACTGGCAAAATAGACTGAATAAATGTCAATTAACCTTAATCCTTATGTCCAGTTATGCTTTAGTAACACAAAGAGATGATATGAACAACGATTCAATTGAATCAATTCTTCTGCTTTGCCTTCTATTCATTCTGTAGGGCACTTGTTGTTGAAAACATTTAAAAGAAAGTAGAACAATTACCACAGTTCAAGTACATTTGTACAAAATTTAACATATGTTGCACATAATGCTTGTTGCAACAAAGTGGCAAGAAGAACACAAAAAAATAGTACAACTCTTGCTACATGTTGTACCACTACATTCATCAATATAAATCAACTGCGAATGAACCACAAAATAAAACCAGCAACGAAAGTTGTCGAGGAATGTGAATTGTTACGAAATTGTTAATGTTAAGAAGAATGCATAATATATGTATGTGGATGGATACAAATTATGTCTTGATAAAGGAAAATGTAAGAAAATGAAATGAAATTGAAAAATTTCCTTTTGTTGAAGAGACTTCACAGTAAAATCTTTAAATGGTGCTCGCCATGAGTCCCATAATAAAGTTGTATACGCAGCAAATGCAATTAAAAAAAACTGTAACAGACTTACCAGAACATCGAAGCAGAAATGGAATGAACATGCAAATATATTAGCAACACAATAGTCATTAACGAAAAGGACAATTGATATATGAAACAATCCCATATAAAGACTGAGGCCATACTTATTAATCCCACTAGTTTAGAAGAGATCCTTGAGGCAATCAACTCAATACCAGATGTTGTTGGAATACCAGTCGAAATACTTTAAATTGATTCAGCAGTTGCACAGAACTCTGGCAAAGTGAACAGGCCCCAGAGCAGAATTGTAAAACTACACACAAAGGTGATCTAAATTATTGCAACAATTGCAGATGTTCAAGGTTCTAAATGTAATGCCTTAGGTATCGATATTACGATAATAAACAATGATTGTGTTGTGCAAGCTGTATGACTCCTTTTATGAAAAAACTCATAGGCTTACTCAAATATTTTTTGAAATATAATGTGGTATTGATTGCCCTCAGAACGTATGGATGTAACCCCTAAAGTAATCAACATAATTGGATACCTTCCAAGCAGAAGTCTTGAAGCCATTGAAATATGTGAAGAATTCAGTTTGAATAGAAGGTACAATCAACGGAACATAACAATACTATCGGACAGCTAGAACGCCATTTGAACACACAGTTCTTATGAAGTTGACTCGAAAATAGAACAAAACCGCCTGGGGAAGCTACATCAGCTAAGAAGAGGAAATAGGGCTTCTGCTAAGTTCCAGGTTGAGCAATGAGCTGGCCTTTGAACTTTCATAGAAGTTAGTTTCCACACCGGTAGGTTCTCATAATGCGCGAACCCTTTTGTGAATACCTAGCAAAAGTGTTGATAAAGAGTGGCAAAGACTTTTTCTGAGGAAGTCCTATTTTTTGTTGGGTAAATACAATAGAAGAAGCTTTGATTCAAACACCAGTCCCCTGTGGTTAATTACTGGTCTTCTTTAATAAGACACTGTGGATTTCAAATATGTTAATAAAGACTAGTAGTAGCAGACTTAAAATATGTCAATATGGTAAACAGAATTGCCGAATTTGGTATGAAGAGTAGCAATAGAAAGTTCAAGAGCTGCCAAAACGCGATTTTTGGTTCAGTATGTAGGCCAGCACTATGAGAACAAGTACATGTTTGCAATGGAATCAGGTACCTTGCAATGATTTCATACAACCCTTTTCATTACAACCCTTTAGTGAGGATAACAACCGATCTTCTTGCATTACCCAGGTCGAGTGTGTTGATTTTATGCAAGTGCTGCCGGGGCACTAAGTTTAATGTCGAATCTGAATGATAAATTTGAAAAAATTTTCATAATACTTTCCTTACTCTCAGAGTTTTTGCCAGAAAACTGGGAGTTGGCAAAAGAATATTTTTTTGTCTTAATATTTCGTTTTATTCGAGATGTCTGAGTTGGGTTTTGAACCACGGACTTAAGCATAATAAGTTAACACATTACCTACTAGACTACGGTGACTTCAGCGTGCGATGATTACTGTTTTTTTTTTCTCAAAAAGGAAAAATTTGGCTGAGTCCATACGTGCTTTAAACAAACATTATCACATGCCAAACGTCACGATATACTATAAACATTTTGAGCGCCAAGTCTAGTGAGCAATTATTCTCATATGTTAGCGCAGTCCTTTGGCCGACTAGGATTTGACGCAGCTAGTATGTATTTTACGGGAACATATAAAGCCAACCAAAATTTCTGGTGTGGAAGACAATATTACTACTACCATTGGTAAGATATCGGCTGAAAAACTGGAAAAAGTATGACTAAATTGAACAGCATGAATGAATAGCACGAATGAACCGCCGAAGGAAAACCCGCGGTCAACATTTTCGCCGAATAATCTTTAAAAGTCTTCTAGTGGGTAGTGTGTTGGTTTATTAGACATGAGGCTTCAGTTCAAACCCCAGGTTAGACATCAAAACGAAATATGAAAAAATATTTTTTCGGCGACTTCCCCCCACCAGATTTCAGGCAAAAATTCTGAGAGTAAATAAACCTGCCATGAAAAAGTTTCTCAAAAGTCTGTCGTTCGGAGTCGACTTTAAATTGTAGATCCCACCACTAATGTATAAAAAAAATTAACGCACACAACATCAGTGGTGTGAGAAGCTAGGTCGTAGTCCTAACTAAAGGGTTATAATGACCAATTATGTATGTATGTAATCTTTATGTCTTTATGTCTTTTAGTATGGATATTAATTTATTATTCCCGAATAAATATTCCATTCACTTTTGCTAATTTTCTGTGATTTTTATATTTTTAACCCATTTAACCCTCCTGTTTGGTAGACGGAATATGGTAATTTCTGCAAAACCTTCCACGTTCCGAGTAACTTGCCTTGCAAGAAAATTTTTCTTTCTAAATTAAAATTGCTGTGTTATGTATGTATGTGTGGAGCTTTTTGAGATTTTAATTTTTTTTCAAAAATCTTTGCATTTTTTATTTGATCTTAAAGAGACAATTTTTTTTTTATTTTATTTTTTTATTATGCTTTCATTATGATTTTTAAATCTATTAATTTGCCAGGCATTGAAGCACGTTTCCGTATACACGAAATGTGTGTGTGTGTACTTAAACCGATTGCCTTAAAGAAACATGATTTTTGCAACCTTAAGCCTGCTGTTGGCATTGGCAGAACAAAACGGCAAAGGCCTACCTATGTGTATAGGTAGGTAGGTAGGTAGGCATTGGCATTAAGTTGCATATGCGATCGTCATATGGATTACATTCTATGGAATTTACATTTCATTACGTTAAGCCTTAAGGCTGGTAATGCTTTTTGCGGATTTTCATCATTTACATTCAGTTTTGCTCTTGTTTTGCCTTTAATATCCATTACGGGCGAGAGAATAAGGACTTTCGTATATTGGTTTTTCGGCCATAATGCATTCACCAATAAAAGTAAAACATAAAATTAAAAAAAAACGAAGCCAGAGAGAAAAAATAACGTAAAATTCGAGTATGTACATGCATGTGAGCATGTGTGGTAATTTTTCTTACAGTTTTGCTGCTGCTGTACTGTAGAGGGTATTCGGGGTATTTGTGGCTTTTACATTAATTCCTGTTAATATGTATGTATATTTGATGTTGCTGTTGTTGTTGTAACGTTTTCTTGTTAAATATTTATTACCAACTTATGTAGAGCTAAAGCAACAAACAGGCTTTAACATTAAAAGCCTTGTGTTGTCGCTGGAGTGTTTCGTTCATGTCACCATACTCAACTTTATACCCGTCTCCAGCACTACCCTTTTGGACCATAAATCAATTTTGTTTTTTAATTTTTAAATTAAGTATGTTTGTGTGTATGTTTTTGCGTAAGTCGTTTTTTTTTTGTTCAATTTCAGATTTTTGTAACACGAGTCCCTGAGGCCAATTTTTGTAAATTTGTTATTGTTGTTATTTTTATATGCCATTAATACCTTTTACACGATTTTGTTGCATTCATTATTGTAATGTTGCTTTTATAGTTTTAATGTTGCAATTTTCATACAAGTTTTCTTCTGTGCCACTAATGTATGCAACATGAAATTTTTAAATTCCTTTCAATGTTTACATTTTAAAATGCCTCATGTCATTGGGGACATTAATAATGAATAATTATTGCAATACCTTGAAAATCCTGGCAATTTTTTAAAAATGTTGAATTCAATTCACTCATTTGCTTATACAGTTTGGAATTCGCGTCACACTATTATGACAGGGCTAGTCGAAATAACTTTTGTAGATTTTATTTTGAAATTAATTGGGTGTTCTCGAGCAGTCCATCAGTACACAAAATATGCACGAAAAACTATTTACGGAGATTATTCTAAAAATTACGAGTACTTACAGAAATATCCAAGAGTTCGTTTGTTTTCCATGAGAAATAATAGTTTTTTGCCTTTCATTGGTAAACGAAAAAGTTTCAAGAAGTGTTATAAAGTGTTTGGTAGATAGGTCAGTAAGCCGACCATTAAGGATGACCTATTGAAAGTCTTTGTATTATTCAAACTTACTTAGGTTTTCCCGGTCCACTTCTCTGGAAGGAGTTATGTCTGCTATTGTACCTTCCCTCAACATTTTGGATCCCGAGCTTACGAAGCTTACATAAAAAAGTAATCTATCGTTTTGATATCTTCATGACGTGGCTTGCGGTATATAATAATACCGCGCCTATACAATTCAGATGTACCTGTAAAGCGCAGTGTATCAAAAAACGCTCATTAATGTACTCGTATCGTCTGTATTCAGTTTTAATACACTCATCACAATCTCGCCATAGAAACTTTGAATATTTTTTGATTTTCTCACGAATAAATACCCGGATTGGCTAATCCCTCGTATTGCCAATATGTATTTATATACATATTATAGTGAAGCCGCCGTAGCCTAGTAGGTAGTGTGTTGGCTTATTAGACGTAAGGCCTTGGTTCAAACCCCAGGTCAGACATTAAAATGAAAATATGAAAAAATATTTCTTTGGCGCCTTCCTCTCAGCAGATTTTTGGCAACAATTCTGAGAGTAAATAAAATTGCCATGAGAAGTTTGTCAAAAAAAAATCTGTCGTTTGGAGTCGACTTTAAACTGTAAATCATGAGTGGCTCATGTATAAAATTAACACACACATCATAAGTGGTGTGAGAAACTAGATCGTAATCCAGACTGAAGGGTTGCAATGACCAATTAGGTATGTATGACAGTGTAGTCTTAAATCATTCATTCATACATTTAGTTCAGGGCATGAGCTGTGTGGCATGTAGAGTCGTCCTATTCAAACCGTACGTAGTTGGTACCCAGATTGACTAATTCAAGTTCAAAGAAGTTTGTATGTACATACATATAGTTCGTTATAGTTATAGTTCGTTGAAGACAATATCTTCAATTCAAAGGCCTTCTATGAGTAAACATAGCAACTGCGTGTGAATAATATCAGGTTTTTCATTAAGCGCTTCCTATCTTTAAATTAAAATAATGCAAGGCGTGTGACATATCATCGTTATTCTCTTATTCATTTGAAACACCTTGATACCACTAAGAGTGGAATATAATATCGTTTAAATGTTTGCCTCGGTTTGCCTGAATGCAGCTCATTGCAAAAAACCTTGACTCTGGCGCATAAATTATATTCGGCCTGACCAACGCCGTTCTCAAAGACATATGGATTAATGACGTTGCCAGCTAGAGTCCATACAAAACAGTGATTTTTTCAGGATGCATTGGATCGGAATCATCCCAATTTGACAAATTTTGTTGGTTTACGTACACATTTGTCCAGAATGGTAGTCATCACTGAAGATGACTTTTCGATGAAAGCTAGGGTCAGTTGCCAGTTGCTCCAGAGCCCATTAAGCGAACACATGTTGTGACCTATAGTCGTCTGTTGTGATTTGGCAAAACAAACCGAATAAATGATAACTAATTTGAAAGTTGTAGCTTCAACAAGATGGCCATCCCCCTAGTTTTTGGCTTCAATGAGATAACCTCTTACGGTTGTCCAATTTCGATTGCAGACGGAAGAGATTGTGATGAATTGTAGTCCTCATAAGGTTTGGATTATTTCTGTCTTAAGAGTTTGTCATTCATACGACCTGGACCACAGTTCCAACCCCTTGGACTCATTGATTCATGAACATTATTTAAAAATGGTCGTCTTTAAGTAACAAGTGGATCGATATTTTTTGTCAAATACTTAATCGTTGGTAGTGTTTGCCGTTTCATCGATATTATAGCAGATAAGAAAAGCTCAAAAGTATTTCCATCATTCTACAATGTGAACAAATTTTCATAATTTTAACATAATATAGACTGTTTACATACATAGGGGGGATATCATCCAAATGTTAATTTAAAACACATGTAAACAAAAACTTTTAATAACTTTAACGATGACTTTTTCAAATTGTTTGTCCTTATACGAGTCTCGCAACAATTATTTTTCAAACATTTTTTTTAAATTTTTTTTGTAACTTTGTTTTGCGTAGCATTTCTTACATAAAAGCTTAATAACACTTATTCTTAATTGTATGCCCGGTATATGTATGTATGCGTTATAAAAAGGCTGTGTTGTTTTAGTTACTGATAAAGACCCGGTTAAATATAATCCTTTTGTTTTATTCTACTGGCGTTGCTTTTGGATTTTAATCCTCTCTCATGGCTTCTTATATCTTCCTAGTCCTCCAGAGTTGTCCATTGTAACGTGGTAAACGTTTCCATAATAATATGATGATAATTAATTTTAAATGTGTTTTTCATTATTTTATTTTTTCTTCTTCTCTTTTCTGTTTTTTCTTTTTTTTTTGTAATTTTTCGTTATGTTTCGTTTCGTTTTTGAATTTCAAATTAACATTTTGTTTATGCGTTGGCTAATTAGTTTCTTTAATAAATACGAAATGAAAGCCATGCCTGCTTGCCTTAATGAAACGAGAACAAAAACGAAAAAAAAGGAAACAAAAAAATTATTAATAAATTATAATTGTTTTTTGTAATAACTACTTAATGTTTATTTAATATAGAGTAAATCATCATAAAGGATTTACTATCGTTACGTATCGTACACACGTACAACAATTTTAACATTGGCTTGCAAAAGTAATGTAAAAGGATTAGAAATTGTTTGAATATGAATGAAACGAAGAGTGTATTTTGAGTAGCTTCACTTCACGTTTTTCTTTAAAGTTTTCTAGGATATAAGAAACAAAGCACATAAATAAAATACGTGGCTGGCCCATCTATCGGTTTTAATTTGAACCATCGGTTATTTCGAATCTGACAATACTTATGTCATTCTATTCTGTCACAACATTCACTATATTATTGGAATTAATTGGAAATTTATTTCCAAAAACAAAGACAATTGGTCGGAAATTTTTTTGCCCAAAAAGATTCATCTTTTCGGATGAGGCTCATAATTATCTTGGTGGATATGTTAATAAGCAAAATTTCCATATCTGAGGCTTAGAAAACCCACACGTGGTCTGGAAAAAGCCAATGCACCCATTACGAGTGACTGTTTAGTGCTGCTTGTAGCACTAAATATGGGCCTTCTTAGGCCCCTAAATTTTTTGAAAAGAATTTGGAAAATTCAAAGATAGGCGCTTCTCTACACAGAGCCAAACAAATGGACTCACAAAAACTCCATTCCAGATAGATCCGGTTAGACATTGGTACACGAAAAACAGTATTCCGAATTCCGGACACTGGTCTCTGGGTGTTCACGCCAGGAGACTGGGAATACCCTAGAATGAGTTCTGCAGAAGCTGCAACGACGAGGAAAAAGAGCTGACCACAGAACATCAGCTCTGACATTGTCCGGCACTTATGAACCTGAGTAGCTTATTGTATCACAGATCGCTAAAGACTGTTTTTCAACTAAGGTTTGTCGTTAACCATTGGAGGAATTGCCAATGCATGGATAAATGTATGCATTTTTTATAGCTGAAGATTGCTAGGATAACGACAATAAGCTTCCCATCATATGTATAAAATTTGATGGAATATATCAGATAATGATCGAAGTCGTTTTACAAAACAAAATTTTTTTATGACTTGAGGCCCACAATACTTTTAAATTTTTAATCATCAGGCTTTTCTCCATGTGTTCGTATAAAAGATGTTCGCGAAGAAGAGATTGTGGATTGCCTGATTTCGACTCCCGTTTTTATACTCCTGTTTTTTATTCAAATAGACCAATAAATTGCACTGTACATGAGATACAATAAAAAAAATTACAAGTACTTTGGTAAAATGTAACTTTCAGTAATCCCCGTGTGGTAGCGGGAATAGAATACTACCACAGTGATCACCATACTTGTCGTACAAGGCGACTAAGGGTGCTGCTACCAGTCAGGAACTAGTTGGGGTTCAACTGGCAGCAGTCTGGTTTACTTGGCTGCGAAGCCTGACCAGAGGTCTTAATCTGGTGCCACGGGTGCCGGGAGCCCCAGGGACTTGTCCCTGCCCGGCAATGGTGAGGCCCCCTTGTGGGAGCGACGTGGTGGCTGTGGTTTGGACCTAAATCGCAGGGAGTGTGTGAATACGGTGTGGCGTTACACTCTTAACGCATTGAAGGAGTTTAGATGGTCTCCGACCCCTAAACAAGAGGGAGGTCATGTCCAACACAACATGACTTCGAATTGTTACCTGCATATGGTGATGTGATACGTGGCACGGCACGCGATTGCATCATGCACATGTTGGTGACGTGATACGTGGCACGGCACGTATCACCCCATGTGATGATGTGATATGTGGCACGGCACGTATTGCATCATTGTGTGTGGGGGCGTTGGTTAGACGCATTGTATCTCACTGTGTTTCAGTACACCATGAGATATGCCTAAAGGCGGTGCTCATGTAAAATTGAAAAATTGAAATTGAAATTAACTTTCAGTAAAGACCTCTGGCATGAAATGGTCATAAAACTGACCTGAAAAGAAAATAGAGCAGAATCAATAATATTTTGAAAAGTGCTGGGGATGGTGTATTTAAAATGGTGATAAACTTTGCATATTTAACTGCGACGAAGACACAAAATACTCGACAATTAAATCAATACTACGGAATGATCCGATGGATATTCGGAGATAGCTTGATTTTAATATATCTTCCTAAATAAGAGTTTTGTTACCCCATGAAAGCTTTGAATTATATTTGATTATTCCATTTTATTATTGATTTATCGATAACTTCTGTTCCTTCCATTTTAATTTTCTGCCTTGGCTTTTTTCCAGAAATAGAGCTTAATTACGTTATGGGAACGCAGTCAATTGTAGAAATCATATAATCTCTTGCATGTTATCATATTTATATGCCCATGTTCAATTACTTTTATCCTGTACTGTATATACAAATAAATGGAACCACAAAAGCCTGCCACACGAATATAAATGCAAGAAATAGCAACATATTAACATAATCATGTCGTGTTGTATTTGTGTATGTGTTTGTGTCGTTATGGCAATACAATTATTACAGGATGATTTTAGCAAAACAGCTAAAGAATTACTAAATGAAGTTGCTTACACAATACAACAGCAATAACAATAACAAAAATATATGAAGAAACGAACGAACTTATAAACCCTACAACAAAATAAAAGCCAAAACAAAAAACGCGTCATGAAAACAACTGAAAAACTTCTTAAGAGAATAAGAAACCAAATAAATCCGTTAACAAGAATAATAAAAAAAGGAAAAAATAACGAAAATAACGAAACAAAACAAAATAAAACACAACAGAAGTGAACTAAACAAAACCCAAAAGAAAAAAAGAAGAAAAAAGCCAAAACGCTTATCGCACTAAAATACTCGACCATGTTGTGTTATTTTTATTACTTAGAGAGTACGAAGCATTGTATACCAAGAGAGAACAAGCACAAGCACAAGCACAAGCACAAGTTTTCAAAATAATCCCAATATTAGCAACGCAATCAAAAGTATTACCAGGAAAATGTGTTGAAATTTTCGTGTTGGCCTCCTCTACTCGATAAACAATAGGAAACCAGAAACCAGAGTTACTGCCTCTCTTACCTTCTATTCTACCTTCTGCCGTCAGCTCAAAAACCATCTATAGCTGCTTATAACTGTGTTCTATTGTCTACCAATGTGGATTGTTGTTGTTGTAGCTGTAGCTGTAGTTGTATGCATGTATGTATGTATGTGAGCCTTTTGTTTTCCATTCCTTCTATGGATTTATGATGGTTTATAAGACAAAGAAAATATTGAAAGGGAAGCTACAGAAGTCGTTCCATAGTAGTAAAGTTTTCGATATCTTAAGGATTTTCTTTGTTATTCTTTTGATGTTAATATAGCAATTGTTGTTGATGTTGTTGTAGTTGTTGTTTTAGTCATTATGGTTGCTATTGTTTTTTGTCAAAAAGTGTGCAAATAAGAGCCTTAATGCCCTACATTAGTTTCATAAATTAGTTAGAACAGGTTGGTTCGTATATTTAATGGAATAACAACGAATTTTTCGTGTTATCTGCCGTTTAAATTAAGCAGGTACTAAAGTAGAGGACTTACTAATTTAAACTAAGATTACGGAGGCTTTATAGAATCATTAGTTTTACTGGTAAAGTGATCTGTTGTTGTAATAAGTACATATATGCGAGCTCTTGCTATAGGCGTTGTAAACAAGTGAGGCTCTCTGCATTTTCGTTATGTAGCTACTCATACATAATTGGTCATTACAACCCAGTAATTCAGTCAGAATTACGACCTAGTTTCTCACACCACTTATGTAGTGTGTGTTAATTTTATACATGGGTGGCGGGACTTGCAGTTTAATGTTGACTCCCAATTGTTAGAGATGTCTGACCTGGGCCACACACTACCTACTAGACTACGGCGGCTACCTAGCTTCTTACACTACCCATGTTGTGTTCGTTAATTTTATCCATGAGTGATGAGAGCTACAGTATAACGTTGACTCCGAACAACAGATTTTCGGGTGTTTCTCAGAGTTTGTGCCACAAGACTGCTGAGAGAAAAGTCGACAAAGAAATATTTTTCAATATTTCGTGTTGTTCGAGATATCAGAGCTGGCGCTTGAACCTCAGGCTCTCGTTTAATAAGCCACTATCCACTAGAAATTACTATACTATAAAAATTGTAATCCTTGAACCCACAAGAGCTATTCAATCGAATAGAGAATTCTGCTTACATGCAGTGCATTATAATATTCGACTTGAACGCTTCATTGAGCTAACATTTCCTTGTTTTGGTCTTTAGTTTAACAGTGTAAGTATTTACTCATGCCACATAGACAAAAAAGACAACATACAAGTGTAGCACTTGCTATGGCCAAAATAATACGTATGACTGTGTATGTGTATAGCATATAGCGCGTGGGTGTAGTTAGAGCAACAAACCAAAACGAATTGCGAAGAAATGAAATGAACAGAACAGAAAAGAAAAGAAGAGAAAAGTATTTATAAGGCTTTTGCAACAAATGAAAAGACAAATTTTCATAATTACTTTATTGGGATAATAATTTTCTCGACCACGATTAACTGTTAACATCTACTTCTGCCATCGCTATTTATTTGATACACTCTCTGCCCTCATCCTACCCTTTCCCGCCCAGAATGTTTAAGTACGCGTGTATTTGTGTACTGTAATCATTTGTATTTACGTAGGCTTTAATGGTATTTTCTCTTCTGCATCTTTCTTTTGATTTGTTTGTGAAAGAGAAGAAAATGAAATTTATGATTATGAATAGTAAGTATGTGTATAAATTGGTACAATATAAGGATAATATTTTTATTATGTAGGATTTGGGAACAGTATTTTACTCACATGTGCAGCAGAGGCGGAGGTAAGAGAAAGATAAGGATATAAAAATAAATATTTTTTCTGCATTTGAAATTTAAAGTCGATCGTATTACAGTTTCGTGGAAGTTCTTGCTGCTAATGAATGTTATTATTAAACTTATGCCCTGTTGCCCTCACGAAATCTAGTAAAATTTGATTCCATTTCTGTTGTCTAGCACATTTTTTTTTTGCCCAGACAGTTCTACTTACTTAATTTACTTACTTAATGGCCTATTAATAACGCGATTAACGGATTTTGGCCTGCCTTAGCACACCTTTCCAGGCGCTTCTGCTTTTTGCGCGACTACGAGAGTTGGTCACACCAGCGCTTCGTCGATTTGTTACTTCCAACGCAAATAAGGTTGTTCACAAATCCCCGCAAATTCGATCGACATGACTGAGCCAGCGCAGTCGCTGGATGTTAATACGCTGCACAACGCCCATGTCGTTGAGGAGCTCATACAGCTCACTGTTGGATCGTATTCGGAAATTATCGCCAACTTGCACTGGACCGCAGGTCTTACAGTCCTATATATACATATTTGGCCATTACAACCCTTTAGTCATTATTACGACCTTGTTTCTCCCACCACTTATGTTGTGAGCGTTAATTTTTATACATGAGTGGTGGGACCTACAGTTTAAAGTCGACTCTGAACGACAGATTTTTGAAAAACCTTTCATGGCAATTTTATTTACTTACAGAGCTAAGTGCTTAAATTTCGATCTGATTGTCAGATAGTTTTGGTTTGTCCCGATCTTCAAGTAAAATAGAGCACATCATTCGATGACGTAATCTTTCACTTGTAAAGTACCTTCAACTTTCTTCAAGGCTTCCACGTATTCTATAAGGACCGTTGTAAGTCCTTCACACATACATACATATAACTCAAGTTATCATTATTACTGAGTCTCATTGCAATGCATTTTCCAGAATCATACAGTCTACTAAACCATCCAGGGTATATTAAATTGGCATCGTATAAGATTATGATGCTTTCTGACATATCTCTTGTTCATCTTGTCTAACCATACTTTCTATAGCAGTGTTCTTCGCTACTAAATGCAGTGGACTTTAATCGAAGAGATCCTTACTCTCTTATTATGCCCGCTCTTGTTAGTCTCTGTATCTTATCAATCTCTATGTAATTTGATTATAAGTGTGGTCTATTAACGCTCTAAGTCAACGGGTCACATTGAGTTGGGTTACACTCCTACCCTTAGCATGTAATTTGCGCATACTTAGCCCTCTGGGTTGTATAATTCCTTCCTTCCCTCATTTAGTTAAAAAGCATCTTATTATTTTCCAGTACAAAAACCGAAAACCTCAAAATGTACTTCACTGCTATGGCTGATATATGAGAGTAGTTTTCTATTCCTTATCGAATAAAAGCGGTGTAAAAATTAAAGAGTTCCGATGGAATGTGCTTCAGACATTAACAGCTTAAAACTCTCCAATGTATACACCAATGTATAGCTTCAAAATATACTTCGCGACTCTGGCTGATACATCTATCCCTTGTTGAATAAAAGCGGTGTAAATAAAGTAAGAAGATCTGTTGCAGTGTGCTTCTGATGATAACAGCTAAAAACTCACCAATGTATACACCAATGTACAGTTTTTAGGAAGCTATAGATGATTATTGACAATCCATTATTTGGACTTTAGCGTCAAAGTGGACTTAAGTGTAAAAGCCACATACCTGTTGTACCTAACACAACGTAAGCAACACATTTTTTTTTATCCATTTGCTAATAAACTTATAATTCTCTCATTATTAATTACTCTTGTTAAATGTATGACAAACTACGTCACTGTTGCATCATGATTACTCATGTGTCTGTGTGTTAAATTATATCTGCTTTTATCTTTTGTGCCGGAATTATGGTCATGTTAAATGGATGCAGACTGTGAATATAAAAAGCTTAACAATTAGTAGGCTTAAGAGGATTTCACAGATATACTATAATGTATTAAACAAATATGTATGTACATATATACACATGTATGTATGCATATATGTACATACATTCATACATGCTCGCATATAATACAATTATACATTTAATACAAATGAGCTGCGCAAAGAAAAAATACCAGTAGAAAGAAATGTTAATAATAAAATGGGGAAATTAAAAAAAGCAAAAAAAAAACACAAATACGAATAAGTTGTATGGAGGTCTCTATGCCTCTTTACATAAGCATTTACGGCATAGTTGTTCTGGCTACCCTGAGAACGAACAATAAGACTGGACGACAGACAGTCTCATCATAATAACAATAAAAATATGAGTTTTTCCTTTTGAATACTTAGTGGTGCGATGACCAATACATCCATTCGTATGTTTATAGCACATACCACAACAGATAGTTGAGGTATATTTTGTTTGAGCTGATGTTTGTAAGGAATCAGTTGTAGAGTTGACTTTAATTAAATAGATGTTCGGGTTTAGCTTGAAATTTAATTTTAAAGAATTTATTTCCCCACATATGGACTTTGTTCAAAATTGTTTTTTCTCTTCAAAAATAAAATTCATCAAGAACATCAAAATAGGCATTGGAGTCATATTTCTTCGGATAAGTAAAAAAGGCTGTCAAACACAAACTAAATGCCACAGTTTGTACGTATTTTGACTCCAGACAATTGACAGACGTCTGCTGACTCGATTGGTATAGAAAATTGTAAAAATCAAAGACTTAGACATTATTAGCTGAGGCCTTTGCAGACCAGTTTGAGGTACACTGCTCTGAAGCATATTCTTGTGTGAATCGATGCAGATGAGTTTAGACAAGATAAAGAGATAGCGATACGATCGTATAAACGGAAGAATGAGAAACTGCCCTACAGTGGTGTTTAGAGCTCTGCTTCTTCTTTTCCATTTCTCTCAATTTATCTTTTTTTAATTTCTTAATTATTTAAGATTTTCTTTCTTCAATTTTTCAATGTTAACTTAACAGCCTATGTAAATAACATCCATTTTAATAAAAAGAATATATTACTTTTGAGCTAACTTCACTTACACATATGATTTGACGATTTTTGTTAATGGCTTGACGATCTATTGCAGATTTTGACGATTTCGTTTACTAATTTTCACGATTTTATCCTCAACAAACCTGGCAACTGTGTATGACTCGCGCATAAGAAAATGTATTCACACACATTCATATGTCAATGCTATGATGATCGTCTGTACAGAAAAGTTCTGAATGTTCATTCAAGCCCCCATCCGCATATTATATAATTCGCATTTGGTTTTTACGAACACGCATTCATATATGAATGCTATGATCGTCATCTATACTGATAAATTTATTCAACTCCCCCTTTCCACTTATTATATAATTCGCATTTGCTATTTACGTTCTTTGGTAGCTATAAAAGAAAAAATTAAAGCAAGTTTTGTGTGCTTCCGCATTGTGGTTGGTGCCGCGCTTGATGAATTAATATAAAATAAATAAACATAAAATAAATAAATACAGTGCGGGCTCGATTTGCGCAACTACCTATTATTGCAACTGACCGATTTACGCAACAGCCTAATTTTTAACATTACAGTCTTTATAACAGCAACTTTTTTCAAAAAACAACCGCGATAAGTGCAACTTTATATTTTACATATTTTGCAAATGTAATATTATTTGGCAGTTATTCTGTTTCATTTTCTTTTTATTCTCATATTTTTTCAATCAGAAGCGTAATTTAAAATTGTTTGACAAATCATAGGAATCTAACAACACCTTTCACGACGACACTGGCCTCACAAAAAATTTTGACTGTTTATTTACAGTTATTTTTTTGTTTTGTCTCTGTTTCTTTGATTTTATTTAAGAAATGAAGAAGTGAATATGTGGATCAATGATAGTGTGGAAGATGAGTACGAAGAAATATGCCTTTCTGATGACGAAAATTCAGTTCGTGTTGAGGTACAAGAAATACCAAAAATAAAAACTGATGATGTTATTAAAGCACTTAACGTTTACATAGATTGGGCAACAACAAATAATATTTCAGTTGAAAAAATTGTTGCACTTCAGGATATAAAGGAGTCTGCAATTAATAAAAAGTTTAAAAAATCCAAAGTTCAAACAAAAATCTCCAAATTTTTTGTTTAAACTAGTGAATACCAAATTTATTATATTAAATATCATTATTTTTTTATTTTTATTAGTAATAAATTAATTTAAACCTTTTATTATAACTTTTTTCTATTTAATAAATGAATTAATTATTTTATGTTAATTAAATTGCTTGTTTTTGTTAAAAAATTAATTTAAAAATTGCACTGTATTTAGTTGTCGGTTATTGCAACATTTCGAACATTGCAACAACCCCGATTTCCTATCGGTTGCGCAAATCGAGCCCGTACTGTATATGTAATATAAAAAATGTCAGTAAAACTTGGGTATAAAAAATTCCCTGCAGTTGACATTGATTAACTTCATATTGACAGTATACTTGATATTGAATTCTATTTGAAATATATTACTTATACGCACCCATACCACATATACTGGTATTACTACTCTGAAAAGTATGCACTAAAACTCGAGTTTAATATTTTTGTATACCATTAGTAAGAATATCACTCATACGTATACTTAATATTGAATTATATTTAAAACATATTACTTATATGTAACCATACTACTGGTACCAGAATAGTTACTCTGAAAAGTATGCAATAAAATAGAATTGAATTTTGTCTTATAAGGGAATTAAATATCACTCATACGTTACGTGTATTTCAGTACGAATATTTTTTGGAATTTTATATGGTGAGTTAATACATAATTAATTTATTATAATTAATTCATAAATTAATTTATAATAATTAAATAATTTCATTTGTACTAATGTTAATTAAATATTATTAATAATTAAATACATTAATTAAATACATTAATTAAATACATTAATTAAATAAATTAATTATATAATTAAATTAAACTAATTTATAATAATTAAATTATAAGTTTAACCGTTTGACTGCTATGTGGCGCAAAAGCGCTGCGTTAATTTGTTACGAAAATCGCGAGTTTCAGTGTATTACCTTTATGTAAGAAAACATAGTTGTTATACATATACATAGTTGTTATACATATATAAATTTTTCATATAAGAATCAGTGATCTTCCCCTAATCAAAATGATCCTTTATGTGCAGATCATAAGAGAAGATCAAAAAACTTAAAGTTATCTCTTTATAAATTTCAATTTTCAAAGAAAAAACAATTTAATGTTTATTATTTCTTATTCACATCACAACTAATATTGTTTGTTTATAGTACGAAATGAATTATTAAAATTTATTGACATTTGTCTAAATGAGAGTGTTTTATTTGACAACATCAAGTCAAAATATGTCCCGCAGTTTTCGAACGTTCTCACCAGAATCGCTTAGCAGTCAAACGGTTAAATAAAAATTGATTTTTTTGGAATTTGTTTTAATTCCCTTAAACCTGGTACATTATGAAAACTATATTTTGACAAGAAGAAGAAGAAGAAAATTATCGTAACCCAACAAATTGAGTAACCGATAGACAGAACCAGCAGTTTCAATAATTTAGTAAAATGCATTGTAACAAGACAGAGCATTTAGGTGGCCATAAAGTGTTCTAAAAATAGAGGAGTTCTGTGTTGTAGGAATAAATAGTGGAAGTGGTAGTAAAAATGTTTGGTCCCAGAGTAAAATATTCGAAAACTTGCGGGTATCTTTCAAGCAAACGTTTCGCTATCGACTTGTACGGAAATTATAGAGAGCTGTATAAAGCAGTACTATTTAACAGGTGTGGCATCAGCTGATCACGTAGGCCCTTATTAGGTTATCGCAGGATTAGAATATGATCCTCTGGACAAGCAGAAACAGCTATAAATAGCTTATTTCCACAGCGACAGAACCTTTCCATGGCGGAGCAAAAGTAACTACGAAATGTATAATCAAAGAAAGGGAAAAGACGGAACGTCTCCGCCACTCTCTCAAGTCAGAGTTCGTTACAGCAAAGAGATTTTGGATATTCATACCTTGATGTAGTAAGCGATATTGTAGATGCCAAGAACACTGTCATAATGCCAATGAATTTCCAAAATATACACTTGGAAACTGTACGATGTTAATACATTTCAGAATAAAGTCTTGGTTGATTATCAATATCGCATGGCCGCAGTACTTTAGTACTTTTGCACAACCACACCAACAACGTATTCAATCGAACTTTACGACTTCATATTTGGTTGCCTATTCCGAACATTATGCTCATTTCAGATCCACTTTCATCAGGTGGCCACATTTTAACAACTCCTGGCGCCATGGATATGCATTTCTGACGATGGTTGATTGATCCACTTCTCATTGTTAGTAACAACCCGATGCAAAGCTGCCCATTTTTAAGGACTTTTCGGAATCATATTCAGTCGGTAACGCAAATACGTAGAATATAATATAAAAATGCTTTACTGGCACTTACTTTCTCTTGTGTTTTTAACTGCAAAGACAACCAGCAACAGTAACGGGTAAGAATGTAATGATGCCACCAAAAAGACATGAAAAGAAAAGGAAAGAAACGGAAAGAAGTTAAGTAAGAGTATAACAAACAATTTGTACAAATGCTGGATACGAAAAAATATTGTAATTGAGGTTATGACTACCACAGTTACAACTACCGCTACCACTGCCGCCGTTATCATGCAGCAATACAAGGCATACGCCATCATCTCGCCCATTTGTTAAAGAGTCTTATGCTGTTTTCTCTTCTTCTATAAGCGATTGAAATAAATGAGCCTCTGAATGGACAACAGTTGGCCAGACGTTCAGACTGTTCGTCTGTTGGTATTTGACGTCCGTCAGTTAGTCTGTTAGTGATTGCTTACTGCCTTTTTTGTTGGTTTTTCTTTAATGAATTTAAACGCGCATAATAAACAAAAACTACAAAAATAACAACAAAATTGCGTTAAAAAAAAGTCAACCATAAAGATGAAGAAGAATAAAATAAAATACAAACAAAAATAAAAACAAGAACAAAAACAAAAACAAAACCAAAAAACAATTACAATGACAATGACAATAAAGTGTTGCTGTAATTGTATTGTATACAAACATAAATAGGCAAAGCATTACGCATTAAATTTCAGTTTGATCATGGGTTGTGTGTGAAGAATTAGAAGAAAATTAATTGGGAAATTTTTGAAAATAAGGAAAATTGGATTTTAATTTTAAAACAAAGAAATTTTATTTAGAAGTGTACCTGAAGCCACAAACCTATCTTGGTTCTTTTATTTACTCTAGTTTCATAAAACTTCTTTTCCATGTGGTTTTTGACCGACATTTTCTTCCGCTTCGCTTAGGATTCTACTTCAAGACTTGTTAGCATTTGTATTTTGTTCAATTTCTTTGAGGAATATACATTTATTTCATGATCAAAATTTATTAAACAACCATCGCACTTTTAAAATGACATAAAAGTGTTTGCAGCAGCAGTATAAAAGACAGCTCAATGCTATATTCTCTGCAGCTAGTATACTGTGGCTTAAGGTTTTATCCATACGACATTTTTCTGTTATGCCCTGCTAGTTTGTTATGGTAGAGAGCCAGTGTGGCAGTGCTAGTGGTTGATGGCCTACAGTTTAATTTTTTTTGTTAAAATATCCTTTAGATTTCTTTAAATCATCTGGTCTGGGAAACGCATTGTTTGTCTGAATTAATTCATTCAATCGTTCGTTTGTTTTAGCGTTCGTTGCGTTTTTGGTTTTGTTGTTTTTTTGTTTGTTATTTTTCGCCATTTTGTTTGGCATGTCTTTGTGGTTTTATACGATTGTGATAAGTGCTGATTTATTTGCTGCAAACAAAGCGTTACAACGCTTATTGTTTATTCGTATTGTTCAGCTATGCGATGCGGTGTTACACAGTGTTTGTTTTACAGATATTTTTCACTGTTGTTTTTCCTTTTCTGTTTTTTAATTCTTATCATTATTTTCCATACGCAAATTGGTGTAAACAATGTTTCTTTTCTTGTTTTTTTCATACTCACGACTGACAACAACTTTTTAATTTGTTTTTTATTGATTTCTTTTTTAATTTTCAATTAAAGTAAACAGAAAATTTAATTGTTATTATTATTATTAGCCTATGGCATTGTTTAAACTATAATATATTTAGCAAAGTTGATTGGCAATTAGATTCTGTCAAAGATTAAGACATCCTATACTTTTTTATCTCATTGTTAGCCTCTACCTAGAGTATAGATTACTGGCGTGCTATAGCATAAGGTCCCGGTGTAACACCGACATTACATTTTCAATCAAATAATCTCTCAAGACTCTTGATAGTTTCATGAAAGTGTGTGTAGCCGGAATCTAATAGGTAGTGTGTTGGCGTATTTGACGTAAGGAAAAATAGTTCTTCGACGACTTACTCTCAGCAGATTTCTGTTGTCGACTTTAAACTGCAGGTCCCGCCACCCATGTATAAAATTAACGCACACAACATAAGTGGTATGCGAATCTAGGTCCATAATCCTGACTGAAGGATTGTAATGACAATTTATGTGTGTACGAACATATGTGTATTCAATCTAAATCGCTTTGGCTAGAGACGTTCTGTTAACTCCTCTATCTCAGGTTCCCAAGTCCCGGGCTATGATAGAAAAAATTTTCTGTAGTACCCTGTTCTTTTCCATCGACATTACAGCTTCTCAGAAATCGGAGCAATATATTCTTTGCTTCCGGCCGTGTGTACTCAGAGACCAGTGTCCCATCACAACTATACGTACATATATACCATTGGTTCTTATAACCCTTCAGTCAGGATTACAATCTAGTTTCTCACAGCACTCATGTTGGGTGTAATATTTTTATGCATGAGTAGCTGGAGCTACAGCTTAAAATATCCTCTGAGCTATAGTTTTTTTTTTGGGAAACTTTACATGGCAATTTCATTTACTCTCAGAGTTTTTTCTAGAAATCTGCTGAGAGGAAGTCGCCCAAGAATTTATTTTTCATATTCTGTTTTCTTGCAGGTGCGAATCGTGCATCACGTCTAATAAACCAACACACTACCTACTAGACTAATGCGATTTTTTTTTAATATATCAAGCAATTAGCAACGTCTGTATTTACAAACAATCGATTGTAGTTCAGAGAATACGAAGATGAAGAGGCCACTTTTTTTGGCAAATAAGTTGATAATATTGCAAGAACTCCCTGGTAGCAAGCGATAAGGACTGACATGTAGGCGTAAAAGGCAATTAGAGGCTAAAGCCAATACAAATTTGCTAATAGTGAATTGAATATGATACATTTAATATCATAAAAATTCAAGACCCACTTACGAAGGAATACATGAAATAAATACAACAAATAACCGGCCGGCATTAATTCTATGACCATACAATACGAATTCATTTGGCTTCAAAATTATTATGTTCTTAGACGTCCAATCAACAAACAACTCCTTGATGGAGTTTAAAATAAGCTTGAAAAGCAAACAAATATTATGACAATGAACGAAGTAAATATTGATCGAAATGTGTTCTACAGGTTTTCGGCAGAAATCATCACGAATGATAGCCCGAAGGTGTAAGGTCTGGTTTGTATGCTGAATTTATTAAGACTTCTCAGCCAATTTCTGACAGTTTTTTCCGGGTCATCAAAGATGTGTGTTTTTTGATGTTGGAACTCTATACCTTTTCTGTTGTACAATTCTGGCCGTTTTAATAAAATTTTTTGCCTTTGACAAAGCTCATAAACCAAATTCCTTTTCAATACCACCGGATATACAACGTTAACTGTTTTGGTTTCAGTAATGGTTTTACCAATGTCTTAGAAACGATGATCATAAGAACAGCCATGATCTTTTTAACAGCAGATGTTTCGTACGTAAGCCACGTTTAATTTCATTCCATTTTAGTAGATTTGGATATTTTTCATCGAAAGTTCATTTGTTTTTGGTTGGTTGTTTATATTTTCCTGATGAACACGTAGCAGCATTCAAGTTGCCTATGTTTTGATGTCTTTTTCAATTTGTGAAAATTGTCAGGTTAAAAACGAGTAAATCTTTCGCTGCTCTATTGCTAGTTACATCATCACCGCTGTAAACTTCACAAATATTTGCATTAGTCTGCGATGCGTTCCTAGTTTTTTCATAATTGAAATGCCCAATGTGACGGTAATTTGGCGAATTCTCATCTTTAAGAGCAGATAACTTGAAGGTGCCGTATCCTAGGAGGCAGTATTTCGGTTTATTAAACAAGAACCGCTTGTGGTTCAAACTTCAGCTCATATATTTCGAATAAAACGAAATAGGAAAAAAAATTTGTACTGCAGCTTCTACTCATCAGTCTTCTGACAAAAACTCTGGAGGTAAATAAAATTGGCATGTAAAGTTTTCAAATTTGTTGTTCAGTAAGGCCTGTGACTTAAGGATAAAATTGAAAATTGGGTGTGTGAGAAGATAGGTTGTAAACCTGACTAAAGGTTTGTAATAACCAATTAAGTAAATAAGTAAGATAACTTTTCACAGAATAATGTGACTTTAATAACGTATTCTAATTGCAATACGTGCAATTAATATTACTAAAGATATTCCATATTGGCGTCTCTTATCACTAATTTAAAAGTTTTTTCGAACACTCAATATGTAATTATGAAATGATATCACAATGTAATATGTCTTTTAAAACTTCTATACACATAAGTGTATGGAAAAGAGGGGAAAGCAATTAAGCATGTTGTTGTTAAGTTGACATAATTGGTAGAAGGAAACAAGTGTGATATTTTCCCAATGATAATGGTGATCCTATCTATGATCTAATAATTTATATACTGATTCCTTGAAATAAATCAAGACTTCTTAGTACATTATTACAATGACATGGGCCAAATGGGCCATCGAATGACTTTGTCTGAACGGACAGTTACCCTCTAACTTAACCTAACCTAACCTAGTGGTTAGGAATTTGTTCATAATTTTCTGTGGCAACAACTTGTGTGTGTTTAAAAGCGTTTAACTTTAAATACTGTGATGTAAGCTATTGAGTTTGAGTTTTTCATAACTTGTCATTAATATTCCTTTAATTCAAAGTTTACTTTCTTTTTCTTTTATGTATATTTCATTCTTTCCTCCGTTTTTGTTTTATTATGTTTTTTGTTTTATTATGAATATTAACATTTTAATTTTATTATTATTTCAGCCATCATCACTGATGAGTAAATTTCATACAAATATTGACTTAAAGTTGGTTTTGGCTTTTGCCAAACAAAAACAAAACCCAACGTCATGTAACAATGTTGTGCCACAAAATGAACCCCTTAATAACAAAAAAAGTGGAAAAAAGGAAAAAAAAAAAACGAAAAAAAGAAGAAAAAAAAAATAAAACGTAAAATGTTGAAATGATAAACTTTGTTTCTTTTCATACTTAATGAAGATATTTTTCCCAGTATAAAAGAGACTAAAAATTGAAAATTTACCACCCACTAGCAATTTAGAGTGGGTATGCGTTTGAGGTCTATATGGCAGGGAATAGAGGCATAGAGCCTGTTGCCATTTGAAAAATGTATGAAAAGTAAATTGTGTCTATTATTTTTTGTTTTGGGGTAGTGTTGCTTGCATAAATTTATTCCGGTGTTATTTTTGCATCAAATCATTAGCTACACTTAAAGTGTAAGCATTGTTGGCATGTGGACAGACTTGCAACACATATTCAAAATGTAATTAAATGCTTTTTTAAGTGCTGATCTAAACTACAACTTTAAGCTTGAAAGTATTCAAAATTTCCTTTGAACTATTAATCAATCGTAGCACATAATTAAGCGACCTTTGTCCCTTTAAACTTTACTATTGCTTTTCTAATTCTTAATAATTTTTTCCCCTACACGTATAAAAAAAATAAAACCAGGAATGTAAAAAAAACGTAACAAAAAGAAAACTTTATTAAAACTTTTCTCGAAGCAGCCTTTTTATATGAATTTTTTTCCCTCTTGGTTAATATTTTTGCAGGTTGCTTTAGTGGAAAAACACAAAAAAAATACATTTTAAAACAGAGGTCGGCTTGGCAAGAAATTGTTTTTTTTTCTCTTCTGTATAAAGCATGAGGAAAAAAATCTTAACGTTGTTTTCTTTTAAAACTTTAAGTTTTTATGTGTTATGTTTTCGTTTTTTCTTTTTTTGTTTCTTTTTTCATAGCTTTCCTTCTTCATTACTTTGCGGTTTGTTGTTTCGTTGAAATATTAAACAATATTCCTTTTTATACTTTTTTAACCCCATGTGGTTGATAAAAATTGCTTAAATGCTCCCTGTTCAACGATAAAGGTGCTGGCTTTCCACGCACCATAGTGTGTAAGCAATCATATACAAATTGTATGCCAAGTTAAAGAAAGGCAAGGAAAGGCAAGGAAAAGAAAAGAAAGAGAAAAATGTTTCATTTTGTGTATTTTAAAGTCAATCAAATCTTTAGAATTCTCTTTTGTATCGTAATAATAAAAAAAATTACAAAAAAAAAAAACAAGAAACAAGAAAAATATTACTTGCAACGCATTGCGTACTTAAATGCGTCCTTAAATGAAAGAGAAAAAATGAAAAAAAATCTTTACAACAGTCAGACGTTTTCATTTGTAATAACTTATAATAACGCTTACATAAATACATACATATATACATAGTAACAGAAGTTTGTTTCATAATCATTTCGCTGCTATAAATTTGAGTTTTTTTAAATTGAATTTCATTACCTCAGTTAAATTGCAATTAGGTTGGTAACTATGTTGAATGAGAGAAGACCAACCAAGGGCCTCATGCCAATTGACATACAACTAAATCATCATGTAGGCTTATTGTGTTTTCACCATTAGGAATAACGTCTTACTCCCTATAGGAATTCTTGTTTAAACTTTCTTCTCTCCTTCCAGTCCACTCTTCTGAGACGAGTTCTATCTGGTATAGCGTTTTCCCAAAAATATTTGGGCTAACACAAAAAATGCTCCATCGTTTCGATGTCTTCACCGCACGACATGCATTCATCATTTTCCACTACGCCAATACGGTTCAGTTGTACATGTAAGGCGGAGTATCCCGTGAGTTTGCTTTTTAGCGTGCTTAGGTCGCCCATATTTAGTTTTAAAATACTCAGGGTTCTCTCTCTATTAGGATCACCTCCAAGTGTTTTTGTAATTCTTTAAATGACACAAAAAATGCTCCATCATTTCGGTGTCTTCACCGAAAGCCTGGTACTCTAAAAAGCGTACTCATGGGCTTTTTGTAATTATTCCTACTGTGTCACAATACATACATACATACATAACCCTTCAGACAGACCTAGTTTCTTGCACCACTTATGTTGTGTGTGTAAATTTTATGCATGAGTGGCAAGACTACAGTTTAAACTCGACTCAGAGCGACAGATTTTTGAGAAAATTTTCATGGCAAGTTTTTGCCAAATATCTGCTGAGAGGAAGACCTCGAAGGAATATTTTTTCATATTTCGCCTTGTTTGGAGATGCCTGAACTGGGGTTTGAACCATGGTCTCTTGTCTAATAAGCTAACACACTACCTACTAGACTATGGCGACTTCTAATTCTGCTTACTGTGGCATTATCCCGAATAGTCGATGTAACTTTCTCTGCTTGGTTTTTAATGTATTGGATTATCCAAACTTATGATATGTAATACTTCGGCTCTATTAGCCGGGATATCCGATTTTTCGTTTCCAATCACTCCACGATGACCAGGTACTCATATAATGCGTACCGTTCCATGCCTGGAATCGCCGCTTTACACTACAGGACGATCTTTGATCCCTTATGCTTGGATTCCCTAATTGTCATTTCGTGTATTATACCGCTTCCTGTCAAATCTAATGTCCACAAACACTGTTACTTTTTTTTTCTTTCTCTCCTTTAACACATTTTCGTAGTTCCAACACATATGAACTGCATTGGTAGTAGTCATTCCCTTAGTTTTGGTAGAGAAAAAAATTTCAAGTTTCATTTACTTGACCTTTGTAAAGTGATCTTGGATGCATTTGACATAAATACATACATAATTGGTCATTACAACCCTTTAGTTTGGATTACAACCTAGCTTCTCACACCACTTATGTTATGTGTGTTAATTTTATACTTGAGTGGCGGGACCTTCATTTTACAGTCGATTCTGAACGACAAATTTTTGACAAAATTTCAGTGAAATTTTATTTACTCCCAGGGTTTTTGCCAGAACACTGCTGAGAGGCAGTCGGCGAAGGACCGTGGACTTATTACTTACTTAATTGAAGTATGTATGTATCTACCTCTACAATGTATTTATTTGTTAATATTCAAATTTTAGAAACTATTTTTAGTTTTCACACACAATATTGTGAAAAAAGAAAAACAAATTGAATTGAATATGCATTTCTTTTCTATACTTTTTTCTCTACTTCTTTCTTCCATTTTTTGAAGAAAAATTTAATTTTTCACAAAGACTTCAAATAGAGCAACAAACTAGCATAATTCACTCAAATAAAAGTACAGGGGGAAAAAATTGATTAGCAGCATGGCATCAAATTTGCAACACTTGACTGCTGTCAAATTGTTGATGCTGAGATGAAGTTTCAGTTCTACTCCCCTTTATCCCTGTCTACCACCAACAAAAATAGCTTCAATGTGTGAGTGTGTTAAGTAAACCATACAACATCGAAGAAAAAACAAAAATTCCTAAATCTTGTAACACAACAAAAAGAAACACATTTTTTTTTACAAACAAAAGGCATTCAAGTAAAAAGAGTTCCTGTGGGTAAAATACGATTCAATGATACCTTACATATCCAGTACATACGTGTATTTTATGGAAATTATAAATCTCTATCTACCTGTGCTGGTATGTAGGCATTGAGTTAAATTATGCTGTGTTTAACTGTCAATGTCAGCATTTCTGAACCGCTAAGTTAGAGCCTCTTTTCAAAGTCATAATATTTAAAACGTTTTTGGGTGCCCTGGTAGTCTAGTGGGTAGTGTGCTAGACTATTAGCGTGACGCTCGTGGGCTCGATTCCCACCAGAGACTCTGGTCTGTGACACTACACCTAGCATATGGTCAAGTTACTCCGCTCATATATAATTAAAATATAATTTGTAATTGTATTGTAATAAATAAATAAATAAATAAAACGTTTGTAAGCTGCAAAACTCAGCCAAGTGTAACCCTCTAAAGGTTGATTACTGCTGTGCGTATCTGATATCAGAGTATATCGAATGAAGGTATAGGTAGATAGGTAGAGGTGGTTATCCCCCCAAAGAATTGAAATGGACCACAGTTTCGATCAATTATGCCCTGGTCCTGGTACCATTTAGAGCTTCCAATGAAGCGACTCAAACCGCCGACGTCAACGTTCGACAGAACATCAAGGTCATCAATGTAGTAGGCACCAAGAGCCTTCTTTCGCCATGAATGAAGGCATAAGGACAGATATAATACATATTTACAGATGGTAAAGTGACTACCAGATATCTACAACGTGCGTTAACACTCTCTAAGATTATTCAAGAATGGCGAAAGTTTTTGTAGGAGATAGGGTTTGTGGACCCGGGGACATTTAAGTCTTATATAAAACGTAAGATTGGCCTTCCTCTGAGCGGAAACAAATAAGTAATCTCCCAAAACCCCACCCATTTGCAAAAGAAAGATGGGATTATTAACCCACTTGTAATGAGACCGGAGAGATCTAACTAAGTTTGCGTTAAGTCTGTCCCTACTAATCGACCAACAATACTGAGGACACTGGTTTTTGGTTTTGTCGCAACAGGGATGAAGGTGAGATCACACAACATCTTCATGTAATTCTCCAGTACTTGAACTTTACAAGTAGAATTGTTTGGCGCCAAGAATGTATTGAGAGAAGGTAATTTTGAAAAAAATCCCCACCTACATAAAACTATTAGCATGGCTCACAGGATGCCGGCCAGGACTTACAATTGACTTTATAGGATCCAAGTAAGCAATGCTGTTAGAGGTGGCTGCCAAGGAAACCTAATCTGACCTAACATCACATCCTTTTAGAGAAGAGCGATTATGAACGATTTTACATGAACATGTGGTTGATAAAAATAATAAGAAAAAATAATAAAAAACCAAATAATCACTTAAGCAAAATAGTGTGTGAGATACCATCACCAAGCCGAATAAATAACAATTGCGGCGGTTTTGTATTTAGAAAGGCCAGAAGAGTCTGAAGTCGTCGTAGTCTAGTAGGTAGCGTGTTGGCTTGTGGTTCAAACCCCAGCCCAGACAGCTCAAACAAAACAAAATATTAGGGAAAAAAATATTCAGCGACTTTCTCTCAGCAGATTTCTGGTAAAATCCCTCAGATTAAATAAAATTGCAATGAAAAGTTTCTCAAACATTTGTCGATCGGAATCGACTTTAAATTGTAGATCCAGCAAGTTTTAGGTAAAGCGCACAACATAAGTGGTGTGAGAAGCTAGATCGCAATCCTGATCATTGATGATGATAATGATCAATTAAGTAAGTAGAAGAAGAGAGGGTTCAGAATAATGGAATACGCATCACTTCCGAATCATGTACCCGAAAATGTCTTGATTTGTTCCAAGTAATAATGGACAAATGTTACAGTCAACTGTTGTATTACAAATAAGATCTCAAGCACAATATGAATTCATTGCCAAAAGTATCAACACGCATACATCTATACTTCATACATGTATTACAAGTGCTAGCTTAGACTAAACGCAAGCTATTGTTAGCAAAAGAAAAAACAGAAAACATGCCAAGCCAGCAAACTAAACCTAAAACTTAAAAATAAGAAACAAGGAAAGCAAAAAAAGAAAGAAATAACAAGAAAAAGAAGGAAAAATCGACGCAACAAGAAGAATGTTGCAATAGAATGGAATAAAGTGGAAAAATACGCCAAGTAGCTTAATAACTTAGACAACACTAATACCGATGCACTCATACAATGCATTGGCATACATACTATATGTAATTCAAACATACATACATACAAACACACATATGCGCATATAAACACTTTTGCATTTAAATTCTTTTATAGTATTCAGACACATATTCGTTGTATTATTCCAATGTATGTACGTACGTATGTATGTATGCACAAGTATGAATATGATATAAGACGAATCATGCAACATGCCCGACATTGGCAACAAATATGCTGTTACAGCATAAAAATATTGCAAACATATTGACTGCTGACAAATAGTATCGCTTGTCAATTCATCACAAAAAACAACAGCATCAACATCAGCAGCAGCAGCAATACTAACAATAGTGACAGCATACATACATATACACACAAACACACACGCAATGCTCCTTGACATATACAGCGAAACATCGCCAATATAACCGGCAATATGTGTATGTGGATATCCTGTCTATGTAGATAAATCGATTGCTATGAAGTAAGATGTACGAGGATCGTAAATATTTATACAAATTGTGTTATTCAATATAATATTTATTTGAGTAGATCGATTGAAGTAATCTGTGGAACGATTTGTGTAATTAGCATTAAAGTGAACTACGAAAAAATAAGGCAATCAGTTCAAAGAAAGTTCCTATTATATCGGGTGGGCCATCTATCGGTTTAAATTTGAACCATCGGTTATTTCGAATGTGGCAATACTTATGTAATTCTATTCTGTCACAAAATTCAGTCTATTATCTCCACTGTACGCAGTGAATGGATTTACGCTTGAGCAACGTTGGGATTTATTGGAAATTTATTTCCAAAACAAAGGCAATTTGTCGGAAATTGCGTAAAAATGTCGTACAAAATTTGGTTGCAGAGAAGGACCAACAGTGACCGGCGCGGTTCGTGAAACTAGTTTCATTGTTGATGCGCCAAGTCGTGAGCGTGCTCGTACGGTGCGTACACCCGAAAATATCCAAGCTGAGGTTGAGAGTGTGCGTGAGAATCCATCACCATCAACTCGCGTCATAGTTATCAAGAATAGAAGATTTCATGCACCGGTCTACGTCAAATTTTATGAAAAGGTCTCGGTATGACACCTTACAAAGTTCAATTGTCTCAAGGATTTTAGCCGCATGACCATCTGTTTCGTTTTCGTTTCGCCAGACGTACCAACGAGAAACTGTACTATGATGTCGAATTTGCAAAAAAAAACTTTTTTCGGATGAAGCTCATTTTCATCTTAGTGAGTACGTTAAAAAGCTAAATTGCCTTATTTGGGGCTCAGAGAACTCACGCGTGGTCTTACAGAAGCCAATGTACCCAAAACGAGTGACTGTTTGGTTTTGTTTGTGGAGCGAAGGCATCATTGTCCCATATTTCTTCGAAAATGAGGAAAGCGCAACCATTACGGTCAATGGAGACATCTATCGCACCATGATAACCAATTTTTTTGTAACCGCTCTTCGTGGTATTGATATGAACGATGTTTGGTTCAACAGGATGGTGCTACTTGCCAGTAATCTCATGCCACAATCAATTTATTACCTCAAACGTTTAATGGCCGTTTAATTAGCCGAAACGGTGATGTCACCGCCAAGAAGCTGCGAATTAACACCGTTGATCTATTTTCTATGGGTCGCCCGTTAAAGAAAAGTGTTATGCCGACAAACCATACACAATTGAGCATTTGAAGGCCAACATTCGTGATGCCATTACCGCTGAGATAAGACCCCATACACTCGAAAAATTTCACAAAAATTAGTCCGATCGAATGAGGTACTGTGATTCCATCCAAGGCAACCATATGAATGAAATAATATTCAATTTCTAACCAGAACAATTGTACTTCATAACAAAAAATTAAATTTGGTACATTTTCAAACCGTTTTTGTTTTATTGCATTTCGTCTTTACTTTCGTAGACAGAATAACCTTAGCCTGATTCAAAATACAATTTCAAGGTCTTAGTCATATGTATTTACCGTCATTGCCTAAAAATTAGATTTTTACACCAGAAACTAATTTAAAAGTAAAATATTACTCCGACCATCCTTCGTACGTACACGTATTTACATATTTCTAACAGTAAAAAGTGTATTTGTATGTGTGAGTACATCTAACACTGAATATCCGCTAAGCAATATGCTATTTCTGCATAATAATAAAAGAAAACACGAAAAGAAAAAATGCAGACTGTAGTAGGAAACAATACTCGTATGATATATTGCTGAAAAAAATTTTGTATGCGAGTATTTGTTACTGTGGCAACATCATCTTTTACATTTTGCAACTTATCAATTTAGTTGACTAGTACACGACTATGAAACATTCTTCTATCACACGAAATCTCATTTTGCTTTGCCTTATTTCAAGTCGTTTACAATTTTGTTTCATTTCTCGAGTTCTTTTCATTTCGTCAGCTACAAATACAACTGCCTGCGCCAATTGTTTACAAATAGTTTTGATGGTTTTACTCATGAATTCACAGTGAACGTACCGATCAAATGTCCTGATAAAAAAATTACGCTTTAATCAGCACACAGCAGTGTGGCGATATGTGCAACATTTCATCAAATTCATACATGCAGCATATCAAAATCTAAATTTTTTATTTATTTTGTTTAGTATTGTTTTACATTTTTATCTCTCCATGCAAATGGTTTTGTTTTTGTTTTTCATTTTAAAACCCTTAAAATATGCAGCACAAACTAATCGTTGGCATGGTTTTAATGAAATATCTATTAAAGCTCTCTAGACGTATATGGAACTTTTAATTGCACATTAAGCATACGCCATGTGTTGAACGTTTACCGTTCTTATAATGAATTATTGTTTGTGGGTGGATCATTTAAAAGTTTAAATTTTAAAATGCTATAAAACAAAAATGGTTTGAAATTTTGTCAAATTTATTTCTTTGTTGTGAAGTACAATTTTTCCAATTAAAAATGAAATATTATTTCATTCATATAGATGCCGCGGCTGGCCTCACAGTACCTCATTCGATCGGAGCAAATTTCGTGCACTTTTTCGAGTGTATCTAGTCTTATCCCGGCAATGGCATCACGAATGTTAGCCTTCAAATATTCAATTGCCTCTGGTTTGTTAGCATAACACTTTTCTTTAACGGTGCCCCACAGAAACAGTCCAATGGTGTCAAATTGCAGCTTCCTGACGGGCAAATGACATCGCCATTTTGGCTAATTAAACGACTTAATAAATCGAATGTGGCATGAGATGTGTGGCAAGTTGCTTTATCCGGCTGAAACAGAACATCGTTCACATCAATACCATGAAGAGCAGGTAGAAAAAATCAGTTATCATGGTGCCAACATGGGCCAATGATGCCTCCGCTTCATAAGCCGAACGAATCAGTCGGCTTCTTTAAGACCACGTGTGATTTTTCTGAGCCCTAAATACGGTAATTTTGCTTCATTCGAAAAGATGCTTTTTTTTGGCAAAATCGACAACATCGTGCAGTTTCTCATTGACCCATCTAGCAAAGCGAAAACTAAGTGGACGGTCATGCGGCTTCAACTCTTGAATCAAATGAACTTTGTAAGATGTCATACCGAAATCTTTTCGCAAAATTCGACATAAACTGGTGTGTTAAATTTTCAATTCTTGAGAACGACGACGAGTTGACGTTGATAGATTCTCATGCACGATCTCAGCCGCAGCTTCGATATTTTCGGGTGTGAGCAGTGTACGAGCACGCTAATGTCTTGGTGCAACAATGCAACCAATTTCACGAACTTTAGAAAACAACTTACGTATACTGTTGGCCCTTCATACATACATAATTGGTCATTACAACCCTTCAGTCAGGATTACGAACTAGTTTCTCACACCACTTATGTGTGTGTTAATTTTATATATGAGTGGTGGGACCTACAGTTTAAAGTCGACTCCGAACGACAGATTTTTGAGAAACTTTTCATGGCAATTTTATTTACTCTCAGCGTTTTTGCCAGAAATCTGCTGAGATGAAGTCGCCGAAGAAATACTTTTTGTATTTTATTTTGATGTCTGGTCTGGGGCTCGACCCCGGCTTTTCGTCTAATAAGCCAAAACGCTACCTACTAGACCACGGCACTGTTGGTCCTTCTCTGCGATCAAATTTTGTACGACATTTTTTTGCAATTTCAAACCAATTGCCTTTGTTTTGGAAATAAAATTTTCATTAAATTCAAACGTTGCTCAAGCATAAATCGATTCATTACGTTCAGTGCAAATAATATACTGAATTTTGTGACAGAATAGAATGACATCAAATTTATAGCTATATATGGATAGAATTCATCATTACAACCTAAATTCTCACAGCACTTATGTTTTGTGCGTTAATTTTTTTTATACATGAGTGGCGGGTTTGAGTGGTTTGAAGTCGATAGCGAACTGCAGATTTTTGAGAAACTCTTCTTGGCAATTTTTTTTACTCTCAGAGTTTTTGCCAGAAATCTGCTGAGAGGAAGTCGCCGAAGGAATATTTTATCGTATTTCATTTTGCTGAAGCCAACACACTATCTACTACGGCGACTTTTTGTTGTGTAGTCTTGATGCATATGGAATCGTGATATGTTACACGTTTTGTATTTAAAAATTTAAAATAAAGCAGCTTTACAATAACAAATTTTTTAACAGAGAGATTTTAAACAGGAATTCATGTTGTATGATATTCTGCCATGCATGTATGATTTGCTTGTCATGTGTAGTCATTTAAATTCTGTCTAACATTGCTACACTACGATTATATATATTTTCTATATGTAATCTTTGAAACTCTTAAAAAGCGCTTACAACGTAGCTCGTAATTACAACAATATCTGGTATACGTTTCCACATTCATCAATACCATACACAAACGTTGACAGTCACCATAACAAAATCAATTGGATTCTAAAAAAAATGAACGACGTCATTACGATGATATTGCCAGAAATCAAAGTTTAATAGTCGATACATAAACATTCAATAGAGCGTTTCAGAATAAAATGAAATGCATTTTTTGGATAATTTTTTCTCTTGCTTTTTTTTGTTTCGGTTTCACTTCCATTAACATTTTTACGATAAGGCAGACAGAAACAGAGACATTAAGCACCGAAGTAATGAAGGGCAACAAAACAGTTACAAAAAAAGAAAAAAAAATAAATAAAAAGCAGTAGCAGCCTAAGTATCCTTGTCACCCTGTCAATCACATTTAATTGCTTAATGTCTCGTTATTTTCAATGAGCCATTGGATACAATTCTCAAAAGCGTAATTATGATAAACATCACAAATGCCACACAAATACCATATATAGAGGAAGACAAAGCTGATGATGACGATGATGATGATACAGATGCCTGACTAACTGAGTGGCTGACTAAATAGTTGGCTGGCTGGCTGGGTGGCTGGCTGGGTGGCTGGCTGTATGGATGGTAGGATAACAATGAAAACCTGACTGGTATTACCGTATAAACCACACAATTGATGCGTGTCGAAATGTAACAAAACAGATAAAAAATTGTACAAAAAAAAAAACCGAAAGCAACAAAGAGAATCGATGGAGAAAAAAAATGTTCAAACGAAAATCTAAAAATAAAAAAAAAAAAAATTGTGAACTTTTCGGGATGAATATTCGATGAAGAAACAATTTTTTCCTATTTTTTTTGGATTTTTATTTCGGTACTGTTTTCATTATCTTTTCCTGTTAATCACAAGGGTGTCCATTCATCCATCCATCCACCGATCCATCCGTCCATCTATTTCAGTTTTTCTTCTGATGTCACTTGCTGTTGATATTTGGCATGTGTTCGTTCATTCAATACAGTTCATTTGGAAACTTAATTTTTTCTTCCTTTGCCCAGTTTTTTGTTGTTGTTGTTGCTTTCCGCTTTGTTTTGTTTTCTTTTCTTTTTGAAGAAAAAGATGATTAAGTAGAGTTGTGTGATACGCAAATCAATCATGTTGTCTTTTTCATTTCATTTTTTCTTTTCGGGCCAATTTTAAAATCCATGAATTCTTAATTCGATTGCTCTCGTTTTGTTGCATATACAAAGTGAATGTGATCCATTTAAATGGCAAATGTATACCTTAAATAATAAGAGTATCTTAATTTTTTATGTATTAGTGACTTATATAGGGTCCATTTTTAAGTGCTTTCTATCTTTAAATTGAAATAAAACAAAATGTGGATATCATCTCAATTTTTTAATCGTTTGAAACACTTACTGATGCCATTATATGGGGAATATAACATCGTTCAAATATACTGTAGGATTGACGGTAGAGATTTTAAAAGATTTTTAGGTTTTTTAAAAGAGCTCAATGGAAGAGCTCTGTTCTCTTTATTGTATTCAATCCAATTGATTTTGATATGGGAATTATTTCCTCTTTTATACAGTTTTTTAGCTGATCCGACAATTTCGAATCAACTCCCTTAATTCTATATATTTCTATACTTATTACATATGTTTGCTTAAATGTTCTAGTGACCTATATTCTATCAATTAATAATACATGTGTTTGTGTGTATGCAACACGATCCAAGCCTTCAGCCCAACACCAGTAATGCAAACAAAGCATAATTCCCACGCTAGCCAGCGGAGAATACACAACAACAACAACATGCACATAATGTATTGACGACTTGAGCACGCGTCAAAAGCAGCGAGAGTCAATGCCCAGAATTATGTTAATGACACATTCGCTTATGTTATTTGATATTCATTTGTTTATACATGTTGTGCTGTTAATGATCATTAGCTTATACAGAACATTGTGTTGGCATAAACGGCAGTAGGGTCGTGCTACAATACGCCACGGCTTCACTGGATCGAGTGCATACAAAATGTATAATTTTTCATATCTCTGGCGCATAAATTAGGCTGAACTTGACCCATGTAATGGGTTACATTGCCAATGATTTGTGGGATCAAATCGTACGATCTTGATGGCCAGTTCACATTCCATGAGATGACCATAACCTCAAATCACTCGTGCAGAATATCCAGTGTGGCATGAGATGTATGGCACACAGAACTGTCCTTTTGAAACCACATACTGGTGTCCAGGTCATCCAAATTAGGCTGAAAGAAGTTGGTAGTTATAGACCTATAGTGCTCACCATTGACAGTGACGGCATGGCATACGATGTATGGATGATGCCTCCAATCTAAAATCCACAATGAATAAGACTTTTTCGGTTTCGTATCAATTTTGTTTGTTCACGTACCCATACCATTCATCTCGAAATGGGACTCACCGCAGAAGATGAGTTTGCGATGAAAATTAGTGTAATTTGCCAAGTGCCCATTTAGCGACACACGTCCGTAAACTCCAATAAAATGAAATATGAAAACATCTTCCTTCTGCGACAGATATCTGGCAAAAACTCTGAAAGTAAATAAAATTGCCATGAAAAGTTTTTACTGTAAGTGTACACAAATTAACGAACACAACCTAATTGGTTTGAGAAACTACATCGTAATGCTGACTGAAGCGTTGTAATGACAAATTATGTGTGTATATCCGTAATGTGAGATGTTTAGCAATTAAAGCAATGTTTGATACGAGTACATACATAATTGGACATTACAACCCTTCAGTCAGGATTAGCCTAGCTTCACACACAACTCATGTTGTATGTGTTAATTTTATACATGAGTGGCGGGTCCTACAGTTTAAAATCGACTCCGAACGACAGATTTTTGAGAAACTTTTCATGGCAATTTTATTTATTTTTAGAGTTTTTGCCAGAAATCTGCTGAGAGAAATTCGCTGAATAAATATTTTTTTATATTTTCGTTTTAATGTCTGGCCTGGTGTTTGAACCGTGGCCTTACGTCTAATAAGCCAACACACTACCTACGAGACTACGGCGACTAGAATACGTTTGCGGTGTCTATATTACAATAACCGTCTTACACACAAATCCTAGCTTGTAAATGTCAAATAGAACTTAACTGGAGAGGCCTACATTTTTCTATGTTTACAAAGCCTGCTAATGGTGTTCCAATGCATCCTTTTTCGTAAGCGTAGCATAAATAAAATTCTAAGTATTTATCATACAAGAAAATAAAAATTTTAAATTTATAAGCTAGAAGGAAGCCATCCAATTTTTCTTACTGATTACCTTGCAGCAGGTATCAATTAAATTTAATTGAATTTTCTTCATTAACTTCCACCTCAGCTAGATAATGGTATTCACCACATGTCATGTGACGCATAACAGGCACTTGTTAATGACAAAAACAAAAAAAAAACATTCTTTGTTAAAACCGTTTCCAGTTGCTATTTTTTTTCTTCTTCTTCTACTTTTAACTTATCGAACAAATTGTCTATTAATATTCCTTCGTTCGTTATTTATAGACACTTTTGGTTTGAAGAATGTTGTTGTAGTTGTTATATTAAAAGTTCTCCAATTATGAAGGAAAAAAACTATATACTCGTACATATACCTCCTCTCTATATTATGGTTGGTTGTGCCAGCTATAAACGTAGACTTAGTCTTTACCCAACATTAACAAACAATACATCTTGTTGCTGAGAAAGAAGAGAGAATTGAAAAGTTTTTGGGCTCCACACATATTTTGTGAAGTAAGGTAAGAACATTGGGTGGCGGGTTTCAGAGGTCATTTAACTCGTCAGACTAATTTGCCTAATTTTATACACAGATTAACTTTACAGACAATCAACGTTTCATAAATAGTTTCATATGAAAGAGTCGCTTAGTTCTAAGTTCATAGAAAAAAGACAACTGAGATATTTTAAACTGTAAAGTTATTTTGCTAGAATCGTTAAAACAGAAATGTTGGCGACTTATAATGCTGAAGTCACAATTACGACCTACCTTCTCCCACTAGCTATGTTGTGTGTGTTAATTTTATACATCAGAGGCGAGTCCTACAGTTTAAACTTTAACAGAAGATTGCTGAGAGTAAAGTCGCTGAGAGAAATATTTTTTCATATTTCGTTTTGTTCGAGATGTCTTACTTACTATTCTATGTCGACTATAATGTTGGCAACATTATTGGACAATAACCTTTCGAGTTGTACACGAAGTGTAGGATATTGCGTTATATTACCCATTGTCAATGAGCAAAGTTGCCATGAAAAGTTTCTCAAAAAATCTGTCGTTCGGAGTCGACTTTAAACTGTAGGTTTCGTCACTCATGTATAAAATTAATACACATAACATATGTGGTGTGAGAAACTAGGTTGTAATCCTGGCTAAAGGGTTGTAATGATCTATTACGTGTGTATGCATGAATGAATATGAAATGGGTAGCACAACGTCGGACTCTACTTTTTTTTCAAGAAAATTAAATTTTTTGTTTTATCGAGCACAGTTGCGAATTCCTCAATCCACGTAGATCATTATAAATTTATAAGTACATTTTACACATATTATACCTTCAATAATGACTTTCATTGTATGTGTTTGTAAGTCAAGACGTTTTGTTTATAACTTTAAGAAATATAACCCCGTAAGCATTTTAGTGGTAATTTATTACGTTCATATTTAATTAATTATTTTTATTGTTGTTATTCCTTAAGCAATGGCTTAATGTATACATTGTATGTAAGAATTAAAATTAACTCTTTTAATTAAACAATAAAGAAAGTTTGTTGAAATTTATTAAAAGAAAATATATCTGTGCCTTAACCAGCTACTAAGAGAAATGAATGAGAATGCATTGGCTTCTCCAGATGCATTAAAATGTTGCAGCGATACAACAAATAACAATAAGACATAATAGAAATGTGGTGTTAATCCAAAGAAAAGTTCTCTTCAATTTCATTTGAAATTCTATGAAATTTCATGTAACTTTAGTTTTAACAATTCCTTCATTGTATCCAACAATTTTACGCTGAATTGTATTGTGTTAAGCAGTGATTTAATTTTATATCACCTGCTGTACATAAGCTGTACATCATTTAATCGAATTCCATTTATTTTCACTTCAGTAGAAACATTCAAGTCTTTCGCAGGAATACACAATTCATTGGAAATGTTTACAGGGATCCGTGTCCTTAGTAACATAACTGCTACATAAATATAATATAGAGGAACAACAATAACAACAGCAACAATAACAAGAATTTAAAGTTGTTTAGATTGTGTAATGTACACAGAGTATCACATTATCATCAGCACATTAATCAATTATTGTCAAACAATTTATTGCTTTGTTTGCTGGTAAAATTTACACACAACTTGATACAAAATTAATTATTTGTCTTAAACTACACATACATACATAGAAAATTTTGTTAAGTGTGCAAAAAAAAAACAATAACAACAAAACAAGGTAAAACAAATCATTATAGATACATTAGATATTCATTAGATATTCTATTCTATTCAATTCTATTCAATTCGATTTTTAAATAGCAGCACCTGCAATTTTAGATACGATGACAACGATAACAACAGTGGAACTGCCCAAATTATAGGGTCAAGAACGAATGTCGCCATTTTCAGATGCTGTATTTAGAAGTAATGTCATGTTTTGGGGTATCAAAACATCTGGTTAGTACCCTGCACTGACTGTGCAAATCTGACCTGAATACATGTCTGGTCACAAATTATTTCCTTTAATGTTGACTTACTTAGTTTTATTTGGTAGATACACAGCAGATACGAAAGCATAATTAAGTTCTCGCTTTTGTCAGCATAAACCTGAATCGTAGATTCAATTTGTTATTTACTCAGGATTAAGGTGTCACAACAACTATACTTTATCTATCTTGTATATAATTTTTTAGCTTTTATTACTCCACTTCTTCGTGAGGAACTATGTCTGGCATAATGTCTTCCCTAAACCATTTAAATCTCGAGCTTACTAATCCTGGACAATGACATAAAGAGTGTTGCATTTTATCGATCGTATTACATGCTCTAGGTTAGGTTAGGTTAGCGGGTAGCTTGCAGTTCACAGGCAAGTTCACTCGGTGGCCATAAGGCCCACTGTGTTACCCAGTGTGAGTTAAGTCACCCATTAGTGTTGGGTTTGAACCACCCCGAGTTTCGATTGAAACCGGCCAATTCACTTAGTGTCACGTTCGCCGCTATGCCCATATTTTCAAACGTTCTGTCACCTAAAAACAGATGACGTTTGTTCTGTTGCACTGATTCTGTTTCCTTGACATCATGGCGGCTTCTGCAGTCATCCTGGTGGGGCAGACTGACCAGATTTATTATTATATACCACACCTAAACGGTTCACGTCTTGCATTTAGTAAGGACGATTAGTGTACTCAAGTCCGATTTATTTAATCTCACGGTTTTCCCCTTATCGGGACCAGAGTATCTTTACAATTTTGTCTCCTGTGTTTATAATAGTCCATGTAATGTCTCCGTTCAGCTTTGAAGTCTGGTTATCAATGTAATAAAAGATATGAGCTAATCCAGAAACTTGGTCTATAACTACCTAACTCGGTTACCCAGAAATCGTCGTAGTCTAGTAGGTAATGAATTGGTTTATTAGACGTGAGGCCAAGGTTTAAACCCTGGGTCAGACATTTCTATCAAAACGAATAATGAAGAAATATTTCTTCCTCTCAGAAAATGTATGGCAATAACTCTGAGAGTAAAAATAAAATTGCGATGAAATGTTTTTCAAAAAATCAGTCGACTTTAAACTGTTGGCACTTGTATATAAAATTTACACACTCGACATAAGTGCTGTGAGAAGTTAGGTCGTAATCTTAAGTGAGGGGTTGTAAGGATCAGTCATATACATATGTATGTATAAAGTCGACGCCGAACCAATGATTTTTCATGGCAATTTTATTTTTACACTCCGAGTTTTTGCCAGAAAACCACCGAAGAAATATTTTTCACCTTTCGTTTTGTTTGAGATGTCTCTGATGGGGTCTACAGTTTCAGGTCTAATAAGCCAACACACTACCTTCTAAAATATGGCGGCTTCACTAAGAATAAATACAAGAGAAATATGTTCTATTTCCCAGCTTTCACTTATGTTTAGTGAAGCAAAATTTTAACTGAATAAAACACTTTCAGTTTGCATGACTTCCCCTCAACCTGATTAAATCGTTTTGGAAATTTTAATATTTTCCTTTTTTTTTGCTTTATATTTGAAGTCTATTTAAACTTGAAAATGATGACGTAAATCACGTATTTGTTTTGCGTTTAGAATTTAAGCATATAATTAGAAAATGAGGAAAAGCTCCATTACGTTATTAGATTCTTATTTGCTGTGCCATCATAAAATATTTATTTCATATCGTAGTTGTTACCTTAATTTAATGGCTGCTGTCTTAATTAGTAATCTTAATTTGAATGCTACAGCAGCTACAGTATCAGCGGTAATATTTGCCATCATTTAAAAATTCTCTCTTTTTTTCTGTTTCTGAAAAGGGCACTCTACGCCGTTGAAAAAGTAGTTGCATGTACATATGTACGTTCATTATGGCAATTGCAACAAGGCAATTTCATTATGGAACTAGGCAATACGTGTGTATGGATGTATGTATGTATGTTTATTGAGAAACTTTCCTGTATGTAGGGATACTTGTGAGGGGCATTCATATACAAATACTTACCTTTTATCCGCCGTAAAATCTATTTAAAATTCAACGTTGCCTACTTTGTGTATACGTATGTATGTGCACATGGTGTATGAGTAGCCACTAAGTACACGTTGTATATGTATAGTATGTACATATGTGTGTACATATATATGTATTTATAGATAGATGATGAATGTATTAAAATTTAGATTTCAAAAGTTGTTTCGTATCCTTTTTTTTTGCCTTTTTTTGAGTTTTTTTCTGTTGTTGTTGCTGGTAATTTTTATTTCTATGTTTCATGCATAAAGTGTAGTCAAATGGAACACACATTCATTCAAACAAAGGCTTGTCATACAAACTATAAACTTTGCATCATTTGGAATTTGTGCAAATGCGAGCAGAATGAAATAGCCTTGGACACTCGACAAAACACACGTTTGCCGCATTTCGTATGTATGAGTTGACAAACTAATGTCATTTTGCATTCTGCCTTAGTTTATTCACTCCACTGTTTTTTTTTTAACTGAAAACTAAATCGTCAAAATCAGTTAAAAATTCTAGGCTAAAAGGCATTTACAAACACAGGCACAACACATCACTCTCACAGGCACAAATAGAAGTACAAATATTTGTACATATGTATGTATACTCATAGATATTTGTCATATAAGCCTTTGCCAAAATAATAAATGATTTGAAGCGAGGGTCGGTTTTGCAGTTGTTTGGTAGAGGGATTTTTGTATGATGAGGAAAAAACTTTAAACTGTATGGCCCGCCTCATGGAAAAAATTGGAACAAACTCAACATAAGTGGAGTGAAAAACTAGGTCGTGATCTTGACTTAAGGGTTGTAGTAACTCATTAAGTAAATTATGTTGTATTCAAGTCTTTCTTTCGGATTCAATTGTAAAGGCGAGGCACCACGCTAATGACTTTAATTTTTGTACAATTTTTCGTATGTATGGGGTCGTATATCGGCAATGGCATCACAAATGTTGCTCTTCAAATGTTCAATTGTCTCTGGTTAACACTTTTCATTAACGGCGCCTTACAGAAAATTGTCCAATGGTGGTGTCAAATCTCAGCTCCTTGGTGGCCAATTGACATCACCATTTCGGCTAATTAAACCACCATAAAATGTTTGACGCAATAAATCGATTGTGACGTGAGATGTGTGGCAAGTTGCAGCATCATTTTGAAACCAAACATCGTTCAGAGCAATGCCACAAAGAACGGGGACAAAAAAAAATCGATTGTCAATAGGGGCGATAGGTGTCTCGATTGGCTGTAATAGTTACTCCGTCCTCATTTTCGAAGAAATATGGGCCAATGAGGCCTCCGCTCCACAAGCCGCACCAAACAGTACCTCGATGTATGGCCCACACATATTTAATACCATTCCAGAATAGCCAATGCGAATATCTTTTCTATGCTTAGCTACTCTAAGGATATATGGTATGTCCTAGAGATGAGCGATCCAGTGATTTTTGAAGAACGTTGTTCTTAGTGAACGTGATTTGTTAATCACTGTTCTTTAAAACAGTGATTGTGATCACAGTATTCCAAAAGAAAACAATAATGACAATAACGTATTTTATTAAGTCGTAAGAAAGAGACAACTAGATACATACTACGAAAAGACTACTAAACAAAATCAAAGTTGTGTCATCAATGTTATTATTTTTCATGTAAATTTTTTTTATATGAAGTTTGACAATTAAGTTTCAAAGAAAGTTCATGTATAAAAGAAAAAAGTAAATAATCAGCATCATCTAATAGTAATTCTGCCTCGCTCAAAATAATATGAAATAAATGTTGAAGTCGCCGTAGTCTAGTAGGTAGTGTGTTGGCTTATTAGACGCAAAAGCCTGGGTTCGAGCCCCAGGCCAGGCATCAAAGACAAACTACAAAAAGTATTTTTTCGGCGACTTCCTCTCAGTAGATTTCTGGCAAAAACTCTGAGAGCAAATACAAATTGCCATGAAAAGTTTCTCAATAAATAAAAATCTGTCGTTCGGAGTCGACTTTAAACTGTAGATCCCACCACTCATGTATAAAATTAACACACACAACATAAGTGGTGTGAGAAACTAGGACGTTGTACAATGGGTCAATTCGACCTCTGGTTACTGTACTTGTCTTAATTGACAAGTACACGTCCTCTAATCTAACCTAACCTAACCTAAGAATTTTGAAAGAACGACATTATTAGTAACTGTTATTTGGCAATTTCAATCACTGTAGTTACCAGTGAATAATCGATCACCGTGATTAAATCACAGTTTTGAAAATATCGCTCATCTCTAGTATGTCCTCTATTGCATTGATATGCGAGGTTGAAATATCCATAATTGCCCTTCGGATTTCAGTGGCATAAACTTAAAGATAAAGTACAGGAGTACTAAAGGCGACAAACTAAAAACGACAAACCTTACTAAATAGGAATGTCAATGTAGTTATCGTCATCGATAGTTATTATGCAGCGAAAAAACACTCGATCTTTTGTCTTTCATTACTATATCAATATCTTAAGTAATGTTCAAATATTTAATGACACCCCTCGCATATATAAAAATGTTTAAGTGTACAAGATGAATATATGAGTTACATTTATATGTAAATAGAACAAAAAAAAAAAAAGAAAGAAAAGTAAACAAACACATATACACACGCACACGTACATATGTATGCAAAAGAGCGAATGTATGTTGTTTAAACATACACCAGATATATAGGGAAACAAACGTATACGAAATATGGATTGAATGAATGTATTTGGAGTCTCTAGGCATGTACGAACAACTACAAATATTTCGGACTAATCTAACCAACCATCAGCAGCAGCATCATCGTCATCATCAACGTCATTATGGTGGTGTGGACACGTAATCTAAAGTAGTTGTACAAACACACGCACACACATACATGCTCAAACATTCATTGCATGCACATGGGGCTTAGCTTCGGGCTACCATGGGGGTCAGTAGGTGGCGGATAACTGAACGGCCTATCCCAGGTAGGTTAGCTGCGAATAACCAATAAGCAGTCCCCGACCAAGAGCGGCAGATACGGAGGCGTACTACAAAAAGGTACAAGTGACCGAAGACGTTATCTGCGACATGGCGAATCGATGCCGCCATTAACTAGGCATCATCCCACAGGGGGTTCCCTCAAGAGATGGGAAAATAGGAGAGTAACGACTCCGTGGTTCCCTCAGTTCCACCGAAGCGGCGAACTACGACGCCCTTGATTGGGGCATTAGAACCGAGCCCGGTAAGGTTCTAATTATGGTATACCGGAAATTGGATTTGAATTGGTGACATAGGCTGACGATGGCAGTATTCCGGCACTTTAGTAGGCGGTGTGATAGCTGGCTGAAATGGCTGTCGGGCTAATGCTGTCATTGCCCCCGCCCCGTTAAAATGATGGCAAGTCTGTCGGTACGTTCCTGATTTATCACCGTTAAGTTGGTGTTGTAGGACCAGATGCGAATCCCTGGTTTACGTCGACCTGGCTCTGAACACGTATTCCCATGAGGTTATGTGTCAACCCTCGCGTGGCCTCCCTGCTTATGCATAGATAACCACGGGGTCTTTTGTGACGACTACAACGATGGATTAGGACAGCGGCCGAGAGTTGGGGCCCAAATAAAATGATGAATAAAAATAAAACTACAAATAAATCTACGAGTTCATGTGAGATGAACGCTTTGGAGCTGAATGCTTTTGGGCAGAGCTCGAAAATACAGAGGTCTCCGGTGCGAAATCGGGAAATAAGCCCGTTTGGACAGAGCACGCGAACTCCGAGATCCCCAGTTAACGGGAAGGATTCGGAATTAGTGGTCCTGAGATCGGAACCGTCGCGAAGCGACACGAAGTCAGCGGCCAGTGGTGTTTTTGGTCAACTCGGCGACCAAATCAGGAATCTGATTGAAATGTTAGAGGATGGGAAAAGGAGGTCAATCCATCAGCCGATGAGGGATGCGATTGACTCTATCAAAACCCTATACGACCTGTACGCAAGCGAGCTGCAGGGACAAACTACCAAGGCGACTGACCGCAGTAGTTCTGCTACACAAACATCGCCTTTGTTGAGGAACCAGGAGGCGAAGAGGAAACATGAGGAGACTTCTGAAATTCCTGCGCCAAAAAGGAGAACTCCGAATCCTGCACCAAGGGCTCCAACGAGGGAGACTACAGATGTGACCTTGAGCCGGCAGGAGGATACTAAGGTATTAAGTGAAGAACCAGGGTGGCAGAAAGTCACGAAAAGAAAAAGGAGGAACAAGAAATCACAGGAGAAGAAAACGAAGCCGGATGCGATCGTGATAGCGACAAAAGATAACACGTCGTATGCCGACATTCTGAGGCGAGTTAAAACGGACCCTAAGCTTTGTGAATTAGGAGAAAATGTGACCAAAATTCGGAGAACCGTCAAGGGTGGCTTACTACTCCAACTAAGCAGGAGCGGGGAGCACACGGAGAACTTTAGGGGAGCCATTGGAGAGCTCTTAGGAGATAGCGCGTCCGTCCGCACTCTGAAGGATATGAGGACAATCGAGATCAAGGACATCGACGAGATCACGGAAAAGGAGGATGTATATGAGGCTTTACGGAAGATTCCAGCCCTCGAGACTTTCGGTAAGCCCGACGTAGTTGCCCTTAGGAGGGCATATGGTGGGACGCAAACTGCCACAGTGAGCCTTGACGCGGACGCTGCAGCTATTCTCCTGAAGGAAGGAAGAATTAGGATCGGCTGGGTCATATGCAGGATTCGCGAGAGAAACATACCGACGAAATGCTTCCGGTGCTTGCAGTTTGGGCACATGGCTCGTCAGTGTAGGAGTAAGGTTGACCGCTCTGGAACTTGCCGTAAGTGCGGACAGGAGGGGCATATTGCCAGAAATTGCGAAAGGGAACCTCTTTGCATGTTCTGCAAAGTGGACGACCCGAAATCCGCCAACCATATCGCGGGGAGCGGAAAGTGTCCGCAATTTCTTAGCGCTCTTAAATCACGTTCTAGGAGATGAGGTTAATACAGATTAATCTGAACCATTGCGAAGCAGCCCAGGACCTATTGGTCCAGAGGGTAAAGGAGGAGAATATCGATGTCGCAATCATAAGCGAACCTTATAGGGTACCGAGGAATAGTACTTGGATCACGGACGGATCTAGTACTGCGGCTATATGGATTTGTGGTTCATTACCCTTCCAGCAAACCTATGCGCGGGACATTGGTTTCGTTATGGCCAGGATAAAGGGAGTTTTCGTCTACAGCTGTTACGCTCCCCCGAGGTGGTCAATGGATGACTTCCAACATATGCTGGAGAGGCTGGCGTCACACGTGCGCTTGAACACCCCCGTTATTATAGGAGGAGATTTCAACGCTTGGGCGACCGAATGGGGTAGTAGATATACTAACGCCAGGGGTCGCTGCCTCTTGGAAACGTTCGCTTCCCTTCCTGTGGCGCTGATGAATGACGGAAGAGAAAGCACATTTAGGAGAGCTGGATCGAGCTCAATAATAGATTTGTCGTTTGTGAGCGATGGCCTTGTTTCGCGGACCGCGTGGAGGCTAACTGAGGACTTCACGAATAGTGACCATCAGGCAATCGTGATGACGGTTACTGGGCGCAACACGAGAGGAAACGGATTGCCGAAGTTTACGGGACCGAAATGGAAGGACTCCCGCTTTGACGAGGAGACGTATAGATTGATGTTGTCGTCTTTTCATACGACTGGCAGCACGGTCGAAGAATTAGTGAGTGGCGTATACCAAATGCTCAACACTGCATGTGATGCTGCTATGCCTAGGAGAACTGTGTGTAGGGGACGTTCCCCCTGCTACTGGTGGAATGACGAAATTCGAAGACTGCGGTCGGCATGCTTTGGGGCGAGAAGACGGGCCCAGCGTACGAGAGGAAGACCGACATGGGAAGCCGAACGGGCTGCCTATGAGGATCTAAGGCATCAACTTAGAAGAGCCATTAAAAGGAGCAAGAAACTATCCTTTCAGCGGATATGCCAGGAAGCTGACATCAATCCTTTTGGGACGGCGTACAGAGTCGTCTGCAAGAGAATCGGTGCTCGAGAACAGCCTAAACTAGGTTGTCCAGTTTTGCTACGGGAGATCATTGGTACATTATTCCCACGGGGCCAGCCCTACACTTTTATAAGTAGGGAGCCGGAGGCCATTCATACCATACCCGAGGTAACAGGAGAGGAGGTACTCGCAGCATGCACTGGAATAGGAGATAGGAAGACACCGGGGCCAGACGGAATCCCAAATAGGGCACTTAAGGTGGCTATCCGGCTCAGACCGGATATGTTCGCCAAGGTGTTCCACAAGTGCTTCGTCGAGGGTGTTTTTCCACGTAGATGGAAGAAGCAGAAATTGGTTCTCATTCCAAAACCTGGCAAACCACCAGGGGAACCATCGTCGTATCGGCCCATCTGTCTACTTGACACGATGGGAAAAATACTGGAGAGGATTATATACAATCGACTACTGACGTGTGCCGAGGCAGGAGGAGCTCTCTCGGACCTGCAATACGGATTTAGGAAAGGACGATCCACTATTGACGCGATAAGAAGAGTGGTCGACATTGCAAGAGATGCAATAGAGGACGAAAGGTGGAGATTTGGCACCAAGGAATACTGCGCGGTTGTCACACTTGACGTTAGAAACGCGTTCAATTCAGCGAATTGGGGGCGGATTATGAGAGCCCTCTTTAACATGGCTACGCCGCCATACTTAATGGAGATACTGAACAATTACTTTCAGGACAGGAAGGTAATATACCTAACGGATGAAGGAGAGCAGGAATACGTAGTGACGGCGGGTGTCCCGCAGGGCTCTGTACTTGGGCCACTACTATGGAACATTATGTACGATGGAGTACTTCGATTGCGATTGCCGAACGGGACTACAATTGTGGGCTTTGCAGATGACATAGCCATAGTCTCGGTAGCTAAGACAGTAAGGGAAATAGAGGAGAAAACGAACACAGCGATTCGAAAGGTTGGAGCATGGCTGGATGAAGCAGGTTTGAAACTTGCTGCGCATAAAACAGAGGCCGTCTTGATAAGCGGCCGGAAGATAGTGGAGAAGATGGAAGTGACCGTTGGAGGCACAAGGATCGAATCGAAGAGGGCGATAAAATACCTGGGAGTGATTATCGACGACAGGTTGAACTTTAAGGAGCACGTGAAATACATCGGCGAAAAAGCATCTGTAACACAGGGAGCACTGGCGAGGATGATGCCAAATATTGGAGGACCAGGTCCATTCAAAAGGAGGATAATTTCGGCGGTAATAACGTCGATAATGCTGTATGCTTGCCCAATATGGTCGGAGGCACTCTCCGTGGGGACGACAAGGAGGATACTGTCCTCGGTGTATCGTCTAAGCGCGATTAGACGGATAAGTGGCTTCAGGACAGTGTCTGATGAAGCGGTATTGGTGTTGGCAAAGACAATACCAATAGATATATTGGCGGATGAGATGAGGAGGATATACCTTCGCCGTCTCGAGCACCCGGGACGAATAGCAGCTATAAAAGTGGAGGAACGAAGGACTTCCATGCACAAGTGGCAGTCACGATGGGAAAGCAGTTTAAAGGGAAGATGGACATTTCGCCTTATCCCTGATGTAACCCTTTGGATGAATAACAAACATTGCGAGCTGAACTACTACGTGACTCAGTTCCTAACCGGTCATGGGTGCTTCAGGAAGTACCTGCACAGATTTGGTCATGACACTTCCCCTATATGCCCAAACTGTGTAGATGAGGAGGAAGATGCGGAACATATTCTAATATGCTGTCCCAGATTTAGATGGCCCGGGGAAACGAGTTTAGGACCAAACCGGCTAATGGAAGAGCTGTTGAATCGTAGGATTCTATGGAGTCAATATAGCCAGAGAATGGCTGAAGTTTTGATAGTACTCCGAAGACTGGAGGAACGGAGGCGAAATTTGAATTAACGTGATAAAGCTTTCAAGCTAACCAGCTCTCCGCGAAGTAATACCTTACGGCAGTCCCGCGGAGGGAGAGTGGTTGAAGTGTGTAGGGGGTGGGTTTAGTACGTAGGCACCAGTGATGGTGAATCGTGCACTCTTTTGTTGGAACAAAAGTGTCTTTCGAAGATTCCCACCTCCGGCTCAAGACAAAAAAAAAAAAAAAAAAAAAAAAAACATTCATTGCATGCATGTGCGAATGCATCAACAAAACTGTTTGAATTTGGGTTGCCCAGTTTGAAATTTAAACATAAAAACGAAGAATTCCTTTACAAACGTACACGAATGAATCTATATCATGTACAACGTATGTACATCCATAGCCACAAACATACATACGTACATGTATGTTGTGTTTTCATGGATATATTCCTTCATTTTTTTTGCTGGTTTTGTTGTGCATCATTTAATTATTAAAACAAAATACTATCATTGACCAGGTTAAAGCTAAAGTTATACCCAAAAAAAAGAAGGGAAAGTATCCTTATTGTAATTGAAAAACCGAAGGTAAATTTAATTTAAAGTATTAATATGGTTCAATTGGCAGATTTTCCCACTCGTTGCCGCTGTCTTCTAAGAGCGGCCTAGCCGTTAGATATTATTGCTGTGTCCCTGTCCAAGTTAAAGTACACATACATATATTTCTTTCGCTTGGAAGTAAATCGAAAGTGGTCTGAATATTTCACTCTGAAACTGTCTCACTGTATATCCGCTAAATAATTCTTTTCACTCTTATAACTCTATCTGGTACTATCAGGGGAAAAGTTAAGCAAGGAACTGTCAGCCATTGGATTTGTCAGATCATTTTACTAATATCTCTTAATTGATATTTTAGGTAGTCTTCTGTATTCTCGGCAAAGTTTACATGGACTCAATTAGAGCAAAACTTCTTAATAGAAAATCCAATATATACGGTGGGACATTTATCGGTTTAAATTTGAACCATTGGTTACTTCGAATCTGGCAATACTTATGCTATTCTATTCTGTCACACATAATTGGTCATTACAACCCTTCAGTCAGGATTACGACATAGATTCTCACACCACTTATGTTGTGAGTGTTAATTTTATACATGAGTGGTGGGACCTACAGTCGACTCCGAACTACAGATTTTTGTGAAACTTTTTATGGCAATTTTATTTACTCTCAGAGTTTTTGCCAGAAATCTGCTGAGAGGAAGTCGCCGAAGAAATACTTTTCGTATTTTTGTTTTGATGTCTGACCTGGGGCTCGAAACCTGGCTTTACGTCTAATAAGGCAAAACACTACCTACTAGACTACGGCGACTTCTATTCTGTCACAAAAGTCACAATTATCTCCACTGAACGTAATAAAATGATTTACGCTGGAGCAACGCTGAGATTTATTGGGCCAACGAGAAACTGTACGATGATGTCGATTTTGCCAAAAATATCAGCTTTTCGGATGAAGATCCTTTTCATCTTTTTAATGACGTTAATAAGCAAAATTGCCGTATTTGGGGCACCTATTAGTGCGTCTTGTGGAGAGAAGGCATCATTGGCCTATATTTCCTTTTATATGAGGACGGCGCAACCTTACGGTCAATGGAGACACATCTCCCATCATGACAACCGATTTTTTTGTACTCGCTCTTCATGGTATTGATGTGAACGATGTTTGGTTTCAACACGATGGTACAACTTGCCACACATTTCATGCCACAATCGATTTATTGCAGCAGAAGTTTCATTAGCCGAAATGGTGATGTCAATTGGCCGCCAAGCAGCTGCAACTTAACACCGTTGGAGTATTTTCTGTGGGGTGCCGTTAAAGAAAAGTGTTATGACGACAAACCAGAGCCAAATGAGCATTTGAAAGCCAATATTCGTGATGCCATTGCCGAGATACTCGAAACTTCGATCGAAAGAGGTACTGTGAGGCCAGCCGCGGTAGCCATATGAATGAAATAATATTCCAATTCTAACCGGAACAATTGTACTTCACAACACAAAAACAAATGTGGCATCGTTTTTGTTTGATTGCATTTTTAAATTTAAACTTCTAAATGGCCCACCCTTTATTTTCATAATGAATGATGTTTTATAAACAATGGTAACCCTATCATGCTAGGATTTGCCGCAAAGAGCTTATTACCTGCTTTGCAGGGAAAAAATTTGGTTAATGAAACTAAAACAAAGTGGAAGATTTAAATGATACAGCTGCTAGGTTTGTTAAAACAAAGTATAAAAAGAAGGAATTTACAAACTTACGTTTCCTATATACGTTTTGAGCTTTTTTATTTCCTTTTATTCAAAGTACTATTCAACAATCCTCAGCCTATGTACGATTTGTTCCCGATCAGCATTCTCTCCTACACAGGATATTGTTAGTTATCAAGCATTCAAGATTTATGAACAATTAATTTTCGGTTTTTAAATTTATTTTAAATTTTTTCTTCTTTTGTTTTAACACACCTTCCCATTCCATCCATGCTTAAAACTGTACTCATCTGTATTCGGAAATCTCTTTAACGGCAGTAGGACGAGCAACTGAACTGAACTGAATATATTAAAATTTTGTATATAATATTTCCATTATAAAATTTCAATAACAACAACAACACATACACATTTAAGTACATTTAAATCTATGTACTTACATACATATCTGTATACATCGTCTATAATGAAATACATACATAAATGCATTCATTCAGTCATCCTTTGTAAAAGACAAATTTGGAATTTTAACAAAACTGCCCAGATACACCAATGAATGATGAACAAATGGAACACATACATGTACTTGAAAACTTATCAGTCAATAAATAGCCAGTTTGGAAATTTTTTGGTATATTCATTAGCCACTTTATGTTGAACGTGAATGCTAGTGAATGTAAAGTTTTATTCGTCATTTTTTTTAATTAAAATTGAAATAGTTATGTGACACAGTTGTGTTTTAAAATGTCTGGATAAGCCAATAGACTCATACACCCCCATATAAACACGTCTCTACTGAAAAGGTTGTAATTCTGCATAATCGCGCATTATGGCTAGCATAGATGCATCGATATTAATGTATGCACCTGTGTCGGGTTCAGTGTTAGGTAATAGAATCCACGCTAGGGCTGAGTCTTTTTATCTCTTGTAGTGTAGACAGTGATTTAAGCGTAGTGTCACGCGATTTGAGTAGTAGCAGGTATAACTTCAGGTTTATATAATGGCTCTATAACTGAAAAATGTTGACAGACCTTTAACATAACAGGAACGTATAGAAAAAAGGCAAAGGAGCTTAGACGAACGGCAGGTTTGTTAGGATACAGCAACAAAGAGCGATGGGCGCACAGAGTTATCGGAAACGTTCAAAGCAGAATTGAAGGGGCACACGGGTATTGCATGACACAGTTTCTAACAGAACATGGCTGATTCAGAGAATATCTCTATGTCTCTAAGAATGCGGAACATATTTTCTTTTATTGCACAAGATTTGAGTTGGAACGCATGTTGTTAGAAGAAAAGATAAATGAAGAAGGGGTTCCGGACAAATAGTTAAGCATATGCTATGATCTGAAGCATTATATGGAAATGTTATCTGCTACTGTGCTACAGGAATTAAGAAGAATTGAAAGAATTCATATTCAATTCAATTCATGTCACAGGTTCTTAATGGGTTTTACACTTTCGTTTTTCAATGATTTTTAACTAAAAAAAACATTTCTCAGTGAAGAAAGCTATTGGCTTTAGGGACGATTTTGCTCTGATAATAAAAAGCATTTTGACAAGCTGATAAGAGTGTGCAATTTTGCCGTTAATATAATTAGAAGCTGGATCACAAAGGTCTCACTCTTTCTGATCATAAAACTTGTAAGCCGTAGGGAGAAGATAAGATACTCCAACACAACTGTAAGCGAATTGCGAATTATATGGAAACAGGCACTTAATTACTAGGGGTTATATGTTGGTGAAACATCTGCAGTGCCAACTTGTGGTCAACAATTTGGTCGTTGGAGAGTTGTTGAATCAATTGTAGCCCCTATATGACCTAAGGTTATGAATAGGAGAACATGTGGGATATGAATAGATACAGCTTACATGAGATTTATCCGTAGAATAATCTCTGTCTTCCGCAGAGTCACTACAGGCACAGCCTTGATGATTACAAAAATGATGCCACTGCAGATAGTAGTCGGTATTGACAGGCATTTCCTAGGGATTTAAACTGAACTAGCGGAATGATCTAAACGAACACACAGACATGTGCATTTCCTCCTCAACCGGTCACGAATGTGACTGAGCATATCTTTATAAGTATAGATGCAGCAAAGAAAAAGAGATAGCTGAATTATCACTCCTTTTCAAATAATACACAATTCAATATTCTTTACACTTAGGCTCACATCTTCAAATATATGGACTGACAGGCTTTCTTGACAAGGTAGCACATAGATTTTTGATATCCACGAAAAGTGAATTTGAGTGGGAAGTTGTTTACATTTTCCTACTCAATTATTATACGTAGTGTCAATACGCCATCTATGCAAGTGTTTCCTTTACAAAAACTAGTTTGCTTTTGCCGCATGAGATCATAAATACGAGAGAGGCTTTTTATTACATCATGCGTAGGAAATTGCGGACCTTAAAATATTCGCCATCTGTCTCATACCTGCCTTAATTACCTCCCATGTATCGAGAAGGGCGCACGTTATTAGAGCATTGTGTTGGGACTTTATATTCTTCGTTTTGTTAGTATTTCTGGGTGATTGTGTTGCAAAATACTATTCCCATCTACGTAGTCTCAATTCCTCGAAAGTTAAGAGATTTCATTGTGCATTCAATGGCGGTGATTAAGTGAGAAGTTGTCTTAGTCTAGTAGGTGGTGTGTTGGCTTATTAGACGTGACGCCTCGGTGTGAGAAACTAGGCTGTAATACTGACTAAAGGGTTGCATTCACAATTACGTGTGTATGTATGCAATTAAGTGCTATTTATTGAAAAGTTTAATTAAGAAATGCCCTCTTATGCCCCTCGAATATCGTTTTATAAAGCATCTCTTGATTCTTCTAGTAGCTTGCATAATATAGTAACTCAACATTTTTCGCTCTAGACCATTTCGAATAGACTGAGAGATGAATTTAATAAAATTTTCTCATACCTGTCTTAATTACCTCCTATGTATCCAGAAGGGCTTACGTTATTACATCATTCTGTTGGGAGTTAATATTCTTAGTTTCGCCTGTATTTCTGCGTGATTGTGTTGCAAAATCACCCATCTACGTAGTGACTGCTCGATGATCGAATATCGTTTCATCCGGCAGCAGCTCGCGATTCTACTAGCAGCTTGTATAAGATAGTAATCCGGCGAGTCCATTTCCGGTAGACGAATTTAAAAAATTTTCTTGTATCCCTTATAGCTCTGTTGAGATTTTCCAATCAGACCTAAAACCTAAATTCCTATTGGACTTTATAATGATTTAATTATCATGTATAGATGAATAGCATATAATCCACAACTTTATGTAGAGTCGTTAATATCTTATGGTATATTTCTAAATACATACAATAATACATTTGTACATTTATGCACATGTACATACATACTCATACATGCATGCACACATTGGATATACGAATATTGCGTATACAAAACCCTTTAACCAAAAATGGCTTTTAACAAACAAGATTCTAATAAAACATAAGCCAATAACCATGGCATTTATGTTCTGTATTCTGTTCTAAGGTTACTGGGGGCTATTTTTTTCTCTTTTATTTTTCTCAGAATAATTTCTCTTCAAAAACCGACAACATTAATTGTGGTCATTTATTTATATTCAGTGTTTGTTTGAAGTAAACAAACTGAACTGGACTGGACTGAACAGCACGAACTGCACTAGACTGATTGCAATACGATATGCAATGCCATACGATATGTAATGTAATGCAATACGACTTTAATTCTGGTAAGATTTCATTTATTAGATGAGAGTATGTATGTGTATACAGTTTTTGTATATTTTATGCATTCCTCTTCTTCTTCTTCTGACATCATCAGAAAATGTTTGATTTTGTAAAACATCATTCATAAATGTAATGATTACATTTAACATATTTATTAATATTCATCATCATAGAGAAGTTATGAATTTATTTGTATTCATAGGAACATGCAACATTTGCTAAATAATTGCAACACACTCAATATATTATAATATTCAAGACTAGCATTTGATTGTGCTCCAAAAGACAAGAAATATTAAGTTTATCTTCAGTTTGTTATCTGAAAATGAAAATGAAAATTTCTGCTTCTTCTTTCAATTCAAATGCCAGATATTAAATAATAATTGAGTTTTAAATTTCAACATTTAAATTATACGAAAATGAGAAATTGGAAAATTTAAAGATGCGTTTCACCGCTGACTATTTTTGTATTGCGTACCGCCTATACTTCTGTACTCTCATACTACATTGTCATTGAATTAGAAAAATAGATTGTAGGGCGGCAAACACAGTGTAGTGCGTGTTAGGAGTAACAAGTAGTCCCCATAGTCTAGTAGGTAGTGAATTGACTTATTAGACTGGAAACCGTGGTTCAAACAACATCTCGAACAAAACGAAATATGAAAAAATATTTCTTTCGGCAAATTCCTATCAACAGTCTTCTGGCGAAAACCCAGCGAGTACAGTAAAAATTGCTATGAAAAGTACAAATAATAAATCTTTTTAATCTGAATGTGTCTGAATTTGTTTTCTATTCGGATTTTACGATAAGGATCCCTTTGGGATAATGGTTTCCAAATTCCAGAGAATATTTTTGAAGTTCTCACTGAGGGATTCAGATCACGCGACAGATCCGATTGTGAACTTTATTTCAAATCAGTTGATTGCCTCCTGCAATCTCGGACTGCTACTATTTAGGCTGAAATAGTGCATGTCTGGCCTAGAACTGTCACTGAGCTATGCCGGTATCAGGATATATTGAATGCATACGTGCGAATATTTTTGACAGTAAAACGATCTTTAGAGAGGGTGTACACCGCTTTTAAGAACTCCGAGTTTCTCTAGAGCTGAAAACGAGATATTCGATGGTTACCCTCGCATGATTTCTTGGACATAGAAACATTTAAAGTAACAATAAAGATGATACACTTGCATAGGACGGAGCAACCGCAAATTCAAATGATTTCTATGGACATTGGGTACTCCTATTACTCAAGAGGTAGTTATAACGATTCGTCCTATGATATTTGCTGTTGATGCTATACTTTCTTGTGGTCAGATGTCCTCCTGCGGAGATTAATTGGCCGATCTAAAGCCTCCTAATTTTGCAAATCGTAAAACTGATGAATATTTTCTCATCTCCTAACCGATTAGAGTCTGGAGTCGCCTAAAAGAATTATCTCTCTAAATTTAACGATTAAAGAGGCAATAGTGGATATATCGGTTGGGCCATCTATCGGTTTAAATTTTAATCATCGGTTATTTCGAATCTGGCAATACTTATGTCATTCTATTCTGTCACAAAATTCAGTATATTATCTCCACTGAATGTAATGAATCGATCTACGCCTGAGCAGCGTTGGGATTTAATGAAAATTTATTTCCAAAAACAAAGACAATTGATCCGAAATTGCACGAAAATGTCGTGCAAAATTTGATCTCAGAGAAGAACCAACAGTGGCTGCTGTATGCAAGTTTATTGCAAAAACTCGTGAAACTGTTTTCATTGTTGATACGCCAAGACGTGAGCGTGCTAGTACAGTGCTCACATCCGAAAATATCGAAGCTATGGCTGAGAGTGTGCCTAAAAATCCATCAGCCTCAACTCGACATCGTTCTCAAGAATTGAATATTTCACGCCCGGTCTCGGTATGACGCTTTACAAATTTCAATTGATTTAAGAGTTGAAGCCGCATGACCATCCGCTTTGTTTTCGCTTCTCTATATGGGCGGATGAAGCTCATTTTCATCTTGGTGGTTACGTTAATAAGCAAGATTGCTATTTGGGGCTTACAACACCCACACATGTTCTTATAGAAGCCAAAGCAGCCATTACGAGTGATTGTTTGGGGCGGCTTGTTGAGCGAAGGCATCATTGGCCCATATTTCTTTGAAAATGAGGACGGCGCTACCATTACGGTCAATGGAGGTACATATCGCACCATGATAATCGATTTTTTTGTCTTCATGGAATTCAGTTGAACGTTGTTTGGTTTCAACAAGATGCTGCAACTTGCCACACATCTCATGCCACAATCGATTTATTGCGTCAAACGTTTGATGACCGCTTAATTAACCAAAATGGTGATGTTAATTGGCCGCCAAGAAGCTGCGACTATATTTATATATCATAACTTATTTTAGTTTAAGGAAACCAATTATTAAAGAAGTTGCCGTAGTCTAGTAGGTAGTGTGTTGGCTTCTTAGACTTAAGGCCACGGTTCAAACCCTAGGTCAGACATCAAAACGAAATATTAAAAAATATTTCTTCGGCTACTTCCTCTCAGCAGATTTCTGGCAATAACTCTGAGAGTGAATAAAATTCTCATGAAAAGTTTCTCAAAAATCTGTCGTTCGGAATCGACTTTAAACTGTAAGTCGCGTCACTCATGTATAAAATTATTTCTTGCATAGCTTTATACGTTTCTTTCAGAAGAATATTTCCTTTATACAATAAACAGGGTATACAGAGGTATAGAATGTTTGATAATTTGGATTATTACAGGGAATTTTATGTTGATTTCTTTTAACTACCTTATTGCAACCATAATTCTTTGAAAATAATTCATTAAAAGAACTGGCATTTGGTCTTCAAGTAATTTTTTTTGTAAAAAATCATATGGCTCTGGTGGCTGTAAATTTTGTATTGCCGCAACAAATAATTGTTGCTTCATGATATTTCTGATATACCCAGTGGTAAATTAGCGATTCTTTTCTATTTACATTTATTTGTGTGGTATTGGTTGGCTTCTTAGACTTAAGGCCACGGTTCAAACCCTAGGTCAGACATCAAAACGAAATATTAAAAAATATTTCTTCGGCTACTTCCTCTCAGCAGATTTCTGGCAATAACTCTGAGAGTGAATAAAATTCTCATGAAAAGTTTCTCAAAAATCTGTCGTTCGGAATCGACTTTAAACTGTAAGTCGCGTCACTCATGTATAAAATTATTTCTTGCATAGCTTTATACGTTTCTTTCAGAAGAATATTTCCTTTATACAATAAACAGGGTATACAGAGGTATAGAATGTTTGATAATTTGGATTATTACAGGGAATTTTATGTTGATTTCTTTTAACTACCTTATTGCAACCATAATTCTTTGAAAATAATTCATTAAAAGAACTGGCATTTGGTCTTCAAGTAATTTTTTTTGTAAAAAATCATATGGCTCTGGTGGCTGTAAATTTTGTATTGCTGCAACAAATAATTGTTGCTTCATGATATTTCTGATATACCCAGTGGTAAATTAGCGATTCTTTTCTATTTACAGTATACCATGTATATATGTATGTACATAATTATGTCTATATACGTTACAATAAGGTGTTAATATTGTTAAACAGTTTTATCTGTAACATTATATGCTGGCATCGTATCAAATTGTAAATGAAATTAATTGGTTTTCTTCGCAAACACCTTCAGCTATTTTCATTCAAACGATATTTAAATAATTAATTAGAAGGTATGTATGTATGTATGTATGTACCTTGTTTAAGTTTAATTGTTAACTAAACTTGTAACAAATTCAGAACACATTTAAAAAAAAAAAAGCATCCTCGGGGTTATTTTGTGGTGTGTTTAAATTTAAATTATTGGTTGGTTGTGTGGTTTGAATTCTTAGAAGAAAGAAAAGTAACAGCTGATCAAATATTTTCTCAATGTACTTTTGTTTTCTTTTTTTCTTTTTTTCTTTTCTTCTGTTTTTGTTTGTTGTATTTATGACAGGTATAAATTACAAATTTTTAAGAAATTTTCCTTACACACGAAAGAAAACTTCTTAAAATTAAGTAAGAAGTGCTTCTATACTCTTTCCTGCAATGTGGTAAAAATTTCCTTAACTTTCGTCGGCATGTATGCTTGTGTTATTAAGAAAACTTTTGCATACATTATACGATTTGTATTCCTTCTTCTAGATTGAGTGTATACTTTGATGTCCTTGAAACTCAATTAGCTATCCTGCCTTTGTTTTAGAAGAGTTTGTGTCACATGATATTTGCCGTGGATCTAATTTTGGAGAGAACGTAGGGTTTTTCTCCCTATTGATACCATCAATTACTCTCCTATTAAATCCTCGTCATCCCATAGCCTTACAGCTCCAGATTAAATTTAGGCTGTTCCACTATTCACCCCCCTTCTTCTATGTTTTTCGACTTTTTGTTGACAATTCGGTGCTGATTTGGAGGTTTTAAACAAAAAAATCCTTCATCGTGTTTTTAACTGCCCTGTTGATCTAAAGCTCATGATTTCATAGTCTAATACCGCTTTCTGCTTTCTGAAGTCGCCGTAGTAAGTAGTATGTTGGCTTATTAGACGTAAGGCCACGGTTCAAAACCCAGGTCAGATATAAAAAGGAAAATATGAAAAACTATTTCTTCGGCGACTTCCTCTCAGAAGATTTCCGACAAAAACTCTGAGAGTAAATAAAATTGCCATGAAAATTTTCTCAAAAATCTGTCGTTCGGTATCGACTTTAAACTGTAGGTCCTGCCACTCGTATATAAACACACACAACATTAGTGGTCTGAGAATCTAAGTCGTTATCCTGACTGAAGGCTTGTAATGACCGATTACGTATGTTATGTAAGTATACGATGTAACATTTAAAATCTGAGTTATATTGATAAAAAATACGTCTCTTAAATAATAATTGTAGCATTCGTTTTATAACAAACGCCATATTTGTTCGCAAATATTTTCCCAATATTTGTAAGGCTTAAAAATTCCTGGAAAATTTTTCCGGTTAAAATAGTGAAATATATGAATATATTGTATTTTAACATACAAATTGTTTGCCAACTGATGGCAAAGAACATGTGATATTATATGTACTGTACATACATTTTCCCAGCGTATATTTATATACGCATACGCTCTTTTTTCTTTGAAGATTTTTCATTAAATCCTGCTTGTGCGTTGTCAGAAGCTGTCAAAATTTCTTGCAATCTTCTGTTTTTTGATACTATTTTCTCTTCAATTGCATCGTCTTCGTCATGGTAAAACTTCACAGCAGAGTAATTTTCAATTTGTTACATGTTTCTTGTAGCACTTGCAACTGAAAAGTATTTCATTTTTATGCTCTAAGCCATCTTAGATGATTGTGGCAAACTAGGTCTGAGCAGCTGTTTGGCCGTAGTTAAGAATATATTTTTAGAGTATCTGAATCAATAATTGGATTATTTTAAATTCAAAAATTATGCAAAGAAGTGTCTTCCACATCAAGAATGAATCAATCTTGTTTTCAAAGGTTTTCAATTAACTTTAAAATAAGATAAGTTTTCAATCTATGACTGACAATGATTGATTGATTGATTGATATCTACTCTATTATGTAATTTTTTTTGCAATGTTTTACCCCAGATGCTATGGTCACGCTAAAGTATTACTTACTATTGCTATTGCCGTTTATTCGGATGTTAATTTCTAGAGACTCCTGATACCCAGATCACACAAATTTTAGAATATCATTTAAACTAATTAAACTTACGGCTCTAAAGTGGATATTGGGACATCATGTGGGTTCACATAAAATACAATAACAGGGTCACAAAAAAAAAAAAACATTAATTCAGCTTCATTTCCATGTAGTTATCTTTCTGGTATTTCTGTAATAGTGGTCATTGCCTGAGTAAAGATCATTGAACGGTCTCTGAAGGAGTTGACAACTGACCCCAATTTTCATCGAAAAATCGTCTTCAACAATGACGTCCGTTTTCGGATGATGGCTACGTGAATAAACAAAATTGTCGAACTTGAGACGATTCCAATCTATATCAGATCCAGGAGCGTCTAATGCATTCCATGAAAATTACTGTGTGCTGCAGGTATCTTCTTTGTATATTTCTTCAAGAACTGGTCAGGTGTCAACGGCAGGCACTATAAGTCAATTATTACTAACTTCTTACTTACTTACTTACTTAATTGCTTAATACATCCCTTCAGTAGGGATTACAACTTAGTTTCTCACACTACTCATGTTGGCATTGGGTATTAATTTTGTACACGAGTGGCGGGATCTAAAGTTTAAAATCGACTCCGAACGACAGGTTTTTAAGAAACTTTTCATGGCAATTTTATTTACTTTCTGAGTTTTTGCCAAAAATCTGCTGAGACACAGTCGCCGCAAAATTTTTTTTCATATTTCGTCTGGCTGTAGATGTCTAACCTTAGCTTTAAATCATGGCCTAACGTCTGAGAAGCAAACACACTACCTACTAGACTTCGTCGAGTTCTTACCGATTTCTTACGGCTTACGTGTTATATTATAAATATCCTGAGCTAGCGATTCGAGAGCATGATCATCTCACATAGAGGAGATGTAAACTGGCGTTCTATCTCGTTGCGATTTGAGCTCGTTAGACTATTTCGTGTGGGGGTTTCTAAGCCACAAACCACAGCTGTTCTCAAAGCTAACATAACCCATGTCATCGATCAATTTTTGCCTGATTTATCTGCTAGAGTGATGGAAGATTGGATATTTCAGATGCGCTCCACCTAGAGAAGCCGTGGCAGGAAGTTTGATAATGGCCTGTTAAGATTAAATTTATTACAAATAAATTATCCCTGATCAATAAAAAATTTATTAAAGCTTGAAGGAAATTGTAAGAAAATATTTTTGTATGGACAAGCTCAGTATAAACTTGGTGCATGATGACAGCTGCCACCGATTAGAGTCATACTACTGCATAAAAAAATATATTGTAGGGCATTATTACACCCAGCTTGATTGTTATTATTTTTGACTTTTTGTTTTATTTCCGTTGTACTCACAGTTGTTGTTTATGTTTGTAGCGCTAACAGTCAATGCTGCTGATATTCCTGTCATTCTTTTTTTTTTTGGATTTATTTACTGAATCTGTGATTGCTGCACATTGCAGATGACATGCTTGAGCAATTTATCAATTGAAACACAGTATTTAGTGATTAGTTTGAGTCTTTTGACGTGTTGACGATGTAATAAATTTTTGCACAACATCAACTCTCTCTAATCTGATAATGGAAAGCAAAAAAAAAAAAATTCAATTTATTTCTACCCTCCACAACATGGAATGGAAAGCATTAAAAAAACAAGATAGTAGTCTTCCCTCATTAAAAAGAATTTCAATAGAAAAACTTTCCAAATAACCTTCTATTATCGTACGCAAAAATTTGTTTTTTTTTTAATAAAATAAATTTATTAACTCAGCTTAAACAACACATATACATATGTATGTATACCCACTCATACATACAAATTTTACATGCAGAACAAGTACTTTCACGGAATGGTTAAACGAAAATTAACCCGAAATCGTATGTGCGGTGTTAATATCGTGCAATATTTCTTTTTTCGTCTGTTTTTTTTTTTATAAAAATTTACTCGAGTGTTAAACCACTGGGGTCAGTAAAGCTGCAAAAAAAACTTTAAATTATGGTTAAACGTATATAATATTTTATACAAACGGCAGTAACCAAAACAAAAAAACTAAAAATTGTTTGTTGCCATTTTTGTTTGTTTTTTTTGTTTTCAAATAATAACAACAACTAACATGTTAAACTCACAGTTATTGTATGCATTAGTCCATGATTACTACATGGTTTCACGAAACGGCTTACAGCTTACTAGCATGAACACACCATACCAAACCATTCACGGAAGATTGTCAACATTTTTTTTTTTTTGAAATCATAAATGGATGTTGGAGGTAAACAATTGTGTTAAGAGCTGCTGTTACTTCCGTTGTGCATGCATACATATATACATACATATATTGTATGTATATTACAATAACAAATACATCAACAACAACTTATCCCTACTCTACTGTAAAGACCTTTACGGACGTGCATATAAATTGTTGGCTGAACGCCGAACAAAGTTACGTTTATGTCCTGACATTAGGTGATGAATTAAAATTTCAATTTCATGGCAGGAATTAAGGTTTACAAAGCAACGACCAAAATTTAAGCATCTGTCTTAACAAGACTTTCCTAATGTAAACTAGACAGAGGAAAAATTAATAAAAGATACGAACAACATTGAGTTCTATGGAAAGAATTTTGCTTACAATATATCGACGCCTCCGTTCATGACATTCTAAGTCGAAAAAGTGTGTTTTGAGTTATGAGCTCTCAAAGTTTTCACGCGATATACGGCTATATGTGTATTCTAAGTAGATTTTTCCCTATAACTTCGGAACTGATCGGCGCATCTTAACCAAATTTTGACAGTACACTTAGAACGTTATAGAATGGAGGCGTCGATATGCAACCATTGAAGATATTTTATTCTAAAAGAAATCTGAGAGGATGTAACAGGGGTACTTTCATGTAATTGGTCATTACAACACTTTAACCAGCATTACGCCCAAGCTTCTCACACCACTCATGTTGTTGGTGTTCATTTTATTCATGACTGGCGGAATCTGCAGTTTAAAGTTGACCCCGAATAAAAGATTTTTGAGGATCTTTTCCTGGCAATTTTACTTATCCACAGAGTTTTTGCCAGAAATCTGCTGAGAGGATGTTGCCGCATTTCTTTTTATAAATCGATTTTACGTGATTTTTGGGCTAGGGTTTGAAGCACGGCTTCACGTCTAATAAGCTGACTGACTGTCTACTAGACTGCGGCTACAGTCTCTTTAATTTCAGTTTTATCTTCAGAGAACTAATGTTTATCATACCTTCTGACCAAGATTCACCCCGTTGTGGGCGCATTTGTGCCTCATGGATTGCACGAGGATTTTCTTAGGCATTCAAATGGAAATTTGTTTCATCAGAAAAGATGAGTTTTTTTTTCCAAAAATTGTCATCGTCATGGAACGTATTGACGATGCTTTTCATAGTTTGTTGGTTTAAGCTGCTGAGTAAGGAGAGTTTTTCACGCATGAAGCTGAAGGACTTTTCTCAAAATTTGGGAACGTTAGTGTTTCTTAAAACATAAACTTGTTGAGAGCGGTGGTGAATTGATGTTTTTGCGTTAGTAGTATTGCTTTCAAGCGGTACAATTAGTTTTTCGAACAGTAGTCGTACTGTGCCTTACTGGCCTTTTTAACCATTTTCATAAAGGAGTTTAGATTGTCTCCGATCCCTAACCAAGAGGGGAGTGATGTCCAAATGCATGGCTTCGAATTGGCACTTACTCACCATACGTGATCCATGATGTGCCTATGCCTGTCATGTGGTGGCATTATTGTGCGTGCTGGCGTTAGTAGACGCATTGTTTCCATTCGTGCGTTGATCACCATAGGGTATGCTGTCATGTCAAAACAGCAGCTAACTGGGTCAATTTCTTCAAATGGTTGGCACATGAGATGCACTTTCTTCTTAGCATTTCCACGACCCTCAAGCAAATAGTCTAGCACACACCCTACTACCTACGTACTACTAGAATATCAAGGATTCCCTGGTATTTCAAAAAGTACTTCAAACATTAATTTTAAATTGAATTTATAAAGGGTCCGCCAAATAACTTTTTTTTTGCAAATGCCTTAAAAAAAACTACTTAATATTTTCTCAAATTTCTTTTTTTATTTGAAAGTACAATCCTTCCGGTTAATAATGGAAAATAATTTCATTCAAATGGCTGCCTCGGCTGGCCATGCAGTAGCCTACACGATCGCCTCAATTTTTAAGCACATTATCGATTGTGTGCAGCTGTATTTCAGCAATGGCTTCACGAATATTGTCCTTTAAAGCGTCGATTGTCTCTGGCTTGTCGGCGTAACACTTATCTTTGACGACACCCCACAAATAATAGTCCAACGGTGCCAAATCGCAGCTCCGAGGTGGCCAAACGACATCAGCTCTGCGGCTGATAATGCGATCTTCAAAAACAGGGCGCAAAACATCGAGTGTAGCTTCGGCTGTGTGGCACGTAGCGCCGTCCTGTTGAAACCAAATGTTGCCAATATCCTCCTTAATTCAATTAATTAAATGACTCTAATTTTTCAATTAGAGTCAGTCATGATTATTTTCTAAAATACGTAGTTTTGAGTCTTGATGTGTTAAAAAAATGTATGGATTGTGCATTAATAGAAGTTAGGGTAGTACAGACACCCAACATCATTCCGCCAATTTTTAGTTAAGAATACAAATTCGCATAACAATGATGCCTGTATGAATTACTTTTCATCACACTGTATTTTCGTATGGAATATATTAAAAAAAAACTTTCATAACACGAGTAAAATACATGCATGTTCGCCTGCACCGTGTACTTATTAAGTATCTTCTGTGTATCTGTGCTTGTTCTTGTGTGAGTTTAAGCATTATTTTTGGTGAAAATCACACTTCGAAATATTAAATTGCACTTCTAAGGGAAAACCGATTTTCTATGGAAATTATTATACGAGATTGCACAAGTAAATGCAGTTATAAGATGGGTAACTAGATGAGTAGCTGGCTGGCTATATGGTTGAATGGAAGGTGAATACATAATTGCATCTGTATCTGGTACAAGTTATTGAATCGCTGATTAAATTTTGTGGTTATTGGTAATGTGCTCGATTACAGGTAAAGATTTCATTTCATTGGCATGGAAACTTTAGACTGTCGATTGCTGTGTTGGTCTATTGCCTTTTGCTGGATACAAATCGAATACCATTTTCCCAAGTTGTTATCATCTGTAATAATAATGAAGATGATGCTAAACAGCTTATTTAATAGAATATAAGGTGAGAGAGAGAGAGTTGTTTTTTTGTATCCTATTTCTTAAGCTTGTAAATGGAACTGCATCAATAGTAGTTACATGAAATGGTGTTTCTAATGCATAAACTAGGCAGTTCAGAGTAGAGTTCAAACAAATCTTTTGTTGTTCCTATTAAAAACTAAGGAGGATTAAATATAAGCATGTGTGGTACATAATATTTTTATTAATTTGGAAATGCTTAGGGAAGCATATTTTGTGGAGAGCTGGTACTAGCTCTTTTGGCTAGTAATTGTTATTTTGCAGCTGTTGCCGCCGTAGTCTAGTAGGTAGTGTGTTGGCATATCAAACATGAGGCCACGGTTCGAATCTCAGGTCAGAAGTCTCCAACACAAACGAAATATTAAAAAAATATTTCTGCGTCCACTTCCCCTCAGTAGATTTCTGTCAAAAACTCTGATAGTAAATCAAAATTGCGATGAAAATTTTCTCAAAAATCTGTCGTTCGGAGTCGACTTTAAACTGTAGGTCCAGCCACTCATGTATACAAATTAACTCGCACAACTTGAGAAACTAGGTCGTAATCCTGACTGAAGGGTTGTAATGACCAATTACGTTACGTACGTAACATAAGTGTTGTGAGAAGCTAGGTCGTAATCCTGACTGCAGGGTTGTAATTACCAATTATGTACGTATGTATGCCAATAAATTTGTGGCAATAATGACTTTTTCCATTTCATTTTCTTTTATAATTACGGCATCTCGTATCCAAGAAAATTCTGAATCATTTAATCGTGTGAACTGCTGTCATTTTTGTACATATGGATTGAAGTCGTTGCCTTTGAATTCTTTTTGATATTAAGTTCATGAAAATTTCCATGAAAATGTAAACCGAAAGCATTATTGTTGTGTTGTTGCATGTTGTCGCCATTTCAACGATGTGGTTGTAGATGCAGACGATTGTAATACAAAACCATGGTCTTTATTGCCCAAGAGTTGCTTTCGTTAGAATTGTATTGAGTTGATTGTATTTTTTTCTGCACATTCGTTTCCAGGAATTTTGGAATAAGGATTACAGTTTCAAAAGTTCAATTTAATTGAACTGTTAAAGTAGGCTTTCAAATGGCAACAACTATTTCCTTAGAATTCCAATTACGATTTTCTCAATAATGTTCACGATTACATTTCAATTTTCATTTGGTTAATATAGGGTGGTCCATTTAAAAGTTTAAATTTAAAAATGCAATAACATAAAAACTGTTTAAAATTTTTCCAAATTTAGTTTCTTGTAGTGAAATACAATTGTTCCGGTTAGAAATGGAATATTATTTCATTAATAAGGCTGCCACAGCTAGTCTCACAGTACCTCATTCGATCGGGCCAATTATCGTGCACTTTTTCGAGTGTGTGAGGTCGTATCCCGGCAATGGCATCACACATGTTGGCTTTCAAATGATTAATTGTCTCTGGTTTGTCGGTATAACACTTTTCTTTAACGGCAACTCACAGAAAATAGACCAACGGTATCAAATCGCATCCTCTTGGCGGCATCTTTGACATCTCGATTGTGGCATAAGATGTGTGGCAAGTTTCTCCATCCTGTTGAAATCAAACATCATTTACATCAATACCATGGTAAGCAAGTAAAAAAAAATCGGTTATCAGGGAGCGTAATGTCTCTCCATTGACCGTAATGGTTGCGTAATGTCTTCATTTTCAAAGAAATATGGGACAATGATGCTTCCACTCCTAAAGCCGGACCGAACAGTTACTTGTAATGAGTGCATTGACTTCTGTATGACCACCTGTGGGTTTTCTTATTAAAGTACTCAGGAGGATGAAAATAAGCATCATCCAAAAAGATGTTATTTTCGATGTTATATCGACATCTCGTTCAGTTTCTCGTAGGCCCGATAAATTCCAACCTCGATTCATTATGTTCAGCGAGATACATATATACATAATTGGCCATTACAACCCTTCAGTCAGGATTACGGCTTAGCTTCTCACACCACTTATGTTGTGTACGTTAATTTTATACGTGAGTTGCGGGACCTACAGTTTAAAGTCGACTTCGAACGACATATTTTTAAGAAACTTTTCATGGCAGTTTTATTTACTCTCAGAGAAATAAACTGAAATCTGCTGAAAGGAAGTCGCCGAAGAAATATTTTTTCATATTTCCTTTTGAGGTCTGACCTGGTGTTTGCACCTCGACCTTACGTCTAATAAGTCAACACACTACCTACTAGACTACGGCGACTTCAGCGGAGATAATATATTGAATTTTATGACAGAATAGAAGTATTGCCAGATTGGAAATAACCGATAGTTAAATTTAAATTGATAGATGGCCCACCCTATGTATTGAATCCTCGAAAGTGAAGTGCTTTGTAACAGCCTTAATGGTATATTTTACAAAGAATTTTAAAATATTAAACAGATCAAGCGTCCAAAAATTAACCTTAAACGATGACAGACATTTCCTGACATGCAAAGTTCATTTTGAAAATGAAAATATATGACGATGGCAAAGTGCATTATTGGTTTTGTTGCCTCCTGTTATTTTTTTTATTAATTTTTCCCCCATAAATGGCATAAAAAACGTCCTAGAAGAGTTTTATTATAACCAATGTGCGTATGATGTTGATGTGTTGATTATGTTAACGGTGATGCATTGTTGTCAACCATATTTTTTCATTTCCGCTATTTTCCATATTTAACAACAACTACACACATACATGCACATAATTTTTCTAATATTTTCTTATAACACAACTACAAGCATGACAACAAACTCTTTTTCCATTCTTTTTCCCCATTTGGTTACTCCAAAAGCATGGTACAGAGAGAGTAATAAAAATTTACTCTATTTCGTCTCACTACATACTAACATGATCATATTTCTTGAATTTTTACTATTAGAAATAATTTTTTCTTTCACTTTTTTTGTTGTTGTCGTTTTGTTACAATACTATATACATTCTTACTTAATGTATCTGCTGCATCTTAATAAATGTGAAAATTTTCATAATATTTTACAATGTACGTCACCGAACAACTCGAATTTACTCGAAATGTAAAACTCGAACATAAAAATTTTTATAATACACGCGTTACGAAATTTATGACTTTCATTTTGAATGATAAAAAATTATTATTGCTAAAGAAGAAGAAGAATGCCAGGCGAGAACAAAAAAAAAACATACAACAATTCTAAATTGAAGTGCAACAAGACAGCAGAGTCATAATAAAAATGATTTTTGTAGAGGCTTAAGACGACTTTAGATTGCACTTGCTTATGAGATATTTTAATGCCTTACAGTTTACAAGTATGATGGTCGGATGGTTTATTTTCATCACACAAAACGGACATGTTGCCTTCGAAATGATTCCTATTCTGAACGAACGGTATTTGAGTTTACAGTGCATTGTCAATAGGCTGGTTGCTGACCTCAAGTCATTTAAATCTCTTCATATTGTAGTTTCCTACAAACAATTTAGATTCAAATTTACCTCTCTTTATCTTCTCTTCTGCTGATTAGACTCTTAAAAACATGTTTTTCCTTTCTATATAGAATGGTTCTGATCCAAACAGCGGGTTAAAGGCTCAGCAATCACGCTTAATCGCCCTTTCATTGCCGCCAATTTAAACGTGACTTGGAACCCCGCAGAATGTAACCTTATTTTCCTTGCCAAGCTGAATTAGCTGTCATAGTATTTTAGGTTTAACTTTATGAGAGCCGAGTAATCGGTTGACGACCTGACTGCCTCGTAGCCTGGCAATCTTCCGTTTTTTTTACTTTTTGTTCACGATGAATGCAGCACATCTTACGATGGCATAGGCGGCTGCTATGTTTCGACATAGTCTATGAATATTTCATTACAGGGCTGAAAACTCCTGCATCTGTCCATTTTTATGTATTTATTTTTATTTTATACAGCATACACATACATAGTCAGGACTACGACCTAGATTCTCACACCACTTATGTTGCGTGTGTTAATTTTATACATGAGTGGCGGGACCTACAGTTTAAAGTCGCCTCAGAACGACAGATTTTGGAGAAACTTTTCATGCCAATTTTTTTTTTACACTCAGAGTTTTTATCAGAAGTCTGCTGAGAGGAAGTCGCCGAAGAAATATTTAATTTCACATCTAGTTGGAGATGTCTGGCCTGGGGTTTGAACCAAAGCCTCATGTTTAATAAGCCAACACACTACATACTAGACTACGGCGACTAAATAGCAGATTCTTTAAAAGAGTATGTAACATCTAGGATACTACATTCACTTTTGTTAGTATGTCTGGTTGCAGAGTATTGACCAAAATCACTAGGGCTACTAGCTTTGTGAAGGGGACAGATAAGGATCAGTTAGCCACTCCATTTATTAGATCACGGACACTTCTGATGATTCCTGTATTATGACCGTAGATTAAAAAAAAAGTGTGTTAAATTCGCAGACAGAGATACGTTGGCGTAAGTGCTGCTGTATTGAACACACACTCAGACAATCGCGGATGCTATGCTTAGACAGATATACGCTGGCGTAAGTGCTGCTATATTGAGCACACATTCAGACAATGGCGGATGAAATGCTTATATAGAGATACATCGGTGTACGTGGTGCTATATTGAGCAAACACTCAGACAATCGCAGATGATACTAGCCAGAATGGCCTTCTACTGGAACCATTTTGGACCAGAAATCCGTTAGCATACCCGCCTGTACATGAAGAAAACATATCGAATATGAATTCAGGACTAAATTGGATTGACATAAAGCGAGTGGCAAATGAAAAGGACAATTTACAGTCCTATATTCCTTACATATATTACAAGAAAATTTATGTAATTTGCAAGAATAAATCCCTTCAAAGGGTGAACAAAACCTTGGGAATATAATTGTCACCTCCAGAACTTGGTAATCAACCAACCAACACAAATTGTGTACAGCACTCTTTAATTTACTATTTATGTTGTGATGCTCCGGTTCATGTAAATTTGTTCTCTGCACGATACATTGGAACTCTTGAGAATAATATGAATATTTCACTTTGTTTATCGCATTTTGTTGTTGTTGTTGCTTTTTTTGTTTGTTTTTTATTTTGCTTTTCATAGCTGTTGCAGTGTTTTTATGTAGAACTATCACTGATGTTGCATGCATCTCAAAGAGCAGCAACAATAGCAGTGGTAGAGTAGTCATCTTATTGTTGCACAAATAATGTCAGGGAAATGACTGAAAGTCAGAAATAAAAAAAGAAGAAGAAAAAAAAACGAAACAAACTTCTCATACATCATTCACAATCAGTAAGCAAATTGTAAGCAAGAAGAGTTAAAATTTTTATAGCAGGAACAACAGCAGGAACAGTAGCAGGAGCAGCATTAACAGTAGCTGAGCTGAGTAACAAACGGAAATGATACATCACAATACAATTTTGATTTGACTGTGAAATCTTTTATTAAAATTCATATTTCATGTATACATGCTTGCTATATTGTATTGTATTGTATTGTATTGTATTGCAGAATATTTAACGTTGATGTTTTAATTTTTTTTCAGTTTTTTTTTATACAATATTTCCTTACAATTCCATCTAATAAAACACCATTTGCGATTGGTTGGACAGACAGTTATACACATACACACATACAAACACACACACACTCATTGTCAGTCGCATACAATTTTATCAAAGAAAGTAATACAGAATGAGGAGAGCTTGTTGTACAAGGAAACAATATTGTTGTGCGACGACACAGGAGTACAGGTAATATTAAAACGACGAATGTTATTTATGATTTATGCAAATTGTCGTTTATTAAAAAACAAAAAAAAAAACAAAAACGTAGGAAAAAAACTAACAGAAAATTATGAAAGTATTTGCAACAAATTATACGTAGCAGTTGTCATTGTCTCCCCCTTTTTGCTTTGGCAAATGGGTCGTATGCACATTACGTACATACATTTGTATTGTGTTAAAATGATAGAAAATTTAAACAATTTTTATTCTATAAATTTCATTTTTTAAATCATTTTTTATTATTTGCTTCACCTTTGCCATTTACGATGACACTACAACCTTTCAATCAATTTAGAAAAAAATTTTTAAAAACGATTACTGACTGTGGATTCGAAGATCGTAATTTTTCAATAAATTAATTTATTTCCTTCTAATGTGTTCTTTATTAATTTAGATTTAATTACACTCTTTAATTTAACACAATCTACAGGGTGGGCCACATTATCGGTTTAAATTTGAATCATCGGTTATTTTGTAACTGACAATACTTATGTCATTCTATTCTGTCAAAAAATTCAGTATATTATCTCCACTGACTGTAATGAATCGATTTACGCCTAAGCAGAGTTGGGATTTATTGGAAATTTATTTCCAAAATAAAGGCAATTGATCCGAAATTGCACGAAAATGTCGTACAAAATTTGGTTGCACAGAAGGACCAACAGTGGTATATGAAAGTTTCTTGCTTTCTTGTTTATTGCGCCAAAACGTGAGCGTGATGGTACAGTACGTACACTGCAAAATATCGAAGCTGTGGATAAGAGTGTGCGTGAGACTTCATCAACATCAATTCGTTATCGTTCTCAAGAATTGAACATTTCACGCTCTAGCATAGATTTTTTCAAAAAAAAAATCTTTTCGGATGAAATTCATTACATTTCATTTTCATCTTGGTGGCTACATTAATAAGCAAACTTGCCGTATTTCGAGCAAAAAAAAACCACACGTGGTCTTACAGCAGTCAATGCACCTATTACGAGTAACTGTTTGGTGCGACTTGTAGAGTGGTGACAGCATTGGCCCATATTTCTTTAAGAATGGGGATGGCGCAACCATTACAGTCAATGGCGGTGCATATCGCACCATGATAACCGATTTTTTTTGGACCTGATCCTCATGATATTGATTGAATGGTGCACACTTGCCACACATCTTATCCCGCAATCGATTTATTGCGTCAAACGTTTGATGGCCGTTAAATTAGCCGAAATGGTGACGATAATTGGCGGCCAAGAAGCTGCGATTTGACACCGTTGCACTATTTTCTGTGGGACGCCGTTTAAGAAAAGTGTTTTGCCGACAAAGCAGAGACAATTAAGCATTTGAATGCCAATATTCGTTATGCCATTGCCGAGATACAAACCCATACACTTGAAAAAGTGCTTGAAAATTTATCCAATCCAATGAGGCACTGAGAGGCCAGCCGCGATAGCCATATTAAAGAAATAATATTTCATTTCTAACCAGAACAATTGTACTTCATAACAAAAAAAAAAAAAATGGATTCGAATAAACGGTTTGAAACCGTTTTTGTTTAATTGCATTTTTAAATTTAAACTTTTAAATGGTCCACCCTGTATTAACAAGATTTCAAACATCCGAGCATATAAAACGACCACGTTAATGTATAGCAATTTTTATTACAAATGTCTGGTAACGTAACCTTCAGCTTTAATTGTTTTTAATTCATTGGTAACGTCGAGAACCAATGTAACTGTTTCTAAGTAGTTTTGTTCTTGTAATATAATTTTTGTTTATTCCTTTTCCCCTAATTGCTTGGTTGTTTATTTTTAATGTCTTCAAAACTTCGGTGATATCATAATAGATCATACGCTGCTAAAATGTTTCTTGTATAAGTATACCAAGTTCAGTCTTATCATCTACATAAACTGGAGGTTTTTATTTTTCAAAAAAGTTGAAAAGTAGGTTATTTAAACAAATTTGTTTAAAAAATTAAGTGAACAACACAAGTAATAAATTATCACCCAAAAACTTTTTAATTCAACTTTTACATAAAATTTGTTTTCACTCGTACATCATTCACCCAAGTGTGTATCGCTAGAATTTCGCAAAGGATATCCTGCACATATGTATGTAAGTGATCTATCATGTACGGATGTATGGTTTATACACATTATATACTCGCTGTATAATAAAAATTGGGATAAGAATATGCTTACATCTGCTGTAACAAATAAAATTTTTTCCTTCAAAATCCTTTTCCAAAAAAATGTGTAAAAAAGACAATCAACATATCAAACTTTTATAGAACATTCAACATTTGAATGCTCACCTTAACATCTCAAGACCACAAGAACAACAACAACAAGAAAAAGGAAAACTTAATTTTCCAATTACAATAACAATAGCGAATAGATTATGCGGTCCGTTAAAGTAGTGCATCTTTTGAGGTCAATCAGCTATTAACGATGCAAATTGATAGGGGACTACAAAATTTATTCAACAAAAAATTCCTTTCGCTTGATGGCAATGGCGGCAACAACACTAAATTATCATTGAAAATCAACCTCAACTAACTCACACTTACATACACAGGCATTTACACACACAGGCAAATAGATAAGAGCCCCCATGCAAAATTAACTTCGAAATATTTAGTCAGCCACAAACGTGGCAAATACTCAATTAGTCTTCAGGTTGAGCTGCTTTTCTTTTTTCTCTTTTCGTTTTATTTTCTTCAGCATTTCAAGGTGGTAGCGGTGGTAGAGCTCATGTCACTTAGTGGTGGATAAGACTCAAGGAAATTCTAATGACAGCGAGTAGCATGAACTATTTGCATTTGAAGTCATTGAACCACATGTAAAGTAAATCGCACTTGGGAATCCAAGTGCTGCAGCTTGATTTCGTGCTAATAACAGAGATTTAAAAGAGTTGAGGGGTACTGAAAAATTTTAAACAAAACGATTTAAATAATTTGAGCCATCCATGAGAGGCTGAACCTACAATTTAAATACGACTCCGAATGAACGCTTTTTGTAATCAGTTTTTCAGTATGGAACTATAAAAAGGGAAGATTATATACTTCTAAACGTCTGTTTTACAGTAAGATTTTCCAAATTGAAAGCCAACCGAATTGTGGTCTATAAGCAAACCGAACGCGACATTAAGTACTTTTGAGAGAATAAATGAATTAATTATGCCCTACACTATCACATCGTATGCAGGATGTATTATTCTTGTACAATAGTTTGTAACACCTTAAAATGAAAAATCCATTGTATGGTTTTCAGTTGTATTGAACGACTTTAAATATTTTTTTGTAAATAAATACGAGACCACATGTTCAGTAAAATATCGATCCAAACACATCTACGAAATGCAAGAGCTGAGAAAAACATCGCCGCTGTCCGTGAAATTGTGCTAGAGAATCCATGGCAGTTGATGTCGTTGTGCTCACAAGACCTCGTCTATTCGTAGACCACATCTTGTCGAATATTGCGCCGTGTCTTGAATGTGTACCCGTGCAAGATTCAACTGACCCAGGAACTGAAGGTAAACGATCATAAACTACGACGAGTATTCGTAGAATGGGCTCTAGCAACAGGCACTAATTTTCATCGAAAAATCATGTTCAACGATGAGCTCTATTTATGGATGAATAGGTACATGAATGCAGAAAACTATCAAATTTGATATGATACCAATCCAAATAAGAAAAATTTTTTTTATTCATGTGAATTTTCTTTTCTTTCATAGAGAACAAGCCACCACTGTCAACGGCGAGCACTATTCGTCGATGACTATCAACTTCTTTTGGATTTTTTTGTATGATCGTGATACCTATGACATGTGTTTTCAATCTGAAAGTGTTACAAGCCATACAACTCACGCCAATTTAGGTATTCCGTACGAGCGATTTAAGGGCATGGTCAGCTCATGTGGATGATGTGAACAGACGCAAAGGTTGGATGGTTGTGCTATTTGGCCCCATCAGACATTTTCCTAAGTTGCTGGTGTAAGCCACTCAAACCAACCTCAAATTCAATCTGTTTATGCGCCAGAAGTCTAGTAGGTAGTGTGTTGGCTCATTAGACGTAAGGCCGCTGTTCAAACCCCAGGTCAGACATCAAAACGAAAAATGAAAAAATATTTCTTCGGCAGATTTCTGGCAAAAACTCTCAGAGTAAATAAAATTGCCATGAAAAGTTTCTCAAAAATTTGTCGTTCGGAATCGACTTTAAACTGTAGGTCCCACCACACATGTATGAAATTAACGCACACAACATAAGTGGTGTTAGAAGCTAGGTTGTAATCCTGACTGAAGGTTTGTAATGGAAAATTATGTATTATGTATGTATGCGCCAAAGTAATGGAAATTTTTACATTTTTATAACCTTTAAGACATGGAGAATTTTTGGTTCGTAAGTCTCATACAATAAACGAAACTTTTTCTAAACCTACATTGCTGTGTAGGATATCATTTGGTTAGACTTGAGCGACAGTTACGAGTTATCGAGTTGTTTGAAAGGTTTTCTTGTAGTGACATAATCATCAGCCTCATCAACACTAATTGATAATGATTAAGGAAATGCAAGTTAAACTGGAGGTAAGTTGATTCGTACCTCTTACGAATGCATACATACACGCGTACATATGAGACACATGCAGTAGAATACAATGACGAAAGAACAACTACATTGCTGCAACACACACACACACACATACAATTCTAGAAATATAAGCATCGTGGTAAGTGGTAAATACTATAAATGAAAAAGGTACTCGAGTTAAATGCTGGCATTTTGTCAGCATTAAATTATGTTGCATAGCATTTATCCTTATGCATACGGTACAACAAGCCCAAAGAATATAACCAACAACGCCTCACAATATAATACACAATACAATGCAATAAAATAAATAAAAAACAACAACAACAAAATGAAATACAAAAAAGAACTACTTGCCACCTTTAAAAGCATCTTTTGTATTGAGTCAAGCAGCGGCAACACCATTGAAAGTGCGTTGAGTTGCGAAAATTACTATTTTTCACAAGCTGTTAAGATTTATACACAAAATTTTTATTTATTTTTTGGTTTTTTATTTAATTTTCAGTTGCTTTCTTTTCTATTCCTGTCTGTCTAACAGATCGCTTTAGTGGCATTTTATTTTTTTCCATATTTCCGCTTTTTTTTTTAATAAATCTAAACAAGACCCCATGCACTTTTAGCTTAACAGCCGTTTTGCAACATCAAGTAGATTTTCTGTTACTTCACTGTACTTTTAATAAAATATTGTACGATTGTATGATACGATTGTTTGTGTATGTGTTTGTGTGTTAAAGATAAAAGCTTTAAAGACAGTTATCAGGTACAGTAGTACACAATCAGTAAATTGTTATTTATAGAGGATGCACAATGGTCCTCAGCTAAAATCTTAGCTGAGCGGATGGGATAGAAAATAAAGAAATAATGCCGTATTTTAAAATCAAATAGACAGAGCATGACAGTGATTCTATTCCATATTTTGTTAATGAGCAATTTAAGTGGTGAGCAAAGCTGATAGAGAGCTTATATCGACTGTAGAATTTTTCTATGGCCTATGAAATAAGTTTTGTAAAAAAAATTTGTAAAAATTGTTGAACTCTTCGTTACGTCAATTAGCAGAATAACTGAACTGTAAGTCTCCTTTACAGAGAAAGCGATGAATAAAACGTTACCTCTTGTCGCACATTGAAGTCGCCGTAGTCTAGTAGGTAGTGCGTTGGCTTATTAGACGCAAAAGACTGGGTTCGAGCCCCAGGCCAGGCATCAAAGACAAAATACAAAAAGTATTTTTTCGGCGACTTCCTCTCAGCTGATTTCTGGCAGAAACTCTGAGAGTAAATCAAAATTGCCATGAAAAAGTTTCTCAAAAATCTGTCTTTCGGAGTCGACTTTAAACTGTAGGTCCCACCACTCATGTATAAAATTAACACACACAACATAAGTGGTGTGAGAAACTAGGACGTTGTACAATGGATCAATTCGACCTCCGGGTACTGTACTTGTCTTAATTGACAAGTACACGTCCTCTAACCTAACCTAAGCTGTCGCACATTACGGCTGGATTATCGTCGTTACAATTATAATGAAGTTTCAATCAAGTCAAAAAGCATAAAAGCGGTATATGTACTTCCGAATATATGGCTTCTGTTAGTTAAAATGTGTCGAATAATCCAAATTTCATGGTGTTCTTACTTACTGGGCTTATTTTTCAGTTCATTTGCATTCTCAGCGCCATCCCTGCTACTACAACTTAAAGCCGATGTAATTATGTTGATTGGATGCAACATGCTTTCGATATTGATTTTGCGAAGAAAATTTTGTTGAGGAATGAATGTAGTCGACGTAGTGTAGTAGGTAATGTTTTGGCAAAACGAAATAAATTTTTTTTTTGGCGACCGCCTCTCAGCATATTTCTGGCAAAAACTCTGAGTGTAAAAATAAAATTGCCATGAGAAGTTTCTCAAAAATCTGTAGTTCGGAGTCGAATTTAAACTGTAGGGCCAACCACTCATGTATAAAATTAACACAAACAACATAAGTGGTGTTAAAAGCTATGTTGTAATCCTTACTGAAGGGTTGCAAGGATCAATTATGTACATATGTAAGTGAATCAAGTATATTTCTCTCTCGGTGATTAAAAGGCAACAAGCAAAATTGTTGCATATGGGAATTGGAAAATTAAAATATAATTGTAAGTAAGCCACACCAAGCGGGAAAAGTGACTGATTTGTGCGCATTAGTGCGCATTAGTTCGAAAGTGGCATTGGGCCATAGTTTCAATTCAAAGCGCAATGATTGCCCACTTTCTTGGCCTCCAAGTGATAATGAATTGGGAACTGAATGGTTAGAGATTTCAAAAAAATTTTTGATTTTATTGCATAGGGAATTTCCAAAAACAAAAATTTCATGTTTCGTAAACTTCAATTGGTCACTAAGATGTCGTGATTTGGCATCGTTAGCGTACGTTCTTTTTGTTGGACTACGTTACAGGCTTTATTTTCATGAATAATCAACTAATGTTGGAATATACAAAAATCAATATTCGTCAAGTTATATCCTTGATATCAACCGAAATGTAAGAAAAAGTTACCGAAACCTAACTCTGTTGGGTTGAACGAATCCAAATGAATGACATCGTATGTCGTACGTAATGCCAAAGACCAAATGGACCATGTTGTTTTTACCATTGAAGCCGAAAAATTGAAAAAGCCCTATCCCTCAGTTTCAAGGGGAAAATATAACCAACCATATATCAACAACCTTATTCATTTAGGTCTTTGTCTCATCCTTAACTTATTCGAATTTGGTTTTTGAAGTTTTTGCTTTAGTAAGTGTGAAGGAAAATGCCCGCTGCTTTTTTTATTTTCTGGTCACCCTAGTCATTTGTGTGGTTGTTGTTATCGTCTGTGGGGGTTCAGGGTATCAGCTGTATTCAGGCCTTAGAATTTTTATTTTGTAGTCAATTACATGTAGCCATCGCAGTCTAGTAGTGTTGGTACGACACGACACGACATAAGAAACATTTTTTTTCGGAGACTGCCTTTTAGCAAATAATCTCTTGCCATGTAAAAGTTTCTTAAAAATATGTTGGTGGGAGCTGACTTTAAACTCATGTATACAATTAAGTTACAACATAAGTGGTGTGAGAAGCCAAGTCGTAATCCTGACTGAAGGATTGTAAAGACAAATTATTTATGTATGTATGTATGTAGTCAATCACATGAACAATCTTACCATTTAGTGTAGGTATTAGATATTTACGTTTCTACAAATCAAAAAAAAAAAGTAAATAAACATCGTTTAATGATTTTCGAGTCTTGGGGAAGAATTCATTTCTTTTACTTATTGATTGAAAAATATTCTTTGTACCGAATCATCTCAGGGCTTTCATGCGTAAGACTCTGAAATGGTATCTTTGAAGTTCGGAAGATTTCTTCTATATATTGTAAGGTAATGCCAATAGAATTTTAGATATAATTTTTCATACATAATTGCCCATTACAACGCTTCAGTCAGGATTACGGCCTAGCTTCTCACACCACTCATGTTGTGTGTGTTAATTTTATACATGAGTGGCGGGTGCTACAGTTTAAAATCGATTCCGAACGACAGATTTTTAGAGAAACTTTTCATGGCAATTTTATTTACTCTCAGAGTTTTTGCCAGAAAGAAATATTTTTTCATATTTTCGTTTTGATGTCTTACCTGGAGTTTGTATTCGGGCCTTACGTGTAAGTCTAATAACACTACCTACTAGACTACGACGGCTTCAGTCACAGTGCTATCAAATAAGCTTAAGGCTCGGTAATTGTATATTTGAAGTTGGAAAGATTGTGAGGTAATACTAATAGAATTTTAGACTTATGTGTTACTGAAGCAGGGCGATAGAAAGAATAAGAGTCTTTGTTGTCAGTTCGTAAAATAAAATTCATCGTAAGATATTACATTGACATCGTATGGTAAATTGTGCTCAAGTTCATAAAGGAGTTAAGGAGTGGCATCTACCTGTTGAAAAAAACTACCAAACCTGCATTGAAAGTTCAGCATTTAGTTTTGCTGCTTGTCGATGAAAAAAATAAGGGCCGTTCTAATTTGTTTAGGTTGCAAACGACTATGGATTGTATTCGTTGTGAAATGAAAAATCTTCAGTATGGTCGCTAAAAAAATTTATAATATTTATTGGAATGGCAATTAATTTTAAAAATTGGATTCTGTATTTGAATTTAAAGTTCTTTGGTTTTCATATCATATTCAAAGATTAAAACTATAATTTAAATATAATAAATAAAGTTCCATCGTGCAATTTATACTCTTCTACTCTTCTACTATTTCCTTTATATTTTAACAATTCAGCTGCTGTGTTTTTTTTTTTGTTACGATTACGTTTTCGTTTTGCGTTTCCGTTTCTTTTTAGCTTTAAACACAAAGGTGGCATCAACTTTCAAACAACTTGCTCGCGTCCGCATACAAAGTAACTTAATGTTACAAGGCTGGGCTCTAAAGAAAACGAGTAAATGAACAAACGAATGAATGAATGAATGAGTGGTTGACTGGATGACTGGCTGACTGACTGAATGAATGAATGAATGAAAAGATACCTCAAAAACCATAGGAAAAGAATGGAAGCGGTTAAAACAACTAACGACACACAAATGAAAGCTAACAAAATGAGAGAAAAAACCGTAGTATTGTAACGACGACAACATCGACGATGACAATTCTCACAAAAACTGATTCAGAAATGGAAAACTAATAAAATAAAAAAAATAAAAAACGTTTCAGGACGTACGTATACGACTGGCGAATGGCGAATACAATAAAATGAAAAGACATAAATTTTTCAACGATTTGAAAACCGCATTTTATAATTGAATCACGTACATTTTAGAATGACACTTTGTGTGCCGTTCTATATACAAAAACAAAAAAAAAAAAAAACACACACAAAAACCAGAAAAACTAACGCACATGTACATACAAATTTATAAACGTTTGTTCGCATTTGAATTGGACCCCATAGAATAAATGTTTTTTCTTCGTTTTTACATGGAATTTTAAACGTGTACTGGTATATAAGTGTTTAAATACTTACATACATGTGCTATATATATATTTTTATATTTGTAAGTGTGTTGGTGTTAAAATTTGAATTTCATTAATATTGAAAAATGTTATTTAAAGTATTTTGGAAATACACTGAAAAAAAGCAAAAAAAAAGAAAAAAGTACCATATTCACCTATTGCCATCAATCTTATGGAACTCAGTAGGATGAAGGATAAACCCAGGCATCACTACAATATTATGAGAATGTTAAAACTTCTCAAAATGAATAATATTCCAGTTCTGGTTAATATAATATCACGGAAAATGCCTAGAAAGATATGAATCCATTAAAAGAATGTAATTCCATTTAAAAAACAGACAAAAATGCATAATGATAAGCAGGAGAATTACAAGTATATTCTATGAGGAAATCTTTCTTCGGCCACTAATGAATAAAAATTAACACACACAACCTAAGTTGTGAGAGAAACTAGGTCGTAATCGTGACTATAGGGTTGTAATGACCAGTCAAGTATATACATATGTATGTATATTTAAAGAAATATAAGATAAAAAGAGGCAATGACTCTTCTTAAATCAAATTGGTTTGAGACAATCTAAATTTTTATTGAGAAATTTCAACAACAGGAGATTTAAGCTGAGTATCAGACCATCTAGAAGTACACTTGTTCCGAATGGGGGTCGTCTCAAACTCAATATGAAGATGATACGATTAAGAAAATGAGTAGTCAGAGGACATATTTGGAACCTTTGAGGTATTAAGGCATCCCAAATAGATACACTTATATAAGTTCCTGGATGGGAAATTGTCCTCGTTGACATCGAGCAGCATCCTGAGGTTTGTTACTGCAATAGGCTGGTAGGAAACAATAGAAGAGTACTCTACACAGATTAAAGGAAGTATTGTAATGGATTACATGATGGCAGCGCAACTCAATTATGGGCAATTTTTGACCATAAATATTTCAATAATCGAACAATTGGTAAACAAATCGAAAAAGTTCCGGTCTTTACAATGGTTGTATCAAAACTTTCCAAATAAGAAAATAGATAAGGGTCTTCTTGTTTTGGCTAAATTTGTCAAATTGGTTATCAGTTATTCATCTATGTCAGCAGATTATCATGACGTAGAAGATAACATGTGTTCTCTGAATTGTCTCTGGAAGAAGCTTCAAAATGTGTCGCTTGTAAAGGGTCTTGCGAGAAGTTGGCAATATGCTGTCGTTTTATAAAATTACAAAGATGTACATACATACATACATAATTGGTCATTACAACCCTTCAGTCAGGATTACGACCTAGTTTCTCACACCACTTATGTTGTGTGTTTTAATTTTATACATAGTGGCGGGATCTACAGTTTAAAGTCGACTCCGAACGACAGATTTTTGAGAAAATTTTCATGGCAATTTATTTACTCTCAGAATTTTTTTTTTGCCAGAAATCTGCTGAGAGGAAGTCGCCGAACAAATACTTTTTGTATTTTGTTTTGATGTTTGGCCTGGGGCTCGAACCCTGACTTTACGTCTAATAAGCCAACACACTAACTACTAGACTACGGCGACTCCATGTACATCTGGTCTTAAGTGATCATCATCCAATCTTACACAAGAGGGCTTCACCCGCTGCGATAATAATGACAGAGCCAAGTGCTAACTGTAATGCACACTATTTAAATCCAATTAACAAAATTCCGTATCATTCCTGTCATTATTTACTACAAATGACTTGAAAATACCTACTTTTTCTTCCTTTGAGTCTGATGAATCCTAATTTTCATCAAAAAACCACCTACAGCCACATCCTATATTAAATTTAATATTCGTATCGTTTTACTAACCGCAAGAGATGCTTGTCATTTAGTTTATGAAACTGAAATAAAGCAAAGAAAAGATACGTATTTAAAAACACGGTTCTTTAAAAGAATAAAAAATGGAAGATTGCGAAAAAATTTCTTCTATTTTTTGAGTCTTCTCACTATAATTACAATTAAGTTGATTCAATCGCGCTTAGAACGCTTAAGGCAATGCTAAAAGCACTTAAGTAGACTTTGTTAAAAAAATATTCATGTTTTCTTAATTCATTGTTGTCTTCATTGTTTATTGAAAACACTTAACGTATGTATCTATCTGTCAATGTATCTGCCTTTGAGTATCTATTATTAATATTTCAATTAAAATTTACAATACTGACTTTATGTCTATTGAACCCATACCACTGCGCCATTACACACACATCTGATCAATGTCTCTGCAATTTTATTAACAAAAACACTTCAGCTAATTTATCAACGTTCAATATAGAATCGAATTGAAACAATTGCACGGAGTGGAGTCTTATTAATTAATAACGCTACTGTGTGGCATATTAATTTATGTTGATTATATGAATGATGATTTTGCATCTTCTGATCTAATTTCCTTTAAAATGCCAATAAATTATTTACATGCGATGATATTTGTTTAATTTATAACCTTTCCGCAAATAATATTTGACACACGTAAGTGACAACACATTCTAATTGAAACAGTTTTTGATAAATTGAACCGTAGCAGCATTTGTCTAAAAGACAACCAGAACACCAGCAATGACTGCGATTACAGCGCCAATAATAACAATCAATATGAATATGAATGTGAATATGTGTCGCAATTTATGGTAGCTGAAATAAAGGATACACGAGCAAGTCATAAATACAAAACTATAAAATCTGGAGCTTAGTTTCTCCATGCTCTCCTTTGTAATTTCGTAATTTAACTGAAAGCCAACAAGGGGAAGGCAGGCGAAATGGCACCGCAAATGCAATTTCTCTTTGAAATATTTTAATAAGAACTGAACTATGTTTACCTTCCCATTTTAGTTTATTGAGTATGCATGTGTATATGAAAGTATTTCTGTAAATATTTGTGTGTCAAAGCTGTACATACCCACAAATACACATACATATGTACATTCATTTTGCGCTGGTTGTGATATTCGCCATAACAAACAAATTGATTTTTCTTCTACGTACATAGACACATACTACGTACATGCATATTCCTTTCATAAGTATGTACGTATGTATATGCAACCTACTACCAGTCGTACTCTTTTATTTGATCATAAATTTTGTTTTACCGTGCATGTACAAGTGTGTGTGCGAACTTTTGTTTTTGCTGTTATTTGTATTGGTATCTGTGATTATGTCAAGTGTGTATGTGTGTAAGAGTACTTAGGTTGCCTGGTTGCTTTGTTGTTGCTGACTAGGGTTTGAAGAGAGAAAATCCTTTTTTAAGTCATATTTTTTATTAATGTGTTGCCAGCGATTTAACAGTTCAATGGGGCATTTGTCGGAAGACAAAATATGAAAAACCGTTATTTGTATTTTATATTTGTGTGCATGTACGTATGTATGTAGGTGAAAAAGCGTGAAAGACCGTTATTATTTTACTATTTATTATTGGCTGTCAAAGTATTTGTATTTAGTAGCTGCTAAAGATCATATTTTAGAAGAATGTTGTCATTGGGCTTAAAAGCCTGACATTTATTGTTGTGCGAAGTCTTAGCGAATGGTTTTAAATCAAATTTTATATTGTACTGTGCCCATAAACAAATTTGGATATTTATTACATTCATTGGTTTCATATATATTTACAAACATTCTCTCTTCCCGAAAAATTTTTAGCCAAATTTATTGAGAAAATGAAACTCAGTTGGAAATTGTTTTTGTTTTTTGTAAATCAAATTCAGTCAAAATTAACTCAATAGATACCAATACAAAATACATTAATATGTATAATAATAAAATTTCATACGAGTAATAATAAATAAAATATTTTCATTAGATTTTATTAAAAATCCGTATTTTAAGGGTTTGTCGCGATTGTGGAAACATTTTCTTTTAATAGAACCATAATATATGTATACCTGGTAATAATTTTAATTAAAACGAATATTTTTCTGTGGTTTAAATTAAAATAACAAGAGAAATAGTATTTTGAATATGAATATGAATATTTTTCTGTGGTTTAAATTAAAATAACAAGAGAAATAGTATTTTGAATATGAATCAAATTGTGATCATTAATATTCTTTGTTTCTGTCATGTGACCTAAGCTGGATTCACTCGCAAGCATTTTCTTCCGAAACAAGTTCAGTTTTTTGAGAGTTTGTTCCAAAGCGATTTACCCACTTCTAATAATTGTTCTGTAAAAACAAGGTTTTGTTCCGAAACGATGGGTGAATCCAGCTTTACCTAGAACTCTTTGGTCAGCATTGCCACCTAGCTTTTCATACCACACTTTTTGTGTGTATAATCTCATCTATGAATGGCGAGTTCTACAGTTTGAAGAACAGGTTTTTGAGAACGTTTTCATGGTAATTTTATTTTTCTCAGAGTTTTTGCCAGAAGACTGTTGGCTAAGGAGAATTCATAAAAAAATAATTTTTTCGTGATGTCTAGGCTGGAGGTTTAAAAACACTAGCTAGGCAGGTTGAGAAAAAATAATGTCAACTGCTTTAATAATTTTATATTACATTCACTATATTCATATTGCATCACTAATCTTCTTTTATTTACCAAACAAATAAAAATTTGCCAAAATGTTGGGCAGAAACAGTTTAGGTTGTTGTCTTGGCTTTTTCTGTTCTGCCGTTAATATGAGCGTCTTCATCTGAATAAATATATAATATATGTATGTATTCTAAACTTGGCAGCTTTCTGTTTACGGTCCTCTGTCGTCTATGTGTTTACACCTTAAAAAACCAATACTTTACCTACTAGCCTAAGGTGACTTCTTTTTAATTGAACACGATTACCTATTCCATGATATGAATAACACCTGCTCCATGAAAAAAAGCCATTGAAGTATGTAAAATGTAGTCGTACTAGTGGATTTAAAATTTTGAACTTTTTTAACAATTTAATCGCGTCAATTTTTATTATCTTAACAATGCCTTATCTTAATGCCCACATTATTAAATCCATCCATAAGAACACAAAATTTCGCCACAGATTTTTGCCATCATTTTGGCCTACAGAATAAAAATGTGGTTTCGGAAGTTCTGGCGTAGTTTACTACCAACAAAAATTATTCAATAAGAATATGATAGGCTCTAGGATTATCCATGATGCGGAAAATACCTGATTAAATTTAAATTTTAATAGAGCGAGTACCCTTGTAAAAATTAATATTATTAACAGACTAGAGACCAATTTTTTAATATTCTAACGTAGTAGTTATAGGTGAGCATAAGATCTTAGTTACACGGCTCGTAATAACTTTAAAAAATTATTATTCATGGAAAAGCAACATCGGAAATTAAGAAGAATATGAATGACAGTAACTTGATTGATATTAAATATGGCTTTTATTTAGAAATATGACTAGCAATGTGGTTTTGTGTGACTTCAATTGTTTCCCTAAAAATTCCAATATCTATTGGTTGTCTGAGTTAAAAATTTTAAAAATTTCACTTTTTTTAATTTATTTTGTACAACTAAAGACTTTTATTGGAACAGAGTGGTTCCATAATAGAAATGTATCAAAATTTCAGTAATAGTCAGAAGCTGTACAATAAAAGAGCTGTTACTTATCTATTCTATTCACAACGAGCCGGTATGAGTGCTCAAGTAAGCTTTGGTAATCAGAGCGACCTATCTTATCAATATGTCACTATAGTGTTGCCATTGGGGAGCATTATGTGACGGAGATGTTGGTCTATTTAATAATCTCTTGCGACCATTAGAAGATACAGTTTGCTACTTCATTCTTAGTTTGCTATATATTCATTTTTATTTCTTTATTGCTATTATTCAGCAATATTCGATCGCAATGAAATTTTAGATATATATTTGCATATTTGTTGTGTTTAATCTTTCAGTCGTAAAAGATCTCTGCTCAATAAAATAAATATATGAAATGTTTTGCAGGAATCGAACTATCTGGTCATTGTGGGCGCATTACGATTGCAACAAAATGTGCCTTGTGATCCTGTGATTAGGCTCCTAGAGACGGACTCTGTATTCAGTCGATTCACACATACACATAATTGGTCATTACAATTCTTCGATCAGGATTACGACCTAGCTTCTCACACCACTTATATTATATGTGTTAGTTTTATAGATGAGTGTTGGGACCTACAGTTTAAAGTCGACTCCGAACGACAGATTTTTGAGAAACTTTTCATACCCGACTTTTTGTGTGTATTAATCTCATCCATGAATGGCGAGATCTATAGTTTGAAGAACAGATTTTTGAGAACGTTTTCATGGTAATTTTATTTACTCTCAGAGTTTTTGCCAGAAATCTACTGAAAGGAAGCCGCCGAAGAAATATTTTTTAATATTTCGTTTCGTTGAAGATGTCTGGCCTGGGGTTTGAAACCGGGTTTTACGTCTAATAAGCCAACACACTACTACTGGACTACGATGACTTCCCATTTAATTTCCCATTGGTAGAAAAGCTATTGTTTCGCCTCCTGTATTATTTAAAGAAATGGTCTGCTGATCGTTTAATCGTGCACCATTCCAATATGCTTTACTAATACAGCGTTCCTAACGGTCCATCCTCGACAAGACTTTCTTAAAATCAATCATACTATAGGGATCTGAACCATTAGTTTTTGTTTTCAAAATAACCTTCTCTAATCAATGAGCAATTTGGTTGTTAACGACCTCACAGTGACATGGAACCTAGAAAAGTATAACTTTATTAGTCTAATTAAGCTGTTCGAATTCCCTCGAATACGAAGACAGGACTATTAATAAGACCTGAAAATACTATTAAATGCGTACCTTTGGCACTTCTCTATAGGTTTAGTACAGCGCACAGTAAAACTGCATGAATCTCAGGAATTTAAACAAAAGATTCTTGTTTATGGTCCAAAGATTTCTTCTCCTATACCCTAACACTGCAATAATGTTGACGGAAGAGTAGAAAATTGGAAATCAACGTAATCCACCTTAACAGTCGGACACCGTCCAGCCACGACCCCATAACCGAACAGTGAAGTGCTGTATGCAAAACAGAGATTGAGCCAATAATGCAGTATTAACCGTGTAAGTGTAAATTAATTGATAATTGCTATGCGAAATTGAGAAAAAATATTTTTTTATTCATAACAGTCGCAGCAATCCTCACTAACTGAACGCCAAACTCTGACTGACGCAATCGGCGCTAAATCGACGAATCGCGATTTTGGCGCATTACCTTTATATATGTTCACTGTTGTTAAATTACCCAATCTTTTCACAATTTTCAAAAGAAAGGATTTTGAGGTCCCGAGGTCAAGAGGTCCAAACAATATGTTCCGCCGTCTTTGCAAGGAAGCTGAAATGATATCTCCTACTCAATAATTATATTGCAACCTTTATGTCACTGTGCAATACTTGTTCACATAGAAGTTGTAAAAATTCAGTAGGATTTTAGATAGTCCCACTGTATGATCTCTTGGGATTTCTGAATGTAGTAACACCGTTCTCGTATTAATTATTTATAGCCCTACGTGCCGTGTACTATCGAAACCTTTGTTATATCTCCGCTAATCGACTCAAACTTGCATTGAAAATATTATTGAGCATCGATGTTTTGCCATCTTATTGCTGATGTATCAGTGACCAAAACTTTATTGCTTTTCAATTTCTTTCAATTTTTTTTTACTCAATTACTGTTCAATTTCATGTTTCTATTCCTACATACCCACTGTGACTATAGATGTGTACGAATATATGTACGTTTATCATCTGTATACAAGCACAGGTACGTACATAAATAAATGTGTACCTTTTTTTTGGTTCGTATGTTTGTATAAATTTTTACTGTTTTTAATAAAAATTTATCAAGTACACCGCTTGTGTTCTACTTCTGATTTTGTTGTAGTATTTGCTTACAAAACTTTATTGGTTTATAAATTGGCTTACATTTGGTATTGTTTACTGTCGATACGAAACCCGACCCGCTTATCACCGTATGTATGACAACCATTATATGAGTCTGTATGGTAGGTATGTGTATGTGTGTTTTTTCAATAACAGCAACAACAGAATCACAGAGACGAATACAACGATTGTGTATGTAAATACAAGTTGGACGGATTGTAAATTAAAAACAAAGAAAAACAAAAAAAAAACAAAGAGGAACACTTGCAACAACAAAAAATATGAGCCAAACTCAAACCACCTTTTTGTTGTTTATCATTTACTAACTGTACTGTAAGAGCGGTCCTTGTTGTTATTGTCCTTATGGGTTTGTTGTTCTTGTTGTTGTCCTTGTTGATGCTGCCTGGTTTTTTGTTTAGCTGATGGGCTTTAAATTTCATTTCATGTCATAACATGAACACAAGAGTGGGGGAAATCGAAATGAGAACGAGAGAGAGAGAGAGAGACAGAGCGGGAGAGCGAACCTGGTTTGAATTTTTCTGTCGTTTTTTTTTAATTTTTTTGCGAACACAAAGAATTGAAAACATTGCAGTCGATCAGGCACAATAGATGGTCTCTACAAAATTGAATTTCTCTGAGTTTACAGTCTAGAAAATTTTCTGCCTATATGTAGTGAGGCCAGGAGTTATTAATAACAGAAAACAATTGACGATTCATATGGACTTCAAATGTAACTGGATTAGCTTGAAATTTGTTGAATATTAAAGTGAATTACGTATCAATTATTCTTAACGAGGACCACCTGTCTACGAAAGATAGGTATACGTTTGCGAAATGATTGTCATTTTGATGTTATCCACATAGTCTAGATATTCCAAGCAGGTGTAGAAGCCTTGCTGTTCCCAATAGGACTTTTAAGATTTATATTGAAGTCACTTAAATGCAGACCAGAGGAGACTTTGGCATACTATTAAGGGTTTCGATATTAAACAAACGTTTAGTGGTCAGTTATTGCACTGTTTTTCTGGTAAAGGTCGTGGCTATCGTGAAAACCGTGCAATGCCTGTTAGTTGAAGGGTGTTGCCCTGAGAATATCTTAATTTACGCAGACAAGATGCTAATAAGTCCCTAAGAGACGTTCAAAGATAGCTTTTAAGTGTTACAGGGCATTGGGGTATTCTTGCAAATTGCCTATGGGGAGATCACAATCAGCGACATGTTACAAGACTTACATATGTGTTCTGATTGTCCCAGTTAAACTAGATGTTCTCCTCTCATTTTACAGCGTAAACCAACTTCCATTCCACCATGTACTTGCTGCTTGACTTGTGTAGATGAGAAGAAGACTGGTTGTCTTCTGTTATTAAGACACATGGCCACTAATTGCAGAATTGCAATTCTCACGGCGTTTCTCTCAAGGTATGAGGATAGGCTTGGCAGTCCCTTGAATGACTTCTGCGGAAAATGTGGCAGTGTCCACTTCTTACGATTAAGAGATGGAGATTCCTAAGCTCTTTGTTTTTCGCATCCATGACTGTAATCTGCAATACAAAGACAACTGGTTTCCTAAAGAGTATGTTCGATGCTCGGTTTGTATATTAGTTGGGTTATCGTATTGGTCCTAACGCTGTACCTTAATCTTCATGTCAGGCCAGCCACCCATACAGAGCCAACCATGTAATCTGCGTGAATAAGTATGAAACAGTATCGACGTTCCTTCGGATAACTTCTACAAGAGTAATGGGTATGAGGAGACTCTAATGTCTTAGTGTCCAGCTCTTGCTCTCATTTTTTGCCCTCCTTGACTGAACTCTTCAACGTCCTGTGGGGAACGTTTGATCGCCTGGTTGGATATTACTATTGGTATCACAGTGGATCTAAATGCTGGCCTAGATTGAGGATGGTCTGCCACCTCATCTAACATATGTGGTATGTGCCGACGATGGTGACATAGGGTATAAAAATATGTCTTTTCGTGTGCTTTTGTGAATTCCTGCATGTTCGTGAGCGATAGTTTTTTGGTACATTTTGTTCATTCGTTTAAAAAAAATATTTCGTTTGATGTGTTGCTTGTTGTTGTTGTTGTGGTGGGTGTAGTTGTTGAAGAAATGATTTCAAACGTACATGTACTTGTGCATGCAGATGTACAATTTGTGTATGTACATATGTATGTGCATAGGTATGAGGGAATATTTATGGCGTAATTGAAACCGGAAACTACAACACACAACATTTTGTGGTAAAATTTTGATAAACTCTTTTGAATAAACAATTATTTATAGCCATATCGATGTCATATATTTATTTAAATATATTCATACAAACACATACTGTATACATACTTATACTCCAAAAACCTAAGTATTTTAATAACAGGCAGGCAGACAGGACATACATATGTACATACATACATGCTATGTATGTATGTATGGGTATTTGTTTTTAAAGCATAAATTTAATATTTCCATAAACAAATAATAATAATAATATCGTATAATAAATTGTGTTATTATTTTAATTTATGTCTGTACAGAAACCTAAATACACATACATAAGCACATGCAAAAGAGGTTTTAATCTTTATTAATTTTTATGTATGCACACACCCTTATGCATATCGTATATAAAAACTTTTCCCCTTTTTTAAAACATTTCCATGGATTATTGACATTATTTTTGTTATTGAACGTAAACGTAAGTAAATTAAATGTATACGATATACGATATTAGTTATTGGCAAGAATGAAATGCAATTGAATAGAATTAAAAATTTAAATTCAACAAAAAAAAAAAAAACTCTTAAAAGACATTTGAAATGTCACAATCAGTATTAATAAATGGCCTATGGAGGGTAAAAGGTGACATGCAGGTTTTTCTTGCTTGCAATGCCATTATTGTATGAATTAAATATTGGATTACTTTATTAAGCTTTTATAAATTTATTACATTTTCTTTAGTAAAATATGTTTACAGACATATTTTTTTTTTGATTTACACCGAACATAAAATAACCTATTTTAACTTAATATTCTACTTACTGGCTCATAGAAAATGTATCAGAAAGTGGTCTTTTTGGAAAATATTTTTTTGCTCATATTTGCCGACGTAGTGTAGTAAGCAGTGTACTGGCTTATTAGACTTGAGGCCAAGGGTCAAACTCCAGGTCAAACATCTGGAACAAAATGACTTTCTCTCAGTCTCTTTTTGTTCTTCTTTATTCATCATACTGTAGGGTATCGTAAGTGACTGGCTATCTAATACAGCGGCCGGCCTGACTGAATATAACTTGTTTTTGTTCGATTTGTTAATAATCAACTAAGAACAACGACTGAGGCATTTTTGCTTTTCATACTAAGCATGACGTTCGAGTATTTAATTTGCTCATCATCAAAATCTCATATTCATACATATACACACATATGGTATATGAATATGTATGTACTCGTATGTATGATTTTTCAATGAATTTTTTTAATTTAATATTCAAACACATCGAAAAGAAATTTTGCGCCATCATAAGTGCTTATTTGTTAATGTTATTTTGTACGTCCATCTGTAGACAGTTATTTCTACACTTCGAACGAAAGGATAAAGGCAACGTTGAACTAAAGGAGTTTTAAAGTTTATGTCAATAACCAGCTGAAGACAATTAAAGTTTATATAATACTTTGTACTCATGATGATGAATTTTACTTTGTTTTTAATTGCAAAATGAAGGCAAAAGTCTTGGATAACTGTACTTAGATTTGAGCCACATTATGGAGGCAATTGTTTAGCACAATAAGAGAGAGTGTAACGTATAAAATACATACAAATATGAATGAAAATGTAGTATCACCATAAACGGGTACCATTTGGCATACCAGTTGCGATGAGTACACTCTTTAAATGTATCAACAGACATACATACAGGCATACATACGAAGTATTGTGTTTATGCGATTTGTGCTTTTTAGCATTTTTCTGCATGATTTCCTTAAAAGCCTATCTTTTAATGTTCGTTTATTCATTCGCTTCAGATTTGTTAGCACATATAACCCAACATATTGTATATAAAGATGAACACACTTTCAATATACATACATACGTGCATGCTTGCATAGGAATTGAAGGAAAATAAAGAATGAAAGAAAATTGTAAAGAAACGCTGAGGCGAACATTGTAGAAATTTTGTATTCACATGCTAAATATCGTTTTCATCCATGAGTGTCCATATTTATCTAAAATGTATTCGAATTATGACTTGCAAATACACATATTTTTCTGTTTTTTTTTGCTGTTCGAAAAAGTTTAAAAAAGTAAAACTGCAGCGTATTTAATCACACAGTTTTCTTTACTCACTTACTTTGTTGTTTGTGGAGAAAAAGTTTCAAGTTTTTTCTTTTTATGTTTCCCGAAAAAAAGTTCAAATGGAAAATGTCATTTACTCATACATATGTAAATAATAATATTTTTAATTAAAACAGCCATCATATACCTATCTTGTCGTGAATAACCCCTTTTTATGGCAATTATTGAAATGTCATGCACACTAATATTGAAAATTTGTTCAATTAGTTTGTGTTCGAATCAGTTTGTTTTCAGATTTTTTTTGAAGTAAAGGGTCCTTCAGTAGGGTTTTCCAAACAGTTGATAACGTCCGTCTTGTTTATTAAATTACTTACTTAACTTAATAGGCCATTACAACCCTTTAGTCAGGGTAACGATTTAGCTTCTCTCACCACCCATGTCAAATTAGCTGTCATTTATTAAGTCTGTTTTGACAACAACGTGTGTTTGCTGAATGTTCTCTAGAGCAGATGACAATTGATCCTAAATTACATCGGAAAATCATCTTTAGCAATGACGCCTATATTTGGATGAACGATGGGATGTTACCAATCCATATGAGATCCAAGAGCGTCATAAGCATTCCAAAAAAGTCACTGTATGGTGTTGATTTTGGGTTGGTGGCACCATCGGTCCGTATTTCTTTTAAAATAACGTTGGCCAGGCCATCACTGTCAAGGGAGAGCAGTATAGGTCGATGATTACCAACTTCTTTTGACTTGAATTGGATAATCTGAATACCAACTACATGCAGTTCTAACTGGCCGCACAGCACATGCCTTATTCCATATTCTTACGAGCGATTTGAGGTCATTGCCATCTCAAGAGGAAGGCGATGTCAATTGACCACTGAAGTTGAGGGCTTTTTCTAAGTCGTAGGTATATGCGAATAATGGTTTCGCATTTGTTGCTATTTGTGTGAAGATGAGAGCTACAGTATCCCTCTTGTTTATGCGAACGTGTCCATGATATATCACTTTATCAAGGGGGGTAAATGTCTCAATAGATAACTGATCAGAATATTTTTCAATCCCTATTTCGAACGTTGACTTGCTAAGATCATAGAGTATATTTTAGCAATTTTTGGCATTAAACTTATTGGCCTATAAGTCTCCGCTAGGTCGCTGTAGTCTAGTGGGAAATGTATTGGATTAATAGATGTGAGGCCACGGTTGAAACTCCAGGTCAGACATCTCGTACTAAACGAAATATGAACCAATAAATTTCTTCGGCGATTGCCTCTTAGCATATTTCTAGCAAAAAATCTAGAAGTAAATAAAATTCCAATGAAAAATTTCTTCGGCGACTTGTTGTCAGCAGGATTCTGTCAAAACCCCTGGGGGTAAATAAAATTGCCATGAAAATTTTATCAGAAAAAAACTGTCGTTCGGCGTTGACTTTGAACTTATGAATAAAATTAACACACACAACATATGTGGTGTTAGAAGCTAGGCCGTAATCCTGACTGAAGGACTGTGTTGACCAATTATGATGAACACATTTTTTGATTAATCCGAAAGTATTGCAATAAATTCAAATTGTGTTTCAATGACCATATCCTCCAGTTTCTATGTAAGCTGCCTCACTCACTCATTCTCTTCGTGTAATTGCCTTTAATTATTTATCTGACAATAAAATAAAATTTTTATGTAAAAAGGTTCGATTGTTAACCAATATTGTACTTCCAGATGCAATTATTTTCAATACAATTGATATACGATAAATTAAAATACAAAAAAAAAAATAAAAATAAATAAAGAAATTCAAAGACAAAGAGTTGTTTATTTCATTTTAATTGTAATTTTTTTCATTTCCTTTCATCTATTGTTATGTGTAGTAGTTTTTACAACAACAACAACAACAACAACAATAAATAAATACAATTTATGGAATTTTTATGGTACATAAATAACAATTATTTCAATAGGATTGTTATACAAGATAATTTTAATAATTGAGTCACACAAACACTACGATAAATAGCCACAAAATGAATACCCTACCCTACTGAGGAGGTGTGATTTATTTTAGTTTCAGTTTTAAAATAGATTTGCATGGATTTTCATTTCTTTGTGGTGGGCCTAAGAAGTGATTTTACTTTTTAATACTGAACAGTATCGAGTTCTAAGTTGCTAATTATGAACTTGAAACAAATGCTGGTGTAATTGCATAGTACGCTTGAAGACTTCGGCTGATATTTCATGTATTTCGTCGAGAGTGACGAATATATCCGAAAAGCACGAAGATAAGGCAAGTAGGCAAAGTGATATAGAATCTGTTCGTCGACTACGAACGGTTTTTCCTTAATAAAAGGATTTCTTGAAATAAATAATAATCCTGTTACCCAAACTGTACAATCATACTTGCTGCCCTAATCGCCTCAATGGCAATGAGAACTACTCTTTCTATTAATGTTGATGTGAGACATGGATGTACATGTGTATATATCTGCCTTTCACATTTTTATAGCTTTCGTGGTGCAACAGATAATCGACTGCCAATGTGGCATTCGCTGAAACTTATCAGAACGTTTAAATGATTATGAAAATAATGCATGTAAGAGCCCGTAAAATCTTTAACGGTAATTGGTCATTACAACCCTTTAGTTAGGATTACGACCTAGCTTCTTACACCATGCGTTAATTTCCATACATGAGTGGCTGGACCTACAGTTTAAAGTCGATTCCGAACGACAAATTTTTGAGAAACTTTTCATGGCACCGAAGAAATATTTTTTCTAATTTCGTTTTGATGTCTGACCTGGGGTTTGAAACGTGGCCTTACGCCTAATTAGCCAACACACTACCTACTAGACTACGGCGACTTCCGATAAAGAATACATACAGATATAATTCGTCACTACAACCCTTTAGTTAGAATTACAACCTAGCTTCTCACACCACTTATGTTGTGTGTATTAATCTTACACATGAGTGGCAGGATCTACGATAGATTTTTTAGAGACCTTTCAAGCCAATTTTATTTACTCCCATAGTTTTTGCCAGAAATCTGCTGGGAGGATGTCGCCGAAGAAATATTTTTCATATTTCGTTTTGTTGGAGATGTCTGACCAAGAATTGAACCATAGCCTCAAGTCTAATAGGCCAACACTCTACTTACTAGACTACGGCTACGAGGAAGTGTAGAACACCACAAAACATCAACTCAACATAATTGTTCAATGAATTGGGAAACTACGAAGAAAAGGATTTAGGACGTTCTAACGTCAAAGTAGACCAGGTTGTATTTCTTGAAGTTCTAGTTCTACTTGGGATAATCTAAGTTGAAATATAAGCATTTTCTGAATCAAAATTTTTTCTATGATCAGCTTAAATGAATCTTATTAATTGGAACAGCCGAGTTATTTATTTCAAGACAAACCTATAAATCACTTAACAAAAGTTAAGATTGTCTCAAATCTGTTCGAGATGAGAAGAGAGTCCGCCTGCCTTCATCTATCTCTTCACCGAGTTTACCCTTTAAAACTACTCTCCTTGGGTTTTACCATCCAGACATAGTCAGGATTACGATCTAGCTTCTCTCACTACTTACGTTGTGTGTGTTAATTTCATACATGAGTGGCGGGACCTATAGTTTAAAGTCGACTCCGAACGACAAATTTTTGAGAAACCTTTCACGGCAATTTTATTTACTCTGAGATTTTGTCAATAATCTGCTTAGCGGAAGTCGCCGACGATATATTTTTTCATGTTATGTGTTGATAGAGATGTCTGGCATGGGGTTTGAATCGAGATCTCAAGTTTAATAAGCCAATACACTAGGCTAAGATGGCTTCAAATATATGCCCTTAGTTTATTTGAAATCCCATTTATATGGAGGAAATAATCCCCCTTATAGGGGGTACACTGTTCCGCTTATGTGTGTTGTATAGGTATTATAAACCATAGGATATGTATCTGTACTAGTACTAAAATAAACTTAGCACACAGTAATCAAAAGTGTTTCAATTAATTCTCATGACCTTGTTTTTTGTCTAAAGGCTGCTCTATAGATTACGTTTTTCCAAAGGTATCTTTCAGTTCCTTTTATGATGTAGGTTATCAAAAATTCATGGTGGTTCTCTAATGTAATTTCTTAATCAATGTGTGCATACATATTGCTTTCCTTCTGTTACGAGTATTGTTTCTTAACAATTTTCAAAATTAATGGTATAAGAAACCCTTATTTTTTTTTTTTGGTTTTTCGTTCTTATACTTTTCATATGTATATTCTTGTAAAATTAGGCTGCAATCATACATGCGAATTGTCACAAACATTATATTTATTATACGATATGATATGAGAAACCAAAAACAGAAAACAAAAAACAAGAAAAAACAAGAAAAAAATTATCATCTGAGCATGTTTTCTTATGTTGTTGTTCAGGCCCTCAAATCGTTTGGAAAATTCAAATACAATAAAAATGTCTTAACAAATATTTATTTGTGGTTGTGTTATGTTTTCTGGCCCAGCAGTGCATTACAATGCAAATAAATTGAATGCAAATAAAATACAAAAGATTTCGATAAATATACCACTACCAACACACACACATTATTGTTTAATGTTCCTGCAATTATATGAGGCAGTTTACTTAACTCAACATGAACATAAAAATCATATCAAAAGCAAGCAAAAAAAGGACAACAAAAAAATACGACGATAGTTTTGAAAATCAAATTAAAAACAGATAAAGAAATTAAAATTTTGGTTTTTTGTTTTTTTTTTCTATTTTTTTTTGTTTAAAAACTCCTGCTGTGTTATATATGGTACACGATACACATACATATACTATATAGTGGCTTTAATAATAGAACATAATAATATTTGTCCGTAGACATGTGTTTAACGGTTTAACTTTTAAAGTCTAATACCCACCACATGGTATGGTAGTTTGGCTATTTTTATAATATTCTTAATAAATAGTATGCTGTTCGAAAACGTTCGCTTACAAATTGTGGTTAGTGGCTCTAAAATTGAATATCCCTGGTAATGTAATGAAAAATAATGCGACTGTTTCTCATTATGGAGTTAATTTTGTTAAAAAAAGTTATTAAAACCACATTATTGTGTCAAACTAAGCAAAAAAAGATAAAATTCGAAACATCACGGCCGTTTTGTAGAAAATAAAATACGGCATCACATACATACATAACTGGCCATTACAATCCTTTAATCAGGATTATGATCTATCTCCTCACACCACTTACAGTGGTGGCCAAGAGGTTAGCACACTTGTTACTGCCTATCTTTAAAAGATTTTTTATTTTTTTATATTTCTTTTATATACGTGTAATAGGCCATTTACACTACAGCGAAATCTATTACTTATGAGATTTCGAGCCAAATCTAGTTGATTTTAACTAGATTTCCCATACAAATCAAAATCTAGTAAAAATAGAAATGCAACTATGTGTTTTGCCAAATAGTAATTAAAAATACAAAGCTGAGCAGGAAAAAATGACATTTCAATTTAAAAACAAAATTTTAACCTCTTCACGCCCTTGGCCACATATGTGTACTTTTAATTTTTTATAATCATAATTATAATAATAATAAAAAAAACAAAAATTTTATAGTAAGTTATTGACTACCAAATCCTCTAACATTTTACCGTTTGTCTGCACTGATGATATTATTTCCGATGTATAGTTAGATACAATAAAAAAAGTGAAATAATTCTTCGGCAATCTGTTTTAGTGGATTATATCAAGAAACCGTTAATATTTGAAAAAAAAAAAATAATATCAGTTATATTTAATATAATAAGTTTTACCATCACTATCTAAAAAATCTAAAAGCTGGACTAAAGTGAATCCTGGAATTAGACTGGACGGTATGGGTCATTATCCTAAGTACAAGGAACTGAAAAATCCTCCCAGATGTCACGACAAAAATTGTGTAAGACGAACTCTCTACATTTGTGAGAAATGTTAAGAATATTTATGCATGATATGCCCGGAATGTATGAATGAAATCATATCACACATAAATTACCATTAACGCTCAGTGGCCACAAATGTGGACGTTATTCCTTTTTGTGAATTTTCATTGTTTTTTGTTTTCTGAATTCCCATTTCAATAAAATTAAATAATTTAAAAAGAAAACAAAATTTTATCATTTTTTTGTCACCATAAAAAAATCGTCCCTGAAGACGTTAAGCATAACAAATGAAAAGTTTGGCGGCTTTTCGATGAAAATATCATATGAGATATTAGGAACATCTTGCTCCCAGAATGACCCATGACGAACCTGTATTTAAGTGCGGTTTAATATTTATATATTATTACCTATATATATGCTTATATGTATATATATGCTATGCTATGTCCTATATTTTTCATTTTTGTTTGGTATTAAACTAAATTTGGAAGTATTATTATTTTCTTTTAAATTTCAGTCAGCTGTTTTTGTTATTAAAATGAAATCTTGCTACTGTCAAATAAATCCAGTGTAAACGATCTAGATTTTGAGCAAGATTTGAAATCTAATCTACTAGATTTCGCTGTAGTGTAAATGGCCTATAACATGTCTCGCTAAGATCACGTCACAATATATTCATTGTCATTTCTACATATATCTTTGCTGTTTTTCAGTTCAGAATAGAATAACCGTCAAAAAATACTGGACAGCATTTTAGCACAAAATAAAAAAAATTTATTCACATTTAAAAAAAGTAACAAAACAAAAAACTTATTTCACCATAAACTTTGTACTTAGTTGGGTATCCATTATTTTTTATTACAGCTGCCAATCTCCTTGGCATACTTTCCACAAGTCCCATACAGCGCTCCACTGAAATAGCATACCAAGCTTTTTCTATTTCTGTCCATAAATCGGCCAAATTTTTAGGTTTTGCTCTCATTACGTTCTGTTGCACATTATTCCAAAAGTGGTACCCATTTCATGTTCATACATGCATACGTACATAATTGGCCATTACAACCCTTCAGTCAGGATTACGTCCTAGGTTCTCACACCACACATGTTGTGTGTGTTAATTTTATACATGAGTGGCAAGAACTTCAGTTTAAAGCCGACTCCGACGCACAACAGGTTTTTGAGAAACTTTTCATGGCAATTTTATTTGTTCTCAGAGGTTTTTGCCAGAAATATTTTGAGAGAAAGTCGCTGTAGAAATATATTTTCATAGTTCGTTTTGTTGAACATATTTGGCATGGGGTTTGAACCGTGGCTTCACGTCTAATAAGCCAACACACTTCTTACCAGACTACGGCATAGCATGCCCGTGAGAAATAGAAAAACATTAGCTTTTTACTGAACAAGTCGATGAAATTATGGAAAAATTGTAAAATTCGACACATAAGTGCATCAATGCTTTGGAAGTTGCTAGGTAATTTCGTATTCATAGCGAAACTGTTATTAATCACACATAATAATAAACTGGATACCAACAGAAGTTAGATCGTTATAAAATAAATACAAACGAGTGAGTGTCTTGAGCAGGTCTTTTGTGAAAAGAAAATATTGCTCTGCTCTTTTCTTTGATATTTTTTAGGCGTTGAAAATCCTTAAAATTAAATTACTTTTCACGTGAATTTGGAAAAACTTTCAAGCGCTTGATACATTGCTGGTCCAAATGTACCTATTAAACGGTACAGCTATCTGTTAAAAATTGATCAATGTACGATACTAACTTGTATGATATACCGATCGATAATTTGGTCATTTAGACGGCAAAGATAAGGTCACTAGAAAAAGTGTCATGTATGTATGTGAGATTTTTTTTTAACTTATGAATACCCTAACAAGGAACTTCTCATTTTCCAATCAAGTCAATTGCCGATACCTTGTATTAAAGTAAAAAAGCCTCCGCCGGAAATGGAGAAAGGATAACATCACAGTAAGATGAGAGAGTGCCACCAGCCAAAGGGACAAAAAGTAGTAATCAATGATTAGCAAGGTTCCCCACCACTACGTTGGTTTTAGACAACGACAGATGGTAGCACCATTAGTCTAGGACCTGCTACTGCATACCAATAATATGTTTAACTGGAAAAACAAATGGTTAACGAAACGAAAACAAAGCAGAAAATGCTTTATGGAAACCATATGCTCCCAAGGGCTAGCCATTCCGAATCGATTGAGTCAGAAATAGTCAAGACAATCAAAGTTGCCAAGATACTGCTTCATAACAAGTCGCCTATTTGAAGCATTTTCCGACCAGTGTTCCCATCAAATGATTCATTGCCATTAGGCACAGGGCACGAAAATTTTTTTGGACATTTAAAATCATCCAACTAAATTTGTTAAAATACAGGTATTCGCAAATTACTATCGTTGATATTTTTAAAACAGAATGAAAACTTTGTGGTTGACATTCTTTTTTTAATGACTACAGTTGTATAAGTGACAGAAAGAGGATAAGTCCTCCTAATCGCCATTTAAGCTATTAAAGACATTAAGCATGTATGAGTGTTAAGTTATTTATCCTGAATGCCGAGTAGTAATTTAGAAGTCATCTGAAATCAGTACAACTTTCGATATTTATTTCGTAGCATATCTTGAAGTAGAACTATTTTTTCTAAAGAGAAGCTATTGCACTTATTCATCCATATTTAATAAAATAATTCATTAAAATGTTCAATTACGCCGCTTGAACTGTAACTCACTTTGACACAAACAATCTGCATACCACCTTGTGTTAAACACACAGACTTACATAAACCACTCAAATTAATAATGTTCTGAAAAGCATGCATGATGATTGAAATCCTTTTGTCCTGGGTGTCATTAATGCAAATACAATATCAATGTTAGTATGTATGCATACACCATACACCATTCACCCCCTATGGCACTGTATACAAATGCTTTGTTCGAATTCACCGAAGCAGTTGTTATTATCAAGATTATTGTGGAACATTTAAGGTCTAAACAAAATTTCTTGTTGACTTGTTAACGTAATAAATGATACAATTTTATATCTAACGACTGTACAGTTAGAAATGCTAAGAGAATGGAAGATTTTTGACATTTTTAGACATTTACGTGTGTGTGGTGACCCAAAGTACACAAGGAATTTTATGGCAATAATTTTTAGCAAACATTTCAGAACCAAAAATAGGAACGCAATTAAGAACATCACTTCCCAGTTTTTCCTTTTTTCTTTTTGTTCCTTTATTGTTTAAACAATTAAACATCACCGAATCTGTTGACGAATAAAAGAAAAATTCTTTTTTAATTCCTTTGAATGTGCAAGTGAAAGACAAACGGTGTTGTAAAGCTATTGGTGTGAAACGTACTTTCAAGGTATTGTTTATACAGGAATACAGGAATACAGAAAAACTTGTACATAAAATTCATTGACCTTGTGCATGTGCCTTGCTATCACAATCATCATTCCGTATTCATTTGTTGATATTGTTTGGAAAACATGAACATTAAACAGATGTCACCACATAAACTACAGACTACAAAAGGCCTTCTAATAAAAGTCATGGAATCCAAAAATATTTATTCGTTCATTTCATTCCGACAATTCATACTTTCCTCACTCGTGCATGTCGGTCGCCTGTTTATACCTTTCTTTGACAAACGGTACTGAAATGCACAACAACAGCTAGATAGATGCAGGAGACATGAAATCTATGAACACTTTTTGGAGTATAAGTAGCAGTTACGAGTAGTATGTTGCACGCATGTTTCTATGAAATTGTTTGCTGTAGAGAACATACTGCATGCAATTGGATAATTGATGGAATGTACATGTTGTGCATGATAAGTTGGTCCTTATGTCATTGTACTCTGATTGTTTCTTTTATTTTTTTTCTTTCTTTCTTAAATATTTTTCTATGTGGCCAATGGAATAAATTTCAATGATAAAAAAAAAACTTTTCAGTCTGTGCAAACATATAAATATTCACATGCATGTGCATCTTAAGAAACGACAACAGAGTTTTGAAATTAAAAGAAAAATACAAAATTACAAATTTTATTTAAAGTGCAAGAAACACACAAAAAAAGAGGTTCAGCCGCCTTAAATTGGAAGCAGATTAGATTCCTTAACTCTTTATTCTGATAACAAAATTAAATTTTCTAACTTCATTCCGTTTAGTTAGGTTTTAAAAATGTTTGCCAATCCTTACATTTCTGCCATTTCTTGAGACACTGGTAGGTATTCAGTTGATTGAAGAAAAGTAGCTGTTATAGCATCATTATGTTCGAATGTGTGAGTCGTGAGTCAAAATTCGATCTCTAATTCTAACAGTCCTAACCTTGTTATACTAAATTTTTCTTACAACCCTGGATATTCTCCCTCAAAGAAATGGTAGTAATAGGCCATTTACACTACAGCGAAATCTAGTACTTATGAGATTTCGAGCCAAATCTAGTTGATTTTAACTAGATTTCCCATACAAAACAAAATCTACTTATTTAGTAGATTTCGGCAAAATCTACTCAAAATCTAGTAAAATTAGAAATGCAACTATGTGTTTTGCCAAATAGTACTTAAAAATACAACGCTGAGTAGGAAAAAATGACATTTCAATTTAAAAACAAAACTTTAACCTCTTCACGCCCTCGGCCACATATGTGTACGTTTAATTTTTTATAATCATAATTATAATAATAATAAAAAAAACAAAAATTTTATACTAAGTTATTGACTACCAAATCCTCCAACAACAGAAGTAAACATTTTACCGTTTGTCTGCACTGATAATATTATTTCCGACCTATTTTTCGATAAATAAACAAAAATGAAATAATTCTTCGCCAATCAGTTTTAGTTGATTATATCAAGAAGCCGTTAATATTTGAAAAAAATATATTATTTATATTTACTATAATAAGTTTTACCATCACTACCCAAAAAATCTAAAAGCTGGACTAAAGTGAATCCTGGAATTAGACTGGACGGTATGGGTCATTATCCTAAATACAAGGAACTGAAAAATCCCCCAGATGTCACGACAAAAATTGTGTAAGACGAACTCTCTACATTTGTGAGAAATGTTAAGAATATATATGCCTGATATGACCGGAATGTATGAAATCATATCACACATAAATTACCATTAACGCTCAGTGACCACAAATGTGGACGCTATTCCTTTTTGTGAATTTGCATTCTTTTTTGTTTTCTGAATTCCTATTTAATTAAAATTAAATAATTTAAAAAGAAAACAAAATTTAATCATTTTTTGTCACTATAAAAAAATCGTCCCTGAAGAGGTTAAGCATAACAAATGAAAAGTTTGGCGGCTTTTCGATGAACGTATCATATGAAATATTAGGAACATCTTGCTCCCAGAATGATCCATGACGAACCTGTATTAAAGTGGGGTTTAATATTTATATATTATTACCTATACATATGCTTACAATACTAAATGTCCTATATTTTTCATTTTGGTTTGATATTAAACTAAATTTGGAAGTATTATTATTTTCTTTTAAATTTCAGTCAGCTGTTTTTGTTATTAAAATGAAATCTTGCTACTGTCAAATAAATCCAGTGTAAACGATCTAGATTTTGAGCAAGATTTGAAATCTAATCTACTAGATTTCGCTGTAGTGTAAATGGCCTATAAGCAATTACCTTTTAGTAAAGATTACAACCTAACTGTTCACACCACTCATGTTGTGTGTGTTAATTTTATACTTGAGTAGCTGGACGTGCAGTTTAAAGTCGTCTACGAAGGACAGATTTTTAAGAAAATTTTCTCAGAGTTTTTGCCAAAAATCTGCTGAAAGCAAGTAGCCGTAGTAATATTTTTTCATACGTCATTTTTTCGAGATATTTGAACTGGAGTTTAAACCACGGCCACGTGTTTGATAAGCCAATACACCACCTACTAAGCTTTGTTAATTTAGCGATCGTTAAATCAAACATGTGCTGATTTGCATGCATGTCTGTTAGGTTAGGTGCAAGCAGTGTTGAAAAATTCAGTACTTTTTTCAGTACTTTTCCATTTCAAAAATACCACACTTTTCACTTTTTTTATTATTACATATTTTATGGTTTGCGCTTTTCAACTATTAATGGATTAGCAACATGTTCAACGTCATACTAAAGGTAGAATTAGTCGTTAGCCGCGGTTAGCCCAACGTCTACGCAACGTACGTTCGTTTTTAGAATACGAAAAGCAATGAGCACGGTTGCGAACCATAATGTAATTTCGGTAAGTATTTAATTTGCTCTTCATATGCTAAAATAAACGTACATTCCGTTACGTTCCTTCGACATTTGACTAAACGGGGCTTTTACGTTCTGTTACGATGTATAAATCGATAGTCCTTCAATTCCATTCCGTTCGTGTATTAAGTATAAATAAATATTTTTTTACAAAAGTATCATTTGATGCAAAAAAGTATTCTTTCAGTTATCGTTAAGTACCCTTTCAAAATTTCAATTTTGCAGCACTGGGTGCAAGTATGAAGATATCATATGCGTAGTTTAAATCTTGCAATCATATAGAAGATACAGCATGCGCTGGTATTAAACTGAATTCCTTTTGCCATAATGACGTCCAGAACAATGACAAACTGAAGTAGATATAAATGCCTCTTTAAAGCACAGAAACGTTAAAAGGAATGTTGAACACCATTCATCACAATTTTTTATAATTTGCGTGCGACTTATTGATCAAATAAGATGCAAATTGAACACCCTCTGAAAGTCTTTATTCGAAACACTGCATATCTCCATTAGCTAATATTCCCTAAATTTGTGCAGCATTCAGATAAGATTCATGCACCACAAAACTTTTTAACTTCATTTAAGTTTAATTCGACGATATTGAAGCCGTATCTTTAAAATTAATCTGGCTTTCTCGATTACATACATACATAATTGATCATTACAACCCTTCAGTCAGGATAACGACCTAGCTTCTCACAGCTTGTGTGTGTTAATTTTATACTTGAGTGGCGGGAACTACAGTTTAAAGTCGATTGCAATATCATGATGATATTTGATGATTGATGGCAATATCATTTACTCTCAGAGTTATTGCTGGAAATCTGAATCTCGAATCGAAGACATATTTTTTCGTATTTCGTTTTGATCGGGATGTGGCCGTGGCCTCACGTCTTATAAGCCAACACACTACCTACTAGACTACGCTGACTTCCTTTCTCGATTACTTAATTGCTTATTAAACGACTAAGACTTTATTTTGAATCACAGCAGTACATCGCCTTGATAAACTTTCAATTAAGGCAATACAACGTTTCTTTGGAGTGTCATACTAAGGCTTTACTGTTCATACTTGTTCCTCAACATCGTTCAACAAGTTTTCAATTGGTTTGAGGTCAAGGTATTGAACTGTTTACTGCAGAACTGTAATATTGTTTTCGCCTAAGCAACTCTTCGCTGGACTTGGAGTGTACTTGGGGTTATTATCATGCATAAATTTCCGTACTAGAGGCCTGTTGTCTTTAGCTAATGGTAAAAAGATGCTTGTTAGTATGTCTTGTAAATGTGGTGGTTCATTTTAGTGGCAATCTTGTGAATGGGATTTACACCACGCCGGAGAAATACTGCCCAACCCATGACATCGCTTTGCTTATCCATTTTAAAGGTGTACTTTAGGTAATGCATCAGAACCGAAGCAACAAAAAGTAGGCTAGTTTAGGTTAGGTAAGCGGGTAGATTGCCGTTCACGGGCAATTTCACTCGGTGGCCATATAACCCATTGAGTTGCCCAGTGTGAGGTAAGCCATCTCGTCATGATCGGTTAGTTGTAGGCTTGAACCATCCCGAGCTTCAGATGACACCGGCCAGGTCCCTTAGTAGCACGTTCGCCAGCATGCCCAGATCTACAAGCGTTCTGTTATTCAAAAACTGATGGCGCCTGTTCTGAAGTGCAGGACACTCGCATAGACGGGAGTAATAACTTTTTTTTTTTTGATACAAATGAATTACGTTGTATAACACATCCACGTTAGATCTTCTCATTCAAAACTCTTCTTAGTGAAATTTTATTTTTAATTTTACATGAGCTCTTGAAAGGATCTTTAATACAGTTGATATATAAATAAGGCTGTAATCCCTGGGTGTAGTTTTTCAAGCTCTAGGGTGCTGCTTGATATTTTCGGTGGTACCAAGACCTTCGCTTTATATGTTCCACTGCGTTGTAAATCTTGGATCTAAAACGTTTTTCTATCAGTATACATTTGCTGGATCAGTTTTCGCTCGATTTCCGAATACATGGTCACCTTGTATAAATATACCTTTAACTTGATATTAAAAAGCCTTTGACAAGAAAAAAAAAATAGAAAATAGAAATAATTTTATACTTCATTTTACATTTTAATACAAAGAAAAATGTTCCTCAAAACAAAACCGCTTCTCCTACAGATTTATAAATGGCAGCCCGTTGGACAGCGTTTTATTCACTTAACACACTGTCTATTGAAGGTAATTTTTTTTCCATTTTAGCCAATTGGTATGTAACAATCAACACTGATTATAAATTCTAACATTTAGGATGAAGATACGCGTACCGAATCCGATTCGTTGGGTGAAGTTAAGGTACCCACTAGTAAGTTATATGGAGTTCAAACTGTGCGAGCCCTGAAGAATTTCGAGATAGGCGGACGACGGGAATTAGTACCGGTAAGACAAAAAAAAAAAAAAAATGAAAAACGATTGTCATCATGACATAATCATCCAACATATTCTAATGCAGGCGGCTCTGACAAAAGCCATGGCAATTTTGAAAAAAGCCGCGGCTGTAGCAAATGGAGAATTTGGCATGGAACCTGAAATAGTCGAGGCCATAACAGAAGTCTGTGATGAAGTTATTGGAGGCTGTATGGGTGAAGAACATTTTCCTACAATAATATGGTCTACCATTACACAAGTCAATATGAACATGAATGAGGTATTCCTTTAACATTTGAAAAAAGTAAACAATGAACTGAAACATCACACCTATTCCAGGTCATAAGTAATCGAGCAATTGAAATTCTGGGCGGTGAAATTGGTTCAAAAGATCCCGTACATCCCAATGATCATGTCAATAGGGGACAAAGTTCCAATGATACCTCGCCAACGGCTTGTAATATAGCAATGGGTATGGAAATACGAGATAGACTACAGCCAGCATTTAAGGAATTCCATGACACTTTAAGGAAGAAAGAGAAAGAGTTTGCTAACATTGTGAAAATTGGTCGTACCCATCTCCAGGATGCCGTGCCTATATCATTGGGTCAAGAGTTTAGTGCCTATGCCCAGCAAATGAAAAATGGTTTGGCACGTATAGATGCCGTACTGCCGCGTGTCTATGAAATAAATTTGGGTGGCACAGCCGTGGGTACGGGTATAGGCGCCTGTGATGGTTTTGCAAAAATATGTGCCGAGAAAATAGCCGAGTATACTTCCTTACCCTATAAGACGGCACCGAATTTCTTTGAATGCACTGCTGCTGGCGATGTTATGGTAGAGGTACATGGCTGTTTGAATACTTTGGCCGCCAGTGTTATGAAAATCTGTAGTGATGTGCGTATATTGGGTTCAGGCCCAAGAAGCGGTTTAGCAGAACTTATATTGCCGGCCAATGAGCCAGGCAGTTCTATAATGCCGGGTAAAGTAAATCCCACACAATGTGAGGCGTTGAGTGCGATTTGTGCCCAGGTTATGGGTAATCATGTGGCTGTTACAATTGGTGGCGCCAGTGGTCTTTTGGAGTTGAATGTGTACAAAACAATGATGGTGTCAAATGTGTTAAGGTCGATACGCTTGTTGTGTAAGTATAAAAGATTCTTATTGACATTGATCTATCAGATGCAATTCTTCTTATGTTTTACCCCTAATAGCCGATGGCGTACGTAGTTTTAATAAGAATTGTTTGAAGGGCATTAAAGCAAATAAGGACCGCATTGAGAAATTGCGCAATGACTCACTTATGTTGGTTACGGCCTTGGCACCTCATATTGGCTATGACAAATCAGCTCAAATAGCTAAAACTGCTCACAAGAATGGTACGACACTGAAGGAAGAAGCTATCAAATCTGGTTTTGTTACAGAGGAACAATATAAACAATGGATGGATCCCAAGAAGATGATATATCCTCAGAAATCAAAATAAAATAGATTCTTTTATTTTGTAAAGCCTTTTTAAAGCATACATATATTTGTTAATAAATATGTATACCGCATACTAAATATATACTGCGCGTTATGACTTTTATGTTGCAAGGCTTGTCCAGCCATGTATTATTGAACCAACTTTTAGAACTAACAGTTTTGATTCCTAAAACCAATCAGATTGTTTGTGTGAACTTTTTTTATGTGTAGAGGGCTCTATAGTTCATCGTTGAGTCTAAATGGGAGATTTGAAAAACTTTTCAGGGCAATTTTACGCCTGGAAGTTTTGTTAGTTGATACGGTTATGCCGAATGACATCGAAAGTTAGGAACGGATCACTCCGAACCTTTTGACACACACCGTGTGAGATTTCAGACAAGGCGATCCCTTATCATGCGACCTCTTTAACTACGTCATGGAGAGTGTTCTGCGGAAGGCGTTAGTGCATCGAAATGGCACTATTTTAAAGAAAAGCACCCAGTTGTTTGTGTACGCTAATGATATTGACATCATAGTCTGTACCAAGCGAGATGTTACTGCTGCCTTTAGTGCTATTGAACGGGAGTCTTTTAAGATGGGTCTGGCAGTAAATAAAAGCAAAACGAAGTATATGTTGTCGACGAGAACAAAATGAAATATATGGATCCCAGACTACGTTGGATAACTAATATCTGCGATGTAGTCATGTCTTGGCCGTTACCACCGAAAATGATGTCAGTCTGGGGATCAAGCACAGGACCACTCTTGCCAACAGGGGAACTACTATGGTTTCAATAGGCAATTGAGTGGCAGATACCTCTCTCATACGACAAAACTAATACTTTACAAGACGCTCATAATCTCCGTGTTTCTTTATGGCGCAGCAGCATGGACACTATTATCAGTGCTTAAGTAGAAAGTATTCGAGAAAAAACTTCTACGTAAGATCTTCGGTAAAGTGTGAGTTGGCGATGATTTCCGTATCCGATCCAATAGTGAGCTGTATGTGCTCCTCAAGAATATGGACGTTGTGCAGCGTATTAACATCCAGCGATTGCTTTGGTTCGGCCATGTCGTTCGAATGGAGGAGGATGCTCCGGTGAGACGGGTATTTCATGCGGGGATTTGCTGAAGTCGGCGAAGAAGACGACCTTAATTGCGTTGGGGGACCAAATCGAGAAAGTCATTGATTGGTGTGACCATCTGGCGTAGGCGCGCAAGAAGCAGAGGCGCCTGGAAGGAAGTGTTAAGGCAGGCCGAAATCCATTAATCGAGTTGTTAATGGCCAATTAAGTGTGTATTGGATTCGAGTCCCATTGATGTTGATAGAAAAAATCCCACATTCTTTTGTAATAATTACGCCGTAACTCATTTCATTTAATTTCTTTATTTAACATGATATTAACAAAGTCCGTAATATCCGAAAAAGAGAAACTGTTTAATATTATTCCCATTCGGAAGCAAAAAATATTAATGATAGGCCTCCCGATATTCTTCCTTTCATATGGAAATATTTTCAGAAAACCAATATCACAACTGTAGTGTGCCCCAGTTCTAGATTATTTTGCTCTACCATTGAATTTTATTTCAATTTATTCAATTGTTTGAAAGGTATTTAATCTATGTAAATACATACGTACATAAAAAAATGCTGAAAAATATTAATTTTTGTTTTCTCAAAAAATTACGAAGACTTTCGAAAGAGAATTTACGTTTAATACATTTAACATTAAAAATGGTGAGACAGAATATTTAATGCATTAGTAATGCATCGCAAAACGAAAACAAATAATCATCATCAACTTACAGGATTCCGATGATGAAAATGTACGCATTGAAACTGACACGATGGGAGAAGTTAAGGTGCCAAATGATAAATACTATGGAGCCCAAACTATGAGATCAAAACTTAATTTTCCTATTGGTGGACCGGAAGAACTTATGCCGGTAAGTGAGGCAGGCATGTGGTTATAAACTCTCTTATAACAATGGTTTGTTTTGTTTTCTTTAGAAACCAATTATTGTGGCCATGGCCATATTGAAGAAGGCTGCTGCCGTTGTTAATAAGGACTTTGGCTTGGATGCCAAAGTCAGTGATGCCATAGCAGAAGCCTGTGATAATATAATTGAGGGCTGTTTAATCGATGACCATTTTCCATTGGTCATATGGCAGACAGGATCAGGTACACAGACCAATATGAATTGCAATGAGGTTATAAGCAATCGTGCCATTGAAATTATGGGCGGTAAAATGGGCTCTAAAAAGCCCGTGCATCCCAATGATCATGTGAATAAATCTCAAAGTTCCAATGACACTTTTCCAACCGCCATACACATCTCGGTGGGCATGGAATTGAACGCACGTCTTATACCTGCAATAGAGGAGTTGTGTGAAGGCCTTAGTGAGAAAGAAAATGAATACAAGGATATCATTAAAATTGGACGTACGCATCTAATGGATGCTGTACCCTTAACATTGGGTCAAGAGTTTAGTGGCTATGCCCAGCAAATGAAATATGCTTTGGATCGCATCAAGGCTGTTCTGCCGCGGGTATATGAAATTGCTTTGGGCGGTACTGCTGTGGGTACTGGCCTTAATACACGCAAAGGTTTTGCTGAAAAATGTGCCGCAAAGATATCCGAGTTTACTTGTTTACCTTTTAAGAAGGCTCCCAACTTCTTTGAAGCCTTAGCCACCCGTGACTGTATGGTGGAGGTACATGGCTGTTTGAATACAATTGCCATCAGTTTAATGAAAATTGCCAATGATATACGTTTACTGGGTTCAGGACCTCGTTGTGGTTTGGGTGAACTCTTTCTGCCCGAAAATGAGCCGGGCAGCTCTATAATGCCTGGCAAAGTAAATCCTACCCAATGTGAATCGCTTACTATGATATGTGCCCAGGTTATGGGTAATCATGTGGCTGTTTCGGTGGGTGGAGCAAATGGCCATTTTGAATTGAATGTTTTCAAGCCGTTAATAGCTTCGAATGTTTTGCGTTCCATAAGGCTACTGGGTAAGTTCAGTTTATTATAATTTTTTTTTACTTATGAATTGTTATTCAATAATCCCCTTTATTTTAAAGCTGATGGTGCTTCAAATTTCAATAAGAATTGTGTTAAAGGCATTAAACCGAACAAGGAACGCATTAATAAAATCATGAATGAATCGCTGATGTTAGTGACTGCTCTCAATACCCATATTGGCTACGATAAAGCGGCGCAAATTGCTAAAACAGCTCACAAGAATGGCACCACTTTGAAACAGGAGGCCATTAAGTCTGGTTTTGTAACTGAAGAACAATTCAAACAGTGGGTTGATCCCAAGACTATGTTGGGCCCCAATTAAAGACCATAAAAAATTTGTTGTGTTTTATTTGTTATAATTTATTCAATTGTTGTTTTTGTTTTTTAATCAATTAAAACTTTTATTCTCATTAGACTTCAAATTTGTTTTTATTATAAAAAAAAGCTGCGAATTGACACCGTTGGACTACATTCTATGGGGCGCTGTTAAAGAAAAGTGTTATGCCGACAAACCAGAGACAATTGTGGATTTGAAGGCCAACATTCGTGACGCCATTGCCGAGGTACGAACCCATACACTCGAAAAACTGAACGAAAATTGGTGCGATCGAATGATTTGTACTGTAAGGCAAGTTGCGGCAGCCATATGAATGAAAAAATATTTCATTTCTAACCGGAACGCTTGTACTACACAACAAAAAAATAAATTTGGCAACATTTGAAACGGTTTTTGTTTTATTGCATTTTTGAATTTAAATCTTTTAAATCACCCACCCTATACCTTAATGGTACTTCTACAAGCCACACAGTTTCAGAAAAGTCACTTGGGAATGGTGTAAGAGTTTGATCTTTCGACTTAAGTTATGGCGAATGTTTAATACAACTAAAACCTGAGTTAATAGTCGCCGTAGTCTAGTATGTAAGTGTGTTGGCTTATTAGACGTAAAGCCAGGGTTCGAGCCCCAGGCCAGACATCAAGACAAAATATAAAAAGTATTTCTTTGGCGACTTCCTCTCAGCAGATTTCTGGTAAAAACTCTGAGAGTAAAATAAAATTGCCATGAAAAAGTTTCTCAAAAATCCGTCGTTCGGAGTCGACTTTAAACTGTAGGTCCCACTACTCATGTATAAAATTAACACACACAACATAAATGGTGTGAGAAACTAGGACGTTGTACAATGGGTCAATTCGACCTCCGGGTACTGTACTTGTCTTAATTGACAAGTACACGTCCTCTCACCTAACCTATGCGACAAAAAAAAATGGTATGAGAATGAAGAGAATTTAACCAACATTTCTATTGAGCTGCTTGCTTTTAACTTTCAGGAAGCCTTTAAAATATTAAGAGAAACACCTTTTCCGTTTCGTTTTATATCCTAACAGAGGATAGAAAATCTAGAAAATCCAATACAAATACAAATAATCACTATCTTCCGCTTAGACATGACTTGCAAGAAATATAACAAAACTTCAACAAAAATTTCCTTTTTGCAATCCAAAAAATACAAGCATAATTGGTTTAAAGTTTTAGAAAGTTTTGACTGGTTTTCCTGGTTTTACTGGTTTTCTACATACATAAAGTTGTTGTTAATCTTTCCTGTATACCATACCATGCCATTGTTTGTATGTTTTTTCCTATTTTTTTTGGAGTATAATAACATAAGTTTCTCTGTGTTTTTTGTACATTTTGTGGCATGTTTGAAAACTACAACCGAATCATCGTACGCTTTTAACTATACGCACTTTAATGCATATAATCCCTGCATTTTAAGTTAAGTGTTCTTAAAAAAAGAGTTGGTTTGGTGGTCTTCAGTGTATTAATTTAATTTATTTTACTTGTCTAAATTATGGCTTCTAATCAATTTGTTAAAGAAGTCATAGTCAAGCATTTTTAATTTTAAAATAAATTCTATCTAATAAGGTAATCAGGTAAGAATTGGAAATCGACCGGAAGGTTACAACAGATATAATAGTCTGCGGGAATAAATCAACCAGAGATACAAATCAGATAATAATTGGGTTACTGGACAGATACTCATTCATTTTGGAGTTAAAACAGGGCTATGCCCCAATAGTCTGGGGGAATGAATCAAACAGAGCCACAAATTAGATGATAATAAGGACAGCTACGAGCTTAACGTAGAATTATGCGATGGGTTGTCTAAACTGTCAGTCTCAACCACTTCCATCGCCTTGACAATAGATAGACTATCTTATTCAAACGGATGTGAACATGTTGCTATAGCGGATGAAGTAAATAGGACGGAATAAAACAGAAACAAATATTTTTTTTTAAGTTGAACAATACGTGTAGAAGTTGCCATAGTCTTGTAGGTAGGGTGGTGCCTTATTAGACATAAAGCCACGGTTCAAACCACAGGTCAGCTCTCTCCAACAAAATGAAGAACGAAAAATATTTCTTCGCCAACTTTCTCTCAGTGGATTTCTAATAAAAACTCTGAAAGTAAAAATAAAATTGCCATGGATAAGTTTTTCAAAAATCTGTGTATTTAAGTCTCTGTAGCCAATAGGTAGTGTGTTGGCTTATTAGATGTGAGGCCACTTTTCAAAACCCAGCTTAGAACTTTCCAACGAAACGAAATTTTTGAATATTTCTTTGGCGACTTCCTTTCAAGAGAAAGAATCTCAAAAATCTGCCGTTCGGAATCGACTTTAAACTGTAGGGCCCGCCGCCACTCATGTATAAAATTAACACACACAACATAAGTGGTGTGAGAAGCTAGGTTGTAGTCCGAACTGAAGGGTTGTAAGGATAAATTATGTATGTATATAACGCGTGATTAGGGAGTGTATAATTCTGGTCTGTAACATTTACCCATTTATAGTATAATTTCAATGCAAAACGCCAGCTATACGGGGTCAAATACTGTAATGCAGTGTAACAATAAATTATTCGTGGAGAAAACAAATCATGAAACAATATTTCTTTGGCGATTTCCTCTCAGCAGTTTTCTGGTAATAGCGCTGAGAGTAAATAAAATTGCCATAAGAAGTATCTCAGCAAACAATGCGTACCTCGGAGTCGACTTTTAACTGTAGGTCCCACCACTGATGGATAAAATTTACACACACAGCATGGGTGGAGTTAGAAACTAGGTCGTTGTCTTGACTTGAAGGGTCGTAATGACTACTGGAGTTATAAGCATATATTGTGTTTGTTTAAATTCTTCTTATATTAAATCTGTGTTCAATATGGAATAATTATCAAATAAACATGTATTACTCTGCGAATAGGTCCTTCTAATCGCAATTTTTTGACAATTGTTTCCGACAGAAAGAGGAAACGTATGATTTTGAATTGCTGACAGTAAAATCCAATGTTTATCAAACAATTACTGCCACTTTCATTTCCATTTAACCTTAGCCAAACTAAGCTTGGCATAATTCAATCACATTCATTTAATGGCAATTTAATATTTTCTAAAGAGATCATGAAGCTGCAAAATGCTTTTAAAATCAAAAACTGAAATATTGAAGAAAAAAATTCCTGTTTTTCTTTTCGTTTCTATTGCTGTTTGTTATTGTGAATGGTATGTAAAATGTTTTTTTTTTTTTTTTTTGGCAAAAACTGATTTTCATCATTTGTGTTTTACATAAATAAGCTTGTTAACAAGAATTCTACTTATCAACAGCAGATACGAAATACAAATATGAATACATGGTCATAAGCATACATGTTCTGGCATAAATTTTCTGTTTATAAAGTATGAACATAAACGAATGGATATTCGTACAGAAACTGCATAAAGACGAGACAACATATTTGTACCCATGATAACAATATCGGTGGTGGTAGAGTGTATTGTACTTGTTCTTCATAGACATGTTATGGTACACGTTCTATGTGTAGTTTTTCAATTTACAAACAAAATGCGTATGCAAAAGAATTAAAACAAAAACAAATAAAAAGAGAAGAAAAAAGCACACAAAAAAAAATTCGAAGGAAACAAAAACAAAAACAAAATAATGTTGAATGTTTGTAAAACTTTTATCTGGGGATTTATACAGAGAGACTTACACGCCTGATACAAGTACAAATACAAGTAAATTTCAAAATTTCTTCCTTGCTTGTTGAACAAACAAAATATCTACCTATACGCCGTATATCATTAGCATCATCATCATAACCATCACCATCACCATCGTCTTGATCAACAACAACAGCAATGGTTTATGGCAACAACAATAATAAAAATAACAACGACATCATCGGCACCATTCTGAATTAGCATCAGTCTCCCTCGAATGTTTGCTTTCATAGCTGTACACATGTTGTTGCATTCGTTCATTTATTCATTGATTCATTCATTTATCAACAACAAATACTTGCTGTTGCAATAAGGATTTTGGATTTTTAGTAGTAGTAAGTCGTTGCTGTTGTTATCGTTCTTGTTGCATTGCATTATCCGGATTTGCTTCTTCAAAACTTCTTTAGCAATTGGTTACTATTTATATGGCTTCAATTATTTTTAGAACTTTAAAGGAATCTCTTTTCCTCCTTTTTTTCTTGTTTTCTCCTGCCTGTCTTCACTGCTGTGTTGCACACAGATTCACGGAAGTAGCATTTGTATCTACTTGCCAATGATTGAATATTTGTGGCTGGCGAATGGCAAAGATAGACGATTTGTTTTATTGTTGATCTAAGAATTAAGCTATTATGAGGCGTTAGTATTTAGATATGAAAACAATATGTTTTTACTCAAACTTTCACTTCCGTAGGAAGCAAGATACCTTAACAATTTATCTCCAGTTTGTTTATTCCACTTGTATGTGCTTGATTCTGCTCAAACTTTATCTTGTATTAACAACTTTTCTTTGTTGTTGATCAATCCCCTCCATATGAAGTCTCCGTAGTCTAGTAGGTAGTGTGTTGGCTTATTAGACATAAGGCCTCGGTTCAAACCACAGGTCAGACATCAAAACGAAAATATTTCTCTCAGCAGATTTCTGGCAAAAACTCTGAGAGTAAATAAAAAATTGCCAAGAAAAAGTTTCTCAAGCATCTGTCGTTCGGTGTCGACTTTAAAACTGTAGGTCCCGTCACTCATGTATACAATTAATACACACAACACAAGTAGTGTAAGAAACTAGGTCGTAGTCCTGGCTAAAGGGTTTTAATGACCAATTTTGCATGTACATATATATGTAATCTCCTCCATATTTTATGTACTGCACACATGTCTTAACCAAAAATTAAATTTCCTTCTCTATCACGCTTTCTTTTCTTTATTTTACCCAAGCCGTTTCTCCGTAGGCAATGTCTAGTATATTTCACAATTCCGCGTAGTGTAATATAACAAGCGAATATTCTGAGCATGGTTCTGATCCTTCAACGAAGCACCATTTCTCAACAAAGCCTTCCGGCATAAATAATAGAGTAAGAAGGACTGCCTATCCTCAGCAAGTCCAGATATCATGCAATTAAGAAGCTCATTATATTGAGCTCTTTGAGATAGTGTTTTGAAAGTTTTTAAAATTTTTATTAAACACAGTAGAGGTCTCAGTTCCACAGATTGCATTGAAATTATTCTGAAACTCTTTATAGACCATAAATCATATGCGATAATTGGGAACATGCTGAATTAGCTTCATTTGATTGTTCGATAGGTTCTATGGCACTAGTTCTACAAGCACAAAGGAAACGATATATCCTGCCAAGGCAATTCATTGCCACGAAATCATAGCCTCAATAAAATCTAAACACGTACATACGTTACGCTTGCTATTCTTTGAGCGAACATAACCGAAATTCAGCCTGATTTATATGGTAGAGTCATGGAAAATTCGACATTTCGATTGCGCTTCTCCCAGAAAAGCTCTGGCAGATGAAATCTCGTTGATGTCTCATATATACTTTGTCGACTGTCTGTGCTACAGAGATATGAGTTAATCATCTTGAAGCTTAAATGATTTTTGAAACCAATACACATGTAGATATAAACATCAGCAATAATTCGTACACGCCATTGAGGACTGTTGGAATGAAGAAAGGATATATTTTGGATATTGTAATATATGAAGTATGTTAGAGACTACTAAGGTAGCGCAGTCTGAGAAAGAGTTGAACAGTTATGGACTGGCTTAGTGGTGAGCATATTATATTGAAAAACTCAACTTTATCCTAATAAATGGCCTTCTTCTCTCATGCTGGGCACCAATGGAAGTCGCAGAATATATAGAAAGACTTGTTAAACTTTGAATCAATTTGAATATGGTTTTGTGAGGTACGTGAGTTACACAAGTTAACAGGCTACAACGAGAGCTAGATTGTAAACCACGTTTTTCATAATCACATCACTACTGTTATCAAGCCGCAGATAAAAAGGGTGCATACACCATTTAGTTCAAATAGATCGCGGGTCATTGAATGTCGCTCGTCCTTGTATTGAGTACATGTTGACATATTTCAAGTACTTGAACTATAACTAGGTTCATAAAGGAACTATACAACAGCTAATACAGCTCCATTCTAAATGTGGGAATTTGTGAAGGCTGTACTATATTTGCAATGTTGTTTAAGGTACTATATTATGATGAAGGGATGAACCACTTGATGTAACAGGTTGAATAATATTGTTTATGCTGATCATGTTGGCCTTTTGTCTAATCACTACTCCAGTATGCAGTTCAAGAATCAAGCATTTGCTATAAATGCGGCTAAAATTGGCTTACAAGTCAATATTAATAAGACAAAGCCAATGCACATAAATACTCATTGAAGTTGTTGAAAGTTTTTGTTATACAGTGAGTATCATATCAGTGAAGAAGTAGAAGCAAAGAAAAAATATGCAGAAGACTATGCAAGAATAAGACAAGCGTATGAAAATCTAAAAAAATTTTGGAGGTCGGGACATAATTTACTCATGATTATGAAACGTGAGCCTACCTAGCCAGGAAATGAACTACATACAGGCCTTTATAAATAAGTTGTATCAAACAAAGACAACTGGACATCAGACAAAGTGAAAGCTTATGAATGATTTAGCATGACAAGGGGACGAATACAAGACTGTAGAAGTCGCGAAATACCTGTAAATACATGGAAAAGACAGATTGAGAACGAGCTTATAGCGAATGATATTTTCTGGAATCAAATGAAATTGACGTGGATTCAAGCTATCGTAGTTTAGTAAGTAGTTTGTTTTTTATTGGTTCAATGCTTGTGTCAGACATCTGGAATAATCTTAGCAATCTTCTGTCAAAAACTCTGTGATTAATATGAAAATCCATCCTTGAGAGTCTACATTATATAGTAGGTCCCACCTTTCTTAGATCAAATTAGTGGTATGAGAACGTAGGTTGTGTATCCCTGACTAAAGAGTTGTAATGACCAAATAAGTGAGTATGTGATGTAGATTGATTAAATTTAATAGCGATTGATATTCTTTGTTCTATCAGGCAATGTTCAATTAGAACATTATGACAATATGGCAATATGACACACCTTATAAATCATTCAAATATATGTTTTCAATTTAATATTATTGAGTATTATATTATACAGCAGAGTAATAATTCTATAGTTATCTGAACAATATCCATATATTGTTGGCTCTGTACATATGTATGTATATCGAGAACAATTCATCCCAAAGCGGGTTAAATGCAGGCATATTTTCAATTATCTCTTCATAAACAAGACTGCACATCATCACATACATCCTGAAAGAAGGAGTGAGTGTGAGAGAGAGTGAGGGAGGGAGGGGTGTGCTAAATTTAATAATGTTTAAAACGTAAATTTAACAATACCATTTTAGGCAATTATACTGAAAATCGAATCAAACCATACCAACACAACCATAACCATAACATAATAGAACAAAAAGATAAAAAAAAATTAATTAGAATGTACACCTGTGCACAAATCAATTGTCTTAATTAGAAATTGCATTAGAGCTTGATTAGATACCATATACCATATACTATGCATACATACATGTGTATATATTAATGGAATTATACAAATCTGGAAATGAACTTCAATGTTACTTTTAATTGATATTTTTGATAATCAAATTCTAAATTGCTTATGCTGTGCTTATGCTAGCTGCTTGCCCTGCAACAAACATAATTAATTATAAATTATGTTATTAAACATCAAAAATATGCTGAAATTATTAATTAAAAGTGTCGAAACTCATATGGGGCTATATTGTATGTATGAAAATTATTGAACAGTTTCTCTTCTTCATCAAATTGTTTTTGAAATCAAAAGAAAAAAAAAAACAATTTTGCTTCATTCATAATTATTTTGTTCGTATGATTTTATTGCACATTGTAAGTTAATCTGAATTTGTTTGTAGAGTGTCTTTATGTTATGGGATGATAAATATTTTTAATCTTTAATTAATATTTCATATTTCAAGATGATATTTTGTAGAAAATTTCCTTTAAAATCTTATCTAAAAAAAAGACATAGTAAAGCAACACATGGTATCCCTTTGTATGGCTGAATACACTATATTTTTCCATACAGCCACCTTCTTATTGTCATGCAAAGAAAATAAGTTTAAAAAAAAGTAAAAACCCATCACTGTTTGCCGCTGTATCTGACAATATCAGTTGTGCTACACTCCATTAAGTTTCAATGGTGTATACCAAAATGGAACAACAAAACGTCATACATGCAGGCATACATCCATTACGGCCATCCACGGCTTTCACGGCATTCATATGAATGCCCAAGTGGCCATATTAAAAACGAAAAAAGAAAAAACAAAAATGTTCTGCTGAATTTAAAAATTTTTGCAAAAAAAGGAAACAATTTTCTTCGTGGACTTGTAATTTGCAATAGAATGGCTTGTAACGCTTTTTAAAACTGACTTCAAAGAATTTTTAGATTTTTTTCGTATTTAAAAATGCTCTAAATCAAATTATTTTTCATTGTTATTCCTTTAAGACAAACTCAGTTCAACATCAAACCAGATACGTGTAATTGAAAAGACAGGTTTAAAGTCTCGCATTTTTCGGAATCATGATTAAGGTTAACAGTTAAACCACAACACATGAATTTACAGAGTCTCCTAGTTTTTCCATTCAAATACGAGTCCTAGTTAATGTAAAAAGCTTGAATTTTTTTATAATTATATGAACAAATATCAGTATTACAACAAAAAAATAAATTTATATGTTTGTTGTAGGTTAACACACAGACTGTAAACTGATGAGAATTGAAATCGAACTCACAACACCGAGAGGTAATGTATCAGACTCCAGCAATTAGAAATAACTTATCAACCACCGACTTCGGTTATGAATTCAAAATTGATAGTAAGTTCTGACCAGAGAAGATGACAACTGACATCATTGTGATGTGAAACTAAAATCAAACCATACTTGTAAGCTGGTTATAATTTTTTTTTGCACTCAGGTTTTTTGCCAGAATTCTGCTGAGAGGAACTCGCCGAAGGAATATTTTTTCATATTTTCGTTTTGATGTCTGACCTGGGATTCGAACCGTGGCCTTACGTCTAATAAGTCAACACACTACCTACTAGACTATGGCGACTTCACTATTGAATCATCCGCCATTTTTAAGTCTGTATGTGGACATCAATTTTGACGATTATAATTTGTTAGCAGACATAAAACTTTGATTATTTTATTCCTTCACATTTTCTTCACATTTCGCTCTGCAAAATATATCAAAAATTTGAATATTAGGACCATAATTTAATGCAATCTTTACTTAAATTTCTGTTCTTTAACTTAATTTTTCGTTGGACTATAAAACGTAGTTATTGTTGCAATTTTCCAATACATTCACTTTTGTTACTGCAGTACAAATAATATGAATACAATACAAAAATATATTGTATGTATGTATGTATTCTACTGCTGCACTTTTTTTATGACACATCCCAGTCGATTTTTACCTATTTTTGAAATTGTTTAACCAGCAAAATTTCCATTTTTTACTGCATTGGCTGTGTGTAACTTTCATTTAAAAATGTTTTTAAGCCAGTAAATGTAATCGAAAGTTGGGTGTTCACGGAAAGGTTGTATTTCTCTTCTTCTTATTTTATTTTTTGTTATTGCTCATACGCTTACTTTATGATATACGTTACAAGTGAATTTGTTTTATTGTTTTTATATCTTTTCTCATTCCCATTTTGGTTGTATCATTTTTATTATTTTTGTTGTGTCGCTTATATGTATTTAATGCCAACCACTGTTTGCTGCTTGTTTACCTTTTGTACTGAGTACCTGTATGTGTTTCAGAAAAAAAAGGAAAAAGAGAAAGAGAAAAAAGGAACAAAAAAAAGTTCCATCATCAGCGAAATCCAAATGACGACGCGTAATAAAGATAAGCTCTACGTTTTTTTCGTGTTTTTTGTCAACCAAAAAAATCTCAATTTATGAGATTCTTTTTAAATTTATGCCACGACATAGCTTTCCTGGTTACTGTCGTTGTTGAATGTTGGTTTTTAGTGAAAATTTATTGCCAATCAGTTCGTTCGTTTACCGAATTAATCTGGGGTCATTGGTATATTGTACGTCATACATACCCCAGATAAATGCCACCACAAAGCCTTTTAAACAGGAGAAGAATGAAAAACAATTTTTTTCCTTTCTTTTCGATCATATGACCAGTAATTTTAATTTATGGTTATACACACCATTTGTAAGAGACTTTTCAATTTAATTTCAAATGCAATTTTAGTGTTTAAATTATTCTTTCAAAAAAGTTCAAGTAAAATCACAACTTAAATCTATCGTTTGTGTTAAGCTTTCGTAAAATCTTTTCTAAGAAATGTTTTAACTGCCGCTCTTAGAGTTCTTTTAATTCACAATTAAATGCTTTTAATTTAAGCCCATTTAAAGCCCTCAAGTGAAAAGACTTTCACACTAAAAACCCATTAAAATTATGATTCAAAAATAACCATTAAAATTTATTCGATTACATTTCGAACATAAAAGTCTAATTTATGTTTCACCTTAATGTTCAATTTACTCACAACGCAACTCAACTCAACTCAAATCACAGCAATTACCATTTAATTTTATCTTTAATGTTGTACTAGAGAAAAAGAAAGCCTTTCGGCAATACTAGTACATAACACATACGCATTTGAATTTTTTTCCCATATTTTTTTGTATACGTCACAATATTTGTAGCCAGCAGGGTGGAATGCTATTCACCTTTCTTTGGATTACTTTTAGAAATAGGAGCCCCTTGTTATATGTAAGGGAAAGGATGGAATTTTAATTAAAGCTTCTGATTAAGATGTACACTTTTAGATACTGTAAGAAGATTTCAAAACGATAATTAATACACAACTTATTCAAAACCTAGAGTGTGATTTTAAAGCCTCATTCGGGTTTGGATTCGGTGTACCAAAATGTAGGCGCCGCGTTTTTGACGCTACTTAAAACAGTGTCCAGTGAGTTTAATTAAATTGATTGACTTTGTCACAATTGGTTTAGTTGGAAACGATGAAAATAAAATGTCTGTTAATATTGAAACCGCCATAGTTTAGAAGGTAGTGTATTGGTAGACTACAGCTTGTTAACTCAAGCCCTGGCTCACACATCTCGAACATAAAGAAATATGGAAAAAAGGCGTTTTGCTTTCGCTGTCTTTTGTCATAATCTCTAAGAATAAGCAAAATAAATGAAAAATGAAAAGTTCTTCATAAATTTGCAGTTCGGAATCGGCTTTAAACTGTAAGTACCACCAATTATGGATAACATTAACACACACATCATTAGTGGCTTGAGAAGGTAGGTGGTAATCCGGACTAAACAGTTGTGATGAGGATCTTCAGACAACATGGTGCAGTGTATGTCATACTGCCAAGAATGTTGAAATAGGATTGGTCAGAGAATAGTAATGGTAACTACAATAGGTCCACTGTGATAGCACGAGGCCCTAATTAAATCAACCTGTGCTGTTGCAAATCCTACACATCTATTATTCGCAACCTGCGTAATATAAGCTAATATATAAGCTTTTCAAATATTTTTGCACCTTGTGATCCATATGATTCGAATTTTTTTAGTGTTCAGTTCTTCGTTAACAAACAGGAATGGCGATTTCAAGTGTTACACAGATAAGAGGCTATCACTAATATTTCCAAAATTTTCAGCCCATCTTCGTCAATCTACTTGCTCAATCATGCAGAAGTATTAACACGCTCAATCTATGCTCCCAAAAGAGTACTCTAAAATTTCTATTTTGGACATATGTACATAACATACATAACAGGTCATTACAAACCTTCAGTCAGGATTACGACCTAGCTTCTCACACAACTCATGTTGTGTGTGTTAATTTTTATACATGAGTGGCGGGACCTACAGTTTAAAGTCGACTCCGAGCAACAGATTTTTGAGAAACTTTTCATGGCAATTTTTAGTTACTCTCAGAGTTTTTGCCAGAATCTACTGAGAGGAAGTCGCCGAAGAAATACTTTTTGTATTTTGTTTTGATGTCTGGTCTGGGACACGAACCCTGGCTTTACGTCTAATAAGCCAACACACTACCTATTAGACTACGGCGACTCCATTTTGGACATGTTTATGTAAAATTTAACAGCTTTACCTCTGCCAGAAATATCGTTCACTCATTGTCTCCTGTCGGGACCAGAGCACTATAAATGCGATCCTGAAAAGAAAACCTCGTTCCACTTTTGAATAGTCGTCCTTTTAGACTCATAGCAGTCAGCGTAGTCTAGTAGGTAGTGTGTTGGCTTATTAGACGTAAGGTCACGGTTTAAGCCCGACATCTCCAATAAAACGAAGTATAAAAAAATATTTCTTCGACGACTTACGTTCAGCATTTTTTTTGGCAAAAACTCTGAATGTAAATAAAATTGGAATGAAAAATCTCTCAAAATAATATCTGTTGTTCGGGGTTGACTTTAAACTGTAGGTCACGCCACTCATATATAAAATTAACACACACACAGCATAAGTGGTGTGAGAAGCTAGGTCATAATTCTGACTGAAGGATTGTAATGAGCATTTATTTATGTGGTAACGTTTTATCACTCTCTTACGAAGCAGTCTTTAGACGAATTGCATATTTAGCTATCATGTCTTTACCTATTACATCCAAGAGGTATGAGACAAGAATCAGTTTAATGGCGGTAGCTGGTGTAGAATGTAAAAAGCGATGATGTACACCGAGGCCATTCTCTGAATCTTATCTCCAACATGGGGAAGGAGTACCGTATTACATCGAGAGTCTATCATTGACTTAGTCGGTGATGTCGGCAAAAATTAATCTTAAGAATCTAACTTTTATGTGAAAAGCCTTCGTAGAAAAAATTTAAAGTGCCATAAACTATAAGGTTTCTGAATGTATGATAGTAGATAAATTGATTTGGATTCAGTCTAAGAAGCTACAATTATGAAATTATATATGAAATCGAATGTCCTATAAATCGCTGCTCTCGTTTAGGCGCCTGTTAGAGATGCTCAACAGTTTTGTTACAACTTCAATAATAAACATGAAATGTTATTCTCTTCATGTAGAGTATGTCGTAAATAAAATAAAATACAATACAACACAATCAAATAATAAATGAATTCATTGAGCAATTTTATAAGATGACTTTCTTTTATTTTTTTTGCAAATATTTATGACTCAGTCTACAGCAATGAATTTCCTGTCCTGTGCGTAAATAACTTAACGAAAAGTGAGAAGCGAGAAGAGCATTCACAAACAATTTAATAAAAGAAACCCGAGAAAAGAAATGAAATGGAATGCACACACAGACGAAATGGTTGGGTAACGAAATAAAATTATCACCAACAATAAAATTTAGTTAATCAGATAATGGATATTTTAGCAAATGATTTTAGTAAAGCAATGCAAAGCAAAGCAAAGCAGCGCACAATAAAACATGAAAACACAACGTAAAAATTATAGAAAAATCCTGGCAATAAAATAAATGTTAAGGACATACAAATAATCATACCACCACCTGAACGAACATTCATTACAATTCAGTCAGACCTCGAAATGTGGGAGAAAAAAAATACGAAATAAAATTAACATTAAGAGTGATTGCCAACAAAGTGTATCTTGGATGTCACCAAGGGAACAATAAATCTCACAAATACATGAATGCATAGGAGTTCAACTATGTGGGCACCTTTTCTAAACACAGTTTTTCTCTTTTTCCTTCTTTAAACGTTATTTAAATAAATTAATTTATTTTTTCTATTTTAAATGGTTTTATACAAAACAAAAACAAGCTTCAACCCGAAAATATGATACCCTACTACATATATTAGAAATCGAAATTAATCAAGGCATTATCCAAAATTAAGAAAAAATTACTGATTCACCCGCAATATATAGGATTAAACTGATAGTATCAGTTTATTTCGAATTGAAAAGGCAAAGCATATGATGGACAGGGCTTTGAATAGAAGGGGTATAGATTGTATCACATCCGCATGAATTACAAGGGTTCTGTATATGCTATGTATAGAAAAGCAAGGAAACAAAACTAACAGTCGGTACAACATTAATGTGGAGTCTGCCTACAAAGGAAATCTCTGTGAGGACATATTTCTAATTTCAAGGGACTCTTTAAACAGACACTGTGGCATCATCCAAAGGAAAGTAAAGAAGTACGAAATTTCCCAAATAAAAGAAATATCAAGGATGATAAGTTAACCCCTTAGAAAGGAATCCAAAATAGATAAGAAACAATAACAGGACCCATCTGGTAGTAAAAACATGAACCGTGGGAAGCGCGTAGCACACGAGTAGTCGCCGTAGGCTAGTAGGTAATGTGTTGGCTTATTAAACGTGAGACCACGGTTCAAACCCCAGGGCAGACATCTCCAGCAAAACGAAATATTAAAAAAATATTTCTCCGGCGACTTCCTCTCAGCAGATTCCTGGCAACAAATCTGAGAGTAAATAAAAATTGACATGAAAAGTTTCTTAAAAACCTGTCGTTAGGAGTCGCTTTTAAACTGTATGTCCCGCCACTTATTTTTAAAATGAACGCACTCAACATGGGTGATGTGAGAAGCTAGGTAGTAATCCTGACTGAAGGGTTGACCAGTTATGCATGAATGTATGTATGAGTCGCAAACGAGCTTCATCGGAGAGCATTGCAAGCCAGGGTTGAGGGTTTGTTTGTTAAATCCCTGCTTAACTGCTAGTTGGGCTGAAGTTTTTGGTTCCTCCCTTAACTGCCAGCTGGTAAGAACCAGTAAATTTTATGAATTCGGGAAGAATTTTGAAAAGATACCATGTAATAAACGTGAGTTGAGTCATTAAGTGACTATTTCGTGGTATATTGTGTCATAGACTGGTAGTAATACAAGAGTGAACGTTTATGGCACCACTCTTCCCCCTGTGGTTATTTGCCAAACGGAAGCTAATGTTATAAGAAGTATGCTCAGTTCATTTGTGCAGCAGCTACGGATGACATAACAATGTTATCTAACAGCCAGAGCGACATTCGAAAACTTGGGTACTGTTAGATTGATACGAAATTAGTGTCAGACTATCTGGGCGAAATGAATCAGCTTGACAGAGGCAACAGAGTCTTTCCGAGTTGTTGGAACTCAGGACAATGAACGATTAGATGAGTGCAACTCCACTGAAGGGGCCAGAACATTCCTGTGGAATGAAGGAAAAGTTTGTAGTTATTAATAGCACAACAAGATGGAGAAAGAGTTGAGATAGTCTAAACTTTTATTAGAGAACTATAATGTGCAGAAGTTTGAGTCTTGCTTCAAGCCATCCAGGATTACCTAGATGATAGTAACAGGCCTTCTAAACGAACATTGTAGACTTAAAGAAAATTTGGATATTCGCTAATGTTGAAAATGGGGATCATAAGGACACTTAAGAGTATCCTCTGCGGAGTTGCTGCATTTTATAGGGAAACGGTTACGGGCTTCTTAAGTACTTGGCAATAAAGTGTAAACCAGACAATAAAATTCCAAAAAATCTAACAAATTATACATCAATTCTTCTTTGATTGTTACCAATTTCAGCCCAGAATATGAAATTAATTTTAACTTATCTGATTCATAGTTTCGTAGATGTTTTCATAATAACTGCTTGGTTAAAGTGTATTGAACTACATTTACAAAAAAAAAGAAACAATTCCTTCTGTTTGCATGAACCCATAAAAGAATATAATTTTTATTTCAATTGAAAATGATCTCCATAATAAGCAATTAAAGTTACAAACCTTAACTCAAAGATAAATTACTTTCATTACCTCTACTTGTGTAGGGTAACGTTGACAATACCTTTTCAACACTCTGACAATAAAATTACCATAATAATGTACAAAAAAAAAAAAAAATAAATTAGAAAAAAAAATTTGCAAACAATGCACTACAGATATAAAAATAATAATAAAAAAGGAAATTAAAATAAAAGAGAAGGAAATAATATATAAAACACCAAGATCAACCGCATATAGACAAACACAATTTGGCCACAACAATTATCAAATTTGTTCAATAAATTAAAATCATTTCAATCAATACATTTACATAAATTTAAGGATTCTGACACTCATACCCATCATTGAATTGTTTCAATATTACATTTGCATTGATGAATAATTTTGCAATATTTATTCATACCAAACTTTGAAACTTCACACACAATGTAAGAGGTTTTTTCAATTTATAACAACAACAAATTTGATTTGAATTGGGTTGTTAAAATTAAACTTTTTGGAAAGAAAAATGTTTTTAATTTTTCGAAACAATTCAATACTCTCCTGTGTTATTTTAAGATTTCTATACATGACGTATGAAGAATACTGGCAGTAGTGTTTTATTAATAAATATTCCTCATACGCCACCTTATGTATTTAATAAATATTTAAAATCTTAAAAGGTATGCATAAAGGTATAAACACATAGACGACAGACAACAGTTCAGCAGTTCGACATAAAATTCTGCCAACTGTTTTTTCTGTCGTATGCCGACTGCTTAAATTTTTTGAAAGCAGAGTAGTAAAAACAGCTAACACAAATAATTCAATAATTTTCAAATTTAAATTTAAATATATTCTTCAGTGTTGTCACTATCAGGTTTTTTGTACGCAAAAATTAACTCAATTATGAAAAAACCGCACACACGAAACATTTATCAAATGAATACAGATACAAAATTGAATCTATAATTCTATTTATTTATTATGAATACATGGATTGCTTTTTATTTCTTAATTTTAGAATTGTTCCTTCTCTTCAATAACATAAGTATTTTTAGCTGTTTTTTATTATGATTTTATGTTGTATTGGCATCACTAATTTGATTTTAGCTGCTCACAAAAATAGAAAATAGTTTAATTTGGGCAGAAACTGCTTAGGTTGTTGTCTTGGCTTTTTCTGTTCTGCCTTCAATATAATCGTTTTCATATAAACGTGTGTATTCTAAACTTGGCAGTTTTCTGTTATCTGTCATCTGTCGTCTATGTGTTTATACCTTAAGTTAAGGAATTAGATTTTCCTTAAAAAAAATTAATTTCCGCTGTCCGCTGCGACAATCAAACAACTATATTTCTGATTTATTATTTTAAATTTATATTTTATTAACCAAAATTATACCACAAATTACACAAACGATTTCTAACACAATTTATAGAAAATATTATTAAAGCGTGTATCCGAATCGAACAAGTAGCCAAGACTGCCCATTCCAACTCCATTGTGCTGGCTGGTCAACTTGTATGATCACGTTGGATCAACACTTGCGATTATCCAGACGCTGATGAAGATAATGTAATTAGGGTGGATACACGTGCTATTACGAAAATCAAAAAAGGGCCTTACACAGCTATGTTAGTCTGGTTGGCAGTTCAACCACTGTCGTTAACTCATATACCAATGTATACTTCAAATACTTAAGCATATAAGTTAATATAGGGTAATGAAAAAGGAAAATGCATTTATTTGAGTTGTTGTAATTTTAATTTTTCATTTCAAAGAAGTGAAATAAGAAAATAAAACATTATGTAAAAATGAAGATAAAAAACAAATTTACAGAATAATAATGCGAATGTATTTCATTTCATTGAAAATAACCCGGAAGAGAACTTGGTAGTACCAACAAATAGTATTTTATTACTATTTGTTGCTTTTTGATTTGTTTAAGAGGCTCCAATTTTAATATCTAAATATATTAATTGAGCACGGGATTTCTTTACTAAAATATTTGGAAAACGTACATGTACTGCAAGCACAGCTATTGTATACCTTTAATGTTGCACTAACCTTACTAATTAGTGTACAGAATCCAATGAGCGTCAATACAAATGTTATAACTTTTCTTTCTACCGCAAATTGCAGTGTTGTTGCTCAATAAATAAATGAGAACATAAGATATAAATTTCATTGCAATGTTTATGCGGAGTCGTTCGGATTGGACTTTAAACTGTAGGTCCCTCCACTCATGTATAAAATTAGCACACAACATACAGTCGTGGCCACGAATTTGTAGGTGGTGAAAGAAACTAGATTGTAATCCTGACGAACGGGTTTATGTATGTATGTGTGCATGAAGTTTAAGTGCTCCGATAACTTATAGGGATTATTTATTGAGTGGAATAAGAAATGAAAAGAAAAGACAATTCCCATATGCCAATAATTGTCGTATGATTGACCTTTTGGTCACTACCAAACCTCATTCAGGACATACACTGAATTTCGATCCCTATCTGTTTTATTTCTATCGGAAATGGAAGCGGCTTTTAATAGGATGCAGCGGTGATTGAAAAATGCCTTCTTTTAAAAGTTTGTTGTTTTGAAGGGTACTGTTTGGAAGAAGAATAATCAAATATTTTTTGGTAAAATTTCTCAATCAAGCTCAATCTCTGTCTGTCTGATGACTTTGTTTAGTTATTTTTCTTTTAATATCTCTTAAAATTGAAACACGTAAATATCAAAAATACTCATGTAAAATAGACCAATAAACCTATGAACAGGTGGAGTCCTACTCTTGCTTATCTTTTGATATTTATTGCTTAGATGTTCAACTGCATATTTAATGTATGATTAAAGGTTTTGTTTGTATTTAAACTTAATAGATTACAATCCAAATAGTTTTTATTTAATCTTTTATTATCGTTATATGTTACGGGCATTACTGCATATACATATGTATGTAGTTATTAATATTCTAAAGGTGTACTTATATTAACATTTAAAAGATAACCGAATATTTTAATAGAAAATCGAAGAGACATACTTACTGTACAGAGCTATTCACACCGCATATTTAAACTTTTCATTTCGTATATGTATATGTTACTGTTCGTCTAATCGACGAAGCTCATTTACAATTTATCTTATAATTCTTTCATTTTGACAATATTTCGCCGTTTTTTTCAACAACGTTAGTTGTTAATGAAAGCTTGCAGTCAGCAAACGAAAAAAAATTTTTTGTTCGTCGATTCAATGAAGAATAACCTTACTTAACCAGGATTAAAAAATGGGTGGCCAGGGTAAGTTTACTCACTACAAGCTTCCGTTATCAACCAATATTGCTGATAAAAAGAGCAAAATTTGTTCAAACATGAAAGAATTAGATGATAAAGAGTTAATGAGCTACGTCGATTCGACGAACAGTAAATAATTAGGGTTAATGTGGTAGTCGATTCAACGAAGAGTAACCTAAATGTACAAAAATGAAGAGTAACCATCCAGTGTTAAAAACAGATTACATAATATTTGTGTTTGTTGTTATGGCAGTAACAGGTCTTTAGGCATTTTTGAGGTATAACTATCGAAGTACACGTCATTGCAGTTGATAATTATAACTGAGTATTTCTAAAATTTTTCCTACAATGCAGTAAAAGAGCAATGGGCATAAACTCGCTATAGAGCTTCCTTCAGTTATACAGCTTTGTAATCGAATCAATTTTATTTTAAGGATTGCGTTTATTGATTTGCGTACCTGCCTCTTCATCACACAGTTCCCTATATATTGGCGGCTACCATTGGTTACGCTGCTAATGCAGCCTTGGAAATTCAGAAGCTGCCTCATGTTTAAATTTTAGGTACTATTGAATTGTATTCCCTTATTGACGGCTTTGGGGCTTTACAAAAAGATTTCTTCCACAGAATAAAATACTAATATTATCTAAATGGACGCGGAATATTTTCGGGTTTGATGAGTTTTATGCCATGGGGAACTGCGAATGCAGATAATTAGAGATAAGAAAACGGCATTAAATCTTTAGAGATGATTCTAAAATATCGGAGTCTCTATGAAGAAAGTGTAGTAGTGTATTGGCTTATTAGACCTAAGGTCAGGGTTCAAAACACTAGGACAGACATCTCCAACAAAAAAACGAAATTTGAACAAATATTTCTTTGGCGACTTTTTCACAGCAGATTTCTGGCAAAAACTCTGAAAGTAAATAAAATTGCCATGAAAGCTTAGCTTAGGTTAGAGGGTAGAGGTAAAGGGGAGAATGGGAAGTGGATGAATTACACAGATGAGACACAACAAAAAAAGGGGTGAGAGCGCGACTACACTGATGAAGGCCTAGCGCCTCTCAACCAGCCTAAGCCACTAACGAAACTGTGAAGAGCCTTGATCTCAGCTCTCGACACAGAATTCATACCCTCAAAGAAGGCCCTGCCGAGGGTCCTCAAGCTTAATCTATCAAGGGCTGGGCAGTTGCAGAGGAGGTGTTCGATGGTCTTCAACTCCTCCTCATCGCAACATGCCCTGTAATAGTCCGACTGGGATCTGTTGCACATCCCCGTCAGCGACCTAATCTCGCAGTGCCCCGTGATAAAACCTTCAACCAACCTTAAGGTGGCCTTATCCAAGCCCAGCAGCCAAACTGTTCTGCTATTGTCCACAGCAAGCCGTTTAGACATCTAGAAATAAAAAAAAAATTGCCATGAAAAGTTTCCCAAAAATCTGTCATTCGGAGTCGACTTTATTCCCGCCACTCGTGCATAAAATTAACACACACAACATGAGTGGTGAGAAGAGCTAACTGAAGGGTTATAATTACTAATTATGTATGTATGTACATATATACATATGAAGAAGATAGGGGAACGGTTACTTTTATGAGAGTTCTCGGTGAACTAACGAAACCCGGAAATTAAGCAAATAAAAATTGAATTATATTTAGGGCATCTAACAGTCGTATTTACTTGTCTTCTTTGACACAATAAATTTCCTTAAGTGTTTACGTTCTTTTCTTAATCAAAATTGTTTCTCTACATTAACATGAGAAGTATTTAATAAAGAAAAATTCAGCTTGAAATCCTTATCAGTTGAATAATATTCCATTAAAATTGTAAGTGGTTCCCTCCACCCAATAAAATGTTTCGAATCTGCATAATATATCGGCATTATGTCTACTTACAAAAAATTACAAAAAGATTATCAAATAACTTTAACGTACATATACATAATGACGTAATAAAAACGTATTTTCCTTTTAAATTATTAAAAAAAAGCGGATGATGATTATGATTATTTTTTTTTTTTAACGAAAAAGATTTAAAATATTTATTTATACATACAGTATACATACAGACATACATACCTATTGTACAATAACTATTTATAACAAATTGTACGCTTATGTAAGTCATTAATGTTTGCTTTTAGACTTGGCTAATTATATTGTATTTAATTTAATCTTATGACACTGGCCGCCTCGAATTAAAAACTCTAAAAAGTTATGCAAAAAAATGGAAAAGAACCGGTGAAGAGTGAATGAACATTTGTTCTCTTTGATACAGCACGGTTATGGCTGTGCTCTGGCTAAAGTAGTTATGATTACATCGTTTACAATTAAAATTGTAAATATGTACGCAACCTGTGTATATACTGTATATGTATATGTATGGATGTATGCATCTATATCGGTATGTGGGTATGCTTGCCAATGTATACTTTTCTTTGTTTCACCTTTTTTCTTTCTTTATTCATGATAGCATACCCTAGTGTACGTAAATAGCTGTTAGTGTCATGGTGGCTGCCACCATTAAAGTACTCACAGTGTCAACTTTGTTTAACTCGCATAATTTTTTACTGGACAAAGTCATTAAATAAGACACAAATTAGATTTACTGTCCTCTGCAGTACAATAATGAACACTACAGTTTCAGTTCAGTACGGATAAAGTACGAGGGAGACCAAAGTCATCTACCAAAGACATCTATTAATACAATTTTGTTAAAGAAAGTTGACAAAACATTATCTTGTCCTGAGAAAACTTTAACAGTGTCACAATTAAATTGAATTTTTAATCTTCAACTGAATGCTCACGTCAGCTATAATCATCAAAACGTCTTATGGCTTAATGCTGCTAGAAAGAAAGGTAAACGGTTTGGTAGAATGATATTTTCAACTAATTTAGTCTGGATTACAACTTAGCTTCTTACACCACTTATGTTGTGTGTGTTAACTAAATTTTGTAATCATAGTAACAATCAGCACTAAGGCGTATGAGTTACATGTATTGAAAAATATTGGTCATACGTAGGCGTGCTTATGCTTTAAGATCCGAAAAGCATGCAACATTAAATTAAAAAGAGACAAAGAATTAAACAACATGAATTTAAAAATGCAATAAAACAAAAAAGATTTGAAATTTTGCCCAGTTTATGTTTTTGTTCGGTAGTACAATTCTTCCGGTTAGAATTGGAATATTACTTCAATCCATATGGCTACCGCGACTGGCTTCAGAGTACCTCATACGGTCGAACCTATTTTCGTGCATTTTTTCGAGTTATGGGGTCGTATCTCAATGGCAATGGTATCCCCTATGTTGGCCTTCAAATGCGCAATTGTCTCTGGTTTGGCGGCATAACAATTTTCCTTAACGGTGCCACCCAAAAAATAGTCAAACGGTATCAAAGCGCAGCTTCATGGCGGCCAATTGACCAATTTTAGCTAATTAAATGGCCATCAAACGTTTGACGCAATCAATCAATTGTGGCATGAGATGCGTGGCAAGTTGCATCATCCTGTTGAAACCAAATATCGTTCACATCAATACCATGAAGAGCGGGTACAAAAAATCGGTTATCATGGTGCGATAGGTATCTCCAGGACGTAATAGTTGCGGCGTTCGATGCCTCCGCTCCATGTGCCGTACCAAACAATCACTCGTAATGGGTGCGTTGGCTTCTGTAAGACTACGTGTTTCTGAGCCCCAAATACGGTAATTTCCTTTAATAACGTACCCATAAAAACGAAAATGAGCTTCATCCGAAAAGATGATGATTTTTTTATTTTTTATTTTTTTTGAAAAATCGACATCATCGTGCATTTTCTCGTTGGCCTATCTAGCAAATTGATAACGTTGAAGCAATTGAACTTTGTAAGGCGTCATACCGAGATAGTTTTCAAATTCGATGTAAACTTGTGAAATGTTCAATTCTTGAGAACGATGACGAGCTGATGTTGATGGATTCTCATGCACACTCTCAGCCACAGCTTCGATAATTTCATGAAAGCAGTTTCACGAACTCTTGCAATAAATTTGAGTACACCGGGCACTGTTGGTTCTTTTCTGCGACCAAATTGTGTACGACATTCTCGTGAAATTTCCGACCAATTGGCTTTGTTTTGAAAATAAATTTCCAATGAATCCCTAGGTTGCTTAAGCGTAAATCGATTCATTACGTTCAGTGGATATAATATACTGAATTTTGTGACAATAAAAATGACATAAGCATTGCCAGATTCGAAATTACCGAAATAACCCAATACATGAGTGGTGGAAAGTACAGTTTAAATTCAACTTCGAACTGCAGATTTTTGAGAAATTATTTCATGACAATTTTATTGACTCTCAGAGATATTGTCAGAAATCTGCTTAGCAGAAGTTGGGGAAGAACTACTTTTTATATTTCGTTTTGTTGAAGATGTCAGACTTGGTGTTTGAACCGGGTCCTCACGTCTAATACGCTAACACAATGCTTACTAGACTAGTGCGACTATCCAGTGTCACCTCGAGCAAATTTAGAATTTTTCTGTTGAGACCCTATGCATCTTCTACAAATGATCATAAAACATACACAAATGATTTTTTTAAAATGACGTTATTTAGTTTACAACTACTGAAGAGAATTGAGAGCTTTCGATACATAATGTAGCAAAATTATAAATTATTTCATACAATTTCAACGTTTTCTTTTTGAATTCTTTTGTTTTACCATTATTGACACGTATTGAATACCTGTTTCCATTCTTTATTCCGTTTTGTTTTTTTGTTTATTTTCCTTTCTTTCTATTGTCAATTATTCAATGTAATTATACACCGTTTATAATAACAATTTTCATACGTAATTATTTCTGGTACATCTGTTAAATTACAATGAATGACAGCCATTATAATTATTTAAAGACACAAAACCAACAGACCTCGTACCTTAAACCAATACCCCAGAGAGGTACAGCAGAATAGCAAGCATATGTATTCTTTGAAGCGGATGCATTGCAAGATGAGGCACAACAACAACAAAAAAAGGTGAAACTTTTGCTTAATAATTCTATGTAAATGGCAAATTATAGTTTAGTGTAGCCCTATTTGGGAAAATAACTGCATTGTTGGATGTGTTAACAATTAAAAAGAAAAAAACTAAAAAATTAAATGAAATGCAAAAGGGTTTCAACTCTTTTTTCCTCATACACTTTTCGTTTATTTCTGTCTTTATGAGTGTGATTTTTTTTCTGTTTTATTCTGCATTTGGTGGCAACATTATGCATATGAGTGGTTTTTATTGTAGTTTTTTTGCCATTTTATTTTATTTTTTTCTTCTTTTTTTTTTAGTTAACCTCCAGCTGTCAGGCATCCGTTGACCAGTGTCTATGTAGGCTTTGTGGAATACATTTCGCAGCAGCTTTGTTTCTTTTTTAATTTTTCTTTTTTAAATACAAAAAAGGCTTCAGTAGCTTTTTGTTGTTGTTATGTTATGTTTGATGTAGAGGTTAAAAAAAAATCCACTTTTATTCTGTGTGTTTCGTGTTGCATATTGTATGTAAAATAGTAGAGGAACACTTTTAACAATAAATTCACATTAGCTGAACGTTACATATTTACACAGTTGGGTCTATTTTAACTTCATTGATTCATTCATTCATTCTGCATAGCATAGCATACGAGTGAATTTGTCTATCACTGCAATAGCACAGAGCGAGAGAGAGAAAGAGAGAACCAGAGATAGTGAGTATGTGTGTATGGTTGGTTTCACACGGTCCTATACAAATGCATATTTATATTGTTTGTAGGCATAGGGTACATATGTATATACATCTGCGTATGTGCCACTGTAAATCAGTGTGCACAGTGTGTTACAAAAACATTTAGAAACGAATAATACAAGAGACGTAATTATAGGAAATACATACATACATAATTGGTCATTACAACCTTTCAGCCAGGATTACGACCTAGTTTCTCACACCACTTATGTTGTGTGTGCTAATTTTATACATGAGTGGCGGGACCTACAGTTTAAAGTCGACTCCGAACGACAGTTTTTTCAGAAACTTTTCATGGCGATTTTATTTGCTTTCAGAGTTTTTGCCAGAAATCTGCTGAAAGAAAGCCGTCGAAGAAATATTTTTTCATATTTCGTTTCGTTGGGGAACCCGGGCCTTACGTCTAATAAGCCAACACACTACTTACTAGACTAAGACGACTTCAAATATAAATTATAAACACTTGCAAAACAATGAAGTGTTTTAAAACAAGTGCCTATTGGTAGTACAACCAGTAGTTTAATCTGTACCAGATTTCGCGTCGGCTTTTCCTGTAATACTTTTCAATATTCTTGTTAGATTCTGAGTGCAATTAACTTTGCAGCCAATTTAGGGCTGCAGTTTACCTTTGATGTAAAGTCTAGGAATACATAGACTGCTTTCAATTGATAGTCACATAGTTATGCTTACATAAGACGTCAACATAAGTTCTTTACGCCTGATATGAGTTCATAAGAACCATTCATATAGTATTGTGATTTCAAATTGTTTCTACTAAAATCTGTAGGTTGTCAGATAATCATGTGACTTTTAAAACGTATTAGCAATTATACTACCTTTAATGCATGTCGCAGTTGGTACTCCGTTCATCTCCTGTACCTTATTTCATTGCTATTCGCAGGCTACTATACCGTTGACTGCTTTATTGAACATTTTCTATCGAAACATATATCTTCTGAAACAGTAGCTTCACCTCTAATCATTCACCAGAATCTAGCCCATCACCATTACCATTGATTTGAGAAGTCTAATCCAAAGCCAAGTAGGCTACTTTCTATCAAGAACTGTATTCGCTTATTGATGACCTCCCTCTTACTACTATCGTTCAATAGTAGCGATTGTAGGCCTAGACACCATTAAGGCCTATTCACAAGGGTTTTCTTTAGACTGTGTTTCTATTTGTTCTCAGCATTTCCGGGTTTTCCTTATACCTGTTGGTATAAATCGTTCATTTCCTCTGACGTCTGTAAATGATGAAAATTATATTTTCCTGCAAAACTAGCCCCATCTAAACATATATCCGATGCTTCTTCAAAATATTGATAACATGCTTCTCTCAGCTGTGTCTTTGACGATTATTTTCCTAACTTGACAACCATACAGTGACATAGAGCTAGTTATACTGGACAGTGTAAGTTAGTTACACGTACTTTGGTATTAATCGAGAAAATGTATTTGAAACTTCTTTGTCTTTCTGCAAGCATAGTTGTGGCAAGTTTTGTATTTAGAAAGCTCGTCAGTCATTATATCCAGATATTTAATGAACCCTGAAGATAGAAATTAACTTGAACCTTTTGTGTTTCTTTATTCTACTGTTTGCTTTGTTTCCTTCAAGTAAGATGCTTGCACAACTACTATGATATCTCAGGTGAATCTCACAATTATTGCTTCTTAAGGAATTCTCGAATAAAGCACACCGCTAGCCTTATATTCTACAACAGGAGTAGGTCCTGAAGCAGACCCTTGAGAAGGTCTTATCATAATGATAATCACCATTGCCGAATTCTTAACTACAAATTCAATTCAAAAAAGATTTTCTTGCAATTAATGACTTATTACTTAGGCAAGTATAAAAAGGTGTAAGTACCTCTACTCTCTCTTTGTCTAACCAATACATTATATGTACTTTGTAAAATATTAATCAGTTTAAAGGCCATTATTACAACTTGCCGTTAACTAAAGAGAGGATTTTAACGGGCAGATAAATTGTTTTTCGTTATTATGAGTACCCAATAAGATAGAAGTGATCGTTAAGCTAAAGGGAGGATCATCCTGCCGGTAACTTTTAAAGCTCACTTTATGTTTGAACTTGCCATATTATATATTATTTTCATTATGGCAACTTCAAATTTTAACAAAATGAGCACATACAACAAAAAAATTAAGCCCGCGGTTGCCACTGGGGAAAAAAAAACTTGTATAATTGAGCAGTTTTATCGACATTGCTCCGGCACTGCCATATTTTTGAAAACTTTTATCTATAAGTTGTAATAACGAATATAAGTTAAAGGTAACTTTACAGTTCCCTTTAGCTAAAGGTACCTTTAACTAAATCCAAGTTTAACAGCAAGTTGTAATAATGGCCCTAAATAGCTTAACCACTTAACCACTCCTCTGATATAATAACTACTCTCAACTGCAATATCTGTCTCTGAACAGTTTCGCACAATTAGAATGGATCAATCGGATCTTTTATCACCAAACAAGAACGGAAAAGAGTAGAAACTTTTCCTTACTGGAAGCTTTGGATATCAAAATTCTAGTCAGTTTTTAGCCCAAAAACCATCCTACATACATTGCCTTATTCGACAGCTGAATATCAACTCCTTGACATCTGTTACCCAACATTTTTAGTGATTGTATGTCATAGGAATTTAGAACCATTTAAAATACAAAATTTCTTAAAATCTCTTCATATTTTACAGATCAATCCCAATGGAAAACAAGTATTTAAATAACTTGCTTTATAAATAAAAGATAGTTTCACAATTTTTTTCTATAATATGTTGCGTTAATGAATGTGAATGAATAATTCTAATATGAAAGTGATAATAAATTTTAGCATCATATTCCCTTAACACTGTGTGCAGATTTCCGCATTGTCCACTTGCTTCCATGTGTTGGTTGCGGTAAACGCATTCACCGTTAACTTTCAAAATGATATGCAAATAGGAAAAAAAATTCATCACACGTTCACCAACTGTACGCTGAAAACAGGGATGTAGTACTTACATATATTCAGCTAAAGAGTGTAAAATAAGGAAGGGCCTTATAGAAATAAATTTTTTGATATTAAAACTAAGACCCTAATACCCCCTAGTCTAAGGCCTCTGAGCTACAATGTACTAATTAGTCATATAAAATGTAAATTTTAGGTTACTTTATCAGGAACCTCTACCAAGTTGTGAAGAGCTTTTCTTTCTAGCAACTGATGCAGTATGAAGTTTAACAGTGAATTAGATATTGTTACGTTTTTACCTTTTAAAAACATTTAAAATATGAGCTCGTAGATTGTATATACAATAAAAAATAAATTTGTGTTTAGTTTTAATTAAAATTCTTTATTATTCGCACAATTCTATGTGCCACTGTTCACAACTTTATGTAAACAACAGCAATTGCTTTTCTTTGTTATTCCTTTGTTCATACCCTTTGCATAAACAATAACAATTACTAGACAATTGTTCGACAGACCTTTGTAACGGAGATCTTCAAACCAAAAACACGTTTTCGTTTTCACGAAATCTATATAAATGTAGACATCGTTGTCTCATTATTGTTGTTTGTGTATTTTGTTTATATTCATTCTTATAGTGTTTGTTGTTGTATTTTTGTTTACTTATTTACCATTTTTTTATGCTGGTGTTTGTTGTTGTATTTTTGTTTTCTTGTTTACCGTTCTAATGCTAAGTGATGTAAAAGCAAAACATCCGTATCTAAATATTTCATTTTCGTAACAATATCTTCCTTTGATTTTCAATGTTAGCCTGCAGTTTTATTATTCTCAAGATAGCTTTTTTCAGCCTATTTGGACTGATAGGTTCTGTGACAGTGAAGTCTTTCGAAATATTCTCCCCATTTGCGTTCCTAAGCATTATTGTTTGTGAACAGCACGTCATTTTTGATTAGCAAGGCAACCTATGGTCCTCTTTCTTATTAATCATTTGGCTTGGGCCTTACGAATTTAGTGTTTCACATATTAGCTGAATCGTACATACATACAACTACGTAATATGAGTATATGTGTATGAATGTAAGTAAATTTTTTAAATTTACTAACCATATACTATACACATACTACAATAAGGCTTATGCTCTACTTGTCATTCGTTTGTATGAATCACACATACACACATACATTGAAATATTTATTTAAATCCAAATATATGTACGTATATGTATGTATATATATATATACAAGATTATTTGCAAATTTATATATGTACGTATGTATTTTGTTAATACTTATTGTCCTTCTTTTAATATTTATAAATACACATGTACGGACAGACATGCATACATTTATAGCGCCTGTATAAACTACAGTAAGCTTGGTTACACACGCAAATACTACAACGTTTTATCCTGCTTTTGTTAAATCAACATTATTTGCAACATCATCATCATCGTCATCATCATTATCATCATCGTCATCGTCGTGATACAAAATTGTACAGATTTAAGGATTTATTTTGTAAAATCTGCTGTTTTTTTTTAATATCGTATTGACAAATCCAGTATTTATTTAAGTTTCGGGAAATTTTAAAATTCATTCAACAATCTCCAGAATGGCGATCAATTGCTTGAAAATAAGTTTTTTTTATTGTGTTTGCTAGTTAACAAGTAAAGTATTTATGCATTTAATGTGTAAATATGTATGTATTTATTTTGTATAAAATAAAACAGATTTCTGGCAAAAACTCTGAGAGTAAATAAAATTTATTATCGCGTACTTCAAGAAGATTTCTTTTTGGGACCACTGTTCTAGTATGTGAGAGCTGATGTTGCATTTGATATGCAAATTCCAGAAGACACCTCCGCTCTACAAGCAGCATATTTATAAGGTAGGTAACTATCGAGTTTTTCATTAAGCGTTTGAAATCTTTAAATTCAGGTTAGCTTGAGGTTTACAGGCAAGCACACTCGGTGGCCATATGGCCTGTTGTATTACTCAGTGTAAGGTAAGCCCCCTTAGTCGTAATCTATTGGATGAAACTGGTCAGTTCCCTTAGTGTCATGTTCGACACCATGCCCACATCTTCAAAAGTTCTGCCACCCATTTCCGATGCCACCGAAATCCGATGACATTTGGTTTGAAGCGCAGCGCACTCATATAAAAGGCATTGTACCGATTCCGTTTCTTCCACATTCCGGCAGCTCCTGCAGCAATTCTGGTAAGACAGACCGAGCTCCTTAGCGAAACTCCCAATAGCGCAGTGTGCCGTTAGAATTTCTGTTGGAGTGCGAACCGTTTTCTTGTCGAACTCAATTAATTGTTTGGTTTTCCTGCTGTATACTGCTGGACACAGAAATTTTGAAATTCGGCAAACAGGTATGTTGGATTACCTACGGTGTATTGAATTCCATGCTGCTTTTTTCAATTTGAAAAATATTCTTATAGTCGTTGTCTAGTAGGTAGTGTGTTGGCTTATTAGACGTAAGGCCACGGTTCAAACCCCAGGTCAGACATCAAAACGAAATATGAAAAAATATTTCTTCGACGCCTTTCTCTCAGCAGATTTGTGGCAAAAATTCTGAGAGTAAATAAAAACTGCAATGAAAAATTTCTCAAAAATCTGTCGTTCGACATCGACTTTTAACTGTAGGTTCGGCCACTCATGTATAAAATTAACACACATAACATAAGTGGTGTGAGAAGCTAGGTCGTAATCCTGATCGAAGGGTTGTAATGACCAATTATGTATGTATTCTTGTAGGGGCACATATACCCTCTCTTCGTCAGACATCTCCGATTCCTTCCGTGCCAGTTCGTTGGATTTTTCGTCTCCTTCTATGTCACAGTAGGCTAGAACGCAGTAGAGGCGGCTGGTATCTCAATATAGAGAGTTTATACAATATTTAAATTTAAATAGAACGGAATATGTGTGAAAGACCTATGAATTCTAAATGTTCGCTACGACTTCTCTAGAAGGAGCTTATTCGAAATGTCCATTTTTTAGTGTCTCTGGCAAATAAATCCGGTTGAATTTGGACGATGGGATGAATTAATGCTCTTGTTACTCGCAGACAGCTGCAACTTAAGAAAACCGGAATGGAAAAAGAGATTGCTTGACGTCTATAGCAAGTTTACATCACCTTCATATGAGTTGATCATGATCTCAAATCGGGTTTTATTGACCACTTAAGTAAGCAATAACTTCGTCCTGCCATCCCTTGTCTGATCTTTTTTACCAAACGATAACCGAGTGTTGTTTAAAAGTGTTGGTTTTCCTTTACTTGCTATTCAATAATAAATTTTATTCGTGTAAATTACAATGTAACATTGCATACTTATTTGCTAAACCGGATTTCATATGTAAAACACTTTTCAATATTCTGTTTATGGGTTTCGATGCCTTAAGCCTCTGCCTTAATTGTTGCTCCACTAACTGTGCAACTAATGTTGTACGAGCGTTAAAAGCTGTACCGTAACCAGGTTCTGTATGTGTGTGTGTATGTGTATGTGTAATTATCTAATAAATTAATTGACAAATTTTTCAAGTGCTTTGACATTAGTTTTCTATAGTGAAGTTTTTTTTTGTTTGTTGTTGTCCTATCCGTTGTACTATAGTTTTCAATGCAAAATAACTCTTCGTTGTTTAAAGTACGTTTAGCTCATATAAATACAAAGAAAACCACATGCTGTATATAAAAATGAAATGGGGACATCCATTAATTTTCCGGAATAACCACAATATTGAAAATTATTTATAAAACAACAGAATGAAAGTCCTTTTCTAAAGTCCATAAACAACATACTCAATAAAGTGTAAAACGGCGAATACCAACCAATACCATCAATATACAGAGGCAACATACAGCTGCACACGAATATGAAGGACACACAGAATTGGATTTTTTATTTCACACGGTGTGTATGGAATTTGCAACGTTTTTTTTTTTTTTGATACAAAATTGTAGTGGTACAGTTGGTCTTAGAGACAGCGAAGAAATCAATTGGAATTTTGTACGTTTTATTAACCACAGGTTTGTTTTTAAATAGCTTGACTTGAAGTAAAATTAAAAACAAATTTTTATTTGATTTTGATTTGTATTAAAATGCCAAATATTTCATCACAAAATCATACAAAATCTTTTTCAAACTTTCTTCACAACCCACTTCAGTTTCAAATCACCATGGACCTCGTATAGGGTAAGCAAATTCGGTAGTTGAGAGAAATAGAGTGTTTAATTGCCGCATTATTTTTGTTGTTTCTGCATCAATCCACTAAAACGTACAGCTATAAGTGTATTAGAAATTGTTTAAACAATTGCGAAGCTTTTCAGTGTACCCAAAAATATTTGTGCATATTTAATTATGGTATGCTATGGCCGAATATGAGTAAATGAGTTCAACGATGCATATGTATGTATACATACATACATATCTACGTGATCTTGTACGATGCACAGAGACTTTCTAAAAATTTTTGTGAACAAATTACCCTGAAAACTATTATCGTTTACAGCATATGTGTGTTGTATTTTAGAATAACGCGTTCATCTTTCAAATTTGTTTAGAAATACATATTTAAGCACTACATACATACATGTGTATGTATGGTATATCGTATGAGGTACACATTTTACACTACAATAGTTGTGAATACAGTTTTATAATCGTAGTTGTGCTAAGTGGGTTCTACTAGAGCATCAGGGTTTTCTGAATGATGAAAGTGGATGAAAGATGCATAACTGGCATATTGGACTCGTCAAACTCTTTCAATGGCCCTTTGGAAACATGAATGGCAATGTTGTCGTCCATCAAATTCCATCCAAATGTACAGTAAAAAGGATGAGACAGCAATTTTCAAGGGTTTGATGAGCACAATGTCCCATTTATGAAGTAACCTCGATTCAGTTCCAATTTGAATACGATGGAGAATTTTTAGGCACTGATAACAAGGCCAAATCTGTAGACAAAAGGTCCAAGCACACCTTTAGAACATAAGTTATACAGGGTCTTTTTAAGCGCTTTCAGCCTTTAAAATTAAATAAAATAAAGTGTGTAGGTTAGGTTAGGTTAGAGGACGTGTACTTGTCAATTAAGACAAGTACAGTACCCGGAGGTCGAATTGACCCATTGCACAACGTCCTTAAAGAGGGAAGGATAATAGAGAGAATAGGATAAAAAGGAGAGGATGTAGGAAAGGGGAGAATGGGAAGCGGATGAATTACACAGACCAGACACTACAAAAAGAGAGAGCGCGACTACACTGATGAAGCCCTAGCACACCTCAACCAGCCCAAGCTACTAATAAATCTTTGGAGAGCATTGATGTCGGCTCTCGACACAGAATTCAAACTCTCAAAGAAGGCCCTGCCAAGGGTCCTCAACCTCAAACTACCAAGGGCTGGGCAGTTACAGAGGAGATGTTCGATAGTCTCCAACTCCTCCTCATCGCAACGTGCCCTGCAATAGTCCGGCTGGGATCTGTTTCAGATGCAAGTCAGTGACCTAATCTCGCAGTGTCCCGTGATAAAACCGACAACTAACCTTAAGCTGGCCTTATCCAAGCCCAGCAGCCAACCTGTTCTCCTACTGTCCACAGCAAACTAAATATAAAGTGTGTAAGATATAATAGAAATTTTTTTATTCTTTGAAAGACCTTTTGATGGCTTTGTGCGGAGAATATTTTTTTCCAGTATCCTTCTTGGAAGCATATGGCTTCTACAAAGTATTTCTGCCTTGTTTTCATTTCTTCAACCAATTTCTGTTGTTCCAGTTAAGCAGGCGATTGATCTGCTATAGCAAGTCCTAGGAAACTGGGGCTGCCATCTACAGTTATCGAGAAAAAACGTTCTCCGGGTATTTGATGTAGGGATGCTGATTGTTGATTCATAAGTTTTGACAACCGCAGTGGTTTGTGGCTTATTCACATCCGCTGCAACTCAAGAAAACACCACAAGAAAAATTGTCTTACGGATCAAATCTCACGATTTTGGGGCCAGTATCATCTCCAGTTCTTTAAAGCGCCCCTCAGAATATCGAATATGGCACCTATCGTCGTCGTGTTGATATCACATGTCGCCGGTGTCCACAACATCAAGTTTCAGATCAAAAAAGTTGGTAACTCTCCACGTAAAGTACTCACTGTGACAGGCCTGGCCAACGTTGTCCACAAAAAAAGGTGAACCGATAACGCCGCCCTCTCAAACTCACACCAAAGGGTGATTTTTTCGGGCTGAATTTTGAAATCACTAAATGGATTGTCTTATGTTGAGATATGTAACCTTTGAAGCTAGTGCATCTGATTACTGCACTGAACTGAACTGAAACTGTAAAAAGTTCAGCGAATTCTTCGTGAATTCTTTACTCAAATAGCCAGCAGTGTCACATGCTTTAGAATGTCCATATGTATGAGAGCATGTATATAGCTAAAGGGAACCTAAACGTTTGCTTTTTATATTTGCCAAATGTCCTTACCTTACACGCACACACACACACTCCCATACAAAACCAAACAGACATATAAACATAACCATTTTTAATGAATGTGTGTGCTTGAGTGAGTGAGTATGCGTGAATTTGAATGTGCCATGGGTGCATTCGTGTCATCTTTTATGCGGATTAGAATTTATTTATTCGCTAAAATTGCGTTTTCGTGTTGTGTTTAATTTTACCAACACCATCACCACCAGCACCACGCCATTTTTTCCAGCGTTTTATTGTAGCAGCAGCTATTGTTCTCTTTTATTCTTCGTATCGTTGGTTTTTGGTTTTTTTTTGGCTTTCTTGTTTGCTGTTTCCTCAACTAGATGATGAAGTGTTTGAAGGTGGTAACAGTGTCACACTCACACACACACACACGTACATACGTAATTATTTATTAAAGTTTTGTGACAATTTTTTTTTGTGCTTTTTATACGATATAAAACATAGTTGAGGTCATATTAAGGATTTCAGGTGATGCCAACATGGAAATACACTGCCAAAATATAATTTCGTTTATATGCTACTGGGAAAAAAAAAATAAAAGAACAGAACAGAAGAATTAAAGCTTACAAATATGAACAAGTGTGGGTTAAAGGTTTGCAATGATGTTTATAATGCCCTACAGCCCAACTTAAATAGATATTGTATGGTACGCTGGTTTTGTGCTGATGTTTATAAAAACGTTCGTTATTATTTATACGGATTTATTCGTTGTAATTGAATTGATCTACAGACTGACATCATTGTTGTTGGTAACGACGGGGTCAAGACAAAGGAATTCGAAGTTATTAGCTGGGATTCAATACGCTTCATGTCCCTATTTACGCTCCCTATTACTGCCGCACCCATCCTGATAGACTTCCGTTCAATAGCGCTAAAAGCAACAGTAACAACTCTTTTGATACGTCCAATGATGTCACTGTCTTCAGTGTGCGTAAGAAACGGACATTTTTGTGGAAAATTGTGCCACTACGATGCACTCCCACTTTCCGCAGAACATACTCCATGATGAAGTTAAAGAGATCGCCTTGTGGGAAATCTCACAACGTATCAAAAACTTCGCAGAGGTCCATTCCCACCTTGATGAAGCTATAGAAGTAGCTCAACATCATTCTGCATAGATTTATCAGCTTCGCAGGGAGACTGAGCTCAGATATGCTTCCTTTTGGCGCTATAGAAGGTTGTATTGTAGTCGACAAAGAGATGGTGTTTCCAGCAATCCTTAGTAGCTGCATTCTATCACATCTCTTGAATCCTTGAGATATTCACTTACTAGAACCAACGTCATTATCACCATACATACACACCTTCACGGGACCTACAGTTTAATGCCGACTCCAAATGACAGATTTTTGGGAAACTTTTCATGGCAATTTTATTTACGTTCAGAGTTTTTGCCATAAGTCTGCTGAGAGGAAGTCACCGAAGAAATATTTTTTCACATTTCGTTTTCGTTGGAGATGTCTGACCTGGCGTTTGAACCATGGACTCACGTTCAACAACGGCAACATACAACCTACTAGACAATGCCGAACTTGTATTATTCAGTTCATGGAACAAACGCTATTATCACCAAAACGAATCTCTTATAATCATGGGGAGTTATTTTAGTAAAAGATCTGGTATAAGTGGCATATTCTGCTCAGCAAGAGGGGAACTCTTATGAACAAGCTGATGTGATGTAGAGGCCGATATATTTTTGGCACAAGTCCCAGTAATATTTAATAAAGTAGATTACAATGTAGCATTACAAGCAGCCATATACGTTCGATATTAATTTCTTTGCGTGTCATTCATTATATGCGACAAACGCAGTTTAACTTGCATTTAGAAACAATAGCTCTGTGTGATACCACAACGAAAAGTATGCACAGACTTTTTTTGCACTCACACACATTCCATAAGTATATGAAATTCATATGTACATACATATGTGCATAGAACGTAAACAAAATGCTGTATCTGCCAATGACAGACACTGCCCTGTACTACTGGTAACCATTTTTCAAAGGTAAGGTACGGTATGTTGTTTGCATTCATGCCATTTGCACAATAAAAATTTATATTTGCTTCATCCAACAACATCTCATCTACCTATGCAAAGTTCAATTTTAGATACCAGATACCCTGTACAATACGAGTTGATCCACAAAATTAAAAGTGCGGCGGTGTATTTATTATTTGACTGTCTGTTGTTGTCTTCTGCTTTTTTTCTTTCTGCACCTTTTCAGTAGGATGGATGCACTAAAACTGTGGAATTTGTAAATCACCTGCCACGCAAATGCTTTTCGTGTTTTTGTTTTTTGTTGTTTTAATAAAACTTTTATGAAATAATTTCACAAAATTTGATAGCAGCGTACATAGCACGTAAGGTTTATGAAAATGGGATGGGAATTTAATTTTGTTTTTTGTGTGTCAGAAGTCTTTTGGCTTAAAATCAAAAGATTTTTCATTTAATCAGAGAATTTTTTTAGAAAGCCAAACTCAGTTTCTTGTACGGTTGCTATGGGCGTTACGGAGATTAATTGTGTGTTCGGAACATACGTATGAGAGGAATGTTTTTGGGAAATAATTTTAGGTTGAATAGTTAAGTTTTACGCTTATAAGGCGTGTTTCGTTTAAATACTTTTTATATGTTTGTCAGTTTATTGAGATTCATTATAAATGCACACAGATACGTAAAGGCCATGTGTACATATATATTTTTAATTAAAATTTAAATTAATTTCTCTTTTTCCATGAAGAAATTTGATTCTGAAACAAATAGCATGTAATTTAAGTGGTATGCGGCCAGGCAACCGCAACCAAAATGTGTAACTTGGCTTTGCAAAGGTTGAAGACTACACTTTACCTCTTAGACAATTCTGGTTCCACTTTCGCAATTACATACATACATATATAATCAGATATTACAACACTTCAGTCAGGTTTTTAGAATACGATTATTTAAAGTCAAATAATTTGCTCTTTGGCCAATCCTCTCTTTTTCAAAATTCACAAGCAGTACACCACTTCCGATCATATGTATATATTCCTAGGCCATCTGCAGTCCTCTCAATGTGAGAAGGCATACGGTATTGAATAACCTGAATGGCGTGTTAAGAAGCATGCAGTGTGATAAGGATTGATAAAAAAAATCTAGTGCTGCATCGGTAGTAGCTGCTCTAGTAATTATATTATAGAAACGTCGAAATAAATAAAAGCATTTGACGCATCTCATCGTTCCCCGGTTTCTCAATGATAGTGTGGAGTAGATACTGGTGTTTTGCTTTGACATCGCTTAACATTAAAATTATATAAATAAACAAGAATAAACCAACAAATAGTAGCATAAGAAAATGGTAAACAAGTAAACAAAAATATAACAACAAATATACATAACATAATTGGTCATTACAATCCTTTAGTCATGATTACGACCTAGTTTCTCACACCACTTATGTTGTGTGTGTTAATTTTTATACATGAGTGGCGGGACCTACAGTTTAAAGTCGACTCAGAACGACATATTTTTGAGAAACTTTTTCATGGCAATTTTTTATTTAATCTCAGAGTTTTTGCCAGAAATCTGCTGAGAGGAAGTCGCCGAAGAAATATTTTTTCATATTTCGTGCAGTTGGAGATGCCTGACCTGGGGTTTAAACCCAGACCTCACATCTAATAAGCCAACACACTACCAGCTAGATAACGGCGCCTTCTAATATAACAACAGCCACAAACACCACCATAAAAAATTGTAAACAAGTAAACAAAAATATAACAACAACACTACTATAGTAAATGTAAACAACGATGTTTACATTTATAGAGATTTCGAGAAGGCGATGTCATAAAAGTTCGCCTTCAAGAACATTCATCAGACTATTTACTTTGACATATAAAAGGCAAGGCAAACCAGGCGATTGAGTTAACGAAGTTCAGTCAGTCTTGTGTGAAGACGCGTTGCCTTTGAAGAAAGTAATCGTGATTTGAAGATCTCCGTTACAAACACCTGTCGAATAATTCTCTAGTAATTGTTATTGTTTATTTAAAGGGTATAAACAGAGGAATAACGAAGAAAAGCAATTGTTGTTGTTTTCATCAAGTTGTGAACGCTGGCACACAGAATTGTGCGAATAATGTAGAATTTTAATTAAAACTAAACACAAATTTATTTTTATTTTATTTGCAATTTACTTGCACATATTTTAAATGTTTTTAAAAGGTAAAAACGTAACTATATTAAGAAACATCCACATCCCGTGAATTCTTTTCGGTTGATTAGTAATACAACATAAACAAAGTTGTAATTTAGACCTTCAACGCAATTTGTCGCAGTTTGTCATAATTCTTGTAGCATACAATAGCTTGACATACATACATACACAATTGGCCATTACAACTAGGATTACGGCCTAGCTTCTCACACCACTCATGTTGTGTGTGTTAATTTTATACATGAGTGGTGGGTCCTAGAGTTTAAAGTCGACTCCGAACGACACTTAAATAGCTAGATGCACCTCATTTTTCATAGTTTTAACGATGACACTGTATTGTAGGACACTTAATAGTTAAGTTGCATGGTTTTATAATTTCCTAACACGTTTCTTATTTTATTGATCCCATCATGCTTAACATCTGCGTGTTTTTGTTTAGCAGTTTTCATTTGCAAACATTAAAAATTAATTTAAAATAGTTTTGCTTCTTATAATAACCAACAGCACATACGAAGAATGCTGGCTTTATTCCTCAGCAATATTCTACAAAAAAAATTGGAGGAAAAGAAACATAACGACAATAAAATTGTTGATCTTATAGAAAAAAATACAAGAAAAAAAGGAAAATAAAAACAAGAAACATAACAACTTAGCACTCTAATCTTAAATATAATAAAAAAAAAATAACAAAAAATGTCATTTAATTTAGGCAAATATCACGAAAAGTACGAAAAGCATTTGTAGCAACTGCTGCTGGTACTTTTTAAATGCATTTCGTTATAACGACTTGAACAACAGGAAAATAGCTGGCGATAAAGCAAAACACAATAAGGCACATGATATTTGCCGAAAGGGCAATAAAGTACGTAATGTTTGGGCTTATTATCCAAGAAAAAAATCAATTTGTTTAAGCCTGCACGATTCGTTATAAGTGGTAATTAGTTTGCAAAAATTGGCTGAAATGTGTTGACAATATTTCGTAGACACAAATAGTTGCAAGGATTTTTTATTGTTGCAAAAAAGATTTCGAAGACGGGAAAATATTTAATAAAAATATCATGCACTTGTGAAATTTTTGTTGCAAATAAGTTGTCATAAAAAGAATTAAAGAATAATTCTAATACAAATAAAAGCAGCGTATTTATTTTGTTATTCAAATATGCTCCAACAGATGATGATGAAGGAGAATCAATTCTAAAACAAAGTAACAATTACTCAAGATATACATACTTTGGTTGACTTTTATGCGCAGATAGGGAGCGACTTAAAATCAAATTGATCAAATACTCGAGTGCAAGAGATGTATATGTTTGCTGTAGAATATCCCATTCCTCAAATGTGGAACTAAAATTACAATAAAAGTGGCAAAGCATGCTGCAATTTTGATGAGTCGGAGACACATGCGTGTCGATGATATGGGCCATTATAACTTTCTCGATGGGTCATTAGATTTTGGAAATCCAATGAGAGACTTTTGGTCTGAAGATATATTAGCTGCTGGTGTGATCTTTGAGGATGGCATCGTTGGCCGCAAAAGGTTGGACGGAGCTATGATATTAACTTATTTATGGGCTACCAGTCATCGTAGTCTAGTAGGCAGTGTGTCGGCTTAGTAGACGCTAGCCTTAGGTTCAAACCCCAGGTTAGACATCTGCAGCAAAACGAAATATGAAAAACATTTCCTCGGTGTCTTTCTCTCATCAGATTTGTGGCGAAAACTCTGAGAGTTAAGTAAAATTTGCACGAAAAGTTTATCAAAAATCTGTCGTTCGGAATCGACTTTAAAATGTTGGTGCCGCCACTTATGGATAAAAAGTGGTGCGAAGGATTATTATGACCAATTAGGTATGCATGTGAAATGGAATAACCATAAGTAAATGGGGCACTCTCTCTTATCATCAAGCGTAATAATACTAGCAGCCGCCGTAGTCTAGTAGGTTGTGCGTCGGCTTATTAGGCGTAAGGCCACAGTACAAAGCCCAGGTCAGACATTAAAACGAAAATATGAAAAAGATATTTTTCGGGGACTTCCTCTCAACAAATTTCTGGCAAAAACTCTGAGATTAAAAATAAATTGCCATGAAAAGTTTCTCAAAATTCTGTCGTTCGGAGTCGAATTTAAACTGTAGGTCCCGCCACTCATGTATAAAATTAACGCACACAACATAAGTGGTGTGAGAAGCTAGGTCGTAATCCTGACTGAAGGGTTGTAATGACCAATTATATGCCATCTATGCATGTATGTAATAATACTACAGAATACTGATATGCTGCAACAGAAAACGCTGAAGGGGATTTTCCCTGAAAATTTCTTAATTTTGAAGGACATCAAGTTCCCAACCAACGTTACCTTGAAATCTGCACTCGCCGGATGTTTCTCAAGGAAATTTCTTACCATTCAAAGGTTACTCTTACATGAAATCCGGGAAAAAGGGATATTATCAGAAATTGTACTGCTGAAAAACTGATCAGAGCCGCTACGGTTTCCCATATGTTACGTTTTTACGCTTTAAAAACGTTTAATTGCAAATAGATTTAGATTGCAAATAAAATAAAAATATGTTTATTATTCGCACAATTCTGTGTGCCACTTTTCACAACTTGATGTAAACAACAACAATTGCTTTTCTTTGTTATTCCTCTGTTTATACCCTTTGCATAAATAATAACAATTACTAGGCAATAGTTCGACAGATCTTTGTAGCGGAGATCTTCAAACCACGATTACTCTCTTCAAACACACCGGGTCTTCACGCAAGACTGACTGAACTTTTACCCCGATTGCCTAGTTCATCTAGATATTCTCCGTTCGCTTTATAGTGAGGCTAAAATTCTTTGCTTGCAGTCTCTCCCTAAGCCGCTTGGCCATCCATCACACCATTTCGATTCTTAGACGTCACAGTCATATGGGAAGGCATATCAGTTACCTTGGCATTCTTCAACTTCTTAACTTTTCAATTTCTATCATCTTTTACTGTACTCTCTAAGAAAAAGATTTCGGCAATAATAAGATTAACTTTGGAGACAGGTTAGTTTAATGCAAGAAATGTTTGATTTACGGTTTGTGTATTAATTGTGGTGTCACAATGACCCGATACTTTGGCAGCAACCTAGTGTAGCAAAAAGTATATCAGACTCTAACAATCGCTAATCTTAATGGTGTACTGTTAACAAACATTAAGCAAATTTTTATAGAAATTCTCTGAAAGCATACTCTGATGGCTTAAAGATGGATAGGACTTCTGAATCCGGACAGTGTTTTCCAAGCGGAGATCGTGGTTTCATCTGAGAGTATGCTGATCTACTCATACAGTTACACTACCATAAACTCCAATAGAAGTCTAACGTTTTGTGGGTAAAATAGCGAATCCGTTTGACAGGCAGGAGATTAATACAGAGAGGACAACATAGGTAACTTTTCTCTCTCAACTGGTCTCGTACGGACAGAGACGAGACATGGTTTGGTACCACCTTAAGCAAATTGTCGGGTATACACAAGAGCCTTAACCGCTTAGGCTATGGGTTTCATCAGCGTCTTTCTCTTTGAAGTTTAGGAGATTAAAATAAACGTACTGCACTAGACCGGTGGTGCTATTTCATTAATGTGATTATAATTGCTGCTTAATTTAAAAATAAATCTGAGAATAACACGAACATTTTTTTGAAGATATAAAATTCATCTCAATAACGATGTCACTGCAGTAATCGTACCTTTTAAAAGTTCAAATGGAAAAGAGTTTTAACACAAAGACCCAAATTCTTGAACTCTTGTAATCCAATCTTCTACATATGTACATACATACATAATTGGTCCCTTTTATCAGGATTACGACCTAGTTTCTCCCGTCACTCATGTTGTTTGTGTTAATTTTATACATGAGTGGCGGGACCTACAGTTTAAAGTCGACTCCAAATGACAAACTTTTAAGAAACTTTTCCTGGAAATTTTCTATTTACTCTCAGAGTTTTTCCAGGCTGCTATGGTCATTCAATCTGAGGCAACAAGATTAGGTATTTAGTACAGAATAATTCTGTTAGTTCTTGCATTTGAGACACTCGAATAGAATCACTTCTTCAACTGAATAAAAAAAATTTCGATTTAAAATTGTTTTTAATGAATTTCATACGCTTATACTGGAGGCATTCTTTATTTATAAACACCATATGGTTGGATAAAATAGACAGAACAGTTCCTTCTATAAGAATTTGCTATTGTCAGAAGAGAAAAAGAAAAGGAAGAAGAAACAGAAAAAGAGGAGCAAAATATTTTACAAAAAGGCATGCAACACCATGTGGAAGGATACAGTTTTTGTTTTTTGCAACATTTGTCTACTTTTTGCTCGATTTCAACAATCATATATGAAACTAACAGCCATTTTTAAAGTGACAGGTATTTGTAGCATTCGCTTAATGGCATAAACATGAAAAAAACTAAACGAATAACGAAAAACTGCTGCGCCACCAAAGAGAGGTATGACATCAAGAGGAAGCAGGCTTAAGTACTTGTAAATTTCACGTAATGCACTTCTCATAAAATCCTTTTTATTTTTTACGTTGCTTTTTTTGTTTCTGTTTTTTGCGTTTTGTTAGTTGTATGTCCAAATGAAAGCACAGCCAAGGCATAAAGAGACAAAAAATAAAACGAAACGAAATGGTACTCAAGTCAAAAGGATTTCGTTTTATATTTGTATTGTATTGTGTATAAACAAATCGTGGGGCATATTACATTCGTTATGGGGATTTGTAACAGAGTATTGCAAAAAAGATTAACTGCGACAAAAAGAACTACAGGTTTTCCAAAGGTATTAAGCAAATAGAGAATCTTAACGACCACATTACCACATGCGAAATATGAAAACCATTATCAGAAAAAGCTTGTTGTAGAGCCTTTAAGTCGTCGACCATTACGCTTGGTTTGTTGATCAGCCAACACCGACTTAACCTTAAATATTTGTATTCTCTCTCACTGTCGCTCTCTCTCTCTCTCAGTGCACCAAATGACAATAATGGCAAAACAAAAAAGATGCCAGAACAAAACAAAAAACAATAAAGAGACTCGAAACGTAAAGATGAAAAATCCATCTCTTGAAACAAAAAGCACAAGAAAATGTAGCAACAAACATTGTGCTACGCTTTTCTCTTCTGTTCACATTGCATTGCATTGCAATAGCATCGTTTGCAATTGCTGCTGTTGTTGCAGCAACAGAAGTTGAATTTGTTATTTGTTTTATCAAAATGCCACTTTTTTTGTTTTGCTCCTTTGGTATGTGATCCCTTAAGCTTTTTGTTCATTAGTGGATAATGAAGCACAAAAGAAATGTTGCTACGTAGTACGGTCTGCTATACACTCGTATATGAGAGAGACTCCTCGTCCTCTATCATTCTTTTTTATTTTTTTCTTTATTTTTAATACGTTTTATTATACTACTACCACTCGTTATACAATATATTTTTGATTCTCTCTGCCTCTCTCTCTCATTCTGTTTTTATTCAAGTCCTTTATGACAGTATGCGTTAAGTGCAAACAAATGTGTTCAAATTTTATTAAATTTTTCTTATGACAACTACAAAGCGTTCAGCTCATTTGGATGAAATTAAAAATTTTTGTGAAAATAAGAAAAAAAAACGAAGCAAAAGGAAAATAAAGGAAAACAAATTTTATATAAAGTTATTGCCTTCAATATAGTATAAGAATTTAATTAGATTTTGAGAAATTTTACATTTAAAATAGCATCACCAGTTCGTTAAATAAGGATATCTAAACTACAAGGTGAATTGTTTAATTAAACTTTTGCTCACATGGTGAAAATGCATGTGATTCCTGGTGAAATACATACGAAAATGCTGTGACTTATAATTTTGCATATCATCAATGCAATTAGAATGGCAATAAATTGAAATTAATTTAAAATCGGATCTATCATCATGCGTTTCATATCCTATATTTAAACAAAAGCCTGTGAGAGATATCATCGAAACTTTTTATGTATTTCGAAGACCTATGATGCCCCTATTTATAGAATATAACATCTTTGGAATGTCCTCAATATTTTCCCTTGGTGTAGCATCTGAAAAATGCAATTTTCCATGACCCTGGCGCAAAATTCTGGCTGAATATGTGCGATGTATGAATTCTGTGGGATTTGAGAACCGCCGTGGCTTGTGGCTTATTCGCATACACCTGAGACTAGAGAAAACCCCAGAAAAACGTTTAACCGAATCGAATAGCATCGCAAGATCTCGGTGCCCACTTCACATCGAGATGTCTTGTGTTCCCAAATCGCTCGTGCAGAATAGTCAACATGGCATGAGCTGTTTGACACGTAGCCCCATTCTATTGAAACCACATGTTATTGGCCGGCTAAATAAAAAAGAGTAAAAGAAGGTTGTAATCATGAACCTATAGTGCTCACAGTTGACAGTGATGGCCAATGTTGGTTTCAAAGAAGTATGGATCGATGAAGCTGCCAGCCCAAAATCCACACAAAAATTTACTTTTTCGATATGTATTGTCAGCAATGGGTATTGGTTACAGAAATATATCTCAGCGCTGAACATAATTTTTCGATGAAAATTAGGGTCAGTTGCCAACTGCTTCAAAGCTCATTTAGCGAACATACGCTATGTGCTTACTTTCAGTTCCAGAGTCAGTAGAATTTTATCTGGGTTTTGGCCCAAGTCACTATGAAAATACATAATAACTGTATATACGAAAGTAGTTCTTATGTGGGGGTTACTGAAGGTAATAACAAAGCTGAAGCGAAAACTAGTACAGATTAAACTACTGGCTGTACGACCAGGTACAGGCCCAAGTCACGAGCGTGTCAGAGGTAACTCTCATGTAGGTTGCTCTTATGTGTATTCAGGTATATTGAAGGTACAAACAAAGCCGACGAAAAAGGCGGTACAGATTAAACTACTGGTTGTATTACCCATAGGCACTTGTTTAAAAAAAAAAACAAAAAACAAAAAACATTGTTTTGCAAGTGTTTAGCGGTTTGTAAATTCTAATATTGATTCTAGTAAGTAATATTTCAACAATTTGACTTAAGGTTAGGGAAGAATAAAGTTTTATTTGCGTAATGTTTTTTAATTTTATATTTGAAGTCGCCGTGGTCTAGTAGGTAGAGTGTTTGCTTAATGAACGTGAGGCCTATGTTCAAACCCCAGGTCTCCAACTAAACGAAATATGAAGAAATATTTCTTCGGCGATTTCCTCTCAGCAGATTTCTGGCAAAAACTCTGAGCATAAATAAAATTTACAATGAAAAGTTTCTCAAAAATCTGTCGTTCGGAGTCGATTTTGAACTGTAGGTCCCACCACTCATGTATAAAAATCAACACACACAACATAAGTGGTGTATGAAATTAGGTCGTAATCCTGACTAAATGGTCGTAATGACTAATTATGTATGCGTTTATAATTTTACAGATTTTTGCATCGTACTTTTGAGATGTGCAGTTTTAAATTTTAAATTAAAAGTTAATGTCCGGTTATGTTTCATAGCGCAGTTTGAACTGCGCAAGACCTAGGATCCTAACATTGTAGAAAGATGATTATATGATGATGTTGTAATCACTTAAAAATACCGCTGGATACATGCATAAATATAGTCGATGTATAAGTGCCGCAGAAAGAGACTCATATGCATATCACTGCAGAAGCGTAAATGGTTTTGTGTGTACTTGAAAAGATTTGGCAGTGAGAACTATGTAGGTGATACCACCAATCCTTGACTATGAAGACTCATTTTAAATTAAGCTTGTGAAAACCGATTGTGTGAGCGGTTTTATGAAATGCATTCAAGTTTGCAAGAAGTAATTGAATAAAGTGGTTGAAATATAACTTAAATGAGAGAATTCCAACTGTGCTAAATGAATTTATGCAAGATTAACGATTTGCTTTTTACTTCAACTAATATCAGAAATGTTTTCCTGTTATAATTGTTCTTTCTAGAAGAATTATTTTATTTTATTTTTTATATTTTTATTTATTTGACTTTGGTTTTCCAATACAAAACAGGTTTGCATTGTCTTGTTGTTATTTTAGTTTCTTCATTGCCTCAGCTATAAAATATATTTTTTTCTTGACTTTATTGTACTCAAGAGCTTTTGGTACGTATTTCGTTATTCATAATCCATATACATATCTACACAGACATACATATCGCCTGTATATGGAGAAGTCCTTTATGCCATTTAGAAACCAGCCTCCAATTTGAATTCTGAATTATTTGTGATGCCATACATTATGGCGTAGCATGTTCTTCCACCTTGTGGTTTCTATTGTTTTTATTATTTATTTCGTATTTAATGCTGCTAATGTTGTTGTGCTTCAGACATGTTGCTAGTTTTGGTTTAACAAAAACAAAAAACAACATCTTGTTTTTACTATATTTGACATGGAATTAATGTGTGTTTGTTTGTTTAAATTCAAAAGCAGATAGAATTGAGCACTTCAAAAGGATCTGAAAGGGTTCCAAGCTTTATTTTTGAAATTAAATCCAATGGAACCAAACTTATAAGCAAAAAATCTGTTGCAAAATGGTATATATTAAGGAAGTTACAAAACAAAAAAATGTGAAATAGCAACACTTCGAGCTTTAAGTCCTGTTAACTGTTGCACACATATCACAAAATCGAGCCGCATGAAGTTATTGAATGAGTTCAATCCCAAATCCTGCAAAATAGCTACATATAACGATAGGATGTCATTGGACGAAGTTTTTGTGGATTCGAAGGCGCATAGAAGGACAGAACATACGTTTCACGAGAAATGCAGCGACATTGCTTTAACGTGAACGCTTGGTTAGCTTTTTTATGGCTTGTAATATTCCTTCAAGAGCTAATTGCAGTAGGTATTATCCAGCTCAGCTAGATTCAGGTGTTTGTATTACTTATTCTGAATTTAGGTTATGTTTGAGGATAATTACTTGCCATTGGGACCCAGAAATTAAAATGACCCGTAGTAAATTCGTCCTAGGAGAGAGTAATAGAGAGAGAGTATAGTGAAGGAGATAGAAAAATTGGAAAGAAGAAGAGCTAGGATAGGAATGATATAAGTGGATGGACCACAAACACATAAGAGAGCTCGGCTACAACTTTGATGTCGTAACACTTCTCAACCAGCTCAACCTTTTTATGAATCTACAAAGAGCCCTAATGTCGGCTCTCGACAGAGAGTTCAAACTTTTGAAGAAGGCCTTACCCAGAGTCTCCAACATCAACTTACTAAGGACTGGACACTCACAAAGAAGGTGTTCGATAGTTTCCTACTCCTTCTTATTGTAGGATACCCTGCAATAGTCCGCCTGGGATCTGTTCCAGATCCTTGTCAGCTATCTAATTTCGCAGTGTCTAGTAATGAAACCAATCAGGCTGGCCTTATCTAAGTGCAGCAGCAAACCTGTTCTATCACTGTCTATAGCAGGCCGCCATAGACTGCTAGACACGTAATGTCTCGATCCATTCTCCCCTAGCGCTTCTGCTCTTTCTCCTTGACCGATCCAGTGATGAGGCCTAAGAAGTTGCAAATTGGAGGATCAAGACCAACTATCAAGTCGCCCTCAGAAAGTGTATATACCGAGTATACCGCTATGTTATAATGAATGAATGAAAATAATGAATTTTAAAGTTTTTTGCATATTACCCCATGAAGGCATCACATGGTGGTTGCATGTGCCATTATAACATTGAGCACTATATTGAACAATACTTACTTAATTGGACATTACAACCCTTCAGTCAGGATTATAAAATATCTTCTCACACCACTTATATTGTGTGTATGTTAATTTTATACATGAGTGGCGGAACGTACAGTTTAAACTCGATTCCGAACGACAAATTTTTGAGAGTTTTTGCCTGAAATCTGCAAAATCTGAAGTCGCCGAAGAAATATTTTTTCAAATTTCGTTTTGTTGATTGGTCTGGGGTTTGAACCGTGGCCTTACGTCTAATAAGCCAACACACTACCTACTAGACTACGGCGATTTTTTCTGTTCTTCTTACTTAATTTTAAAATCTTTATCCGTGATCTTATTTACCGATCTGTTACGATTCAAAGTGTTCAAATATTCGACATAGGAGGACGCAAAACAGGTTTAATGAGGAATAGAGTTTTTTTTTGCGTGTGAGGTGGGGTTTAAATTGCCTTCGCACTTACAGTGACCGTCGTCAGCTGCGTCGAGTGGGGCTTGCACTAAAACAATTCTTCCTCCTCTTCTGGGTATACTCCCTTCCCGGGACGGCTATCTGCATTACTTCGGGAAGGGCCCAGAACGATGTCCTGTTAAGGACAGTTGTCTACTCTCCCACGTCTGCGTATGCCATATTCGAAGCCAGCTTCATGCTATTGGCTCGTCTTCTCATGTATCATTCTGTCGTAATGTATCAAGGCCGACCTTCTTCTTGCAGAGTACACATTCTACGTATCTTCTCACAGCGTTCCACTTCGTCTCGGTTTCGAGCATTGCGTCAACAATGTTGTCGGGTGTGAATTCGCCAATCTGTTCCATCAACACATTCTTCTCGCCTTGCCATTTGATGCAATGGGTGAATGTGTGTTCAGTGTCGTCACTCATTTCTTCGCAATAAATGCAGCCAGGATCATTCACCTTGCCCATGCAGTGTAGATATTGTCGGAAATAACCATGACCCGAAAGAAACTGGGCCAGGAAGTAGTTAATTTCCCCAAAATTTCTCTGTGTCCATGCTTCTATAGATGGAATAAGTCTAGCAGTCCATCTTCCACTTTTTTCATCACTCCATCTACTTTGCCATCGCCGTATAGTTTGAGATCTAACATCTGCGGTACTAATGCCGAGGTTTTGTCTCTTCGCTTTCCATAATCTTCTTCGCTCGAATGCCAGCAAGTCGATAGGTGTCTTACCGGTTATCACGAGGACTGCGGCGCCAGAGACGGTACGATAGGCCTAAGCGACTCTTAGTGCCGCTGTTCGTTGCACCGCTGCTACTATTTTCCGCTTGCATTTAAATGAGGAATAGAGTAGAATTGTTTGAACGAGTACTTGTGGAAATTCTATAGCTTTGATGTACATATGTGTATGTCTAGTTAGCCTTTTTTATGGTTGGTAATATTTCTTCAAGAGTTACTTGCAGTAGGCATTATACTGACTAAGGAGATCGTATTATTTATTCAAAATTGTTATAGTCCACGTTTGTGCTGTTAAAGGCTATGGATATGTGGTATAAGGTGACAAACTATTAACTGATCACTGGACGACAATTCGAAGTTTGATTATGTGGTCAATACAAATAGTTGAGCTCTACAACTGGCACCTTCGCTACGTATTCTAAAATGTGAGTTTTTTTTAGTTTATTTTGACATTTGATGCATCAAGCATGACATTGAATTTCGTTAAGATGAAAAATATAGAAACTAACCGGGTTTAATGGAGCTGCTTATATTTATAAATACAATGCAGAGGTATCTATCACAGCGATATGTCTGTAGAATGCTGCAATTGTGATGAGAGCAGAAAATACTTCAGTTTCCTTAGATCTTTACAAATGAATTTTCTTCGATGGAGATTGTTAAGAGGAATTTTTTCACTAACATTTAATTTAAACTAGAATTTCCTGTCTCTAAATTGGTATGAAAACAAATGTTCGTAGTTGTAGGATATTTTATTAATTCAAGCAACTCATACTATTCGGGCCTGCCCCTTTCAATTTTTGTTAAAAAAACCTTAAGAAATAGTATGTCTACAATAGTCGCTATTCTCTGCTGTAGCTTCGTATGAAAATTTCTTGTGTTTATGATGCATTTTCCGAAGGTAAAAAGAAAAACGAAAATAAACTTTTTTAGGAATTCTAAACATTTTTATGATTGTTGTGCGAATTTTAATACAAGACAATAAGGCAAGATATTGCAACCAAGAATAAAACCAAAAAGAACAAGAAAAGAAAACAAAGAAATAAACAAAACAAAAATTGAAAAACTCGATAAAACTTTTAACACATTTAATAAATTTTCAAACACCATAAATACATACATACATACATACGCAACAAATAAATGCAGCAGCAGCTAAAGATGCAACATGATGTGGTTGTAGGTTTTCTGCTTCATGCCAGAGTATTGTCTTCTTCTTCGTAGATGTTAAAATTGTACTTTAGAAATAACTTTTCTTATAGTTTCATAAATTAGTACCTGGCTGGTAATAATTCTTTTTATTTTTATGAAAACCGTAAAAAAAATTACGAATCATAAACACAATATATTGTAGGATAGATGAGAAAGTTTATTAAGGTTTAAAATTTTGCGAATATTTTAAATGCTTATGCATATACAGTGAGCATCAACATAAATTGAACATAAAAATGAAATATACATTAATAAATTACAGTTATTTTTATTTTAAAATTGTTTCAATGCCAGCTTTTAAAATTGAAACAAAAAGAAATATTACAAAAAATTTCGAAATATTGTCGAATTTTTTCGGGCACTTTCCTAAAGTGGTAAAGGTTGAGTTTTGACAGACACTGTAGTTGTGGAATTCTATCACATTTACTTTATTTCTTATTATCCTAGAAGTTAATAGTTTATGTGATTGAATGATACATTACTTAAACAAAATTTAATAAAGGAATAAATTCAGATTTTGACTACAATATCAAGAGAAGTGAGAGATTTTGTTCAGTTCAAATATATAGCAGCTTTGTGTCGGTATTGTTAAGTTTTTACCTTTTAAAAATGTTTGAAATATGAGCTCGTAGATTGCAAATAAAAATAAAAAATGTATATTCAGTTTTAATTAAATTCTTTATTGTTCGCACAGTTCTGTGTGCCACTGTTCACAATTTGATGTAAACAACAACAATTTGATTTGTTTGCTATTCTTCTCTACAATCTTTTGCGTAGACACTAACAATTATTCGACAAATCTTTTAACGGAGATCTTCAATCCACGATTATTCTCTTCACACGCAACGTGCCTTTACACAAGACTGACTGAATTTTTACTGACTCCGTTGCCTGCTTTGTTTTGCCTTTTATATCGCAGGGTAAACAGTCTCCTGAAGGAGAATGACTTTGCCTTCTCGAAATCTCTATAAATGTAAACATGTTGTTTACATTATTGTTGTTATTGTATATTTTGTTTACATTTGTTCTTGCAGCGTTGTTGTTGCCTGTTGGTTTACTTGTTTATCTCTTTTTTATACTGATGTTGTTGCTATATTTTTGTTTATTCGTTGATCATGTAAACAAGTCCATTGTTTTTGTTTTTGTAGCTTATGTTTATCATTTTAATTTTAAACGATGTAACACCATTTCCATTCCCATAATAGTATGATAATACTATTTTTAACTGGAAGTGCAACAAATTAAATCAACCATAAAAAATCACTAACAATTACTGTCGATAAAGCAATATTTTAAATATGCAACGGCGAGCAAGGCGAGCATTTTTAATTAAACATTGTCAAATTGTAAGTAACTTAGGTTAGATCAGCTCGTTAGGCTTATTGTTGGATAACACTTGAATGAAAATGCTGCTAATTTACACATTAGAAGGTTTGGGAGGAAGAGAAGTCTCAGACGTTTAAGTTCAAGAACAGATCTATGGCACACTAAATGTCTTAAATGGTTCACAATTTCTACAGAAAACGAACAGTCGATGGACATGCTTCTTCAGTTCTTAATATCCCATAAGAATAAAGATCACGCAATAAAAGACTCCAGGACAGCCGTCTTGAACAAAACGAAATATAAAAACATATTTCTTTGGTGAAAAAAAACGCAAAAACTCTGAAAGTAAATAAAAATTGCCATGAAAAGTTTCTCCAAAAAAAATCTGTTTTTCGGAGTCCTCCCACTCATATATAAACTTAACATACACAACATAATTGATGTAAGAAGCTAGGTCGTAAACCTGGCTGAAGGGTTGTAATGACCAATTATGTATGAAGCAAATCCTCTCTTTTACTCTGGATGTATTAGCTGCATAGTATATTATGGTCTATATGTGGGCGAATCAACATTAGGTCTTAGCTCCAACTGGCAGCTTTGTTTACCAAAACTCACTTGATCAAACCGTAAAAAAAATTACGAATCATAAACACAATATATTGTAGGATAGATGAGAAAGTTTATTAAGGTTTAAAATTTTGCGAATATTTTAAATGCTTATGCATATACAGTGAGCATCAACATAAATTGAACATAAAAATGAAATATACATTAATAAATTACAGTTATTTTTATTTTAAAATTGTTTCAATGCCAGCTTTTAAAATTGAAACAAAAAGAAATATTACAAAAAATTTCGAAATATTGTCGAATTTTTTCGGGCACTTTCCTAAAGTGGTAAAGGTTGAGTTTTGACAGACACTGTAGTTGTGGAATTCTATCACATTTACTTTATTTCTTATTATCCTAGAAGTTAATAGTTTATGTGATTGAATGATACATTACTTAAACAAAATTTAATAAAGGAATAAATTCAGATTTTGACTACAATATCAAGAGAAGTGAGAGATTTTGTTCAGTTCAAATATATAGCAGCTTTGTGTCGGTATTGTTAAGTTTTTACCTTTTAAAAATGTTTGAAATATGAGCTCGTAGATTGCAAATAAAAATAAAAAATGTATATTCAGTTTTAATTAAATTCTTTATTGTTCGCACAGTTCTGTGTGCCACTGTTCACAATTTGATGTAAACAACAACAATTTGATTTGTTTGCTATTCTTCTCTACAATCTTCTGCGTAGACACTAACAATTATTCGACAAATCTTTTAACGGAGATCTTCAATCCACGATTATTCTCTTCACACGCAACGTGCCTTTACACAAGACTGACTGAATTTTTACTGACTCCGTTGCCTGATTTGTTTTGCCTTTTATATCGCAGGGTAAACAGTCTCCTGAAGGAGAATGACTTTGCCTTCTCGAAATCTCTATAAATGTAAACATGTTGTTTACATTATTGTTGTTATTGTATATTTTGTTTACATTTGTTCTTGCAGCGTTGTTGTTGCCTGTTGGTTTACTTGTTTATCTCTTTTTTATACTGATGTTGTTGCTATATTTTTGTTTATTCGTTGATCATGTAAACAAGTCCATTGTTTTTGTTTTTGTAGCTTATGTTTATCATTTTAATTTTAAACGATGTAACACCATTTCCATTCCCATAATAGTATGATAATACTATTTTTAACTGGAAGTGCAACAAATTAAATCAACCATAAAAAATCACTAACAATTACTGTCGATAAAGCAATATTTTAAATATGCAACGGCGAGCAAGGCGAGCATTTTTAATTAAACATTGTCAAATTGTAAGTAACTTAGGTTAGATCAGCTCGTTAGGCTTATTGTTGGATAACACTTGAATGAAAATGCTGCTAATTTACACATTAGAAGGTTTGGGAGGAAGAGAAGTCTCAGACGTTTAAGTTCAAGAACAGATCTATGGCACACTAAATGTCTTAAATGGTTCACAATTTCTACAGAAAACGAACAGTCGATGGACATGCTTCTTCAGTTCTTAATATCCCATAAGAATAAAGATCACGCAATAAAAGACTCCAGGACAGCCGTCTTGAACAAAACGAAATATAAAAACATATTTCTTTGGTGAAAAAAAACGCAAAAACTCTGAAAGTAAATAAAAATTGCCATGAAAAGTTTCTCCAAAAAAAATCTGTTTTTCGGAGTCCTCCCACTCATATATAAACTTAACATACACAACATAATTGATGTAAGAAGCTAGGTCGTAAACCTGGCTGAAGGGTTGTAATGACCAATTATGTATGAAGCAAATCCTCTCTTTTACTCTGGATGTATTAGCTGCATAGTATATTATGGTCTATATGTGGGCGAATCAACATTAGGTCTTAGCTCCAACTGGCAGCTTTGTTTACCAAAACTCACTTGATCACGCATAGAGGTCCGCAGTATAGAGGAAAGCGCAGTCCCTATACATTTGGTCCGCACAAACTAGGGAAGAAGTTTTGCAGGCCCTCTGCTGTCCTTCCATAACGCAAGGACCTGTAAAAATGGCCTCTGTGATCCAGATGATATTATGATCAAGTCCGAGTAGTTGGTTGGTGTGCCTTCTATTAATCGAGGGCCAAGTGAGTCTGGCAATATAGCAAGATTCTCCATTGACCCAGTATGGCTACCTTCCAAAATGTATCAATACAAAGTTTGCATGCAGTTCTACTACTGTATATAAACTATGTATGTAGATATACAAAGTAACCAAACAATGCATCAACTATCAATCCGATGCCTGATTGCTTTTTGACTGCGTTAAAAATACACATAGACGACGTTTTGAAATAGAATACATTGTATATATTTTGTACAGCGGCATTATGAAACACGATACTTTGTTCAAACATAAAGCAACTAACATTTTGGAAGGCAGCCTATAGGTTGGCGTCTCGAAAGAATATCCGCCCAATGGCTAAGTGGCATATCTAATTCAATTGATGAGGGTTCCGGAAGAAGTGCACCAGCTCTGGCGAACTCGTCGGCCCTGCATTTGCCTAAGGTGTGACTGGGGCGGATCAGTACTCTTAGTACAATTTTTGGCTGTTTTGTTCGTTTCCTACGTATAGAGTCTCTTATGTACCTGACTTTTCCCATGAAGTTTATATTATGCAAGGATGCTATAAGATAAGCTGGAAATCCTTGTCGATCAGTTTATTCTCAGACACTTTTATTCTACCAGCCATGTTATAACCATAATGATATCCATAACTTTCAGCTGGACGACACGTAAATGATGTTTACGCCATCGTTTAATTTCGTGCTGTCGCTATACACCTTCAGGGAGTAGTTTACGTTTGAGACTGTAATAGATTAAATAACAAGCATTTGCCTGAATTAAGTTTGAATCGCTACAGAGGAAACTCATTTAGGAGATAATATACCACAGCGTACAGTGCCTTGGTGGATGGTTTTTGCAGGTCACTAATAATAGGGAAACTCCTTCTTAGGAGTGGCGGGACCTACAGTTTAAAGTCGACTCAGAACGACATATTTTTGAGAAACATTTCATGGCATTATTTACTCTCAGAGGTTTTTTTTGCCAGAAATCTGTTGAGAGGAAGTCGCCGAAGAAATACTTTTTGTATTTTTTTGATGTTTGGCTTGGGGCTCGAACCCTGGCTTTAGGTGTAATATGCCAATAACCTACTAGACTACGGCGACTTCAATATAATTCAAAACAAACAAACAAAATCTATAACGAGATTTCATTTCAAAATATTCGGATTGGAATCACGAATAACACCGAGGTATTTGACTGTGAATTAGAAATCGCGTTACATACCTTCTCGTCTGGGAAATCTGATTTTCGGGATCTTATAGGTTCTAGTAAACAGCCCGATTTTCCTTGGATTTATTCCCCAATTCAATTGCTGACTCAGTTTAGCACATTTCTCTTTCCAAAATGGCGCATAAAAAAATCCAAAACATTCTCTTTTATGACAGACGAATTAAATTCAGTCGTTTTGGTTTATTCTTCAAAAATTTTTTTGTATTTCATTATGTGATCTACACCTTTAATCTCTCATTGGTTTATTTTTCTCATTCATATCCGGATGAAAAAAAAAACAAAAATAAAAATAAAACAAACTGAAAATAAAAGAAAACAGTTTTTAACAATTGTCTCTCACGTTGATTCAAGTCACGTAGTTTTCAAGCATAGCGCACTTAAATTGTTCTAAAGTTTTATGTTTTATTTCACGTGTTCTCTATAATATTTCTTGTTGTTTTTTCTGTTTTTCTCAAACAGTTTTTTGCTCGTATTTTACTGCTGTTCTACACAACAATTGCAAAAAATTTTTTTTCTACACGAAGTATTTTTAGTCCAATTGCAGATTTTTGTATGACGACTGCATTTTGCACTTTGCACAGTGTGTTGTTTAATATTCTGCTGTGTTTGGTAAATATCGAACTATAAAAAGAAAAAAAAAACATAACAAAACAGAAGTTTTAAATACAAGTTTGGCTAAAGCGAAATGCAAAGGTAGCGCAATTGTTTAATTGTTAGCCAAGGTATGATTTATTCTGCACTGTTATTAGCCTTTGAATTCGAAGTACTTAGACAGACAATATTGTGGATGTGTTTGGCCATACAATATGTTTTTATACCAAGGTATTGTGCTCATAATTATTGCATAATGTAGGGTATTAAATACACAAATGCATATCACAAAAAAATTCTTTTCGCTATACGACAAAAAGCAGAAAAATTTATTCCTTTTTTTCAAGCAAATCACCAAAAATTTTTGAAAAAAATATGATAAACAAAGCACATGTGAATTGGAGGAAGCATTCCATATAAAATGCTTATTGAAATGTTGTTTTTCTCTTAATTTTCAGAATTTCACGTTTCCGAACGATAGATTTTTGAGACAATTTTTCATGGCAATTTTATTTTTACACTCAGATTTATTGCCATAGGAATTTGTTTTGTTCGTGAAGTTTGAACCACGGCCTCACGTCTCAAAAGCCAACACACTACCTACTAGATTACTGCGACTTCTAAATACAAGCCAAGCAGCGTCTTCAAATTTCTTTATAATTTTGAAATTACGTGCATGGTAGGTCTACTATGACGATTATATTCAGCCTATAATGCTAACAAAATGTCCACGTTGAACCACCTTTTTTGTAGCAGTTTTTAATTACTTTCACGCCTTCTCTGTTATTGCCTAAGCTTTCACTAAATAAATGCTGCTTTGCAGGAAGGTATTTAAAAGCTGACAGCCTTGTCCGACCGGATAGTTGATGATGCTATCCGAAAAAAAAGTTAGAAGATACAATACCCTTTATTAGAACAACACTTAGACAGATAATTCATTGGATTAAATATAAAACAGTAGACCAATGGACCGATCATGATGCAAGTGCGAAATCTATACAAAATTGTAACTTTTTCGGAATCCGTTGAATGCTCTTGGACTTCATATCATGGGAATTGTCTCAAATTTGAAAATTATGTTGCTCACGTAACTTTTCATCCAGGAGTAGGCCACACAGCAGAATATAATTTTTATATTGTTGCGATAATTGTCAACTTCAAACACATGCTGTTGTCTACGGTCATTTACATTCAATTCACAAGTCTTGCGATATAGACTGCCTCGGATTCTTCTCTACACTATCTTAAGCAGCGATGATTTTTGTTTTGCAGATTTTTCGTATTGTCGACGTGCGTACAGAGTTGGTTAATTGTTTACGGAAATAGTTCGCTCGAATTTATCCACCACGATGAATTATTCAAAAAGAGAACGAAATGCCGATTCATTGTCATTCCCAAATTATTGATGATTATTTTCGATTACGTACAGAATTTTACGTAAGATTTTTGGTTTACATGACTATAAGACTCACAAGAATTGATTCCAAATAACCATTATTTGAGTTGTATTATTGCTGATCGGTCTCGTTTGAAACTGGCGCTAGTGTTGAAGTACATTTCTAGTCAAATGGCTACGGCAATGAACAATACTGCCGTTAAAGAAACGCCATAACTTCCATGCTGGCGGTATTATTTTTCACCTTTTGAAATTGCGAAGGATGTCTCTTAGTGGTGAAATTACTTTCATTACTGATGACCAAGTGCTAGGAGTTTATGGCATAAGGATAACGTTTGAATAACTCATATTATGTACATAAGGATTTGATTGAAAACTCTTCTAAAAGAGAGACACATTGCAGTTATCATCACAACACATGAAATTAAATTGAAAAAACAACTACAAAAGCTGCTTTGGTTTTAAGATTTCATCACTCAATTAAAAGAAGAAGAAAAGTGATATAATTTCATGATAAAAATTTATTACTCAATTGATATTAATATCGTATGAAGTATGTAAATAAAACAACATTTTTAAAATTCCTTTTTTTTTGGTGTAACATTTTTCTTTTTATTTATTTTATAATTATTTTATGACATATTTTATAATGTTTTTTGTATTATTGCGTTTTGTTTCTGTGTTACATAAAATTTTCTTTATTTATTGGTATTTTTTTTTTTTGATGTCTTTATGAATATTTTTTTATTACCTTTTCAAGTGTTACATTCATTATATTGCATTTTTGGTTTATTTGTTTGATTTTGTAGGTGATTTTTTTTGTTTCTATTTCATAAAAAAAACTATTACAAGATGTTTCAATATGCGAAATTATGTGATTTATTAAATGTGATTTCATATCGTTTTCGCAGCTTCTTTCAGCTTTACGAACCTATACCTTAGGGTATCTGCCTACTAATGACTGATAGAGGAAGATAAATAAAAAAAACTTTTTCTGTGGGTAAATTCATTGTAAACTGAATTTGAGTTTGAAGAGGTCTTAATATCATTCTTATGGAATAAATAGACTCACAATACAGTGAATTAAATACTTAAATAGGCAGTTTAAATCTTAGCATAGCAAATTGTAACGAATGAGGCTTGGTGAACCTGTCAGTAATTGTGGATTCTGCGACATTTTGGTGGTCTGGCGATTCATGAAGTCCTTTGTTCTTTTTTTAAATATCACTGGAATAAACATGACGTTTCTTTCAGAGTCGAAGTCTACAAAAAAGAGATCAACTGCTGCAATATCGAGAGGAGTGAGTCCGTTTGAAAGACATTGTATTACATACACAATATCGATGTCCTACTATTATAACGCAATCTAAAAATTATGCGATTATTATTTAATTTTATTTTTCCAATCCAAAAAAGAAAAAAAAGGATAACCAACTTCAGTATATTATCTCCACTGAACGTATTGAATTGATTTACGCCTGATTAAGTTGGTATTTATTGGGTCAACGAGAAACTGCACGATGATGACGATTTAGAAAAAAAGAAATCATCTTTGCGAATGAAGCTCATTTACATCATGAAGGGTATGTTAATAAGCATATTTACAGTATATGGGGCTCAGGAAACCCACACGTGGCCTTACGGAAGCCAATGCACCCATTACGAGTGACTGTTTGTCAATGCAGACACCTATCGCACCATGATAAACGATTTTTTTGTTCCCACTCTTCACTGATGTAAACTATGTTTGGTTACAACAGGATGGTGCAACATGTCACACATCTCATGCCACAAACGTTTGATGGACGTTTAAATAGCCGAAGTGGTGATTTCAATTGGCTGCCAAAAAGCTGCGATTTGATAATATTGGACAATTTTCTTTGGGGCGCTGTTAAAGAAAATGTGTTATAGCAACAAACTATAGACAATTGAGCAGTTGAAAGCCAACATCCGTTATGCCATTGCCGAGATACAATCCCATACACCCGAAAAAGTACACGAGAAGTGATCCGATCGAATGATTTGATGTAAGGGCAGTCGCGGCAGCCATATGAATTAAAATAATATTTCATTTCTAACCGGACAAATGTACTTCCAAATAAAAGAATAAATTAAGAAAAATTTCAAACCTTTTTTTTTTGATTGCATTTTTAAATTTAAACCGTTAAATGCTCCACTCTACATATTCAATAAATTATTTTAAGTTAATAAAAAATTTCCCAAAAAATTTCTTTAATTTCTATACACTTTACACTATTTACCACTATTGGATGCCACTGCGTATACGTAATATTTAACGTTCCGATATTTATCATACGTTCAGTATATGAAAAATAAATAAAAAAAAAACAAGTAACAAAAATGAAATATTAGCCTCACGTATCCAATATGCAATGAATAATCCATTTAAATTAATCACATTATTTCCTCATAATTACAACACATGAAAACTGATTTGTTTAGATGTACATGGATGGTAGGTGGTAGATGTGATGCTATGTAGTACAACAAACACTTCAAATAATTGAACATGAAAGCATTTCAAATTAAATCTACAAAATGTTCATAACTGCAGGGAATAGGAAATCAATTTTTCAACACAAAAACTCGAAATTAATTTGCAACACATTTGAGGCTGGCATCTTTATGCTCGTCTGTGTATGTGTGTGTAAGTGATTTTGTTAATTTTATTTCATTTCATTTATTGGTTTTAGTTTTCAAATAATAAATAACGATTAGAAAATTATGACGATAATTATAAAGCCATAAACTGTATGTACTTATGTACATATGTACATGCGTCAATATGTGCATAACATATTAAATGGTTTAGGTGTACATACATATGTGTATGTACAGCCATACATATGTATACGTTTTTTGATTTAAGTTCTATTTTGTTTGCTTTTTTTGCTTTCTCTGTATTTTATTTCTATTGGTTTTTAACTATCATTTGATTTGATTTGATTCGTTTCGATTTAATTATTATCATTGTATGTATTTGTATTAGTATTCGTGTTTATTGTATAAGTGTCTTAATATTTATGTATGTAGCATATCGTATGTATGTATAGATTGTATAACTATTCTTTGTATGTATTTGTTTTGGTTTAAATTGTTAGTATCTTTTGTTTTATTTTCCTACATACATATGTAAGTCGTTAATTCGCATGCATCCATTTTCTTTTGATTTTAACTCTATTATTTATTAATTGTTTTATATTTTGTTTTTGTTTTTGTTTTAAATTTATTGTATATACAAATATAATGTTCATTAATTTTTTTAATTAAGCTTCTATAAAGTTTAATACAATATTTTAATAAACTTGTTCCTTTCTTCTTCTTTATGCAATTTCTTTTGACAGTTTTTCTGTCTTGTTTTTTTTATCATAATTTAACAATTATTTTATTGTGTTCATTTTGTTTATAAATTTATAAATTTACATAAAATATATATATAGTTTACATACAAATATATCTATGTATATATATAGTTTGGTAGTGTTATCCTATTTTGTATTCTTAGCATGCAATAAATCAACAAATTTTCAAACAATTGTGCTTTAATTTTTCCGTTTACTCTCAGTCATTAAGATGAAAGTCGTCTTAAATATCCTTCAAGGAGTTGTTACCGAAACAAAAATTTCAAGAAACTTCCAAAAAATTTTATTCTATATCTCCATACTTACTTAATTCTTTAATTGGTCATTACAACCCCTTAGACAGGATTACGACCTAGCTTCTGGAGACAGGATGTGACGTAAATCAGATAAATATTCATGAATTTTTTAAACATTTTTTCAATGAATTTCGATTCACTCAAGAGAAAGTTTATATTTGTTAACGTTATGTGTTAACAACACGAATTTTATGGATTTTTGTAAATACGATTAAATGAGTTTTGCCACGATTTTGAAAAAATAAATTCCCAAATTATGTAGTTAAGTATGTTGTAACATTTTTATGCTGTAAATGATTTGATGAAAAACAGAAGAAGCTAAACGAAAATGACCGGGTGAATCTTAAGTAACGTTTAATCTGTGCATTCAGAAAAACAAATTACCAGTGTAGAAGTCATATCATCGGACATATGTTTGTTTTCGATTCTCCCTTAATATTCTGATGTTACTTACCCAATATACTATATAATCGGCTATTCGAATAGTTCCTGGAGAGAAAAGATACCACAATACCAAATCATAAGGTTTATAGGATTAATGAAAAAGTAACCAGCGGTTATGGCTGGGTCAACTCGCATCTCTGGAAATGTTTTTAAAATATTTCCTCTGTTCACACGATATATAGTCTACAGAAATAATACCTACACAGATATTTCTGAATGTTGGACAACAAACAGAAGCTAGCTTAGGGCGGAAAACTTTTCCTATAGCGACGCTGGAGGTTATTTCGGATTAGAGTCGATAGCACATGATACGACCACATGATAGTGAAATCAGACAAAAACAGAATTAATAAAGGTGAATGGAGGCTACGTGCTCTTTTATAGAAGTGCCATTCTGTCGTTCTGTTGAGAACAGATATAAGATTAAATCAACAGGATTTGAGACTATCTGGACTTCTGTTGAAAAATTACAATAGGTCATGCATGAAACTAAGCAGGAAGAACCTGAGCATACATAGTAAATGGCCTTTTGACAGAGCACTGAAGTCTCAAATTACACTCTTTCAAAACGCGAATTGTTTTGAACCCAATATGAAGATTTTGTGATGATGAAAATGAATCATAGTTGTAAGACATTAATATGTTAAACTCCCTCGCATCTGGCCTACAGGCAACCGCGGTCATGCGAATAAGTTCGATGCAACATTTTTACATGGTATTAGAATGTGTCATTGACTAAATACATTCACCATCGTTTGACCAAGGGATCACTGAAAGCATTACACAGAAAATTCGTTTTTTATCAAAACTATTCGTATATGATGCGATCTTCTTTTAAAAGACTTTTCAGTATCAAAACTGCTTTTAATTATTTATTGGATTTTCATTTATCAATGACCTTACGAAAATTAACAAAAAAAAAAATTTAAAATTGAAAAAATTCTACCGCTGGTTATTAATTGATAATTTCTATTCACAAAATTTTATAATCTTTCAGTTTTTATTTACTATTCTGCTCTGCGCATCAGAACGAAAATAACTCATCTTGAGAGTCGGGCAATAATGAGAGTTGAATGACAATTGAATCTTTGTTTAACCAACGGCAAGTTAGGATTCTTGTGGATATTACACCCGATTTACAAACTGACTTTTGCAAGGCCGCATTTGTGACGATAAGAATGTTTTGATAAGAATATTTTTTCAATAATTTCGAACTTATTAATCTGTATGATTCAATCTATGTATGGCCCTTACATTGCTTTAATAGCTTTGTAATAAATTAAACATTCTCTCAGTATTGATCATTTTCTAGTACTCATTTTCTACTTTATAAGTTAAAGGCGTATTAGCTAACGATCTCACAAAAAATCTGCTTATTTCTCATGTTTCTTTTATATTTTGGGTTTAATTTTATTGTTTGCTTGTACAAGAATTTATTTTTTTTTAATTTCAGCAAAAACAAATTATATTGTAAACAGTTCTCTAACAGCCGTAAGTTGGATAACTTGAAAAACAGAAAGCATTTCAGTTTTATGTGTGTCTAAAAAACGTTAAAGACTTGGGATAACGATGAAGTAGTCTGAACTGCGATTCAGAATTTGTTTTAATTTTAAAATTGGAACAATATTGTTACGAAAATGAAAGATCAAGATACTGGTGTTTTGATTTTATGTCGTTTAATAGTAAATTTATAAACAATAACTACAAAAACAAAACAATACAGTAAACAAACCTGTTTACGAATTATCATACTGCTTAATATAACAACAAACACCAGCATAAAAAATGGTAAACAAGTAAACAAAAATACAACAACAAACACTAGCATCAATAAATGAAAACAACGATGTTTCATTTATAAAGATTTCGAGAAGGTGAAGTCATGAACATTCGACTTCAAGAACATTCTTCAGACTGTTTACGTTGCCATATAAAAAGCAAGGCAAAGCAGATGACTGAGTTAGTGAAGTATAGTTAGTATTGTGTGAAGACGTAGTGTGTTTGAAGAAAGTGATCGTGGTTTGAAGATCTCCGTTAGACAGATCTGTCGAATAATTGTTTAATAATCGTTATTGTTTATGTAAAGGGTATAAACAGAGGAATAGCAAAGAAAAGTAATTATTGTTGTTTACATCAATTTGTGAACAGTGGCACACAGAACTGTGCAAATAATAAAGAACTTAAATTAAAACTAAACACAAATTTATTTTTCTTTTATTTACAATCTACGAGATTCATATTTTAAATGTTTTTAAAATATAAAAACGTAACAATATATACGAACTTGAAGGATATTTGATATTTACAATAATTTGATTAAAAATCATTTTGAATTTTAGTTTTACTGTTGCTTCAGCTTCCTTTCAATATAAATTGTATATATTTTATGCGTATAAATATAATTAATTTACATACATTTAGAACTTAATATACGCATTTATTTATATATGTATGCATGTATATGTGTGTATATTGCTATATACAATACATTTTGATTTTTGTATTTTTGTTTCTTTTTATTTTCATTTAACTTAATTTAATTTACTAAAAACAAAAATTTAAAAAATAACCAAAATCCATTTGAATTTCATTTACTACATATAATTGTTGTAAGTTATCCTAGAATAATAATTTTTTCTATTTTTCTGTAATTTTCTTTTTCCCTTTTTTCAATTTATTGTAATTTATTTAAATTTTAATTTCATGTTTTAAGTTATACTACATATATATGTATGTATTGTATGTATATATATAAATATATGGTATATATGTATGTAGTTTTGTGCATTTACATTTAAACTGTATGCATTTATGCATCATACACTGTATATATGCATGTATGTATGTATGTTTATATAGTAGTTCGATTCATTTTAGGCTTTCTTTTGTCCCTCTTGTTCTATTTTGATTATAACTCTGGTGCAATATGGTAGGTAGTCTAATCTAAGGTTTTTACTTGTTCTTGTTCTTTTTTATTGGAATAAAATATTATTCCCCTTAATATATGTACATACATAACTTTTTTGACTAATTGGTGTCTACATCGTGCTACTCTTACTGATGACCATTGACTCTACGAAAATAATTTCTTTCTATTCAATTATTTTTCTCTATTAAAAAATACAATTTCGTAACTAACTATTATTTTAAAAATTTATGCAAAATAATATTTTTTTTCGGTTTTATTTTCTTAATTATTTTAATTTTATTTTATTTTTTTCAATAATTATTTTCAGCTAAGTTTAGATTTTTATTTTCATTCCATTCGTTTTATGTGTGGGTAGTTATTTTAATTGTTATTATCTATACATCTAAAATACTCGGTTTTTTATTATTATTATTGTTATTATTATTATTATTCTATTAATAATATTTTATATTGTATTTGTATGTTTAGTTCATTTAAATATTTGTTTAAGTTTTATTATATTTTTTAATTCAATTTTTATTTGAATTTTCCATTTATTTAGTTTATTTTAGTTTAGTTTAGTTTATTTATTAATAAAGTAACAGTTTTGGTTTGGTTTTTGGGAAAATTTTTATGCTGCTGCTGCCGTTTTATTGAATAATTTAGAACAACAGCTTATGGCAATGCCACACACAATGTAGGCTTTTTAAGGACAATGCGCAATTAAAAACAAATTTATGCAATGGACGGATAAACATCCATGTTTAATTGATATTTTCTTTCATTTGTTCTTATTGTTTTCATCTGCATATATAATAGAATATAAATATATATTCTGGTTTTAATTTTGTATAAAATAATAGTTAAGCAAATAAAAATTCTTTAATACAATGCAACTACTTGAAGTAGAATTAAATCTAATAAAAATTCAATAACAACTGGCCTTTAATTTTATAAAAGGGTGTTAAATAATTTTGGTTTTGTAACTCTAACTCATTAGGTTACCCATATAAAATATTATTTCTGACTTTGATGTGAAAATTTAAAAAAAAATTATTTTAGGTTAGGTTAGGATAGAGGACGTGTACTTGTCAATTAAGACAAGTACAGTACCCGGAGGTTGAATTGACCCATTGTACTACGTCCTAGTTTCTCACACCACTTATGTTGTGTGTGTTAATTTTATACATGAGTGGTGGGACCTACAGCTTAAAGTCGACTCCGAACTACAGATTTTTGAGAAACTTTTTCATGGCAATTTTATTTTACTCTCAGAGTTTTTGTCAGAAATCTGTTGAGAGGAAGTCGCCGAAGAAATACTTTTTGTAATTTGTCTTGATGTCTGGCCTGGATCTCGAACCCTGGCTTTACGTCTAATAAGCCAACGCACTACCTATTAGACTACGGCGACTTAAAAAAAAAGAAAAAAATTATTTTAACTACATAGTTATTTTGGATCGTGCGCATGTAAAATTCATCAATGTAAGCTTCAAATCAAAATATGTTCATCTGTAAGGCAATAATTTCCACTTTTTCTAAGGTGAAGATATTGAAATAATTGTTAAATATGCATGTTTCGTAATTTGTTTTCGATATAGAAAGCATCAGTAGTGTAAGCTTATGTACCGCCATAAATTTGTTCAATTGGATAAACAGTTCTTCAGGAACAATTCTATCGGAAAGCAAAACATCTTGCCAAAGACCGAAAGTACTTAATGAAAACTGCTATTTATAATTACATCACGTATTTTTTTAGGTTTATCCCCTTAATCTTGGTCTCACGAAAAAAAAATTCTTTAAATATGATTTAAAAACTAAACCTTAACAAATATCACAAACAAATTCCTATCGTATGCATTATTGGTGGTGTAAGAGAAATAACAGACTGGGCTGTTTATCGATCACATTAAATCTCTAAGAGTTATAAATAGGAGAGAGTAAAAGTAGAGACTTTATTTATTCAATTTAAAAAACATTTGGGAACGTTATTGCCGAAATACATGCGATGATTTATAAAGTTGAGAAATTTGATTTGAAGTTGACATAGTAATCCATAAAGCAATGCCACATTCCCAAAGATTGAACAAAATGTTTAAACAAGTACTCAAATAGTTTATGTTTTGACGCTGACAGTAATTTTGATATTAAGACAAGGTCTTGTGAATTGAAGGTCGAGGTAAATAAATGCGAAATTGCTGCAAATTGTGCTAGAAAATTTAATCCCTTTCTGATAAACAACACAATAGAAACAACGAGAACTAAAAACTTTCAGTCATCTTAGAACCAATGAAAATGAAACTAATGGAGATAATGAAAAATATATCACACACATGCGTTACTGGCCATTACAACAACCACCCATACCCCCTCATATATATTAAGTCCCACAGTGGCATAACTTGACTTCTAACAACAGTTTAGAGAAATTTTTTCAATATACTGCTGAGAGGGATAACCTTCCACTTCTCATGCTTTATTGTTTTTTTTGATGATATCAAGGCTAAGGTTTGAAATTTTGAGCCTTACTGTCGTAAGTCAATATACAATAGTACGACGACCCCTTTTCAACATTACATTGTAAGAAATCCAAATGAATCGTGTCTAATGACACAGCATTGAAAATGCACTCCGAATTGTTATGTTATAGTATTGATAAAATGGGTGGCTTTTGTTTTTGGTGTTTAAGTTTTTTGTGTTAATTTTTTTAATGCCAAAATTTTTTAGTAAGGTTGGCATTTCACTATTTTACATTCGAAAGAATTTTATTATGGTGTATGAGGAATATGTTTTCATAAAAAAATTATGTTCAGCGAATAGAAGCTCGCTTTTGGATCAATTTGGTGAATTTGGTGTGAAGAAGAGCAGCCAGAGGCGGTTCAAGAGCTGCCAACATATTGTGAAAGTCATAATGTTTGGTGGTGATTGTGCGATCTGCGGCATTATTACACCAGAGCGATCAATCAAGAACGATGAAAATCGCATTGAGAATAGTGCAAGATACCTTGCGATGTTTACTGACTTTTTACTGCCCACAATGGAAGAATGTGTCATGTGGTTTCAGCAAGAGTGTGTCATTTGTCACACGAAATGTAATACGGCTCGATAGTCGCGAGTTATTCATGACACATTTTGAAACAGTCACCTAACTTTTTGTAGAGATGCGTGGATTGCCAATTAAGCAGGGATAACGATAGTCGCCGTAGTCTAGTAGGTAGTGTGTTAGCTGCTGGTCAGACATCAAAACGAAATATGAAAAAAAAATATTCCTTCGGCGACTTCCTCTCAGCGGATTTCTGGCAAAAACGCTGAGAGCAAATAAAACTTGCCATCAAAAAGTTTCTCAAAAATCTGCCGTTCGAAGTCGAATTTAAGCTTTAGGTCCCGCTACTCATGCATAAAATTAACACACACAACATGAGTGGTGTGAGAAGCTAGGCCGTAATTCTGACTGAAGGGTTGTAATGACCAATTATGTATGTATGTATGTATGTTACGATAGTAGCAATTCCAGCCCTGAAGAAAATAATATCGCTGCCACTGGATGAAGCCTAACTCTAATTTTGATAAACGAATGTCAAAGGTTGATCTCACAATAGAAGCAGCTAATAATCTGAGCCTCTTTTCAATTTCCAAAACACAGAATTAAAAAAATAATCACAAACAAAGTACAAAGAAACAAGAATTGCTACAACAATGATTTATTAGGGATAAGAACTTTGGTTTCATTTAATTTTTTTTTTATTATTATGGCTATATATGTATATGTATATATATATATATGTATGAGTGTATGTCATTATATTGTTTTATATTTATTTTGTTATATTTTTCTTATAATATCTTTACTTAAAACTAGTCCATAACCTTTAGAATAATATTTCGTCTAAATATGCTATTTGTGTGTGTATATATGAAATAATTGCTCTTGTTTTGAAAAATATACTCAATACACAATATATTCTTAATATTTTAATATTTTTTTTTAATTTAGTAACAACTTATATATGTATGTACATATGTACTTATTCAGATAGAGTATCTTATAATCATTTCCTTTCATTCATATCATAAAATACTTTTTTTTTGTTGTTTTGATTTCTCTTATTCTAATTGAATATTGTTTTTGTCTTTATATTCATTTCAACAACTAAAATCCAAATGAAAAAAAAGAAACAAACAACAAAAGAATCTCTGTTCTTTTGTTTGATAAGCCAACAATATTTATAAAAAAAAATTTTGTATTTAAATCGTAATTATGGAGTATTTATGTTGATGGTCTTTGTATATATCCGTAGAAGAAGTGTAATCGTTGTTTAATACCTGCTGCTGATAAACATAATAGGGATAATTATTTCCATATTGTTGTTGTTGTTGCTGTTGCTGTTGTTGATACTGCTGTTGTTGTAAATGTTGTTGCTGTGGCAGACATTTCAAAGTTGTTGTCTGCTGCACGAGTAAAGGCGTTAAGTTATTTGCTGTTGCTGCTGCAGCTGCTGTTGTTGTTGTAGAATTATTCGCTAATAAAGCTTTTGGACAAGCACACGACATTAAACTCGTATTTATGTTGGTCATTGTTGTGTTATAGCACGCATCTCCTGCTAAAGGAGGTCATCATGGCAGCTACACCAGAAGTCCCGGCGCTAGCCATTCATCTTCTGCAATCTATAAAGCGTTTAGAAGTTAAACGTTAATCGTTTAATTAAAATTTAATCAAAACATATATATATAATATAATCAATAAGAAAACAGTTTTTTTCTTGTTTTTTCTTTAAATATTAAAATATCTTTACAAAGATGAGTTTCCTTCGTTTACCTGAGGATTAACTTGATACTGTTGCATGGGATAAGCAACAACGCCTGTAGTTTGCGGTAGAGAACTTGTTACGGCTTGCGTGAGAGGTGTTGCTGCAGTACCAGCTAATTGGGCCGGTGCAGGTACACTTTGCCATGTGGCGGGCAATTGTACACCCATGCTATATAAAAAATTAAAAGAAAATTAAAAAATATAATTTAAGTTATAAAACCTTAAGACATGTTGTTATAATGAAACTTAAAATAATTATAATAAATAAGATTATTGCTTTACATGCTTAGCCGAGAAATAACTAAGCTTTTTTTGGCAATGAGTAAAGATTGCAGAAGATTTTCATTAACTTAATGGAGATCTTAACAGCCTTAAATCGGTGGAAGCACGCGATGAAAATAGTGGAAGTACGCACATACGGATTTTTGGTATCCAAGTATTATCGGTCTTTTTATAAATTTTGTATTACAAATTTGTGAGACAGTGCAAATCAATTCTGTTAGTATTTTTCGATATAATAAACCACTAAAAAGAGGGATCTGCAACGTAGTTACGTACATATATGACATTTTATGTGCCACTTTTAAAGTACTTTTCGATTTAAAATCACTTTAAGCCACCCGAGAAACAATTTCAAAGTATTTGCTTGTAGAAGAGCTTATCAGCAAGTACGGAAATTGAATATCCTGCGAGCTGAAACTTAAATATGTTGAAAAACGAAATGTTGCTCGGAAATCAGTTTCTATTTTTACTTTACTTATGATAAAAGTAAAAGAATAGGAAAATAATCAATCACTCGAATTGATTCCTATAATGGTATCAAATTAATGCTCCTTATTTTGTGGAACCAGAAGAGTCTCATATATGAATATCCGTTTCGACATGCAGACGAAATTCACAATTCTCGGTCTAATATTACAATATCAGTTAAAAGCTACTCAGGAAATAGCATTGTAGTCCAGACCATACATACGTACATAATTGTTCATTACAACGCTTTAGTCAGGATTACGACCTAGTTTCTCACAACACTTATGATGTTTGCGTTAATTTTATACATGAGCGGAGGGACCTACAGTTTAAAGTCGGCTCCGAACGACATATTTTTTAGAAACTTTTCGTGGCAATTTCTGTTGCTCTCAGATTTTTTGCCAGAAATCTGCTGAGAATAAGACGCCAAAGAAATATTTTTTCAAATTTCGTTTTTGTTGGAAATTTCTGGCCTGGGGTTTGAACCGAAGCCTCACCATCTAATAAGCCAAAATACTACCAACTAGACTACGGCGGCCTATGCATTGTCAAACTAAAATTTGGGAATATGGAAAGAGAATGGAAACAGAATATACAGGAAGAAAGGAAAAAAGTTTTATGCTTCACAAGTGAATAATGAATACTTTGTAAATCTTAATATGAGCATTCTTAGGTTCTACTTTACTATGAAGTAATGTGATATGTATTCTCGAACTGTATAGTAATTACAGAAAGTAAATTCATAAAGCTAAACTTAGCAAACCCTGTTGCATTAGAAGCGTTACTCCACAGAAACACTCATCACGCAATTATTAAATTGCAATTATTTGTGAAGAGTATAATTGATCTAAAAACGAGTAGCCGAGCCGAGGGAGAGTGAAAGATTTCATAATCTATCTTGAAATTGATAAGAAAATCGATTTGCTATATGACAGTTAATAACAGCCATTTTGTTGAAGCTATATAACACATGAAATACAAGAGAGATTTTAATTCATACCGAATACAGTCACTGTATGATATCGATTTTGGCTTGATGGCATTACCGATCCACCTATCATTGAGAATGTTAGTCAAGCCATCACCGTCAATAAAAACACTATTTATCGATTTTTTTGAACTGAATTCGATGACAAAAACTGCATACGGTTTCAACAGGATGATTCTACGTCAGATTGGATATCCTGGACAAGTGTTTTGAGAATGTGGTCATTTCAAGTGTAGGTGATGTGAACTGGCAACCGAGATTATATGATTCGACCACCTTAAACTTTTTCTTGTCATGTTTTCTTAAGTCACAGGTGTATGCGAATAAGCCACAAACCTCAGTTGCCCTCATGACTCTCAAACGGAGGCGGACACCTCAACGATGTAATATTTCGTACATAATATATCAATAGGACGTTCCAACGAATAAAACTTTTCGATGATATTTCACACACACTCTGTTTTATTTAAATTTAACCCTCTGCACTCGGCGCCGTTTCGGACGTTACCTACCAGCAACTGGACGCCACTTTTTAACGAAAACGTATGTACATCCTGGAAACGTGATATTATACAGTATAATTTTAGAACCAAGTAAGGAATTGTAATGAATTTTGTTTTATATGAATTTGTGGACATTGAAGACTACATATTTACAAAAAATATACAAAAAAGTTGTTATAATTACTTAGCATTGTGACAATTCTTTTATCCTTCCATGCAAGAAGTGTAATATTATATTTTCTACATGCCACTATCTTTTTTGATGAAAATTTTGGTTTACGTAAAATTTTGGTTTTTTACGTTACGAGTAAAAAAAATACCTTGGCAATAACTAACGGTAAATTACGAAAACACAACACTGTCTTATTACTGCAGAGATCGTTTCTATTCGACGCTTCAGTACGAACTGAGATCTTGTACATTTCCTCTCTCGGTTATCGGAGTTCTTTATTGTCGTAACAGAAAACTACTGGAGAACATGTTTCTTAAAAAATTGAGGTGGAATAATTTCCTCGTCCGTAATCGCTAACAAACTATCATGTCCCCTCAGAGGGGACAACCGAGTAATATGCTAGACTTACGCTGTCCCCTCAGAGGGGACAGCCGAGTGCAAATAGTTAAAGAACAAGCTTGTCTCTGCTATCTCTTTGGCGTCTAGGTAAGTATGGGTTACTAAAAATACCAACAAAGCGAAGCAAAGAGCGGCATGTTTTATATACTGATTCAATTTGATTTTTAACAAAATCTGCTCAAGTTGTTCCAACAAGAATCTTATCCAAATCCAAATTCGAAATTATTACTCACATATGATCGACTTTAATACTTTCCAAAGTGGAAAAACTATTTTAATTTAACACAATTTTCCACTCCATTTGTAATTTTATATAAAAGCTCTTGCCAACCTACATATATATAATTTTACGACAAATACAATGTAAGTCCACTAGAAATTACTTGAATTGAAAATATAAAAAGAACGTTCTGTTCACTTTTCTATTACGTTTTATCATAAATATTTTGTTTAAATAATTGTGGTGGTAAAAAATAAAAAAAGAACGGAAAAATAACAATAAAAAAGGCGTTCAAATATCTGTAAAAGTAATGACTTGTGCTTACCCCATAAAACCTTGCTGATAGCCGCCAAACTGTCCAAATGTTGTAAATCCTTGCATTCCTTGTAAGTATTGGCCGGGTTGTAAAGCATTTGCTGCAGTTGGCGCTGTTGGTGCTGCAGCGGCAGCAGCAGCCGTAGCAGCTGCTGTTTGGTATGCAGTGTGTGCTGAAGGATACCAATATCCGGTTACGTGTTGACCATAGGCAGCTGCAGCAGCAGCTGCTGCCGCTGTACCAAACGGAAATCCGTGTCCGAGTGCTTGACTTGCTAAGGCAGCCATATGTAATGGTTCGCCACTTTCTTTGCCCCACGCACACTTGACCAACTGTTGATTTATCTCCGTATTGTGCAAAGCAACAATTGCATGTGTTGCAGCTTCCTTTGTAGCGTATCTACAAATGACAGAGAGTAAGAGTATGAGAGAGAGATACGGAGAGAGAGAGAAAGTATGTATGCATGTGTATAAGCATTTATATAATATGTGGATTATGTATTGGTGTATGTATGTATATATATGCAACAATTGCATGTTCATTCACACACACACACACACACACATAAATATAACTGTTCATTCAATTTAACTTAAAAATCATTGAAATAATATTGTATTACAGTTGGTAGTTAGTAGTAGTTGGTGGGATGATGATAATGATGATTGTAAGTGTTTGTGTGTGTGATACTCATATGCCATTATCATCATCATCATCATTATCATGGGAAAGGAAGTAGTTTTCTGTTAAATACACTGAATGACCTTAAACGGTAGGTTGAATGAATATGAAAAATAAGGAAAAAAAAACTGCAGTCATCACTTTATTTCCATTGACGTTTTTACGATATTAATTCAAATGGTAGTTGAATTTAATGATTATTAGCCTCTCCCTGGCTGTTATGGATGTTGTTGAATATGGAATGTTGAATGCAGAATGTTGAATGCTTCAGTTGAAACTGTTTTATTATAACGATAGTCTTTGCATTTAGCTTTGCCATGGCTTTATATTGCAAATAACTTAATGGCGAGAGAACACATTAAAATCGATTTTTAAATATTAAAATACGTATGTACGTATGTACGTATGTATGTATTAAGCATTAACAGGTATTAACCGAAAATATTAAGTTCTTTATACGGCCGGAAATAACGTTGAATTTTTTTAAGGAAATCAATAAATATTGAAAGATAAAGGTTAAGTAATAAATTGCAAATGATTTAATGCCACTTAAATTATTTAACATTTTCCATCGAAAAAAGGCGCAAGATATACTAAGTGAGTGCTATTTTTGGAAAACATTTTCAATCTCTTTTTATGTAGAAAACTGTGTGTTTAAATTATTGAAATTTAAGAATTTTACAGATAAATCTGTAAACCATTTATTGACAGCTTGACCTCAGAATGTAAAGGTATTCTTGACATATCACTGTACTTAAATAGAGGCTGTCTATGTGCCATGTTTTTAACATAAAAAAATTGTTTGATTTTAATTCTTATAATTTATAATTTTTTTTAATGCGTTTTTGTTGTTGTTGTTGTTTTTTATTAACAAAATCTTCTCTTTTTATAGATTTTCATTTTAAAGATATTGCTATTGAGAATAAAAAAACTGCATAAAATCCGATAAATTAACAGAACAAAGTTGTCAAGGAAATATTTTGGAACAAAAACTATTTATTTTCCATTTGTAAAGTCCTAGCAGTTTTGATTGCTCATTAATTTCGAATAACCGTGCTCTAGATATTAAAATGTATTTGTTTAACAATGCAAACATACATAATTGGTCATTACAATCCTTTAGCCAGGACAACGTTTCTCACACCACTTATGTTAGTCAAGTTAATTTTTATACATGAGGAGTGGGTCCTACAGTTTAAAATCGACCCCGAACGATAGATTTCTGAGAAACTTTCAAACCCCTCAGTCATGATTACGACCTTGCTTCTCACACCACTTATATTGTGTGCGTTAATTTTATACATGCGGGACGGGACCTACACTTTAGAGTTAAATTTTTGAGAAACTTATCAAGGCAATTTTATTTACTCTCAGAATTTTTGCCAGAAATCTGCTGAGAGGAAGTCACCGAACAAATATTTTATTTCATATTTCGTTTAGTTGGAGATGGCTGACCTAGGGTTTGAACCGAGGCTTCATGTCTAATAAGCCAACACACTACCAACTAGACCACGGCCTACTAGACTACTGCGAGAGTAATCGTTTGGCGACCTGGTTGCCTCATAGCCTGGCAATCTTCCGTTCTTTTAACTTTTTGTTAAAGTTGAAGATGTGCTCCATCTTTCAATGGCATAGGAAGAATATTTGCAAGTTGTCACATAGACTCGGAATATTTAATTCCAAGAGGGAAAACTCCTGCTTCTGTCTAAATATCTGTTCACGGCCCATCTTTATATACATACATATACATACACAATTGGTCATTACAACCCTTTAGTGAAACTATTCTTCATAATTTATTTACTCCCAGGGTTCTTGTCAGAAGACTGCTGAGAGGCATTCACAAAGAAAATAAATATTTTTTACTGCAAATTTTTGAGCTCAAATTGTTGACCTTCGACTAAATGGAAAACTTTACTTGAGATTTGGCTTCCATGACTACAAAATACAGCTTTTACAGGCTTTGAAACCAAACGACCATCATTTGTATCGTATTTTACTAATTGGGTTGATTTGAAGCTGGCCAAAATCAGCAAATTTAGGAAAGAATTGTGATTCATAATGGAGTTCATTTATGTATTCATGGCTACGACAATAAGCAATAGTGCCGCATTTGAAGTGTCATTACTTCTACACATAGCCACAGAAGTATACATACTGTTAACAAATTTCAGAAATTTTTTAACCAATCCGTTTTTTTTTTGAAAATCTTTATAATTGTCTGACATATTTCTTCGACTTTAAGACGGTCTTTTGCTTTGGTTCAGAAATTTGTGAAATTTGTAAATCGGATGCATACCTTTGTGGGCCTGTGCACGGCCACAATTCAGTTCAATTTCAGAAATTTTTTAACCAATGCAAAAGACCATCTTAACATCAAGGAAACTATAAAGATTTTCAACGAAAACGGTTTAGTTGAAAAATTTCGGCAATTTTTTAACCGTATGTATAATTTAGTAACTATGTGTAGCTTCTCGCACCACTCCATGTGTGGGGGGTACTCTATTCCGAACGACAGGTTTGAGACACTTTTCACGGCAATTTTTATTTTACTCCCAGAGTTTTTGCCCTAGGGTTGAACCACGGCCAACAAGTTACCTGCTAGATTACGTAGACTTCAACGAATAGAAAATTCATTAAATAAAAGCGACTGTTTGGTGTGGTTTACACGATGGAGCCACTTGCTATACAGTGAACTTAGTAATCGATTTATTTGATTTAATGCATCTGGTTTACTTTTATGTCATTAGTTTATGACTACAATACAGCAAAACTTGAAGCATTGGATGCTATTATTCACTCCATCATTACAGTTTCATTTTCTCATCTCAGAATTTGGCGCCTGTATGCGAACTATTTCTAGCGATTTTTAAAATGTTTATTTTCTTAGGGAAGTCGCCGTGGTCTAGTAGTTGGCTTATTAGGCGCGATTCCACGGTTCAAACCCCAGATCAGACAACTCGAACAAAACACAAAATGGAAAAATATTTCTTCGGCAACTTCCTCTCAGCAGATTTTTGGCAAAAACTCTGGGAGTAAATGAAAGTGCCATGGAATTCTCAAAAATCTGTCGTACGGAGTCGACTTCTAACTGTAGGTCCCACATCATTCATGTATAAAACTAACACACACAACATAGGTGGTGTAAGAAACTAGTTCGTAATCTAGACTGAAGGATTGTATTACCATGTATTTATGTGTATGTATGTATGTGTGTTATAATTTTAGCAAGCTGAAGCGGTTTTACGCCACAGCCATTCATTATTATTAGGTCGATTCGTTTAACTGTTTCCGGCTTGTATCGACAAATTTATCGCTATTCTATATGGGAGATGGTGGTTCCTATAATCTTTGTGGTTCAGATATTAACCCCTATAGGATAGGAGAATCCATACAAAATAATCCTTTTCAAGTATTTGACAATAAGAGGTACTAAAGCAATTTTACAAATACATTTTAACCACAATCGTCATAACAACTATCACAATAAGCAAGTGCATCAAATATGCAACCAAATATGCAACCAAATAATACATAAAGGACTTTTCGAATGAATGTCTTATTTTGTAATGAATATTATTATTGGCATTAAAAATTTTTCTTGTTTCGGGTTCTCTTTTTAATTAAGAAATAATTTTAAATATGAAATCTTTTATTATTTTTCAAATTATTTATTAAAAACTTACCGCACAAACGCGTAACCCTTATCCTTAAACACACGTATCTCTTGTATTGTGCCGAATGGTGAAAAGGTTTTCTGCAGTATATCCTCGCTTAGGAAACCAGCCAATGTGCCATTCATGCCACCACAATAGACAGTGCAATTAGAGGGACTGCTCTGATTATAAACCTCATCAAATGTTAACGGTTTGCTGTTGGCTGTAATGATTTATTATGGACACACACACATTCATAAATTAAAAATAAAAATAAAATTCTGCATCGATAAATGAAATAAAATGTGTGAGAAGATGTGAAATTGTACTGGAATTCAATTCTATTATGTGAGTATTTCATATTTCTTTTTGTTGTTGTTATTGTTAATAATTTATGAACATTTGATATACAATTTAATTAAAATGCATTAATACTAACCATCTGGTTTGTTGTTTGGCGGTTTTCTTGTTGCCCAATTCGTACGTATTGAACGTGAACCCAACCATTGGCCATTCATGGCTGTGATGGCGGTTTCCGCTTCCTGAAAAACAAACACACACAAAAAAAAACAAGAAAAATGAGGGCAAAATTGAATATAATAGCAAATACCGAGTGTAATAGACAAAAAAAACAAAAAAGGATGAGGAAAAATAAAGACTAGGGTATTATAATAATGAAAAGAAAAAAAAACGAACTGCAATAAATAAGTGAATGTATAAAATGTATAAAACGTATATCCGGTTTCTTTCAAATAAAAGAAATGGGGTTTCAATACCCATTTTTTTCGTTTTTTTTGTTTGGTTTCTCTATTTTTTATTGGCCATTTTATTGTTATTTTTTTTTTGTGTTACGAAATATAAGCCATGAAGCCATTAGAACTTAAATCTGTGACCTTTTTATAGGAATTTATGAAGAAAAACAAAAATATAAAATAAAATAAAATTCAAATATTCAATGAAATATTAAATGTGTTAAGAAAATTTCTAAATAAACAATTTTATTTATTCAGGTTAATTTAAATTTATTAAACTTTTTTCAGGGGGGTTTTAAAGAAAAATTAATTTTTATTTGAGGTTAAAATTAATTTAAATTAAAGAAAAGCTACAGTGAAAGAATAAAGTCTACCTACACCGGTTTATGTAGACTGTTAGTATTTATTTTTCTTTCCAATAATTTCTGTGTTATATGTATTCAAATTCGTTTTGCTCTTGAAAAATTCTTGATTGTAAATGCCTTAAACAATGCTACAACAACCAACATTTTTTAATTTGACAAAAAGCATTGGTGTATGTAGACTTTTTTCTTTGAGTGTATATTCAGTGTTTTCGATTCTTAGCAAAACAAATCGCATCTATGAGCGAAACGTTAGCAATCATTTTTTTTTTAACTTCACATCAATTCATTAAATTAATGCTCTGCGTACTTTAACCACCTCTACTAAATGACTTCATGCACTATATTGGAGACTATAACGTAAGCTAGTATTCAGACATTGTTAATAGTCTGGCAAAAGACATACATAAACATAAAACATGATTGGTCATTACAATCCTCTAGTCAGGATTACAACCTAGTTTCTTACACCACTTATGTTGTGTGTGTTAATTTTATAAATGCGTGGCGGGGCCTACAGTTTATAGTCGACTCCGAACGACAGATTTTTGAGAAATTTTTCATGACAGTTTTATTTCTTTCAAAGTTCTTACCAGAAATCTACTGAGAGGCAGTAGATGAAGAAATAGTTTTTCATACTTAGTTTTGTTGGACATGTCTGACCTGTCTAACCTGACTGTTGTCACTGTCGATTATTACAGTCATTAGCAACGAAGGGCTAAAGCGATTTTGATAAGAAAATTATTTTCTCTCATGTAACGTGGAATAAAATGGCTGGCGAATATGCAGTGCATACTGTACTTTCTGGAATATTAACTGAAGTTCCATTAGATAAGAAGACAAAAACCCTACTTGTTAACAGTTTAAAGAATAATAAGGCAGACCTAATCATAACTTTTTAATTTCTTTGTTAACTAATTCCGTATTATAGAACAGTTCGTGACATACACATACATACATACATAATTGGTCATTACAACCCTTCAGTCAGGATTACGACCTAGCTTCTCATACCACTGATGCTGTGTGTGTTAATTTTATACATGAGTGGTGTGACCTACAGTTTAAAGTCGACTCCGAACGACAGATTTTTGAGAAACTTTTCATGGCAATTTTATTTACTCTCAGAGTTTTTGCCAGAAATCTGCTGAGAGGAAATCGTCGCAGAAATATTTTTTATATTTTCGATTTTGATGTCTGGCCTGGGGCTTGAACCCTGGCTTTACAATTTCAAATAAACATGTGTAGATCAACAAACATGTGGTAAGTATGCGTATGGCAACCCGTATCATCTTCAACCACAAAGTTCAGACTTGCCAAATTTTGTGTAAAGGAAAGCCAGAGGATATTTAAGAGTTTCAATAACGATTAGGAAGATGTACAGTGTTATGCAGTTTATATGAATCTTTGAATTGTAATTCTTTACGAACGTTGAAATTGTGATGCTACACACATTCGAGGGAGGTAATTGGTGAAATATTTGCCGAAATAATGGAAAAAGTGTGCTAAAAAAGGAGCTCACAATAGAGAGCAATTTTAAATGAAATTACTACAGTAGGGTTAAAATTATATACACAGGCAACACAGGCAATTGTGCCATGATTATCAGTCCAATATCAAAGTTTTTTAATGGTCATAATTGATATGCATTATGCATGTAGTAGATTAAGTTTTCTAAATTTTTGTTCTTTTGGAAAACGACGACGGTTGTAGTGCGAAATTCCGAATTGTAATATGGGGTGTTTTTTTTTTAATTTGAAAGTATAATGAGAAAGTCAAAAATATTGTAGGAATGAAGTTTTTTTTTTATTATAATCTCGTAAATAATTTCATAATCTAACCAGTTACTGATAGCCAGGCTGCCATAAAGTCCCTGCCAAACGTTGCGAATAATACCAGGATGGTCGGGGAATGTCGCCGCTGCCTCAACCTTCTTTCTGGGCGCTTCAGTATCACACTTGTCCGGACACTGTGGCATTCCGGGAAACTGCAGAGCCGACGAGCTAGCCAGAGCTGGCGCACTACTTCCGTAATCCTCTTCAATCAACTTAGGAATGCCACTTACCTCGTTCAAGCTGGCCATCGCGCGGAAATTCTTCAAGACGCCAACCTATCCCGAATGAATGAGGAGTCCTGCTCCAACGCTAGGCTCACTTGGCCCTCAATGGATAGAAGGCGCACCAACCAGTTACTTGGTATTGGTCCTAACATCATCTCGATCACAGTGGCCATGCTTACAGGTCACTGTGTTATGGGTAGACACTCGGAAAAAATGCGGCTCCCATTTAACGACTTCTGACGTGGGTGCAGATCCGCTGAGGAAGAGGAGACTGTTATCCACTTTCTTTGTCAATACCCGTCTCTTGCGAGGTGCAAATATAGGTTATTTGGGTCTCCAACCCTTGTCAGATTGTCGGAGCTATCGTCCATTGATGTCAAGGATAATGCCTCGTTTATCGAGTTTTCTGGCTGGTTCTCCAGCGTGTGGTAGTCGTACTTTGGAATGTGCAGCCCTTGCGCTGACCAACTTCTCCCTCCTTGGTTTGGAGGAACCTGATCAGTACATGGACTGTGTTCATCTGTGGCGTCACAACGGGCCGCTATGCGTGCTCAAGTGAGTATGAAAGCTACCACACTAACCTAACCTAACCTAACCTAACCAGTTACTTATGGTCTATTCGATTAGTCAAATTTTCCAATAACTCAGACTGTATAGCTGGAATATTGGCTTCCAACGCCTTAAGAGTTGTGGGTACAAACTATTGATTTGATTTAAAAGTAGTCCAGACACATTAAATCAAATGAACGTACACCATTACTTTTAAAAAGTTGACATTAAATTGATTTGTCAATAAAACGATTATTAAGTGTGCTGTATAGCTTTTAATGGAGATACATACATACATACATACATAACTGATTACAACCCTTCAGTCAGGAATACGACCTAGTTTCTCACACCACTTATGTTGTGTGTGTTAATTTTATACATGAGTGGTGGGACCTACAGTTTAAGGTCGATTCCGAATGACAGATTTTTGAGAAACTTTTCTTGGCAATTTGTATTTACTCTCAGAGTTTTTGCCAGAAATCTGCTGAGAGGAAGTGGCCGAAGAAATAGTTTTTGTATTTTGTTTTGATGTCTGGCCTGGGGCTTGAACCCTGACTTTACGTCTAATAAGCCAACACTCTACCTACTAGACTACGGCGACTTAATGGATGCAATTTTTATTCGTTGAAGTCTCCGTAGTCTAGTAGGTAACGTATTGACTTATTAGACGAGAGATCGTGGTTCAACCTCAAGGCAAAAATCTGTTCCCAAATCTGTTATTTGGATCGAGTGTTGCCAACACTCTTGGGTTGATAGTAGAAGCTAGGCAGTAACTTGGAATAAAGGTTCGTAATGTTAAATTATATACGAAATGGTTATTCATTAACGTCGCTTCAAATGCGGCAACGAAATCCATAAACGAAATCCATTATGAAACAAAGTTCTTCCATAAAACTGTTCATCTGTGGCCAGCTTCAAATCAGCCCGATCAATCAAATGCCATACAAGAGAGGGTGGTTTGGCTTCAATTCTTGTATAAGCTGTATTTTGTAGTCATATAAGCCGAGATTGTATTTTCAATATTTCAGTACTTCAAACAAATACTTGATATTTCTTATTTACTTTCAAAGTTTTTCAAGTCAAAATGAATGTATTTTTAAACGTAGTAAAGAAAAATTACAATTTAATTATTTCTGTCCCCTTAATCTAATAGAGAAACTACATAACGAAATTAGACTTCTTTTGTCATTTTTTAGTTTTCTTCGAAAGTTTCTGAAGATTAAAGTTTTTACAGTGTCAACTACTAAAGTAAACATTTATTTTTATGTGCAGATGGATGGATGTGTGTTTTTGGTACGATATATACTGTCATACAAGAATAGTTTACATCTTGAAATGCCAAAATCCTTAACCTTTTTTCTCATTCTCTTTCTCTTGTTGTTGTTTTTGTCTAAATATCTAATCGATAAAGTGTACAATTGTATTCACAGATAAAAGTTATTTTGTGAGAAACGACCGAAAGGAAATGAACAAAATGGGGAAAACGTTTTGTGTGTGTGTGTGTGTGTCTCCAGTTGAAGTTAAATATGTCGTCTTATTTATTTATAGTTTTAGTAATTGTAGTCGGTAATTTAAAAAGGTGGCCAGCCTTTTAAACACTTTTACAACATCTGAAATAGAGGTATCAGTAACACTACTTGCACACCCGGGTATGTATGTATGTATGTATTATCGTCGAATGTTTACATTAGTTTTTATTAATTTTTTATTAACTATGCCTTGTTAACTCATTGTTTAAAGCCAATGTTAACTTAACATACTTGTAACGAAAACATTGAAAAAAAATCAAATCAAACCGAAGGATGGTCACCTAGTTGATGTTTTTTTTTTCTTTGTTCGTTTAACAAATCTATTAAACTAAACAATGTTGTAATGCCAATACGAAAATACTAAAATATACTCTTCGTTAAACATTCTCCCACACTGGACTGGTGTAAAAATACACACCAGATCCATTACTCTAATATAATGGTTAAGGTTATTGTTCTGAAGGTCATTTTGCAAAGATAAAATGTGTTTAACACCATTTCGTTGTATTAGTTTGCAAACCCATGTACAATATACATACATACGTACGTTTATATTATTCTGCACTAACACATACATACATACATATAAACAAAGTATTATACATTTAAGGAAACCTTAAGGGATCCATTGTCTTTGATGTTGATTTTAATGAGCATCAGGGGATTATTTTCATTAAAGCAGATTACGATTGTTGGTCATACGGAAAATCTATCTTTGGCACATGGAAAAGTAAAAACACATTTATTTCTCTCCTTTCCAAGTTTGATATAAAATTTAAATTCTGATTAAATTAAAAAAAAAAAATAAATTTAAATAAAATAAAATAATTTAAAAAATATTTTTTTTTTAGCCAACATATCTTGCCATAGAACACATAATAGTCGCCGTAGTCTAGTAGGTAGTGTGTTGGCTTATTAGACGAAAAGCCAGGGTTCATACGCTAGGCCAGACATCAAAACAAAATACAAAAAAGAATTTTTTCGGCGACTTCCTCTCAGCAGATTTCTGGCAAAAACTCTGAGAAAAGTTTCTCAAAAATCTGTCGTTCGGAGTCGACTTTAAACTGTAGGTCCCGCCACTCATGTATAAAACTAACACACACAACATAAGTGGTGTGCGAAACTAGTTCGTAATCCTGACTGAAGGGTTGTAATGACCAATTATGTATGTATCTTGCCATAAGTCTTGAGGATGAGAAAGTCGATTAAATTATTTCAGATGAGTGGCAAAACCTACAGTTTAGAGTCGCCTCTGAACGACAGATTTTTTGAGAAAATTTTCATGGCAATTTTATTAAGTCACAAAGTATTTTACAGAAGGGGAAGTCGCCGAAGGAATACGTATTTTTTTCATAATTCGTTCTGTTCGAAATGTCTGAGCCAGAGGTTGAACCTCGCACTCGTTTCTAATAAGCCAATATACTAGACTACAGCGATTTCAATCGGTTGCTAATGCTTCCTTTAATTAAAAACTATCCATGGCTACTATTTTGATAGTCAAGCAGCTGTGAAGGCACTGGACTCCAACATAATAACCTGTAGTATACGACTATTTCGGCAATCGCAAAACTGACAACGAGATTGCAGGGCAATGAAAATTGCACATTAGATGGGTGTGGGATGCCACAACCATTCAGTTTTTAATATATTCTCTACATTGGCACTACCATTTAGAGTTTATAAGCTTGGATCTAATAAACCGGTAACAAATTTCGCCTTCGACGTTTGGGCGACTTTGTGTGTGTGCAAAATAACACAACTAAGCGGGACAACATTAAAAAGAGTGCTTACTGAAAGAGAACTTTCAGAGTCGTTGTTTGTGTAACTACTGATCATTGTCTACTGGATACTCATGCGAAACTTGTCATTAACCCTTTCATGCCCGAATTTTTTGGGCCAGAGCTAAAATTTTTTTAAGGACATGTGTTTGTTAGTCATGGCCTAAATATGAAGTGATATTAAATTCAGAGTCCTACGTATGCTGGTTTGACACGTTTGTAACCAAGCTTGTTTATAAGAAAAAAAATCTTTTAAAAAAATTAAAATTTACGGAATTTATGAACAAAAATGTACAATGTTGCCTATAGGCAACATCGGGCATGAAAGGGTTAAATGTCGTGTTCATGTAACCAATAACAGCTACAGTAGTTGCAGAAACGAAGAACAGGAAAACAACTTTTATTCGTTGAAACGTAAGTGAAGGCAACATTTGGGTTATGCAGGGAAAATAATCTTAATAATCTGTAGGCAGAGAACATTATGATAGCAGTCGCCGTAGTCTAGTTCTACTTGAGGCCATGGTTCAAACCAGAGATCAAACATCTCCAAATGAAAAAATTAAAAAACATTCCTTCGGCGATTTCCTCTCACAAGATTTCTGGCTCTGAGAATAAATAAATAAAATTTTCCATGAAAAGTTTCTCACAAAATCTGTCGTTCGGAGTCGACTTTAAATTGTAGGTCCTGCCACTTATGTATAAAATTAACACAAACAGGCAAAACGCATTAGTCGTGGTCATATGATCAATAACTGCTACAGGAATTGCAAAAACAAGAATCAGGAAAGACTAGCATTATGTAGGTTTGGGTTTTACCGTGCAGGTGCTGTCAGTAATCTTGTAGCCCATGAACATTTTGAGCTTAAGTCGTATGGTCAGAAGCTACGAACATTTTCAGAACTACTGGAGCTTCAATATGTCTATTTCTAGAGTTGACGATTTTGACTACCGATGCATTTTTAAAAAACCATGAAAAATATTGTCAGGACTGCGGTTGTTTGATGCGTTCAAGCTAATGGTTATTTATTTTGGTGGATAGCGCTAAGTATTTGGAACTTCAACTTACATAAAATCTTTATTTCAATGGCAATGCAGTGAGAAAAAAACCAGGCATTTACAATCAAATATGCCAAATAACTTATTAAAAACACTCCACCTATTGTTAATCTCATACTTTTTGAATATCGTCTACCATAACTTTCTCTTTAAAGCCTCAATAACTTCAAAAACAACGCTTTACTTCCGAAGTAATCTTGTTACCTTTACCCACAACTATACGGCTACATTGCTCTGCTGTTTACAATACTGAAAAAAAAAATCATTTGCTTATGTTGACGGTGTTGCAGCTGCCAAGTGCATTGGCATGGTGGTAACATTTTAATTTTGTTTCTCTCATATCAACCAAAAAGCTTGAACGGAAATATTATTAACGCCTCTGGCTACTTAAAAGGTCATTAAAATTGGTTATCAACCCACAAACAAACAAAATTGCATACAACTATGCAAACAAACCATTTTTCTCCTTTAAATACCTTACAATAGTGTACAACAAAAGCAATCATAATGAGGCAATAACAATGATAACAACAACAATAACAACAATAACAACAAATAAACAAATATTTAATTTATTGTCAGTTAAAATATTTAATTTACAAATTACCACAAAATTGATTCTTTAATATCCCATATGATGATATTGCAATACGATTACAACAACAACAACAACAGCAACAGCAGCAACAACAAAAACAGAAAAAAAGTCATAATCGTTGTTTGTATCCGTATGAAAGTGCAGCATTATTTGTATGGCTAATGGAAAAACGTTTGTATGTGTTCAATTGGTTGTACATGTACATGTAAACCTATGTATGTATGTATGTAATGTATGTTTGTGCATAAGTGTTAGTGACAGAGTGTGTGTGGGTGTGTATGTGTGTGGTTTTAATACATATTAAAGAGCACAACGAAACGTTTTCATACATTTTGCCATTTCATTCATTCATTCATTCAGTCGTTCAGTCGCTCATTCGTTCATTCGTTCATTCATACATACAAGGGCAACGAAAATTATAATTTCAATTTCAAATAAAAGGTAATTCGTGCGAATCAAACGTGATTCATGTTAAAATGATTGCAAGTGCCACAATCATAGAAAATTGTGTTGTATCCCCTCAACAAACCCAACATTCAGCTGATGGTTTACATGTATGTCTGTATGTATGTACGTATGGATGTATGTGTGTATGGTTTTATGTATTCACTGTAGATGTAAACGAACAGGAATAGGTATTGCATTTAAAGCAATAACATCCATGCATAGAGTTTTGTTGATTTTACATTCGATGAAATCTAAAAGGGGTGAGACGGTTTGTGAATATTTGTGAAATATAGGTTGGTACACTTAGAAAAATAAAATCTTTTTGAATCTAAGGATAAGGTATTTCACAACACATGCAAATAATAAAAGTGTTTTATGAAAATGGAAGTCGATACTAGGTAGTGTATTGTGTTATTAGACGTAATTCCTCGGTTCAAGCCCCATGTCAGATATCAAAACGAAATATGAAAAATATTTCTTCAGCGACTTCCTCTCACCAGATTTCTGGCAAAAACTCTAAGAGTAAATAAAATGGCGATGAAAATGTTTCTCAAGGATCTGTAGCTCCAAGTAAGCTTTAAATTGTAGGTCCTGGCGCCCATATACAAAATTAACCCACACAATATACATAAGTGATGTGAGAAACTAGATCGTAATCCTGACTAAAGGGTTGCAATGACCAAATATGTATGCACGTTTGAAAGTGGATGTTCCGTTCAGTCAAAGTAACGCACGCTTCTTTCGTATTACTATCGCTCTGATTGACCTACCCAGACGTCTTTTCGCAATGTGGTGGGTAATAACGAGTCCACTAGCTTAGTAAACGATCGACCAAAACCTGTCCGTAGAAAAATCTGTTGCAAAGATCGCAGTTGTCCGTGTGGCTAAACCTCATAGAAACTCGCAATTTTCCATACCACAAATTGTAAAATTTTACATTTTAACTTGGGCTTGCATACGTACATAATTCAAATTATCAAGAAACTAAAGGTAACCGATCACAGAGAGCGACATACATACATACATAATTGTTCATTACAACCTTTCACTCAGGATTACGACCTAGTTTCTCACACCACTTATGTTGAGTGTGTTAATTTTATCCATGAGTGGCGGGACCTACAGTTTAACGTCAACTCCGAACGAAAGATTTTTGATCAACTTTTTCATGGCATGGTTTTGTCAGAAAACTACTGAGAAGAGAGCAACTTTTACTGACTGGGCAGCAGTTAATAACCAACCCTAGATATCAAAAATCAACATCGTCATCATCATCAATGGGTACGTGAACATATAAAATTCCAATCCACATGAGAATCAAAAACTTCCAAAATATCCTGAAAAAGTTAATGTTTGGTGTGTATGTTGGGCTTGTGGCATCATCAGTTCATATTCCTTTGTGAACGATATTGGCCAGGCCGTCATAGTCAACGACAAACGCTATTGAACGATGATTACCAACTTCTTTTGACCTAAAATGTATGATCTGGACAACAACAGACGGGTTATGCCATACGTGTGATTTAAGGGCAAGATTCAGTCAATTGGCCACCGAGATTGTGTATGTAAATAAGCCACAAACTGCAGCGATCCTCAGTGCCAACACAGTCCGTGCCATCAGTCTAATTCATGACATAAAAATGTTTATTAAAGAGTAGTTTGCTTTATCATGGCAAGTGTGCTTGTAGGATATTATCGCCTTATTCAAGATTCCTGACTGTTCTCACGGAAGATTTAGTTCAGAAGATTTTCTTGTTACAACATTGTGGACCAAGTATTTCAGAAGAAAATTACTTTACCTGTTACCTTTATGTGATCAGCTAATTGCAAAGGTATTGAGTGATATCGCTGTGCTTTCAGATAAGCGTAACATCCGAGTGATATATTGTAAAATATGCATTCAACTTAATTGAACGCAATCATAAGAGATTGAGAATTCTCAGTTAAATGAATGCCATCTGTCTTGGGTATAACAAGCAATAAAACATTCGATAGGTTTTTGAAAGACTAATTTTGTCTTGAATCGAAAAAAGTAAAAATCTCTCGATTTTCTTTAAGTGTTTCGAACGGTGACGAGTCATCACAATTTACTTGCGGTATACCTCGAATATCAAATGCAATAATAGAAATTGCTGTTATGGCCATACTAATGTGAATGTGAATGTGAATGTATGTATATAGGCGTGTTGCAACTTCTTTTCTTACTTAGTTTTGATTTTTATTTTTATTCTTCTGTTTTCTTTTTCTCTTCACCATTAAGTTCAGATTTTTTTCCTTTCTTTTTTCTGCATCTGCTGCAATACAACAGCAAATTTGTTCAAAATCGTCGGCGGAAGTAATCTACGTGAGCGTATTCTTTAATATAAAATAGTTTTCATATTTAGTAATTTTGTGATAGATAAGAGAGAGAGAGAGAAAAAAACAATAAGAAAATTCGACAATAAACTGTAGAATACCCTACAGCACACGATACTTTTTGCAGAGGGAAAAAGTTGACAGAACGGTGGGTAAAATTTATTGCTGGACTTGTAATTCCAAAAAATAACTTAACACAATACAGTGCAAAGGATATATAAACATTATTTTTTACAGAACATGCTTATATCTATCACACGGAGTGCTAGGTGGACTTAGATATTCAATTTTGAAAAAAATTGATTTTTGGCCAAAAACATATGAAAATTATCTAGAAAAGCAATGACCATTTTGGAGCATATATGCAATAATACACCATACAGACTATATGCAAATGGTGGTACAAAGGGTCCTCTTTCCAACTGTGGTAGTGGGTTAGCTGAACAATGAGTAGAGATATTCAATTTTGAAAAAATCTATTTTTGGCCAAAAAATCCATGAAAATTACCTAGAAGACCAGATAGCTGAACTAATATTGTGAGTCGACTAATAGTCGCTAAAATGCTGAATGGAACACATGTTAAGGAATAGATAAATAATTTGCGAACAGTGCAAAGAGAGGGACACCACCGTGAGGCATACTTTAACCTCTCATATGAATCATAAGTATTTATCTTCTGCGTATATTAACTGAGGGTTCCAAACCATCTAAGAAGGATAGCGGAACACGTTCCGAATATAGCCTACAGTTGAGCACAACCGTTTCCAACTCCTCCTTATCGCAATATACCATGCAATGGTCCAAATCCTTGTCAGCGAGCTAATCTCGGATTGTCCTGTAATGAAACCTCAGGCTGGCCTTATGTCAGCAGCAATGCTTTTCTATCACTGTCTTTATCAGGCTCCTAGACACATAACATCTCGATCTATCTCAGCAATGCCTCTGCTCTTCCTTCCTTACCCATCCAGTGATGAGGACGTAGAAGTGGCAGATCAGGACCAACTCTCAAGTTGGCCGCAGAAAATGAATCAAATTTATCAAGAGCCGTCTCATTACCGAGCATACCGCTATGGCCCGGAACTCATTATAGACAGATTACATGTGACCAAAAGGTCGTTGAAGACTGTTTGCACTTACGGACAAGTCGTAATTTACACCAGACCAGCACAATGGCCCTAAGGGCAGCCTGACTGTCAACGAAGATCATATAAGATTCCGAATCTGAAGTGGGTCTACCAGCCACGGCCTCAATAGCCTTCAAGATAGCAATCCCGTCTGATACACGCTACAGTTATCCTTTAACCTAAAGTGAAGTTCAAGACCGTTACAGAAAACTCCAGCACCTATGTCTTCATCAGTGAAAATGGGTATTCCTCTTTCTCCCTGGACTACCCCAATATTCCAAATCCTCAAATCAGGCAGAAGCATAGTCTCAGACACAAACGAAGACCTCTTATTATACTGCTCTTGCTTTCTTCTTTATGGGGTATCCAACCAGGTGAAATAGTTCACTGTAATGCTGTATAGGAAACTGAAAGAGAGTCATAGGTACTAAATGGGGTGCCATTCAAAGGTTATCACATTGAATCTGCAGCAGTGTAACTAGATTTATGAGGATGTCATCTACAAGGCTTTTGGAAGCAATAGTTTTCCTTAAACAATGCCCACCAATGAGGGTGCCACGATAACCGTGGCTTTATTGCATGAGAAGTTCGCAAAGAGAATAATTTCATGTTTTAGCAACGCCGTTAGAATTTTTACTACGAAAAAAAAAATAACGATGGCTTCGTGAGCCTTGAGGATTACACTCAAATGACATTCTGACATTCATTTCTGATACTTTTCAGGCGAACCATTTCAATTTTCTATGATTAATTTGCTTCAGTTTTCTTATTAGTTCAGCTCTGTTTTTCCCATGGTGTGGGGCCGAAATATCTTGAGCATCACGTTGAGGCATTTCTTGACGAATACCTGCAATTAATGACTACATCCATTCAATAGAGTAGAATTTGGTTTGATTAATTTATGCATGGTTGCTCTGGAGGAAGTGATTACAATCCGTGAGATGTAATTTCGATTTCTGAGATTGCTTTATGCGTCTTTTGAAACCACCGTAGTCTAGTAGGTATTGTGCTAGCTTATTAGACATGAGGCCGCGGTTCAAACCCCAGGTCAGACATCTCCAACAAATCGAAATGTGAAAAAGTACTTCTTCGGCGATTCCTCTCAATAGTTCTTTTGGGGGAAAAAAATTGTCATGAAAAGTTTCTCAAAAATCTGTCGTTCGAAATCGACTTTAAACTGAAGGTTCCTCCACTGATGTAAAAAATTAACACACACAACATAACTGGTGTGACCAGCTAGGTCGTTATCCTAACTGAAGAGTCGTAATGACCAATTATGTATGTTATGCGTTCTTTTTCTGCCATTCATTTTTACCATACTGTGTGGATAACGATTGGTTGGCCTTTAGCATGATGTTCTATGCTTGTGATCGTGCATTTTTATAAATTTATTTAAAATCTAAAATTAAACATCAATTTCACAGTATTGCTTTAATTTTGAAAAAAAAAAATCCTTACGTTATCATAAGAGACTGGATCCACTGCATAATCTCTTTGAATATGATTCATAATATCATTCAGTGCGTTGACGAAGCATTAAATCATCAGAAACAATGATTTCTTGGACCATAGTATATTCACTTCATTTTAATGCATTACATTGAACAAACTTTATGTTCTTAATTTCGTAAAAAAAAAATGCCAACCTTAACAATAAAAATATTTTTTCTGTCCAACTCAGGTGATCAATTACTTGTGGACATACCGAAATACGGTGTTAATACATTAATTTAGAATGTTGTTTTTGCACCTACGACTGATTGTTGTATTTGATGTGTGTTTTAAATTTATTTAAAACTTTTCTTCTTCTTCTTCTTTATACAATAAAGAGTGCTTCGAAAAACAATGTGTTCATGTCTTCTAATCACAGAGCGATGTACTATGTATGTCGGAATTAAAGATGTTGTTTCTGTAAGATCTGTTGAAATCTAAAGATGAGAGGTAGAACCCTGCAGGACCGTCCAAATCGAGTTATGGGAAAGCGAATACTAACCAAAGTTGTTTACACGTGCTTAATTAGACTTAAAAGTTATATCAGTTCTGTGCCTCAATTTACCTGTATCCTGAAAGTTTATACTGATAAAGGAATGCGCATAAGAGAATAATGCAACTGCAGCGCGAAGTCTTATATAAGGTGCCCAAATGTTAGTCGTTTTTCTGAACTCGTTAGCCTTTGGAAAATTTTACTTAAGGATCTTGGCTTGCGTATAAAATTTAAAATTTAGATTTTAAAAGAATTGATGGCCAAATGATCATCTTTTGCGTCACATTTTGACTGATTGGGTTCATTTGAAACTGACCGAATATTAACATTTTTCTTTATCAAATAACTGTGTTTACGAGTGAAGCTTCTAGCTGTGGCATAGAGGGGCTGAAAAAAGTGGACGAACTCGTACGGAAGGGATCGGAGATGTCTGAGGAGGAGCCGATAAAGGGGATATATGTGCCTCTACAGGAATACTTTTCCAAAATATAAAAAGCACCATGGAATTCAAAACTGCTGTGTCCAGCAGTGGACAGAAGGGAAACCAGAAAACTACTTGTGTTCGACGAATGAAAGGTTCGCACTCTAATTGCAACGTGACACTGCGCTATGGCCTATTTCCCTGAAAGGATTACTGCAGAAGCTGCCATGATGTAGAGTAAATGGGATCGATGCAACACCTTTTGTGCTAGTGCCCTGCACTTCAGAGCAGTGTAATCGGATTTTAAGTAACAGAACGTTTGAAGATTTGGAACTGGACGGTTTCATTTGAAGCTCGTAATGGTTTAAATTTTTATTTGAATTTTTATTTCCAACAAGATAATGCAATTTGTTTAACAGCGGATTAATTGCTAATTCCAAAAGTTTTCCTGTTCACTGGCCAGCTGGAGTATGTAATTTAACTCGTCTTGATTACTGCGTATGGATTATACTAAGCATATCACCAAAACAGCATTTTTGGAATAATTGGAAGCTAATATTCCAGCCACCATTGACCAAGAGTAGACAAATATTTGACTTATTAAATGGAGCATTGAACCCGTTGTTTTGAAGGACATATGCCGGAAATCATATTTAAAAGGAAATGCCATGAAATTTTCTATCAGATTATAAAAAAGAGAACTTCAATCCAATGAATAATACATCTATTTTGTATTATCATGAAAAATGTACTAAATAGAGTAACGTGTATATAATCTACATCAAGTTAACGTTTTATAAAACAGTTAAACAGTTAAAGGCAAATTTAAAACAGTTAATACAATCAATATTTCAATATCCTTTACTTTGTAATAACACTCGTTTCGAAGTCACCCTATAAAGGGTTTTTTTTTTCGATTTTGCAATTACATTAATCCATATAATTGTGTATGTAGTATATGTGCATCTGTATCTATATGACTTTCTGTTTTTTTTTTTTTTTTGTCTTGAGCCGGAGGTGGGAATCTTCGAAAGACACTTTTGTTCCAACAAAAGAGTGCACGATTCACCATCACTGGTGCCTACGTACTAAACCCACCCCCTACACACTTCAACCACTCTCCCCCCGCGGGACTGCCGTAAGGTATTACTTCGCGGAGGGCTGGTTAGCTTGAAAGCTTTATCACGTTAATTCAAATTTCGCCTCCGTTCCTCCAGTCTTCGGAGTACTATCAAAACTTCAGCCATTCTCTGGCTATATTGACTCCATAGAATCCTACAGTTCAACAGCTCTTCCATTAGCCGGTTTGGTTCCAAATTCGTTTCTCCCGGCCATCTAAATCTGGGACAGCATATTAGAATATGCTCCGCATCTTCCTCCTCGTCTACACAGTTTGGGCATATAGGAGAAGTGTCATGACCAAATCTGTGCAGGTACTTCCTGAAGCACCCATGACCAGTTAGGAACTGGGTCACGTAGTAATTCAACTCGCAATGTTCGTTCTTCATCCAAAGGGTTACATCAGGGACAAGACGAAATGTCCATCTTCCCTTTAGACTGTTCTCCCATCGTGACTGCCATTTGTGCATGGAAGTCCTTCGTTCCTCCGCTTTTATAGCCGATATTTGTCCCGAGTACTCGAGACGGCGAAGGTATATCCTTCTCATCTCATCCGCCAGTATATCTATTGGTATTGTCTTTGCCAATACCAAAACTGCTTCATCAGACACTGTCCTGAAGCCACTTATGCGTCTAATCGCGCTTAGACGATACACTGAGGACAGTATCCTCCTCGTCGTCCCCACTGAGAGTGCCTCCGACCATATTGGGCAAGCATACAGCATTATCGACGTTATTACCGCCGAAATTATTCTCCTTTTAAATGGACCTGGTCCTCCAATATTTGGCATCATCCTCGCCAGTGCTCCCTGTGTTACAGATGCTTTTTCACCGATGTATTTCACGTGCTCCTTGAAGTTCAACCTGTCGTCGATAATCACTCCCAGGTATTTTATCGCCCTCTTCGATTCGATCCTTGTGCCTCCAACGGTCAATTCCATCTTCTCCACTATCTTCCGGCCGCTTATCAAGACGGCCTCCGTTTTATGTGCAGCAAGTGTCAAACCTGCCTCATCCAGCCATGCTCCAACATTTTGAATCGCTGTGTTCGTTTTCTCCTCTATTTCTCCTACCGTTTTAGCTACCGAGACTATGGCAATGTCATCTGCAAAGCCCACAATTGTAGTCCCGCTTGGCAATCGCAGTCGAAGTACTCCATCGTACATAATGTTCCATAGTAGTGGCCCAAGTACGGAGCCCTGAGGGACTCCCGACGTCACTACGTATTCCTGCTCTCCTTCATCCGTTAGGTATATTAGCTTCCTGTCCTGAAAGTAATTATTCAGAATCTCCATTAAGTATGGCTTATTGTTGTTGTTGTTGAAGTTGCTGCATTATTCGTTGTCGTGTCAAATACAAGTGTGTACTCAAGTTTAAAAGAGAATAATGTTGTTGATAAGGCAATGTTTATATACATACATATGTATGTATGTATGTTTGTGCATGTAAGTGTGTATTTATTTGTTTGCAATTATTGGTGTTTCATGTTGTTGTTGTTGTTGTTGTTGTTGTTGCTATTATTACAGCTATTTCGTTTCGGGATTTTGCAATAGAACAGTCAGTTGCAATATCACAAACCATATTGACAATCTGTTTTGGGTTCGTGTATACGTTCGTTTCGTTTGCACACACTACTGCAACAGAGTTCAAACATCCATAGATTTCTTCAATATTTTACTTATTCACGTTTATGTTTGTGTTTGCGTCAGTGCTTGTGTTTGTGTTTATGTTTTCGGTCATATTTGTTTGTACATAGATGTGCATAAATGTGTTTGTCATGTGTGTGTGTGTGTGTGTGTGTGTGTGTGTGTGGTATGTTCAATCTATAAAGTACAAGTTTTTGTTGTTGGATTTTGACTGCTGTTAAGGTAAAGATAAAAGTTTAAACCAGACTTTTCTGCAACATATTGTACACTATACTCGTATAATATTCAATGTATTCGCATACACATGATCAGGCACATCTTTATGCATTTGTGCTTTGGATACAGGGGGGTCAATTTGTAAGTAAATAAAGAAAGGAAGGCAGCAAAATGATAAAAAAATTTAAAGAAAGTTTAAAAAAATTAATGATGATAGTATACAGTTCATGTGATTTAGAAATTCAATTGGATCGGAGTAAGCAAAATTTCAGGATTTGGCATACTCCGGTTTCTTTTGGGCTCACCGCTAAGCGTTAAAGACCATTAACAAGCTTTGAAAGGACATAAAAAGTATGCCATGGATTTAATGTCTTTGCCTCTTGCCACTTATTCATTATTTTCCGTCACGCCTATATGGTTCATAAGGAAGTGCAAAGCATAATGACTCGTTAGGACGCTCTTTGGTGTACTTAAGTTGCCGTTACTTAGCCTTGATATACTTAGGGTTTACGTCCTACCGGGATCTTCCCGAAGTATTTGGGACAATTGTTTTCCCGTGTCATTATTCCTAGATTTCTTAACGAGATTATTAACTTACTCATATCCAATCTCCGCAGCAATCCAATCTATTGCAACGTTTTCCAGGCGGGCCGCACAATGGATCCTCGCATACGTTGTTCCTCTCACCCGTATCTCGATGTTTTCGGATAGCCAGGCTGCCATAAAGTCTCTCCCGAACATTGCGAATAATTCCGTTGCCTCAACCTTCTCTCTGGGCGCTTCAATGTTACACTTGTCTGGGTCCCCGGACACAGTGACATTCCGGGAAACTGCAGAGCCAACGACCTAGCCAGAGCTGGCGCACTACCCCCGGAATCCTGTTCAAACGATTTAGGAATGCCACTTGCCTCTATCTAACTGGCTATCGTGCGGAAATTTTTCCGAGACGCCAACTTATCCTGGATCAAACAGGAGACCTGCTCTACCGCTGGACTCACCTGGCCCCGGATGGATAGAAGGTGTACCAACCAGTTACTTCATCTCAATCACAGTGGCCATGCTTACAGGTCACTGTGTTATAGGTAGACACGCGGAGAGAATGCGACTCACATTTAATGACTTCTGTCGTGGGTGCAGATCCGCTGAGGAGGACGAGACTGTTATTCAGTTTCTTTGTCAATGCCCATCTCTTGCGAGGTACAGATATAGGTTATTTGGCTCTTGTCAGCTTGACGGAGCTATCGTCCATTGATGTCAAGGATATAGCCTCGTTTATCAAACTTTCTGGCTGGTTTTCCAGCGCGGGGTAGTCGTGCTTTGGATATGCAGATCTTGCGCTAACCGACCACCACCACCTAGGTTCGGGAGAACTTGGTCAGTACAGGAACTGCGTTCACCTAAGGCGTCACAACGGGCCGCTATGCATGCTCAAGTGAGCTTTTGATATGAAGCTAACACACTAACCTAACCTAACCTAACATATCCAATCACTTCTTCAATGCTAGGTACTCAAGTATTGATTACAATTCCTGCTTATATTCCAGGACAGTTCTTGAATATATTTAAACCCTTATGGGCCAACTTTGTCCAGATCATGCACTCTACTTGGATCCGTTTGATTACCAAGCTTCATCTGGTATTAGAATGGAAGTGACATATTGGGAATCGTCTATTTTTAAGACCAATACTCACGGAATGAGCAGTTTATTTTGTTGAAATTAGGAAAATATATTACGAGAAGAAGTAGTAGTGTTTGTGGGCATTAGATTTGAATATTATAAGAGACAGGATAGACAAACGGATACCCCGGCTAAAAAACTAATATTATCTGTAATGCAGTATGCAATCGACTGGCCAATCGAACACGAATGGATTTATCATACGATCAAGATGAAGGGTGTTAGGTAAGCGTATACGATTTTCGGGAACAAGTTGCTTTATCTCGCTAGAGCAAAATCCATTGTAGAACAATAGAACACTGAAACACAAGCCAATATTACATAAGTACATACATAACCCATCAGTCAGGACTACAACTAATTTCGTAAACAACTTACGTTGTGTGTGTTAATTCTATATATGTCGACTCCGAACAGTTCTCAGAGTTTTTGCCAGAGTTTTTGCTGAAAGGAAGTTGACGAAGAAATATATTTGAGATGTCTGACCTGGGGTTTAAACCGTAGCCTCACGTCTATAAGCAATACACTACCTACTAAATTAAGGCGACTTCTATTTACTGTGTCGTATTGCCAGTGAGACATTCTTTAGTAAACTAAATTACGCAATGAAAGCCTTAAGGCACTTTTCAATATGCTCACGTTACTTTACAACTACATGATCAGTGTTTGTAGTCGTAATAGTGTATGGGCAACGTTGTTGTTGAAATGGCGATGATGGTGAGTTTATGTGATGTGTCGCTTTGACTAACATTGTTGCTGATTGTTTGACACATTCAATACAAATAAAATCGAATAGAGAGGACAAAAATCTCACACAAACACTCAACAACAAACAATTGTTATATGTATTGTATGTGAAGGTATAAACTTTTTCCTTCAAACAAAAAAAAGTTAATACAATGTAACTTTTTCTGTCAATATCAATAAGATATTTAAAGGACATTCAATGCTTTTATTGAAAACTCCATAAATTATGTTTCGTAAGGAACGTAAAGCCAAAGGAGAGAAGAAGCATATATTTTGCAACACACTTAAACATTCGTAGTGTAGTGTTATTTCAATTGAATTTTTTTTCTTTTTATTCTCTATTATCCTCTGTCCTCTGTATCTCTTGTTTATTTATAATTAAATAAATTAATACATCTGTAAGGGAAGCACAAAACTGCTGTGTCCAGAATTCAACAACGGGCGATCAAGGAATCAAATAGCTATCAAAAGAATAAATAAATCGATATTCATTTTAAGTGTTGTTTTAAAGGACATTCAATGCTTTTATTGAAAACTCCATAAATTATGTTTCGTAAGGAACGTAAAGCCAAAGGAGAGAAGAAGCATATATTTTGCAACACACTTAAACATTCGTAGTGTAGTGTTATTTCAATTGAATTTTTTTTCTTTTTATTCTCTACTATCCTCTGTCCTCTGTATCTCTTGTTTATTTATAATTAAATAAATTAATACATCTGTAAGGGAAGCACAAAACTGCTGTGTCCAGAATTGAACAACGGGCGATCAAGGCAGCTACTTGAATTCGACAGAAAACATGGATCGCATTCTAATAAGACGTTGACAAGCTCGGTCGGCCCCACCAGAAATACCGCAGAAGCTGCCATGATGTAAAGGAAACGGAATCCGTACAACACCTTTTATGCAAATGCCCTGCTACCTTCAGGATGGACGTTATTGGCTTTTTAGTGACAAAAAGTTTGAAGGTCTGGGCACAGTGGTGAACGTGCCACTAAGGAAACTGACCAGTTTCATTCACAGCTTAGGGTTGTTCAAAACCACCACTAACACATCATGACAAGGGGGCTTATCTCACACTATATAACACAATGGGGCATATGGCCACCGAGTGAACTTGCATGTGAACGGCAAGCTAACTGCTAATCTAACCTAAGGGGACACAACAAATGGATTGATTTTACCCTCATTATAGACGGAAGTACTCTTTACTCATAAATTTAGAAAAACTGCAAAGATTACGTAAATAATTTTAATTGAGTTAGGATTACGACCTAGTTTCTCATGCCACTTATGTTGTTTGTTTAAATTGTATCCATGAGAGGTGAGACCTACACTTTAAAGTTGACTCTGAACGACAGATTTTTTTGAGAAACTTTTTCATGATAATTTTTTTTTACTTTCAGAGTTTTCGCCAGAAGACTGCTGAGAGAAATTTGCCAAAGAATTATTCTTTTTTTATTTTTTTTTTTGGAGATGTTAGGCCTGGGGTTTAAACCGTGCCAACACGGTACCTACTTTCTTTAATAAAAAAGTATTCATGGCCACTATTTTGATAGCCAGACATCTATTATGAAACTATAGAGATTTCGAGATATTATTCGAGGGATGCCAAGGATTTAGTTGTTTGCCAAGCCAATCTTGTTTAATGTAAATTCAATTTAACCATAGCACACCTATAAAGCTTCATTATAACATACATTTATTTATCATTTAATTAGTATTAATATAGTATAGTCTTTTTTAATCATTTCGAAAGAATTGCAGCCATTTTTTTTGTTGCATTAATAAAAGATTCACCAATTTTTTGTAGAAACACATGCCTTTTTTCCCTTTTTTTTTGCCCTAAATATTGTGTCGATATTAAATTTCAAATTCGCGCAACTACATATGTGCATGTGTTGGACAATACATATTCACTTGTATGCATTATTTATGAATACACAACCATAACTCACACATTAAAAAATAATTTAAAAAAGAAAATTATTCACCAACCCCCCCTCCAGTCATTGTTTGCTGGTTGGGAAATTATAGAAAACTGCAAACGAATACCGTGATACAATGTGTGTGTGTGTGTTGCAGCAAATGCATTTTAAAAAGCGATACACACCACATAAACGGTTTAGATAATGTGACATTAACAAACATCAGCAGTATCATTGGCAGCAAAAGTTGAAAAAAAGGAAAAAAACAGAGAAAAAAATGCATGAATAAATAAAAACAACATGCAGATATAAAATATTTGAGTTATTCACACAGTGAAGCACAAATGTGATGATACAAATTTTCAATAGGGGCTATTTGAAGATCGGATTTGATCTTGGCATGTGGTTTCCCAGTAATCCTAGTTTTCGAGATCGGTGAGAATTTACCATTTAAGAGATGTCAGCCGCATTATATAGCCTAACCAATCTATTATGAGCAGCTGGCTGGTGATTGGTTTGAAAACCCTTTGTATTTGGAAAATGAAAAAAAAGAGAAAAAACCCCATAAGTTTGCAGGGATGAATAAATTTTTTTTTTTTAAGCGATAAATGAATAACTTCTCTTCTTTTTTAAAAGATTATTTCATGTAAATGCTGCTAATGATTATACCATAGCCAGCTTATCTGTGAGGTCCAATTTTACTATAATTTTCTAGCTATTGTGCTGAAATTGCGGCTGACTTGTTGCTGTCTATGAGAGACTTTATTGCGGTTCTCCAACTCGTGGATATAATTGCTCATCAAAATTGTCTCTCCTTAAGTTAATGTTATTGCGTAGTCTAGTAGGTAGTGTTAGTTGGCTTATTGGCTGAGTGAGGCCTTGGCTCATTTTCTTCGCAAATTTCTTCTCAGCATTTTTCTGGCAAAAAACTCTGTGAGCAAATAAAATTGACACGAAATATTTCTGAAAGTATCGGAGTCGACTTTAAACTGTAGGGTCCGCCACTCATGTATAATAATAACAAACAGGATATGAGCGGTATAAGAAGCTAGATCGTAAGCCTGCCTTAGTGCTTCTAATGCCCAATTAAGTAAGTAAGTAAGCATTGCGTAGCGAGCGTCATTCCAACCTTTTACTTTTGAGCAAAAGAAAAAAAAAATTAGTAATGTTGTCACTGTAATTTGAAACGGTGACTACAATTTTTTTTTTTTTGTTGCTGAAGAAATATTTTATTTTTGGGTCTCACTAATCAATCGACCACGAATATGTGATTTCATTAAGTCAACGCAATCGAGAAGAATTAGAATGGATATCTAAACATCGAATAGTACCGCTTTCCAGTAATATAGTCTCTCGATGCCTATAAAAAGCTTTAAACAGTGCCTTAAAACAGGAATGCATTAGCAGTTCTTGAAGTTGTATCAAATTCTGCTACTAATTGCTGTTAACTAATTAGTCAAAAGCTTGGTTCCTTTCATGGAATACCACGAATCATTTTTTTTTTGTTAAAATTGATAAAATTTACACTGAAAAATCAAATGAAAAGAAAGAAAAATTCTCCTGCCCACGAATTCAACAATCGACTTGATTTGGTTCATGATAACATTACTTAAGGGGTCATTACAACACTTTAGCCAGTATTACAACTTAACTTCTCACACTGCTTATAATGTGTGTGCAATGAGTGATCAGCAATGAGTATTCGAAAAGATGAGTAGAATCGAATCATACTTATACTACTCATACTGATACATTATATACATTCATACTTATTTTAATATCATGGAACCTCTATTCATATTCACAGTTTGAAGTACTCTCCATATTCATACTTAACAACACGTATGATGTTGTTGATTTCGACTCTCCATAACTCAACATATACAAGAATCACAAAATAAATATGATTCGCGTACGAACACTAAAACAGGCTAACTTCCAAAATGTTAATTGCTTTGTGTTTGAACAAAGTATAGTGTTTCATAAAGCCGATGTACACAATATTTACAATGTATACTATTTCTAAACGTCTTCAATATGTATTTTTAACGCAGTCAAAAAGGAATCAGGCATCGGATCTATAGTTGATGCATTGTTTGGTTACTTTCCATATCTACATAGCTTATATACAGTAGTAGAACTGCATACAAACTTTGTATTGATACATTTTGGAAGGCAGCCATACTCACTAGAAGGTTGTGTGTTTGCTCTGCTTGCTGCTCTGTCTTTTTTGTTTATGAGTCTTTTTTCTTTTTTGTAAAGGCAACAATAACTAAGAATGTAAATTTGGATGAAAGATTCGAGTCACTCGAATCATTTATAAGTTTTTTTTTTTAAATTTAAGAATCTAAATGAGTATGCTTATGAATCAAACATATTTCGAATGATATGAATTTGATGTCAACGTTGTACGCATAGTCATTGCAATCTGTACTTATAAATCAATGTTGTAGTGGGTATGAATGAACCGGAATAGTTAAATATCAATATTGTTAACTCACTTTTATTCAAATTTTAATGAGTGCTTATGAGTAGCGAAAAAATGATTCATTTGGTGTGCATTATATCCAGGAATGGTGAAACCAACAGCTAAACATCGACGCTGAGCGACAGATTTGAGAAACTTTTCATGGAAATTTCTCTTTTCACTTAGTTGTTTTGCCAGTAGACTGTTGAGAGGAAGTAGCTGAAAAAAATATTTAATTTTGTTCGAAATATTTGCACTGCGGATTGAACTACGGGCTCTCGTCTAATGAGCCAATATACTACACCATGGCGAATGCAATAATTGTATTGAATAATTGAAAAATCAATGAATATTACTTCAATAAAATCGATTTTTATTCGGAAAACTTTTTGTTACAAAATTTACTTTTACACATCACTGTATAATTAATGGTATGCTAAAGTGTAATAGCATTTTACCCATATGTGTAGTCGGGCATAATAAATATAAATACGGTAAATATGCAACTAAGGAAAATGACAACAGCATTTTATTATAATAAGGGAAACAACAACGACAACAGTGGCAGTAAAATTGAAAGCAACAATAACATTGAATGGAAAAAAACTACAGAAACGCAGAATACTTTATGAAAAATCATATTAAAAAATGAAATATGTGATCGTAATATATGTTTTCCTCTCTCCTTTTAAAAAATATGGCAAAAAAGAAAAAAATTATATTAACACAGACACATACACATGCATACGTAATATGCTGTACATGAACACATGCACACAATATACATAAGCATGTATGTAAGTGTGTGTATGGAGGTGTGCGTGTGTTGGTGATAAGCAAATGTGTAAGTAAATGTAGCAGCAACAAATTATCATTGATGCACTCCTCATGATACAATGGCAACATAAACACAAACACGAACACATACGCAAACGCAAAAGCAAACGAAGGAAAAGGAAAAGTTTAAAAGCAACTTTTAAATAAATTTACCAACATTGTGTGACAATAGACAACAGCAACGGTATCGTTTTCTTTTTTTGTTTTTTACTTTTTTCATAAAGACCAAAGCCATTAGGGGAGGGGAACGTAGAAGGGACACAGCACTGTAACATTAAAAAGCATCCATAAGTTATAAGACAACATTTTAAACGGAAGGAAATATGAAAAATATGTAGAAAAAAAGGAGGAAAAAAGAATGGAGAATACACTTTACATTGTAAAAATGAGCAACAAAATAAACAGCCAGTGAACAGTAGTAGACACTTTTGATGCCAAAAAGATGCGAAAAAAAATAAAATTTTTTAAATGGTTAATGCAAGTTTATACGTACATACATACATACGTACATACGTATGTCTGTGTATTTAAAGAGATTGTAATGTGCTTTATGTATGGGTTAAATAAAGCATGTGCTGCATTTGACGGTGATGAATGTGTGTTTATAATTCACGACGGAAATGAAATGAAAAGAACGAAAAAAAACAAAAACTGAACTTTAAACAATAACTTCAGCCAGCCCGCCACCAATGTATTGTAATTTTCCTGGCCATAGATAGTTGGTTTTGGCAGTAACTATAGTGTCTGGATACCTTAAAAATATATCAAGCTAAGCTTAGCAAAAGTTAGTCAACAATTTATGAAACTCGAGGAATATGCTGCTTTTAAAGCACTTCAGGAATGAGTGGTGTTCAAGGGATATCGAATTCATCTCAAGAAGTTCAATGTGTTTGAAATAATTTTGAAAGTAAGTGTATTGGTTTGAGTCTGTGGCGTTTTATTAGAAGTTTTTGAGCTAAAAAACGATAATATTTCATGGATACCCATTTTTTATATACAAAATATATGAGCCTTATTACCTAAGTTCATCGGGAAAGTGAACATTTCATTACAAGGAGATTTAGAGCTAACCTAACGGTCATGGCGTTTAGTAACTTTACAATAAGCCCCCCATCAGAGTTGAATATTAGTGGTTGATAAGCATCAACTGTGTTCTTTATGTGAGATGTGTCTGTTGGCCCGGTAAGCTAGTTCCTAAGCTACCCCCAAAAGTCTTAATTGTCTGTACTCTTAGTGAGCACGCAAAGTTGTAAGTCTGATTCTTATAAAGCGGAAATGTCTAGGAGTCTGGAAGTTACATCTACTGCAACTGTCCCTATTCGTTAGTACATCTAATAGACGTAAACCACGCTCCAATTGCAGATACAGATAATACAGTGTTGATATCAGACTGATAGGAGAACTTTGTTTGAGTCGGGTACCTAGTTCTTCGGAACTAAGGTTAAAACTATTGCTAAAGGGTATTAAAATACGTCATCTGCTATAGAGGCTACAGACTAACTTAAAACATCTTGTTAAACGTTCTATAAGTATAACACCACGGTCCACACAATATCGTACCATATTTCCATGTCTGTAGAGCTGCCTTTTCTTATCATCTTAAAACTTGGCTAGGTATTGTTAATGACTCAGCGGTTGTGCAAGTTTTATAGACATTCAACCAGTAAATGTCACGCAGCGAAGAAGGAACATATTTTACAAATTCCTTGCCTAGTTGAAACCTTTGAAATCCTTTTTTAAATAAATTCTGGTCGCTCTTTCTAGATTACTTACATACATACCCATCGAAACGAAACTTTCTTTCAGCAGATTTCTGGTAAAGCTCTGAGAGTAAATAAATTGCCATGAAAAGTTTCTCAAAAATCTGTCGTTCGGAGTTGACTTTAAACTGTGGGTCCCGCCACTCATGTATAAAATTAACACACACAATATTAGCGATGTGAGAAGCTAGGCCGTAATACTGACTGAAGGGTTATAAGGGCCTATTATGTATGTATGTCTGACCTGGGATTTGAACCGAGACCTCACGTATGATAAGCCAACATTCTACCTACTAGACTACAGCTACTTGAAATTTCTATATTACTTAACGTAATTAATTAGTCATTAAATCCCTTTTGCTAGGATTATAACCTATCGTCGCATATTCCCCAATTCGCGTGCGTTAATTTTATCCATGAATAGCAGGAGTTTGAACTATAGGTCAACTTCGAATGAAAAATTTTTTTAAAAATTTATCATGGAAGTTGTAGAAGGACCATTTTTTTCTATTTCGTTTTATTAAAGATGTTAGAGCGAGAGTTTGAACCACTGGCTCGTGGTTAATAAGCCAACACACTACGGCAAATTCTTTCTTGATTGCATTGTTACATTAATAAACTCTCGGGATTATTGTGTTTCTGAAAATCCCGTCTGGTATTTAAAAATTAAATTTGTTTCCCAAATTAAAAAATCGTTGAATACCTGCATTATTTATTACAATATGTTGCATGACATTAATTAGTAAGAAAAAAATTGATCATTTTCAATTGAGCCACCTGTTTCACTAGATATAATGACAAACTTACAAACACATACTATGTATACATAGCTACACTTTCCTTCATAGGTATGCATGTGTGTACACCGAACTGTAATGATGATCATCAGTAAAAGAAAGGAAGGAAGTCAAGGTTAGTGCGGATATAAGCAATGCAATATGTTACTCTCTGTCTCTTACACTTTCCCTCGGTGTGTGAGTGTGTGTACTCGTGTGCATGAATGTGTGTCTTGTGTTGATGTGTTATAGTCATACGTTATTGCTGTCATAACTCATACGAAAAGGTGTGCAAAAAAAAAAGAAACAAAAAAGCAATGTATAAATAAACGTGTAAGTAGGTATGCATGTGTGTTGATGTATGTATGTGTATAGAGCGAGCGCGAAAAGTAGCAACAATAATATGTTAATATCCGTCATAAGACAATAATAATAATACAATAACAACAAACACCTTTAAACACACACACATACATACATGCACATACAAACACGCATTTACACTCTCTCAAATGCAAAATTAACAGCAACGGTAGTTAGTACAATACAATGTCATCATGTGACAATAACGAAATAAAAAAGAAAAAAAAAAAAAAACAAAACATACTCTGTGTTTTGAGAATTCAAAAGTAAAAGCTGTCACACAATAATGACTCTAAACACATACAATCATCACTTATACATACATACACACATGCATACACCACATTCACTCTCACCTACTTATCACTTATTCTTCATGTTACAATACAAAATATCATTTATGTGTGTGTGTGTGGCTATATGATGTGCAAGTGTAAGTGTACGTACATACATGTATTTAACTGGCAGCATTATAGCTGTAACTAACAATTGCCGTTAAAGCTAAAGCGGTAACATAAACATCCGGAATTTACGTAAACAACAATAACAACAACAAATAGCAACAGCAATAGCAACAAATAAAGTGCTTACAGCAACCAACCACTGAAACATTAACAGCAACAATAATAGAAACATCAGCGTAACATAATGCCACCGACTCTCCATACATACGTACATTCATATGAAAATGTATGTCGGTATGTGTGACTAAGTTTTGAAGTGTTCGTCTTGCTGTAAGTGTTAAAAACAACAATAACAATAGCAATAATAACATTTACAAAAAGTATCTCCATGTTACAAACAAAACAGCAAAAACAAAAAAAAAGAGCAAAAACAAGCAACGAATTTGTTTATTACTCTAATGGCAGCGAATTTTCAACGGATGTACATGTGTTCCACTAACATTCATTCATTTATTTATTCGTACGTTGCTTCTCCTATATTTTTCCTCTTTTTTTTTGCTTTTGTTTTTCTATAACGTTTTATATTTCATAAAATATGAAAATATTTTAGTCAGAAATCTTTTACAAGAGTGTACATCGTTGAACAGATTTTATATGCATAACAGGGTGTATCATATAATTTGTGTTATTTTAAAAATATACACACAAAATTTATGTAAAGAAGTTAGAAAACAATGATTTGAAATTTTTAGATTCTGGACTCAACAAAGTATTAAACTTTCTATATTCTAAAGCCTTGACACACACATACATACATACATACACACATAATTGGTCATTATAACCCTACAGTCAGGATTACGAACTTGCTTCTCACAGCACTTTTCTTGTGTGTATTAATTTTGTATATGAGTGGCGGGATCTACTATTTAAAGTCAAGTCCAATCGACAGAAACTTTTTCATTGCAACTTTTTTACTCTCAGAATTTTTGCCAGAAATCTGCTAAGAGAGCCTTGATATCAACCATTAAAAGTGAATACAGCAGACGTAATGTTTATTAAAAAAAAAAAAATTTGCTGCATAAGGGTATAATTAATTAATTACTTGCTTGGAGGTTATCAACTGGAAATAGTGGACTCTTTTATTGATCTTGGGATCCTATTAGACACAAAATTAAACTTTAGTGATCATATCACTTTGACTGTAAATAAGGCAAGAAGCACTCTTGGCTTCATAAAACGTTGGGCAAAGGAATTTACTGATCCATTTATTACTAAACAGTTATACGTATCGCTTGTCAGACCAATTTTGGAGTATGGATCCATCGTAATGCTTACAGCGAACTCATCGAATCTGTTCAGAAACAATTTCTACTCTTCTGCTTGCTTGGCCTTTGATGGAATTACTTGGATATGCCTTCATATACTAGCAGATTGGCTTTAATAAAGCTGCCTACCCTTAAGAGTCGTCGAACAATGTTAAATATATCCTTCATGGTTAACCTGATCAATGGTAATATTTGTTGTGAATTTCTGTTAAGATTTGTTAAATTCAGTGTTTATCGTCGTAACTTCCGCTGTTGTAATCTTATTTATATTCAATTCTGCAGAACTAATTATGCTGTTGCTGATCCGTTAACTAGAATTTGCCGTCAATTTAATTACACAGCCCTGCATGGGTTTTGCAAATAAGATGGCTCCAGTTGTTTCCGAAGGCATTTTGCGTGCTAAACACGAATTCTTTCAAAAACTTTCCATCACGTCAGGTTTTCGAGAAAAAGCGTGTTTGACCATTTTTGAAAATTTGTAGAGCTAAACATTGACGTGCTATCGCTATTGTCAGAAATTGACAATTGATCTTTTCTCTTTAAAATGAGCCCAAAGCCAAATTGTTTGCATGCACGCTTAAAGTAGGGAGTGGGTTTATGTCAAGGGGTGCAAGTCCTTAAAAATTAATCAGATTTACTTGAAAATTGTTACTCAGGGGTTTTTGGGGTCGCTGATTACAGATCTTCATTCAGATTTAAAAAAAATTCAAAATGGCGGATCCAATATGGTTTGATTAATTTTTATAAACCTCGACCGCCATATTGGATCCGTAAGTGAACCATTTATAGGAATGTACTCGAATGAGAAGATTAGTTAAGGTCTTAGAGTCAGTTATAGAAGCAAATGAAACTAGGTACTCTGACTCCATCTATTCTGTTAAAGTGGATGGTTCCAAGAAATTAAAAATGAATCCAAAAAGATAATAAATCAAGTACAATACTTTCCAAACTTGTTAGGGATAGTGTCATGTCCTTAACAAAAAACAACTACTGCAGAATTAACAAAATAGATTAAGTCGCGTGTTGCAGAGTTTTGTGCAGGCAGACAACTCAACTGCAATAAGGTGCCATTCATAATTGACCCATAATTCGTATCTTCAATATACGCGTGAAATCAAGAAATTATCATAATCACAAAATAATTGAAAAAAATCTTCCCAAATATACAACCGCAATTCAAGCATCATGCTTGAAAGACCTATTTTGGCAGAATAAAAATTTAAAATGTAAATTATTTGAATTTCAAAATTCAATTTCAAATATTTATCGAAGTAATATCGTGTATGTAAATCGGTTGACATTGTAAATACCATGGCATGCTTAATACACGTACACGTGTATTCTAATGATTCACACTGATATGAACTTTGAATGTCAACGATTACAGTTTCCTGTTCGTTGGCCTTTTGTTATGATTGTTAATAAATCTTGAATGTCAATTGAGTATGTTGCAAGTTTGCATCATAAATTTTGGAAATTTCTATCTATTTATACGATCAACTGTTTTGTTTGAAAAATATCAACACTTTCACGAACATTTAATTTTTAATACAAATACGTAGACTTATAGTATTTTATTGTCCAGCAACGCAGACAGTGTTACTTAAATTGGGTTTAAATGATACCTGTTTACTCTATAAAATGTTAAAGACGTTGTTTGAGACCGTATGTATGATAAGCCACCATTTAAAAATCTTGTATTTTTAAGGAATCTTTTAGAATCATTAAAAACTCTGAAGTACTTAAGTTAAAATCGGGAATTTTTTAGTCATGATTACGAGCTCAGATCACTCGCATAGTGTGTTAATTTTATTCTTAAGTGGCGGTATCTACAGTTTAAACTCGACTGTAGAGACGGCAGATTTTTAAGCAATTTTGTTTTACTCTCAGAGTTATCGTCAGAAGAGTGCAGAGAGTAAGTCGCCGAAAGAATCATTTTTTTTCTTTATGCTCCAGATATCTGAGGTGGGGTTTGAAACACGCATCTGTGTCTCAAGAACCAACACACTACCCATTAGACTAGGGCGTCTTCAAAAGACTAAAGTTTTTAAATTAATTTAATTAAAAACCATTATGTTGGTGGCCAATCAGCTGCCAAGGTACTGGACGATGATTTTCGGTTGCCTTAAATCTCTCAACAACATTGCAGAGCAATACAACTTTCACATCATATGGTACAACCATCCAAATTTCGTATGAATTCTCCACATTGACACTACCACTTACAGTTTATAAGCTTGGTTTCAATAAACCAGGGTGTTAGAAGCTAGACCGTAATCCTGACAGAAGGCCAATTATGTATGTATGTATGTATGTATGAAGAGGGAAGTTCTGATTAAAATCTAAAATAGAAGGTTCAGATTCTTTGTTGGCATCGCTACTGAACATTACAATGGTAAAACGCATTAATTTTTGGTCATAAGGCCAATAACTGCTGCAAGAGTTTCAGAGAAGAAAAACAGGAAAAATTTTCATTCGTTATGTCTAGGGGGAACGCAAGAATTGCGTTTTTCTGTGAAAATTATGTCACTAACCTGTAGAGTGAGAACATTACGAACCTAAGTGGCTTAGTTAGTAGCTTCGAAAGTTTCGAAAGCATCGAATAACTGTAGGCTTCGATTAATGAAAATATAGTTTAAGCCCACTTGGCTGTAAAAGTTTCTTAAAAATTTTCTCTGGAATTCCTTTTGTGTATTCTGTTCCTTTTGTGTATTCTGTTCCTATTGATCCAACGGTTCTCTTCCACTTATTAAACGCTTTGTTGGAAGTTTTCGTTCTTGTAACTGTTTTCTACCCTGACCCCTCAGTTGGTCACATAAACAAGATTATTCGCAGAGCAATACTCTGCTGTATTTATTTGCTACTATGGCAGGTGGCAAGATCAGACAGGAAAAATTGAAATTATTAAAGCCTTTTTAACAGAAACCCATGAATATAAATATCACTTTATATAGAGTCGTTACTAAATAAAAAGGGCTTTTGAGTGTCCTGGTAGTCTAGTGGGTAGTGTGTTAGGCTATTAGCATGAGAGTCGTGAGTTGAATTCCCACAGCGTTATACTACACCGAGCATAAGGTCTATGTTACTCAACTCGTGATAATTGTACTTTGTAATGTAATATAATGTAATCCACATGTGGTAATTGCTGGGCTACTCAAAATTTAAATTCTTTTTGGACTCGGATTTTATCTTCTTTTAGCGAAGTAGAATACTTGTCCTAGAAACTGTAAAGAAACAGACAACACATATTTCTCTCATGGACAGTGAGTTAGTTAGTTAGTTAGCCTTGGATTATTTCAAAAATAATAAAAAAAAAAAGAAAACGAATACAACACAATTGGTCCTCTAGCCTTCTAAGCAGTGATTTTTTTATTTTCGATACGTGGCAACGCAAAAAATTATCATTAAGTTGTGATACATTAATCAATGATCATGTATTGAAAATCATCTGTGATATTCTTAGTATAGTGACTGGGGTTCCTGAAAGCAAGATCTTTTTGTATGAAGTATTGAAAAAAGCTCTCCAAAATCGAATTTTTTGTTTTATTTTCTAAATGTCTTCAGTTTGCTGCACCTTTTTAAATACTCTTTTGCTATGTATTTTGTTTATATTTTTTCATTTTTGAATTTTAAAGTACATTTCTCTGTATGCAAATGAGTTTCGTATGTGATTTATGATGCTAATGACACTCGTTGCCTGCTGAAATAAAATGAAAAGCCAGACCATTAACAAACCGAGTATAAGTTTAGACATTGTTTATATTAAATTATGGCAATTTGTACAAAAACAAAACAGAAATCACTTAAAAATACAGCAAAGCAATAGGAAAAGAACAACAATCTATGCAAAATTGAATGTAGAAATTTGAAATAAAATCGAAAAAAAATGAAAAATTTTTTTTTTCAAAAATTAAAAAAATCTTTTAATATGGCATCTGGTTTAATCAAAATTGATTTTGTATAAAATAACTCATTTAAGTATTTTTTATCTGCTTTAAAAATATGTAATCGGTTTTCTTATTCATCAAGAAAATTTCATTTAATTTCCGTTTTTGAGTTGCCTTTCAATTCTATTTTACATGAATTGTGAAAATTATGATATGAACTCCTATAAATATTAAAGCATTCGAATGAGAGCAATAAGTATTCTGCTCTTTTTTCTTAAGAGTAAAAATCAAATTTATTTATTGTTTTTGTAGTTCTAATACCATTTTCTTTGTTTCGTTTGTGTGTGTGTGTGTGTGTGTGTTATTTGGTGTATCCATGTTCATGTCGCAATAGTTAGATTGGATATGAAAAAGTCAATAACGTATATAGTTTTGGTTGGCATTGTTGCCAATTCATTTAAAATATTTTAATTTCCTGTAACCAACTTTTAAATGTTTGTCCTTAACTCTCATAAATTTTTTGTGTTTTTTTTATATTTTTTGTAAATTTTTCCATGTCAGTTTGTGTGTATAAGTTTTTTTTTATTTTTGTTTTACATACTTTTGCATGAACTCTGGTTAGTTTTCTTCATTTTGTGTAGCTTTGTGTGTAGCCTTCTATTTCTCTCTCTTTTTTTAGTTTTTGGAAATGTAATAAAACTTTTCAAATAAATAAAATTTCCTTTTAAATCAAGTGTACACAACGAATGCATTTTATCAGCAACAACAACAAGCATATTTACTACGCATTCCATACAGAAAAATAAGTTCCATATGTATGTATTGGTATTTCCAATATAATGAAAGATTTTTCATGGTAAAGAAAAATAACAACAACAACACAAATAAAATGATTTTTCTTTTTTTTTTTTGCTTTCTCAATATCAATGTGTGTATGTATGTGTCATATTTGAAATTATAAATTATTGTCGATGTAAATGTGTAAGTCTATAGAAAATGATTTACGTAGATGGCTTAATAAGTTCAGTTTGAATTTTGTTTTCTTTTTTTTGAATTTTTGAAATTAATTTTTTTTTTATTTTTATAAAAAAATAACGATTGTTCATTATAAACCTTAAACTTATTAGCACAACCCTCGCTTTTAATGTTTAAACTTTTTGATATGCAATCTTCTTGGTTTTATTTATAATATACATATGTATGTTGGTATGTATACTATACATACGAATACTTATTTACTTTTGATAAATTTAATTTCTTTTGCCAAAATAATACCCATATTTCCTGTCCCAGGATACAACAGAATATATTTCGAGTTTCTGTTGTAGTTGAGTTGCATCCATAAATATTTATTGTTATTAAACAAATCGAAAAATAACAAATTTATTTATATTTGTATCATCCAGAGAATTTTCATTGTTATCTTATTTCTATTATACATACTCGTACATATCTAGTATATACGATACACGTTGTTGACTTCATTAAAATCAGTAAAATTGGCTTTTGAAAATATTTTATGAAATATTTCTTGCTTTATTTTACATTAAACAAGAAATACAAGTAAACAACTTCCAAACGAAACATCATCAATTGAACGAACAGTTTTACTATAGTAACATAAAGGAAATGTCATTTGATTGACTGAAATAAACAGGTTTTTTCACGAAAATCATGTATTTCTGCATATTGCTTGTGTTTTTTGTAAGCCACATTAGTATGTTGTCGATTAGTCAAAGGAACTTATTATACATCATTTAGTAAAATCGTTTTAAAGAAGCCTTTCCTGTTACTTACAACATAAGCAGATTCAAGTCTGGATTCCTCTCTCCCGCAACCAATTTTCGTCACAACATACTGTATGAGTCTTTGAAAGCAATGAACTAGACTCTGACAATTTATCCATGCTTATACTGTCACAAGACAATTCAATAGCATTGCTATTAATGGCTGTCGAACGAAAACTAAAGGATATCGATTGTTCGAATTTGGACAGAAATCAACTTATTGATGTCTGTTGACAAAGCCCCGTTAGCCTCTTTTAGAAAATTGGAAAATTTAAAAAGTAGTTCGAGCCTAAAAAACTTTATATATGTATAACTTCATATAAAACCTGAATTCTATTTGAAATATATTACTTATACGCACCCATACTACCTATACTGGTGGTATTACTCTGGAAAGTATGCAATAAAATTCGAATTTAATATTGTTGTATACGAATTAGTATAGAATTTAATATCACTCATACGTATACTTAATATTTAATTCTATTTGATATACACAGTAAGAAGCAAAACTGTCCAGATGTTTTGCATTAAGAAAGTAAGGTAATGAAAGTAATACAAATATAGGTGTATTATCAAATATATGTATTTTTTCTATTTTGTAGAACACTATTCTAAATTATAAAGAACAAAAACTTATATAAATTTCTTCAAAAAAATAAAAAAATTCAAAAAATAAAAAAATCACTATTTGGACACTTTTGCACTGTCTGGGGGGTTTGTTGGTCCAAAGACCTTTATTTTTAATTAAGCTTTCAATACGTTTTGGCATACTTTCCACCAACTTTTGGATGGTATCACGGTCAAGAGCTCGCCATTCATGTTGTATTCTCTCCCAAAGCTCGTCAACATTTTTTGGTGGGTTTTCATATGCTATCACCTTTCTTTTAACAATTGCCCATACATTTTCTATAGGATTCAGGCCTGGGCTTTGTGCAGGCCAGTCCATCGTCCCAAAAATTTAGTTTTGTAGCCAGCTTTTAACTATTTTGGCAGTGTGCTTCGGATCTTGCTTTTTGATGGTGATGCCCAGCACATTGTACGTTTGTTACATCATAAGGCCACTAAAACACCTAAATATGCTGAAAAAAGTATTGGCAAGGATGTAAAACAACAAATGTTCAATATGCCGGGCATCACCATCAAAAAGCAAGATCCGAAACACACTGCCAAAATAGTTAAAAGCTGGCTACAAAACCAAACTTTTGGGATGATGGACTGGCCTACACAAAGCCTAGGCCTGAATCCTTTAGAAAATTTATGGGCTATTGTAAAAAGAAAGGTGATATCACATGAAAACACCAAAAAATGTTGGCGAGCTTTGGGAGAGAATACAACATGAATGGCGAGCTCTTGACCGTGATACCATCCAAAAGTTGGTGGAGAGTATGCCAAAACGTATTGAAAACTTAATTAAAAATAAAAGTCTTTGGACGAAATATTAAATTGGCAACTATTAATGATTTTCAACAAACCCTCCAGACAGTGCAAAAGTGTCCAAATAGTAAATTTTTTGTTTTTTGTATTTTTTTATTTTTTTGAAGAAATTTATATAAGTTTTTGTTCTTTATAATTTATAATAATGTTCAATAAAATAGAAAAATTACATATATTTGATAATGCACCTATATTTGTATTACTTTCATCACCTTACTTTCTTAATGCAAAACATCTGGACAGTTTTGCTTCCCACTGTATTACTAAAGTGCCGCGGCCACGTTCAAATTTAACTGATCAAATTGTGCATATGCGTTGGTAATATTTGTTTGACTTAGCCCAGCAACATATCAAATTTCAGCCTTTAAATTTAATTTTAAAAATGTTGTGGAGAAGAAAACTTCATATAGTTTCATCGGAAAAAAATCTTTTATGGTTTTCTTTTTTGTTTCGAAAACTTTTTTTTAAGTTTTCTGAAGGAACATATGGTTTTTGGTTGGGAGATTGCTTTGTTTTTGTTTTTTTAGTGTCGAGTTATTTCTTTTAATATGACAGATGATTGTTTCATAGCCCTGGCGCAGGCAATTAAAAAAACAAAAAAAAGGAAACTGAGAAGCGTCTTTAGACGAAGGAATGTTTGAAGAAAGGATATGAATTTACGCAATAAAATCTTCTCAATGAACTCAAATTGAGTTCTCCAAATGATTTTCGAATCTTTTTACGGATGGATGAAGGCCCATACGTACATATGTATGAGAAACTTTTAAATTTGGTTGGCCCGAAAATTCAAAAACAAGATACTCAAATGTGTCCGATTCAACGTTTATCTATAACATTGTGTTTTCTTGATACAGGCAATTAATTCCTTTTCTGATCTAAAACTTGTCAGTGCTATTTCAGAACGAACATTTGGTCGCATTGTTATAGAAACTTGTGGAGAAATAAACAAGATTTTAAAATATAATATGAAAGCAATGAAAACAAATTATTAATGGACTTAATTTTTTCGGCTTATAATTAAAATAATTTTTATTAAACAAAACAAAGTTGAAAAAAATAAAGGAACAATATCATAAAATTCATAAATAAAAACAAAACTAAATAAAAGATAACAAAACATGTCCGTTTTTATTTTTATTATCATTTTTTGCTACACACTTTCGAAACACCCGCGAAACAACTCTTTGTTTCGCGTGATGTTACTCCTACGAAATCTGAAGAAAAATGAAATTTGAAGTAATTGCCCGCACACGTATCAAATTTGCTTCAATTTTCTGCGGAGCAGGTAGCGAAAATGAAAACTATTTTGATATTCTTCAAACTGTTCTCAGTCTGTATGTGTGAGGTCTGTACGTGTGAGAACAGTTTTACCAATACAATCACAAAAATGGCAGATTGATCAGTTTAGTTTGATCGTGGCTGTGCTACTTAATACCCAGCGAAACTACTTGGTTCAAACGACAGAGAATGGACGATGCAATGGAAGTCTAACTTCTACATTGTAAAGGGAGATAATTTGAAAAATGAGACATATACATATATCTTGTATTAAGAAACACTTTTTGAGTATCGAGATAAATTTAAATAAATGCAGGACTTTTGACTTCACATTTTACAAAATCCTCTTTCTTTGTGGGCCTTTAATATGACCAGGTTAAATGTTCAAATTATAATGATATTCAAATTTGTTCTTTTTCTTTTTTTTGAAAGCGTCATTATTAAACGCTATTTTTTCTGTTTCAAATAAATCTTAATGAAAGAAACCCTCAAAAACCACAATTCAAATGTAAAACATGAAAATAATGGCATTCACCATTTTGCTTACCATACATATACAGTGTATGTATGTATGTACATATTTTGAAAAGGATTTTAAATTGTTTGTCTTTTATTTCACAACTTAAATCCTTGTGTCCTCAATCCACAATCAAAAAGTGATAAGTTTTGCCATCATAAAGTGATGGAAACTCTTTAAATGTGAAATGAATTGCTGCTTTAAAGGTGTTGGTTTCTTACGGTTTTCAGTTTCTTTTAAAAAACAGAATACAAATAAAGGAAAATATAAAAATCTTTTTAACAAAAAGAAGGTAAAAATGCCTTCATTAGTAGAGTGAAAGAATACAAACGAAATCGAACAGCTTTTAAGTGGTTTAAAAGGTTTCTCTCTTCTATTTGTTCGTGTAGTTCTTTTATTTCTGTTCATTTCAATACTGGCTTAACAATTTCAATGAAATACTTTAAAAAACAAACAACAACTTAACCAACATTAACAACAACAACTACAAGAGCAACAATAGCAGAAAAAGAAAAGAACAGAAAATAATAAAAAACATGTTGTGTTTAAAGGACATTTAGCAGGTTGATTAAAACAAAAAAGAATACCTATATTTTGCGTTTTTGTGTTTTACTTTTATTTTCTATTTTTCCTTTCATCAAACAAGAAGAAAAATCGAAATGGAAAGGGAGGCCCAAAACATCTTAAGACACAAAATATATTTCTTTTTCTCTGTTTACCACTAACAGATGTGCGCCCACTGTGTATAGGAGGGTAGGTGTGTGTATTTTTCTTACATTTTTGTTTGAGTAAAAGCCAAAGGATAAGGGTATGGTTTAAATGTATTTCTTAGTTTTCATATTTTTTTCCCCTTTTTCGACTTTTCTTTTTTGGCTTTGGACGTAAAATGTTACCAGAAAAAAAACATTTTTGGGGCAAAGGAAATTTAAGTTAAAATTGCAAAGTCAAACAATAAAAGGGATAATCCAGTTTTATGTTTTTGTGGAATAAAAATGTTTCTTTTTTTCTTTATTTTATTCCCTTTTCTTTGTTTCTTTTTGTTTTTCTAAACAGATAAATAAACCACGTACATAAAGTAACCAAAAACTTATTAACAAACCAAATAAATGCCCCAAAAAAAAAAGAAAAGAAAATGAAAACCTTTCAATAAATAAATACATTAAGGAATTCGGTAAATTTCTTTACTTTCTTCTTGCAATTATTACAAAATGTTCTTATTAATAATGCTTAAACACAAAGGTAAAGGCATTCGTTGATCACTTTCACTTTTAAGAAGATTCCATCTTGGACAGTTACATGGTAATTGTAATGGCAAATAAGTGTGAGCGATCTATCGTTTGAAATTTGAAACATCGGTTATTTTGAACCTACCAATACATATGTCATTAAATTCTGTCACATAATTCAGTATATTATCTCCACAGAATGTAATGAATCGATTAACACTTAAGCAAGGATTTGATTTATTGGAAATTTACAAGACCATGACAATTGGTTGGAAACTACACGCAAATGTCATAAAAAATTTGATCGCAGAGGAGGACCAATAGTGCCACACAAGTTTATTGCTAAAGTCCTTGAAAGTGGTTTCATTGTAGATAAGCCAAGAGGTGAGCGAGCTGTGGCTGAGAGTGTGCGTGAGGGAATCTATCAACATCATCAACCCACACTTGGCCTTACAGAAGCCAATGCACCCATTACGGGTGACTATTTTGTGCGGCTTGTAGAGCGGAGGCATAATTGACTCATATTTCTTTGAAAACCGATGTAACCATTACAGTCAACGGAGACACCTATCGCACTATGATAACCGGGGTCTTTTTACCTGCTCTTCATGGTATTGATGTGACCGATATTTTTTTCAATAGGATGGTGCACCGTGTCACTCTTCCCATGCCACAATCGATTTATTGCGTTAAACGTTTGATGGCCGTTTAATTGGCCGAAATGTTAATGTCAATTGACACCGTTGAACTATTTTCTGCGAAGCGCCGTTAAAGAAAAATGTTATGCCGACAAACCAGAGACAATTGAGCATTTGAAAGCCGACATTTGTGATGCCATTGCCGAGATACGACCCAATACCCGCCAAAAAGTGCACGAAAATTGGTCCCATCGAATGAGGTACTGTGAGGCCAGCAGCGGCCTCTTAGTATTACGAACATAATAAAGCCCCTTAGTCTCTCAACATTGCATCACTATAGATCAGTGAAGTCATTTGTTTACCATAAGCCCAGTTGTTGCCTTTTCCTACTCTCGGTCGACTCTGAAAATTTTACAGGTCCCATCACAGCACTTATGTTGTGTGTGTTATTTTTATACATGAGTGGCCTGATCTACAGCCTAAAATTAACTCCGAATGAAATATTTTTGAGAAACTCTTCATGGCAATTTTGTTTACTTACTCTCAGATTGTTTACCAGAAATCTGCTGAGACGAAGTTGCCAGAGAAATATTTTTTCGTTTGTTTCGAGATGTCTGACCTGTGGTTTGAACTGTGGCCTTACGTCAAATGAACCATAACACTACCCACTAGACTACGGTGACTTTCAAATGTTTATAATTTAATTTAAGTGTTGCATGTTTTCTGCATGTAGTAGCCGTAGTCGGTAGTCGTAGTGTGTCGGCTTATTACACATAAGGCCACGGTTCAAATCCCAGTTCAAACATCAAAACGAAATATGAGAAAAATATTTCTTCGGCGACTGCCTCTCAACAGATTTCTGACAAAAACTCTGAGAGTAAATAGAATTGCCATGAGAAACATCTCAAAAATCTGTCGTTCGGAGTCGACTTTAAACTGTAGGTCCCGCGACTCATGTATAAACTTAACGCACACAAAATAAATGTTGTAAGAAGCTAGGTCGTAATCCTGACTGAAGGGTTGTAATGACCAATTATGTATGTATGTATGTTTCCTGCTTACAACCGTGTATTTGGGGCTATAATACAACTTTCCATAGTTGTTTGTATAATAAACGAACGAATTTATGAAATTCAAGTGTAAAACTGTTTTAGAGTACTTGGCTTACAGAGGATCATATTTCTTACGATTATAATCCTTAAAATTAGTTTGCAAATGAGCCATATTTTAATTCATGTAATAAATCTCAAATTTTACATTATTTTCCCTGCTTTATCACAAAATTTACTGTAAATTGTTGCCAAAATTTATAGGAAATATTCCGGCACTGTTCACTGGAATAAAACTGAAACCATAATTTTAATGACAACTATTTATCAAATTTGCTTGCGTTGAGCAAAGCCAATACACAGAAATAAAAAGTACTTAACAAATCCCAAATTATTGTAAAAACTTTATTTAGAATTTGATTTTTTCTTCTTCTTTTTAAACAGAATTCTTAAAATTCATTCATTCGTTCATATTGAGGTTGGAGTTGTAATAGAGAATAAATCCCATTTCATAATTTAAATAATAAATCAAAATATCTTAATGCAAGATTTTTAAACGAACTTAAATTTGCTCAAAACAGCAAAGAAACCAAACAATCTTTACAACATTCCTTGAATAACTTTACAAGACGACAACATAAAACATATTAAAGAACAACAACAAAAAAAAGCAGAGGAAGAGAGAAAAAAATTAAGCCTGACTACTGAATTTTGATGTTTTTTATCCGTCAACTGCCTTAGGGCTCTTTAGACTTTCTACTTCAATGGCATTTTATTATTGTATAAACTTGTATCTGAAGAATGTTTATAGCATAGTATAGTACAACACTAAACTAAACTCTTAAACATAGATACAGAGAGAGAGAGTGAGAGAGATAGAGAGTGATAGAGTGAGATGGAGAGAGATATTTTATTTTATTGATAGATATCTTGACATCATTCAAGCAAAAAAACAGTCTTCAGATTTAAGGATGTAAGTGAGTGTGATGCGAGCACAAAATGTTGTTTGATATTAAAAGAGGGCAACATTTGAAGTGTGTAACCGATTTGCCACTTGAGTTATTTGATAAAAATCGAAAATTTATATACACCCACACACACATATAAATTTATACCAGAATATATGTATGTATGCATGTACGCAGACATATTTGTCATTTTCAAAAGCATAAATAAATGTATTGCACGTAATGGTTAGACATAAAACTGTAACCAGAGATGAAAGTTACAAAATTATTTGTAACAAAAAAAAATAAATGTTCCTGTTTTTTTTCTTCGTTCACTTTCAAAGAAATCAAAAATAAAAAGATTTTGAAAAAATGTCAAGTAAGAAACCAGAATCATAAAATACTTCTTAAGCTTTAATAAGAAACCAAAAAAAAAATAAAATAATTAAGGACGATAAAGAATAAATAACAAGAAAATCTTTTCAAGAAAGTTTATAAATTTAAATTTAAATTCAGATTTAACTGCATCTAGAACCATCAACTTTGGTTTCTCTTTAAAAAACACATAATAAGCTGGTATAATATATTGAATTTAGTCTAAGAACACACAGAATTTCTGCATGACTTTGTAATCAAACCAACTCTGTAATACGCAACCATGGTTTTGTGATTGGCTTCGGGTAAAAAGAATCATCAAACAAGGTTTGAAGTTATTATGCGTTTATAGTGGATATAATTATAACAAGTGGTTTTAGCACTGCATGATCTAAGGCATTTGCTTTACTATCGTTAACTGGTTACCAGCACCCATGTTGGCGAAAAAACTTGTTGCTAACGAGCAATGAGACTGAGCATCACAAGATTATAGAGATAAAGAAGGTATGGGCAGTTCTACTCTTAGAGAAGATCAAGTGGACACAGATACACAAATTTATTATGCGTAAAGTACTCAAAAGATTCCTCAAGATTGTTTAAAAATGTAGGTTAGCTTTTTAGGACATAGCGATAAATTCAACAGTTACCCTAACGAGGGTTTCTGAACACGTGAATATTGAAGGCAGTTGACGCCCTTCAAAATTTTTACTTCGTTTTTTCTATTACCATGAATCGTATATAATATCAGATATAATCTCTGATATATTGTATATAATCGCAAACACCCAGAGTCTCTCGAGGAAATCAAGCTCACGGCCTTCTTTTTTATGAAAAAAGGATTTCACTTGTTTAAAGAGAAGATAAATCAGACCCGCTGTGGATATAAGCAGAGCAGAATTTGTAAACTCACTACTTCGTAAAGCCATCAGGAAACAAGGACTCTGGTACCTTGCCCCATCATATCAGCCCAAATTATCCTCTCCTTCTCTCGCAATATTGTTTATCATGAAAGACACTTCACGTTTGACAAAATTGATCAGAATCATTCAATGGGTCTACGTTCAATGTGGCTCCCGCAAAGTAAGTCACAAACATCATATTGTACCGATTCCTCCTGTTCTGAATTCCAAGAACTGCTGGAACTGTCATAATATAAGTAAACCATGCTTTCCAATATATGCCAAAGCATACTATGCCTTAAGCCTTATCCACTCTTTTCCAAACAAACAAGACAGTTTCCGTTCTTTGCATTGGGAGAGAAGACCACTGGGTTTTGCTCCTACCTGAGTTTCAGCTTCCTACATGCCAAAATAGTTTCGACAGACCAACGAAAGGTGGATGGTATGTTCCTTTGCGTAAGAGCCTTACCAAAGAGAATTAATAAGGCGCATTGAAACACTTGCCAGTTGAACATAATATCGTGCAACCTGGGGTAATGATTGAATGGAACTAAAAATATGCTGTAATGATGATAGAATTCTTTACGTAGACATTGTAAGCTAAAGTTGCCAAGCAATCTGAATGACCAGACGGTTCAAATCAGCGGAATAAATATACGATCGCGTACGAGTTCTTGCCTTTGGTCCAGGAGTTAAGATTAAGATGGTAATGATCCACAGAACAAATTCTGCAGACTATCTTTCTCTGGAGGGTATGTTATTCCATAGGACTTAAAGAATTTAAGCGTAGGTGTTGCATCATTCTTTCAAAACCGCATTTCCAATAAGAGAGTGCAGAACCGATTCAGGCTGACATACGAAGGGCTTCATGTAAATTGGTTCGTCTTATTGTCATTTTGTTTGCGTATATAATTGATTGAGGCTGATATACGAAGTGAATCACGCAAAATTGGTTCGGTTTACTGTCATTTTGTTTAATAGAAAATTTAATAATTTTAAGTTGGAAAAAATCTATGATCCGCATAAATGTTCATTTATTTCTTAGTTGTTGTTATCAGTTTCCTTTTGTTGTGAAAATTTAATGGAAAATGTCTCGCCATTTAAGTTGTGTTTCCATTTTCTCATTTTCTTTACTTAGGCTAAAAACGTATTTAACCAAATATAATGCAGTTACAGAATTTTTCCATTCATTTATGTGCCTTAGAAAAATAAAATAATTATTGTTGTTGTTGTTGTTGTGGCTGCTTTTACTATAACCAGTTGAAAGGGTCTGACAATGGCAAATAAAAAACTAATAATCATAAATAATCACTCAAGTAAAGGAAATGTCTACAGTTTTATATGTGTTTGCGTTTTAGCTTAAACAACACAAACAACACAAACAACGTATACAATAAGAAAGAAGAAAAGAAAAAAAATGAAATACAATTTCTAGCAATAATGGAAAGCCAAATCTATATTTAAAGGGCCACTAGGAAAATAAAGACTTTAAGGGTTGTTTAGCCTAGATTATGACTAGCTTTACTACAGGGTTCATTTTGTAATATTTCGGTTCTTTTGTTATGCGAAATCTGTTTTGCTATTTTTATTTTATTTATGTTTACACGAATTGAAATATTGTGCGTATGCGAGTTTTCACAAAATAAAAGTGGTGCGCTAGTATTCGTTTCATGATTATCGACTATGAAAATTAACATGGCAACTAGCTAATGGTGGCGAGTGATAAATTAAAAAGAAACATTAATTGTGTTGTAATTGAATTAATTTACAACCAGTCTGTCCATATCATACTTAACGAATTTTTAAGGGAATTTTTATATTTTTTAAAAACATTTTTAGAGATTTTTATACGTACCAGGATTACGACCTAACTTCTCACACCACTTATGTTATGTGTTAATTTTGATACAGGAGTGCCAGAAATCTTGCTGAGAGGAGGACGCCGACAAAATATGTTTTCGTATTTCGTTTTCCTGGAGATGGCTGAACTAAGGTTTGAAAAATAGCCTCACGTCTAATAAGCTAACACACTACCTACTAAACCACGGCGGCCAGTTTAGCACATCAAATGTTAAGTTGGCAACCGCCTCAAAAAGCATAACCTGCTGGGGTCCAATAAAGTCTTGTTATAGCACTAAGGCACGACTTCTATTGAAATCTAATTTGACGAGAAACCTTCTGGCAAAAGATTTTGGATGCCCGAATGATTATTCTTAGGCTTCGAATGGCCAAAGGAAAATATATTCTATTGTCGCCACTTCTTCCTCGTCACTGTAGTTTTTGAAGGAGCCATTGGCAGCTATCGCCAGCTTTGGTGATCTTATTATAGGCCTGGTTAGGTTAGGTTAGGTTAGCGTGCTAGCTTTAATTTACCAAAAAGCTCACTTGAGAACGCATAGCGGCCCGTTGTGATGCCACAAGTGAACGCAGCCTCTGCACTGACCAAGTTCCTCCGATCCAAGGAGGGGGAATTTGGTCAGCGCAAGGGCTGCACATTTTTCAAAAAGCACGACTACCCCACGCTGGAAAACCAGACAGAATGTTTGATGATGGCTATGTCCTTGATATCAATGGACGATAGCTCCGTCAAGCTGACAAGGGTCGGAGAGCCAAATAACCTATATCTGCATCCCGAAAGGGATGGGCATTGGCAGAGGAAGTGGATGGCAGTCTCCTCCTCCTCGGCGGATCTGCATCCATGGCAGAAGTCGTTAAATGGGAGTCGCATTCTTTCCGCGTGTCTACCCATAACACAGTGGCCTGTAAGCATGGCCACTGTGATCGAGATGATATTACGGTCAAGTCCAAGTAGCTGGTTGGTACGCCTCCCATCCATTGTGGGCCAAGTGAGTCTAGCGATGGAGCAGGACTCCTCATTGACGCAGGACCGGTTGGCATCCCGGGAGAATTTCCGCGCAATAGCATTTGAACGAGGTAAGTGGCATTCCCACGTTGATTGAGGAAGATTCCGGAAGTACTCTGGTTAGGCCTTTTGCAAATTTTGTTCCTCATAGACCCATGTTAATAAGGATCTGCCTGGTCGCTTTTTATGTGAATTCTTTATCCATTGTTTCTTATCGAGATGAGTGAAGCAGAGGAATGTATTGAATGAATTTATTAGAATTTTCTGTTATACCAAGAGGCACTCGGCATTCTTGGGTAATTTCAGATGCAGGTGTATAGCTCTTTTAGAGATTTAATACTCTATTCGACATTGAATTACACCAGGTCCACACCCCAGATATTGTGACCATTATTTCAGCCTGATTAGTACTACAGTATTCGGGTAGGAGCAAACTAAAATGAATGAAATTCAATATCTATTTATGTTGCGTGATCTGGATTCAACTCTGAATATTTTGGTCTCTCCTCTGTCAAAACTAGGATACGTCACGCGTAATTTATTTAACCGTTTGAGTTTTGAAAATTTCAAAAAAAAAAACCGAAAGTTTGCAATACCAGGCAACATGTTTATTTTGACTTTCCATTTAATGGAAGAAGTTTCCAGCGACTATATCGTAGGTGGTCCATCCGTGTTCTTCAGATTATGCATAGTTTTTCTAGCATTTTGTCTGGATCTTCAGTAATGGTAGTGTTGTGTTTGAAATTTCTGTCTAGGCTAGAAAGGAATACTGACTTGTACCTGCAGACGAGAGTCTTCAGGCATCCCCACCCAACATAGCCTAGTGCCGCCATATCGCATTATCTTGCACACAGACATGAGATTATTTGCTCACAAAACTTTCTTCTTAAAACGTTCACGGTATCGCGTGCCGTCTGACATGTGACACCTTTTTGTTTAAACAAAATTTCAACCTAGTTCAATTCTTTCATTTTGGGGATGAAAGGGAAAATAATTACTATTAACTGTAACGTTAAAAGTTCCATAATGCTTTAATAAGTTCAATCAAGCAGCAACAAAAAAATTAGGCTTACAGATAACATTGCATTTTGAATTCCCTTTTAACTCACATGAATTTACTCATGTATGAAATTAACACACATAACATAAGTGGTGTGAGAAGCTAGGTTGTAATCCTGACTGAAGGGTTGTAACGACCTATTTTGTATGTGTAAGGTTCTTATAGTTGAACAAAAAATTTTAGCTGCTTTACAAGCAACTCAAAGATCAGAATGCACTTCCTTATGTAGCCGCAGAGTGCCAAGTGGCAGTCACCACGAAATCTAACTGCCAAGTCGAAATATTAAAAATTACAGACATTACCCGTCAGCAGTTTTCAGGGCGGAAAATAGAAAAAATAAAAACTGTTGGCTTATGTCAGCTTACATTAGATCAAACGAATCACACACTAAATACTCAATTTTTTTAAGTCTTAAGCTGTGTATCATTTTAGTAATTTAGTCTACAACAAACAAACATATCGTATATCTGTCGTATGTATATGTATTTAATAAATATTGTGAGTATTTACATAAGCTTACACACTGTCATATACATATATGTATGTACGTATATACATGTGTAAAGAAATAAATTTCAAATTTTTGATTTTGAAATCCTAATCAGTAATGTGTTAACCAACAGTGTGTAAATACAACTTAATCCTTGACACTTGTGACGTTCTTAGCGTATATATTTCTGTGTGTATATATTTAAATTGATATGTTTATATACAAATTTGTTTATTTATAAGTTTCATGTTCGTATTGTATGAAATTATTATCGTCATTACATTGATCTTAATGTTTAAGTATTTCATTATCTGGTAGATACATACATAAGTCCAGATATGAAAAACGTACGTATATCCAAAAACATACATACACATTTGTGTTTATAAGTATATTTAATTGCATGTATGTAAGTATGTATGTGTGTATGTATATGCGTGTGAATATATACAAATCAGTACATTTTATTCGTATGTGTATCTCTTCCTCTTTTTTCGATGTCAGACTTGTATATACACCGTCAGTCATTCTGTTTACATTTCGGCTTATTTACGCTTCATGTCACATGTGGCTTTCTGAATTTTCACTTAAAATATTTCGTATTTTTGTTGAAATTTTTCTTGTTTTTTTTTCGCTTCTCGGTCCTTCGTCCCTTGTTTTCAACATCTAACTGTTCATATATAAAAGTAAAAGTGTGTGTGTGTTTGTGTATTAATGTTTGCTTCCGTTGCTTTGAGTGTGTGTTTCTCTTTTTTTGTTTTGTGTCTTTCAGATTTTGATTTTGATTCATTTTTTTGTTTTTTTGCAAATGCTTATGTTATGTTTGTGGTAATGTGCTCGAATTAAAAGCCCATTAGATTTTCGACATTATGCTGGATTAGTTAACATAAATGTTATTTGTTTTACGAGTATTGTGGAATAAAGTCAGCTACACCATTAAAATTAAGGCGTCATTTTTAAAGATGTTTTAAGGCATTAAAAGCGACTTTAATCGCAAAATATCCAAAAAACATGTTTAGATTTGAAATACAATCTTAATAGGCTTTAATATTAAAAAAAAACTTTATACATATATTGTGATCGGCTGTTCAGAGCTACTCGGCCATAGGAAACCTGTCCCCGCAAACACACTTCTTAGAGTAAGGAACAAGGAGCTGTGACTAAAGCAGCACCTATATTCATACGTATATACATATGTAATTGTTCATAACAACCACCCAGTTGGGATAACGACCTAGTTTCTCACAACATCCATGTTGTGTGTGTTAATTTTATACATGAGTGGTGGGATATACAGTTTAAAGTCAACTCCGAACGAGTCTTTTTAAGAAACTTTTTCATGGCAATTTTTTATTTACTCTCAGTGTTTTCGCAAGAAATTTGCTGCGATGAATTCGCCGGAGAAATATTTATTCATGTTTCGTTTTGTTGGAGAAATCTAACCTGGGGTTGTTTTGTTTTCTTGCTTAACTTTAGCTTCAATTCAAGATTTTCTAACCAAACCTGTAATGAATGTACTTCTCAATAATTTTTAGGGCACAGCAAAATCTGTCAGCAGATTTCTGTCAAAAACTCTGAGAGTAAAATAAAATTGCCATGAAAAGCTTCTCAAAACTCAGTCATTCAGAGTTAACTTTAATATGTAGATCTCGCCATTCATACATAATATGAGCACACACAACATAAGTGATGTGAGAAGCTAGATCGTAATGTTAACTAAAGAGTCGATCAATTATGTATGTATGTAACATGGCTACATGGATAATAGCCTTACACTGGAGCATTTGAGAAGAAACATTCGTTAATTTATTGCTGAGTTAAAGTTCGAAATGTGGTATAAAGTGAAGGAAAGCTAACTTAGCAGCTAATAAGAAGGCGATTATTTCAATGACATTGTATTTCCTATATAATCTCAAATGTTTTCCTTGAAATCAATTTTTTTTAATAACTTCTTACAACATTTACAGCAAGAAGGTTTTTTGTTTGAAATTTTCTTTAAAATTTTATAAAGCGAGAATATCTACGTTTTCATTTAAAATCAAAACAAAACTGATCATTTATTTGCCTGAAACAGAAAATGTAGACGAACTAGGGTTGTATCATCCATCATAAGTGACAAATTGTAATAATTGTATCTCTGTGGGAATTATTTTATTTAATTTATTTTTTATTGAATAACTTTCTAAAAAAATGAACAAACTTACCGATCTCTTAATGAACGACACAAAACCGTAGCCTTTCGACTTCAGTGTCTGTGGATCTCGTACCACTCGGCAGTCTCTAAAAGAAAATAAACAAGAAATGAAAAAATAATTTTTTTGTAAATAAATGAATTCGATTGAATTTATTTTGTAGTTTCATTATGTCTGAATAGCAAAAACATCAATACATTTATTATGCTTTTCTTTATTACACTTTCCTATACACTTTCCTTAAATTGCAAAAAAGAAATTCTGATACAATCTTTATGTTATAAAAATGTATTGAAAGGCAAAAGTAGAAGCTTAAGAAAGAAAAGAGAAAAAGAGAAGAAAATCACTGTTCAACATTTAACCTCAACGAACAACCAGAGAACTTAACCAAAGAAATCGCTGTAAGAAGAAATCTGTAACTCATATTATTTTTTATTTTCAATTGTTTTTTTCTATTTTAGTTTCTCTTACAATATGGAGCTTATCCTTTACAAACATGTTAAATGGTTTTCAAGTTAAATCCTTAGAGTGCTGCTGTAAGCATTGCACACCAACCATTGGTATCAGCCATTTGGTTTGAGCCACTCACAATCACAATCACCAGAACAATCGCAATTGCAATCAGCAGCAACAAATAGTAAATATGGCCACAAAACCATACGGCAGATATGTACTGCATTTCATACACTCCACCCAATCGCTTTACGCGCATTTGTAGAAGCACGTCAAAAGGAAAGCTGGGTAAATATCTGCGGATAAAAGTGTTACTAGTGATACTTGCAATACCATCTAGCAGTCGAATTGAGGTATGAACGTTTAAGACACGGCAAGCAAATAATTTTTTTCTCTCTTTTAATATTTCCTTTGTTGAAGAATTTATGTGAAATAAGGGAATATACTCGTATATGTATGTGGGGGAATTTAAATCACAAAAAAAAAGAAAGGAATACAATAAATTTAACACTAGTTTACAAGGTAAATGGTTAAGATTTGGTAAAAAAGGCTTAGAAAATATTTAATTACTAGGAGTCAATTGATTTAACAACTCAGTGTTAATAAGAGAGATTCAAGCCAAGCCAATTTAAGCCATTTTAAACACTTTTTTGAATATAAGTTCGTGGAACAATACGGAACATTGGTGTTTTATTTCTCGTTGTTTTGTGTACATTTTTTAAAACACATCTTTCTTTGGGTAATCATCCATTTCCATCTTTATATTTTGTGAAAATAAAAACTAAAAGAAAAACATTTCAAGTGTTTTTGAGCACTTGATGAGCACAATTGAATTTTTTACACAAAATGTGATGCAACATGTATGACCCATTTATGTCGATAATAGAAAATCGCCAAATACCCAACGCACTTGTCTTATTTATGCTTTTAACAAACAAATTAAGCATGCTTTATAGTTAAAACCTAAGTTCAAGATGAGGGCACCAATATAAAGATATGAAAAATTAAAAGTCGAGTCTACGTAGCCAGCGAAAATCATTTTCTGGGTCAATTATTTAATTATCTGTAGTTACCAGAACAATGTCATTTCGAAACAAATTTTTTTTTATCGGAAATGTCCATAAAAAATCCTCGGCTTTCATGATCAAGGAAAATATACTCGTAAGCGATTTAATCCCAGCATGGCTGTCTGTTCAAGGAAAATTACGTCACTTAACCAACATTGCTTCACATTCAAAATGGCCATGACCTAAGCCTAGAAAACACTATAGTAGTCAGGCAGCCTATAAGAAAGTTTAAAATCAGATTGCTTAACAAATATACCACAGCTCTCCCTGTCATGCATGCTTAAGCCATCGGTATAAACCTCAACGATTCCATTGGGAACCTGCGGATATTTAAGCCAGAACTTCTTTTGTTGGAAGTCTATCATCGCATGTTTTATTAAAAATATTGCTTTAAGACCCCAAATACGCACTCAGAAGTTGCCGCAGTCTAGTACGTTGTGTGTTGGTTTATCAGACGCAAAACCAATGGTTCTAGTCTTGGCTCAGTCGTGTCAAGCAAAAGGAAATATGTCGCAACAGTCTACTGGTAGAAAAAAACTCTGACAGTAAATAAAATAGCCGTGAAAATTTTCTCAAAAATCATTTTTCCAAAGTCGATATTAAACTGTAAGTCCTGCCATTCATGCATAAAGTTAGCACATAATGCATGGGCAGTGTGGAAAGCTAGGTCATCATACTGACAAAGGGGTTGTAATGACCATTTAAGTAATTAAGTAAGCTCTGAAATCGTTTCCACTACGCAATTGGGGAATCGTTCCTTAATCTGTATGTCCTACTCACCACTTTTTCGACAAAGTGCATAATTTTTTCCATTAATCGCGTCGACTACTTGTATATTCTAAATAAAGCTGCTTAACTCTAAATAGGCTTCAAATGTTAAACAGCAGAAGAAGTTTTATTACTGTTCTTAACTTTTATTTAAAAATCTGTTGCTACAGTGAGCGTCAAAAGGAACTGTAGACTGAAAATAAGATTTTGGAAGTATACCCTGTGAACCCATCGAACATCGATTATCTCCCTATGGAATACTGTCTTTACAGGGGTTTTAAATCTCTGATTCCGAATAGAGAACTCCTCCCCCGGAACTCCTAGACATCTACACGAACGGCTCTAAACTCGACAATGGAGTTGGGAGCGGAGTCTATTCTAGGAACTGGACTTAAGTATCCCTCTCCGACTGCCGGATTACTGTAGCGTGTTTCAAGCGTAGGTGATGGCCATTTACCGGGCTGCTCAATGGATCCTCATCAACGGTGATCCTTTTATCCGCGTCTCTGTCTGCTCTGACAGTCGGGCCGCCATAAGATTTTTATATGGTGTGGTGAATAACTCCAGGTTCGTTAGGGAATGTCGTCGCTGCTTTGACCTTCTTTCTGAGCGCTTTAGTGTCTCACTGATCTGGGTCCCCGGGCACAGTGGCATTGAGGGGAACTGCATGGCCGATCAGCTCCCCAGATCTGGTGAAAAACCGTCCGGAATCCTCTTCAGTAGACTTGGGTATGCCACTCGCCTCGGTCGAGCTGGCCATTGCGCGGAAATAGACGCCAACCTATCCTGCGTCAATGAGGAGTCCTGCTCCATTGCTAGACTCACTTGGCCCCTGATGGATAGAAGGCGTACCAACCAGTTACTTGGAATTGGTCGTGGCATCATCTCAATCACAGTGGCCATGCTTACAGGCCATACGGGGTAAATAAGCGGAAAGGATGCGGCTCCCGTTTAATGACTTCTGCCACTTTCTTGCGAAGTGCATATAGGTTATTTGCCTCTCTATTTTTTGTCAGCTTGACGGAGCTATCATCTATTAATGTCAAGGATATAGCTTCGTTTATCAAACTTTCTGGCTGGTTTCCAGTGTAGAGTAGTCGTGCTTTTGATGTGCAGCAATTGCGCTGACCAACTTCTTCCTCTTCCCTGATTTTTGGTGGAACCTGGTCAGTACAGGGACTGCGTATACCTCGTGGCGTCATAACGGGCCGCTATGCGTGCTCAAATATGCTTTTTACCACTCCGACTTAACCTAACCTAAGAATGTAATTGTAACAATCATCACCACAATCAAATTTACCACTTAAGGAAAGTGCCCGAAAAAACTTGACAATACATATTTCGACATTTTAAGGAATTTTTTTTGTTTCAATTTTAAAAACTGGCAATGAAACAATTTTAAAATAAAATTAACGGTAATGTATATTAATGTATATTTTTTAATGTACAGTTTCTTTTGACGCTCACTGTAGGTATGATTAATTCCGAGACTCTGCTTAATAAACTACAAGTTGAAATGCATGTTCCTATGCCTACAATTGCGACTACACAAAATCCTTCAAAGTTAAACTGGAATGCAAAATGTTGATAATTTTCTTTTTAAGTTAAAGGAACATTAAAAAGTCTTAAAAAAATAAAAATCAAACAAAAATTTTGTTTTAAATTGTTGTTTATTTTTAAGGCACTCCAATTACTTCATATTTATATACCATGCGTATGAGTAATATTTAATTAAGATCGCATTAATCATACGTCGAGTGAGTAGTAAATTTAATTTAATTCAAAATATTTCACAATAATTTTAAATAGACTTGAATGAATTTTAAACAATTCAAAGTTAATTTTATATTTTCTTTTTTATTTTTTTGATTTGTCAAACATATTTTGAAAACATTTTCAAATTTGTTTCGTTTTTCTGCCTTAATTTGCCTGTCTTAAAATAATCAAAATATTTTATTAATAAATCGTGTCATAAGACAATAATTATTTAATAAAAATATGCTTTAATTTTATTTGTAGTCGGTTTATTGTAAATGCTAAACAATTTTAAATGAATATTCTAGTTGAACATACAGCTCTATTGTCTACATACATATGTACATATACAGTATGTATAGAAATAACCTTTTTTTGTTCTATTTTCTTTTAATATATAATATGGCATTTGAATACATGTATGTATGTATGTATGAATATATGCATGCATTCACATACATTTCTCGTAATTTATTGAAATGGAATTTTCTGTTGTCATAACAAATTATGACTACTATCTGGTTATATTGATCTTTTGGCTCAGTTCAAGTATTGTTTGCAACATCATATCCAATATCATATTTCACTATCGATAAGCATCACTTCATATTTTTTTTTAACACAAACTCACATATACTTGAAAAAAAAATTCTCAACCCAAACGTACTTATGCATACATACAACAAACATACACTCACTCACTCACTTGCATTAAAAACATTCTTTACCCATTTGTGTTTCATTTTCGCTTTTATTTTTCATATAAGAATACACTACACTAAATGCATTCCGCATGCTTAGTTTAGAAAAGGATTTGTAACAATTAAATACAAAAGCAAAGAGCCATTTTATTGCATGTTTAATTGAGTAGAAAATAAAAAAAGATAGAGAACGTAATGTAAGATCAAGGTAAACTCATTACTACTTAAGCTTAAGAATCTTTTATCTTTCTTGCAATCACGATAATATATGTTGTCTCAATAGCCGAAGTCTGAAGCATAGTGTGGTGGCTTTAATATCTTAAAAAATTAAACAAATTTCTTTCTACATCTTTTAGCAATCAGCTGGCAACAGCTCTGAGAGTAACTAATTGCCAATACAAACCGACAAACATTTATTGTCCAGCGTCTGTACTATAGTTTTCACCACTTATCGATAAAGTCAACATACACTACATGCATGGTGTGAAAAACTAGATGGTAATACTGGGATTTAAGAGTTGTAATGACTTTTGGATAAAAATCTATATGAAATTATATTAATTGTTTTCTTCTCCCAATTCATATACAGTGGACAGCAAAAGTATGGCAATATATTTTAGCAATTTCATGAATTTTAGCTAAAACTTTGTATAAAAATTTATACTTTTTATATTTATTTTATTAATTTATTTCTGTTTTATTATAAAACAAATAATTTTTTAATGTTTCTCATAAAACAATAGAAAAATTAGGAAAAGTTTCAGATGACTCCATGGGTACCCCCAAGGAGCACTCTGAGTAAATTTAAAATTCAAAGGCCTAATATATGAAAACGTTATACCTTGTATTTAGTAGAATATCCCTTAAGCTCAACCACTCCATTTAACCCATTTGGAATTGAATGTACAAGTTTTGTTTACTGTTTTCTGGTGGCACCATGAGCAAGTTTATTGGTTGACTTTTGTTTGAGGTTTAGCGATTACGTAACCGTTCTTTAAAATAATCTCCTAAATACTCTCTTGAGGTCATATCGGGACTTTGTGCAAGAGTATTAAGCCTGTGGGGACTTTTTTGTCGAAATTTATTGCCGTACTAAGACTTTTGCTGTCCACTGTATATATTCGAGAGTTTATACAAAGACAACAAACTTTAGTAGTGAAATGAAAAGTAAACCCACAAGTAAGTAAAAGTTAAGAAAAATATTTTAAAATTAAAAATCTTGCCATTGTTCACAACCCGCACTATTTGCGTGTGTATGATGATGAGGAATTCTGAACACTTTCTATATGCAAATACTCAAACATGTTCCAATCATACTCGAGTTTAGTAAAATGCTTTGAAAGCATTTAGGTGCGTATAGAAAAACCACAGAGGATGGCAAGGATTATCTGAAACAGCTTACAAGGGTATCAAAATTAAAGAATGATTGAAAGCATTTTTCTTTACACAGCAATTTAATAAGTTTAACAACTATTAGAATCTAGATCTCGCTTATATTATAAGAGTTCATATTTTTACTTCATTTGTTCAAAATACTGATAGTTTCCTGCAGCGTTCGATTTGGACATAGGCCTAAAATCTGCACTAAGAGGCGCCCTAAGTTAATATACAAATTAATGCTAAAACTTGCTTTGAATTTACGCATCCGATTATAACAAAAATATTGTGTAGAAAGATATACTCCTCAAAACCACACGCTCTAAAGAAGACGTAATTGCATCTTGTAATTTATAGGTAACACAGCACTTTTTCGCCATCTACAGGTAGGCAAATTTGCTTCCTTTAACTTCAACAATAAGTGCACGAGATTATACGAAACATTATTTAGTTAGGCGAATCACTTGATAAAATAGCATCGATTAAAATTGTTTTAAAAATATTTTAATTTAGAAATCATACAGCATTATGCGATTCGGAGCTGTAAATTATGAGAAGACGTTTCTAAACTGATTAAGCTTAGAAGTGCAATATTTTCGCACTTATTTGTTGCATTGTTTTAGAAAAGAACACAAAGTGTCCTCTTTAAGGGCAAGTGGCAAAAAAATGCAACATTTTTAATAGAAAAAACCTGAATAGGATAAATAACCTAGAAATAATCTTTTAAAGAACTTCTTACGTAATTACCCAACTGATGCCTATTTACTCCCTCAATTGCTCAAGAAGCCTACAAGTGGTCAACTAATTTGTATGAAATGTTCCCACACAAGAATATTTCCTATTCTTTAGCAGCAGCGAACAATCGTAGAGTTATTATATATAAGTCACGACCTAGAAAGACGGCCTACTGTAGGACAATAAGCAGTGGTCAGTCACTCTAACTAACATAACGCAATCAACCCATATTCCATAGACTCAATTGAAGTGTACTTGAAATTCATTGTAAAATCCTGTAGCACTTCGTGTAATTTTCTTTTTTTTCTTCTTCATTTTTTGTTATTATTTTTAGAATACTGAAGTGTCTAAAAGTGAATGTATTACAAACACTTTGCGTACTCATACATACTCACTTCGTTATACACTTCTACATGTACAAACACTTGCATACATGCTGTGTCTGTATATAAAAATGAGTTTGAAGTAGTTTAAATGTATCTGTATACACATGAGCTGACGTACAAATGTATGTGTGCATGCATATGTGTTGATAAACAACCACATTTTAACTTTAACGTGAGCATTTATGTATTGTATCTCGAAGCTAGTGACTGTGTTTGTATTTATGATTGTGTAGATTTATAGATGTGTTAGAATGTGTTGTGTATTACTGTACAAACATGCAATATGTACATATGTATGTAGACTTGCATTCAATCTTTTCTTTAAAGATTTTTTACATTCCTTACTGCTGTATGCACATTATATATCATGGCGAAGAAAAACTAAATGCGGCATACAATATACGATATTTGAACACTCTAACATAAAACAAACATAACCTATGGCTTGGCTTTTAAGAAAGAGTGAAGAAAATAGAAAAAAAAAATTGGAAAAGAAATTTAAAACTTATCCTTAAGAAACAATGTGAAAAGTATGATAATTTTCGGTTATTTGAATGCTACGATGGTAAAATGTTGACATTCAATTGAAAAAGGGGATTTCTTTTGCAATTTTTGCCAAGTCATTACAAGCCTTCAGTTAGGATTACGATGTAGCTGTCACACTACTTATGTATTGTGTGTTATTTTATTCATAAGTGGCGGGACCTGCAGTTTAAAGTTGACTTCGAATGACAGATTTTTTGGAGAAAGTTTTCATGACAATTTTTATTTACTCTTTGCCAGAAATCTGCAGAGATCGTTTGATTGAGGTGTCTGGCCTGGAGTAGAACCATGGCTTCATGTCTAATAAGCCAATATACTACGTACTAGACTTCTAAGACAACTGAATTTCAAGGAAATAAACCTTTTCGTAGACTATCTAAACATGCATCGATTTTAAAGAGAATTCGGGCTGACTTTTCGAAATTTTCGAAAATCTATAAAAATCTGAAGCAATTTTTCTAAGTACTCTATGTATGGAGTGCCCACGAATAAATTTTGACTGATATAGACTGCTAGCTTTTCTTTCAATAATCAAAAGCTTTTTATACTTTTTTCTATCCAATGAAACATATTTATGGTAAATACTTAAGAGCAGGGTCATTGCCTTTTGGGAACGAAACGAATCTTTAATGAAAATTAAAAAAAAAAATATTTTTTTAATTAAAAATACTTTGTACGTCATCATTGATTAATAACAGCAAAGTCAAAGTAATTAGTAATTTTTTCAATTACAGTCAGAGAAATAAGCTTTCAAATGTAACCAAATTTTTTTGTGCTCACGTCTTACTTAAAGGCTATAAGAGTACATTTCTCTATACTACTTATAAAATGCTCTTTGTTTCCCATGATGGCTTCAATATCTTATGTTACTCTGCATAATTTTAATACCAACAAAAAAAAAACAGTTTCTACAAAGACAACAGACTTTAGCAAGGAAAGAAAAACTAAAACCACAAGTAAGTAAAAGTTACGAAAAATATTTTAAAATGAAAAACCTTGTCATTGTTTACATTACATACGCACTATTTGTGTGTGTATGATGATGAGGGTTTCAGAACACTTTCTACATGCAAATACTCAAACATATTGCAATCATACTCGAGTTAAGAAAAATGCCTTTAAAGTAATTATCTTCGATTGATGTAATGTTTGCACTCAATATACAATTTATTTTTAAAAACATATGTATTTGTTTCATTGCTTAAGTATTTGTTTAAAAATTTCTATAAACTTTTGATATAATTTTGTTGCAATAAATTTTAAAATATTTTTATATGTTTTCGATAAATTTTGTAAATAAAAAGTTTTTTCTATTTAGGCCAACTATACGAAAGGCAATTTGTATTTGGTTGCTGAGAAAAATATTCATGTTTGTTAATCACGTGAGAGTATCTTCTCCACAATGTGATTAACTATCCAAATTGTGCCTCAAAAATTGCATATAAGATGTTGTGGCATACACCTTGCTTGACGTTTGGCCAGGAAATTCTTCATAGAAGTAAGATTAGAGCAAGTATAATTAAAACTTTGTAGATATAGGTATATAATGCTCGGAACTGAACTGCACACTCTAACTATCGGCTGTTTACATTTGATGTATTATATTAACTTTGCTACCCTTTGGTTACTTGTAGATTTCATTCCAAATATTTATTTTTAGATTCTACATATATTAGGAAGTCGCTGGATCGTATCCCAGGTCAGGCATCAAAACGAAATATGACAAAAATATTTCTTCGGCGATTTAATCTCTGCAGATTTCTGGCAAAAACCCTGAGAGTAAATAAAATTGTCATGAAAAGGTTCTCAAAAATCTGTCGTTCGGAGTCGACTTTAAACTGTAGGTCTCGCCACTCACGTTTATCTAATCTAGTAATCTTAAAAACGCGAATATAACATCTGTGAACAAAAGTATTGAAGAAGACCCAAAAATATCCATTCGTCATAGATCATAGCAATTATACGTCAAACGATCCATATTATTGAATATTTTGCATCGAGATCTTCATTTAAAAGCAGCTGACTCAATAATTAAAACCAATTGATTACACAATTCGTTTGCCCAGTTCGTTTCTTGGGCCATCGAAAAACCAGAGAATATGAGAATATTTTTTAATAAGATAGTCGTCTCAGACGAAAACCATTTTCAGTTCAATGGCTACGGCAACAAGCAGAATTGTCGCATTTCAGGTGAAGAGTATCCAAGAGTTGTCTTAAAGCAACCAAAATTTATTTTAGATCCACAAAAACTTCCGTTTTAGTGTGATTTGTAGTGTGAAGAAATAATCGGGTCATATTATTTTGAAAACGAAAATAGAAATGCGTTTATGGTCAATAAAAATTATACAGGGACACGTGGCGAAACTGTTTAAGGCCGCGAATGGATGGTGCCACTTGTCACGCAGCAAGAGAAATAATGGATTTTTTGAAAAAAAAAAAAAAATCTTTATAGAAGAAGAGTAAATTGGCCACCAAGATCGTGCAATTTGACACCTTTAGGTTTTTTATGCATGAAGCCGCCGTAGTGTTATAGGTAGTGTGTCGGCTTATTAGACGTAAAGCCACGGTTCAAACCCCAGGTCAGATATCAAACGAAAATGTGAAAAATATTTCTTCGGCGATTTCCTCTCAGCAGATTTCTGGCAAAAACTCTGAGAATAAATAAAATTGTCATGAAAAGTTTTTCAAAAATCTGTCGTTGGGAGTCGACTTTAAACTGTAGGTCTCGCCCACCATGTATAAAATTAACTCACACAACATAAGTGGTGTTAGAAGCTAGGTCGTAACCCTGAGTGAAGGGTTGTAATGACCAATTATGTATGTATGTATGTAGGTTTTAACGGGTTTTTTTTGTAATCGAAAGTGTATAGCAATAATACCAGAACAGTTCAAGACCTTAAAACCAACATTATCGCGCAGATATGAACAATTGACAAGAGTTTATTGAAAAATTGGAAGCCTGTAAAAGATTGGAAGCCTGTCGATCCAGTACGGTGATCACTTGAAGGACATAATTTTTCATTTTTAATCGGAACCCATTTGTAATAAACTGAAATAAAAATATTTTTAATATTTGAAATATCTTCGCTCTTGATCTTGGCGACCAATGGGACTGCCACAAAATTTTAGATTAACTGCTCAAAGACAAAAAAATGTTAGTAATTATGTCACAGGACCTTTCTCCCTTACAGTAGCAAAGAGATTTTCATCGTTTAAAAAAAAAATTACCACAAATAGCAGCAAACAGTTAGTTGCTTTTATTCACAAAACAATGTATCATTTAAGTGATCAAGATTTAGAATTTGTTTAACACGGATTTGTTACTTCTCTTCCCTACCTGGCACTATTTAATTCACAATTTTTCCAACATTTAAATCATTTTAACCACAAGCTTCTTAAAAAGCTTTGTATACAAATTCTAAGATGTACTAAAAAAAACTCATTGAACTACTTGTGGCAAAACACATGTTAAACATTTGCACTTAATTTTAAAGGAAATGAAAATTAAAAACAATGACCACTTTATAAAGGTTTCGCGTTTTTATTCTTTTTGATCAACAATTCCACAAATTTTATTAACGTTTGTTGAACTTTATCAAGAAGTCATATTATTTAATAGAATTGTTGGCCTTAATGTATGCAAACCGACCAACTACTTATAGAAAATGAAAAAAAAGAAAAATTCGAAAAAGTCTGCAAATAAAAATTTACTTTGAATAAATTACTCAAAAACCAAGTGAAAAAAATACAGTTCGATCAAGTTCGACTATAAAATGTCACTACATTGCAGTTTGCCATATTTCAAGTTGGTTGGCAATTATAGGTTTGATAGACCGTAAATTTTAAATTTAAAATTTAAACTGAAAGAAAGGAATTGATTCCTTTCAAGACACAAGCCAAAAGAGGAATAGAATTTCTCTTCGAATTGTCTTCAAACTTTAAAGAGCTATTTTTCATTATTTTCAAAACAGTGAATACTAGACAAGTGAATGGAAATCAAAAGAGTTGAATTTTATTTATTTGTTCAAATTGTTACAAATACAATAGTCCTCTCAACATACTCTTTTTACCTATACTAGTACCGGCTATAAAGTTAAAAATAAAAAATCATCTCAAAAGTATGAAATAAATTGAATATAAAAGCAGAAACGGGAATGATAAGAAAAGAAGAACAAATTTTAGAACAAACAAATGAAAAACGATGATAACAGCCACAGACAAACAGTAGATACTTATTAAGTATTCAGTACCATAAAATATATTCCCAGTAAGAAACAAAAAAAAGAAAGAAAAGAAAATCAAGATAAAAAGGAAATCTATCAACTAAATTATTCAGACAAATTCCAGCATAGGAGAAAAAAGGGGAAACGGTTAAACCATTCAAACTGTAAAATTTTTGGCAATCGAACAATATATATTGAATTGTATTATTTGACTCTGGACTATTGCTGAAGATTTCCGTATTTAAGAATTTTTTTTCATTTAATTTTTGGCTCTAAAGTATGGTTGGAAATGGAATGATGGAGTGTATAAACAAGTTGAGATGATAGACATCAATCATAAATGAAGTTAATCGAATATTTGTCTGTGCATTATTCTTACTTGCCCAAATAGAAGGCGAAATAAAACGAAATAAAAGGTTGCGGGAACGATTTGAGTCAGTTAAAACCGAATATTCGTTAATCTATAAAACATGTATGATTTAGCTAAATACACGAATTAATTAATAAATTAATTAGTCTCTGGCAAATAGACTTTTTAGGTCATTTCAATTAAGGACTCATATGCAAGTCTTTACAAACTTTTATATTTAACTTATGCCTGCCTTAGTTGTAGACATTCATAATATGTTGATTTTACAAGGTGGATTGTTGATCAAGTGCTTCATCCTATTTCAAGCTCTATGGCAGTGTCTTTGGCTAAAATATCATTCAACAAATTTTTGTATTACGCAATTAATGACTGTTCAAATGAACAGATCTAGCCTGAACGTATGCGATACGGAACAAAGATTTCACGTAGGAGTTGTTTATCAATATCGTAGGTGAAGAAAACACAGTTGGCTTTATCATAAATGAAGGAAAGACAAAATTTATGAAAATGCCTGCGTTATAGGACAGATATGCAATGCAATCTATCAATCGGGCTAGCCATTCAACGGTTTAAATTTGAACCATCAGTGATTTCGAATTCTAACAACACTTATGGATATTACCTCCACTGACTGTAATGAATCGATTTACACTTGAGCAATGTTGAGATTTATTGGAAATTGATTTCCAAAATAAAGGCAATCAGTCGAAAATTGCATGAAAATGTCGTACAAAATTTGGTCGCAGAGAAGGACCAACAGTGCCCGGTATACGCAAGTTGATGCGCCATGATGTGCGCGAACTGGATTCATTGTTAATGTTCCAAAATATAAGCGTGCTCGTATAGTTCTTACACCCGAAAATATCGAAGCTGTGACTGAGAGTATGAGTGAGAATCCATCAATACATCATCGTTCTCAAGAATTGAACATTTTAAGGGCCAGTTTACGTAGAATTTTTTGAAAAGATATTAGTATGACGCCTTATAAAGTTCAAATAGTTTAAGAGTTGAAGCCGCATCACCATTCACTTCATTTTAGTTTTGAGAAACTGCGAGACAATTGAACATTTGAACGCCAACATTCGTGATGCTATTGCCGAGGTAGAGGTAGAGTGAGGCCAGCCGCAGCAGCCATATGAATGAAATAATATTATATTTCTAACTGAAACAATTGTCTTTTACAAAAAAAAATTAATTTAACAAAATTTCAAGCCTCAAGCTTCTCACACCATTTATGCTGTGCGTTAATTTTTATACGTAAATGGTGGACCTACAATTTAAAGTCGATTTCGAATGACAGATTTTTGTAAAATTATTCATGGCAATTTTTAATTTACTCTCAGAGTTTTTGCCAGACATCTGCTGAGAGGAAATCACCGAAGAAATATTTTTTCATATTTCGTTTTGTTAGAAATGTCGGAAGTGTGAACCACTGCCTCATCTGACTAATAAGCCAACACAGAACCTACTAGACTACGACGACAATTAGAATACAGACAATTGGGAATACAAATTAAGTTGTGAGCCTTTGTACGGAAAGCGTTAGATTAATGCCCATTACAAAGCAGTAATCAGAAATTTTGGTACCGCTTCACCAATAATGTTGTGTATGATAATTTTATCCATTAAGGGTCAAACTGGACAATGATAAGTGCAATTAAGATGTGAAATAAAAGGAGTTGTGAGACGACCTATACGTATAAGTGTATTTAGCAAACAACACTGTGTATTCAACCTATTAAAATTTTCTAATTTAATTAAACATACATACATAACTTAATTGGTCATTACAACCCTTGGGTCAGGATTACTACCAGTTTATCACACCACTTATGTTGTGTGTGTTAATGAGTGGCGGGACCTACAGTTTAAAGTCGATTCCGAAGGACAGATTTTCATGGCAATTTTATCTACTCTCAGAGTTTTTGCCAAAAAACAGAAGAAATATTTTTATTTATTTCGCTTTAGATGGAGATGTCTGACCTGTGGTTTGAACTGAGGCCTCACGTCTAATAAGCTAACACATGACCTGCTAGACTACAATCAATCTTTTCCTAGAATTACTAAAGTATACTATTATGAAATCCTGTTTTTGTACTCATTAAAGAGCCTTTTTGATTTCCAGAAAAAATGCCATTAAATTTCTTTCTACGTACTTGTAGCGCACTCAAAAACACTACCATTACCTACACACGCCCACTGCTGCCCGACCACTCTTCAGAAACATTAGAAATGTTGATAGAAATTTGTTGAATTTATTTTAAATTATTGTAAATATTTTATCAAAACGAAACATATTTCTTCTTTTTTTCTCTCCACACAAATCTAAGGCAAAGGCAGCAGAAGACGGAACAAAATGAGAAAGAAAATGAAATGAAATGAAAATGCAAGTTTATCTTGATTTTATTGTTTGTGCAACCGTAGCTGAATTGAATGGCAGAATGGCATGGAGCAGATAGCGGTAGAAAGATATTAAATGATAGGAGGTCAATTTTTGGCAAATAGTTATTAAATTTAAGTAATAAATTTCAAACAATTTTTTTCCTTCTTTTTTTCATCTTTGTCTTTGGATTTCGGATTTTTTTATTTTCTCTTTTTCAAACATTTTGATGAGAAGAGAAAATAAAAGAAAATTTGAGGGAAAAATAAACGAAAAATCTAAGGGTTTGCAGTAAATGAAAAGCAATAATTTAACATTATTATATGGCTTTGTTGAGAAAGAGAGACTATGTGTGTGTGTGTATTAGTGTAAGTGAAATGAAGAAAATTATACATTGAGGGAAATTGCGTTAACAGAACTAAAAGAACATGAAGATAGTTTTAACTAAATTAAAACATTTTTGAAATTGGAAAATTGATCAAATAAAACTGCACTATGCACCTGCTTCACAGAAGGCAGCGCTAATGTCTAAGAAGGAGACGATATGAGAGATATATGTATGTGCCTTTACAGGAATACATTTCCAAATTAAATTGCTGCCGAATTACAAAACGGCTGTGTCCAGCAGTGGGCAGCAGGAAATCTAAGGAATTAACTGAGAGAAGGGTTCGTTTTCTTGTAGGATGTCTTACAGAACACTGCGCTATTGAAAATTTAGCTGAGAAGTTTAGCCTGCCTCAGCAGGATTACTGCAGAAACTGCCATGATGTGAAGGAACCGGAATCGGTGCCACATCTTCTATACGAAAGTCCTGCAATTCAGAACAAACGTTATCGGTTTTAGGGTAACATCTGAAGATCTGAGCAAGGTGGAGCACGTGTCACTAAGGGAACTGTCCATTCATCTGGTGGTTTAAACCCACCACTTACCACACACTGGATAACACAATAAGCAAATGGCCACCGGGTAAACTAGCCTGTGAACGGCAAGCTACCCGTTAACCTAACGTATTCATCTGCTTCCAGAAGTTTGTTTTTGGCTAGTGGTATGTGTCACGCCACGACTCTATATCAAACTATCTACAGATGTAGATTCGCCTGACACAGTTAAATCGAAGGCTACTCATGATCAAAATGGGTGCATAGCTGTCGTTTTTGATACTATCGGACTAATCTTACATCGACGATGTTATTCTGTATTAAGAAGCATCGAAAGCGTTAATTGAAACGACATTTCACCAAGAATCTCTTGCATATTGAACTCATGAGACCAATTATATCTTCAGTCCACACAGTAATTACTGGGTGTCATGTCTATAATAAATTATGAAGTGTATGTTTGAGTCAAATGTGTGTCACAATGTGGTCAGCAGTGATGGCTTGCATTCTGTTTCCCTCCGACTATTTGATTGCTGACAGTACGATAATGAATTACGAGATCTAACACACATAAAATTGTAGCCCTCGTAGTCTAGTACGTAGTGTGAGTAGGTAGACGTGAGGCCAAACCCCAGGTCAGACATCTTCACCAAAACGAAACATAAAAAACATATATCTTCGGCGCCTGCCTCTGAGCAGATTTCCGGCAAAGGCTCTGAGAGTAGAAAAAAATTGTCATGAAAAAGCTTCTCATAAATATGTTGTTCGGAGTCGACTTTAGGACCTACTGTTTAAAGCAACATACATACATACATACATAATTGGCCATTACAACCCTTCAGTCAGGATTACGGCCTAGCTTCTCACACCACTCATGTTGTGTGCGTTAATTTTATACGTGAGTGGCGGGACCTACAGTTTAACGTCGACTCCGAACGACAGAATTTTGAGAAACTTTTTCATGGCAGTTTATTTTACTCTCAGAGTTTTTGCCAGAAATCTGCTGAGAGGAAGTCGCCGAAGAAATATTTTTTTTTTTCATATTTCATTTTTGATGTCTGACCTGGGATACGAACCCGGGCTTTACGAATAGTAAGCCAACACACTACCTACTACACCACGGCGACATTGTTTAAAGCAACTCTTGTATAAAATTAACACACACAACATTAGTGGTGTGAGTAGCTAGGTCATAAGTTTGACGGAACGGTTGTAATGACCAATTCTGTATGTATGTATGTACACTTAGAAACTTATTGTTTCAAATTAAACTCTGCAATATAGATTATCATGTACAGTGTCAGATTGACTAATGATAAAAAGCTTTCTTGCTCAAAAACCTATTTTTTAGAGTTTTAAAATATAATCGGTTGGATTATAAGCCCTTTTTTACACTGCATTTATGTTATTGCCCCATGCTGTTGCAGTTCGAAATGAACAAAGACGAACACAATAAGTAGATGGGATCATAGTATGATGGTGTTTGAAATAGAAAATCTATGTGAACTGCAAGACAGAGAACACAAGAGAAGTCGATTTGAAATCAGCCATGCAAGAAATACAAAGCAAACCGCGGTTTGTATTTATAAGCACAGGAAGTTGAGAATGTTGTAAATTACAAACTGTCTGTCCCACTGTCTAAGTCTTCCGGCTGGACCGCCTGCTGCTGTTGCTGGTGTTGTTATTGCGAAGCTCTATTTACGAAGCTACAAAGCTGCTGTCGATTCTTTTTCCTGCCACGAATCAACGATGTATGTGCATATGTATAAGTAAATGTAATGGTAGATGTGCAGAAGAGGGTACAAATTGCCAGCTAAATAAATGATTTTCATTTTAAGCTAAAAATAAATGAAAAGCTCAATATACCTTGACTAAACTCAGCTAAACTAAACTCAGCTAAACTAAACTAAAATAAACTATTAAAGTAGAACAACGAGCGCAGAGTAAATCTTTTATTCAGATTATTTGCTTTGGTTGCATGGTCGGTCAATTGTTGAAATTGTTGCTGGCGAGCAGCAACAGCAGCAGCATTAGCAGTGAGAGTAAAATGACTAAGTGAGTCCAATGCAAAAATAAATGAAGAAACATTTATTAACACTAACAAAATATTTTCACTTTAATTCTACTCTACACTGGCTAGTTGGTACAGTCCTCCGTATGTGCATACATACATACATATGTATGGCGACAACTACAACATAAAGTTTTGTGAGAAATTTCTCATCGAGACAATTTCATGCTCATCTGCATAAAATCAATTCCATTTTGAGACAATTTGAAGATTAGAATACAAATTTCGTATTATCAATGGGGGAATTGTTGTTGTTGCTCCATCTAAACCTACAGCAGCTAGCCATGCCATGCCATAGTTATTGTCACAATGCAGAGAGTATCTGCATATATTGTATGGAGAAAATGTGGAAAATGTGCATGCATTTTCTCCATACTAAGTATATGGTTTGGTTTTAAACTGCCAACTTTCGTGTAAAAAGGAAAGAGGCGTCAGCGAAAAAGAAAGGAAAAAAATTAAAAGAAATTTGAATAAAAGGGAAATGTTTTACAACATGACTATTGAAATTCAAATAATTTTGTACTTCATGCCGCCGTATCTTCAATTTAGCAACGTGTACACAATTGTCGCCTAAATACCCATTGCCTTGAGCTCTATACAGTTTGGTACTGCATTAACGCCAAAGTTTTCAACAGCATGCTACGTACAGAATCTACAAGAATATGCCTTTGCTTTCATTTCTTTCTTTTTTCAAAGGGAGAAGTTTATCAATTTCGTTACATTCTGGTTTTTGGGCTGCTTTGCTGTTATTGTTGTTATTTTAAGCTATAAAGACGGTTTAACTGGTAAAAAAAAAACAGAGAATAAAAGAAAGAATGAAGGGAATAAATGTTCGTGTTTCTTGCAGCGTTAAATTACATGGCCAACATTTTGCCTGTGGTGGTATCCTTTTAATACCATATACCAGGGAATTCTCTTCTCTATGAAACTGCATCACCACCAGCACAAATACACAATGAGTACGTGTGCAAAAATGTCAATTACGAACTTAATTTTGGTTTCCTTTAAAGAAACTCAACTAAACGATTTGCAATTAGCAATTGCATATACTCTCTCTCTCTCTCGCTATAGATGTTACGCTCAAACTTTTTGAAATTAATTTCTTTAAGAAAACATTTCCCCAAAACGTCACGCGAAAGTGAATTCTTATACAATAAAACCCACAAAAAAATTTTTATTAAATAAATTCAAATTTTCTAAAACATTTGAAGTCATTTGTTTGCAAGAAAATAAGCAGCCATAAAGAAACATTAATCATTGCTTTATTGGTACATAGTGGTGGTTTTAATTTCTCCAGGATTTAATTTATTACAAAAGAAATGTAGGTATCAATAATAATGGAAATGGTGTTACATCGTTTAACATTAAAATGATAAACAAAAGCTACAAAAACAAAACCTATGGACTTGTTTACATGATCAACAAATAAACAAAAATATAGCAACAACATCAGTTAAAAATTCAGTCAGTCTTGTGTGAAGACGCGTTGCGTGTGAAGAGAATAATCGCGGTTTGAAGATCTCCGTTGTAAAAATCTGTCGAACAATTTTTAGTGTTTACGCAGAAGAGTGTAAAGAAGAATAACTAACTAAGCAAATTGTTGTTGTTTACATCAAGTTGTGAAGAGTGGCACACAGAATTGTGCGAACAATAAAGAATTTAATTAAAACTGAATATAAATTTTTTTTTATTTTTATTTACAATCAACGAGCTCATATTTCAAACGTTTTTAAAAGGTTAAAAACGTAACAATATTGATTTTTAAAATATTTTTCAATCAAAATACAATCTTCAATCAAATTTAAAAAAAGTAGAAATTTTCACAAAAATATTTGTATCTGATGGCAAAAAAAGATGACATGTAGTAAACGTTTGTGTGCAGCTGTAAAAGACTAGAAATATTCAAACTGATTAAGAGGTATGATCCATTTCCAAGTATTTTTTGTTTCTAGAACTTGGAAATTTCTTGGAACCCCTTGAATTAACTGGTTGCTGTGATAAGCTGATGTTTGATGTCTGAACAGCACTTAACTCTAGTACCCAGAGGAGTAGGAGAATCGAATCTGTGCTTATTACGAATAACCACGATGCTAGGGTAATACGGTATATGTGATTGGAACCAAAAACAATGAAATATAGGCAGGCAATCAATCACAACGAGCCTGCAAACAAATCAATTGATTTGCTGGAAGCTAGGAGTCTCTGTAATCTAGCAGGTAGTGTGTTGGCTTATAAGACGTTAGGCCACGGACAGCACGAACATAAATCTCCAACAAAAAAACAAAATATAAAAAATATTCTACGGCGACTTCTTCTAAGCAGATTTCTATCAAAAACTCTGTGATTAAAATAAAATTGTTATGAAAAGTTTTTCAAAAATCTGTGGTTCGGAATCGGCTTTAAACTGTAGGTTCCCCCACTAATGTATAAAAATTAACGCACTCAACATAAGTGGTGTAAGAAACTAGATCGTAAGCCTGACTAAGGGGTTGTAATGACCAATTATGAATGTATGTATGTATGTAGGAGGATTGACCAAAATAAACGCGAAATTGCGGACAGCTATAAAAGCCTAATATTATATGCATACAAAGACCGGTCATATGTTGCTAGACAACTTAAAAACTATTTACAATATTGTTATTGAGTTGCATCATAGTCCTACAAGTAGCAGGAACAAAGTGCTTTTAAATTATAACAGGGTATACGTAAATATTTTGAACCGTTCTTGGCCTTAAGTAAAAAACAGTTTTTGTAGTAGGGAATGGATATGCTGGCAGAAATATGAAAAACCTCTCAGCTAAAGACAGCGGGCTAAACATCTCTCATTTTAAATTTGACGTCATAAGTCAGTTAAATAGTTTAGTACTAAAAAACCTCTTGAGTCGACCTACGGGCTGCCATAATGATAATAAAGGATGACAATACTTCTGCAATAGATATTGCCATAGGGCCCTGTGTCCTAGCATAATGAACTATAAGACTTTATGGCAGTAGTACTTATCTTAACGAATGGCAGAGCAGTACAACACTTACATCACATGGGTGCAAGACGCTGTACTATGTTGGGGACAGCAAGCCGATGAACTAGTTGGTCTTGGTACAACCATCGCAGTTTCCGGCGAATTTTCTGCATTTGGAAACCCATTGATAGATTGTCAGATTAGGATTTACAATGTAGAATAGCTGTCGTTAACATCACATGGCCAGCTTTTACTAGGGGCAAGATTGCATACAAATCTGAACAAGATTAAATACAGGACATACGTAAATTCTGCTGAAACTTTGACATACACACAGCGTCGTTGATGGAGGTATTACTAGGCATTTAAGGTACACATTGCTCTTAATCATACGGCCATTGGTTTTGGCAGGAGTTGCAGAAACAAGTAAAAGAAAAAGTGTTCGTCGTTTATATAATGACCAGTGTTATAACCCAAATAAACTTGCCGCAGTCTAGTAGGTATTGTGTTGGCTTATTAGACCTGAAGGCAAGGTTCATATCCAGACATATCGAACGAAATATGAAAAAATATTTCTTCGGCTCCTTCCCCTCAGCAGATTTCTGCAAAAGCTCTGTGAATAAAAAAAAATTGCCATGAAAAGTTTCTCCAGAATCTGTCGATTTGGAACTGTAGGTGCCGCTACTTGTGTATAAAACTAACACACACACAACACAAGTGTTATGAGAAGCTAGGTCGTAGTGCTAATTAAGTGCTTGTAATGACCATTTGTGCATGTATGTGAGCATAGCCAGCTGTTGCTAGAAGTAAGATTGCATAGCAAAGATTATATACAAGGCTGACGAAAATTCTGTTTATATTTCAACAGAGCACACTTAGCGGTGCTGTTGCAACTGCAGAGACAAGTAAAAGAACGAAACTGTTAGTCAATTGAGTAATGACCAGGACTTCTAAGAGGCAGATAATCTTACTGAACTAAAACTTAGTATTGAGAGACTAAGCGGATGCGTTCATACTTGGACTAGTAGTTACTGCTGTCTCGGTTAGATTGCCTTTTTTACCTGCTTACTTGAATATCTATGATATTAAATTGCCCTTATTTTAATAGAAAACTTTACTTTGCAACATTGTATAAAGGCTCTTATCGATTTTGAATTAAAACTAAAAGAGTTTCGTAATCATGTCATAAGAGTACAACATTTTGTTTACCAACAACATTATGCATTCAGTCTTTAATTTATTTATAATTTATTGCATAAAATGGAAAAAAAGAAAACAAAGAAAAACACAATTGGTTTGTAATATTATGCAGATATTTAGGAAAACAAAACAAAAATAAAAAAAGAGAGAGTTGCTGTAACTAAAACTAACTGTTCGGTATTGATTTTTCGCTTAAAACCCAATTAAAATTTCTTAAAAGCCATTAAATCAGAGCAGCGGGACACAATGAAGTTGAATGAAAAGAAATTATTATAATTTGCATGTTTCGTGCAAATATTTTAGAGAAAAACATACATAAATACATATATGGATGGATGTATGTAATCAAACATGGAAAAGGTGGCACGACATACATATATACATGCACAGTTACAATGGAAAAACACACATGGCGCGGTGAAAACTCACACCATAAAGGAAACAAAAAAAAAAGGAAAAAAAAATGAAAAAAAGAAAAACAATAAAAAACGAAAGAGAGAGAAAAAATAAAAGAAAATCAACAATAATTCAACACAAAACCAAATGCATAGACAACGACATACACAAATGCAATCGAATATTAAGCTAAATTTATATGTATACATACACACATGCATATGTGTATGTGTGTAACTCAGTCTTTATGCATAAAACCACGAGTTGTTCTATAAAAGAAAAAAACAACAACAAAAAAACTGAATTGAAAAAATACTCTATTAAACCAAAATTTTATAGGGATTGTGAAAAAGAAAGAAAGAAGAAAACGTACAAAAAAAAACCGACAAAATATCAAAAAAAGAGTCTTATTGATTTAGGATGAAAGAAATGAGAGAAATAAAAAATGCAGTAACAAAAATAGTGAAAAGAAAAAAGAAAAACAACGTAAAAATTTGGCTGTGAATAAAAAATCAGAGCAATTAAGCCAAACATACAATCAGTGCTAGAAATACAGCAAAAATAACACAAAAAAAAACAAAAAAAAAGATAAAATGCAAGCGTGGCATGAGATATTTTTCGTACAGTTTCGTACACTGAACAGTGGATTTGCGAGTAGTAAGTGGGGACTTAAATATAGGTTTTCATAGAAAGGGTAGCAGCATTTCTACGAATTTCTTGCGATTTTAATATCCCAGCAGTCTACGAATATTATTATTGTTGTATCATAGGGTTACTGTAAGGAACCTAGAGCATCAAAGGCATCGTAGCTTGTAAAATTATTCGATAAAATTGTTTTATGTTGAAGGGTGGTAACTGAGGGTAAAACCAAGAATATGTGGCTGACAGGTAGGACTATGCTCCGATACGCAGCATACAATACTTTTGATGCTGTCAGTGATTTTGTTTATCTCGACTTCGCCGTTAACAGCAATAATGTTGTCAGTCTGGAGATCAAGCATGGAATCACTCTTGCCAACAGGTGCTACTATGTTCTCAGTTGGTAATTGAGTAGCAGAATCTTATACGACGAACTAATACCTTTGTTCTCCCCGTGTCTCTCTATGGCTCAGAAGCATGGACGCTATTGAGTATCGACGCAGTAGACAACGTAAGCCCTTTGGTCTAGTGTGAGTTGGTAATAATTTCCGCATCCGATCAAACAATAATTTGTATGAGCTCCTTAACGACGTGGACGTTATGCAGCGCATTAACACCGGGCGACTGCACTGGCTCGAACATGACAAGCCTTATGAGCTCGTTAATGACATGACATAATAAGATGCAGAGGCGCCTGTTAATGCAAGCCGAAATACAATAAACTGGTTGTTAATGGCCAATCAAGCAAGTAAGTATGTAAGAAGAGTACAGTGAACTTTATTCGCTAACATATTTCGTATGATTCCCGATAAAATTTAAAGGTTTCCCTGCAAATATTGTAAATACCGAGATAGCGTTCTTGGTTTTCAATATTCAACTTGAATTACAAAGGTTAAGAGGCAACAGTTTTGATTTGTATATCTTCGTTGTCTTCGTTATCTTCATTTCTATGTTTTTCTTTCTTAACGAGTTTAATATTGCCGCAGACACTGTAAAGCGGTGTAAAGCGATAGAACCACTAACATGTAAGTGAAGGCAATTTATGGACCAGTCACACAAACACATGCATGCATGCATGCATACATACATCAAATGCATGTGTAAATGTAGACGTTTGTGTAAAGCAATAGCGGTAGTACAAACGCCAATTATTGGCCACTCCAGTGTAACAACAGAAGTGGTGCCTGGTGAACACAACATGGTGAGCCATGTTACTTTCTTTTTCTATTTCACAATTTTCCTTTCCTTTTCTTTTTTTCCTTCTTTCTTGCTTGTTTTCTTTTCTTTTTTTCTATACCGCAACCTGAAACTCTTGAGATGTGTTGGAAGTTATTTTTTCTTTTTTCTTGTTTTTTTTTTGTTTTTTTTTTTTTTGTTTTTAATTTAGAATTTGACTGCAATAAAAATTAAGCAAACCATAGATCGAAACAGAGTGAGAAAGGGTAGAAACAAAAAGAACGTTTGCGAAAGAAATGCTGTTAAAAGAAATTTTAGCCAATTGCGGTTTTTACACATCGTTTGTTTGTTTGTCTGCAGATAAATTGAAAATATTTTAAATTTAATTTATTTAAGCAACCTCATATAAGGAGTGTGAGTGAGCAATGGTATTTGAACAGTTAATAGCGCTTTAAGTAGGTAATTAATGGCATGACATTAAATATTTTACAAGGATATCTTGTAGGTGGAAAAAAACCTAACAAAAGGAGAAACATGACTTTAGTATTGCAAGGAATTTTATTTATTTTTTTACTTTCAGTTGCAGTATTTCGTAAAATGAGGATATATTAAAAGATTCAATAATTGATTTTCTCCTCAGATAGAAGCAATGACTAAAAATAATACTAGAAAAAGAACTAAAACAGTAGGATCTTCTTCCTTCTTAGAGCTAATGTTCCTTTTTTGTGAGAGAAAGTTCTAGATTTAATGGGAACTGATTACATACATATAGTGAACGTCAAAAGAAACTGTACGTTAAAAAAATATACATTAATAAATTACCGTTATTTTTATTTTAAAAATGTTTCATTGCCAGTTTTAAAAATTTAAAACAAAAAAAAAAAAATTTTGCAAAAAATTTCGAAATATTGTCAATTTTTTTTGGGACACTCTCCTTAACCCTGGATAGTTACTGTTTGTCGAATCGACGAAGATCATTTACTCTTACTCTGATTACGTATTTTTTTTTACAAAGATTGTTTGTCTATTCAACGAAGAGTAACCTTACTGCACAATAATGACCATCCCATATTAAAAATATGGGTAGCCAGGGTACGTTTGCTCACAACAAGCTTTCGTTATCAACCAACATTGTTAATAAAAAAAGCGAAATTTGGCCAAACATAAAAGAATTATATGATAAACATTAAATAGGCTTCGTCGATTCAACGAACAGTAACCATTCAGGGTTAGATTGTTCGTCAATTCAACGAAGAGTAACCTTAATGTACAAAAATGAAGAGTAACCGTCCAGGGTTAAGTGGTAAAAGTTGAGTTTGGTGATTGTTAGAATTTCATCCATAGTGTATAGTTTCTTTTGACACTCACTGCATACATGTGTACTTATAATATGTTAAAGATATGGAATACCAAATGGAAAGTCGCTGAGTTTCAGACTTTTGGCAATCGTTGTGTTTATTATTATTTGTCAAGCCAATCAGTGGCGGGCATAGCATGACTTACAAATAATTGCAGCGCGTTAGAATTCTTAATGACAAAGGCGCGTTAGAAAATCAGTGTGTACATGTGCAAATCAGCTAAAGAAATAGATGAGACAGCTGCTGGGTTGAAACTAAACGAAAGTCTGCTAAAAGGATTGCAAAATTTTCCTTAGAGCAATAGTTAAACATAACATACATACATAATTAATCATTACAACTCTTCAGCCAGGATTACGATCTAGCTCCTCACACCACTTATGTCGTGTGTGGGAATTTTATACATGAGCTGCGGTATCTCCAGCTTAATGTCGACTCTGAACGACATATTTATGGGAAACTTTTCATTACAATTTTATTTACTCGCAGAATTTTTGTCAGATATTTTTGAAAGGAAGTCTACGAAGAAATATTTATTCATATTTCGTTTTAGTTAGAAATGTCTGACTTGTGGTTTGAACCTAGGCCTCACACACTACTTGCTACACTACAGCAACTTCGGAGGAATATTTACTTTTTTATATACACTTAACACTCAGGGAATTATTACTACTCATGCAGTGCTCTGTGTTGAAACTTGGAAGATATGGAAAGAAGAAAAGGGGAATTATAGTTTCATGGATATTAGATATCAGGAGAAGTGATTTACAAATGGACCAGGCGGCTGAAAAGCAAATTCCCTCTCTAATGTATACACTGAATCCACTGGCCGACCTATAACTGATGCATATGCTGCATGAAGAAGATGTTTATTACGTAAAAAAAAAAGTTACTTCAGGAGCACCGAATTTGCCTCGAACATCCCTTTAAATCAGCTATAGAATAGTGAAATGCAATTCATATTGCGCTGATAGTCCAATTGAATGATTCACTTGAGTTAGAATACTGCTGTCATTGCTGATGGACTTCATCCTGTCCTGCACATTCGAGTTGTATTCCATTTTCGGTCAAACATAAGCGGTGTATCTGGAGGAAGGTTAGATGGAATAGAAAATATTTTGCAACGTCTTAACAAACCCAGTGCTTCTTTCGTCACTTGAAATTATGAATTTTTGTGTCCAACACATCAGGACCTTATGAACCTTCTAGTTACAGATAATGTAATGGTAATATCATGCTTGTGAGTCAATAAATGATGTATAGTCTTTTGAGCTTAAAAATCATATCTAGATGAGATGAGCTGTAGATCGAATGCAATCAAGTCATTCATAATTTAACTTTTCGTTTCATGGAATTGGAATTGGTCACAGTCAAAGAAATACAAAGAATTGTTAGTTAAGATCAGTTAGGAATTAAGAAATAAAGTTATGTTACTTGAGTTCATGCGACGAATTGACATCTATGGTATGGTGGGATCCTTGAAAAAATCGAGACTAGGGACTATAGACCCCAAAGGCAATACATTTCAGTAAAAGCGATACGAGCCACAGTCTATTAAGTGTTTTGGAATTATCAAAGCTACATCTTTACTTAAACGAATCGTTGTAGAGGCGACAGAAGGTCTCCAGTAGAACGTACCTTGTGGAAACCGTAAGCCACATACTGCATGCAAGCAGTTATAGTTGGCCCTTTTGCAGGTTAGGTCAGTTAGAATTTTATACATTTTTTAGGCTTAAGATTTCGTTACTTATTGCTGGGTGAATATTAAATTGAATTTTCAATAAATATGTCTGAAAGTAATTTTTTCTTTTTTTAATTATGATGCTGTAAAGCAAACCCTGTAAGAGTCAATAAATTTGTGTCGCTCAATTAAAATTAAGTTCAATTAAAAGAATTTTTATAAAGCATATCCTTCATCTGATAGCTACGCACTTATTTACTTAATTGGTCGTTACAACCTTTCAATCAGGATTACGTCCTAGCTTCTCACACCATTTATGTTGTGTGTTAATTTTATCTATTAGTGGCGAAATCTTCTGTTTAAAGTTGACTCCAAACGACAGAGTTTTGGGGAACGTTTCGTGACAATTTTATTATCTTTTAGAGTGCCATAAAACTGCCGAGAGGAAGATGTTAAAGAAATTTTTTTATATTTCCTTTTGGTCGAGATGTCTAAGCACGGGCTCTCTAATAAGCCAAAATACTATCTACTGGACTACGGCGACATCGTTCCTATTAAATTTTATTAATTAAGTTAACCAGCTAAGCAGATTATTGATCTGCTGTAGGAAGTCTTATGCTGATAACGTTGCCTAGAACAATGCCTTCTGTGAAGGTTGCAATTTGGGCACAGGCTAGAAGAATTTGGATCATTGATTTCTACTCTTTATTAAGGGTTGACAGTGACCCATCTTTCTATGATGTTAGCTTGAAATTCTGCCCTTAGTAAAGTATCAGCGGTCAAGGCTTTTAATACATAAAATTTTTCAACTGTAATAATGGATTTGCTCGCTATATTTAAGAAGCACTTTAAGCCAGCTAATTTTGTGGTAACCTTTTTCTAATTGACTTCAACTTTTAATCAATTTTATACCCTACACGGTCCCCATTATCATTACTTTCATATCACAAATATTTTATTTCAGTTTGAAAGTTGTGTGTGATTAATAGTTCTCGCTAATCCACTAAAAAAGCGAATCGTGGATGTAATAATAATTCTTAATGATAATAAAATTTCTCTTTATTGTTAAATACACAATTGTTTGACACAAAAAATTTAATGGCAATAATTGTAGACCATCAAATCACATTATAGATCATTAAGTGCTATGCAGTACAGAAAAAAACACTAAAAATTATTATGGTACTGGTGGTGGTGATGGTGTATGAAACTATTAACTTGAAACTTTCACGTGATTTTCAATACCCGAACAAGACAGAAAAGAGAAAAAGGAAAACACGTTGAAAAAGTAAAAGTTTTTCGTTTCTTTCTATTTTTTTTTAAATAATTTTTTAATGCCACTGATGTCACCAGTCGTGGTGGCAACGGTAGTCAAAATGAATCCGGATGCACTGAATCTGAATGGGTTTTTGATTTGTGCTTAGAATAGTCCCCGTTTTTCTGTATATGTATGGTAGTGTACCACAAATACATGAACACACACACAAGCTTATGTCAATATAAATCGCAGAAACCAAATGTTTGAACTTTATGAGAATGGCTGGCATTTTTTATTCGAGTTTCGTTTTTTTTTGGCGCACAAGTCGTCAGCCTCGATGATGATGATGTTTATAATCATTGGTTTTGTTCCGTTTCGGTTTTTTCTCTACTCTTCTATTCTTTCTTTTTTTATTTAAAATTTAAAGTTACGTGCACAACTACTGTATTGAAGTTTTGCGAAACAAGCAAACTTTCGAATAGATTAAGTGCAAAGTTTTCTTTCTTTCCTTTCTTTTTCTTTCGCTTCTTGTTCTTTATTGTTTGATAAATTTTTTCTTTTTATTTTTTTTTTGTCCGCCTTTTTTCTTTTATTGTAGCCTAATGATGGAGCCACAGGACCTGCTTGCATAACATCACCGCTGGCATTGCCATCAAACTCAACAAACGGCAAAGTTAAACCGCGACAATCAATGCGGTGCATATTGGTATTTTATTGCGTTAAGTAAAGAAGGAGACGTGTTAAGTTCCTACGAGCAGGTTAGCCAAAAACTCTTTTTTTAATAAAGCAATTCTAATGAAAGGTGACTTTTAGAAAGATTTCAGGTGAATTTTATACTCAGTATTTAAGGAATAAATTTTGAGTAGATTTTTCTTATCGGAATACAAAATTAACTGACAAAGGAAACGCAACAATTTCAGAACAATTTTCTTGTTTCTTTCCGATATAAAGTCCAATCAGCAATTTTTTTAAGTTTGGAAGTAGGAAATGATACACGTTAGCTAATTCGTATGGAGAGATTTCGGATGAAACATCTGTTATTCATTGATTGATGCAACGGTTAATGTCTTAACATCGGTACTTACATACTGGAATAAATTAACACAGTAAAAGGAGAAGACTTTGCATTGATTAATTAAAAAAAGTACAAAAAAAAATATACAAGTTGAAGTCGCCTCAGTATAGTGTATAGTATGTAGTATGTTGGCTTATTAGACGTGAGGCCATTGTTCAAACACTAGGTCAGATATCTCCAACAAAATGAAATTTTAGAAAATATTTCTTCGGCGACTGCCTTTCAGCAGATTTCTGACAAAGACTCTGAGAGCAAATAAAAAATTGCCATGAGAACTTCCTTAAAAAAATCTGTTTTGGATTCTACTTTTACCGTACATCGAGCTTTTATCAAATTTCAATTTTTGAGACTGTATAAATTTAATTCAGAAAAATTTAAATGCCTTATATTTTTTAATCCGTTAGTATTGTTATCGTCATTATTTTAAATCAAATAACAAAAAAAAGAAAATTTTCAACAAGACTTAACAAATTATAAAACTTCATAATTCTAGCTTATGTATCATTTCTGATACATACGACTTTCCTAGCGATTCTTTGCTGTTGTGTATGGTGTTATATATGGTAATTGAAAAGGAAGTGTTGGATGAAACTGAAAAGGTTGAATTTTCTGTTCTTGATATGTTCCTGACATTGACTGAAGTAGTCGTAGCCTAGCATGTAGCGTGTTAGCTCATTAGACGTCAGACCCAGGTTAAACTTCAGGACTGACATTTCCAATTTACAACGCAAGGTAGTAATAGCCGATTATATCTGTGGCAATATGGAAGAGTAGCTTAAGTCGAAAATTGATGTTTTGAGATATCATCAGTTTTGTGTAATTTTTATTCTGCCTGATTTTTGCGAATAATTTATGAATTAATATATTGGTAACATGTTTACTAGAGAACAAGGATGATTATTTTAAAAAAATATTGTTGAATTCAGAAAATATTATATGTATGTATATAATATTTCTGCTGCTGAAGACCCTGAATAAGAAGAAAACAGAAGCTCGTCTTATGAACTGATGTAAGTATTGGCAGCAACAAACATGACAAAAGGTTGATTATCGCCAAAGATGGTACTACATGGAATTGAGATTCGTATGCCTTTAGTAGCTTGGGAAGGAAAAATATGACCATGACCATGAAAATATGCAGATGGCTAGCAGCTGTTTCTTGAAATATTGTAGAGTCTTTCTTACTGCTCTTCTCATATTTATCTCACGTGACAGACAAACATTGGAAAAAAGCTTTTCGTCCTATGTTTTATTTCACATACATACTGTATATTACAGATGGTAATATTTTGATGAACTATGTACGTTCGCTTTGATAATGTGCTACTCGGAAATGATGAGAAATTTACACCTATTACGCCTTTTCGAAAAATGAGCTGAAAGTCTTCCAGCTTTTAATAATCAAAATAATTTTGTCGATGGGTAACTATTTAAATTTTATTGTCATTATAAATTTTGTGGTCCACCGAAATCGAATTGGTAGTTTTAGTTTCAAGTACATTCTATGTGCGTAGCAACTACTTACAGCCGTATTTGAGGAAATCTGTATCCGGGAAACTAGAGAGGAATCAAAGAGAGAGCATTATTATTGACATAATCGATGTTCTATTGCAACGGGAAACTTTTTTACCTCACATGACGTTGACAACAAATTTTTCTAACGAAATATAAGAACGTTTTTACCATCAAGTTTCAGCCAGCCCTCAATTAAGGGCTTTACTGATGCGAGTGACAATAAGCTGACCCATCTAAACAATTGGAAACTTTTAAATCGCCAGAAAGAAAGGGTGCTGGATGTCAAAATATTACCATTTAGAAAAAATAAAACCAAGCTGACATGTAGGGTTTGATTTTTATGTAAGAAGACATGCTGCAAAGTACATCATATCAAAAATTTTGGCGTAAATTTTATAAAATTGATAATAAAATGTAATAATATAAAATAGTTTTATTAAAATGAGTTAAAACAAATCAAAATATTAATTTTTTTTAGCAAAATCTATCAACAATAGTGACAATTCTATGTACTACAGGTATGTACCAAACGTGATACATAAGCTTGAATTTTAAGTTTTTTTTAGGCTCGGTCTACGGTTAAGGGAATTAAAATAAATCAAAAAAATATAATCGGTTTTAGTTAAACTTATAACTTAATTATTACAAATTAATTTAATGTAATTATTTAATTTAATTATTTCATTCATTTCTTTAATTATATAAAATTTATACAATTATTATAAATTAATGTATGAATTTATTATAATAAATTAACCAATTAATTATTATAAATTAGTCATCATATAAATTTCCCAAAAAAAAAAATCATATTGAAATACCTGTTACGTATGAGTGATATTTAATTTCATTATACATACTACAGAATTCAATTCTATTTTATTGCATACTTTTCAGAGTAATTCTTCTGGCACCAGTAGTTTCGGTGGGTATTAGTAATAGATTTCAAATATACTTCAATATTAAGTATATGAGTGATATTGAATTCTATACTAATTCGTGTACAACAATATTATACTCGCATTATACTCGGGTGCGTATAAGTAATATATTTCCAATAGAATTCATTGTAGAGGATACTGTCGATATGAAGTTTTTTAAGGCTCGATCTATGATTAAACTGTATGTTCAGCCACTCATATATAAAATTAACACACACGACATAAGTGATGTGAGAAGCTGGATCGTAATCCTGACTGAAGGGTTGTAATGACCAGTTATGTATGTATGTTTACAATAAAGTTATCGTAGAGTGTTCGGGTAGTGGGTACAGTGCTAGACTATATGTGTAGGCTCTTCCAAGAGACACTTCCGAACTCTAACAGTTGATAACGATCATCTTATTGAAGCTACATTTGTTAAGTTAGTCGTTATTTATTCAACCCATGGCCTCTGGAGCAGTTGACAAATGACACTTATTTTCATCAAAAAATCATCTCCAGCGACGAGACCCATCTCTGGATAAACGGGTGTATTAACAATTAATATATGGAAGTTGAAACGATACCAATTCACATGAGATGCAGGAGAGTCCAAAGTATACTGAAAAGGTCCCTGCTGGGTGTTGCTTGTGGGCAGGTGATATCATCGGAGCATATTTTTTTGAAAACGGCATTAGTCGGGCCGCTATAGTTAACTTCTTTTAGCCTGAGTTGCACAATTTGAACTCCAGCTGCCTGCCACACAGATCATTCCACATTGAATATTCTGTACACGCGAATTGATTTGAACTGTCCACTAAGATCGTGCGATCTAACCCCGTTAGTTAATTTCTTGTGGGACTTAAGTCGCAGTTGGTCCTCAAACGCAACGTAACCAATAGCATGGGTCAAATTCAACCCGATTTATGCATTAGAGCCATGGGCAAAATGATATTCTAGATGCTCTTTACCCAGAGAAGACGTGCGATGCATTTGAATGATGTCATATTCCATGCATTATAGTTGCACAAGAGGTCATTCAAATAAATAAAAAAATTTCGTGACATTATATATACTTATTTAAATTTAAAGATAAGAAGCACGATAGAAGCTTATAAAATAAAAATAATCTGATAATGATAAACTGGACCATATTCTTAAGTATTCATTGAGTATCTAAGACTGGTTTTGAATACGTAATAATTTGTTTAGTTTACGCAGCTTAATTTAACTGAATTAATCTCTCGAATCTCTTCGATCTTCTTATCATCGTTAATGCTTATTTATGCATTGCATACGCAGATACATACTTATGTTTGTAATCAATGTTTCGATCATTTGCGTAATACACTCAGCTACACAGAATTAATGCCAGTGAACTCAAATACATTTTTTTCTGCTTTTCATTCTCTATGTATACCGAGTTTTATTTAAAAATTGGGATATACGCTCACATTCACCACCCACGTTAAGTCGTTTCTATAATTCACTCTTGGCATACAAATATATGGAGTAAGTCAAGTATAAATCTAAACATTCGACCTTCGTCTGACAGCATTGTGGTGTTGTAAATGCATAAATATGTATCTTAATACATATTAGAGCACATACAAACATATGTGTGTGTGTGTGTGTAAGGCATATGCATAAAATATTCTACATAAGCTCACTCATATTGTATTGCTAACGCATGTTAGAGAGTATAAACGGGCTAATAGCTCACCTGATTTAGCAGCATATTTACGATGTTAAGAAGTATTTTTATTTTCTTTTTTTTTTCTTTCGACGAATGTGTCATGCATTGTATATTGATTTCAAACTGTATAATACAGGGTATACAGCAAATTTTAAATTAAAACGGAACTTGGAATAGAATATCCTATAAAATGTTACCATTTCGCTATACAGTGATTTAAGGTGGCCTAATTTGGAAAATAAAAACAAACGTTTTTTGAAAAAGTATTCTGTCCACTGGACACCCTAATTCTTATGAACTTTTAAATCCATGAGTCATACATATATCGTGACTCATACGTTGTGATACCATTTCTATCCATTTCATCATTATCCAGTTGATTATGGAATATCTAGTCTTTTCAGTTAACTAGCGATTTTGAGCAGTATTTCTCTCTTCTTAAATGCATATTTGGAATTAATATTCGTTTTTATTGTGTTCTTTGTACTCTACTCTCGTCTTTGCCAGTTGTTGATATGGTGCAATTTCGGTGCATGTGCCTGCATATTTGTTACCAAAAGTCTTTTGTAAAAATCAATACTTAGTAGTGTATTGGATTATTAAACGTGAGGCCACGTTTCAAACCCTGTCCTAGACATCTCCAACAAAACGAAATGCGAAAAAATATTTTTTTGGCAACTGCCTCTTAGCAGCCTTCTGACAAAAACTCTGAGTGTAAAATAAAGCAGCCATGCAAATCCTGTCGTTCGGAGTCGACTTTAAACTGTAGGTCACGGCATTCATATATAAAATTAACACACACAGAAGTTAGATTGTAATCCGGACTTAAACTTTGTAATGACTAATTATGTATGTACTGAGTTGGATCAGCACCATGTCAAAGGGACATTAATACACCACATTCTAAAACCTTATCCAAATATCGTATCGTGTTTCACTGAAATCGGCGTATGAGTTGTCGTTCATCCTCAACGTGCTTCTCCATGGCGCAGGAGCATAGACGCTCTTATGTATCAATACTCGCTTGGGAATTTGCTGCTTGGATTAGCAGAAGTCCTGTAGAGGACGATCTTATCTATGTTGGAAGGGCTAAATCACAAAAATCCTATCAACGATTGGTATGACCAACTGAGGGGGAGGCGCAAGAGGCAGAGGCGCCCAGAAGGATGTAATAATGGCCAATCAAGCTATTAGTATGCAAGAAGGTTGGGCAAATCATTTTACATACAAGGTTCCTATTCATACATACATAATTGGTCGTTACAACCCTTCAGTCAGGATTACGACATAGTTTCTCACACCACTCATGTTGTGTGTGTTAATTTTATACATCAGTGGCGGGACATACAGTTTAAAGTCTACTCAGAACGATTCTTGAATAACTTTTCATGGCAATTTTTTATTAAATCTCAGAGTTTTTGCCAGAAATCTGCTGAGAGGAAGTCGCAGAAGAAATAGTTTTTCATATTTCGTTTTGTTGGATATGTCTGACCTGGGGTTTGAACCCTGGCCTCACGTCTAATAACACAACACAATACCTACTAGACTACGACGACTTCAAAGTTCCTATTAAACAGTTTAAAGTTGACTCCGAGCGAGAGGTTTTTAACAAGCTTTTCATAGCGCAGACTCGCGTCTGAACACACTATCTACGGTTGACTTCAAATTTATTTCAATTGAATTCTCATATAAGGTGTTAAATATTTCGAATGGCGACTACAGCCTTTCTTTCTTTTTTCTCATAATTTCTGCTTTTTTCTATATGCCAGCGATTTTACTTCTATTTATGTTTGTTGTTGCATATAAATCAGCAATTTTTCATGCTTCAGTACAAATATTAATACAAACGATATTTTTGCTGGTGTGAGTAACTGGGGTAACTTTTTTCAGGCACTTAGTCTACTGCAATGCTTTGTTTTTAATGGAAACAAAGGCAACAAATAAATGCAGATGTTGAAATTGTTTTTCTTGTTGTCTAGGATGATTGTCCTGCTTTAAGCATTTCAAAGTGTATTTAAAAGATTTTCCATATTTTACATGACCAGTTTAATACGATGCGATCAATTGGTTTTTTTGATTAAATAAGGCATGGACGGGCCAAGAATGCATCATAATGTACAAGTTGACAACTATAAGTCTAAAAATTTAAACAGTCGTTTACAAGAGTAATAACTTCAGTTTGCAGGTTGACATACATAACAAATTGATCCTACAACCCTTCAGTCTGGATTAGGGCCTAGTTTCTCACATAAGTTATGTTATGTGTGTTAATTGTATACACTATTGGAGGGGCCTACAAATTAAAGTCGATTTCGAACAGATTTTTTTTTTGAGAAACTTTTCAGTTTCCACAAATCTGCCGCGAGGCTGTCGCCGAAGAAATATTCTTTCGTATTTCATTTTGTTGGAGATATCTGACCTGGGGTTTGAACTGTAGCCTCACGTCTAATAAGCCAACACTCTACCTGCTAAACTACAGTGACTTTGTATATTAAAGCAAACGGAATATTCCCTAATATATATAGATCTTGTATTAGCTTTAGCAAGCTGTTTGAAAGCAGACATCTCTCTCCATAAACTTAAAAGACGCTGTTCAAGACTCTTCTACCACTCTCGTTGTTATATGGATACTTGAGTAGGCAGATGAATTTGTGCTTGGAGCCTTCTAGAGAATCATTACTGGTAAATAATTATTACACCAAGTGAACTCATGAACTGACTCTATAAGTTTTATGTCGACATCTTTTTTTATTCAGGGTAAATACCATGGGGTTATATGTACTTATATCCTTACTTAATTGGCCATAATTCATTCACATAATTCACCTTACCACAACCTTACAGTCGCCTCTGCTTATTGCACGTCTTCGCCAGTTGGTTAAACCAATCGAAGACGAGGTTTCTTAAATTTGGTCTTTCCAATATAGACAAGGTCGTCCTCTTCGCGGACTGCCGCAAATCAGCATCAAACCCCTTCTTCTAACCAAAAGATGTGGCTGAGTCAGCTTCTGAATGTTAATACACTGCACAACGTTCATGACGTTGAGGAGTTCATACACCTGATTATTAGATCGGTTGAGGAAATCATAGTCGTCTCGCATTGGACCGAAGTTCTTACGTAAGACTTTTCTCTCGAATATTCTCAAGGCTGCTGGATCGGCGCTTGATAGTATCCATGATTCTGCGCCTTAAAGCAGCATGGAGAAGATAAGCGTTTTGTAGAATATAAGTTTCGTTTTCATTTACTTAATTGCCTATTGTTATCAGGATCTCCAGACTGAGATTATATTTGCTGGTAACGGTGGCGTCAAGATTAATGAATTCATTGAGAACATTGAAAGCATAGTTATCGGCCATGATCTGCATTTATCAGAAAAAATGATGAAAGATTTATCATTTATCAAATGAGATGCCATGCTTTATACTATACTCCAAGCAAAACCGATTTACTTAAGGAAAGGTTTTGAAATTATTATTCCTTTTATAAAAGCTTCTGGAATGAAAATTCTGTTAAAAGTTTTTAAACACCCCATACAAGAAGCTTTTTATACGCAACGGCTTTATTAGTTTGAAGTCCTGTAAATTTATCACACAATTCTTCTCAATATCCGGAAAGAAATTGTGATTTCTAAGAATTTGAAAAAAAAATTGTATGAATTCTGAAATAATTCCAATAATTATTAATAACAATGATCACGATTAATCGCTGCTAAAAGGAACATTGTTTTTATTTTGTTTTGTTTGTTTTTTTATTTTCATTTAATTTAAAATTAATTAAATTGTTTTATAACAATTTTATGGCGGTTTTTAGTGCGGCCAATTCAATTGCTCTAATTAAACTTTTTTGCACCCACAGCAGCGCATACATTTTCCACGGAATATTTTGTAACTTTTTAATGATGTATTCAACACAAAAGTTAATTAAATGCCACATAAAAATAAAAATTAAAAAATTGTAAAATAACAACGTTACGGCCTTTTCCTGCCTGATAGAGAGAGAGAGGGAAAGTTTTTAAAACAGTAATCAACACATAAAAAAAATATTTAAAAAGTTAAATTGTTATTGAAATTTATTTAAACGACTCTACTGTACTATGCTATGTATGCATTAATAGATAAACATCAATAAAAAATATAAAAATTGTTTTATAAAACAAAATAAATTAAATGTAAATACATACATACATATGTATGTGTATGTTCATATATAGCTGCAGGTTAAGGCTTATTTAAGCGTTAAAAATATTACAGTCAAAGCGTTTTTTAATTTACTTCCTAATGAAGTATACACTTGACTCACTCACTCACTCACTCACTCGCTAACAGCAAGTGTCCAATGCGGATTTTGATATGCGATAATCGTAAAAATTTCTGCTCAAAAGAAAACATTTAAAGGCAATAAAAAAAGTTTATATTGGTATTTAAAAATGTTTATGGCAATTTCTAGCTATAAACGGCAATGCTATTAAATTGTTTAAAGAAATTGAAATTCTTTAAAGGAATCTCAATGGCAATTAAAAAGAAAAAAAATTCATATCATGCCACATATTTAGCGGCAAGGGCTCATTGCAGTTTAAACCCAAAACATAAGCGAGGCACAAGTCAGAAAATTTAAAAGTGCCAAAACACAAAATAAAATCGGATTACTAAGCAACAAGATAGCAAGATGGTAGTCTTGAAAGTACAACTTGGAACAACAGCAACAAAATATCCTCTGAAGGAACGATGTAATCGATAACAGATTGAACTTTAAATGGCATACCAAATAATCGTGATAAAAAGCGAGTAGTAAAGTCGTTTGGTAGAATGAAGCATAATATAGGTAGTCTAAGGCGAAGTCAAAGAATACTGTTCTTACAAATTACAAATATCCTCCATTCGGAATTAATGTTCATTGAAAAAGTGCATGACGTTTGTTTTCCAAAGAAGCTTCTTTTTTTGTTTCGGGCCGGAGGTGGGAATCTTCGAAAGACACTTTTGATTCAACAAAAGAGTGTACGTTTCGACATCACTGGTGCCTACGTACTAAACCCACCCAATATATTCTTCAAACCACTCTACCCCCGCGGCACTGCCGTAAGATATTACTTCACGGAGAACTGGTTAGCTCTAAAGCTTTATCGCACTAAATCAAATTTCTCCCTTGTTCCTCCAACCTTCGGAGTTCCAGCATAACTTCAGTCATTCTTTGGCTATATTGGCTTCATGGAATCCTTTCAATGCCTTTTCCATAAGCCGATTTGGTTCCAAAGAAGCTGTCTACAAATTTATGGTGAATATGGCATCTTTAGGCATTATGTGTTCTGGTTGACATAATCACAATAGGTAAGGTGTCGGAAGAACAAAAGGAAGGGAGACAATTCCGCTGATAGGAACATTGTGAGATATGCGAGGTGTATTTATATAGCTTACGAGTAGAACCTGCTGATTTTCCAAATAAGTGCCTAAAAATACATACATACATAATTGGCCATTACAACCCTTCAATCAGGGTTACGGCCTAGCTTCTCACACCACTCAATTTGTGTGTGTTAATATTATACATGTGTGGCCGGATCTACAGTTTAAAGTCGACTCCGAATGACAGATTTTTGAGAAACATTTCATGGCAATTTTTTTTGCTCTCAGAGTTTTTGCCAGAAATCTGCTGAGCGAGGAAGTCGCCGAAGAAATATATTTTCATATTTTTGTGTTGATGTCTGACCTGGGGTTTACACTGTGGCCTTACGTCTAATAACCCAACACACTACCTTCTATACTACGGCGACTTCAATGCCTAAAACAAAATGAAAACTTGGTGCAGGTAGGGTTGGTGAAGGATCTGAAGAGGAGCCCAAGAACATAATTTCAATGTTAGTGAATGGCAGATCCGACTAATAGTGGTTCACTCTGTAGAAGTCCGACATTTTCCATCACCAAGAAGTATTTGATCTCCCACTTTTTAAATTTACTTGCTTTAGACAAATCTGTGGGACTGGACTACAGATTAACACTTACAAAAGAAGCATTGCTAACATTATCCTTCTAAGTCCTTACGAAATTTATAACTCTTCGCGATTTTAAATACGATACAGTTAAGGCTGCTAATGAAACGAATTAAATCAAATTTGTTGCAACAAATATTTGGAAGATATCGCCACCCTTTTTTAACTTGAGATTAAATTCCTATAGAAGAACGTAAGAAGAGTTGATTTGAATTAGGATGAAGTTATATTATGTGATTCCTTTTCTTAAAAGAAGGTATAAGAAAACTTTTTGAAGAAATATCATGTTTATGATATTGTCACGGAAATGGAAACATCGTTTAACGTCAACATAATTAACAAAAGCTACACTACAAATATAACGAACTTGTTACAAGTAAACCAACAACATCGATAACAACAACCACAACAACGCAACAACAAGCAATGTGAACAAAATACATAAACAACAATGAAGTCGCAATAGAATTCTCGAGAAGGCGAAAACACAAACACTCTACTTCAAGAATCTTCATCAGATTGATTACGTGCTCATATAAAAAGGCAAGACCAAGCAGGCAACGAGCAGTAAGAATTCAGTCAATCTTGTGTGAAGACGCATTGCGTGTGAAGAAAATAGTCGTGGTTTGAAAATCACCGTTGAAAAAATCTGCTTTGTAAGCAAAGCGAATAAACAAATTGTTATTGTATCGTCAAGTTGTATACGGTGGCACACAAAAGTAGTACGAACAATAAAGAGTTTAATTGAAGCTAAACACATATTGGTTTTTATTTTTGTTTGCAATCAACGAACTTATATTCTAAACGTTTTTAAAAAAGGTAAAAACATAACAATATGTACACATTTATTGCTTTGTTGGAAATTGTTGGTTATTCCAGAGAATATGCTTTTTAAACTAAAGTCCCTTAAGAAATGAATTGAGTTTTCTGTTAGGAAACCATACAGGAGTTGTGTTTGATGTACACCTAAGATTTCTTTTTTTTCCCCAAATTACCTGAAACCATTTCCTTTCAATAGAAAAAGAGTACCAGTGAATATAAAATTACACTTGAACTCGTACGACTGCGATGAGCGTACAAATATATGGATTTACAGTTCCAAACATTTATTTTGTGCCGAAAAAAAGAACATCAACTTCCTCGCTATGTGCTACAATACAAAAGATAAGAAGCATTGACTTTTGCCCTCAAGTCAGAGAGCAAGAACGAAGTTTTTTTAGATGGCCTTTGTTCGACTCAAAAAAAAATTGGAATAAATGAAGGAAACAAATGTTGCCTTTCTGAAAATACTATCTTTTGAGGTTTTGTAAGTTTTCGTTGGGTTTTTTTTATCATGCTGACGACAGACATGTCGCATATCGACAGGCATCCATTTATTCTTTAAGATTTACTGCATTCCTATACGAGTAAGGTTTGCAGCAAAGCACTCGTAGGAATATTTTTTGAAGTAAAGCGGAATTCTTTTCAATTTCCTTTAAATTTATATTTGTTAGCCTTTGGTTGTTTGTTGTAGAATTTATTTATTTATTTGTTGTTGTATTTGTTTTTTTACATTTTCTTTCAATGGTACCAAGTTTTATTTATTGTTTGAACTTCAGCAAAAGTACCCAAATAAATTTTATTCCTACTTTTTCAACTAATGGAGAAAATAGCAGCAAATCTATAAAAAAGTTCCTTTGGAAAAAGCAAATGAAAAGTTTTCTTTTTCTTTCTTACACATACACACTCACAGAGCAAGGAAAATAAAAATAAAAATATGGAAAAACATGAAAAGAGTTAAAAGTCTGGTTTGGTGATGGTGTTGGCGGTGGAAAGTGAAATGCGGAAAAAGGAAATGGAAATGGTATAAACGTAAGTTTTTTAAAATTTTTTTTGAAGGTGCTAAATGGCATCATTAAATTCTCAACCCGTTTTCTTTATGATTTTAGAAACCTAAAATGCCAAAACTTTATATTGAATTGTTTAACACGAGACTTTGCTGTTAGAGAAAACTGTTTCTTATTTCTTAATATTTCTTTCATTTTTCCTCTCTGCTTTTAGTTCTACAACAATAATATCAAGCATGAAAACAAAAACTTCTTCGCAAAGCAAATAAAAAAGAAAGTAAAAGAGAAATGAAAACTTTCAAACGTTTCTGTTGGCTGTTGTTCTTTTGAAAGTTAAAACTAACAATTCATGTTTTCGGCAAGTTTATCGTACTTTTATACGCGTACTTCAACTAGAAAAAAAAAAAAGAAATAAGTCATGAAAATCTTTTATTTTTTTTAAATTTGGTCAAGTCAAAATTTTATATACACTTTCAAAAACAATATAAAATAACGATTAATATGATGGACCCCTTTTTTTAGGCGGAATGGTGAGAGCTTCAATATGTTAATGTATTGTATGAGAGTTTTATATTCTCAAATGGGCTGTCAATTAATGGTGATCTTTTCTAAGCTAAAATCGCAGCCAGAATACCAGATATTCTCTTTTAGATAATTTACAATAGAAGTCTGCCTACTGTCTGCCTAAACTTTAACTGCAGGAATTCCCATAAGCTTTAGATGGCCTTGCACTGCAGTACTGCATAATGCAAATGAATTGCAAGACATTTTTTTAAGAAAACCATTCCTTACATACATACATACATACGTACATAGTTGGTCATTACAGCCCTTCCGTCAGGATTACAACCTAGTTTCTCACAACAGTTACTCTAATACTTCCACAAAAACTTAATAACCTTACGCCAGGTAATGAATTCAGTTTTAGTCTACAGCGTCATAGAAAATTACTGCGAAGGTATGTTTTATTATGATTAAGGAAACTGATACTATAATAAGAAGTCTTAGCAAACTTATTTACTACACATACATACATACATAATTGGCCATTACAACCCTTCAGTCAGGATTACGGCCTAGCTTCTCACACCACTTATGTTGTGTGCGTTTATTTTATACATGAATGGCGGGCCATACGGTATAAAGTAGACTGCAAACAACAGATTTTTGAGAAACTTTGCATGGCAATTTTATTTTTACACTCAGAGTTTTTGCCAGAAATTTGCTGAGAAGTCGCCGGAGAAACATTTGTTCAAATTTTATTTTATTTAAGATACCTGACCAAAGGTTTGAATCGTAGCCTCACGTCTAATAAGACAACATACAACCTGTTAACTATGGCGACTACCATTCCTTAGTTTTACGCAAATTTGTATATCAGAAAATCTATGTCCTCTTAGGGAAAACAGAGATTAATTCCAGAATGAAGTCACCGTAGTCTAGTAGGTTAGGTTAGGTTAAAGGATGTGTACTTGTCAATTAACACAAGTACAGTACCCGGAGTTCGAATTGACCCATTGTACAACGTCCTAGTTTCTCACGACACTTATGTTGTGTGCGTTAATTTTAACATGAGTGGCGGGCCATACAGTTTAAAGCCGACTGCGAACAACAGATTTTTGAGAAACTTTCATGGCAATTTTATTTACTCTCAGAGTCTTTGCTCGAAATCTGCTGGAAGGAAGTCGCCGAAGAAACAGTTTTTGTATTTTGTCTTGATGTCTGGCCTGGGGATCGAAGCCTGGCTTTACGTCTAATAAGCCAACACACTACCTGTTAGACTACGGCGACTTCAGTCTACGGCGTTTAGTATAATAGGTAGTGTATCGGCTTGTAAGACGTGAGGCCACCGTTCAAATCCCAAGTCAGATTACGACAACTACTCTTCCTCCGAAATTATCGCAAGACACAATTACGATCGTGGTTTTACGAATTCTAAAAATTTAAGCACTTTAGTCGTCCTCGTGATAATTTAGCCGGCGAGATCTTCAACTCTCTGCTGCCAAAAAGAGTAATATTTTAAAAAAATAAACGAAGATCATGCTGCGTCACCGTCATCCAAATAATCCATCGAGGAAGTTCTTTAACCATATACCACTAAAGACAGTAACATTAACAATAAATACCCGAAGATCATGCCGCGTCAACCCTTTCAAAAATGAGCATTCAATGAGCAAAACTCCTGATCAGTTTGCGCTGTACATAAACCATTACTCTTTCTTAGGCCACGAGAGATGTGACACTTTTAAACAATAATCACGAAGAACTTGAATAATGAAAATAAAACAAAAAAAAATTTAAAAAAGTAACGGACTACCGGCACACGGTATTTCAAGTGATTAATTACTTATTGGCCAAAACGAATGCATTATATGCCTTCCACATAATGATGTGGTGTTAAGTATCCAGGGATAGAAAAGGCTTCTGTGCAAAAACTGTTTCAGAAGTCGTCATAGTCTAGTATGTAGTGTGTTGGTTATTAGGTGTGAAGCCACGATTTAAACCCCTGTTCAGACATCTGGAATAAAAGGAAATATGCAGCAGATTTCTGGAAAAATTTCTGAAAGTAAATGAAATTGCAATGGAAATTTTCTTAAAAATCTAGCGTTCGGAGTCGACTTTAAACTGTAGGGCCCGCCATATATGCTAACAATTATTGCACCCAACACATAAGTGGTCTGAGAAGCTGGGTCGTAATCCTGGTTTTAAACCTTTTGTGACGATTTGGACCATGTGGTATATAAAAATATTTTTGGGATCTATTATACACAATTAAGGCTACACTTACCTAAGATTTGAACGCTACTGCTACTCACCACATCTATTCTTTAACTTAAGATTTGCTGATCCGATTTTCATTTTGTTTTTATCAACGATTTTTAATTTTTATTTCAACTTCACTAATTATATGGTGACTTTGATTGTAAGAAATGGAATCTAAACTTCAGATTTATGGTCTCTTTAAAGTACTCGAACTAAGCCCAGATTTATGAAAAGTGGTTTCCGGAATAAATAAAAAATTATTCCTTTGACGTTGTCTGCTCTTTAAATGCACAAAAATGGTAGAAACAAAAACAATATTCGCATTCATGTGATGACAAGAAAATTTTGGAAAAAAAGAAACACGTTGCAGTTCCACATGTTTAATGACTTATCGGAAACGGATATCCCCCAAAAAGCAGACAAAGCTATAACTTTGACAAATCTGTGATATTTCCAACTAAAATTTATCTCTCTGGCTGACTAGTAATGCTCATTGGCAATTTACCTACAGATTCCATGTTACGGGGATGAAAGTAAAAATTCTGAATTTTTTGGACAAAAATAAAAAAGGATTTGAGTATTTTCTCCTTGTTTTTTTTTTTGTATGGCATTATGCTAGAAAAGTCCAAAATATTGTAAACGTGGCGCAACGTGGTCATTGTTGTTTGGCATGTTTGATGGCCATATCCTGGGTGAAATATGTACCGGCATATAGTGTAGAACGCATACATAAACAATTGTCTCTGCAAATTCTTTTCTTAAGAAACGAATGAAAAATAAATAAAAGAGAATAAAAAAGTAGCCAAAAAATAAAAGAAGAAGAAAAGTTTGTATATTTTGTGGAAAAAAAGAAGAAGAAAAAATTTCAAGAACGAAAGGAACCCTAACAGGAAGAGAGGCTGCACTCCAAGTGTCACTGCGGATATCCGGTAAAAGTTTAAAGTGTATGTCCTTTTCGTTAGTCTTACTGAACCTCAAAAACTATTTATTATTACCAACAAATACATACACACACGGACAAACCACTCGTTACAACATTGTCCGACAATCTGATGAAACCTTTTGTACTTTCTGTCTCTCATGCTGTCTGTACTGTATGTACAATGTAGGCAATGTAAGCACGTACATATGTTTGTGTGCTTCTAGTGTAGACCTTTTGGGACATAACTATTTGTTGCACTATTTTCACAACAATTTTTCGTTTATATAACAAAAGGGCCACATAGAATTGCAAAAAAGAGAGCAAGGAACGTATTTCCTGCAAAAAAAAAGAGAAGAACTGCTACCAAGTCTGGTGTTAAACAATCTCTAGTCAATGTCAGTCAGCAGTGGTAAGTCTGTATGCCTATTTCTGTTTGACTGCCATTACACTGGATGGCTTTGAAATTAGACTCTCATAAAATTTACAGGAAAATGTTGTCATTTCTTGTGTTCATTTCAATTTTTTGCTTCTTTTTTTATATTTCGAGTACTGTTTTCAAAACAACATTTTGTTTTGTTTTTTCTTATGTTTTGAAGTAATTTTCTTAGTTTTTATGATTTTCTGATTGTATGTTAAAAAAAAAAAACCAGAACTACTATTAAACAAACATGCACAGGAGACCGGAACTTTTCCAAGTAGCTTGTATTTATTTTAACTCAACGGGAAAAAACGAAAAAAATAAAACTGAGTAATAAAGACAAATTTTCATGCATTTTTATGCATTAAGAAAATCGTAACGTTTCTTTACAATTTGCTTTAAAATTTTCCATGTTAACAAGTTGCTGCTAAAATTTGAGCCAATAAACACTATTTTTTACCACAGAATGTGGCCACCTTGTTGCTTTTATAAGCCACACAAATTTTCAACAAATTTTTTTTTCAAAATTTTTTTTCTTTCGTTTTGTTAATGCATGTTGTGTTGTGCATTTCTCAACAATTGGTGTTGTTACTTGACAATTCATTCTAATTTGAAATATTGTTTTCGGTATTGTATGACTGTTTGCAGTAATATAAGGGGTATTCTATGCAAAAAGGCTATGGAACATATGCTGGCATAGAAAGTTCTCAAAAATCCCAAATCTTCTAAAACTCAGACAAAAACGAATGATATGGTTCAGTAGTCGCGTAGTAGGGGCCACGGTTCAACCCTCAGGCCAGACATCTCCATAAGAATGAAAAATATTTCTTCTGAAACTGCCTCACAGCATATTTTTGGCAAAAACTTTGAGAGCCATGTTATGAGAAGTTTACTCAAAAATCTGTCATTCGGAATCGACTTTAAACTGTAGGTCCCACCACTTGTGGATAAAATTAACACACACAACATAAGTGTTGTGCGAAGCTGGGTCGTAATCATGACTGAAGAGTTGTGCTGACCAATTATGTATGTATTGTTCAGAAAGCTTTGTCATTTCACCATAAATAGACAAAGAAACGAATAACGCGCACAATTATTGAATTTTATTAATTCCAGCACTAGATATCGTAGAAAAGGCAAAAAAAAAGTTTTTAAAATATTTTTTCTAAAATCTAACCGTGAGATAATGTTTTGTAAAGAAGTGTTTGATTAAAAAAACCCCAAATTTTTTTTAACAAAAAATAATACCATGCCTTAGAAAAATCTATTGAAGTCTCGTAAATATTGTAGAATGAAAATTTTCATGTAACTCAGTTGCAAATTCCACGTAGGTCAAGTTTACCCATTGCACAGAGCGCCCTTTAAGTGAGCATATAAAGGAGGGGATAGGAGAAAAGGATATAAAGTGGGGAAGGGAATTTTAGTTACTATCAGAGTTTTTACCAGAAATCTGCTGAGAGGAAGATAGGTCAGGTTAGGACGAAGTGGTAGTTTTGAATACCAAAGTACACTTGAGCACGCAAATCTGACGGTTGTGGCGCCGCAGGTAAGCGCAGTCCCTGTACTGACCAAATTCCACAAAACCCATCAAAGAAGTTGGTCAGCTTAGGGGCTACACAATGCTAAGAAGAAATCGCCGAAGAAATATGTTTTTCATATATCGTTTTGTTCGATTTGTTTGACCTGTGGTGTGAATCGTGGCCTCACATCTCCTAAGACGACACACGGCCAACTTCATTACGACAACTTCATCTTATTAATAACAAAAAAAAAAAAAATATTTATACTGCAGATATAGCTCACTTTCTCTAGTTTTGTTGAAACCGTTCAAATTTCGTCATGTGATGGTGGGTCGGCAGTCAAGTGAAAATGTTAAATTCGTTGTATTCCCTGGACGTACTAAAGAATTTTCCCCATGGGTTAAGCTGTCTCTACTAAAATGAATGTGTCTGACGGTCCCGTAGTGAATTGCTCCTGTAGTGTGAGCTCTTCAGCTGTGAAGCTTCTGCATAGCAGCATGGACGTTGCTGATATCTAAAACGGTTTTAGTGACAATGTCGAAATAGTTATGTCGGTCTCTGCAGACAGTTTGTGAAACTCCAATTAGTTTTGCGTTTAATGCTTATAATTTATACTCCTGGAATAACTCAGGTATTATCCTTTAATAACCGATGGAACGTAAGGACTACCTGTACAGGAATTAAAATTTTAAATATGCATTCATTCGTTATCTATCATGGCAAGTGTGTCAGCTATATTATTATCTGAAATAGCTTATTAGATGAGCTTTTTAAATCGTTTCAATTGACAAACCCGAAAGAAAAAATCGAAATATTTTTAATTTCAGTATGAAACTCCCTTTCTAGACATCAATATGCATTAAATGCTGCTTCGTCTATAGGTTTGTGTAGGTGCTTGTTTAAATCCGTTGGTTACAGTTCTATAACTATTTTTAACCAAAAACAAAAAAAAAAAAAAAATAAACCAATAGAAACCAGAAACGAAAAACATAAGAAAATTAAAAAAAAAGAAAAAAATACAGGAAAAAAATGACTGCAATTGTTGAATTGCATTTGCACGCGATCTTTCTGCTGATTGTGTTCAAATTGCATTTTATTTGGGGTTTTTATTGCACAATTTCTGGTTTTAGTTTCTGGTTTTTTAAATTTTTCTGGTTTTCATTGCTTTAAAATTTATTCAAGAACAAATTGTATTGTTCATGTTCTTTGGTACTTTTCGCCCCCAAACAATTGCAGTGGAATTACATTAAATGATTAGAGGCTCCTTGTTTTTTTGTTTTTGTTTTCATAGTTTTTTGTTTTGTATTTAATTCGTTAGTTTTCTGTTTCTTTTTCTTTAAATACAATTGCTAATATTTACAATATTTATGAGCGTAATTATACCCTACTTGTACTATGGGGTAGAGTGCGTTTTAGCTGAAGTTTGTAACATATTCAAATGAAGTAAGAAATATTTAAGGATTAGGTTGGAATTTATACTACTCCAATCAAAGTTGAGTACAAACAGAATACAACAATTATGCAGTTTTGTCCGCATTGTGGCAGGCTGTTTCACCATACCCAGTTGAAAATTAGGGGACTGTGATTAAATAATTTTTTTTCTGTTCTCTAAACGAATGTCGAATGAAGGCATCTCCCTCACCGTACATTTAATCTTTTGCTTTGTTTAATTGGTGTATTTTAACGGGAAGTGACCATTGTATGGTAGATACTGTGTTGATTTATTAGACGCTAACCAGTGGTCAGTCATCAAAACGAAATATGTAAATAAAATATTTCTTCGGCGACTTCTTCTCAGCAGATTTCTGGCAAAAACTCTGAGAGTAATAAACGTGCCATGAAGAAGTCTACGTGAAACTGTAGATCCCACCAGTCACGTATAAAATTAACGCACACAATATGAGTGTTGTGAGAAGCTAGGCCGTAATCCTGACTGAAGGGTTGTAATGGCCAATTATATATGTATGTATCCAGTGGTTCAAACTCCAACTTCACACATCTCGAATAAAATGAAATATTAAAAAAAAACTATTTCTCAGTGACTTCTCCTAAGCAGATTTATTGCAAAAACTCTGAGAGTAAATATAATTGCCATGAACATTTTTTCAAATAACCTATCGTTCGCAGCCAACTTTAAACTTTCGCAACTCACAGATAAAATTAATAAGAATAACGTGTGTGGTGTAAGAAGCTAGGTAGTAATCCTGACTAAACATTTGTAATATGTGTGTAGGTGTGTTAAAGAAGAAAAGGCCAACCAAGGATCGCATGCCTATCGGCATGTACCTAAGCCATAATGTCAGCTTTTTGTGCACTCTTCTATCACCTTGCTTCATATAGGAAATCTGTATCTCGTTTATGAGACGAGTTATCTTTGAGGCGACTTATGTCTGAGACGCGTTATGTCTGGTGTATTATCATCTCTAAAATTTTGGGATCTCAGGCTTATGAAAGCTGTGCAATGACGCAAAAAGTGTTCCATCATTCCGATATTTTCACTGTATGCCTGGGTCATTATAGCCCTTCAGTAAAGGTTACTATCTAGCTTCTCACACCACTTAATTTATACATTAATTTTATACATGAGTGGCGGAACTTACATTTTAAAATCGATTCCAAACGACAGATTTTTGAGAAACTTTTTCATGGCAATTTTATTTACTCTTACAGTCACCGAAGAAATATATTTTCTTATTTCGTTTTGTTGGATATCTTTGAGCTGTGGTTTGATCCATGGCTTCACGGCTAATAAGCCAACGCACTACCGAATAAACTACGTTGGTAAGCCTATCAATATGCCTTCAATATTTCGATATGTTGCTTTGAATATTGTGATGAGAAACTGTGCTTCTTGATGCCTTCATCATAAATAATGGAGACGCTTGACAGTGTTGAATAACTTACCATCAATAAATTAACTCCATAATTCGCAAGAGCTATTGTTGAGGAGTTATTATTAAAGGATTTGAATCGAACTATAGTAAAACCACTTACTTCTCTGTCCTAAATTCACATTGGCGTTGGATTTTCTCATAAATGTAAAGGACAAAGACAAAGAAGACTGTTACGAACCTATACTACACTATTCATTTGACTTTAAAACGTAGATACCAACAAAATAAATATCGTGCGAAACGTTTGGTTAAACGATTTTCATAACTGACATCATTGAGTAGGGTATTATATAGTTCGACTAACGCATTTCTCAAACGACTTCCATATATTCTTACTTTTGAATATAATTTCCACAGGTCAACAGGTTATTTTATTCCCTTTTTTCTGTGTAGTTTTCCGCAATTTCTACATTTACTGTAAAGTTTTAAACATTTCCTATGAAAATGATTTTGGTTTCCACTGAAAATGTAAGTTTTATATGGAAAGCAATTATTGTGCGATTTACTGTAAACTAAGCGCTAATTTCGAAATAATTATTGCTTGGAATTGTATTTGTTACAGTTAATAATGGCATTAGAATTTTATAAGAAGGTTTTCAGTGTTTTCCTGAAATATTATTTCTGAACTGCTCACATCGTATTAAAATATTATGTGAAGCGAAATAAAGCATAAATATTTGGAAATTTATTTTATGAGTACTTTAAGGTATGGGTATAGCTAAGGTTCACCTGTGTTTTTTAAGGAAAATGGAAAATATTTATTATTTGTTGTCAACGAACAGCTTGTCTATTTACTTGAAAATAATAACAATTTTGTAATACACTTCCGGCTAATGTATGCTTCAATTCATAATATCATTAGTTTAATAAATAAAACAACAAAATTCCTTATTTCCTGTTGTTATCCATTATATATACGAAATTAAAAAAATACTACGCATACATACATAGCTGTGTTACATGTAATTGAAACGAAACACCTTTTGGCATATTTTTTTACTTTGAAGATAATAAATTGGTACTTAAAACACGTCATCATTTTGAGAGCAAATGTTGTTTAAAAATTAAAATCAAAAGTGTTAAAATTAATTGAAATAAAATGGCAAATATATAACCTTGGGCCTACTTCCGAATGACCTCTTCTTCAGGGGTGTGGCGGGCAAAATAGGCAAGCGTTTCTGGGCGACAGGACATGATTCGAATATTGGCCACGCAAAGATTCTAAAGGAATTTGGTCGATTAACGGCCTTGGATACGGGCAGAACGGCGCGTCAAATCTAGCCAAGGCTAGATAATGGTCGCACGATGGGTCTGCTTACACTTCAAAGAAGCACGCTCAGTGTGGTTGTCGGGGTCATTACGTTGAACTGCATTATGGGCACGCATGCAAGGCGCATTGATCTTGGACGCCTTGCTAATGATCTCTGCGGAAGCTGCAGAGATAAGGAAGAGAAGGAAGGCACTTTGTTAAAGAAGAAAAAGTACTTAAATGCTTACTGTATGAATAATATAGAAGAACTGTCACGGATTAACATTGGCAGTTTAAGTCATCAGGCGTTTCAACTGGTTTCGAGACCAGGGGATAGCAGAAAACTGTGGTAACACAATGGATCCTATGTGGCCTAAGTGTGTATATCCGATTTTCTTAGATGGACAGCCACCCCTATCATAATACCTTCCTAAACACTACAAGTAGATATAATATTTTAGTAAAGACTTACATACATACATACATCAGGTCATCAAGTTATCTGACAAATCTCACATTGAACGTGTCTTCCATTAATCTAACCATAGCCTGCAAGGCTCTGATCTTCAAGGTAACATACGATAGCCCAGTTCTCTATCGCTGTTATGATCCTGGGTATACCAATCATACATACATACATAAGTGGTCATTACAAACCTAAGTTAGGATTACGACCGAATTTCTCACAACACTTACTGTAATACTTCCGCAAAAACTTAATAACCTAAATAATGACTTCAATTTTAATCTACAAAGGCATAGAAAATTACTGAGAAGATATGTTTTATTATTATTATTAAGGAAACTGAAACTATAATAAGAAGTCTTAGCAAACTTATGTACTATACATACATACATACATACATACATACATACATACATACATACATACATAATTGGCCATTACAACCCTTCAGTCAGGATTACGGGCTAGCTATTCACACCACTCCTGTTGTGTGTGTTAATTTTATACATGAATGGCGGGACCTACAGTTTAAAGTCAATTCCGAACGACAGATTTTTGAGAAACTTTTTCATGGCAATTTTATTGACTTTCAGAGTTTTTGCCAGTAATCTGCTGAAAGGAAGTCGCTGAAGAAATATTTTTTCCTATTTCGTTTTAATGTCTGACCTGCGGTTTGAACCGTGGGCTTGCGTCTAATAAGCCAACACACTACCGACTAGACTACGGCGACTCCTGTACTATATGGACGAATATTTGGATTTATCTGCACCAATTAGAAAAGCTTTTTCATGTTATTTTCTATTATTATCTACCTTTTCTGAGTATATGGCTGATACCATCTCCATCTTACAGGCGCTGCTGTTTTTATTTTTACGTCTTTCCATGTAAGTAAATAGTACTGAGAAGACATTCTTTGATTGACTTATTCTTCTTGGCATTCCATGTTTCTATCAACTATTATAGATATGGTAGTTATGATATACAAAGAAATGAAGAAATTCCGAAATACAATATTCCAAACAAGACATTTTTATAAATAAAAAAAAAACTGAATTTAATAAATCTTCAGAAATATTATTTACAAAGCCTTCCATCACTTCTTCTTAATTTTCAAACCATGTCTGACCAGAGGATAAAACTATCCATGTATTCTATTAATATTTATGTTAAAAAATTATTTTTTTTTGTGGAAAAGAGAAAAAATATTATTTGGGTCTAATGAAACAATAACAAATACTCGTAACAACATCAATCCAATAGAACTTATGATTTAAAAAACTCAAGAAATCATAATCAAATGGCAATGGAAACAAACAAAAAAAAATCTTGTAAAACGAAACTAAAAACAAATAAAAAAAAAGAAAAAATTGTAAATTTCCTTGAATATCATTCGGGTAGTTGTTGTTCATTCCATTGCTAAAGAAAATTCTGTAATTTTCAATTTGATATTGTCTGTACAAATAAAATATTTTCGAAATAAATTCAAGGAAATGAAAAATAAATACAGAAAGAAAGAAAAAAAAACGTATCAAAAAATGAGAAATTTGTACCACCTTAGGAAAATGTATATGTATGTATGCGTGTGTGTATATATTTCAAGAAACACTAAAGCACTTTCTGTTCATAAATATTATGTTTGAAATAAAAAACAAGCAAGAACAAGAAGAAAAACGAAACCAAATGATAAGTTATCATATCAAAATAATAACAACATGTGTACAGTATTTCAAAAATATATGTATGAACCACGCCACATTGTACGAAACCCAAACTCCAACCATCTCATACTCATACATTTTTTATTTTTATTTTCATTTTTTTATGTATGTAAGTATGTATGTCTCGGTATATTGGAAAAATATTTATATTTCAAGATATCTTATGGCAAACAGCTGGTAAATATTTTACAACAATAACTTTAAGGAAAAAAAAAACAAGCATGTATGTATGTACGAGTACATAAATAGCACAAAAAAAAAAACAATAAGAAATGTGGAAATGGTATGAGAAAAAATATTGAAAATCATACATTTAACACTGCTCTGGTATGTCTGTATTTATATGTGTTTAAGAATTTTGAATTCCTTTTCCATTACACATAAACAAACAAAGGCATACACACACACAAACATAACTACCAATACAATAATTTACCTTAAAGGCTTTCTTCCCAAGAAACAGGAAATAACCGACAAGGGTCGGAAAAATTTTTTTTTTGTATAAAAAAACATGTGTGTAGCAATAGAGTATGCCATTGAGATTGTGTACTTCATGTACATGTGTTCGAAATTATGGCAGAAAAAAGAAAACAAGTAAGCCACCTACAGAAGTTCTTTATTTCTTTCTTAACTTTGAATGATATCAGTCATCATCAGATAGAACAGCAACATCATCGCCATCATCGTTTTTACCGCCATAAAACGAAAACACACACACACTGCCTCACACTGACACTGTCATAATCATAATTCCTATCCTTACGAAAATGTATGAGTCATTTTACATTAAATTGATTGAATTTTTTTTTAACTTTAATTAAAATGATTAAAACACGTGTCACTCTAGGAGGGCACAGGTGTCTGTATGAACTTTCCTGTATGGAAACTAATTTTAATGGTAAAATTATTTCAAATTAAAGGAAAAATAAATTAAAGTAAAAATTGATTTAATATGCACCCACAATTAATCTAATACTAGTATAAGGACATGGATTACGTTGCGTGGCACCATTTTGTTCCAGTTATAGATTTTGATTTAGTTTTCTGTATCTTGCAAAGGTTTTTTGTTACTAATGCCTTTACTATGGTTGCCTATGTTCATTAACAACATTATTTGCATGATAACATTCAATGGGTCCTTGATTTTATGTTTAATTTCAAATGATAAATTCACTTTGTTGTTGGCTTATTAGACCTAAGGCCACGGTTCAATCCCCAGGTCAGACATCAAAACGAAATATGAAAAATATTTCTTCGGCGCCTTCCTCTCAGCAGATTTCTGGCAAAAACCCTGAGTGTAAAAATAAAATTGCCATGAAAAGTTTCTCAAAAATCTATCGTTCGGAATCGACTTTAAACTGTAGCTCTCGCCGTTCTCGTATAAAATTAACACACACAACATAGTGGTGTGAGAAGCTAAGCCGTAATCCTGACTGAAGGGTTGTAATGATCAATTATGTATGTATATATGTAACTGAATTCATCTTTTGCAGACACTTGTTAGCATACATACACACACATACATAATTGGCTGAATATTCAGGATTACGGCCTAGCTTCTTACATCTCTCACTCGTTAACATACTTATCTTTGATATAAAGCCATTATAAAAGAAGTGCTTCTTTTACAACATATGCACTGGCTTGCCTTACTGCACATTTTTTAAGGTACTTTAGGTTTTTTTAAATTGAATATAAAATGATTTGTCAGCATTTTTCCTAGAGGTCGTAACAAACAATTCTAGTCTACAATCTTATGAAAAATTTTGCAATGGTCTCTCGTCCATTAAACCCCACTCCTATTTTTTTTTAGGAAAACTTCCTGTAAACTTTTGCTGCCTTAATCTATTGAATAGTGTTCTGCCCTACTTGGTAACTTTTTATACATAAGCACATCTATGATGATATCTATGCCCTCTTAACAATCTTGTGACAATGTTCTAAGAATAACTAATTGTTGTGAAATGCTTTTTAGATCTAACGTTCTTAATCGATTTAATTTCTGACAACAAAATATTTACACTTCCCTTGTTACAGATGACAGACCATTAATGCCTTGCTTTTACTGTTCAAAGGATAAGACAGTATTCGTAGATTTTTATTAGTTTTGTTAAGAATGAGTCTCTTTTGCAATCATTTTCAAAGGACTTGGCTTATGGTCGAACGAATATGAATGGAAAATTATATGTGACCGACAAAAGACATGTTAGAAAGAGATCATAAAAAATTAAAAAAAAAATTTGTTTCAAACATGCGAAGGTAGATTTTAATTTAATTTTAACTACTGAGGAAGATTGATAGAAATCGAGAAAAGCGGCTACCAATACCAAAATCATAAGTTTTATAAAAAGGGAACCCTCACACGCTTTTTACTTTTTCTAAAACTACATTATTCCCTCACTAATTCGTTGAATGGCTAATTAATAGGTTTAGCTGGTTCCAGTCATCCTTAGAAGTATTTTAGGTTATTAGTCTCGGTCCTATTAAACCAAAAAGTAAAAATATTTGGCGGAATGCCTCATGATTATTTTCAATAAATTCTTAATGTTTGACCATCGATTTGCCAACAAAAAACATCAGTTTCATGAATGGCTTAGTCTTAAGTAAATCAAAACCATGTTTTATTCGTTTAAGGTGCTCATTTTCAAAACAAAATAGAAACAACACAATGAAGTTCATTATGGCTTAAGCTAGTGGACTGACCGCCTGCATCAACAAAATTATTCTGATCATCATGCAAATTATATTCATACAGTCTAGGCTTCTGGGGAGATCTTATGTTGCTTATTACAGTTTTTCTGTTTTAGTCACAATCATATTCACAGCATTTATACAGTATTCAGTGCAAATTCTTTCTTTTTTTTCATGGCAATCAGGAACAAACAGCATTACAACCCTTCAGTCAGGATTTCGACCTAGCTCTCACACCCCTTATGTTGTGTGCGGTAATTTTATACATGAGTGGCGGGACCTACAGTTTAAAGGCAATTTCGAACGACAGATTTTTGAGAAACTCTTCATGGCAATTTTATTTACTCTCAGAGTTTTTGTCAGAAATCTGCTGAGAGGCAGTAGCCGAAGAAATATTTTTTTCATATTTTCTTTTTGATGTCCGACCTAGGATTTGAACCATGGCCTTATGTCTAATAAGCTGACCCACTACGTATGAGACTACGGCGACTACAACTGAAAGCATAGATTGTAGAAATTGTCGAAATTATTGCAACAACCTTTTTACCATCATTTTTTTCCAATTATCTGGATTCCAATTTATAAAAACTTCCATTTGGTTTAATATGAAATGACTCACATATGATATGAAAACCAATCTGTATTTATTATTGTTTTTGTTTTATACAGAAACATCTGATGTTGTTTGTAAATACAATAACATTTATGCTCATAAATACCCATACATACGTATACTTTGTCTATGTGTATACTGTGTGAATATTTGTATTGTATGTACATAAATAACAGTAAAAAGTATGACTAAAAGAAAGTGAAAAAGAGAAATTCTTATTGAAATGCAACAAAATTTGTGTTTCTTTATGTAAAAAGAGAAAAAAAAAACTAGGCGATCCTACTCAATAAACTAGCATCCTTGGATCCTTAATAACCAAACTCTGCATTATGATGTACACAAAGTATATTTTAGTGCATATAACCAGACACATTAACGTTTAAATTTAACATTTATGTTGCATTTTTTAATTTTATACATCAGCGGCGGGGTCTACAGTTTAATGTAGACTTCGAACGGCAGTTATTTTATTTACTCACAGAGTCTGCCAGAAATCTGCCGAAGAAATATTTTTTCATAATTCGTTTTGTGAGAGATGTATGCCTTGGGGTTTGAACCATGGTCTCAAGTCTAATAAGCCAACATATTACCTACTAGACAACGGCGACTATTTTGTCCATTTACCATAAAGTGCATGCATAATAACATCCAACTAGTATTATAACGCCGTTATGGGACAAGTTCTCTTTGTGCTGGGTAGAGCACTGTCTATACCTTATACAACTCCTTTTGAACTGTTCCACCCTACTGCTTAAACAATTGCCCCATAAGTCAAAATTAACCTCACCATCCTGATATGCATCCAAGGTATCATTCTTGGCTTGCTCCCTAAGAAGTTTTTGATAGATTTATACATATTGTTTTGTCATGATTAGAAAGTAAGTAACTCTTCAATATAAGTTTACAATCCAGTACGATTCTGGAATATTTTGCTACGCTTTCCATTATATCACCTAAAACAGGGGTCTAATATTCCTCCATTTGTAAAGTTTCTTGGGGTTAATTCTGAATGCCACTAACTTACGTACTGACTGACAATCTCATGGCCTTCATGAATGATGAAACAGAGAGTCATCAGACTTGTTAAAACCCGCCTCAAGCAACCTGATTAAGAGTTAATAATACACAGTCAGATTTCCTATAAATTGAAACTGAAGCCTGTGTCAATTGTTACCTCATTGAAGCCCAAAGATTCTGTAGTAGGTGATATCTGTTTGAAGTAATGAAAATTCTGGTACCAAATAAAATTGTCATGAAAAGTTTCTCAAAAAAATCTGCCGTTCGGAGTCGACTTTAAACTGCAAGTCCCGCCACTCACTTATAAAATCAACACACACAACATAGTAATGTGAGAAGCTAGGTCGTAACCCTAACTGAAGGGTTGTAATGACCAATTATGCATGTGTGTATGTATGTTTTACACCCCAGCTCAGATATCTCTAACAAAACGAAAATATGAATAAATATTTCTTCGGCGACTTCCTCTCAGCAGATTTCTGGCAAAAACTGTAAGAGAAAATAAGAGTGCCATGAAAAGTTTCTCAAACAAATCTGTTTTTCGGAAACGACTTTAAACTGTAAATCCCGCTACTCATTGATAAAATTAACACACATACACGAATAAGAAGCTGGGTCGTAATCCTGACTGAAAGATTGCAATGACCAATTATGTACATACATATGTATGTATACATGTGAAGGCAGTTTAGATTATTGCCAAAAATATTAAAACTGTTTAGAAGATAATTTTGATAATTAAATCAATTCCAATGCTTACTGTGAACAATTGTATTCTATTTACTCAATTTGGGTTCAGGAAGGAAACGAGCGTAATTGAACACAGCCACCAATTAGTGTATTCGGGGAAATAATACGTTCTTCTTTTGTATTATCGAATACACATAAACATGTCCTCAGTTTAAACTAAGATTAAAAATTTTTCAGTTCATATGAGATCCAAATATTTTAGAATTCCGTTCATGCATACATATTGATCCCGTCAACATTTTTTTAAGATTCAATTCGATTGAATCGAAGTGAATATTCAATAAATAAAGTGTTTAGAAAAGTTAGTAAGAAAATAATGTTTTGTTCAACATTAAGTACTGTATTCTTAGGAAATATTTTATTTTACAATATTTTCTCTTTGGAAACATCTTATTTAGAGATTTGCATGATTTAAGATGCTTTAGCTGGAAGTTTAAAAAAATTTCAACTTTTTGAAGAACTTAAAATTCTCATGAAATGAAAATGAAGGAAGAAATCTGATGTTTTGTGTGTTTAAAATGGTATAAAAATAATATGAAAATTTAAATTCTCTGTGACTACAAATATTTATTTTGAAATATTTTTTGTTAAAGTTAAAGAAAAAAGTAAAGTACAGGACAGTAAAATTTATAGTGGAGCATTTTGTAGAAGAAACTATTGTAAACTATTTATTTTAAGATCTATTTTACGAAAGGATCCATCAATGTATATCTTTGTTAACTAATATTTTGTGGGTATACGAGTGTTTACAAATTTGTATTTATTTCTTATTTCTCATAAACAAATATACAAATGATATTCTATTGTGTGTATATTTTCAAGAAAATCTTTAAAAGTATACTTCATAGTATGTAAATACATACAAATATGTATGTATGATATGATATTTAGTATATAATACCCACTCATCCGTATGCTTATACTATATGTATGCATGTATGTATGTACATACATTTTGTCAGGAATATACCGTGGACAGCAAAAGTCTTAGTACGCCAATATATTTCAGCAATTTCATGAATTTTAGCCAAAAGTTTGTATACAAATTTGTAGTTTTTATATTTATTTTATTAATTTATTTCTGTTTTATTATAAAACAAACAATTTTTTAATGTACTACATATTTCATAAAACAAGAGAAAAATAAGGAAAAGTTTCAGATGACTCCAGAAGTACCCCCAATGAGAATCCTGAGTAAATTTAAAATTCAAAGGCCTAATATATGAAAATGTTATCCCTTGTATTTAGTAGAATATCCCTTAAGGTCTAGCGCTCCATTTAACCCATTTGGAATTGAATGTACAAGTTTTGTTTAGCGTTTTCTGGTGGCACCATGAGCAAGTTTTTCGGTTGACTTTTGCTTGAGATTTAGCGATTATGTAACCGTTCTTTCAATTCATCTCCTAAATATTCTCTTGACTTTGTTCAAGAGTTTTAAACCTGTGGGGACTTTATTTTGCAAAATATATTGCCGTACTAAGACTTTTGCTGTCCACTGTATAAAGTGAAAATAATAAATGAAATATTTATTTATTTTCTTGTAAATAAACTATTAAATTTTTGATGTGTATTTAATTCCATTTTTATAAATATTTTTTTACAGTTTTTATTTCCCTTTTGTTTTTTTTGTTTTTATTTCTTGTTTAAATACAATACATAGATATGTATTCTTTTTTTCTTATTTTCTTTGCAATTTTAATTTTCAAGAATTTTACAAAAATAAAAAAAAAATAAGAAATAAAATATGCATTTCGGTATATTAAAGTAAATGGAAGTCAAAAAACCAATAAACAAACACAAAAAAAAACCGAAGAAATGAAAAGGGTTTTTGGTATGAAATTGAAAAAAATTTTATAAAAATTTAATTGATTTCGAAATTAGAAAATTTAAGTACAAATTGTTGTTTAAATTTTATAAGTAACTAAATAATACCATGAGGATTATTGGAATTTTTTAACAGAAAAAGTTTAAAAGATCAAGTTTTCAAAAGTTATTAAGAATTGTAATATTTTTGTTGTTGTATTTTTATTATTCAAAATCAGCTTAAAATGTTTTTCATTTAATATGAAAAATAAAATTTAATATGAAGATTTGTCCATTAATTTGTATGGGAAGCTGGTTTAAAAGTTCGAAGCCAAATTCCATTTAAATACAACTCTATATACACCTCAACTTACAGTGAATAGCAAAAGTCTAGGTAGCCAAACATAGGTCAGAAATGTCATGAATTATATTGGCTTACTAGACGTGCGGCAACGGTTCGAACCCCAGATCAGACATCTTCTCCTACAAAACAAAATATAACAAAATATTTCTTCGGCGACTGCCTCTCATAAGATTTCTGGCAAAAGCTCTGAGAATAATTTAAATTACCATGAAAGTTCTTCAAAAATCTGTTGTCCGAAGTAGACTTTAAACTGCAGGAGCCACCGCTCATGTATAAAACTAACACGCAACATAAGTGGTGTGGAAAGATAAGTAGTAATAGTGACTAATGGCTTGTAATGACCAATTAAGGAAGTAGGCAAATAACTTCACAAAATTTTTTCTAACTCTACTGGAATCATACGTAACTTTACCTTAAGAAGTGCGTGGAATTTGTGTTACATATAAAGGCGGGTCATGTCTCAGAGTTCCCATACGTAATTCGGAATGAGTCATTCTGAGATACAAAAAAGGAAGTATTTCTGTTAAAAATCGTTTTCTATCACATTTATCCACAGCAGACATTTTCTTTAACGGGGTGTTCAAAAACGTTCGTTTCATTTGTTATCTTATCGATGATAAACATGCACTTCGATGTAGTCCATCCAATACTTAAAAAGGCGATTAAATCATCTAAAAAGTTCACGAACGATAGCATATGAGCAGAGTGAATGTTGCTAAGGAAGTAAGCATTCATCACCAAAACTTCATCAGTCATTAGAAGAAATCTAAATACACACGGAAACTAAATACCACTAGTACCACGTGAATTATTGGCTAATAATTTAATGGACTGAAAAGTGAACCCATAAAAACTGCAACACGTATGGCAACAAAATACGTAAAAGATTAAGAAAGACTGGATTGACGCCTAAAAAGATGATACCATATGTCTGATTAAAAACCTTGATCAAACGATTTATTCTTATCTCTACTGTCAACAAAGAATGTGATTGAAACAAGCAGTTTAATTAAGACGCCCAGTATTAATCAATAAAAAAAGTGTTGTATTTCAACGCCATACCACACACAGGTTTGATGGCCTAGAATATATTGGGAGAGTTTTAATATACATATGTTTATATGTATATAGCCCGTACTTTGCATCTTCTAAGTATAATTAGGTTCAATTAATGTAAAAAATGAAGTCGCCGTAGTCTAGTAGGTAGTGTGTTGGCTTATTAGAGGTAAGGCCTGGTTCGAACCCCAGGCCAGACATCATAACAAAATACAAAAAAGTATTTCTTCGGCGACTTCCTCTCAGCAGATTTGTGGCAAAAACTCTTAGAGTAAATGAAATTGTCATGAAAAGTTTCTCAAAAATCTGTCGTTTGGAATCGACTTAAAACTGTAGGTCCCACCACTCATGTATAAAATTAACACACACATCATAAGTGGTGTGAGAAACTAGGTCGTAATCCTGACTGAAGGGTTGTAATGACCAATTATGTATGTATGTAATGTAAAACTCTCTTGACGCTGAAAATCAAAATTTTGTTGCAGCCTGACGCATAATTGAATCAGTTGTTCTCTCAGATGTACTACACAGATGGATTAACTTCAGAATTATCAAAATTTTTCCAATTAAAGTGCCAAAGTTTGTTTTTACATAATTGAAGTCTCCGCAGACTAGTAGGTAGTGTGTTGGCTTATTGGAGAAGAGTTCGTAGTTCAAGCCCCAGCTCTGAGAAATGAAATATGAAAACCAATATTCTTATGGTGTCTCCTTTTCAGCAGTCACCTAACAAAAAATTTGAGAGTCAAAATTATTGTTAGATTGTATAGAATTTTTAATAGCTACGTGTGCGAAAGACTCCCTATATAAAATGTGAACCCAATGGTACAAATTGTGAATTATCGCACTAGTGGCCTCAAATTATCTCACTAGTACAAAGAAAAGTTCAAGCTCAAGTTCAATGTTTAACCATACAATACAATACAATGCAATTTAAAATTTTATTTCTCCAATGCATACATACATACATATATACATACATACATACATACGTACATAATTGGTCATTAAAAGTCTTTAGACAGGATTACGACTTAGCTTCACACACCACTTAGGTTGTGTGTATTAATTTTATCCATAAGTGCCGGAGCCTACAGTTTAAAGAGACTCCGAAAGAGAGCTTTTTTTACCAACTTTTTCATGGCAATTCTCTTTTATTCTCAGGACTTTTGTCATAAGATTGCGGAGCGGCAGTCGCCGAAGAAATATTTTTGGTGGAGATTTCTGACATGGGGTTTGAACCGTGGCCTTACGTCTAATAAACCAATAAACTACCTACTAGACTACGGCGATTCTACAATACATTATTGAAACCAGTATCATCTCTTAACCATTGTATGTTAAAAATTCAAACAGCCGATATATAAAGGTTTACAAAAAAGAAACATCTAAATAATATCATAAATGGCTACAAAATTATTACTTCTTTTGCCATATTATACCTGGCAACAGTTCAAACTAGAACTTGAGCAGTAAGCATGGTATCACTCACTATCAATTACATCTTGAAGCGCTTTATTCGTTCACTGATTGACTAATTTAAACGCTTTTCATATTTTTAATGTTTTTTTTTCTTTTAATTTTCTATAAAGAAAAGGTACAAAAGGACCGCAATTTAATTTCAATCAAATATTTAAATTTCAATTTCAATCAATATTTTAAAAACTTGTACGTTTTACCTATTTTTTCTAGAGCATACTCATGTACTCACTCACACCAAACGTAGAAAATTGTTAAATAAACTGTTGAAGAAAGTATAAAACTTGGCCACTGACGAACTCGTTTACTAAACTTACCAGTCCATTTCATTTTCATTCCCTTACCCGTCCACTCTTTCTGCTTTCTTTTTCTACATTTTCTGTTTTTGCTTTTCATTTTTCATCACTTATTGTGCAAATTAAATTTTGGCCTTTTTGTTGCTAAACAAACGAAGCCCAAAATAATAGAAAAAAAAAACAAGTAATAGACGAGCATCTATTATACAAACACTTGCACATAAATTTATGCTAAAGACGGCCAAGAAACAAAAAAAAAAAAGAAGGAGAAAAAAATGCTAGAAACAGGAGATGGTGTGCAAAACTTAGGCAGTTTACAACTTTTTAATAGACCATAAGAATATTAAAAACAGCAGCTAGCCGACAAATACTATCCCGAAAAAATACTACCATTCACCCCCTTCCCCCACCCCCTCTCAGATTCCTAACATTCTGCCAGAGAAAATACATCGAAACTTAAGCCAGCATAACTGAGTGAAAACAGGAGGATAAAAATCTCTAAAAAGTATATGACGAGTAAAAAGTTTAAAAAAATTTAAAAAAGAAAAAGAAAGAGAGAGAAAGAGAGAGTGAGAGGTAGAGAAAAAACTTAAAAAAGAAACGCAAGTAAAAAGTTATGTTAACTCTTGACTAACTGCCAGTTTATAGAAATTGTTAGAGGTTGGCATAACTTGGCCAGCTTACTTCATCTGCCAATGAAGCCTATGGTAATACCACAAATATAACAAATAATAAAATGCTGCATAGCAAAAAAAAAAAACAAAAATAGTGTGCAAGGAAATAACAATCTAGGACGACTTGATAGTGCCTTACACCAAAACAATATTTTGGTGTTCATAACCATCCACCAAACTGCTTCAATTCAATGTGTTTAAAAGTTGTCAACTTAGCTCGAATTTTTGGCGTAGAAACAATGTTTCTGCTCTTAATTGGCCATTAACAAGCCGATTAACAGATTTCGGCCTGCCTCAACACGTCCTTTCAGGCGCCGCTGCTTCTTGCTCGGCTACATCAGTTGGTCCCACCAATTGATGTCAGGGCTTCCTTGATTTCCTACTTCGAACGCAAACAAGGTCGTAGTCTTCGCCGACTTCCACAAATCCCCGCATCAAATACCCCTCTCGCAGAGCATCCTACCACATTCGAACGACATGACCGAGCCTGCGCAGCCGCCGGATGTTAACACTCTGCACAAATGGGGAAATCATCGCCAACTCGCACTGGACAATGTTTAGTTGGCATAAAAACATACATATACATAATTGGTCATTACAACCCTTCAGTCAGGTGGCGAAACCTACAGTTTAAAGTCGACTCCAAACGACAGATTTTTGAGAAACTTTTTCATGGCAATTTTTATTTACTCTCAGAGTTTTTGTCAGAAATCTGCTGAGAGGAAGTCGCCGAAGAACTACTTTTTGTATTTTGTTTTCTGATGTCTGGCCTGGGGCTCGAACCGTGGCTTTACGTCCAATAAGCCAACACACTACATACTAGACTATGGCGACTTCTTAGCTGGCATAAATAATATTTCAAAATACGTGGACTTGACAGGTCAAAACTTCGATTGCTGCCCAAAAATAGTTAGTCTTTTAGTCAGGATTACAACCTAGCATCTCACGCTACCAATATTTTGTGTCTACTTTGAACGCAAGGTTTTTAAGAAACTCTTCATGGAAATTTTCTTTACTCTCAGAGTTTTTGTCAGAAGGACGTTGCCAGGAACTTGCCGAGAAATATTGTTTCATATTTCATTTTGTTTTAGTTGTCTGAGCTAAGGTTTGAACCACGGGTTCGAGTCTAATACGGCAACTCACCATCTTATAGAATGCGGTGCCTTCAGATAGATAGACTACTAAGCTAAATAGAAGAAAAAACTGATTTAATTTTAAGGTACATAAGTGTAGCTTAAAATTGTTTCTTTTTTCAGGTGTAGCAAATACAAGAATAAACAAAACATATCCACTTTGGTGCTACTAGGATACAAAAAGTTGTTGCAACAATTTTAGTCTTTTAATAATAAAATTCTGGAAAAGAAACACAATGATGAATAGCTAGAGAAAAGCGGAAATAGAGCGTCTATGAATATAATATTTCGTATATTTTGGCGTTTTTTTATAGCACCGTACTGCAATGAAGGTGAAATATAAATTTTTTTATTAAAAATCTTAAAACATATTAAACAGAGGATAGTCGGACACGGTACAGTGGCTTAAGTCCAGTAGCCCTAATGTGTTCACAGGCCTATTAGTGTTATTAACAAACTGAAAAATACTTCTTGTATTGTCCAGCCAACAAAGAAAATTAAAAAGTTTGGTAGAAAATACAATGAAATTTTGTTTGAAAAACAAAAACTTCTGTATTGCACGGTAAAACATCGAAAGACGAAGTTGCTGTTCAAGCCACGATTCAAACCCCAGGTCAGACATCAAAACAAAAATATGAAAAATTTTTTATTCGGCTGCTTCCTCTCAGCAGATTTCTGGCAAAAATTGTGAAATTAAATAAAATTCCCATGTAAAATTTCACAAAAAATCTGTCGTTCGGAATCGACTTTAAACTGTATGTACCGCCACTCATGTATAAAATACAACACAACATAAGTGGTGTGTAAAGCAACGTCGTTATCCTAACTGAAGTGTTGTAATGACCATTATAATAATAATGACCAATTAAAAAGCATTTTCTACTCCATTTTCTTATTATTTCTTTGCTTTTTTAAAATTTATTTAAACTAGTAATCGAGAATGAAGCGTATTAGCTGTCCCTAAAATGATGATGACAACCACCTGTCGTTGTTTATAAATAGTGTGCTTTGCGCAAATAAATTTAGTTGCTATCATTGGTGGAACAGTGTTCCTTGAGATTTAGTCTTTCCCAAAATGTGGCGCCGATAAAATTCCTTGTTGATGTTATCTTACCTGCAGGGTCAATGAATTTTTGAGTGTTGTAATTGAAGGAGAAATGAAGTCTTTCAAAGCCTCATATAGAAAATAGCCACACAATTTACAACTTATAATGTTGCCATAGTCTAGTAGATAGCGTGTTGGCCTATTAGACGTGAGGCATGGTCTAAACCCCAGGTCAGACATCTCCAAGAAAACGAAAAATGAACAAATATTTCTTCGGCCGCTGCTTCTCAGCAGATTTCTGGCAAAAACTCTGAGAATAAATAAAATCGCCATGAAAAGTTTCTCAAAAATCTGTCGTTCGGAGTCGACTTTAAACTTTAGGTCTCGCAACTTACGGATAAAATTAATACACACAACATTAGTGGTGTGAGAAGCTAGGTCGTAATCCTAACTGAAGGGTTGTAATAACCAATTATGTATGTATGTACATATGTAATGCATTCCATAGTCGGCTAATATTATATGTTTTCAAATGTTACGCTCTTATTAAGAAAAAGGATTACAAAAGAAGAAAATCTTTTATGAACATTTAAAATGTTCGCTGAAAGTGAATTCGTGCATTTAAATTATGTTGTGTTTTTTATTTCGTTTTCACATATTCAACAACATGTTGTAATAAACAAACTTTTCATTAAAAGTTTTCAATTTTTCGTTTCGTTTTTTCTCCGCTCTCAACTATTTATGAAAACTCACAAAACACAGACTGACAAATACCCTATCAGACACGCGTGCACGTTAACAAAATCAAAAGGCATAAAAATCGAGAAGATGAAAGAAAGTAACGCTTAACACTGAACCAGCCAAGCAAACAAATCAAGAGAATGGGCAAGAAAATGTTGGTCGAATTACGGGACATTTTGCGATTATTATTGCTTATAGTGGTTGTTAATTTATAACATCGATTTATTTATTATGTGTTAGCGCCTTGTTTTCTCTTAAATTATCGAAAACGAAGCGACCAGAATAAGATATCTGATGATATATATCACAAGATTTAAAGGAATTTTAAGATCATATTTAAGTAAATCTATCACGGCCAAACATTGCTGTATTATAATTTTAGTAAGGTCCTGATCTAGTCGACCGGATTTTTAATGCCATAACTAACATAAATGATTCAAATTGTAAACCGAAAAACAAATCTCAGTAGAAAACTTGTAGTCACATCCACAAATAAAATATTCATATACATATACATTCTATAGTTTCCGCCAAGAGGATAATTCGAACATTGACCTTTAATAATGGCCATCTTGTATAAGCTACAGCTGAGAAATTAGTTGTAATTTATTCAATCTGTTTTCCTGAATTACCTTGGACGGTCATTGACAAAGATTTGCGTTTGCTGAATGGCCCTATGGAGTAGTGGGCCACTGACCTCAATCCTCATCGAAAAACGACATCCATTTCTGAATGAATGGGCATCTGAACAGATAAAATTAAGAATTTGGAAACATATCAATAACCACGATATCCAAGGGCATTGAATGTATCCTAAAAGAGTCACTGCTTAGTGTGGATTTTGGGCTGGCGTTGAAATCGGTTCATATATCTTTGAGAACGACTTTGGCTAGCCCATTACTATCAGCGGCATAACTCTAACATTATCAACTTCTTTGCGCATAAATTAACCCTTTGCACTCGGCTGTCCCCTCTGAGGGGACATGACAGTTTGTTAGCGATTACGGACAATGAAATTATTCCACCGCAATTTTTTAATAAACACGTGTTCTCCTGTAGTTTTCTGTTAAAATGGTACAAAAAATTGAACGAAATGTGATAGAATTAACAAGATGCATGATAAGAAGTCGCCGTAGTCTAGTAGGTAGTGTGTTGGCTTATTAGACGTAAAGCCAGGGTTCGAGCCCCAGGCCAGACATCGAAACAAAATACAAAAGGTAGTTCTTCGGCGACTTCCTCTCAGCAGATTTCAGGCAAAAACTCTGAGAGTAAATAAAAAATTGCCATGAAAAGTTTATCAAAAATCTGTCGTTCGGAGTCGAGTTTAAACTGTATAAAAAAAAATTAACGCAAACAACATAAGTGGTGTGAGAAACTAGGTCGTCCTGACTGAAGAGTTGTAATGACCAATTATGTATGTATGTTTGATAAATAAATCGTCCGTTCTACACGTCGAAAAGGAACGTGCAAACTGCGTTCACGACGGACTGTGTACTCTTCTTAGGCGTCCAAAGCTACAAAGGTGTGGCTCAATGAAGTGGAAATCTTGATACGATAATAAGGGAATCCGATAACCGAGAGAAGAAATATACAAAATCTCAATTCGTACGTAAATCTCAAAACGTTCGTGGGTTTTCTTAAGACGCAGGTGTATACGAATAAGCTACAAACCACAAAGCCAACATAACCAATGCAGTTCGATTTATACACCAGGGCTATAGAAAATTGCACATTTGGGATGCACTTCACCCAAACAAGCTGTGGAGTATATTTAAATGATGTTATATTCCACATAAAAGCATCAATAGGCTTTTCAGTTGAATAAAAAAGTTCCAAGATATGTCATTAAAATTTAAAGGGTACTTAGAAATGATCCTATATAAGCAGTTGAGATTCGATGTGATAAGATATGCAAAGACTTTTGTTTCAAATTTACTACTTATTCAAGAGAAGTAAATGCTTTGAGACGTACGCACTGATTGCATAGTAGTTACACTTTCCAAAGCTACTATTTTCTTCTAAGCTTAAAATGTGTATACATTGCATATATATTTTCTTTCACTTTATAAAATTTTTGCCATTTTTATAATAATAATCACTTTACTGAGCGTATATCCTTATTACACTTACTTTTATTAGCAACGTATTAAAAGATTGTCTTTACGGAACATGCAGACTGAAATTTTGTCTTTTAGATTCCTGCTCCTTTGATTCTAACGTATTATTTTTGCTTGCTACTTAGACGTCAAAACTATTTCCTAGATAACAAACTGCAGCTAGTTTTTATTTCGAAAAAAGAAAAACTCTTTTCATTATAATACGTATAAAAAAACCTTTTATTTTCTATATTTCTTATATCTTAATACATTGGAATCCTTGCTATCTACCGTAGATGTAAAGAAGAAGCAAAAGAAAAAAAATCTGAAAGTAAAATGACCCACTAGAGAGAGAATGTGTGTGTGGTATGGTGACGTACATAATTGTTGTAGTGTGTGGTAAACTGCTATAAATGTTAAGTCTAAAAAGTTTCTTCTTCTGAGTATAAAGAAACCACCGAAAAATAAAAATAAAAAAGAGGAAATCTTCTACCGAAATTGTGTTCAAACAGTTCTACTTTTCTTTTGTCCAAAAATGTTCCAAAAAAAAAAAACAAAAAAAAAAACCCTGAAAAAAAATTGAAAGAAAGTGTGGACATAATAAGTTGTGTGTCGTACAAAAGAGAGAGAGAGAGTTCAGTAAACATATATAGCACACCACAGGTATAGTTATAAATAGACAAATAACAACAACAACAAACACTATACAACAAACACTATACGCTTAGTTAGTTATGTAGATACAAGATACTTTCGTGCATTGACACGGTATTATAGAGGTCATTTTACTTTTGTTTACTCCTCCGTATCAGTGGCATCATTATATTATACGTAGATACATACCGCTTGTTGCTGCCCCTACCACCGTTGTTGATGCTGATGCTGCTGATGCTGTTCATAGCCCATTATAATGGATAAAATGTAGATTCTTTATCAAAACATGAACTCGCAGTTTTATTTTCATCTTTTGTGGTGTCTTTTCTTTACATCATTTCATTTGCTTTTCTTTTATGTTTTTTCTCTTTCTCTCTCTCTCTTTTTTTTAATTTTCATTTTCATTTTTTTTTGTTAAGATTACTCGGTCGAAAAAAGAAGGAAAAAGTTTTTCAAAGTGTAGTCGAGCATAAAGCGAGTATATTTGCAAAGTTTTTCTCTTCCTTATTGTGGGTGTATTTTCTTCACTTTTTTCTCTTTTTCTTTTTGTTGTTCTGCATGTTGTTGGTTTTGTCTTCTTTTCTTCTTTTCTTTTTTTGGTTATTATTTGTATAGAGAGCAGCAACATGAGTTAATAATAATGAAAATAAGGTGTTTTTATAAAAAAAGTAGTACAAACAGCAAAAAAGAATGAAAAAACATTCAAACGAAATATGAAATTTTGATTCATTTCTTTACTATGCCAATATAGGGTAACCAGAAGAGATTTAAATTTTGCGTATAACCTTTGCACGTAGCAAATGGCTGTATGCGTTATGAATGCGAAATGTAATCCCATTCAAGAGGGTTAACCGATTTTCTTGCAGATTTAAATTAAAGCTGTAACGAAACAGTTTCGATTTTGAAAGAAATTTAAAAATAAATTCTTAAAGGTTTTGTTAAGTCTTTGAATAGTAACACTCGGGTAATAGATTTTTGTTACATTGTTTAGAACAAGGAAAACAAATTGTAGAGGTGATTATCAGTCTATAATAATTTTTTGGGAATAAGAACAAATCATTTTTAAATACTCTATTGAAGGAGTGCGTTTTTTGCGCTAAACTAATAGCATGAGGGTTGTGTGTTCGATTCCCTCCAGAAACTCTGGTCTGTGACTCTACACCGAGCCTATGGTCAAAGTTACTCAGCTCGTATATAATTAGAATATAATTTATAATTGTATTGTAATTAACAAATAAATAATGTATCGATCCAACCATTAATTTGTAAGTATTTTAAACTATTCTTTCAGCCTTAAATAGAGGGCTGTAATAATCATTTTCGTCTGTGGCAGGCCACTAACTAACCATTTATGTTCGCCACAGTTTCTGGTCTCGCTAAATTGCATGACAGAATTACAATTTTGGCTGTGACAAACTATCTCCTGCGTATTGAGCACAATGCAACATATTCTGGTTAAGCTTAAGCTGCAATAAGTACAGAAATTAAACGAGTAAATTAAAGCTTCTCTGCTGAGATTGATGTACAGTTCAATATTTTCACTTGTATACCGTTTAACGTACAGAAGAAGATAAATAAGGAATGCTTTATACTTACAATACCATTACATTATAACACTTTAGTCAGGATTACGATTTGGGTTCTCAAGACACCCATGTGTGTTAATTTTATCCATGAGTGACGGCACCAACAGTTAACAGTCGACTGCGTACGACAGATTTTTGAGAAACTTTTTATTTCCTAAAAGACTGTTGAGAGGAAGTTGTTGAAACAAAATATGTATTCAGTTGGCTTTATGTACGAAATTTTTTTAATTGTTCTGTGCAGTCTATAGGCTAATAAATGGCACACGATTAGGATTAAAGGGCAGAGGAGCACTGTTCAAAATTCTATGATTGTGGCGAAGAAAGAATTCTTATTCTACTGGAGCACACACCATTAAAGTAACAGTAGATCGAATCACATTATGACATACATACATACATACATACATAATTGGCCATTACAACCCTTCAGTCAGGATTACGACCTAGTTTCTCACACCACTCATGTTGTGTGTGTTAATTTTACACATGAGTGGAGGGACCTAAGTTTAAAGTCAACTCCGAACGACAGAATTTTGAGAAACTTTTCACCGCAATTTTATTTTTACACTCAGATTTTTTGCCAGAAATCTGCTGAGAGGAAGTCGCCGAAGAAATATTTTTTTATATTTCTTTTAGTTGGAGATGCCTGACCTGGGGTTTGAACCGAGGCCTTACGACTAATAAGCCAACACACTACCTACCACGGCAACTAGATGTATTTGATGTTTCAAGTAAAAAGTTTCACACGAATCAGCAGTACAACTATGTTTACCGGGAGAGACGTGGAAAAAGAAATCGTAGGACGTTAGTAGATAATGATATGCAGGTATTGTTTTGAAACTAATATCAGACATTTCCTACAAAAAGTCTAGGCCATTAGATTTGTATTTATTTACATTGAATTTGAGAGGAAGGTCTGCCGTCGGATGAGTGTTCTAAAAATATTTGTTCTGTTTCTTTATGTATGAATTTATTTTTTGAACTGTATTGCTCAATCCCCTGGGTAATAAATGGGACACGAATATGATTTGACGGCTGACGCATACTTTTAAAAATTCTATGATTGCGGGTAAGAATGTTTTCTTATTCCACCCGAGCACATTCCGTTAGAGTGTCGGCAGAATGAATCACATTACTAATGTACGTTTAAGAACCAGTATACATTCCACTTGACTTAATAATTAATACTCTTGGTATTTTCTGTCCGTGGTCAAGGAGTCTCTAAAGAGCCGCCATGTCTGAAATCCACTTGTAATATTAGCACGAAATTAAATGTTTGGCTATTCGATGAAATAATATCGAACAATACTGATTGAAGATCAATGGTTTGATAACAATTTAATCTAATTTTATGGCCTTCAATAATTGTTTTTCAATTAGATTTTTAAATTTCGACGGCTATATAGCTTTTATATTCTGAAAACCCACGAATACGTTGATGTAATTGTCCGCATGGTTATTAAAAATCAAATTATTGAATCTAGTAAATCACATTTTCCACTTTGAATAAAAAATAATTTTTTTTTTCGTTTTCCTAATTTATACATTATATCCACTCTATATTCCATGGGTTTTTTTTGTACCTTCGTAGCCTTGTGATCACAACATCAAAAAAAGGAATGCTTTTCAGTCACAGAACAATATTTCTTATGCATGTAATTAAATTCATTCTGATGTTAAAATAATATAAGCGAAATGCTGTATCGTATGAGTAATTTTAGTAAATAAATAACAACCATACGCGCATGAGTCCGATCACTTAAAGGCGAAGTAAGTTACTATGAAATTTAGCTGCCCGTCAATTGTATTTAGCAGTATGTATGTCATACATCATAATCATAAAGGTCTACGAAAATCGAGTCTGGAATGCCCACAAATAAGTTCATTTTAAGTGATATGAGATTTGATCAACAGGAATGAGTTAAGATCGTATCAAATATGTACACGTTCGATAAATGGCAATAATCATTGGATTAAAATTAATTTCCAATTTAAAAAACTTGAACTGAAAACTGCGTGGATACTTTCTACATGACTTAATATTAACATTGTGTATAAACAAGTAGTACATTGGGGATTATAAGGAAGCATTTCAGCAGAATTTTTAAATGGCGAATGATGGTGGCCGAAAAATAATGGAACGACACAATAATCTATTTTACTTTGTATTATTCGTAGAGAAAAGATAAAAAATTTCATTTTCAAAACCCACGAACTTTTAAAACAACAAACTATACGAGACATAGTAAAAGCAAAAAATACAAAATAAAAGGAGAGAAAATATAAAAATCAACATCTAAACAAACTTTTCTATGAGACACTGTTTATGTTTTTAAAACTTTTTCATAAGTTTTTGGTAATTAAAAAATCCGGTTCCTTTTGTTTTTACATTTTGCATTAGAAACTGGCATCATTTTGAAACATGATTTGACATGTTGTGATTAACCCGAAATAAAAGTTACAAAATGAAAATCTGTAGCACAATCCCTCGAGACCAACTCTTAGAGTTGCAAAAAAAAAGGATAACCATTTTGAGAGGTCTAAGCCATAAAATTTTAAAAACAAACCAATTAATTAAGCATTAATTAGTGAGGAGGTGGAAATAAACTATTTAATCTATACGAATTAATATTTAATATATGGTCCCTCCCACTATCCATGAGGTGGATTGAGTTCGAGTTGAAAAAAAAAATGGTGTGAGGAAGACAAAATAGTAAAAGTTTTTCTAATCCAATAACATTTCTTTTAAGTCGAATGGATTTGTTATACTTTGATGTACAATCGACAGTTTAAAAAGAGAAAATATTAAGACAATATTTTTTTCAAAAGTTTATTGCAAGGAAGAAAAATAAAATACGACGGTAGTCGTAGTAGAAATTAGAACATTTGAGGAAACTCCTTGCAAAGTCAATTAAAGGGCTCTTTAGATTATAAATGATGCATGTTAGTGGGACTGAAAATTAAGTAGAACAATCGATCATTACCTACCATGATAATCAGGACAATTAAAAGTAATGGGGTCTTCTTTAGGTAGTTAAGACAAAATCTACTTAGGAATCAAACTTCTCTGGAAAAATTCATTTAAAAAACCATTACGTTCGAAGTCGCCGTAGTCTAGTAGGTAGTAGGACATCATGGCAAAATAGAACAAGTATTTCTTCGGCGACTTCCTCTCAGCAGATTTCTGGCAAAAACTCTGGGAGTAAATAAAATTGCCATGAAAAAGTTTTTCAAAAATCTGTCGTTCGGAGTCGACTTTAAACTGTAGGCCCCGTCGCTCATGTATAAAATTGAAACATACAACATGGGTGGTGGTGTGAGAAGCTATATCGTAATCCTCACTGAAGGGTTGTAATGGCCAATTATGTTATGTTGGGTATGTTATAACTTTTCAAAAAGTGCAATTTTATTTCGTTACAGCAGTATTGCCTTCAATAAAAACATGGAGTAAATTTTAAACGATTTAAAACCGATATTCTTATGTAAACAGAAGATAGGAATAGAATCCAAATTCAGATACGTTTACAAGGAATTCCACTAGAATGTAGACTACTCACGTAGGTAGGTAGGTTGAGTGAAGGAGACCAAAGTATAGGATTCAAATAACCATGCTTTGCGGTATACGCTCAAACTTATCTTTTACAAACTTTCTTAACCGTTCCTTTGAAGCGAGTTATGTCTTACCAAGCCTATACATTAAATATATTTAGTCTTCGCAAATTTCCTGATTTAATCACCACGCCAACAAGAACCAAGTGTACATATTAGGTAGAGTGTGCCGTTAGCACGCCGATTAGTGTACTCACCGAAATTATCCAGAGTATCTTTATAGTTCGTTCTATTGCGCCATCGGCCGAATTATAATATATTAAGGGTGAATTAAGGTCATTGAATTGGCTTTACAAATCATCAAAATTGTATGTTCGTTTAAAGGACCTGTTCAAGGCATTATGTGTGGAATATAGCATGGTTCTCTGTGTTTCCAAGGCTCTGGCGAATAAATCCAATTAAATTTTGGACGATGGCATGGATTATAGGTTTTTAGGACCGCTGTGATTTGTGAATAATTCGCATCATCAACATGTGAAGTAACAATCGACTTCAATCGGTAGGGCAGACATAAGTTGTGTGGTACGTAGTGGCGTTCGTTTGAGATCTGATAATACAATTCAGACCAAATGTCATCGACCAATAGTGCACGCCGTTGAAAGCGATGGCCTGGCTAACGTAGCCCTCAAAAAAATATGTGCCAATGATGTTGCCAGGTCAAAATCTGCACCAAATAGTGACTCATTTCGGATGCATTGAAACCTCTTGGATTTCGTGTGAATTAGCTTCGTTCCAAATTCGTCAATTTTCTTTATTCCCATACTATTTCATCTAGCAAACCCATGTACTTGTCAATGGTCGTCTGTGGTGACTTTACAAAACAGACTGAATAAATGATAAAATTTTTTACAGAGGTAGGTTCGACAAGATGGCCGTTATCAAATATCAAAGTGCGGAAGCCCCTGTTTGTTGACACTGTATATATTTAATTTATAATAAGTCTGTAACTCCAGGGTGGCAAAAATACAATACTTTTCTAAGCGCTACTTCCGCATTCTTTTTGTTAAACTTGTATACGTGGACGTCTATGTCCATTTTTATTCCCGCTCATGTGTCCTATTAAATAGTTTTTAAAATAAATCTCAAGTCTTTTCCTAAATTTGGCTTGGACTGGCTTGGATTTAATGTATGATTTTGGATTTTTGTGTTGTCCTTTCGAAAAAACGTACACTCATCACTTGGCCACTTTCTTTGCAGTGCACTCTTCCCTTCATTCAGTCATTCAATCTTGTTTTAAGAAGTTTGGCATTTCGGTTTAAGGTAAGGCTTACAATAATACAGCGATTTATTTTTCCACAGTTTTATTTCATTTCCTTTTTCATTTCAATTTTATTTTTTTGTAAATCGTTTACAAGGATTTAAACAGTTCATGTATTTCTGGCATAGGATCCAAAAGGTAAGAAGTAGGTTTAAAAAAGTAATTTTCTTTTCTTTAAATGTTTTCAAAGGATTAATTTAAAAATTCCGTAACTAAGTTTAATCATTACAAATAAATATTTAAAATTAAAAATTAAATAGTAGTTGCACCGAAGTTGTCGTAATCCAGTAGGTAGGGTGCTAGCTTGTTAGCACACACGTTACGGTTCAAACCAAACATTTTGAACGAAATATGAGAAAATATTTCTTTGGCCACTGCCTCTTAGCTGTTTTGTGGCAAAAAATTGCCATGAAAAGTTTCTCAAAAATCTGTCATTCGAAGCCGACTTTAAACTGTATGTCCCGCTCTCATGTATAACATAAACACAACATAAGTGGTGTGAGGAGCTAGGTCGTAGTCCTGACTAAAGGGTTGTAAGTACCAATTATGTATGTATGTGTGCCAACCATAAAAATCAGATTTGCTTTGTTCATTTGTTATAACGGAAATTAATTATTTTAAATTAGTTGTTATCTAATTTCCTCTGAAAGATCTTTATTAGATTAGAAGTTTACCTTGGCACAGCCGTTACTACCAAAACTGTTGTCAGTCAGGAGATCAGGCGCAGTATCACTCTTGCCAACGGATGCCACTATGGTCTCAATAGCAGAGACCTCTTTCGTACGACAAAACTTATACTCTTCAAGTAGCTCATCGTGCCCCTGCTTCTTTATGGCGCAAAAGCATTGACACTATTAAGAACTGATGAAGCAGCCTTGACTGTATTCGAGAGAAAAGTCCCACGTAGGATATTCGGTGCGATTTGGCGTCAACGAACATCCAGCGGCTGCGCTGGCACGACCAAGTCTTTCGAATGGTGGAGGATGTTCAGACGAGACTGGCATTTGATGCGGGTACTTGCGGAAGTCGGCTAAGAGGACGACCTTGTTTGCATTGGAAGGACCAAATCGAGGAAGCTCTGCCAGCGATTGATGATGCCATTTAAGTAAGTTAGTCAGTAAGAATGCAGCTGGAATAAATTGCTTGCAAATCATCGAATTTATTTATCAAAAATCGTTCAGCATTTTAAAACCAACAGTAGAGATCTTATTTTTATTATCCAGAGCCTACTGGTTATCGGACTAAATATTTCTTGTTGGACTGTCGAACAGAATGTCCATCTTGCCTATCAGCTTGCAATGATACTAAAACTTGCACAAAATTCTACAATCATGGGCAATATAATGTAAGATATGTTGCACAACGGCCGACGTAACCGTCTTATTTGTGATGTAAAGCTCTATGGTTGCTTTATTTACCTTCTCAATTAAGTTCTCCCTCCATTAGATTTTGGTATCCCTTTATGGATAGGAAAATTTAGGGCCTATGAGACCCGTAAAATCCAATTCTACAGAATTTTTCTTCTAAATTTAGTGCAATAATTGCTAATGTTACGTTTTTTTTATAAAAGTTTAGTGATAAGATTTTATTTAGTTTTGGTCAGACCACAAAATCTTTTCATAGTTTTTATTGACGTCAAGGTATTTGAAAGCTATTTGGTTTAAAATGTTTTCGTTTGTTTGCCTTTTATGAAAACGAAAGGAACAAAAATAAAACAAAATAGCGATTACAACAACTGATTTACCATAAATAAAATAGCCTTATGGCAAATGAAATTATCTGCCTTTTACAATCCGATAAGTAATATAAAAACAAAAACAAAAAAAAAAGTAGAACAAAACCTGACAAAAGATCCAAATTATTTAGCGGGGATCGTTTGAGACAACAACTTGTGTTGAAAATTAAAAAAAGAGGGTCGTTTATAAAAGCATTACCGCCTTTAAAAAAAATAAAAAAACAGATATAAAGGACACTTACAAGGACTGAGCTGCTGCTATACAAAGGACTTGGAGAAAAAAAAAGTCATTTAAAAACGTAGGAATGGAATTTTTTATTTTTTAATTTTTGGAATTTTTTTTTGCAAGTTTGACTGTCATCTGCTCTTATTTTCACCGCCAAACGGAACGCACAAAATTTACGTCTGTGGTTGGTTTTTGCTTCATTTTCTCCTCTTTTTTTCCAGTGTTTTTAGTTTTCATTTCAAAGTTAAGCGTTTGACTGCAGGCTAAAGCCATAAAGGCTGTTATAAAGGCAGTCGTCCAGCCCAACAGGCTTAAGCATTTGCAGACAATTTAAACTAAATTGGTTCTTTGGTTCTTTGGTTGTCCTCAAAATGAGACAAAAAATTTATTTTTCTTTGTTATTGTTGTTGTTTTGGCGTTTTCTCCACAGGAGGAAATTTGTTGGAAATTAAAAAGTATAAAAAATTGCGATTGTTAGAGGAGAGAGTCAGCGAGAAAAAAAAATTGCTGTTCCAATTTCGTTGTGTTGTCTTTTTTTCGTTCACTTTACAGTTGGAAAATTGAATTAAATTGTATTTTAAATATGCTCCATGGAGTCATTATAGCTATAACTATGCGTTGACTAATAACCAACAGACATACAGTCATTTGTACAGACCAAAAAAACACACATAAAACTGCCAAACATTTTCATGAATAGTGTGAGCTTACTGGCAAGCGTAATTTAAGCTGTACGATTCGCTGTCTCTCCCTCTCTTTATCACGTAACAACTGTTTATCGTCTGAGTTTTTTTTGTTTGGTAACTTTTGCCTTTCGGCTAATTAAAGCGTAGCTTAATTTAGTATGAATTATTTAGTACGGACATCATAAAAACATTGCCTACAAAAGAGCCCATTAATTTTGCTTTAAAACAAAACTGTTTGAAATTTTAAGATTTTCATAAAAGGTGATGCGAAAATTAATTATTTGACCATTACTTTCGTAACAGAAGATATAAAATGAAATGATTTTAATAATCAATTACTAACAACGGCTCTGGGTCTTTCATAAACGTGGGGTGCATGGCACTAAGGGGTCGACTTAATACTCGTAAATATCAAGTTTTTGTCAATAGATGGTGATGATGCCTAAATATTGGTCATTACAACCCTTCATTTATGATTGCGATATAGTTTCTCACACAACCCATGTAGTGTTTGTTAATTTTATTTATGAGTGGCGGGACCAACAGTTTAAAGTCGACTCGAACGACAGATTTTTGAGAAACTTTTCCTGGCAATTTTATTTTCTTTCGAGTTTTGACGGAACGACGTACATAAATACATACATAGTTGGTCATTACAACCTTTCAGCTAGGATTATAACCAAGTTTCTCTTCAACACTCATGTTGTGCGTTAATCTTAATCACAAGTGGCGGGGCCAACAGCATAAAATCAATTCGTGATTAAGTTTTTAATGGCAATTTTATTTACTCTCAGGGATCTTGCCAGAAATTTGCTGAGAGGACATCGCCATAGAAACATTTTTTCATTTTTCGTTTTGTTCGAGATGTTTGACCTGGGGTTTGAACATGAACTGGAGAGGTATAAATTAGTACGGGACCGCAATATGCTTTTGCAACAAATCTTCAAAAGAAACAAGCTGGTTTCAAACAACTTGCCCTGACTTGTGTACGTATTATACCGAAACAGGTTATAGGATAGCGACCTCCCTCATCAGGATAATGGATACCATGTCTTACTGGACGATCTGAAATTAACTGTGTTGTAATGGAATTTCAACTGAATAGATTGCTGGCAACATAACTTTGAATCATAACTCAACACCCGAGCGATTGTTGAGCAAGCTCATTGGTATAAAAACTTGTGTGTGGCAGGGATAAATTCTGTTTCAGCTAATATTTCATATCGTACAGGACATAATTATTTTATTATATTTAAAATAGGCATTACTTGTGGTATGAATGAACGATTCATCATCAACGATTCTTCATCAAATTAGATCATGTACACTAGATAGCGTCTGAAGTTGATCTGCATATCAGAGCGATAAGACTAAAGTCCTGCGAATTAATATCTACAGTTCTAAGACTTAGAAGCCACCGTGCCCTGACAGCTTAGTGTATTGGCTTATTAGAAGTGAGGCCGCGGTTCAAACCCTAGGTGAGACATTGGAACAAAACGAAATACGAAAATATATTCCGTAGACGACTTTCTCTCAGCAGATTTCTGGCAAAAACTCTGAGAGTAAATAAAATTGCCATGAAAAGGTTTCTTAAAAAACATCAATCGTTGGAACTTTCCTTTAAAGTTTGGGGTCCGCCACTCATGTATAAAATTAATACACACAACAACAGTGGTGTGAGAAGCTATGTCGTAATCCTGACTTAAAGGTTGTAATGATCAAGTATGTATTTGTGGTATGACTGATAGACTATAACGATGATAACAGTTCCAGAATTTGAAATTAACGTTACAGGATAGATCAATAATTGTGATCCTTTCCTCCAAGGAATATGCCAATGGACATAAGAACATGTACATTGTCTACACACAACAAATACAATCAGCTTTCAATAACGAATAACACTTCAAATTAGCTCCATAGATGTTGAAAGTATAAAATTTTAAAATAAACTTTAAATTAATTTTTCTTAAGAATAATTTGATATGTACCTGTATCACGTACATTAATTTTAATGAATTTCTAAGACATTTTAAAGCGAGAACTAATAATAAATCTGTTGTTTAATTCAGGGTATCATATGGCAATTAATGTTATTTTATTTAATATTCGAATTAATTTTATTTGTTTTTAATTTTTCTTGTTCGTTTGTGTTTTATTTCCGAAATAAAATAATTTTATGAAAGACATTCCTTAGGCATGATTTAAATATAAATCACATACACCTGTGGCCAGACTTGCCTAAAACACACAGAGAATATTAAATTTGTATTCATAATCCTAAAGAATATTATTATTGATGTATTTTTTGTTAAACAGAAATTTAATATTTTTATTGACATTTCAAACGTTTTAATTTCAATTTCTACTTCCTTACTCATGTGCATGCAAACGAACACAAACACTGTGTATCCATACATACATACTTATTATAAATTTATAATTCGTCAAAGCCTTAAAGCACATTTTATTTACTCAATCATTAAAATAATATTTGTCTCTGCAAAAATTTTAAAATACAGTCCTTCTTAACTTTTCTTTAATAGAATAGCAAAATATGACGGTAATATTTGCATTTTCACTCATTTCTAAAAGTAGATAACTTTTGTCTTTAATTCGCCGTAGTAGGTAGTGTGTTGGCTTATCAGACATAAAGCAATGGTTCGAGTCCCAGGCCAGACATCAAAATAAAATACAAAAAGTATTTCTTCGGCGACTTCCTCTCAGCAGATTTCTGACAAAAACTCTGGGCGTAAATAAACATTGCCATGAAAAAGTTTCTCAAAAATTTGTCGTTCTGAGTCGACTTTTAACTGTAGGTCCCGCCACTTAGGTATAAAATTAACACACACACAACATACGTGGTTTGAGAAACTAGGTAGTAATCCTGACTGAAAGGTTGTAATGACCAATTATGTATGTATGTATGTATGTAGATAACTTTTGACAGAATATTGTGTTTTTACTTTCCGAATAAAGCTGAAAATATTACCCTTCAAACATCGATGTATTATTGTCTGATGTATTAATATTACCAGAGAGTAGGTATGTTTCATTGATCCATTGCTCCAAGGAATATGCCACTGGTTTTAAGAGGATGTAAATTGTATACATACATTAAATCTGAGAAGTTTTCGTCGGCATATAACACTTCAACATTGCTTCTATCACTCAGCTAGTTTTTCTAAACTGACTTTGACTCTAAAAATTCTAAAATGTTGCACAAATTTAAAGATTGTGTTGAGCTCTATTTTATACAACAACAAGTTCATTAAAAGATCTCATTTGACCCAACCCACGCATAATTTTTATAAAAATTGTTTGTAATTTTCACCCATAACCTCTGAAAATCTGTCAAATAAAATAAACTGGCATTTAAAGTGTCATAATCAGCAATTGCCTCAACGATAAACTGCGGCTGTACTATAACAACCTATAATTTGGTTAAAAGCTTCACCAGCTGTTTCAATTGACAAATTATGTTGAACATTACCAGTGTACCTTTGCCATTATTCGTGCACTAAAGAAAGTATGTCTCAAAGGCAATAGCAGGAGTGTGTTGTACTTTGTAAACAATAAAGATTTAAATTGTTTTTAAACAAAAAAAAAATTCTTTTTCTTTGTCACTAGACCATCCACCATATTTTCTTTAAGGCAGTTACTTAAAAGTCCATTAAAAAAAATTATTTCCTTCGCATTCTGCAACAACCAATGAAAAAAGTTTGCGAAAAAGTTTCAAAAAAATATTTGAGGCAAATGTTTTCATTGGACTTTTGTAAGAACCTTTAAATAATTGCTTAAAAGAGCTGCCAAAAAATATGATTTTTCGAAAAAAATAATTTTTTAAATAAATTCTTTAAACGTCTTTCAGTTTTATCAAATTATTGTCTTTTTAAATAACAACTTATGACGATAGCAGAAATACTTAAAGACGTTTAAACTTTAATAGCTTGCATAGCACCTCTGCAGACAAATATGTGTAGTGCATTCTCACTTAGTCATCAAAATAGTGCCAATAGTAAAGGTTTTTATTTTGATTTTAATTTTTTTTATCGTTTCTTTATTTGAGAGGAGTTCAGATTTCTTTCCTTAATTTTAAATTTGGTCCCCAAAGCTTATCCACAATATGTTCCTTTAATTTCAAAGGACGAGAGATGATATACAGTGGATAGCAAAAGTCTTAGTACGGCAATATATTTTGACAAAAAAAAAAAAAAAAAAAAAACCATCCCCACATGCTTAATACTCTTGCACAAAGTCCCGATATGACTTCAAGAGAGTATTTAGGGGATCATTTCAAAGAACGGCTACGTAAACGCTAAACGTCAAACAAAAGTCAACCGAAAAACTTGCTCAAGATGCCACCAGAAAACACTAAACAAAACTTGTACATTATATTCCAAAGGGGTTATATGGATTGCTTGACCTTAAGGGATATTCTACTAAATACAAGGGATAACATTTTCATATATGTAGTTATTAGGCCTTTAAATTTTTAATTTACTCAGGGTTCTCCTTGGGGGTACCTATGCAGTCTTCTGAAACTTTTCCTGATTTTTCTCTTGTTTTATGAAAAACATTAAAAAATTTTAAGTTTTATAATAAAAAAGAAATAAATTAATAAAATAAATATATACTCTATAAATTTTTTTACAAACTTTTGGCTAAAAGTCATTAAATTGCTGAAATATATTGCCGTATTAAGACTTTTGCTGTCCACTCTATGTCATCATAGACCATACTTACTTACTTATTTGGTTCTTACAAAACACTTCACCGTGCACGCCACTTAGATTGTTTTATTTTTTATCCATAAGTGGCGGCATCTATTTACAAATCGAACGATAGGTTTGTGAAACTTTTCATGGCAATTCTATTTTATTGTCAGTGTTTTTTGGGCAGAGAGAAATGTTTTTGTCTGAACCGGATGTTAAACTACGGATTTATTTATAAATTATTTTAATTCATAAATTATAAAAATCAAATACTACCAATAATAAATACAATATATTCAGTACAAGTAAATTTAAAGATTTTATTACAAATTTAATAGCAATGAATTGCTTTATAACATATGAATTCTTATGTATTAAACGTACCAAGTATTCTATGTTTTATAGTTGGTTAATGTCCTCTTATATTTATAAAAAGATAATAAAAACTACACGAGTCTTTACCACAGAAACAACAATACAATATTCAAAAGTAATGTAATGAATGGATAATCATGTCAAATGTATTTGTCATGATATGGGAATATGGTGCGTATACGTAATATTTAATATTTCTTAAATAGTACGTACGTATGTATATGCACCATATGACGTAAATAACCCCTGTTCTATGTGACATAATATTTCATATTTAATTCGTTGATAATAGTAATTATGGCATTTGGTTAATGAAATTTTAATGATCACTTCACAAAAATTTAATGACTGATTATAAAATACATTATCGAGAAAAACACTCATGCCGAAGACTTCTGAGAAAAAAGCCCATTATTTTTATTAATAAAAATTTTAAAAAATAATACGCAACCTCTGAGGCTAGGCTACTAGCGTAATTTCCTTACCACTATACGCAATATATCTGCAACAGATGGCAAAACCTCAATCAATCTTTTTGCAATAAACCAACCGCCTGCTGAACTAAAAAAAGAACTTAAAACAAATTAAAAATTTAGGTTAAGTTAGGTTAGAGGTTACAAGTACAGTACAAGGAGGTCGAATTGACCCATTGTACAACGTCATAGTTTCTCACACCACTTATGTTGTGTGTGTTAATTTTATGCAGGAGTAGTGGGACCTACAGTTTAAAGTCGACTCCGAACGACAGATTTTTGAGAAACTCTTCATGGCAATCTTATTTACTCTCAGAGTTTTTGCCAGAAATCTGCTGAGAGAAAGTCGCCGAAGAAATACTTTTGTATTTTGTCTTGATGTCTGGCCTGGGACTCGAACCCTGGCTTTACGTCTAATAAGCCAACACACTACCTACTAGACTACGGCGACTTCAATCAAAAATTTAAAAAGATGAGAAATCTAAAAAAACTCATGATTTTAACATTTGATGCCACTGCCCATAACGTTGTTAAGAATGTCCTTAAATGCAAGGTCATGTAGAGTAAGAAATAAGCTCGACGTTAAGCTGCCACTTGAACTAACAGTGAACCATTTAATGGACCCAATTTTAATTTGATTTTTGGTCAAATTTCTGACTGGAGCTTTTCAAGGACTCAATATTATAAAGTTATTACAGGAAGCAGTGTTAAAAATATAGAAAAACGAAGATGCTACCAATGATTTTAGAAAACGTGAAGCAGTTGTTGATAAACAATGGAAATTGCACCTTCTAGCCTTTATTGTTCAAACCAATCAAGTCGATAAAAAATTATCATCATATGGTTATAAAATTGATACAGAAATTCCAAAGAAAAATGAATGAGACTAAGCGTCATGAAAACAAAAAAGGTTAAAAGCATCCAAAAGACCAACAGCCAGGAGATGATCCCTATTTATGCAGTGCATTGTACTGCAAAACAGTGATAATAGTTGAAGGAGATAGGAAATAAGGAAATAGTATTATTAGATTATTAGACAGATTTTTGAGAAAATTTTCATGGCAATTTTAGTTACTCTCAGAGTTTTTGCCATAAATCTGCTAAGAGGCAGTCGCCGAAGAAATATTTTTTCATATTTTCGTTTTGATGTCTGACCTGGGGTTTGAACCGTGAACTTACGTCTAATAAGCCAACACCCGACCTGCTAGACCACGGCGACTTATACGGTAAATATACCAGAAAAATGAATTACCGGCGAAATACCATGAGCGAGTTAATAAATGGTTTTGCCAAAAAAAAAAACAAAAAAAAAAAACAAAAAAAAAAAACATACGCTTAGCGATGGCAACAATCAATAACAATTTATCCTTATTTTCACATTTTATCACAATTAGTTGCAAAAAGTGAGTACAAAGTATTGGTATTAAAAATAAAATGCTGTTGTCTCAATTAAAAATAGTAGAGTTCTGCTCACTGCTTCTGTTAATTTCCACAATGTAGGGTATCAGATAGCGCCAGCAATAAATTGAATTATTTATTCAGCAAAAAAAAACAACCGTTTGGCTACCAACGATTATAATTTCATATTAAAATGTCATTAAAATGAAATTTCCAACCACAAATTGCGTATTTTTTTCGATTCATTATTTTTATTAAAAATTTCTATTTTTATTTCCATAAATCTTTTAAAAACATTCACATGCTTAAAACGTAACTGTTAAAAACAATTTCTTGATTTCTTGATTTAATTAAAAATCAAATGATTTGAATTCCTTAAAATGTTTGTTTGAAATATTCTTCGCTTAAAAACTAAAAGACTTAAACGCCATGGTATTAAAAAGCAGACCAAAAAATTAAATAAAAAGAGAATCAACTTTAATTCGCCTACATTTTAATGTTTGTTGCTCAATATACATATGTATGTACATAGTATGTATGTATGTATGTATGTATGTATTAATTTTGCTTTTTGATAGTAATAAATGATAAAACATGCCATAAAGTCAAATCAACAAGAGCATCTACAAAATGTTTCGAAAATCTCTACAAAACATCAAAAAACGATTGAGGCCCATTAATTAACAGCGCAAAAGAAACAGCAGCCTCAAAAAGAGAGGCAATTTGAATATGTTTTAAGCCTACACAAATACACTGTTAAACAGCCATACATACATTCAGACATACATATATACATACATACAGACGTACATACATACTGGTAGATGCAAGAAACTTAACAACCATACTATTGGCGACTGAACGATGGGGTTGTTAGCCTGAACACACACAAGTAACGACTTTTTTACAACCCACAAACATATTTGCACTATTTAATGGGCCTGACGTGGCCTAGCGCTACTGACTGCCAGTCAAACTGTCACAATGACGATGACTGGATGTGTCTTAAGCGTTCATTTGTTTGCCGGATGATTTGTGTGTCTTTGACTTGATGGATTTCTTTTGACTCTACTTGTTTGCATTTTGGCTTATTTGAGTTGCCAATAACAACAACAAGAACAACAGCAGCAACATCAACAACATTACATGTTACTTCGCTTTCAGCCCTTGGGTTTTGTACGCAAAGTAAACGAACGAATAGGAATTGAAATTGGAATAGTAGTTGAGAAACAGAAACAAGAAAAAAATTCAATTTATTCCATCAGCATTGCAAAATTTCACTTTTTAATCATAGCGTATCTTAAATTACATGAGAGTGGTCTCTAAGAGGCAACAAAGGACCTGTGTAGCGCAATCTGTTTGATATTCCTTTAGATTCAATGACTTCGGACCTAACATTCATCATTATTACTCTTTTATTTTATCCATAACAATGGATTTCAATATAAATATGAACCTACGAAACAACTTTTGAGGCTCTAGGAAAGGAACTTTGATTCTATTTCTGATTCTTTGAAGATGCGATATGATTATTGCTATTGAAGGCACAGCCAATAGCCAACACTAGAAAGATGCACTGTTTATTTCGAATTGTTAGTTGGCGACATCATTATAGTCAATGGAGTAAGTTACTGTGAGATGATTATTATTTTTATTCGTATTCAAAATAAAATAATTGGATCTGGCTGAAAGCACAGTAGTGCAGTAGGCAGAAAGGAGACCGTGCTTCAACACCTTTCTCTTGAACAGAACGAAATATGAAATTGGTAATCACAATGTCACAATGGCTTAGGATATGACGTATATGAGGGTCCTATAGACCCACATCGAACAAAACAAAAACAATGTTGTTTACCAGCTGTCAAATAAATATTGAATAAGCAGCTGAACGGCATATATTGTTTTATGCCTAAACACTTAAAATATTGTAATAAAAAAACCGAATATTGACTCAATAAAAGTGCATGTCTGAACATAATATAAGTCTCATCAAATGCTTACTGAATATTATCCTTAATGTGTTACGTCGTGTGAAATGTATTTCAGATTTTTTATGTTCTTTAGGTTACATACATGTATGTAAACATAATTGATCATTACAATTCATCACTTATGCTGTGTGTGTTAATATTATTCATGAGTGGCAGGACATACCGTTTATAGTCGACTCTGAACGACAGATTTTTGAGAAACTTTTTCATGGAAATTTTATTTTTCTCTCAGAGCATTTGTCAGTTGGAAATGTTCTGCTTGAGATATCTAACTTGGGGTTTGAACCGAGGTCTCACGTCTGACAGGCCTACACACTACTTATTAGACTACGGCGTTTTAGGCCAATCAATGTAATTTGCAAATCATGGCTTAGAGGCATTATTTCATTGAAATTATTGCCAAATTCAATTCGCCAAAATTTTAAAAAATATTTGGAACGACTGAAATAGAAATTTCGATGCAATAACTGATAGATGTTGTAAGGGGTTTTGCGAATACTACCTTAATGTCATAAAAATATTTATTTTGCAATTTTATTGGTAGTAACAATTGCTCTTAATATGGCAGTACTAGATAAAGAAAATAATGCATGAGGCCTGTTTCGCCACACGAATTACTAACAAAGCTTATTAGTCTGTATTTGTAGATTCCATCTATTATTATGAGCTGCTGAAATCGAGAAATACGATCACATAGGATCTACAATGAATTGTAAGAAGAACGAAGGCAAGTAAATGCGAACAGACTTAAAGCGGACACACTCAGTAACATGTTACAAGACCTATTCAACTTTGTTTATAAAAAGAGACTTCGTTAGAAACTTTTTCCTCTCCAGACCTTATTTTATCTAACAACCAATTTTTTCTGATGAACACAGATTCCTCTCAGTGGCATATGTTTCACTCGTGTGGGAACGATGGCCAATATTGGAATAAATTTACACTGCGCTGTAAATTTATTTACATGCGTCACCAATTGGTCAAAAAAAATCCACATAGTATTTAAATCATTTGTTTAATATGTATAAATATAAATAATAATAAATTTGAAGTCAAAGCAGACAGCAATGATTAGCATTTTATTGAACTTGAAACCCACGACCTTTAAAAATTTTACCATTCAATTGAATCCTCTGTGGCCTCATGCTGTCATTATAGAAGCGAAAATTATTACAGTCATTCGACTCCGATTATGAAAACCCTTACATTGCTATCTAATCGTAATATGTATATTCCACTCACCCAGGGAGCTTCACTGAGTTAGTTTGGTCAATGGAATTGGCAATTTGGTTCTAAATAAATTAATCACTCGTTTCAAAAACTTATGCCATTTTAAACCATTTCTTTTACGTGTTACTAACACCAGAACAAACTTAATATAACAGAATTTCGATGTAGGGTCTAGTTGTCAAATTTATTTACTAAACAAATTAGTTCAATTGTAATTACGTGGGTCGTAGCTGTCTAAGCGTGTTACTACTGGCTAGACATTATCTGTCACTGTTTGTGTCTTATTTAAAAATAAAATTAAATAGCCATCGATTATTCGATTGTTTTTTTGTCTTCAACTTTTTCATCAGCCGCATGTTGTTGACATTTATTTCATGATTAATGGTTGTAAATATATACCACAGATATACGTCTATATTTTTTTTGTTTTGTTTTGTTAGAGAATAATACGAATAGAATAACTTAATTAAACAGTAACTGATTTCATTTGACATCAATTAGTTCTTTATTAATCATTTCAATGCTACGTCTAGAAATACTTACGATATTTCTCCAAAGGGTGCAAAGGCATCTTTTAATTGTTGAGTTTCAATTTCTGCACTTAAATCGCCCACAAAAATATGAAACTGTTCTGTAAAGAGACAATGAATAAATAATAAATTTTGTCAGTAAAGCTATGTTTAAATATAGGCATTATATATAAAGAGTTATCCATTTATAGGTTTTAATAGAAAATTTAATTAAAACACCCTTAAAGCTGATGATTACAAGAAGATTTTTATTCCATCATGATGCCAAAACAGTCGATCTTGTAGATGTAGTTTTATACTACTTTTCAGGCTTACTGCAGAAGCTACCCTGATGTGGTGTAAACGAAATCGGTGCAACACCTTTTATTCAAGTGCCTTGCACTTCTGGACAGACGCTATCGGTTTTTGAGTAGCAGAACGTTTAAAGATCTGGACATGCTGGGCGAACGTGCCAGAAGGGAAACTAACTGGCCAATTTTATCCGGAGCTCGAAGTGATTCAAACCTACCACTTAGGGATCATGACAAGGGCGGCTTACCTCATACCGGGTAAAACAAGTGAACTTGCCTCTGAACGGCAAGCTACCCGCTAACATAACCTAGAGTACTTTTCCACATATTTCAGACACTGTCTTGGCGAAAATTTGACGAATGTTGCCTTTCAAATGGTAGAGAATTATTCTAGTAGACAAAGTCTTTAAAGTAGCTTAACAATAAAAGCCTAACAACATCAAATTGCATTACTCTCCCTGGAAACTCCTAACATACATACATACATACATAATTGGTCATTAGAATCGTTCAGTTAGGATTATGACCTAGCTACTCACACCACTTATGTATGTTGTTTGTTTTAATTATATACATGACTAGCGGGACCTGCACTTCAAAGTCCACTGCGCACAATTTTTTTGAGAAACTTTTCAAACCTATTTTTATTTACTCTCAGAGTTGTAGCCAGAAATCTGTTTAGAGGAAGTCGCGCAGAATTATTTTTCATATTTAGATTTGATCGAGAGGATTAGGAGGAAACATTTCCCAGATGCAATGGTTGTTCTACAAGGACTCTCCGGTTCTATGAGAACCATATACGACTATTTGTTGTAATCAAAAAATCGGTAATCAAAAACCTAAACTTAGTCGACGTTATTTCATGCGTAAGTAGCTGAGAACGACAATTTCTCTTATAAAAGCGATATTTCCAGCGTTACATTACTGTGATGCACAGACCTGACCATGTCTATAATTATTTTTAAAATTATTCGGTTGTTAATCTATTTATAGTCGTAAATGTCAAACCATTCAATAAATAAATGACACTTCTAATGAAAGATAATTAACGGCTGCTTTCCTTGTCAGGCTGGTGACTTTTAGACCACCAAATCTATACCCCTGATGTAAGAGAAATTATTAAATTTCATTGCCGTAGTCTAGAAGGTAGTGCATTGGCTTATTATATGCGAGTCCGGGGCCTAAATCCTAGCTCAGATATTTCGAACAAAACGAAATATGAAAAAATATCTGTTCTCCGGGCTTTCTGGCAAAAACTCCGAGGGTAATTAAAATTGCCCTGCAAAGTTTACCATCCGGACTGGACTTTTAACTGCAGGTCCTGCTTCTCATTGGTAAAATTTACACATACAACATGGATAGTGTGAAGAGCTAGGTTGTAATCTTCACTAAAGTGTTGTAATAGCCAACCGTAAAGGAGTAGGTTTAAATTTCGTCATAGAATTTTTGAAATCTACGGATGGGTAACTTGAAATTTATGCCATAGTGGTTAGAAATACTGCTATATGAAAATGGAATATAAATCTCTCAATTAGTTTATTAGAAATCTGTTTTAAGACTGTACTGACAATAAGCTGTGCAACTTAGTTTTACTTTTTCATCCTGGAATTCAATCAAGAGCATTAAAAGCATATTTCTTCGCCAACTAACTCTCAGAAAATTTCTCGCAAAACCACACTCAAAGTTATTAAAATTGCCATGAAAAGTTTCTCAAAAAATCTGTCGTTCGCAGTCGACTTTAAACTGTAGCTCCCTCCACTCATGTATAAAATTAACACACACAACATGGTGTGAGAAGCTAGGCTGTAATCCCGACTGAAGGATTGTAATGACGAATTATGTGTGTATGTATGTATGTAGTTCCGCTATTACATTTACTATTGCATTCTTTGCAACTGTAGTTGTGCCGTTAAAACAGTTGTGTTAGTTAAAACAGTTTAATGATTTGCAGGAATTAAATTTTCTTTACATACTAACTTGATGGATTAATTTCCCACGAAATGGTTTTGAGTCATCGGTCACGTCAGAATGTGGTCACCTCAATACATTTTAAATGTATAAAGTTTTCCCTTATACTCTTATTGTAGCAGAAAATAATTTGTAACAGAAAAATTTCACATTGATTTTTATCAGCCATTTAATGAGGCATAACCATAACCTATAACAACAATAACAACAACTACTACAAATGTAGCTTGAAATTATTTTGAAATATATTGTAGAATAGAATTTGACAAACAGCTCACGTTCTGCCATTACACAAGTGATCCCCATCATTTAATAAATTTTCAAAAAATAATCCATCTAAACATGCTCGAAAGTACTTACAGGAAATTTTTAGAGTAATTGTTTGAAAAATAACCAAAAATTAATATCTAAACGTGTGTGTGTGGGTAAAGAAGTTCATGTATGTATGTATGTGTACAAATAATTTCGAACTGAAGCATACACAAGTTAAACTAAACGGAAAACAAGCAAACGGTATATATCCGGTTGCCGAAAAAAACAACATCATCATCGTCATTATTATCATCATTTCTCTACAATATTTTTACTGTTCTCTCTCTCTCTCTCTCTTTTCTTATACTAGATATGTATTGGTAGCCAAAATAAAATAAAATGTTAAAAACGAAAATGAAAAAAAAAAAATAAAACATATTTTTTTGTTTTTTTTTTGGAAGCAAAGCCGACCTTTGATGTTGCTGATGATGATGATGATGATGGCAGAGTAGAGTAGTTAGTAGTGATAGAATACAATATGATGACTTTACAATGAGCCTGTTGAATGTTTTACTTTAACGTTAGACAAGTGAAATAATAATCAGTCCAAAAAATGAAAATGAAAAACGAGCATAAAAAAACAACGACCTCAACAGTCTACTTGGAATAACAAAGACCGAGAAAAAGAAAAAAAAAAGGAAAAAAAATATTGTGGGTGTTAGCCAGAAAATTTGTAAGAAAAACAACAGCAAACGTAGCTTACAACGTGCAGGAATCAAGCCAAAGAGTGGCCTAAAAGTATAGAAAACCACAGGTTTTATGCCGTAAAAAAGTTTTGAAGGATGTTGCTGGCTCTATTTGTATTTGTTTTTCTAGTTCTGTTGATTTATTTGAAGAACTATTTCAACTGAATGGTGTTATACAACATAAACAGCATATACGGCCACCATAACTACAACAGAACTAAGAGCCACTCATCTACTTGTAGTCATTCAGATAAACAAATATAAACAGAATTTATACAATTGAAAACAAGAACAAGAACAAAAAAAAAAAATGAATTCCATAAGAAATCGTGTACGTATCTGTATCTGCTTACCGTAATAGAAATGCCGGTAAAATGGTTCAATTGTTAAGTCTTTAAAGGCTTTAATTCAGGGTTTTATGCTTCAGAAGTAAGAAATTTAATAAGTTTAGTGTCGTCCTTCCTATTCTGAAAAAGAAACCTAAGCCTCCTGCCTATAAGGTTCTTATGAGCTTATTGTGTGAACGACTGAAGCCACTCGTCAAAACACTGTTGGGATCTTTTCAGTGCCATTTCAAACCTCTTATGTCCACCATCGATCACATTACGACAATTCTTGGAGAAAAGTCGATGCACATCATGTTTTTGTCGACTATAATTCAGCTTACCCTAGCCCCATCCATAATCGCAATATCTGCGCTCGGTATTCCTGCGAAGCTGATAAGGCTGCACAGAATCACATTTAACAACTCCTGCAGTATCTTCAAGTAAGGAAAGAAAATCTCCCAACCTTTTGCTATCGTGCGAGATTTCAAAGAAGGCGGTCTTTTGTCTCTCCACATGGAGAGAGTTCTAAAGAAAGTGTGAGTGCGTCGCAATAGCTGCTTGTGTACACTAACGACATTGACATCATTTGGCGTATCAAGCGAAACGTAACTGTTGTGTTTGGAGCTCTTGAACGAGAGTCTATCTAGGTGGAACTGACAATAAATGAAGGCAAAACGTAGTAGATGTTTTGGATCCCAGATAACAATTTTACTTTCGATATTTGCCAGTCACTTCGTTTATGTTGACTCCGGCGTTACCAGCAAAAATGATGTCAGTCTGGAGATCAAGAGTAGAGTCACTGTTGCCAACAGGGATTGTTATGGCTTTAATAGGCAATTGCGTATTAGAGGTCTCTCTCGTTTGGAGAAACTAATCTAATCTAGAAGTTGCTCATCCCATCCGTACATTTCCATAACGCAGAAGCATGTAAGCTGTTACGTATCAATGCAGTAGCAATGAGAGTACTCGAGTGAAATGTCTTATGTAAAATCCTCGATACATTCTGAGTTGGCAATGATTTCCACCTCCGATCCAACAACGAACAGTATGAGCTCGTTAATGATATTGACTTTCAGCAGCGCAATAACATCCAGCTTGTGTGCTAGTATAGTCATATCGTTCAGATAAAGGAGGAGTTTCGGTGAGACGGGTATTTGAATCGAGGATTAGCTGAAAGCGACATAGATGAGTGCCTAGCCTCAAGGAAGGACTAAATCGAGCATATGACCATCGATCGATAGTACCAACTGGCAACAACGCGTGACAGGCAGAGACGCCTGGAAAGATGTGTTAAGGCAACTTAACATAATATTTACATACATACATACATAATTGGCTATTACAACACTTCAGTCAGGATTATGGCCTAGCTTCTCACACCACTTATGTTGCGTGTGTTAATTTTATACATGAGTGGCGGGACCTACACTTTAAAGTCGATTCCGAACGACAGATTTTTTTTGAAAACTTTTCATAGCAATTTTATTTACTCTACCAGAAATCTACTGAGATGTCGCCGAACAAATATTTTTTTTTATTTTTCGTTTTGATGTCTGACCTGGAGTCTGAACACGGGCCTTACGTCTTAGAACATAATATTTACTTTTCATAAACTTAGAAAATTATGAATATACCCTCGTATTTTAGAGTAAATACCACTACTTAATAATATAAAACACTTGAGCAGTACTTGAAACCGCTTATATTGTCGTTCTACATAAAATTTTTGGCATAAAAACATGGCATTTTACATGGAGTACATTTAATACTTATAAACTACACTCTCACTTCTATAAACACACCTACATAGACACACACCCACATAAGTACATACAAACTTGCATATATTTTTGTCGAAAGTTGCATGTGCAGTGGTATGTGTGGATAGTAATTTTTTTCCAACACATATACTCGCCAATATTTGGCCAGGAAAAACACCCACACAATAAACCGACAGTATGAAAAGCATAATTTCCGCTAAAAATATATCAAATGTTTGTTGTTGTTGTTTTTGTTGTTGCAGATGAATGGATTCAATGGAAAATATAAATTTTAATGCAGGCATCAAAAGAATATCAACCAACAACGAACAACGAACAACAATATTTTTATTAATATTCGTATAAATATAGATATTCTTCATTATTACTTATACTCGTATATATGCCCACATACTATACAGACACACAAATAAATAAATAAAGAAATAAAGTCTCTGCAGTTTACAGTGAAGTTATAAATGAAAATTGAGAATTATTTCGATTTGAAATTCGTTAATAATTAGAGCGGCATTACGTGCCATACACATTATGACACATTGAATATTCTGCATGGACAAAGAGAAGGCAGAGTTATCTCACGTAAAGTTGACTTAAACTGGACACTGAGGATGTGCGATTTGATCCAGTTAGAGTTTTTCTAGTGGGATTTTCTTAAACCTCAAGGGTATGCGAATAAGCTACAAACCACAGTCATTCTTTAGGCTAATATAACCCATGTCATGGAAAATTTAACATTGCGGATGCGTTCCAGCCAGAAACGACGTTGTAGACTTCTTAGCGATGTTTTATGCCACACATAATGGAGTTAATAGGTCTTCCGAATGAATTACAAATTTATAAGATACATACATTTGTTTTATTTTTATTTAAAGACTTAATGAAAGACTCGATATATAAAATCAAGTTTCGTCCCCTTTTTCATTATGTAGACTGAGCATTACTTAGGAGGTCAACAATTAGGAAGTTGCAGGAAGATCATTCGGTCCCAATCGAGCAGATATGCACGTATTATTTGTTTACTCGAAACATATCAAATAAATGTTACTGAAAGGTTTTTTGCCATTCAGCAGAGCACTCCAAGCTATCGTCTAATAATTCAAATTCTTGTTCATCAGATTGTGCCTTGTCATCGCAACCTTTAACGTTAGCATGAAGTCGCTGTAGTCGCTGTAGTAAGTAGTGTGTTGCGACTTCTGCGACTTCGCTGTAGTCGCTGTAGTAAGTAGTGTGTTGCGACTTCTGCGACTTCTACTCGGCCGATTTCTGATAAAAATTCTGGGAGTAAATAGAATTGCCATGACAAAGTTTGTCGAAAATCCGTCGTTCGGAATCGACTTTAAACTGTAGGCCCCGCAACACATGTATAAAAATAACACACACAACATAAGTAGTGTGTCAAGCTTGGTTACAACCGTAAAGGGGTTGTAATGGCTTATAAAGGGTTGTCATCTCAAATAGATGGCTTAATAGCCTAAATAAATGTATATATTGAGGCTAACAACCCTGAAACATTTTATACAAAAGCGATACATTCTGACAAAATCAACCAAATTGTAAAATATCTAGAGTTTAACAATCTGATAAGCGACAGGCAGCGTAAAGCTTGTTGTATAGTTTAAGTAAGTGAAGGGTTATGGCTCTAGACATTCCTAAAGCATTTAATAGAACGTAAATCAGTACACTTTTATTAAGAGTAATTACTTTAGATGTCGATTGAAAGCCTAGTATATCTAGTATTCACAAACGCCGTAATCTAGTATGTAGTCTGTTGGCTTATTAGACGTGCGGCCGTGCGTTAAACCTCAGACCAGACATCTCGAACAAAACGAATTATGAAAATAAATATTTCTTCGACGACTTTCTCTCAGCACAGTTCTAACCAAAATTCCGAGAGTAAATAAATACTGCAATGAAAAAGATTCTCAAAAATCTGTCATTCGGAGTCGAATTTAAACCTTAGATCCCGCGACTCATGGATAGAATTACAACACACAACATGGCTCTACAACGTTTGCTAATTCTGGCATCTTATTGGAAGATTTCAGATTAAATTCAGCAATTCCACTAGGCTTTGTTTTATCTTCAACTCTAAATATCTTTAAATTCCAATTCTATCCACTTTTCTGTAGATGAACGTTGTGTTTGTCAGTAGATCTACCCTTAGAAATTAAAGTGTGAGGCTTAATATTAACGCCTTCCATTAGTCCATCACTGTCAACGGAAAGTACTACTGTTCTATGATTACCAACTAACGACTTTTGGCCTGAATTGAATGACCAAGAGGTGGATGGTTATCTCACTGTTTGGATGGATTTTGAACTGACTGCTTCATTGGCCTATATTTCTTTGAGGACAACGTTGGCCGGACCACTATACTATCGAGGAAAAATGTGTGAAGTCGCCGTAGTCTAGTAGGTAAAGTGTTGGCTTGTTAGACATGAGGCCTCCCTCAAACCCAGGGTCAGACATTTGGAACAAAACGAAATATAAAAAAAATATTTCTTCGACGACTTTCTCTCAGCAGATTTCTGGCAAAAACTCTGAGAGTAAATAAAAACTGCCATGAAAAATATTCTCAAAAACACTTCGTTCGGAATCGACTTTAAACTGTATATTCCATCACTTATGAATAAATTTAACACACTCAATATAAGTGGACTGAGAAGTGATATCGTAATCCTGACTGAAGGGTTGTAGGGATCAATTATGTTTGTATATTATATACATATGTATTAGTCTTTGAATATGGCCATAATAAATTGATTTAATGCTCGCAAGACCCAGATTTGTTTAGTGACTTATAAGTGTGCATCAAATCGTAAATGTTGGAGAGTCAGAAGACTTTTAGGAGCATTAGGCATGGAAGTTAAGATCTGGATTTAATTCCTTGTGTATTTTCATTATTCCACTTTTAATAACTACTATCCTACAATGCAAACAATTGTTTACCTATCGTCTATCATATCTTTCATTAGTGTTCGTAAGTCAGTCATTTGATGGCAATAGATTTTTTTTTGTTTGAGATACATGTCAGTTTATATGAACAGCACATATAAATATTGTTGGTTTTTGTGTTTTTTTATTCAAATTGTTTGAGTATTTTTTGTGCTTAAAATTTATTTGTATTTGTTTAACTACTTTTGCGGTTTGCCACGTACGTATATATTTTTAATATTTTTTGGCCAGCGTCCAAAATACCCAGTAGCCAAAAACAAAAAAAATTAAATTCTGGAAAATTATATCGAAATGTATAAAAAAAAAAACGAAATTTATCACACACATCAACCATCAGTCATCTAGTGGTGGTAGCCTGTGGTATCTACATACATACATATGTATGCATGCCTGTAAAAATGTAAATAAATATGAAGAATCATCACATGTTCCCTTGCCGTGCTGTAAAATCTTTAAATCAGCATATTTTTCCTCTTCATTTCCTTTTCTATTTACTACCTACCACAGTCCTCTTAATAGGACTTTTTATTTAAGAAATAAAAATGTTACACACCATATACGATATGTATGTATCTACAATGTAAACACTTGAGTTACAAATTTAATCCAACAACTCATCAGTTTCTTTTTTTTTTTTGTTTTTATTTTTGTTCTTAACAAAAACATTCTGTTTTTCTTTTCGAATCCTTTGTTCTTCCAATTCCAACTGAACGTTAAGCCTTGTAGTGATTACCTGTTGTTTTATGATTTCTCTTCTTTTTCTCCCGTATATCTGCCATATAACCCAAAACCGCATTATGGCTGATGGTCTTCAAGCCTCCAGAATTTTTTAATGCCTTAAGGACAACAGGGAGTTGTTTAACATTTATTGTGGGTCTTTTAATATGGATTTTTTATCCTTTTACAAATCCTTTCTTTGGGAACATAAAGGGTTCAGTAAATTTCATAAGAAAACAACAAATGTCGTATTTGTTTAATAAGTATTGTATGTTAACAGTGAGCTACTGGAGCGGTTATCACATATGATTTGTTTTTTATTTTTGCTAGGTTGACATATTTACTGTGTGTGAAATTTTATGACTGATATTTTACTAATAAAGAAATGATTGAATGTTTCAACTCCTGTCAAACACTAGTTTATTTGAATTCCTATATGCTATGAAATAAAGTACCCCATCCAACTCTATTTTTTAGATGTGGTCATATAGTAAGGGAGTATTGAAAATGTTCGGGGGCATACTGATCTTGTATCCAAAAAGTTAGAGGACTTCAAGTTTGTGAGCACAAAACTATACGGTCGGATATCTGACCATTGAAACAGTACGAACGATAATCGCAAACGATAATCTTCAAAAAATCCACAGTAGTGTAGTAGGTAGTCTGTGGTTCAAATCCCAGCTCAGACAATATTAATTTCGTCGACTTCCTCTCAGCAGTCTTTCGGCAGGAACAAAATCCTGTGACAGTAAAAAAAATTATGATGAAAAGCTTCTCAAATTTGTCGGAGTCGACGACTGTATGTCCTGACACTCGTGGATGAAATTAACACACAAAATCGATGGTATACGAACCTAGTTCGTAATAATGTGTAAAGGTTTGTACTACTTCAATGTGCTGGATATCATTTGCATACAAGTAGTGGAATAAACACATCACTTTCGGTATGCTTCATGAACTTTAAGCACTTCTGTGAAAAGACCGGGAGTTCATTGCAGGGCAAACGTTTTTCGAGTGATGTCCTGCCAGTATTTAAATGGACGAACAGGATGTCTGATAAAGTGAAGCTGTTGCGATAATTGATTACAACAGCTTGAATATTCTCTGAGAGTACAATGACGATCACAAAATATACAAAACTTTCTGAAAAACATTTTGAAAACAAATTCTGATAATAAAATTCCATAATTACAAGCAATGTTCGTTTACTTTATCTAATCCTGGTGAATTGACAAACATTTCTTAGCATTTTTGGCATTGCCCTTCCATTACACATAAAAAAACACATACAAATTTAACTGAAAACATAAATAGTAGCCCGAATGTCTAATACTCTATGACTCTGGAGCATACATCAAGCAGAATTCTATCGATGGCATGGGTCACCTTTGCTCTGAGGATTGCTGTGGTTTTTAGCATATTCACATACACCTGCGACTTAAGACGTCACATACGTACGTACATAATTGTACATTACAACCCTTCAGTCAGGATTAGTTTCGCACATGTAGTAAATTTATACATGAGTGGCGAGACAGTTTGAAGTCAACTCCGAACGACAATTTTTTGAGAAACTTTTTCATGACAATTTTATTTTGCCCTCAGAATTTTTGCCAGAAATCGGCTGGGACGAAGTCGCCGAAGATATATTTTTCACGTTTTGTTTTGTTGGAGATGTCTGACCTGGGGTGTCAACCTTGGCCTCACATCTAATAAGCCAACACACAACCTACTAGACTGCGGCGATCTGCGACTTCAGACAACCCACAGGAAAATGTCAAATCGAATGATCTCGGTAGCCACTTTACATCATCACATGTCGTTGGTGATCAGATCTTCCAATGCAGGCCAAAAGAGGTTGATAATCATCGACCAGTAGTTTTTTTTATTGTTGACAGTGATGGTTTGGCCAACATACATACATAACTGGCCATTACAACCCTTCAGTCAGGATTACGACTTAGTCTCGCACACCATTTATGTTGCGTGTGTTAATTTTATACACGAGTTGTGGGACCTACAGTTTAAAGTCGACTCCGAACGATAGAATTTTGAAAAACTTTTCATGGCAATGTTGATTTACTCTCAGAGTTCTTTTTTGCCAGAAATCTCTTGAGAGGAAGTCGCCGAAGAAGTATTTTTTCTTATTTCGTTTTGATGTCTGCCCTGGGATTTGAACCGAGGCCTTACTAGACTGCGGCGACTTTACACACTTTTAGTCGATAGTATAGTGGTCTGGCCAACGTTGTTCTCAAAGAAATAAAGGCCGATGGCGCAAGTCAGTTCAAAATCCATCCAAACAGTGAGATAACCATCCACCTCATGGTGAGCTGTGTGTCACATAGCGACGTTCTGTTGAAACTTGGTCATCCAATTCTGGCCAAAAGTAGTTGGTAATCATCGAACAGTAGTACTTTCCGTTGACTGTGATGGCCTGGCCAATGTCGTGCTTAAAGAAATAGAAAACGATGATGCCGCCAAACCAAAATCCACGCTAAGCATTGACTTCTTTGGAGTATTAAAGGCTCCTAGATCTAGATTGGTGGCAAGTTTGACAGTTTAGTTTGTTAATGTACGTACTTTTCGATACTTGGAGTAAATAGGACATGACCTTAGATTTTAATTTTAATTCATAGCCAAAGAAAAGGCCACTGTTATAACCAATTGTAATTGAACAACCTTGTGTATCACCCTTAAAAAGAAAAAATTATGTTTTTTTCTTAAATTTACAATCGTAAAGTCACTTTCACCGCAAATGCAATGTCGCCATGACAAATAAAGGCGACAAAAAGACAAAAAAAAAGGTACGTGATTATTAAGACTTGAAATAAATTGACAAATTTTAAATGACCTCAATTTAAGGTGATAAAACCTGGTCAAAGAGCAAAGGATATTAGACATTTAAGATGCATAGACTGACACACACACACCTATACGCACATGCCATACACACAGCAATACATACTGTCAGCCATACAAATGCTACAAATAGAAATATCATTTGGAACACGCATATATCAATTCCCATTACCCACATAGACAATGTATCCATACGGCCACCCTTAAGCCTGCCATTGTAGCTGCTGCTGCCACGAACACATTGAAATAACGTAACGTAATGTAATGGCATTTGCCAGTTGCAAAAGGCCATTGACAAAAAAGGTCTCGAAAAGGTCAATCGTAACTGAATGTGCGAACGAATAAGTGACGGTGGTGACGGTGATGGTAAAAAGTGAGTAAGTGAGTGTCTGTCTTTCTGTTACGGTGTATAAAGAGTATTTGTAACTCTGTATGTCCTTTATGACCGTTTGCATTGTGTGTTTGTGTTTGGAGTTCATTTTGTAATAAAAATAGACCTGTTCTATGTGTGTGTGTGTGTGGCAATAGCACTTATCACGATTATGTAATAAAATAACAATGCAACTAACGGTAAGGCTATAAAATAACAACAACAACAACAACAAAATAAGCATTTGTTTCTAAATTATATTGTAAATCAACAATAGACACATACTTTATTAAGCAATTTTCTACGTTGCCATCCTTGTTGATATTCACATTCACATTGGTGTTGGTGTTGGTGTTAGTGCTGTTTATATTTGTATTTTTTTTTCCATTCGCCTTTTTCCAGGTTAAATTTTGTGTTATTTTGTACTTGACTTGTTTTGATTTAATTTTTTTCTTTTTTTTTGTTTTTTTTCCTTCATTTAATGGTTTGAACTGGAGACCAATAAAATTTGCCAAGTGCCCTGCTGCTTCTGTTGTTGTTTTCTATTCGATTAGATTTTTAATGTGTTCGTTCGAATATCTAATTTAAAAATTTATATGCGCCTGTTTGTTACTGTTGTTGTTATCTATTTTTATGAGCCCAGCTAGACATCATAACTTTTAAATAATGACCGTTTTTCCAAGTTGAGGGTTTTTTTCTCTATTTTTCTCAATATTTTTTTCGCTCACTTTTGAAAATTTTTGTGTTACAGCGGTTTGTTTGTAGATGCGTATTTTATGCGTTTTAATTGGAAATTTATTGTGATTTTTTTTCTTCCAAACAATATCGTTGGAACAGTGGTAACAATAAGAAAATAATAAAACAAATAAAATTCTAGAAACCCATTACAGATTTGGTGTATTAAACTGAACACGATTTTCTATTTTCACAGAAAAAATGTCATTTCGATAATGGAACTGCTTCCAGAGATTAGGCGTTACATATGCTTTGAGTACTCCGATTGTGGTGAGTTCGAGTATTTGAGAGCTTTGTTAAGTATGGCTATTTAGACGAAAACCAGTGACCAGTTAACAGCCTAGATAGCCTAGACAGCTTTCTGAATTCGATTGGTTGGCCCTGTAGCACGTTATCTCAAATCCAACTTCGGTGGCTAATTGTTTCAGAGCCTCCCATTTTGCTAGCTGTTGTTGGAAATTGTGTGCAAGTATTGAAAAATTCGTCGTAGTCTAGAAGTGTGTTGGCTTAATATAAGTAAGGCCACGATTCAAGCAACAGATCAGACTTCTGCAACAGAATGAAATATGAAGAAATATTTGGCTACTGCCTCTCAGATGATTTCTGGCAAAACCTGTGAAAGTAAAATAAACTTGCCATGAAAAGTTTCTGAAAAAATCTGTCATTCTAAGTCTACTTAAAATGTAGAATCCGCCACTCATGTGTAATATTAACACACACAACATAAGTGTTGTGAGAAGCTAGGTCGTAATTCTAACTAAAGGGTTGTAATAACCTATTATGTATGTATGTATTAAAACATTCGGGTTCTCACAGGCGACTTCATATAATTTCTCTTCAGATTACAGTAAGACCTCGCTTAACGCGGGGATACGTTCTAATAAGTTCCAGCGCTAAACGAAACAGTGTTAAATGAGGCAACTTAACACATACATATGCATGTACTGTGATTGCGACTTCGGAAAATAAAGTTGGAATCTTTATACTGGATAGACTAACAAAAGAGCGTTGAGAAAGCTACTTAGTATACACCGTCACTATATAGTGCACCGCTTTTGGTTGGTGCATAGCCGTTTCATTTGCACTCATATACAACAAGTATCAATACAGTGTGCGATTTGGGGGAATCCCAATACTACCACGTAATACTGAAACAGCGTTATGCGGAGTAGCGTTAAGCGTACACCCTACACTTATGACATCATCCGAAACAATGGATAACTGTTGAGGTTTTAGTCTAGGATCGATATGAAATATATGCTTAATGTGCCTGTTGTGTAGTCGTCGTGGTCTAGTAGGTAGTGTGTTGGCTTATTAGACGTAAAGCCAGGGTTCGTGCCCCAGGCCAGACATCAAAATAAAATACAAAAAGTATTTCTTCGGCTACTTCCTCTCAACAGATTTCTGGCAAAAACTCTGAGAGTAAATAAACATTGCCATCGGAGTCGACTTTAAACTGTAGGTCCCGCCATTCATGTATAAAATTAACGCACACAACATAAGTGGTGTGAGAAACTAGGTCGTAATCCTGACTGAAAGGATTGTAATGGCCAATTATGTATGTGCCTGTTGTGAGGAATTTGGAGTAATGCACAGTCTTCCATATTGCTATGAGACTTCGAATTATTTATGTTTTTCATATAGCACTTCATCTGATAAAATCGAAACCAAATTTTCAATCCATGAACAATACTCCCAATAGCAATTTTTCATGGGAAAACTTTAATAGAGAATTTTATCTGGTTTTCCATCTATGCCTCCTTTCCTCTTATTTCATGGTTTACCTCTGTAATGTAATTATACTCAGAGATTTGGTTTCATGATATCCCTAAACGCTAACGTTTTCTCAGCCTCAATGTCAGGCTTATTGAATTCAAGTAAAAGTCGCATCTCGGCTACATGGATATGTACTTATGAAACGCTAACATGAGAAGAATGTTAGTCAGATTATACGTTTCTTTGGTATAGTGACCGGTCTTCGATGGACTCGCTATATAAAGGAAGTATTTTCATGTTTTTTATATAAAGGAAGTTTTTACAACCTAAGGCTGTGAGGAATTAAGGTGCTTACGACAGAGGTTTCCAAATATCCTTATCGCCAGCCAAGAATCGTTAAAAGCCTTTAAAACTGCCAATCTATTTTGAAAATTCAATTCATTTGATATTTAATGGCAAGATACCATACAAGGAGGTTTACCTATACCCTGGAAGTCGCCGTTGTCTAGTAGGTGGTGCTTTGACTTATTAGACGTGTGGCCACAGTTCCAACTCCAGATCAGAATTTGAAAAAATATTCGGCTACTACCTTTCAGCAGATTTCAGGCAAAAATTGTTATAGTAAAATAGAAAAGTTTCTCAAAAATCTGTTGTTCGATTATTAACACACACACAACATTAGTGGTGTGAGCAGCGAAATTGTAATCCTGAGTTACAGTCTGCATACTAAGATGTAAAAAAAAATTCATCCAACTTATATTGAATGATGTTTAACTGAAATTAAAACATGAGACGATGTTCATTAACAAAAAAATCTTTCCCAATGAACCCACTGTTTTCAATTCGAATATACATTCGATATACATACAACATGAATGCGAGCATTTTTGCTCGTGCTATTTAGAAAAGTACTTGAAAAAAATGAATAACATTGTCAATGACTTAATTTGTTGTGCCCGAGTGATGATGGAGGGGGAGGTGGGGTGGTGGGGAGGTATGTTGGGACCACCATTGTTTTTATAGTCCTCTTTTATATGGTTGTTTAAAATAATTGAATGAAATGCTGGCAAGTATCAAGCATTGGCCGTGTTGAGTGCTCATAAAATATTTTGTTTTTCATTTTATTTGTTGCTTTTGTTGATGATGGCTCAAAATTAAATAAAATGAAAACGAAATATGTTGTGTTCTATACTTTACGCAGATTGCTTTTTATTCATTCAAAAGCTTAATTAAAAAAAAAGAAATAATAGAGTGCAGCAAACTCCAAGCTAAGCAGGAGATAATTCAGAAAAAAATAGATAAATACGTTGAAAAATCGAGTTAGAATATAGCACCTACACACATATATATGTCAGACTATATATGTATTTAGAAATGCAGTTAGGCACACATAAAAAGGGTGTATTTTCTAGAGGTATACAACGTAAAATAATATAGGGAAGGTGATATTGAAAAATTAAAATTTAAATATGATTTCAGCCGAAGTGAGAATGTCGGTTTGTTTTAGAGTGGCAGGAATGCCACAAGTCGTTACCTAATTGGCAGAGCTCTCAGTGAAAATATGTTGGTAATCACGATGAGGATGAAGTTGAAGGGGTAACCAATTTTATTTAGTGACTCCAATTTCTTTTTAAAGAGGCGATATATACAAAACATCGTTGCTGAAATCTCTTTAAAAAGGTTAAAAATGTTAAAATATATATATTTAGCGACCCTCGCACTTCTACATGCTTGAACGTCAACACAATATTTTACAACCACTGTTAGACACACACACACACTTACAAAATACTTGATTTTAACCATCATCAACACTACAAACTTTGTCAGTTTTATGCTCTTATCCGGTATCGTTATGATGCTTATATTATGTATGTGTGTGCCATCATACATTTCACCATCCACAAGCATTTGAAAATATTTGAAAAAAAAAAATTAAAATGAAAATGCTTTCATACAATTTGGCTGCTTTTTTTCCTCTTCCATCTATTTTTAGATACATATGTATTCCGTATTTCATATTGCCTTTTGCATACAAATTGTTTTCGCAAAAAATAAAACATTGCAATAACAACAACAAAAAATAGGAGACATTAATTGCTTAATAAAATTTTATTTGCCATTGCATTTTGAAGCTGAACAGCTGCAATTTTAAATTATCGCCTATAAAATAGCAAACAGTTCACACTTGCATCAGACCAATAAATTGAAAAAATAAATACACACGTTGAACAACCACATGCCAACCCACACTCGCATATACATGTCCATCAACATTCCAATAATGCCACATGCATTTGGGGTGCACAAAAATATAACTGTTTTTATGGTATACAATTTAAAATCCTAATGCCCCTTTCGATATTCTAGGATCACCGTAAGAAGCAGCAAACGAATGTAACAGTGTTGTCAAGTAGACGAAAAATATGTACGATATTTGAACTCAAGATTTTTAAACAATTTTGTAAGACACCATCGTATGTATCTTAACATATGGGTAAAGAGGCACTTTACGAAGAAAATAAATTGGTGTTAGCTCTAGGCTTGGTATCACATCATGTACTTTACAGCTCCTTCATCAGTTTTATAGGCACTGTCCTTCAAAATTCTATTTTTAACGGCGATTGTAATGTTTCTCTTAGAATCAATTTACGATGGGAGGATATAACATAACCATCTAGAACTCTAAGCAGTTGGATTGTAAGCTTATTGGCGTCAGCTAAATAATATTTAACAAAAAGGATCTTCTACCTTGTTGCAGCCAGACTTCACTTATTTAGTCTGTTTTGCCAAATCTCCATGAACGACCATAGACGCTGAATGGGCTCTGGAGCAGTTGAAAACTGAAATTAATTTTCATCGAAAATCAGTCATGAATCATCTTCTGGATGAATGCGTACGTTAACAAACAAATTTGTCTTCTTTAGAATGATAACAACCCACATGAGATTCAAGACTGCCCAATACACTCCGCAAAAGTAATTGTTTGGTACTTTGAGAACGATGTTGACCTTGGCAATTCTATCCACTACGAGCACTATAGCCCGATGATAATCATCTTCGTTTTACCTGAATTGGATGATTTGGATACCAAAGACATGTAGTTTTAGCAGGACGGTGCAACAGAAAACACACCGCTACTATTAAATTGGATTTGAGAGTATGATCACCTCATGCCACGGTAGTATTTTATTGTATAATATAACACAACGCTCTAATGCATCCTGATTTATGTGCCAAAGTCATGATGAATTCGATTGCACATCACCTAGAGAATCAGTGGTGGATTTTGTAATGACCCTATATATCATCCATAATGGCATGAATAGGTCTTTCAAATGAATGAAAAATATGGATGGTTGCTAGATTTGCCAAAACCTGATTACGATTTGTCAGTACAATGCCAACGACATTCTTTTAATGCTCCTTTGTTGTTTCTTTGGATGGCTCCTTCTTACCCGTATGACGTCCTAGATTTGATGCTTCAATAATCTTTTCGGAAATTTTCCAACTGACGCTTTCCTTATTTAACTTTCTTCAACTTTTCTGCAGTTAAAAGGATGAGTCACGAGTCCTCCACATCCCTAGGATCGGCTGGTTGTAGATTTCAATGTATACTGAAATTTTCGAGTTGCATCGTTTCATGATTATTTTATGTACTAGACTCCATTTATTTTACTTTCGCTTGTTGATGGAAATGCGAAGATTTTTGTCAGCTTCTTTATAGACTTCACGTTCTCTTTCTGTAGGCCCTCAACATCTTGCTTTAGTATACGAGACAGTTTGTCAGCTTCAGCTCATGCCATTCTACTAGTATAGAGCTTTCTTCCCATAATCATTGTATTGTAATCGTATTTTTAACCAAGGATGCGGCTTAGCTCGCCACCTGATATTCGTGCTATTAGATCTCTGACTGCAAAACATATTAAATTAAATTTGTACGTGTTGCATTTTATAAATACGATTTCTTTCCCGTTTAAATTCTGTTCCATTTATATGGACGGAGTACAACATATTCTAATGACCATTAACCATGCATAACCACGCTAACCATACATTCAGATATTCCAGTTACTGATCCTGATGGCAAGAAATTCGTAGACTGTCCGTTATTCTGCTCTTACAGCCTGTTCTTCTGTGCTGATCCCCATTTCTGTAATTCTCGTTACTCTTGTGTTTGTAGTGTAGGAGCTTCAGAGAATTAAATTATATTAACCGTTTGAAACGAAAACTGCTGTAAAACTACAGTTAATTATTATAATGAAAAAATCTCCGAAGTCTAGTAGGTAGTGTGTTGGCTTATTAGACGTAAAGCCAGGGTTCGAGCCCCAGACCAGACATCAAAACAAAATACAAAAAGTATTTCTTCGAGACTTCCTCTCAGCAGAGATCTGGCAAAAACCCTGAGAGTAAATAAAAATTGCAATGAAAAAGTTTCTCAAAAATCTGTTGTTCGAAGTCGACTTTAAACTGTGGCTCCCGCCACTCATGTATAAAATTAACACACACAACATAAGCGGTGTGAGAAACTAGGTCGTAATCCTGACTGAAGGGTTTTAATGACCAATTATGTATGTATGTATGTAACATTCAGAGGACGACCCCCGTATTCATGCAGTGCATTGTGCAATGAAGATAGTTAAACCAGGAAGGAATGTTGAATTATTATCTTTTTTATGTCCCTTATAAAACGGTCACAAATCCTCATAGTTTATGGCACTACCAACTGTTGATTGGAATAAGTAGCAGCTTAAAGAAATCAGTCATGGTCGGTCAGTCCGTCATTTTATCAACACAAAGCGAATATCTCTTTTCCTACCCATATGACAGCAGTTTCAGCGTCGTTGTCAAACGATTGTCTTTTCTCTACGAGTATCGCGATAATTGCAGCTTGCTCTCCCTATTAATATTTCTTTGCGAATCAGTGAGATGACCATTTGTTTATTGGGAATCCTTAAGAGTGCTGCAGCCATCTCTAATATTGTGTGTGTATATTATTTTGGCTAATAATTTATATTGAAATTAAATTAGAAAACAAAAAAAATAAAAAATTAATATTTAATGTACCTTTTTAGATGGCTAATAGTGTGAATTCCTGAATAATCGATTGCAGTTGAGTAATTTTTAAATTATAATACTCTAAAGCGTGTATAAATTATACTTATTGATCAAAAGAGCAAAAAAGAACGCGGGAATTATTGCTTTTTTAAATAAATTCATAAAATAACACGAAAAAAAGAGTACAATAAAGCTTTATAATTAAAACTACAACAAAATAAATATTAAAAATAAAATTTAAACCGAATAAAATTAATCCCAATTTAATAAAAAACAAAAAAAGAACATTTGCTTTAATAAAAAATTCTATTTTAGCTTCCCGCTGTGCATGGCAGTTGAATGATATTTTAGACATCAAAAAAATTGTGTAGAAAATCCCTTTCTCTCCCTAGTTTATAAAACAGAAATTGACATACAAAGTAAAATAAATTGTGAAAAGTAAAAAAAAAAATATTATTGCTGGCAGCTGACAAATTTGTATTGTACAGTGGCTTACAAGAAAAGAAAGCCATGAGTAGGCGAAATGTAATTTCATTAACAAAGATGGAGTATTTTTGTAAATGGTTTGTGTCTGCCATAATGGCATTATGGAGGGCAATATCTGACATTTATTCCCGCAAAATATTATTCACTGGAAACTTTGATGAATTTCTGAAATTTGAAAAACAAAGGTACAGTTAAAACCGAGGAATTGCTAACCAAAGTTTATATACTTAGATTTCAATGAGCCTTTTACTCTTGGTTTTACGTTCTTCAAAAATTGTGACTTTGACACGGAATGGACCAGCATAGAAATTCAAAACCATGTACCATGATTGGATTATTCCAGGTAGTTTTTTATAAAAATTAAAAAAGAAACCACTCAAGTAGAATTTGTCCAAACAAAAAGCAATTTGACACTTAACAAATTGCTAAAACGATATTACCTGTTATCTTAACTGACTATCGAAAATATATACATTACGACAACCCGAAGACCTTGTGAGACCCTACAAGAAATTTACTGTCGCCAATATAATGCTTTTTATATGGTGGATCAAGTAGTAGTTGAAAAATATCCTGCAGTTTATTTGGTCAACAGTTTCGAGAAGAACTTAATTGTGGTATACTTTATAAATTGAAAGCAGGGCAATATATTGTATAACCTTAGTACCATAACTTCTCTATACGATAATAAAAATAATACGCTTGACAAAATGACAAGGCAATGCACTGAATACAATTTCCGACTGAGCAATATTTCGTCATTACAGTGTTTATTGCAAGTTTAGTTGAAAACTACGTATTTATAGCATAGTGTTTGAGAATTTTTGTCTTTGATTTCTTGACAGGGGGAGTTATCACTCAATTTCATCGATAGGTTAGGTTAGGTGGTGAACTCCCTCCCTGGCCTAAGGTCCCATTTAGGCCAGCATTTAGGCCCATTGCGATACCACAGTTAATTCTACTCGGGGTTCAAACATTCCATAGAAACAACCATTTAAAATAAATATTGCTCTTGCAGCAGTCTTTATATTTGCAAACTCGGCCAATGATGTCAGAAAATTGGAGCTTAGAGACCTCCGTTTCTTGAAGAACAGGGCACTGAAAGATGATGTGAAAGACAGTCTTTCCTCCTCCTCAGGCGGCCTACAGCTCCTGCAGAGCTTGAATTCAACCACTTCAGCACCACATGCGAAAAAGTATTTTAACACGTTATTGTTGTCAAAAAATCATCACTTTTAGTCACTAGAGAACAAGTATAAAAAAACCAACAACAGCAAAAGAATAAAGATGTTAAGATCACAGCGAATTACAATAGCAGAACAAGAAATAGATTACGTAAATAAAGAAAGAGAAAGAAAGATCAAATTACATTAACAAAACTACATAGAAACAAACAACAAATAGAAAAACAATAAAAAATCAACACTAGAGTTCTAGAAGTTGCTAGAATCAGAAAAAATTAAGTATAAATATAACGAAAGGTGACGCTGCCAGTAAGTTCTTACTGCTAAGAAGCGTGAAGTACAAATATTGTTTTATAATAAATAGCCTTTGTTATTTGCATTGTAGTAAAAGGATCGTTTAATAAAATTGTTAAATTATGCAAATAAAACAATTTAATTAAACAACTCGCAGTAGTTTAGTAGGTACATAGTATGTTGGCTTACTAGACGTGAGACCACGGTTCAAACCACTGGTCAGACATAACCAACAAAACGAAATATGAAACAATATCTCTTCGGCCACTGCCTCACAGCAGATTTCTGGCAAAAACTCTGAGAGTACATAAAGTTGCCAAAAAATCTGTCGTTCGGAGTAGGCTTTAAACTGGCGATTCCGCCACTCATGTATAAAATAAAAACACACAACATTAGTGATGGGAGAAGCCAGGTCGGAAGCCTAGCAATAAGCAATTATGTATGATGTATGTATATATGTATGTATGTATGTATGTATGTATGTATGTAATTGAATTAAATAAAGATATAACTACAGTTTCAGAATTGCAGAAACGAAATGTACCGAAGTCGACGTAGTCTAGTAGTCTAGTAGGTAGTGTGTTGGCTTATTAGACGTAAAGCCAGGGTTCGAGCACCAGGCCAGACATTAAAACCAAATACAAAAAATATTTCTTCGGCGACATTCTCTCAGCAGATTTCTGGCAAAAACTATGAGGGTAAATAAAATTTACCATGAAAAGTTGCTCAAAAATCTGACGTTAGGAGTCGACTTTAAACTGTAGGTCCCGCCGCTCATGTATAAAATTAACACGCACAACATGAGTGGTGTGAAAAGCTATGTCGTAATCCTGACTGAAGGGTTGTAATGACCAATTATGTATGTATGTAAATGTACCGAAAGAAATTGTTTCTACCTAAAAAGATTTGAAGTTTGCCAGAAAGCCATTCTAAGAGTAGCTTGTTTAGAACTGAACTTCACTTTTCATAATCGTTTGTGGGTTAACCTTTACAGAATTGAGAAAAAATATAAAAAAACGGAATTTTATTGAAACAGCAATTTATGTTTTCAGTAAAAACATTTTTTATAGTATCCACTGTATTTACACGGAAACAAAAAACAAAATGTTGTGAGAAATAAAATAAAAAAACCTGTACTTAATTTGCAAACTAATGCATTTAAATTTAATTTCACTACAATTTAATCAGAGTTTACGTAATTTTTTATGCAATTTTTATCTGTAAGCCCATGATAATCTAAAATAAATTTATTGGGTTAATAGGTTTTCTTTCTCTTTTTCTCCGTTTTTTTGACTCATTTCGGTTGTTTGACCGGATATATGAAATGAATAAATTTTTTATGCACCAATTTTTTAGTAAAATTTAATAAAAAAACATGCTGATTTAAAAACTATTTGGTTGTTTTTCGATTTTCAAACTTAAATTAAAAAAAAAAAATAGAAACAGCTAAACTCTTAAATGACCATTAAACAAATTGTAAAGCATTACGAACAAAACAAAAAAAGAAAGAAAGAGAAAGCGAAAAACAGAAATGCATTAAAAAAATTGATAAAATGAAAATGTCCTTCAGCGTAGAAAAATATGAACAAAAAAAAAACAATAAAAAATGAGTGAAAAAATCAATAATTCTCCCCCCACACACATACATAGGTATATAGTAGAGTGGAAAGGGGAAAAAAGAAATAAATTTATGATGTATGGGTATTAAAAACATGGTTTATGTATGGTAAAGTATTTTATTTAATAAATTATATTCATTTGATAAATTATAAATAGTTTTATTACCCTCCAATCAGTTTCAAAACACTTGGCCACAAGCAGCACACACATACATATAGAAAATGCATTAAAAAATAATCAAATGCAGCTACACTTACATAATAATCGAACAGTTATATTGAAAAAAATAGCACAGTTTCCTTCATATATGCATTAAAAGTATATTTTATATGCCTAAAGGCCTATCATTTTGTTAAGCATTCTCTTAAATCGCTAGAAAGCTACGCTGAATTATGCAAAAGCCACGTGTTTTTTAAAACAAATATCCTCTGAATGTTCGTTATCCTCTTTTTTCCGATAAGTTTCCATGGAATTTCTAGGGAAAAAAAACAAAATCATTTACTTACGAACTTCTGCTATTTATTTGTATATTGTAATGAAAAGCGTTAAGAGCAGGTGTCGGATTGTAAATTTAATACGAATTTTAATTTCAATTTCAATGGAAACCTTTAACTCATTATTAATTTCATTTTCAACTGATGACTGTATAAAGAAAAGATAATTTATTAATCTCTCTTTATCTCTCTTCCTCTTTTTTATGGTGTTTTATGTAATTAAACGTTAATAAAATAGTATAAAACTGTAAACCAATAACTTAGTAGCGATTAAATTAACTCACATCCTCCTCTTCGGTAGCATGACTGGATGCGTTCATTTGAATCTAATAAGTGAATAACAACAATACGAATTGGAATTATAATTGGAATTTCAGGGAAATCAGACGGTAAGGAAAAGATAGTCACAAAATATAATGAATCGTTTGGTACCGCCTAGTAACACTAATAGTCTCAATACCAGGGTTAAATGCTTTAGTAAATCAGCTGACTATCATGTATTACACAGATTGCTGAAATCAATACAATACATACATACATACATAATTGGCCATTACAACCCTTCAGTCAGGATTATGTCCTAGCTTCTCACATCACTCATGTTGTATGTGTTTAAAGTCGACTCCGAACGACAGATTTTAAGAAACTTTTCATGGCAATTTTATTTACTTTCAGAGCTTTTTTTCCAAAAATCTGCTGAGAGGAAGTCGCCAAAGAAATATTTTTTCATATTTCCGTTTTGATGTCTGACCTGGGGTGTGAATCGAGGCCTTACGTCTAAGAAGTCAACACACTACCTACTAGACTACGGCGACTTCAAAATCAATACAATAAATAAAATTAATCAAAAGGCGTCACCATTGCCGAGATTTGACATAAAATTTAGGGAGATGTTATGCAAACTGTAACGTACGAGAGCGGGCAGCATCAGTCTCTACGCCTAGTATCATGCACTTGAGTTATTTTCAACAAGACGGCAGGAATTCTCGTAAAAGTCTTCTAACTATTTTATCAAGTGCATAGAGCACTGATAAATAGGAAACTCCACTCTCAAAGCACAATATCAATAAGACTACTTACAAATGGCAGACAAAGTAACAATAATAATGTGTTATGTTACCGCTGAGGTAACTAAGGAACTCTAGACATAACTTTTCCACAAAAACAAAGTTAAATACGAGCTTAATATATATGTATTATTGGATATCTTGGTCTATAATCAAAAGCAAAAAATTATGAGTGGATAGCTTTGCTCTAAGTTTGCTGCGACTAGACCTAATGCCCTGTCTCGTTGGCACACCTTCTGGTCACTCCTCTATTTTGGAGTTTGATCCTGTGGCCCCAATGAACATCGATTATCTCCCTGCGGAATACTGTCTTGACAGGGGTTTTCACTTTCTGATTCCGAGTAGGGACGACTGAGACCCTGACGCGATCGTCCCCCCGGAACTCCTGGATATATACACCAACGGCTCTAAACTCGATAATGGGGTTGGAAGCGGAGTCTACTCTGGGAAACTGGACCTGAACATTTCCCTCCGACTGCCGGTTTATTGTAGTGTGTTTCAGGCGGAGGTAATGGCCATTTACCGTTCAATGGATCCTCGTCAACGGTGCTCCTTTCACCCGCGTCTCGGACTTCTCTGATAGTCAGGAGGCCATAACATCTATGTCGAGAGTTGTGAATAACTCCAGGATCGTTAGGAAATGTCGCTGCTGTCTCTACCTTCTTTTTGGGCTTCATTGTCTCACTGGTCAGGATCTCTGGTTACAGTAATATTCCGGGAAATTGCCTAATCTAACCTAGGCTTGGTTGCAAAAGCACCTTCTCCCAGAGATTGGAAAAAGTTCAGATGGGTACCTCTAGAGTAAGAAAAAAAAATGTTATAAAAAGAGAAAAGGTGAATAAATGGAAGGAGGAAGCATTATAGTAAATATGCAAAAAGGAATATAGAGGAGTAGAAGAATATGGAATAGCACACCAGTCATCTAATACCCTCTATCACTAATAAACATAAGGGCAAACGCACAATATATGCTGGACCAATATGGCTTGCCCACATTACTACAAACTTTTTAGGAAGAATTGGTGCTTTCGTTCCACTTGCTGAGCCTTGCTTTCAAAACGCAACAAGGATTCTATAATTTCCCATATTCTTCTCGTACTTAACTTCCTCTTTATCACTCGATCAGCCCGAAGAAAGTTTTCAAATGAAGTCCTAACTGACCGCTCCATCAGGTCTGTGCATTTCCCACTCCCTGGCAGTTCAACTCATTGTCTAATAGGTAACAAGGCCATGGATCCCAGCATACAATCAGTCTGTACCAGCCCAAAAGCCATTTAAGGCCCAGTCGGTGTGTAAAACAAACTGGCTCAATCACTTAACAGATTGCCTTTGCAGTGCCTTATGTCGAATTATTAATTATTTGTATAGAAAATGTTACGACCCACACACCATTTTGTACCAACATAATTTATAATTTATGTTATATGAGCATCAAATAACATGCAGACATATATACATACATAATTAGTCATTACAACCCTTCAGGGAGGATTACGACCTAACTTCTCAACTCCACTTTCGTCGTGTGTGTTTCTTTTAAACATGAGTGACTGCACCTAAAGTTTATCGAGCGTCAGATTTGTGAGACATTTTTCATGGCAATTTTATTTACTCTCAGAGCTTTTGCCAGAAATCTGCTGAGAGAAAGTCGCCAAAGAAATATGTTTTTATTTCGTTTTATTGAACCACCGGTCAGACGGAGGTTTGAACACAGGTATCATGTCTAATAAGCCAACAAACGCACTACCTACTAGACTACGGCGACTTTATGCATCAAATAACATTGTGTTTTAATAATTATAATTATTATTTTTTGTTTGAAATATAGTCCAATAGAAAATATTTCCGTTATATGAACGTAACTTTACTTATTTTTATACGAAATTTTATCCGAATAATTACGTATACCAATACCATTGTATGATTAATTTTGCAGCTTCAACAAAGAAATATTAACGTTATTAATAGCCTTGCTAAAGACAAATAAATCCGTAGTCAATAAATAAAAACACAAAGAAACTAATAAAAAAATCTTAAGAATCCTATTGAAAACATTTTTTATTCGAAATGTTGTCCTAAATATCACTTCAAGCAAATATTCAACGTTTTTATGTTCATAGAACTTTAACACTGTGACTATTTATTGCAGATATGTACGAGTATGTTTCCCTTTTAAATTACAAATCATACGAAAATAAATATTCCATTGAACAAAATAACAAAAATGATCGTTAACAAGGGAAAAACATATCATTTTATCGAAGAGATAATTTATAATATTTAATGATTTTATTATGCAGCCACATACAGCGTACATACATTATTGCGTACGTCAATAGAAGCATATGCGCTCATCTTTACAGGCACCACTAAATGTTCCCGACATGGCGTCATTTCTTGTCAATTAATGTCTCCTGTTTGTCATCATCATGACTGTCAACACCATCGGTGCCATATCAGTTTTATGAGCGTTTACATTCCATGCTTTCTTATAATGGTTCACTGATACTACTACTACTCGTCTCATGCCCATGTACTCATACCATACTCATACCCAATTCCATTTCCTTCTCTCCCTCTCTCTCTCTGCCTTTTTTCCTTTGTTTTTGCTCTATTGCTGTATTGTTGTATTGCCATTCGCTCTGTAACGGTTTTGCATAACGACATCATCATTAATAATTTGAATTCGATTCAGATTTTAGTTTCGTTTTTCAGTCTTTTTTTTTTTTGTTTTTTCTATTGGGCACCCGGCTATTGTGGCATGTCGAAATAGCAGGATAATAGATAATTAGCATGTTTAGTATTTATTGAAGAGGAAAGTGAATGAAAGATGTGTAAAGAGGAAAAATAACTTCATTTATTACAGATTGTTAAAGAAGTTGTCGCCGTTAATATGCAATTGGCCAAGTTTTATTTGAATTAAAATTATTTGAACATGAAAATGTAAACAGTTGTTGTGTTGTTAGGAAACTGTACTAAAGACACTCGAGGTATTTAAGAGGACTAGTCAAAATGATCCATGCATGAGTTTTTTTCTGATTTACATTACACTGGGACTTACAACAGAACCTTCAGAATTTTGACAGCTGAAGACGGCCAATTTGTCGATGCTACATCTGTCAAATTAGTTGTCATTTATTCAGTCTGTTTTGCCAAATCGCCTTGAATATGTATATAAATCAATACGTGCTCATCGTTTGATCAAAATAAATTTTCTCTTAGGGCAACGCGCGCGTTTTTCATTGAAAAATCAGCTTCAGCTATAAGACCCCCTTCTGTATCCAGAAAATAGTCACTCTTTGATGCGGATTTTTGGATGGCGGCATCAGCGGTCCATATGTCTTTAAGAATGGTGTTCGTCCACCGGCCATAAATATCAACGACTAGCACTATGAGTCGATGATTACTCACCTCTTTTGGCCAATCTCTTTGGATGAACTGGGCAACAATAACATGATCTGGATAATCTGTATACTAAAAGCTCATGCCACACGGGGAATTTGATTCTATAGATTCAACATGGAATTTTCGACAGCCATTCTAGACTCAAAACTTACATAAAGGACATGTAATGAAATCAAAATGTCTTAAAAAATTTGAGTTTTGATACGACCGAACGCTTTAGGTTCGTTCTGATATATGAAACTATGGTTTACTTTCATGAATTAAGGCAGGAAAATAAATAACAAAAACATTAAAATATATTCAACAAGCTGGTCAGACAGATTGGTATACTCACTATACTATACATAAGTGTCCTCTAAGAATATAAGGATTATGCAGGACTTGTTTCAGATTGCATAGATGGTAGTACAATGAATGTGAAAACGGGTGCTATTTTTCATTCAAAAAAATCTTCGCCACATAAACCACACGTATCTGTTGTACACAGTTGCCGTAGTCTAGTAGGTTGGTGGGTTGGCTTATAAGACGTGAGGCCACGTTTTAAACCCCAGTTCAGAAATCAAAAGGAAATACGAAAAAATATTTCTTCGGCGACAGCAGATTTCTGGCAAAAACTCTGACATTAAATAAAAAATTTGCCTTGCAAAATTTCTCAAAAAAATCTGACATTCGGGGTCGACTTTAAACTGTAGGTCTCAATACTCGTGTATATAATTAAGTGGTGTGAGAAGTAAGGTTGTAATCCTAAGTGAAGGGTTGTAATGACCAATTAGGTATCTATGTATGTACAATGCAGATTGAAATGTTTGTAGATAATTGGGACTAGAACTTTAAGAATTTTCTTCGTACATAAAAAGCAATCGGCACTGTACGTTATATTATTATATCACACTGTGGATTACCCAACAACAAAAACTTGTATCTAAAAAATCTTTTGAGTTCTACTGTACTACGAATTATCATTATCTCCCTCACAAATTTGTTAGAGCAAAACCAACAGCAAATGATACCGAGTCAAATATATACGTCCACCGTATCCACTTTACAAATTAAGTTCAATAAGTCGTCATAGATTACGAAAGGGGGATGATATTTCTAAGAGTATATATATAAGCCAACCCTTTCCATTAAATGTTTTATCTTTTTATCCTTTTCTGGTCCTTTATGAGTATAGTGTTCCAGCTAAGTAGGTATTTGGTCCATTATATTACATTTTAAGATAACTAGGCTTGATATCTGTCGTTGTCTAGAAGTAAAACTCTTTCTGCAAAATGTATTGGTTCGAATTGGAATTTTCATCGAGCCTTTAAACCTATTCACCGTAGTCTAGTAGGTAGAGTGTTAGCTTATTAGACACGAGCCCGTGATTTAAACCTCAGACCAGAGTAAAAAAAATTGCCATGAAAAGTTTCCCAAAAATCTGTCGTTCGAAATCAACTTTGAACTGTAGGTAATTAAAAATTATGTAAAAATGTAATTAAAAAATTAACACAACATAATTGGTGCGAGAAGCTAGGTTGTAATCCTGACTAAAGAGCTGTAATGACCAATTTTGTGTGTATGTTAAAACCTACCACTTCGTGGCAAGCCTAAATATATAAAATATACAGTGGTGGCCTTATATTAGAAACGACTTAGCAACATGTATGTTTGTTAATATGTTTTACAGTTTTCACTGTGTACCTGGGATCAAAGGCTTTGTTTGGAGGACGTCTTACATACGTTTTTCCCATCAGATTGACACAAATTAAACTTAGATTCGTCACTCCAGAGAACTCTGTTCCAGAAACATCGTTTCTAATTATAAGGCCACCACTGTAAGTATAAATTTGAAAAGTCAGATAACTGGACTCTTCAAATTGCTTTATAGCGACATCCAAAAAGTTTTAAAAAGTATTCAACCGTCCATTTATGCATCCAAAAACAATAAAAACTTAGCTTATTTCAATACTTAGTTGGACCAAAGATGAATGACCGTAAGTACATAAAGTATACAAAAAGAAAAACAAAATATTTTGTTTATAAAGAAGTATTTTTTTTAAGTTTAATTCGTATTTATTTAATGCTTTAATTTTTATAACACAGCGAAGCATGCCTGGTCTCTGGTTAGTTTTAAACAATTTAAAATAATTCAACACAACGACATACTCACTAGCGTAAAACTAGCATTTCATAAAGTTAACAAAAAAAAAAAAAAAAGATGGAATAAAATTTTATCGCCTTTTTTGTATAAAAGAAGTTTATTTCTTGATTTGCCATTCAGCTAAACTTAGACCAGAACGAAAACCAATAGAATTTATTTGACATGACACTTTCGGAAAAAGTACAATATATTCGAGTGGCAAAGTGTTTCCAATAAAATATGCTAAAATCTTCTAATTTCGTTTTGTTAAAGCGAAAAGTTTTTCCTTTAACATAACAATCGTAAAAACGAGAAATCGTACGAAATCGTTTATGAAACGTCATAACAATTGCAACCAACCACCACATACACTGTACGAAAACTAAAAAACGTTGAAAACTTGTAATGTTTGTGAGTCGTACGTAATACAATGATGAGAACCACATAAATGGCAATAGAAAACGACAACAACGATACGAAGAACAACAACAACAACGATAACAACGATACCAATATAAAAAAAGTTAAGAGAGTAAATGTCCTTAAGAAAAAGTTTTGTTTTCTTTTCTTTTCTTTGTGGGTCGTGGTTTTGTTGTTGTTGTTGTTGCTGTTGCTTCTATAGAGATAAGTAACCAAAATTGTTACTCGTAGTTTTTTTTCTTTTTTGTTTGGTTTCTGTTTTTCAGTTGTAAATAGGAGAGTAGTAGTGGTAATATAATCAAAATTTATAGAAACCAACAGTAAAGGTGAGAGAAATAGCATGAAAAGTCAATTTTAAAATGCTTTAGAGTATCAGCACTTTAGCGGATACAGATAGCATCACAATTAGAAGCCATTAAAACGAAAGCCGAAGCTGTATTAAAGAGAATATGGAAACTAATGCCGGAGGTCTGGTGGTTAACAATCCTCCACTGGATTTTTTTTGAATTTACAAAGTCATCAGCAAATGTAGAAGTATGGTGATATTCATACAGAATGTATCCTTGAATGCTATTCGGCGTTGATAACTTGAGAATGACGTTTCTAGACTAGAGATAGGCCATTGAATACAAGGACTAAAAGCACTACGACATTCAAATGGAAGACACAGGTTCCACATACGATCAGCTGAGACAGCTGCAAGGGACTACATAATAAATGTCAAGTTCAGATTGCACATAAAAGGCGTTTTTCCGCATTAATATGAAGTTAACTTTTGGATCAACTTTTAATAAAATTGATCAAGTATGCTATGCTAGTCGTAAGTCTTAACAGACTCTTTGCGACATCATTCAAAGGAGTCGTAAGATTGTAAGTCGATAAGGTAAGAGTACTAACGCCAAAATATAACTACAGCACAGAAGAAAAAAACTCTCCAAATGCAAGAATATTCGACGCCTGGGTTAAGTTATCTCTAGGAATACTGAGTCAAAATATTTGCTAATAGTTCCGATCTGGACGGCATTTTAAAGAGCTTTAAGTATGCCTTAATTATCTATATAAGTCTTGTCGGAAAACTTGAGGGTACAACCCGAAGATTATGCGTTGGATGTATTGTCAAGATGGTTCAGCCAATTATTACCTATGATGGCATTGTGTTGGTAGGTAGGAGAAAAGTGGAAACAAGGTTAGGTTAGGTTAGAGGACGTGTACTTGTCAATTAAGAGTACAGTACCTGGAGGTCGAATTGACCTATTGTACAACGTCCTAGTTTCTCACACCACTTATGTTGTGTGTGTTAATTTTATACATGAATGGTGGGACCTACAGCTTAAAGTCGACTCCGAACGACAGATTTTTGAGAAACTTTACATGGCAATTTTATTTACTTTCAGAGTTTTTGCCATAAATCTGCTGAGAGGAAGTCGCCGAAAAAATGCTTTTTGCATTTTGCCTTAATGTCTGGCCTGGGGCTTGAACCCTGGCTTTTACGTCTAATAAGTCAACACACTACCTACTAGACTACGGCGACTTCTAAAAAAAAAATTGGAAACAATCTTGACAGAGTTATATAGGAGATAAATTCTGGTTTCTGCCGGCATAACCAGAGCAAGACAGATTTATCCTACGGCATTGCTAGAGACTCTATTGGATTTAAGTTCATTGCATTGAAATAGTCAAGGTCATAGTCCATAGAAGTCACTATAGTGAGCTGGCTTATTAGACGTGAGGCCTCGGTTCAAACCCCAAGTCAAATATCTCCAGCAAAACGAAATACGAAAAAATATGTCTTCGGCGATTTCCACTCAGCAGATTTCTGGCAAAAACTTGAGAATAAATAAAATTGCCATGAAAAGGTTCTCAAAAATCTGTCGTTCGGAGTCGACTTTAAGCTGTAGGACCCGCCACTCAGGTATAAAATTAACGCACATAACATAAGTGGTGTGAGAAACCAAGTAGTAATCCTGGCAGAAGTGTTGTAATGACTAATTATGTACGTATGTATGTATAGTCTATAGACCATGCAAACTACCATGTACTTAGGATAGTGGAAGATGAGTTAAACACGTGGTTTTGAGAAATCTTTTTGAAGTATCCCCTGTACGGGATATGTGGGAACTGCTTTAAAACTAAATTGAATCATAAGATTGAAAGGAGTAATGTGTAATCCACATACTTCATAGCATGCTATTAAAGACTGTCTGTGATAAAAAAGCGAGGAAGCTTCAGAATAATATTCCGACCATTTGGGAAAAAAGGGAATATTTTCCAAGCGGAAGTTGATGCCATAAATTGTTCTCAATTCAATTTGAGCAGATGGGAAAGAGCTTATGATAGAGCAATACCATCTGACAGGGAGCCATTTGAACAATTCAGTCCAAGGAGGATCACTCTTTTCTATATTCCAGATCATGGGAGGATATAAAGCAGTAAGGAATACAAACTTCCAGAAACTTGCAGTGGTATACAAAAAAAAAATTAAAAATTAAAAAAAGGGTTTGAAAAGGTTTACTTAAAATGAAAGATGGAAGAGAGAGACCCTGCTCAATCTAAACAGATTTTATTTAAAGTTTGCAAATACTTGTTCACAATGCGTATAGTGTGTGCCTCTGTGATGTATGAGTGATATTTAATTCGGTTTTATGTATGAAAATCATCATACGCCTTCAATGGTTAAACATTCACAATGAAAATGCTTCATGTATTCAATTTTATTTAATTAATACGGGATTAAAAAAATGCACTAGTTAACGTTGAGCGTTCTTGTAATTGCATGAGAACTATCAATAATCAATAAATCGGTTAGGGAACACGCCGACGTCTAATACCTAGTTGTGTAGGTTTTCTAAGAATGTAGTCACGGCTTAAGTGATACAGATAGAGAGACCCTGATCAATCCAAACAGGAAAAAAGGTTGCAATATTGCAACAGGTTATGTAGTAATGACTTGAGAATAGTAAACGGTTTTCTGGCGTAAGACTGTATACTCATAGAATATTTGTGCAGAATAATAATCTTGTAAATTGAAGTGGAGAACGAAACGCAACATTTTTTTTTTTTGAACTGCAGTGTTAACGCTGACAAACTAAGTCGTAATCCTGACTGAAGGGTTATAATGACCAATTATGTATGTGTTAACGCTTTTTAGATGGAAACACCTGAAGCCTTCCCATACTAGCAGTTATAAGCGGGAGATATTTTAACGAAATTTGAAGCAACTTTGCCTAGGGGGGGATACTGTGTGATCTTTCTATGACGTTTGATGATAATATGACTGAATGATTCTGAATGAGTTATTTGGAGGAGGATTAAACTTTGAAAAAACAAGTTTTTATTTGTCTTCTCCCATACTCGAGCCTGAATTATTCGGGTTTTGCTGTAAAGTACTTACACAAAGTATTTTTTCCAGTTCACCGCTGGAAAACTGAAAGAAAAGTTTCTACTCAGCTTACAGTTCGAATCTCCTCCACGACATCATTTGCACAATTTTTAAAGCAAGAAATTTGTTTTCTCGTCTTAGTTAATACAGTTAGTAGAGATTGATAGAGAAAATGTTAACTATGATCGAGGGCTGTATTCAGCCACGTGCTGTAGGCGAGGGCAGGTCCTATCGAGCAAAAAAGGCAATCAGACGATGCTAATTCAATTCCAATAAACCGGAACCTGCAAGGGTGCAGACATTCTGTTCATGCATGGAGAAGGCAGATTAGTGCCTAAGTGAACAGAGGAATGAGGGTGAGCAAAATAGGGTTCTGGCGTAAAACAGAGAGTTGATTAAAAAATTAACTGAAGACCTACTTGTAGGAACAGTGGGAATTATGGTTTCTAAAGAAGAATCACGGAATTATTGGAAAAAAGACTCCAAGTGGTTAACTTAACTTTTTCCATTTTTAGTGGAAATGAATCTGTAGCTTTCATACTCACCGGTACTGTGGCTTTTTTCGTATTGCCAAAGCTAAGGTTATCTTTTAAAAAGGAATGTAATTACATCAATTGCTTTAGGGATTCATAGAAAGCTGGCACCAATACAGAATGCAAATATAATTTTCAACATAACTGTTCATTAATAATACAATATAGTAAGAAAGTGATGCGGCATCATTGTTCCCTGTACTCCTCTTCTTGCTTCTGCTGTACAATGTACAATAAATTGTAACCTTATCAGTTTGGGTCACGTGATTTTGGTCTATTTTGTGGTCTTTCAAACAAAAAAAAAAAGAAAATAAAAAAAATAAAAATAAAATGAAATGGAACTCATTTTGACCAAAAATCCAACTATTGTGTCGCAGCTTTCCATAAGTTAACAAAGTTGTGCTCTGTGCTGTGCTGTGGGGAGGAAACAATTCCATACAATAGAGACTTACAATACGCTCTTTACGTATATATTTTATATCCCAGGATAAAGGAAAACTTATTATTATTTTTTATTATTGTATTGCAATGTTGTTGTTCTTGTTGTTGTTGTTGTTATTGTTATGATTATTGTTCTGCTTTATATTATATTTATTTATTGTTGTTGTTGCTGTTAAAGTTAAAATGTAACGTAAAAGTTTCATAATTTTTTTTTTGCTCTCCTCCCTCTGTTGGCTGTTATTCTTTGTATTCTAACGGTTATTTAGTTAAGTTTTCTAATGGTTCTAATGGTTTTAAAAAGTAAGTAAAATCCAAATAAAAAAAACGAATGAAAACAAAAATAAAAACAAAATAAAATGAAAAGAAATTCCAAGAATTTACATTTTAAAATATTTAACTTGAAATGATTTTCTGCCATTTACAGGGAATTTTTGGTTTTTTTTTCTTGTAAATTAGTTACGGATATTTTTCATTTAAAATGTTGAATGAAAAAAACATGAAATATTTTAAATGCTTTTGTGAACTTTTTTTCATACATTTGGATTAAATTTTTTCAAAGGTAATTAATAGAAAAGAGATATAAAGAATAAATTTATATTTATTTATAATATATATGTATATTATAATTTATTTATATAAAGAGAATCCTATACCCTAAGATTAGAAGTAACCGCCGTAGTCTTGTAGGTAGTGTATTGGCCCAGGTCAAACAACTCCAACTAAACGATATTAAAATAAACTATTTCTCCTGCGACTTTCTCTCAGCAGTATTCCAACAAAACCTCCGAAGGTAAATAAAATTACCCTATTGATGCCACTGTATGCGGAAAATAAATCTTTCAATGCCTGAAGCTTATATAAAATGCTCAATTTTCTAGGACTCTGGTACATACCTTGACGTCACTGTATGCGGAAAATAAATCTTTCAATGTGTGAAGCTTATATAAAATGCTCAATTTTCTAGGAATCTGGTATATACATCCAGTTGAGTTGGACTGATGGCCGTGGTTTGTGAATTATTCACATATGCCTGCGATCTAATAAAATCCGTATGAAAAATTCTACACAATTTTAAATCATCTCCACAAACTGCGGCCATGATCTCAAATTACTCGTGCACATTATTTAATGTCTATACGAGCTATGTGGCCGTCTTTTTGAAGCCACATATCTTTGGTGTCCAAGTTATTCATTTTAGGCCAAAAGATTTAAACTATAGTGTTTAGTTTTGTCGATTTCGTTCTCAAACATATATATGGACCAATGATGTCGTCAGCCCAAAATCCATACTAAACAGTGATTTGTTCGGAATGCATAAGACGATTTTGAATATCATCATAGATTGCCGCCTCAAATACGAAAATTTTGTATGCTTCACGTACCATTGATTTTGAAACGGGCTTCATCGCTGAAAACGTATGTTTCCATGAAAATTTCTCTCAGTTGCATTAGAACTCATTTAGTGACTGAAACGGACTAAATACATGGCAACCAATTTGTCAGATAAAGCTTCAACAAGATTGTCATTTTCAACTGTCAAAGTAGATAACTTCTTTTTGGAAGACCCTATAGACGTTTTTAATACTAATTGATTTGTTATTGAGTTATCGTAACAGACTCTGTGATTCAATTGAAAGAAGTTATGTTTGAAAATTTATGGCTCTCAAGTTTAGCTATAAAAGATGGCTCTGTTTGCGTTAGAAATGTATTTAATATACACACATATACATACATACATAATTACACAACCTTTAGTCATGCTTACAAACTAGTTTATCACACCACTTATATTGTGTGTTTCAATTTTATACAGGAGTGGCGAGACCTACAGTTCAAAGCCGACGCCGAACATCAGAATTTTATTTTTTTTTTAGAAACTTTTTCGTGGCAATTTTTCTGTACTCTCTGAGTTTTTTCCAGAAATCTGCTGAGAAGAAGTCGCCGGAAGAATAATTTTAATATTCGGTTTTTGTGGGAGATGTCTGACCTGGTATTTGACCACTGCCTACTAAATTACGGTGACTTCGCTAACAGATTTGATTATTCTTTTAATTTTTTTATTAAAGTTTCAGTGCTGGCATTGTACAATTCATGATAGTTTGCTGAACGGAAATATCAACACAAATGAATATTATTAACTGACAAACCATTGAGATCGTTAGTTATCATGCAATTAAAAGAACACTCAACGAGAAATAAAATTGAATACATGAAGCATTTTCTTTGAAAATGTCTAAACACTAAATGGCGTATGATAATTTTCATGGAAAACAGAATTAAGTAACACTCATACGTCAGAGTGGCCAAAAATATACGTGTTATGATCAAACATTTTTTAACTGTAGATCTCAGAGCTCGTGGAGTACAAAATAGAAAATTTTCTTTGTTATCTTCTTCCAGATTCGAATTTTAATTGTTTCATCACGACAGCACAAGCTTCCAACATACGAAAAATTTCACAATGCCTGAAATATTTAATGAATGTCTAGCAATGTAGATTTGTATACAAAAAATACGAACAGATTTTGTGTACTCTTGGTAAAATTGAAATTCACACCTTTTCGATGCTTCAAATGTGAAAAGCAATTATTTTTTATTTAATTTTAATTTGTTTTTTATTTAAACGTGTTTTTAATTTAAGATTAAATTTTTAAATTTTAACAATTCCGGTCAAGTCAAATACGTATGAAAAATGGCTTGGCTTTAAAAATTTAAAATAATAACTGGAAACCTTAAAAGTCAGTATAATTAAATGGGAAACTGCACAAGCCCTGGCAAGAATATTTAAATTTTAAATTGCATGTGATTTTAAGCACACAAAACTGAGTGAGTATGTGCATAAAATGCGTCCTTGCGTTAAACAGAAACCAATGCATGCGAAAACAAACACTTAAATTACTGACTGTAACTATAAAAATTGTTCATATGCACTTCCATAAATCCATAAATTCTACCATGATTCTGTGACGTTCAAAATTGTAAATACGATATGAATATTGTGTAGGTATGTATGTAAATATGTGTGGAAGAAATAATTTTTGAATGCATATATAATGAATTGAAAAGCGCTGCTGCAACATAGTTTCAGTTGCTGTTTTACTTTTGAATAAGAAATTCGAAGAAATTTTTCTTTACAATACACAGCGATAAACCAACCGACAACTGTATTCTGCATAACGTGCTCATGTAAATTTTAGAAATTATTTACTTGGAGAGACATATTTTTCCTTATTCATTTTTTGTTACACTTTTTATAGGACATTTTCTTTATTTCTATTCATTTCGGCAGGCATACTTAAGGCATATAATGAATACATAGTCATTTACAAAAATTAAGTATTTCATTACATATTCATTCAATCTATTACTGCCAGTATACTAGCTTGTACTGTTTTTTCCCCCATTATTCTAGGCTCGAATACGATATTTAATCAGGAACAGGGAAGTAAAGAAAAAAAAAGAACTACGGAAACTGTGACTTGTTGTGTATGGTAGGTAGGAATTATGCAGTTGATGTAAAAAAAAAACAAGAAGAAAACAGAAAAAGAAAAATTAAATTTTAATTTCAGTTACATTTTTGATTGCAAACTTGTACTTTCTTTCGTGCATATTTTAGCATTAAGTGCTGTGCCTTTTTTTATCGGCTTATCCTCCTCCCCTGCCATAGTTTTGTACATTTATTTTAAGCATTTTAAATATGTACACGAGCAGCACTTGTTTAATAATCGTTATTCGTTATTTGTTATTTTTAACATCATGCATTTCAATTTCTTATTAACGTGTCAATGAATATTTTTTTTCTTGTTTGTTTTAAGTATGCAATGCTGAGATTTCATGTTGGCTGCTACGCGCGCTTGTAGGCTAAATTTAGTGTGGCAAGAATTGAAATGAATTGAAAATTATTTTTATTGTGGTATTAAATAACCAACAAAGTATTCAATTCCGTATTTTTAGTCAAATTAACATTAAGCTGATTAAATCTTGAATGATATTACGGAATGCATACGCATATGCTAAATTAAAATAACATTTGAACTAAAAATTTAATTTTCTTTATTAAATTTAATATTGAAATAAATTTAATAATTTGTAAAAAACAAAGATTTTATTTTTGTTGTTGTCTAATATCATATAAAAATTACCTTCTTAATTAGTTACTACAACCTAATTTCTCACACCATCCATGTAGTGTGTGTCAATTTTATCCATGAGCGGTGGGAACTACAGTTTGAAAATATTTGTTCGCAATGTGAGCCTCTCTGACGTATGAGTGTTATTTAATTCGGTTTCATGTATGAAAATCAGCATACGCCTTTAGTGGCTACACATTTACAAAGAAAATTGCTTTACGTATTAAATTTTATTTAATTAATATGGGATTAACAATCAAGTTAACATTGAGTGTTCTTTTAATTGCATGAAAACTACCGATCTCTGTGATTTGACAGTTGAGAGTATTAATTTGTGTTGTTATTTCCGTTCAGCAAATTATTCTGAATTCGCAGTAGTCTAGTACGTAGTGTGTTGGCTTATTAGACATAAGGCCACGGTTCAAATCCCACGTCAGACATCAAGACGAAATATGAAAAATATTTCTTTAGCGACTTCCTCTCAGCAGATTTTTTGCAACAACTCTGAGTATAAAAATAAAATAGCCATGAAATGTTTCTCAAAAATCTGTCGTTCAGAATAGACTTTAAACTGTAGGTCCCACCACTCATTTATAAAAGTTACGCACACATCATATGTACGTGGTGTGAGAAGCTAGGTCATAATCCTGACTATCCATCAAGAATTCAAACCAAAATATAATTTAAAGACGGTAAAACAGGCTGGTGGTAGCATCATGGTATGGTTGTCATTGTTTTATTATGGTGTGGGTCCTCTATATCGTATCCAGAATGTAATGAAATCGGCTAAGTACACCGAAATTAACCGAAAAATACAATGCTGTCTAAGAAAATATTCCACTCAAATGGGTCTTCCAGCAGGATAATGACCCAAAGCATGCGGCAAAGTACGCAAAGAAGTGGTTCCAGGACAAAGAAAATAATGTTTTAGAATGGCCAGCACAGTCCCCTGATTTGAACCCAATAGAAAATTTGTGGATTGAATTTAAACGAGCAATCAGGGGAAAGTATCCAACAAATTGCTACGAGCTTTGGAATGTTATACAGGATGCTTGGAACTCAATACCGCTGCATGTTTGTCAAAATTTGGTCGACTCAATCCCTAGAAGCTGTGCTGCTGTTCTGGATAACAAAGGATCCGCAAGAAAGTACTAATGTGGCACTAAGGCTTCATTCAACAATATTCAGTATAAATATCTATTTAGTTTTACTTAGGTTAGTTATATCTTAAAGGAAGATAGAGGAGTAGAAGAATATGGAATAGCACACCAGTCATCTAATACCCTCTATCACTAATAAACATAAGGGCAAACGCACAATATATGCTGGACCAATATGGCTTGCCCACATTACTACAAACTTTTTAGGAAGAATTGGTGCTTTCGTTCCACTTGCTGAGCCTTGCTTTCAAAACGCAACAAGGATTCTATAATTTCCCATATTCTTCTCGTACTTAACTTCCTCTTTATCACTCGATCAGCCCGAAGAAAGTTTTCAAATGAAGTCCTAACTGACCGCTCCATCAGGTCTGTGCATTTCCCACTCCCTGGCAGTTCAACTCATTGTCTAATAGGTAACAAGGCCATGGAGCCCAGCATACAATCAGTCTGTACCAGCCCAAAAGCCATTTAAGGCCCAGTCGGTGTGTAAAACAAACTGGCTCAATCACTTAACAGATTGCCTTGGTTCCAGGACAAAGAAAATAATGTTTTAGAATGGCCAGCACAGTCCCCTGATTTGAACCCAATAGAAAATTTGTGGATTGAATTTAAACGGGCAATCAGGGGAAAGTATCCAACAAATTGGAGCTTTGGAATGTTATACAGGATGCTTGGAACTCAATACCGCTGCATGTTTGTCAAAATTTGGTCGACTCAATCCCTAGAAGCTGTGCTGCTGTTCTGGATAACAAAGGATCCGCAAGAAAGTACTAATATGGCACTAAGGCTTCATTCAACAATATTCAGTATAAATATCTATTTAGTTTTACTTAGGTTAGTTATAGCTTTAAGATTTCATGAAGTGTCCTTATTTTTTCACACCTTAAACTACATACATGCATACGAAATCACAAAAAAATTAAAATATGTTACAGGAATAGCAAAAGTTTTGTTTTTAATCGTTTTTCTACCGTTTAAGAAAAAATTAATCGTTTAAACAATAATGTAATATGTAAGTTTGGGTGGGCACTGTCCTTATTATTTTTCACATCACTGTAAATATAAATCAATCTGTTACACGCTCACATGCGTTCTTTTATATTTAACTATACGATATATGTACATATGTACGTACGTATACGTATGTATATATAAGTGTATGTATGTTTTATAAATTAAAAGTTTCCTTTTTATACAACAAAATAATACAAAGAAAACAATGGACACATAAAAATTCCTTGCAAATTAAAATGGAATGGAATATTAAAGAATGTGAATTAAATTATTCTTATAAAAACACATGACCTTGTAAGACGTACTGTAAAGTCTTAATTCCCTTTTTTTTCAGTAAGTATTCGAAAGACAAGTAAATTCATCTCTGAGCCGGTTCGTTTGTGTCAAACAATTAATGATGACAGTGAGGACGCATATCGGCGAATATTTTCGATTTCCTTCTTGCAAACAAGCAAAATAATGTAGCAAAGAGATCTTCTAATTCGTGTGTATCCCTTAAATTACTGCAATGCAGGATGCTCTGCTAGTCCAGAGGGTAGTGTGCAAAACTATTAGCCATGAGGTCCACCAGCAACCTGGATCTGTTACACCAGACCGAACATAACGTCTTCGTTACTCGGCTCGTTATAATTAAATATAATTTGTAATTGTATTGTAATTTATAAATAAATATTGCAATACATTTAGGGAATACGGTCCCTTATGCAGTGTAACATAAAACCTCCAAATTTTGTCTGAAATAAGTTTAAACACTCGGAATTTCATGATTGAAGTCGCCTTAGTCTAGTAAGTAGTACATTGGCTCAAATCCCAATTCAGACATCTCCAACAAAACAAATATTTTATGTAAAAGCAAGACAGAGTAATGGTGTGATGTGTTCATGAGGACAGCTGCTGGAAAGGTCAGTAAAACTAAAGTTTCCCTTTGCTCTATGTGTTGTGTATCTGGTTTATGTTTTGATTCATTTATATCTGCAATCTTTCAGAGTTTAGCGAATCCGAATACCTAAGTAAATGGTATTTAACTTTGGTCGTCAGCCCAGCAAGCAGGCTTAAAACACGATTTTGCCTGCTGGCTATAGAAACTAACACCCCAGTATGATTCTTAAACCTCTTAAAATTCACTAAAATATTTAAATTTTAAATATAATTAAGTTTGTGTGCTTTTCTAGGGTATATTGCATACATATTTTAAAAAAATACTATTTTTTTTAATAATTTATGACTATTCCCGATTGTTATACTCGAGTAATGTACATACGTTTGTCTGACTTTTAGCCTGACAATTTTGTGAAATAATTTATTAAAATTATGTGCTCTAAAAACGAAATAAAAAAATAAACAAAAATGTGTTAAAATTTTTATTTGAATTCCATTCACAAAACTAAAATATAAAGTTTCAGCTTCACCACGAAATTCGCCTAAAACTTCATCTGCCATCAGTGATGGTACATTCATAGTTACATTCATACAGACATTATATGAGCGTAATTGCCACATTTCCCTTCTTTTTTTCGGGTTTGCTTTTGCTTTCATAAAAAATTCTTTTTTTTTCATTTGTTTTATGGAAATGTAAATTAACATTAAACAATAGGGAAAAAGTTATTATGTTTAGAATAATTTTAAACAGCTGCAGCATTTGCATAATTCACATACATACTATTTATTTACTTTTTTCTCCCTTTTGTTTGCTTCTTTTCTTTTTTTTAATATTTCATTCGAGCAAATGGTTTAGCTACTCTTGTTTGAGTTTCAAACAAAATTTAACTTAATTTATAGACAAATAAAAATGTTTGAATTTTTTTTTTGTAATTATTTTTATAACCTTTTTATGGTTAATTAGAAATGCCAGAAATTAAAACCAAAATTATTTATGTGAACTTGTGTAAGCTACTAAAAATTAAACATTTCAATGGATTATCAACATACAGCTGAGATTGAACAGAGTAAACACAACAAAACAATTTCATTTACAATAACTATCGTATCAATCTGATATCCTATAACAAAAATTTTTTTTTGTTTTTTTTCTTATAAGATCAATACCCTGGAATATTAAACGTAATAGTTGGGGAAAAGGAATATGTAAATTGTTCTATTAAGAGACATTCGATTTTAATCCATTTATGTATGTTGTAAGTTACAGGAAAGATTAATACAGTGTTGCCGTTGAAGGAGTGTTCTCTGTAATAAGCATACATACACACATAATTGCTCATTACAGTTCTAGCGTCCGAACACGACCTAGCTACTCACACCACTTATGTTGTGTGTGTTAACTCTATAGATGAGTGGCGCCGCAGTCCTCGTGATCACTGGTGAGACACCTATCGACTTGCTGGCATTCGATCGAAGAAGATTATGGAAAGCGAAGAGGGAAAACCTCGCCATTAGTACCGCATATGTCAGATCTCAAACTATACGGCGATGGTAAAGTAGATGGAGTGATGAATCAAGTGGAAGATGGACTGCTAGACTTATTCCATCTTTATTCCATCATGGACACAGAGAAATTTTGGGGAAATTAACTATTTCCTGACCCAGTTTTATTCGTGTCATTGCTATTTCGGACAATATCTACACCGCATGGGCAAGGTGAATGATCCCGGCTGGGGTTTTGCTTTTACATCCCGGCTGCATTTATTGCGAGGAAATGAGTGACGACGATGAACACACATTCTTCCATTGCTTCAAATGGCAAGGCGAGAAGAATGTGTTGATGGAACAGATTGGCGAATTCACACCCGACAACATTGTTGACGCAATGCTCGAAAGCGAGACGAAGTGGAACGCTGTGAGAAGATACGTATAATGTGTACTCCAGGAAGAAAGTCGACCTTGATACAGTACGACAGAATGATACATGAGAAGACGAGCCAATAGCATGAGGCGGGCTTCAAATATGGCGTACCCAGACGTGGGAGAGTAGACAACGGTCCTTAACAGAACGTCGTTGTTGACCCTTCCCGAAGTAATGCAGATAGCCGTCCCGGCAAGGGAGTATCTCCAGAAGAGGAGGAGGGATTGTTTTAGTGGAAGCCCCACTCGACGCAGCTGACGAAGGCGTTTTAAACCCTACATCACATGCCAAAAAAAAAGAATAGACGAGTGGCGGAAACAGCAGTTTTTGAGAAACATTTTAATGGCAATTTTATTTACTCACAGAGTTTATTCCCGAAATCTGTTGAGAAACAGTAGGCACAGAAATATTTTTTCATATTTCGTTTTATTGGAGATGCTTGAGATGGGGTTTGAACCTTATGATCCTTTTATAATTTTTTTTTCAATATTTTTATATAAAATATTGTTACGAAAATGAAAATTCTAGATACTGGTGTTTTGCTTTTACATCGTTTAACAATAAAAATTATAAACAAAAGCTACAACAACAATGAACTTGTTGACATGGTAAACAAGTAAACAAAAATATAACAACAAACACCAGCATAAAAAATGCTAAACAAGTAAACAAAAATGCAACAAACATTACAAAAATAAACAAACAACAAAAAATAAATATAAAAAATATGTACATGAAGAACAATAAAATAACAATGTTTACATTTATACAGATATCGAGAAAACGAAGCCACGAACATTCACCTTCAAGAACATTCATCAGAATGTTTACGTTGCCATATAAAAGGCAAAGCAAAGCAGGCAACGGAGTCAGTAAAGGTTCAGTCTGCCTTGTGTGAAGACGTACGATGTTTGAAGAGAATTATCTTGGTTTGAAGATCTCCGTTAAAAAGATCTATCGAATAATTGTCCATTAATTGTTATTGTTTATGCAAAAGGTATGAACACAGGACTTACAAAGAAATTCATTGTTATTGTTTACATCAAAGATTTGCCGAACAATTGTTATTGTTTACGCAAAAGCGTGCAAAGGGGAATAATAAACAAAGCATTTGTTGTTGTTTACATCAAGTTGCGAACAATAGCATACAATATTATGCGAACCATAAAGAATTTAATTAAAACTAAAAACAAATTTATTTTTATTTTATTTGCTATTTACGAGCTCATATTTTAAACGTTTTTAAAAGGTAAAAATTTAACAATATTATTATTGTTTCATATTATGGATTGTGCCTTAAAATTTTATTTTCTTTAGATCTCTTCCAGTACAAATGTTTTGCTTCTTTCTATGTTACATTCAGTATGTACATTAAAAAAAAGAAAGAGCAAATCGGTTAAAGAAATCCTCTTATCATACTAAATTTGTTGATGGAACTTCTTCCCAAACCACTGCAGTCGATAGTTGTCTGTTTAACTTCAATGGTTTTTGATGTAAATGTTCAGAAGAGTTGCATGTTGTTTACATTCCTTTTTTCTATTTTTTTGTGTTTTGTTTTTACTTTATACATACGGTCTGCTACTAAATGTAAATGTAAACACATGGTCAAACATGGTTTAGTTTATTTACCTGTTACCTATGCGAATAGCAATAACAACATTACTACATACATATACATACATAATTGGCCATTACAACCCTTCAGTCAGGATTACGGCCTAGCTTCTCACACCACTCATGTTGTGTGCGTTAATTTTATACGTGAGTGGCGGGACCTACAGTTTAACGTCGACTCCGAACGACAGAATTTTGAGAAACTTTTTCATGGCAGTTTATTTTACTGTCAGAGTTTTTGCCAGAAATCTGCTGAGAGGAAGTTGCCGAAGAAATATTTTTTTTTTCATATTTCATTTTTGATGTCTGACCTGGGATACGAACCCGGGCTTTACGAATAGTAAGCCAACACACTACCTACTACACCACGGCGACTTCTACAACATTACTAATAAATAAAAAAAAAAAAAAAAAAGAAGAAAAAAAAAACTACATACAATATTTAACAGACAACACAAATCTGTTCTTAACAGGCATGCACTGCTCCGGTATATCTCTGCTTTAGTAATGGTCAACATGACTGCATTCATTGCATGATTCATGCATTTAATGTAAAAAATTTAATAATGCAACAACAATAAAAACAACAACAGAAAGAACAAAAAAAAACAAAAACAAAAACTGAAAGAATAATAAAAGAAAGGAACGTAACGTAACGTAACCTAACGTAACGTAACCATCAATATGAAAACACTTGAGTGTTTAAAAACACACTTTAACTTGCATGCACTCCTTCTTACACATTCACAAATATTCTTATGAATTTATAAACACATATACATGTATTTCTGTTAAACACACACACACACACCTATGCATTTTTGTTACGAACTTTATAAAATAAAAAGGAAAATAAAAGGAAAAATATAACCATTTGCTGTAAATGGCCACAAAGTCTTCTTGGTTAAAGATTCTCACAGTAAATGTCATGAGTGGTGCATGTAACGAACTCACTTACACGATGCACACAAAGAGAAACAGAGAGAGAGAGAAGGAAAGACAGAGAGGAACTAAATAGACAGTGTGTAAGTGAAAGCATAGTAAAAGGGGAAAATTTTTGTTAACTTTTTGCATCAGGTTTACTGCTGCTTTTCCTGTTTTGTACATACAAAATTTACTTTTTATTTTTCAATCATGTCAAATTGTCATATCGCATTTCCACGCTAACAAGGTGTTCAATATTCAATTGTTGTTGTTGTTGTTGTTATTGGTGGCTCTTATAGTTGTTGCAGTTTGCAATTGCAGTCGCTTGGTTGGTTGGTTGGTGTTACAGTTCAAAAAGGATATAAAAGAAGACATAAATGTGGCAATTATCAGTAACTTTATAAACATCTCGATACGTTGTATGTCAGAATGTTTATCAAAGTGCTTGTTGTTACTGTTGCTGGTTGTTGTTGTTGTTGTTGTTCTCGTTATTTTTCAATGTGGCTTTTTTTGTTGAAGTGTATGTCTTCCAGTCATTCACATTTCAATGGAAAAAACAAAAATAAAAATAAAATCCTATCCTAGCGTATCGGTAACGAAACGAAACGCAATGCAACGCAACGTATTTATTATTGAATTGAATTTATGTTTTTTTTTTTAAAGTTTGAAATCATTATTTTCAAACAATTACAGATAAAATTGAATTGCATTTAATAAGTTGGTTAAATGCACTTGTGAAGTATTGATACTCAAACGATTGCTTTTTATTGTGGTTGTGGTTATTTCAGTAGGTTTCAGGTTTTATTTTCTCTTTTATGAAATTTTATGTTTTTTTTGTTTGTTTGTGGTGAAGTTTTATTATTCGAAGTTATTTTAGAGTACAACATCAAAAAATTATTGGCATAAGAACTGATTATAGAGTGTCTTTTAAAGAGTTTGATAACTTGAACCAAGAATAAGAGGCAAAAATATTGTTAGAGTAAGATTTTTCTTCAGTTGACCATGAAGATAATTTCATGGTGCTTATATCGGGTCCGCCATCTAACGATCTTTTTTCAAGTAGTGCTTATTTCGTGAATGGTAACACTTAGCTTATATCTGATTTGACAGATAATTAGTTTTATCCTTCCGCTGAACGAATATGGTTGTGTATACACTTGAACAACGCTGGGAAATATTGCGACATTACTTTGAAAATCATGGTAATGTTGCAGAATGTGTGCGAAAATTGCGTACGAATTTTGGAAGAAGAGAAGCACCGTTAGCTCCGTATGTTCGTTATCTTGTGAAAAAAGTTAAAGAAACTGGCATCCTCATCGATAAACCAAAGCATGAAAAGCCAAAAACAGTGCGTACACCCGAGAATATTGCTGCTGTCGCAGAAAGTGTGCGTGAAGCGCCATCAACATCAATTCACCGTCGTTCTCAACAATTGAACGAATTTTGCATAAAGTACTTGGTATGATGGTATGGTAGGTATGGTAGGTTTCAACAGGACGGCGCTACGTACCACACAGCCGAAGCTGCACTCGATGTTTTGTGCCCTGTTTTTGAAGAGCGCATTATCAGCCGCAGAGCTGATGTCGTTTGGCCACCTCGGAGCTGCGATTTGACGCCGTTGGGGGGTGCCGTCAATGATAAGTGTTACGCCGACAAGCCAGAGACAATTGACGCTTTAAAGGACAATAATCGTGAATCCATTGGTGAAATACAGAAATACACAGACCGATCGTGTAGGCATTGCCAGCCGAGGCAGCCATTTGAATGAAATTATTTTCCTTACTTTCAAATAAAAAAAGAAATTTGAGAAAATATTCAGTAGTTTTTTTAATGCATTTTCAAAAAAAAAAAGTTATTTGGCGGACCCTTATTTTTGAATATGATTTCCTAAATATGCATGTTCTCCGCGTATATGAGTTACATGGCACAGCTGATTTTAAAAATTTTTGCAATTTTTTCGAATAAAACTGATCGTATAGTCTAAATGAAGTCGCCATAGTCTAGTAGGTAGTGGGCTGGTTTATTAGGCATGAGGCCATCGTTCAAACCCCAGATCAGACATCTCGTGTGGGGTGGTTGCGAATAACAGAATTGAGCATCATTCATAGAATGTAGAAAAATTGTCGAAAATAATATTGTAAACGAACTGGCGAATCTCTATGGCGACTGTTTAATTGGTAGGCCATGTCAATCGTCTTGGTATTTAATCGTACAATTTCTGCAGAAGCTGTGAGGCTAAGTAAAAGGGGAAAATTATATTTCACTTCTTAAACCACTGCCCTGGTCTTGTCACGAAGAGGACTGTGTCATCTACGACTAGGCTGGAGTAGTTAGATTTATTTTGAGTCGGATTGGTTGCCGTTAAGGAACATTTGATCGCCGGATATTAATTGTAATGTGAACGCTGGACTAATAGACAAGTTTCCGTACCGAGCGGCCTACTTCTCCGCTAACTTAACCGTTACAAATTTAAAAGCTAGATTTCATAATCATCACCTTTTTTTATATTTTAAGGAAGTTTGTTAATTTTGTTTAATAGCATGTAACAGATTTTATGATACCCTCATCAGAAATATCGTAAAAAACTGACTTCCGGCCTATGTCCCAATAAATGGATATTAAAAATGGGCATCAAAAAATGTACCAAAATTTACGATCACCATAAAGTCAAACATTACTTATGTACGTATGTGTGTCACCTATTAAACGTAAAACGTAAATGGTGTCCATTACATTTTTGTCGTTTGGCTGCAAGTACAACAAGAGCAAAGAAAAGCAATAAATGGAAAAACAACAAAAAACAACAACAAAATATTATATGGCACATTGAAAATAATTAACTCTGATTACATGTAATGTCCAGGCTTTTAATTTGGTCCACCCCTCAACGTTTTTCTTGTTTTTTTTTTTTAACATCGAAATTATATTCTAAAAATAATGTTGTTGTTTAACACTGAAAACCTTTTTAAAGAGAAAAAATAAAAATTACTTTTAACACTCTCAAGCAAACATACACCCGATATTACATACAGTATTTACACCTCTTTGGGGTGGGGGGAGGCTGGGCGAAAGGCAACCAGAGAAATTATATGTGAATTCGTTTTTGTTTTATATTTTTTAATTTTTTTCTATAAAATTATACCCAGGAGCACTTTTACCTTTTTTTCTTTGTTGCATGGCTTTAATGGCAGCGTAGTAGTATGTATGTATGTATGAGTGAGTAGCAGCAATAGCTGGGGAAGTAATAGTACTTGTCTAATTTATGACTGTCAGAGAGTGAGTGTATATGTGTGTGTTTATGCTTTGGTGGTGTTGTTGTATTTTAATTTAAATTTTTTTTGTGTTTTGCTTCGTTCTTGTATTTTTTCATTAAAAATTCTATTCTGGACACCTTGCCTAGCGTTTGAATGGTTGAATATTAAAAATTAAAAAAGAGAGGGACCAACTCCTATTTGCCTTGACGTTAACAAAAAAAAAATATTCCCTTCGCTTGCTTGCTTGTTTGGGATTTTTGTTATTATAAAACGAAACGAACATAGAAAATTGGAAAGAAAATAGAAGAGTGCTAAAAAGGTATAGGTAAAGTCGTGACTACTAATGGTTTTACCTGTTTGCTAGTTTTGCTCTACTATTTGTAGAAAACCATTGTTTTTCTCTTTCTATACGTTTCTTTAAACAAGAGAAACAAATTTTTAATACTTTTCTTTATAAAACTCTTCATGTTCGTTGTTTTTCATTTCATTTCTGCTTGTTTTTTTTCTTTTGTTTTTGTTGCCACAAATTGCAAACTTTTAACTTTAGCAGTTAGACAAGATTGCAATATTACAAGGCACATCACTGACAATACCAAGCCACCACTACTACTACTACTTTAACTGCTACTTCTCCAGCCACAAATGCATGCAGTCGAGTACATGTATGCAGAAGTGTGTATGTGATGGCCGTAAGGTGTAAAAATCTAGTGGTCTTGTTTTTAGGGTGTTGCATACAACAAGTTACTGCTTGCCCTTGGCGGTGTCGGTGTGTATGTTGTGTGCAAGTGATTGCAATTCAAGACTTGTTTGTTCATTCGTTCATTGTCTTTTACTTCTCCATTAAATTCTACGAATACAGATGGTTTTACGTTTCTCTCTCCTGCATATACTCGTACTTGCTGGCATACGTCTACAGCTGCCAAGTACAGAGCAAGTATATGAAGGAGCACTAAAAAGAAACTTTAATTCAAAAACTTGTGCAAAAAACATTCACATTTAATGGAAATTTACTACTTTTAGTGTAAAACTAATAAATAAATGAGCGAGAAAAAAACACTACCCAATGGTACGAACGAAATGTTTCTTTACACCATACAACTCCTATAAAAGCTGATGATAGTAAGCGTGTGTTCAAAGAAAAAGAAAAAGGAAAAAAGGGAGAAAAAATATATTCTATAATGATGATAGAAAAACATACCAATCATTAAGCAAGAAGATTTAAAATTAACAACGAAACAATATTAACCCGTGATTGGCTATTTCATCACAAAGATCGTAAAATCGATAATTGAGGATTACAAGTTAAAAAAAATGTTGTAACACAGAAATTTACTTAAAATTTTCAAGTATTATTAAGGCTGATGGCTAGAAAGACATGGAGAAGTCGAGAGAAAATTGAAGAATTCAATACGACAGGATATTACAGAGCAAGTCTTTATATATCTCTAATATGAAGCAATCTAATGTGACCATATTGAGGGGAAACTATCTAAAATCGACATGCTTTTGGCAGAACTTAAGTTAGTCAAATATTTCTCGCGCCATGACCTCAAGCACACTTACCACCAGGTAGATCTGTGTAAAAAAAGGCATAAGGTAACAACTTCCACAACGCCTGAAGACCTATTCCGATGCAATAGCCAATGTTTCAAAGACGTGTGAAGAGTATTTTAGTGCTAAGCTGTTGCGTTTTGAATAATTTGAATGACTGAGAGCGAACACAAGAAAAACCTAAAACAAGTACTTGCAGTTCTTAAAGAAGTAAATATTTTAATAAACGAGACAAAATATTTTTTGAATACTACATACATATATACATAATTAGCCATTGCAACCCTTCAGTCACGATAACGGCCTAGCTTCTCACACCATTCATGTTGTGTGTGTTAATTTTATACATGAGTGGCGGGACCTAGAATTTAAACTCGTCTTCGAGCAACAGATTTTTGAGAAACTTTTCATTACAATTTTATTTTCTCTCAGAGAGGAACTTACCGAAGAAATATTTTTTCATATTTCGTTTCTAATGTCTGACCTGTGGTTTGAACCGTGCCTTACAATATCTACTAGAGTACGACGAAATCATGAATGCTACTTTTTCTTACTAGATATGCTGTCTACCGAAGGAATAAATCCAAGTAAACAAGTAAACAAAAATATAACAACAACACTACAAGAATAAATATAAACAAAGGTGTTACATTTATAGAGATTTCGAGAAGGCGAAATCGTGAACATTCGCCTTCAAAAATATTCATCAGACTGTTTACACTGTCATATAAAAGGCAAGGCAAAGCAGGCGACCGGAGTTAATTAAGTTCAGTTAGTCTTATGTGGAGACGCAGTGCGTATGTAATCGTGGTTTCAAGATCTTCGTTACAAAGATCTGTCGAATAATTTTCCAGTAATTGTTATTGTTTATGCAAGGGGTATAAACACAGGACTTACAAAGAAAACCATTGTTGTTGTTGACATCAAGTTGTGAACAGTGGTATACAGAATTGTGCGAATAATAAAGAATTTTAATTAAGAAAGTTTTAAGAGAAAGTTTCAATTTCGGAAGGGGAAACGAACGTTTCTATTATTATTTGGTTGGCAATTTCGAAATTCGAATTGATCACGGCCCATAAGCCTTTGGGATTTCTTTTCAACCCGACATCTATGCCGACAACTCACATCGAGCGGCGAATGCTGTGACTCCAATCATTTATAGTTAAAATTTGGCTATTCGGTAATGACGATGATGGTAATACAATATTTTTAAGTTACTTTGCATTGACAATCAAGCATCGAGACTTTGGCGTCGCCTAACAGTGAGAAACTACAAGGTCGTAATCCTGGCTGAGAGGGTTGTAATGATTAAAAATGTTTGTATGTATTAAAAGAAATTGCTGTAGATTGTAAATCAAACACGTCCTAGAAGCCCCTTGCATGCAAAGGGAAGAAAGTGAGACTGATTGTAGTGGAATATATGGCTGGTTGTACGATTCCTTTGAATATTTTTTGCAATGGCTTTTGTTACTTCTTGTAGAAATCGGTGTATTCAATTAATTATTCTTTTAAAGTACTGGATATACAAAAAGTAACACAATATAAAAAAAATTATAAATTAAAATAATTTTTAATTTTTATATGTACACACATATGTTTGTTTTTAATTTTTTTTTCAGCAAAATTTGTTATTGTTTTATTATTATTATTTTTTGTTTTTGTTTTTGGTTTTTTTTTAATTGTATTTTGTTAGTGGCATTGCTGTTGCCATTTTAATCTCTGTACCGCAATCAGTGCAACTGAAAAGCCACAAAACGCATTACAACTTGTGACATATCATCAGATAGTTATTTATCACAATATATATGTACATACGTATGGTATGCAATGCCAACATTTGTTTTGCAATATATGCATGCATATGCCACATATATGCATACATATGCTTTCTTTTTTTTTTTTTTTTTGCTATTACAAGTATTATTATTTGTTGTTGTTGTTGTTTTTTATTATTTCACTTGCAACAATTTAAATTTCCATTTTATTTGTATCATCCTCGTATATCCTAAATACTACGAGCATTTACAGACATGACATTACAGTACATATTGTATTGTATAGTGTGTACGTATGTTTGTATGAATGGTTTTTACCATGACATGTCAACGTGATGGTGTTTGTCATGACATAAATGCCTAGCAGATGAATAAGATGTGAATGGTAAATATAATGCTGTTTGGAAAAACAAAAAACAACACAAACAGTCTGTAATACTTATGCTCCAATACATTCAAATCATAGTATTTCCGTGCATGAGTATGTATGTGTGTGTGTGTTGGAAATGTATTTACAATCATTATGTTTAACTTTAGTTTATAAATGTTGTTAAAAACAACATTAAGCGGTTAATGCTCATGCATATGATATTAATAATCAACAAAAAAAAAAAAAAAAAAAAAAACAGAAACACTGTCATATTAATATAAATACTCTGCCGCTTCAATTTTGTAATTCTTTGTGTACAGGGAATAATTAAATTTTTATTTTTGTTTTTTTATTTTAATTTTAAATAGTTTTTTATAAATTTTAAAAACTATACTACTTCTTCACAGAATTTTTTGCCAAAAGACTGCTGAGAGAAAGTTGCCGAAAGAAATATTTTTTAATTTTCGTTTTTATGGAGATGCCTGATCTGGGGCTTGAACCGTGACCTCAGGTCAAGTAAGCCAACACACTTCATGCAAAACTACGGCGTATATTACCGTTTGGTATACTTTGATGAATTATATGATGATGAATCCTACTGCACTACGACAACTTCTGCTTCACAATGTTTAACTAATTGCTCATCAATCTCGCATCTCAATACATACATACATAATTGATTATTACATCCCTTCGGTCAGGATTACGATTTAGCTTCTCACACCACTTACATATGTTGTGCGTATTAATTGTATACATAAGTGGCGGGACCTCCAATTTAAAGTCGACTCCGAATGAAAGATTTCCATGGCAATTTTATTTTGCTATTAGAATTGTTGCCCTATATTTGCTGTGTGGCAGTGACTGAAGAAATATTTTTCACATTTCGTTTTGTTGGAGATGATCGACATGGGGTTTGAATTGCGGCCTCATGTCTAATAAGCCAACACACAACCAACTACACTACGACGATTACTTACTTACTTATTAATCAATTAACGGATTTCGGCCTGCCTTTCAGGTACCTCTGCTTCTTGGGTGTCTTCGCCTCGATTCCTCGATTTGTTCCTCCAACGCAAACAAGGTAGTATTCTTCACCGACCTGCTCAAATCCTCACATCAAATACCCGTCTCGTCAGAGCATACTCCTCCATTCCAAAGACATGGCCAAGCCAGTGCAGCTGCTGGATGTTAATATGCTGCATGACTTCCATGTCGTTGAGGAGCTCATACAACTCAATGTTGGATTGGATACGGAAATCATCGCCAACTCGCACTGGACCGAAGATCTTACGTAGGACTCTACTCTCGAATACCCTTAAGACTGCTGCATCAGTGCTTAATTGTATCCATGCCTATGCGCCAAAAAAAACCACGAGGAGGCTGAGTGTTTTGTAGAGTATTAGTTTTGTCGTACGAGAGAGGTCTCTGCTACTCAATTACTCCATAGTAACACCTATTGGCAAGAGTGATCCTGCGCTTGATCTCCAAACTGGCATCATTTTTAGTGGTAATGGCGGAACCAAGATAATTTACGTAATGTGAGATTAATTGGTCATCGATCTCGTCTCTCAAAACATTGATTTTATCTCGTTCATCTTGTATAAAACACATCTCAACGATGAACAATTCAAAACACTGCATTTTTTAGAGGCCATTGACTAGTTTGAAACATCTCTGGCTGCTTTTCATACTAAATGCGCCACAAATTGAATCCAAGGCCTCTTATTTTAGGGTGCATTGGCAGCTCTTAAATTGTCTTCAGTTGGTCTTTATACTAAACTCAGGGAGTAAAGGACACTGTGATCTACTTCCCGGAATATCACTTTACCTCTAAAGTTGATTAATATGTATCAGAGATAAACAGAAATTTTCAAAATAAGCCACTTTTCTTAAATCCTAAATATATTCCCTTAAGAGCTGCGTGCATATTTCTTCCACTTTCTGCATCCATTATTAAAGGAGTTCCTTTTTTTTTTTTTTTGTTTAAGTTTCAATACTTTACATGACCAAAACATGTAAAAAAATTTACGCTTTTATTCATCCTGTTTTTTTCTTGTACTTTTTGTCAAGTTTTCATTTTAAAAAATAATTTCTTAAAGGCACTTAAAAAACGGAACTTAACGCACAAACACTCGCAGGATTATAAAGAAATAGAGCGACAAATGAAAAAAGAAATAAGCAAAGAAATTGGAAAAAAAAGGAAAATATTTGAAACTGTATGAAAGGAGAATGTGAAAAAGCAGTGAAACTGCAAAAGAAAATTGCACAAATGACATTGAAAAATGTAAAAATTATGCAGAATATACTGCAGATTATAAAAAACTAAGAAAAATTGCGCTGTCGTAGTAAAAGTTTTGTAGTTTAACAATTTTTTTCCTCACTCTTCTTCTTTTTTTGCTTTCTTTCACTTCCTTTTATATTTATTTATATCCTTAAAAAGACACACACACACATATATATATATATATATACATAGATACACGCACTTGCACATGAACAGATTCCAAAACCTCACATATGGCAAAATGATATTATAAGTTTGGCAACGATGGCAAAAAAGAAATAAAAAGAAAGAAAGAATAGAGAAACTATTCTGGATAGAAAAAACTAAAATAATAAAAAGGCAAACAAAACGGCGGAGGGAAAGAAGAAAAGTTGGTAAAAGACTCAAAGGAATCCGTTTTAGAAATTTAATTTCAAACTTAAATAAAACATTTATTTATACTAGAGATCAGTAAACGACAACGACGTCAACGTCAACATCAACGTCTACGTCCACGAGAGAGATGGAGATGACGATGCAGTGACGACGCATATTAATATTCTGTTATGAAAATGGATTGAGACTTTGGCGACTTTGGTTGTTAAACAGTTTATCAATGAAAACCATTTACGATTATTTCAAGGAGTCTAATATGGTAAGTATCTTAAAGCATAAGAGTTCAAATTGAAAACATTTTTATTTAAGAAATCAAAGAAAAGAAAAGAACTATTTGAAGTGTAACTTTATTTCGTAGTTGTTTTACCAGCTCTAATTACCGTATACGTATGCCGTATTGTAAATACTTCAAGAGGTTATATTATTACTTTACTGTTCCTTTTTCTTAATCCTCTGTATTTACGTGAGTATGTATGCATGTATACAAGTGTCGTAGACAACATGTTACCAAGTTGTTATATTTTCTTTGTATTCTGTTTACATTTTCTATTTGTCTTTAACACTTCTTAATTGTTTAGTTGTTACAAAGTGTGATGAGAAATATTTTCAAAAGTAACGTGTCAACTTCTTAAATTGTTAGACAAATAAAATCAACACAACAATATGCCGACATAAGCATATAAATAAATAAATAAACAAATGAAGGAATATTTTTTGTGTAACACCAACAACTAATTTATAAAGAACTTTTGAATGTTTAAATAGAAAATCTTATAAACTTAGTTGTTACAATAATAGCACAACTTATACTCGCATGAAGTATATTAAAAATATCACATACATGTCTTATAGCAACTGTAAGTAACTGTGACTTATTATATATTAACCTTAAGTCAACAGTTAAAAAATTATACGTACGTCAACAGAAGCATACGCGGGTATGTCCACACATTTTATATGGAATTGCCTTGTTTCTAAGCTTGTTTCTGTGTTGATTAGAGTTTACATATGTTTTGTAGTTGCATTGTTTTGTTTCAGTTTAATTTTTGTTTTGTTTGTACTTTGTGCATCCCTTATAACGAGCTTCAACGAGAGTGCGGCATTTTTGGAATATAAGCCGCTTTATAACTTTATAAAAAACCGACAAAGCTGCAGCCGTAACGGATTTATTTTCAATGCTGAGTGATAATTTACGCAGCAATTACGTAGCAGGTCCAAACGTGACAGTTGATGAGCAGTTGTATCCCTTCCGTGGTGGTACTGGGTTTACCCAAAACATACCATCGAAACCCGCCAAGTACGGATTAAAGTCTTGTGGGTATGTGAATCCTATCCAATTAAGGGATAAATTGATGCTGGATTGGCGGCATCCGGCGAAGCGGAAAAAAACGTAGGGGAGACGGAATATTGTTTGTGATCATTTCTTCACAACTTATAACTTAACGAAAAGTTTAGTGATGAACAGCAGTTTATCAATATTAAGTACAGTGAACAGAAGACGAGTCTTCCGCTTTATCTAAAGAACGGGAACAGGAGTCAACTACTTTTGGTTTCAGTAACAATATTACCTTGTGCTATTACATCCCAAAAAAATAAGTCGGATAAACTTCTTTCCACAATACATTATTCATGGGAAGTGCAAGGTCCAAAGAAAAAGGCACTCATGAAACATAAAGGTGGCGTTGATAATATGGACAAGCTTTTAGCAGAATATTCAACAAAGCGATGAACAAATAGATGGCCCTTGTGTGTTTTCTACAATATACTAGACGTCGCTGCCCTTGCAGCATACAAAATTTACGTTGAGAATAACCCAATGTTGAAAGCTTCCACAAGCCGCCGTAAAATGTTTCTACACAGCATCAGCGAACCTGAAATAGAAATCATAGCCAAAAATAAAAACGTTACAAAATTATTTTCCACACGCTATGGAAGCCATATGTGGGGAATCTTTGAGCATAAGAGGTGCTACAGATGAAAGCGTGGAAGAACTTCACAGCACTGGTAGAATAAAAGCAAAAGGTAATTGCTAAACGTGAACAAAATGTCGGCCAACCAGAAAATCCTGCAGGTTATGCAAAAAGTCCGTATGTGCCGCTCATTCAAGTTATATGCCGCATTGTAATAAATGCATTTAAGAAAAATGAGCATTTAATATTTTTTATGTCTTCCTATATTTGATTGAATTTTAATCTTATTTTATTTTATTATTAAGAACTTGTAAATTTTATTCAATAAACATCCAATATCAACATATTTTCATATCATTATACACAACCAGGTATGCAACTGTTGGCGTAAGGGATAGGAATGAAAAAATGGCCACATCCTTGGCCTCCATCCGCCATTTTTATTCAAGTCTAGAAATAAGGTAGAAAACACTACTAGTGAGAATATAATGAAATTTCAGGTTATTACAGTTATTACTTCCTGAGATACGGCAATTTGAAAACACAAAACATACCGGGTTTGTATCTGCTGACATAAAGGTTAAAGAAGCATTATACCACAGCAATCGATAAAATGGCGTACTTTCCTGACTCTACTGTTCATCAATTTCCAAAAAAAAACTCTCCATGGGTAACCCGAAAAAAACTTATATCTTCAGTTTCACACTTTATAGCCCAGAAATGTTAGTTCTTTACAACGGAAATGTCTGGGAGTAACTTTGGAGTAAAATAATAACATCCTCTATTACCTCAAATGTTCAGCATAGTGCTGCAGAATATAATAAGAAAATATTACTCAGAGACCTGAATAATTATACGTCATATTGTGTGAGATAACGTGAGTCTTTATTAAAAAAATACTGGGAATACTGGATTGATCCGAACAATTGATTCTCAAAATCTGCACTCTTCGATTACTGTAGTACTATAATTCTTGCTGCTAGTCGAATTCCGCATCAAAGTATATCGAATGGTAATATACATACATACATACATAATTGGTCATTACAATGCTTCAGTCTCTATTACGACATAGCAGACACTCGCACACCACTTATGTTGTGTGTGTTAAAGTTATACACGAGTGGCGGGACCTACTGTCCGAACGACAGCTTTTTGATAAACCTTAATATATAGTGTATTGTCATATTAGTCGCGAGATCATGTTTCAAACCGCAGCTCAGACATTTCAACGAAAACTAAATAAGAAAAAAATTAATTTCATCAGTCTTTTGGAAAAAACTCTCAGAATACATAAAATTGCCACAAAACTCTGTCGTTTTTCATTTGACTTAAACTGGATTTAACTTTCAACTGTAGGTCACACTATTCGTGAATAAAATTAACATGGGTGGTGTGAGAACTTTGTTTAAAATCCTGACTAAAGCATCGTAATAGAGAATTAGACAAGTAATAAACAAATATTTAGCGATAGTAAAGCGACAATTAGAAGCTTAGAGAGTATGTGCACAATATCTAAGATTAACCAAAAATGCCAGGAGTTTCTGGAGAAGATAGCAAAACATTGTACAATGGGTCAACTTGACTTGTCTCAATTGACAAGTCCACGTCCTCTAGCAAAACATTCAAAGCCTACCCTAACACGGTTTCCTAGATGCATGTACAGTGAAGCTAACAACAAGTTAAACATACTTGCCAAGCCTGGTACAACGGAAGGTGTGAACCAAACAGTACCAAATTGCAAATTCGTTTGCAAAACAAAGATGTCATAAACAACTTATTTGTAGAGAAACTATGCAGATTAGTCATAATATGTATGCAGAACAAAATTTGCATTGGACTTGATCAGAGTTTATGCTCGGAGCATGATAGCAATCATAATTGCATAGGCCTGGAGTCTGAGAGTACTTTAGAACTATCTCAATGACTCTTGCATTATATATGACACTCGGAAATCTGTGATGAAGAATTCTTGTTTAGCACAAGGTAGTTTGAATAGAAAAAATAAAACTATCCTTCAGTCAGGATTACGACCTAGCTTCTCACACCACTTATGTTTTGTGTGTCAGATTTATACATGAGTGGCGAGACGTACAGTTTAAAGTTGACTCCAAATGATAGAAAGATAACAACTAGGAATTATAATGATGGAATAGCTAATGTCTGTGTTACAATGGTACCAAATTGATTCTAAGTAAGCTAGGACCATTTTTCGTTCGCCAAATCAGTCTAACTTAACTTTTTTAATAAATCTGTTAATATGGGGTAAAAATTGTCTGGAATATTGACTTCCAATGCCAAAAACTTCTGTAGAGAACTCTGTTACACGTTGCATAGCAAAGTGTGAGGTATTTTAGTGGAACCAAATATCATTGATACCTAGTCCTTCACCGTAACGTCAGGTTCCTGCTCATTTTTATAGGAATAAGAACCCATGAAGCCGACAAAGATATGTTGAAGATGTTTGATAAAATTGGACTTAAAGTATAGGCCACCTATGACGTAGCCATAGATAATATTTACATGAAATAATAATAATAATCACATCACCCATATTGTGTGCTTTAACTTTATTCAAAGGTGACTGAATCTATGGTTTAAAGTTAATTCCGCACGACAGATTCTTGAAAAACGTTTATTGGCAATTTTATTAGCTCTCAGAGTCTTTGCCAGAAAACTGTTGACAGGAAGTTGCCGAAAAAAATATTTTCTTTTCATATATCGTTATGTACATGTGCACGAGATATCTGATTTAGGAATTGAACCACGCCTACTAGACTACGATGACTTTAATATTCCATTCACTTTTTTACATTTTCTTTCAAAACTTATATGACTGAAAATCACTCGTTATGACAATTTGTATGACTACAATTTAAACAGAGCTCCACAAACCTTTGGTTGTATTTTTTATGTAAAATTTTGAGACTCCTTCTAATATTGCATTTGAAAGAAACAGTGTGTTAGTGAGTGACAGTGAGTTATTCATCCTTTTTAAATAATTTTTTTAAATTAAAAATCTCAACAATCTTTTATAAAAACAAACATTTCCTTGCAATTTGTATACCAAGTCCTTAACAAATTCAGTTTATTTATTTGTTAACTATAACAACAACAACAACAACACTAATAACGACGACAACTACAACAATAACAACAACAATGAAAGTAACAATGGCAAAAAAGATGTTCAATGAAGTGAGTTGGTAAACGAAGGGAACGAACTAAAACCTACAATTTGCTATCGAATATATTGTCAACCATTACACCTGATCGAAGCAGACAAAGAAATAGTAGCGTAGAGGGTAATTGTATAATTTGTAGTTGCCATCAAATACACTCCAACGAGTTTATTGAAGATTTCTGACTATATGGTGGGTGACAGAAAATGTGATGTTATTTGTAGAAAGTTTGTGGCATGCTATCGCATGTATACAGTGATGGTAAAACTGTTTTCAGCATTTCATGCAGCACCCTGTTGTGCGGGTAAGCCACGTACAACGTATGAATAAATAGTCAATTTGTAATGTTGACTTTTTAAGGAAATTGAAACATCAATAAAATGCGGCTTAGTTAGAGGTTTTCAGGTAAATACAAATTTGCAATTGCATTCATACATACCTACAACGATAGCTACATTGCTAATGATAAAGTTTGCTTTTCGCTTGGCACAACTCCTCCCACACCGCCCAGTCATTCCCACCGTCAACACATTCAATAGTCGCAGGTGTAGAGACGCTATCAATATTAAGGAAATGACTTCCAGGTCTCACAACAACCCATACAATGGTGTGAATGAAAAGAGTTTCATTTAAAATAATTTGTTATTGAGCACTGAGCTAAGTGCTATATACTGATTGTATGTATGTATATATATATGTATACTGGTATTTGTGTTTATTTAATGTAATTAATTTAAATTGTTTTGTTGTTAAGTTTTTTGGTAAAATTCATTTAAAAAAGTACTCACCGGAAACCCATAATAATTACAACAAAAATATACAATACTTTTGCCGTTGCATTGATGAAGACAAAAAAAAAAACAACAAAAAATTATTAATAATGAACAAATTATGGTTTTTTCATAACCACGCATTCATTATTTCATGTAAAAAAATAATGAGAAACAACTTTTACTCACACATAACATTTATGATCGTTGAATCTACATACATACATACATATGTACGGATATCGATACTCAAGTGTATGTGTATGTAGCTTTATATATATCTCTGAATGGCGGCTTCTTTTTGTTCAATGAAAAAGGAATTCATATGATGGGGAATACAATTAAGGTAAAATTAATTAACATATTGAATAATTTAATCTACAGGGTTCATTAAAAAATATACAATAAAAACAAGAAAAAAACACAAACGTACACACAGGCATTTGAATTGAATTAATAATTGTAAATATTAAATACGGAGTTAAATACAGTGGATACTTAAAAAAAATTTTTTTTTAATTCTTAAAAATATTGGAATACAAAATCAATCCAAGACAGATAGGCTGCTTTAATTATTCTTAGCAATCGCCGTACTCTATTAGGTAATGTGTTGGCTTATTAAAAGTAAGGCCACAGTTCAAACCCCACTTCAGGCATCAAAACGAAAATATGAAAAAATATTTCTTCGGTGACTTCCTCTCAGCAGATTACTGACAAAAATTCTGAGTGTAAAAATAAAATTGTCATGAAAAGTTTTTCAAAAATTTTTCGTTCGAAATCGACTTTAAACTGTAGGTCCCGCTGCTCATGCATACAATCAACGCACAGAAATTGCGTGGTGTAAGGAGCTGGGCCGTGATCCTGACTGAAGGGTTGTTATGGCCAATTATGTATGTAATCGTAACACAAACACGTCCACTTTGCCTTCTTACCTTTCAATCAAGCTTTCTAGTACATCATAGGATTCTCCTAGTTTTCCGTTAGCCTGGAGGTTTAAATCACACTAAAAGCCATAAATTCGATGAAAACTTTGTTTTCTTGTAATGCTTGAAGCTTGCTCGTATGTATTGAATACAATGTCATTTCAGTGACGTTCTCTGTGTTGATTGCATCAGTTGAGCCTTTTGAGATAATTTTCGATCATTATGATCACACATTTCGCACAGTATCTTGGCAATGTAGTCACCGTAATCTTGTAGATAGTGTGTTGTGTGTTGGCTTATTAGACTTGAAGTCACGGTTCAAGCAACGAAACAAAATCTGAAAAAATATTTCTTCAGCTACTTCCTCTCTATAGATTTTTGGCAAAAAGTCTGAGAGTAAATAGAAAAAATTGCCATGCAAAGCTTCTCTGTCGTTTGGTCACTCTTGTATAAAATTAACACACACAACATAAGTGGTGGGAAAAGCTAGTCGTAACCAATTATGCAAACTATGCTATGTATCTTGCCAATGACTTGACGGACTACCATCTGTCGGGACGGGAAAAATGGCCCAATTGTATAAAAATCAGGCAATTTTTGCCATCTTTAGATAAACTCAGGATGATATTTGATCTGCAAGAATACATCTCAAGAACAGCATTCCTAACATGATTTTTGCCACGCTCTGAGTTTGAAAGTATGTGAAACAGACTTCTTCAGAAGATATCATTGAGGGTATTCCAGAAAGTCTTCTCTGTCATTACTTGGCACTTGTGAACCAAATGATTTGAACCAGTGATTTCATAGAAAGGATCCAGCTAAATATATGTTGAGTAATATCTCCTCCTTCATATAAAAGTTTTTAAGATTTAAAAATGCGACCCACTACTTACTTGGCGCAATTAATTGCGGAACAATGCATTGCAAAGGACTATGAAAGTCAGCGATGTTTTCTATATACCGATTGATTTTTGTAAAAGAATGTAGAGGTAGTGGAATATCTCGTCTAAACGGTCTATTGTCCTAATCTGAAGTATAACCCTATAAAGTCTGCCTCATCCTGTTGCCTTGAAAACTTCACGTCAACTCTAAAACGTCAACAAGGATAAATACTTGCTCTGACTTAATAAACACTCATGTGTTTTCTTTAGAGTTATGTTAAGGCCGAGCAAGTTGCAACTATATGTTCTGGTAATTCGTTCTGCTCTACACAGAGCACATGTAAAAATCCCAATTCTAAAACAAGTCTTTGTTTTAAGCCTACAATGCATGGTCAAATGCTCATTAACTATCTTCAGGCTACTTCAGGAGTTTCTGATGATGATGATGATGATGATGCAATTACTCATTAAAATTTTTGTTTGTCTTAAATTCGTTTGACTTGAGAAAATTATGCGGCTTTCTTCATGTTTTCTTTCGCCGAGTGTATCCATTCAAACACTTCTCTTTATTCCATTGAAAGGTATTGGCCTCATCAGCGACGTGAAAGCTATCTTACTTGCAAGATGATCTGTCTTCTCACTTTCGAGAATTCCTACATGAACTGAGATCCATTCGAGGGCAATCCTATTGTATGTGCCTAGCTCAAATTATTTCCATTCTATTCAAGTTAAAGTTATAGGAACTGAGTAATCAGCTGGTGGCTTGACTGACAAATAGTATTGTTATGTCACTTTCTTTGAAAAAAGTATATAGAAACAAAATTTTTCCTTCAACTTTAATAATCATTTTCGTTGCGAAGCTTTACGCAAAGTCATTGAGTTTACTGGTTCCGTTTAGGGAAATGTAAAGAAGGAAACTGTCAGTTATACAATTTATCTGGTCACGGTAGGGCTGAGGTCGCAATTCTTACTGAAGGGTTGTAGTGACCAATTATGTATGTATGTGTATGTATGTTAATCCTGGACGGTTACTCTTCATTTTTGTACATTAAGGTTACTCTTCGTTGCATCGACGAACGAAAAAAAATTGTTTTTCGTCTACGGACTGCAAGCTTTCATTATCAACTAACGTTGTTGGAAAAAAGAGCGAAATTTGGTCAAACATAAAAGAGTTATATAATAAAGAGGAAATGAGGTTTGTCGATTCAACGAACAGTAACCGTCCAGGGTTAATAAATTTTTTATTTATTTATCCGAACGACATATTTTTGAGAAAATTTTCATTGCAATTTTATTTGTTTTCAGAATTTTTGCCAGAGATCTCCTGAGAAGAAGTCGCCAAAGAAATATTTTTTATATTTCGTTAGGTTGGAGATGCCTGACCTGGGATTTAAACCGAGGCCTTACGTCTAATAAGAAAACACACTACCTACTAGACCACGGCGACTTCATATGAAATGAGTTTTAAGATAATTGAGACAACATTTCGACAATATTTATGTCTTGGTTTATATTAAGATATCTAGGTTAGAGGATAAGTACAATACCCGTAGTTCATGTTGATCCATTGTACCAGATATCTAGGAAAGTGCCAATTTACAGATTGATACAATTTTATAAATACAATTTTTAACTTACTCCGCCTTAATTGAGAATTTCAACCACACTGTGCGTTCGTCTTGACATTTATAATACAATTCCTTTCGTTTTCAAAATTTTCTTTAGTTAGGGAATAAGAAATAGTTTTATAATTTCATTTGTTTTTTTTTCGTTTTTAATAATTATAAAAATCCTAATAAATTATAATAAATTAAAAAAAAATTATTAAACATTTTACTAAGCAATATTTTAAAAACTCAAATGCCTTATTTGGAGAGCCATTTGTGTTAAAGAAACTTTAACATGCTGCGCAATACAATTTCTTCAATTAAATTATTCAATTTAGTATTTTTCCAACAAACAAACAAAAAAACAAGAGAAAAAAAATTTCATGAATTCTTAATGTTTCTCTACCACTCAAAATTAAATATTAGACAGTGACTTAAATATTTTCGAAATAAATATTTTAAATTGCAAACAATAAATATTTTTTGTTTTTTTGTTAACGTGCAACAACACCAAATTATTTTCATAGATACATATACACACAGATATCCACGTACACTCACTCACAAACGTATACAGAAGAAGAAGTTTGAAAAAAAGTGAAATAAACGCATGAGTATGTATTTGTCTGGGTAAATTTCCAGTTGAAAATAACACAAACAAAAAAAAACAAATGAAAATGAATAAATTTCATCTGTCACTCAGACACTCACTCATTTCAGAACCATTTATTTTGCATATGACATTATTCTCAGGCTGTAGTTGGTGTTACTGTTGTTGTTACTATTTTTTTTTTGTTCTCCCTCTCTCTCTCTTTGTGATTTATTTTTATTTTTGGTGTTGTTGTTGGTTTTCCCATGCTGTCATTTGTATGTTTTTTTTTGTTTTTGCTTTATTCCTTTCTGCATTACGGTTTTAGTGTGATTTTCATTTTTTATTTCCACTTTTTATTTCGTTTCGTTGTTTTTTTATTTTCTTGCTGGTGCAGTATAGCAAATGTTTCTATAAACGCATACACACGCAAATTTTCACACACACACACACACACATTTATAAATAAGTTTTCATGCATTTACAAGAGTATAAATGCATGCACATATGCATGTACACATGTGAGTATGCGTGCCTGCCTGCTCGTGTACGTATTGTGTTGTGGACGACGATATAGAATAAAAAAATAAAAAAGAGGTGACCCCAGCTCTATGAAATGCTTGACATTTTTGACATTTGTAGCATTTATAGTTCAATGGAGATCAAGAGATGTTCGTTCGCTCATTCGTTCGTTCATTATTTTTTTGTTTTTCTCTTCTCCTATATAACTGCTTCCATTATTATTATTGTTGTTGTTGTTGTTGTTGCCATTTTATTATTGCTGGCTGAGTGAGTAAAAGCAAAATAAAACAAAAAAAAACAGGAGAAAGCCAGCCAACTCAAACGTGGGAAAGACGCAAGGTAATGATGATTTAAAGTTTGCTGCTCTTGTTGTTGCTATGAATTGCCATGCTTGCGTGTTGTCGTTATCTATCAAATGCGTTTCTTTTTACATTTTGATTATATTTTCCATACATCACTGCGATATACAACTCTTTCCATACATACCCACTCACAAACAATGAATATGCATATATCAATGGATTTAAGTGTATTCGAATTTATTTGAGTATCAATTTCAATTTTATTTTGTTATGCGTATGCAAGTGTATGGTGTAAGTGGTGTTGATTTTTTATTCGAATACAATTTTTGGAAAGATTTATTTTTGGTAATTTAATGTGTAAACCTGTATAAATCAAATATACATACGAAATCTATACTATACTAATACTATACTATCTATACTAATAGATAAGAGGGTTTTATGTTACGACCTAAACACCAGCTAGAGTTTATTAAAGGTTGGGTCAAACACCATTAAGAATGTGGCTTCTGCAAATACTATCTCCGGGCTATCTCAAGCTGCCTTGGAGCTTTTTAAGCGACAATTGGCAATTTCATCGATCTACCACAAAATTTTCAATCCACTTGTGTTGCCACCATGGGACTATAAGGCTAAATATATATACTGGTGCTCACATCTAATTACCATTAAAAATCGAATAATATTTGAAACTATTTCTACATTGGTTATAAATGTAGTACTGCTTCAAACGTGGTTAAAAATTGTTCCAACAGAACCACTTCTTGTTAAAGCCTTTATTATTTATATTGACGATCGTTTTCAATTGTTACAATATTGTATTCTAGATTACCTTGCCAAGTACAGAAAATATTCCAATACTTATAGAAGATGTGGATTAATTTCTCTCCAATTTTAATACCAATTACACCCATAGGTGCACACCAAACAACACTACAGCTCAGTTGCACAGGCTCGCAATATAGGGTATGTACTGACGAGAAAAAGCTCAAATTAAAACTGAAAGTGTGCGCGAAACAGCTGAAAGCTAAATTCATCACTGAATGCAAATCTAGGAGACTTGGATGTAACCCCTCAACCTTAAGAAATCTATCCCACGAAGGTGACAATTAGTTGAGAAATGAAGCAAAAGGATCTTTCTTCGTTAGCCATTTGAAAAGTCTTTTCATGCCTCCTAAAACGGTGAATACTATTGTGTTACATTATGTAGAAATTATACCAGAAGTCCCACTCAGATTGAAGTTACGACATGCGGAGTTACGAAAGCGCTATTGCTGACTTAAACCTTAAAACATCATCTGGCTACACATGAGTGTACAAAAATTCTCTTAATGTTTAACACTAATTTGAGCGTCGAATACCATCTTAATGCGGCAGGATTTCTTGGTATTCTTGACACTTAACCCTGGTAAAGATCACATAAAAGTGGATTCATAGATACTCCGCCCAACATGTCGAATTTATTGGAAAAATTCTACATAAAGGAAAACCTTTTTGAAACCATATGCCTGCAGGTCATCCAATTTATGATAAAATAAGTTTATAATCGTATAGCGCTTATTTTTAACAAGTATGGGCCTGGCCAACGTTATTTTCAAGAAAATATGGACTGATGACACCGCTAGCTCAAAATCCACATTAAACACTGAATTCTTCGGAATGCATTGAACGTCTTCGATCTTATATGATATTGATATCGTCCCAAATTCAACAATTTTGTTTATTCATGTACTTACACATACAGAAGTGGTTTTGAACATTGCAGATGATCAGTTGTCAACTTCTCCCGAAAGCATTCAGCCAATATACGTCGTGCTTATTGTTGTCCATTGTGATTATAAGACTCTGTACTTCAGATATGCAGACAAGCCAACTGTATATCACACACAGCAACTTTTGTATATTACGACGAGTCCAGAATGATGTGCTTCAATTGAAGAAATGACTGAAAGCATTACAACCCACTTAGAATTATGACCTTGCTTCTTTCTCCACTTATGTTGTGTGAGGCGTGACCTATAGTTTAAAGTCGATCCGGAACGATAGATTTTTGAGAAACTTTTCGTGTAAAGTTTTATTTACTCCCAAAGTTTTTACGAAATATCTGCTGAGAGGAAGTCGCTGAAGAAATATTCTGTTTTTGTTATTTTATTTTGTTGAAGATATTTGACCTAGGGATTGGACCATGGCCTCTCGTCTCATAACCCAACACATTACCTTTTGGACCAAGACGACTTCAAGAAAATCCGATTATACGAACACAATTGCATTCACATAACATATACTTTATGAGAACTTTGCCTGCCGATTACAATTCACAAGCAGTTTATATCCACTTGATCAGAGCTTCAGTAACTTGGTAACCACATAAACAGGCAATTAATTTGGAAATGTATTGAGACTAAGATTACTCAAATGAAACTAAAAATGGCTAATAAATACTGGCTTATGAACCATAACACTATGGTAAAATTACAACTGCAAAGTCATTCTTTTAATAAAACCCGCAAAGACTTGTTTAAAATGTTGAACAAATGCCTCCAGTAAGACGGCAACCAAACCACAAATTTTTGGCGGTAGAAATAACTTTCCAGTAGCTTCGTATTGTTTAATTTATGGGGTAGTCTTATGCGTTAAATTCTATCAAATGCATGGACAAGTGTCTTTAAAAAGTGAAGAGAAGCATTTTTTCTCTTTCAATACCGCTCACATAGCTTTATCAATTGTGCGTTTTTGTGCTGAAACTTAAACAGTGGTTTGGAATCCATCAGTTCCAGTACGTCTTGTTCTATAACTTTTTATCGATTGCCAGTGCAAAGAAGATGTTCTAATAAACATTTATTGTAACACATACCTTTGGTCTTATATTTGAAACCGAAACTATTCAAAGAACACTAATAGAGTTTTAAAGCATATCGATATTGAAAAAGAAAAGAACGAAAACCAAAGAAATCAACATAAAACCTCCAGCTTTTCTTATTTTCACACAATATTGTTGTAAGTTGTACGATAAAATCTCGAATAAATAATTTTCTTTTCGAAAATTGCATGAAAACATTAAATGTGGGGGTTTTCTTTCTCTTCACATTGAATGTCGTCCTCTCTTGACGCAATTTTTATTTCTTTTATTTGTGAATATTTTCTGTATTCTTTTTCTTTCTTGCATCATATGAAAGGAATATTTATAGTTGTTTGGCGTTGTTCTATATTAGTTGTATATATATATATGTGTGTGTACATTCTTAGTATTGGTATGTATGTATGTCTATGGATATGTATTACAAACATTAACCTACAAAAACATATTTATTCTTTATTCCTTTATATATTTTTATTCATCATATTAAACAAATGGAAAAAGAGAAACGAAAGATTCTATTCTAAAAAGTTTTTCCTTTTTTTCTTTTTGTTTGGATTTCTTTTTATTTTCAACTTTCACCCTCTACTGTTGCTTTTAATGTTTCTTGTTTTTTTCTTTTTATTTCATTCATTTGATGGTTTAACGATTTTTTTGCATTCATTCTTGGTTTTGGAGGTTTGTAAACCCTACAGTGGGATATACAACGAGCTTATATTGTGACAGCTTTAATGTTGATTACAACCTCCGAAATAGGAAATCTTTCTTCAATAATTACATTTCATTCAAAAAAATTTTCAGAGTCCGTATCTTTATTCGAAAAGGCAAGCGTGGCACTCAACCCACATTTTTTGTTCATAACCAGCTAATGAGGCCTTCAGGTATAAACTAATAATTTCCATTCTACATTTCTTGTATTAATTTTATACATGAGTGGCGGGACCTACAATTTAAATTCGACTTCGAACGATAGATATTTGAGAAGCTTTTCATGGCAATTTTATTTACTCTCACGAGTTTGAACCGGACATCTGCAGAGATTAAGTCGCCGAAGAAAGATTGAAATTTTGTTCGGTTAGCGATGTCTGACCTGGGGTTTGAACCTTGGTCTCACGTCTAATAACCCAATATACTACTCTACTAGATTGCGACGACTTCATAGCTATAGAGGACCATATTATTTACAGTGCCTTAGGCAAAGTTTTAACGGTTTCGATCAAAACGGTAATGGGTTTCTGTTAATCTAATGGCCAAAAACGTACATAAGATCACAGATTTTAAACCCAACACTTTGGGTATGTTGTTTGATATTACAGACAGTCTCTTTTCTATTTTACCAAAACGCAGTCATCTTTTCTGTTATAGAGATTACCGCCTCCTTTTCCCTCTTTCCATAATGAAATCTGACTTTAAACTGTAGATCCCGCCACTCATGTATAAAATTAACACACAAAGCATAAGGGTGCGAGAAGATGGGTTGTTACCCTATCTAAGGGGATATAATGACCAATTATGTATTTGTAAATATTATGTTGTCTTCACAGATCATCATCATCATAATGCCAGCTACTATGCCTACACTCGATTCACTATTAATGACAGCCACTAAGGATGGAATTTAATTTTAAAAACTTGTAATTCCTGCCGTAGTCGGAATCTAAAAATGTGTTCGTTGGACTTAGTTGCTACAATTGTTGTGCAGGCCATATTACAATCAGGCCTTGCCATGAGTAAGCTTTTTACTTTTCTTTTCTTTTTTTAAATAATTTTGTTCTTGTCTTCATTATTTTCCATTTTAAATATGAAATTGTTTTCTTCCGGGGATGGTATATTACGATGTGAATCACATTTTCTTGTTGTTGCAGTTTTAACTTCACTGTTGTTTTTTTTTTTCGTTTATTATTGTAGTATGTGTTCCCCTTGTATTGGAGCTGTTTATTTAGCTGTTCTTCTATTCTATTCTCAAATGTATTATAAATTATTTATAAAATTTCAATGTACATTCTGTGTGTAAGTTCGTCTCGTTTTATTGATACACCCTACACACGAATTGCAGTGTAATGAAATATTTTGGATATTTGTTATCAGCCAACTTGACAGCGAATTTCTAAATTTGTCGCAACGTATAGCTTTATATTTATGATTGCTGTGCCTATCTACTCAATTTTACTTTGTAACACTAAATTACAAAGCACATCTGTATTCAATGAAAAGAAATTCTCTTTCCTATGTCGTAACAGATAAAGTCACTGATAAAGAAAAATTATAAGAGTGATTTCCTATCGTTCAGTTAAAGGAGAAGAAACCAAACAAAAATAAACACAACTCTCACGGTCAGTCTATTCCTCATAGAGGAGGTAAAAAATTTGGAAAAAAATATTTCTGAAGACTTCTCATTAGGGGATAATATTTCTCGAACATAGTCCTGGAAACTTGATCAATGGTTTTAAGTCAAAATTTGAAAAAGAATTTGAAAGACATTCCAATATCTTACATTAAAATATATACGGTGACCAGTTAGTCTAATGGGAAGTATGCTAGTCTATTAGCGTGAGTTCGTGGGTTCGATTTCCTCCAGAGACTCAGTTCTGTTACACTAATAATAATTATAGTATAATTTGTAATTGTATTCTAATAAATAATACCATACGAATGATCATTTAGGACTCTGTCGAATGGTCATTGCTCTTGCTCTTACTCTAAGACATTAAGTCTTAAGACATATGTAGGTATTTGTACAGAGACTGAAAATTTTGAGTCATAATAATAAATTGAATAACGTTTTGTTTCAGACAACTGAGAGACAGTACTGGATATTATCGCCGATAGTATTAAACATAGTTCTTGATGTTACAGTTCGCAATGCAGTTGCATCGACCAGTGGATGCCTAAGCTGGGATCTGAATCAATCTTTTAGTATTTTACGACTTGTTTGGTATAAGGTTAACATATACACTTAGAGATGAGCGATATTTTCAAAACTGTTTGGTATAAGGTTAAGATATACACTTAGAGATGAGCGATATTTTCAAAACTGCGATTTAATCACGGTGATTGATAATTCACTGGTAACTACAGTGATTGAAATTGCCAATAACAGTTACTAATAATGTCGTTCTTTCAAAATTGTTACATACTCAAATTTATTTCATTTTATTTTGAGCGAGGCAGAATTACTATTAGATGATGTTGATTATTTACTTTTGTCTTTTGTACATGAAATTTCGGTGAAACTTAACTGTCAAACTTTATATATAAAAAAATTACATTAAAAATAATAACATTGATGACACCACTTTGATTTCGTTCAGTAGTCTTTTCGTAGTATGTATCTAGTTGTCTCTTTCTTACGACTTAATAAAATACGTTATTGTCATTATTGTTTTCTTTTGGAATACTGCAAGGCGAATTCATTAGGAGGTGAAATTATTTTACCAGCTGATGTAAGTAACAATGTCAAAAAAAAATGTTTGTTTTTTGTGTATTTTGTTTCGATATTCAATTTCGTATTCATATTAGTCATAAACCCTCATATGTACCGCATGTATCCTTAACGATACGCACTCTGGAAATTCTTTAGGATTACTATTTTAAAGCCAATTATATATTAGAACTAAGTCGCCGTAGTAGGTAGTGTGTTGGCTTATTAGACGAAAAGCCAGGGTTCGAGCCCCAGGCCAGACATCAAAATGAAATACAAAAAGTATTTCTTCGGCGTCTTCCTCTCAGCAGATTTCTGGCAAAAACTCTGAGAGTAAATAAAATTGCCATGAAAAGTTTCTCAAAAATCTGTCGCTCGGAGTCGACTTTAAACTGTAGGTCCCGCCACTCATATATAAAATTAACACGCACAACATAAGTGGTGTGAGGAACTAGATCGTAATCCTGACTGAAGAGTATGTATATATTAGAATTTTTGCAAGATGATTTATAGTTATTTAGGTAAGAGTGATGAATTACAAAAAAAAAAAAAAAATCATGTCTCCAACTAGGTGCCTAAATTATGACTGAAATAACTTGTGTGTTATTTTTAAAACAAATTCTCTTTCTGAAGATTGGGATATAGGGATTAAAACAAATTGGACCAATCTTCTGTTGAAAATTTGTTATTATAAGAAATAACGTTTGCAGCTGATATTTTTTTTAATTTATAGGTGCTGCAGTATTATGTAATGTAATAATAAAAATCATAAGAATTTTCAATATATAAAATTTATTTAGTTTTTTTTAATTGCTTTAACTAATTTCCTATGGAGGTTTAAGGGTTAATTTTTTTGACAATATGTGTACATTTTTACAAAAACAAAATGCCTGTTGTTTTTGTATTGTTGTACTTGTTGTAATAATACTCTCACCTTCTAATGAATTCGCCTTGGAATACTGTGATCACAATCACTGTTTTAAAGAACAGTGATTAACAAATCACGTTCACTGAGAACAACGTTCTTCAAAAATCACTGGATCGCTCATCTCTATATACAATACTAACGCAAAATCTGGTTTTCTTCCTGTGTGAGTCCTTAAATTTAAATTACGCGGAGTAAATGATATACAGATACTCTTCAAATGTTGCCTTTGAAGAATATTAAAAATATTTTTGCAAAATATCACCGCAAATACTAGCCTGTGGTAGAAATGAAAACACAATCCAGTCCAACTCGAAATGCTCCTTTACGCTTTGATAAAAACTTGAACTGGAATACCTAATGAAAAACGTGAAATGTTAGTCGTCCATTGCATATCTGGTGCCAATGAACTGAATTGTAAACCAACCAAACTGATCAGATATATAGGGAAATCTAACACATTGCCCAACGCAACCACATACAATTAAGTAGTTGCAGCTATTTCCATTTGAATAAATCCATAAAAATTTATACATTTGGGACAGGCTTACCACCACCATACCACCATACAAAATACAAAAATATGTTGAAAATATAATTTTACATGCATACATAAATAACTGGTCATTACAACCCTGCAGTCCGGATTGCGACCTAGTTTCTTATACCACTTATGTTGTGTGTGCTAATTTCATACATAAATGAGGGACACATTTTTTGAGAAACTTTTTAATGGCAATTTTATTTTTTCTCAGAGGGTTTGCCAGAAATGTGCTGAGATTTGTTGGAGAGGTCTGTTCTGACATCTATTAAGCTAGCACACTACCTTCTAGACTACGGCGACTACATATTCTTGATATTATGTGGCAAACATGATTTCAAATTGTCTTTCAAAGCATTCATCCGAAGAACTGACCTTCAAATTTTACTTTAAAAAAAAAAATGCGTTTGAGAAATTCGAAGAAACATGTATTAATCCACACTAACTTAGAATTTCGAGAGCTTTTTGGATATGGTCGATTTAAAATTTCTCCAATTTCTAATGTAGGACACAGTGCTTTTCAGCCTTACCGATTGTAATTTTCTTATTTTTTAAAATTTTTTTATTCCGCATACAACTGTTACTACTACAAAGACCACAAGTGTAAATTTTTTTTGTTATTTCTCTATAATATTTTCCTCTATTCAGACTTGCACATAAATTTGCTTGGTGTCCTGTTAAAAGAAATTATCCGTTGTGGTTTTTGTTAATGTCAAAGAAATTACGTGTATATGGCAAATGAATACCATAAAATAGCAAAAAAAATAATACGTATATAAAATACAATACAATATAAAATTTCGTTTTCTCTTTCTTTCTTTCTACTTCTTCTGGTGTTTTAACATTTATTTATCAAGAGAGGCAAAAAAAATTATTAATTTTCACTTCGTTAAGTTTAGTAGATTAAAATTTTCTGCATTCTTATGGGCAACATAATGAATGAATAGAGGAGAGTGCTTTTAGAAGAAAGACTTCAAATAAATTTTGCTCAACTGTATTGTATTGTATATGAAGAGAATGTTTTTGCGGTTATTCTATTGCATAATTTTTTAATTAATTTAAGGAAATTCGTAAAAGAAATAAGTTTTACCTTTTGTGTTCTTAATTGCTTTTAAGTGTAATAATTCCAATATTTTAGTGGTCTTACCTAAAAAGAGAAACACAAAGAACAACAGAAGCAAAAATTAAGGTCATTAAAATAAGTTTTATTTTCTTAATTTTTTTTATTTTATTATTCTTCATTTTAATAAGAAAAAAAATGCAAAATTAAAATAAATATAAATGACGAAAATATTAAAAGAATATATTGTGCCACTCTGATTACCTTTGCTATCGAAATTAATTTTCCCATACGGTAAAATTCCGTTTCTAATGCTCATATTTTTGTTAGAATTATGAATACCTATGTTTATAAGAATATTCCTGAATATGTTATGCTACACGTTGAAAAGTCAAGTTCGGAAAGAAACTTAATTTTCGGCTGAAGCAACTGTAGATAGCATAGTAGGTAGTGTGTTGGCTTATTAGACTAGAGGCCATTGGTCAAACCCAAGGTCAGGCATTTCCAACAACACGAAATATGAAAAAAATATTTTTTCGGCGACATCTCAGTAGATTTCTGGCAAAAACTCTGAGAGCGAATAAATTGCCATGAAAAATGTTTTCAAAAATCTATCGTTCAGAGTCGACTTTAAACTGTAGGTCACACCGCTCATGTATAAAATTAACACACACAACATAAGTGGTGTGAGCAGCTAGGTCGAAATCCTAATCCTAATCATGTATGTATGTTATGTGAACTTTCTCTCATGCTTTCATATTGAAAGCGGCCCAAGGGGCGTTGGGGCTATTCATTATATATTACAGCTGACTCGCTTTTATTTCGATCATGTTCACACATCGGGCCAATTTATATATTTGTTCTCCAATTTCCTGTTATTCCACTGTATATCGGTGTTCATACCTTGTATATACTGCACCGCTGTCATTTAAGACGCTGTCGTTAAGACATTCGACTAACACTGTCACATTGGGCGTATGATGTAATTAATTGTAAAAATTTCACATATCCCACATATGTCATATTAATGTTATACTTACAGTGCACGCTCGCTAATGTGAACTAATTAAAACTGGCGTTGTTCACTTTTGCGAATTGTTCACATTTCCGATTACTGAAAATTTTGAAACAGAATTATACCATCTTTTAAACAAAACTCATTATTTATGAATTTTTTTAATTTTTTTAGAATTTTTTAGGACACATTTTATAATTTAATCTTCACAAACTTTCTTCACAGTATCTTAATAGCAATTGAAGAATAAATATGCAAGCAGATGTATTAACACATACATATATATATGTACACCTAAAACGGGGATTCTCGCAACTAATAAACATAGAATTTTAACGTTTCAAGTTAAAAAAATTCTGTTAAAATTATAGGGCTTTTTACATTTTTTCATCTTTTAGAGTAGTCACTGAAGGAAAAATATTGTTCACATTAAGCGTTGTTCATATTATGCGGTGTTCACATTAGCGCGCGTGCACTGTACATTCAAGAGATGTGGATAAGACTGTACAAAATAATAAAAAAATAATACAAACAGAACGATTTTAATGCTCTTTTATGGAAATATATTGGTTTTATTACCAATCGAAAATCAAGACCTAGAGGAAAAAATTCGAAAGACTAGAGCGAATTGTTTCTGTTTACCATAGCAGACAGGGCAAGTATGACAGAGTCCAATTAATTGTTCTATGTAAGAGTTTCTAAAAGAGCTGTAATATTTGAAAACGAAAATCTCCTCACGAGAAAGTCTGAAGAACTAGTAAAGATGTCCGAAGAAATTTTTTAAAGAAAGAAAGGTAAAAACTCACAGGCTTACTGGCTCACTGCGTACTACTCAAAGTGCAGTAAAGATTTCTAAAATCATAAGGAGGCCGAAACGAACCTACTAGAGTCTATTTTCTGAACAGGAAGACAGCGTTAAGGACATAACTAAGACTAAAAAATTTCTATCCCAAATCTAGTCAGTCTGAGGCGCAAATGATGATTTAGGAAAACGGATGGTTACAGCAGATGAATGCCCACGTCTGATGATGAACACCCACTTTCCTGCCGTGTCAATGAAATGATTGTCGGTATGACAAACAAGAAACCACAGAACAGGGAATGCAATTAAAGAAGCGTCATATGGTCATATGGAATATTTCGGCGCTTCTACAAATTGGGGTGGACTTCGCATCAAATCATCTTTTTGAAATTTAAAATGCCTCCCAAGCATTCTCATACATACTTACATAACTCGTCATTACAATTCTTAAGCCTGGATTACGACCTAGTTTTTCATGAGACTTATGTGGTGTGTGTTTTCATCGACTCCGAACTACAGGATATTGAGAAACTTTTCAGGGCAATTTTATTTTTACACTCTGAGTTTTTGCCAGAAATCTGCTGAGACGAAGTCTGATGGATATGTCTGACCTGAAGTTTGAATCGCGTACTTCGGTCTTATTAGCCAATACAATACTAGACTAAGGCGACTTCAACTACGCTGGAGTGTTTATACCCAAACCTGACATTTGCAGCGATCCTATCCCAATTCTTAACCATGGAACGCATTGTCGATAGCAATGAGAAAGGCTGAGTCTAATACTTCATGCTTACATCAAATGAAAACCTATAGGAAGTCACCCACTATACTGAAAAGCCCACCTTATTGACAAAGTATATTGCCTTGGCATTGAGGAAGGCTTCAAAAATGTTCAAATCGAAGGAATAATCCAATCCTTATACAAGTTTCACGTGGACCAGGCATAGAACGGTTGGATTGACCATATGCAGGTACGCAAGTGGTCCTTATCCTGAACAAGGAACATTAGGATCATCTGCTATCTGTCCCAGAATAAATTCAGTGAATACATGTCGTTGTTAGTAGTGGTAGTTTATAGAGATTTAGCTAAACAGACTGTATAAATGAAAACTAATTTGATAGTTGCGGCTTCAGCAAGACATCAACTGCAAAGCTCGGAAGCTTCTGTTGCAGGGTCTTATATACGTACTTATATACGTACATGTATATAATTTATTATTTTTAATATTTACAGCCATCTTCATCTTTTTGGCCTGTAATATAAATTACCTACCACTTCCTACGATTAAATTCATTTTTGACTTATTTGTATGACTTCGTGCCAAAGTCTGTTGAACGCTTAAGAAATGTCAATAGAATGGGAAGAGCAATATTTCGTTCATTACAGCATTAGAAAAATTTGTATAGAATTTGTTTTTACAGGAAATTCTTTTGTTTATTCATAAATCAATAATTTAAGACGAACAAAAAGTACAAAAAAAAACTACAAAGAAAATTGTTAAATATTTTACAAAATACTGTGAATACCTCTGGGGTACAACAATAATATGGCACAAATATACTAACATTGCTCTCAACACGTATATATATGTAGACACACACATATATATTTCAAGCAAATATTTATTAAAATTTTGCATACAAATGTCTGTACCTTTAACGACATACACATACACACATACTCACACAAAGCCATTAATGTATTAGTGTGTGTGTGTGTGGATGTGGGGTGTAAGTGTGTGTTTGGTATTAAAGATGACATAATATTGAAGAGTTTACAAATACTTTAAGCTAAAAAGAGTCATTTAATAACAGACTAGTTGTTGTAGTGATGTTTTTTTCCACTTCTAAATACAAAAGAAAAAAACATACAATTTACAGTATAATTCATATAAAAATATATGTATGTATGTCTACTTATACTACCATATCTACTTCTTATTATCCTTAAGGGTTTTCTGCACAAACACAATCACATTCAAAGACATCAGGCATGTAAATACGTACATTCGTACATAACTCTATACATACATATATATACATATGTATGCGTGTGTGTGTGTGTGCTGTTGCAAATGTTTGGGCAAATGTTGAATGTATCAAAATGTTGACTTTTAGCAAATATTAACAAGTGTGTCAAGTAGATGTTGAAAATGTTGTTGTATGCAACTTAAAGGGATTGTAGAAAATGAAATGCGACGTATAAACGATCAAATACAAGTGGGAATAGAAAATAATAAAGCGAGTGAGAAAGAGAAATAAAAGAAAAAGTAAAATATTAAAAGTAATAGACTGCAAATTGTTTCTTCATTTTCTTTCCTTTCCATTCCATTCCTTTCCTTTCGTTTTGTTTAACAATTTTTTGTTTTTAATTTATCGTATTTAATTAAAAATGTATAACTACTTAGCATTTTATTTTAATTGAAGTGTTTGTATGTAAGCATGTAAAAATCTTAGTTAAATGAGTAGATGTAACAGTATGTGTACGTCATAAAGACGTTGAAAAATTATAATCTTTGTAGTTGCAATTCTGTTTAACATTTATTTCCATACAATAATTGAAAATAATCAGAGAGTCTCAACTGGTCTTTTAATAAGCCAGTAATATCTTAAAGTTGTATACATATGTATATATTCCCAAAGAACGCTGTCATTTTGTCTTGTTTAAAATTTTGCCTTTTGTTTAGCATGATTCTAGTGGTTCTGCATCTAGCAGTCGTTTCCAAATATTAGAGAGAGTATATAGCTGAACGTGCAATATAATTATGAGCATGACCAATCCACTTTCAATTTGCCGCATTCAATTTCCAATCATATAGGTTTTTGATGCGTGGCTGACCCTAAAGCAGCGTTATTGATAGTATTCAGGCAGAAAATGTATATGATTTTTCGTAAGTAGCCTTTATAATTGGCTAGCAATTCTTTATTAATTGAGTAACATGTTTCGCAGACGTAAAGAACCATTAATTTTTATGTTCCATGTCATGTAATTGAACCATCACACCATCTCGAGAGACTGGAATGCTGCACGCCTCTTATTAATTCGGTGTCTGATGACTTCAGCTGTTTCACATTTGGCAGCCTCATTGTCTAAATAGCAAAATGTGTCCATTTCATCGAAAATTGCTTGGATGTTATTTTCATTTAGCGCATCACCTTGGTGTTACATTCGCGAGAGAATGCAAAGAGTGCAGTTTTCGGCATAAGCTAGATCTCCGAGATTGCTTTGAATCATTCTGCTATTCAAAGATGCACAAGCGATTATGGTGTCAGGTACACCATTCAAAAGCAAATATAAAATTTATCCTTGCATCATTACTTTCTCTGCATGTATTTGACTACTTGAAGTCGCCGTAGTCTAGTAGGTAGTATGTTGGCTTATTAGACGTAAAGCCAGGGTTCGAGCCCCAGGCCAGACATCAAGTCAAAATACAAAAAGTATTTCTTCGGCGACTTTCTCTCAGCAGATTACTAGCAAAAATTCTGAGAATAAATAAAATTACCATGAAAAAGTTTCTCAAAAATCTGCCGTTCGGAGTCGACTTTAAACTGTAGGTCTGACCGCTCATGTATAAAAATTAACGCACACAACATAAGTTGTGTGAGAAACTAGGACGTTGTACAATGGGTCAATTCGACCTTCGGGTACTGTACTTGTCTTAATTGACAAGTACACGTCCTCTAACCTAACCAAACATTTGGCTACTTAGTTGTCGTTTCTGTATTATTCCGCAGATAGTCTCGTCGTACAAGCTTCTGTTTACGCTAATGATTTTGTACAGGACTATTATGCTTTCTAGTGAAGTTCAGATTACTTCGCTTTTAATAGAGTCGTATGCTTCCTAGCAGTCTATAAAGTACATGAACAGCAATATTATTGATGAGGTCCTATTCTTTCCACGGTCTAAATGACACATGGTCTGATAGTTGTTTATTGATGATGTGCATGACTATTTTACTTACTATGCCTAAGTGCTTACATAAGAGGCCGTTACAACACTTTAGTCGGTAGTACAACCTAGCTTCTTCCAAGTTTGCTGGTTCCTATAGTTTAATATCGATTCCGAACAGATTTGAGAATATTTTCATTGCGTGCAATTTTATTTTAATTGCTCTCAGAATTTTTGTCAGAAGTCTGCTGTGAGGAAATCGCCAATGAAATATTTTTTTAAATATCGTTTTATTCAAGATCTTTTGTTCAAACTGGAGGTTTGAACAACTATCAACTAGACTACGGTGACTTCAAATTACACTAAGTAACTTAATTTCACTTCAGTTATAGAAATCAGAAAACTTTCCTGTCTTTCTCAGCAGAGTTATGATACCCTCCTGACATTTTTATATTATGCTAGAATAACCATATTGAATAAACTATAATTGGTTTGCTTTATCAGACAGAAACTACGAATAAATTCTGTAGATATCAATGAAACACTGAAAGCTACCAATAGGGCAGCTTAAAAAGTCCAAAGCAGTCATGTATTCAATGTTTTTTTGTGGATGTAAAAGAAGGATCCTGAAAACTAAAGAAATCAACTTACTGGAATGAGTATTTGGTATGATAGTATCTATGCAGTTACTTAGATGTAATTATGAATACTAAACTTTCAAATCTGATGTAAAATACTTCTTTCCTGTTGATCAAACCTAGCTGTATGAAATGAATTGATTGTTTCAATATCATTAATTATTGACAGTAGAGATCAAAATCAACTTCAATAGCTTTTAGAAGTTCCAATACCACCAGATATGTAAAGTGTGTAAAAACGATGATCCTGCAAGCAAGCAAAACGTGTCGCTTCTGCCTTTTATACAATTACAGCATCATCTCTGTAAACTTCACATATTTTTTCACCAGCCTACAACACATTCTTTGCTTTGATAATAATTTTTCGAATTTTCACTGATGTTTCAATGTATGTCTAGATAATCTATTACAGAGTGAATTGAGCCTAAAATGCCTTGCAGAATTGAGCCTAAAATGCCTCCTTAATGCAAAAACCTTTTACCTAAAATATTACATTTTAGTGCCGCCTACTTACAATCTGTAACCGAAATTTTTCGAATACACAATTTAATTTAATTTTTTCAATTTAAAGAACTAAAATACACGTCAGTGAAAATTTATAAAGATAAGTAAAAATAATCCTTCAATTGTTTTCAATCTTTTTCTATTGAATAACAAAGTCAAACTTAAAATAATCAACTACCATGGGAAAGAAAAATGAAAGAAAATGAGCAGTTGGTGTAAAATGATCAAAATTTGAGAAAGTGCAAGACAAAAAAGGAGGAGTATGTGAAAAGAAAAGAGAATGTTTCATTACTTCCACATGAAACTCATTAAGCTAATAATTGACATCCGTTTCCTTTTTTGACTTGCTAACTTCCTTTTCATACATTAAACGCTGCTTCTCTCTTTCTCTCTCTCCGTCTCTATTTTCGTACATGCATTCGCTTCTTTCCTTTTCTTTAGTTTCTCTTGGTATATTTTTAATATTTGGCTATAATAATATGAATGTAAAAGTATTTAACAGGGTTACAAATGAAAATGAAAAAAAAAGAAAACGAAAAGAAAACTCTTCTGATAGCTTGTAAGTGTGTTTGAATATTTTTTCAATTTTTCAACAAATTCTTCCTCAGTTCTTGATACATTTTTTTTTTGGTTTTCATTGTTTTTTTTTTTCTCTTTTCTCGTTTCTCTCATTTCCTTAACTTTACGTTCTCAACTCAGTTTTTATCCTTTTTATATCGTTATATTGTTGAAAGTACGTGTCACGTCATCAGTCAACTTCAAGTCTAAAGTAGAACGTATGTACTTACATGTACTTCTACTCTGTATACACACAGCTACATAAATGGCAATTACATATACATACACCCATGCAAGGAAATATGAATATGTGTGTGTGTATGTATGCATGTATGTGTACATGTATAAATATGAGGGTTTTCTTTGGCATTTTTCTTCTGTTTTTATTTTTCGGCGTCAAAAAAAAAAAAACTGAAAATATTCTTATATTCCGCCTTTAATGGAAGACTATATGGCTTTGTATGTATGGGTATGAAGGATTCAAACAGCCACCACAGTTAATTATTTTACATTAAATTAAATAATGATACACTTTTCCAGATCTTCTTCTTCTTCTTCTTCAAAATTGTGAGAAATGCAGTATGAAACATGGAAACAAAAACAAAAAGAGAGAAATTTAAACAGGCCATAACTGCTGCTTGCCAACCAAATGAAGAGCTATGTAAGTGGCATGTAAAAAGTATGAAAAAGAAGCGGGAAAATATAAAAAAAATATACCGAAAACGTGACATAATTTACATATTATATTACAGTATATTTTTCTTCTTTCTTTCCGCCTCCTTGCCTCCATCAAGCCCTCTTTAGCTCCTTAGTCGAAATGCTGTGATAAACTGATTCCTTGCCAGGCTTTTTTCAATTTCTTTTTGTTTGTTTGAAGCCTTCTTTAAGTATATTTATTTCAATTTTTATTTTTTAATTCTTTTTTTCTTTCTCTCTTTATGTTTGCTTTCAATGTGTGTTTGTATGTATATGGCGAGATTTTATGAACTATACAGAACACTTATACTATACTATGGTATATGGGTTGAATGCCAATACATATGCATACATACATATGTATCATATAAATAAAGTGATAAAAATAAAAACAAAAACAAAAAAAAATAAAAATGAGAAACATTATCTCTTTTGCTGTCTCTTGTCTTGCATTATAAATTTTTTTTATTTTCTTTTTGGTTTAATTAAAGGTTGACACAAGAAACAAAAAAGGAAAGAATGAAATGCATTAAATACACCAACACCAGAACCAGTTCTTTTTTCTCACACACTCATATATATTTATTTTATATTTAAATATTCAATATATATGTATGTATATACATACATATTTATGTATGTAGGTATATATGTATAAGTGTACGTATGTTTTATAAATTAAAAGTTTCCTTTTTGATACAACAAAATAATACAAAGAAAACAATGGACAAATCAAAAAAAGAAAAAAACTCCCTGCAAATTAAAAATGGAATGGAATATTAAAGAATGTGAATTAAATAATTCTTACAAAAACACATAACCTTGTAGGACGAATTGTAAAGACTTAATTCGCTTTTTCTCCTGTTTTTTTAGTAAGAATTCGAAATACAAGAAAATTATTTTCTGAGCCGGTTCGTTTGTGCACTTCCTTTAAATAAACAATTAATGATGACAGTGAGGATAGATTGTAAGCGAATTCTTTTTACAAACAAGCAAGATAATGTAATAAAAGGATCGTCCATTTGTATGTACCTTTATAATTATTGCAATACAAGGTGGCCTACTAGTCTAGTAGGTAAGTAGGTAATAGTCATAGAGTATTAGCTATGAGGCTCTGGCCTGTTACACTTCACCGTGCTTAAGGTCTGCGCTACTCAGCTCGTTATAATTAAATTAAATTTGTAATTGTATTGTAATATATGTTGTCGTTGTAGTCTAGTAAGTAGTGTGTTGGCTTATTAGACGTAAGTCCCGGGTTCATAGCCCAGGTCAGACATCAAATCGAATTATGAAAAAATATTTCTTCGGCGACTTCCTCTCAGTAGATTTCTGGCAAAAACTCTGAAAGTAAATGAAACAGCCCTGGAAAGTTTCTTAAAAATCTGTCGTTTGGAGTCGACTTACAATTGTATTTCCCGCCTGTCATGTATAAAATTAACACACGTAACTTCAGTGGTCAGAGAAGCGAGGTCTTAATCCTGAATGAAGGGTTGTAATAACCAAGTATGTATATATGTAATCAGCATTTATTTCTTCCATATAATAATACCTACAATGTAAGGTTAGAAAAACGTAAATGAATTCAAATATTTAATCCAGAAAGCATAGTGAATTGGATAACATTATGCTGCATAACCGCCATTTTTCATCATCATCTGCACATCTTTTAAGCATAGAACTTATAAGGTTTTGTATAATTGCCGTTGAAATAAAGAATCATGACTCATTTATAGCTCAAAATTGTTTGTTTTGATTTCGAAGTGTTACTTATTTTCTCATTTAATTCGCTATTTACAACCATCTGCTTCTTGAGTGCTTTCGCCAGTTGGGCACATCAAACGAAGACAATTCTTCCGCGATTTGGCCCTTCCAAGGCAAACAAGGTAGTCATCGTTACCGGTGCATCCTCCTCCATTCGAACGATATGGCAGAGCCAGCGCAGCTGCTAGTTGTTAAGAAGCTGCACAACGTTCCTGTCGTTGAGGAGCTCATACAGTTCATTGTTGGATCAGATGCAGAAATCATCGGCAAATCCACTGGAAAGATATTTCGTAAGACTTTTCTCTCGAATACTCTAAAGACTGCTGTGTCAGTGCTCAATAATGTCCATACTTCAGCACCATATAGAAGCGCTGGGACGATGAGTGTCTTCACAGATAGGTCGTATGAAATACAAGAAGTACTTCATTAGTTTGGTCATGGGTTTACGAAGTCAGTATCGTGTTGGTCAATTCAATGCTGAAGCAATTAGTCATATGCGTGTGGTACCATCTTCGAATATACTTAAATGCATCTGTTCTTCCATAATCCCATCGATTTTGTGTAAAGTTCCTAAGGTATGACATGGAAAGCTTCACCACACCTGAACATATCGAACTATTTTAGTACAATATATAGACTTCAGTCTATTGTCAGTAGGCCATCGTACTCTTCTTTTTCCTTCGGAATTAATAAGCTCGAGCAAAACTAAACACAACCATTTTCCGATTATTCCAGTTTCTTTGCTAGACTATAACTTTTGAGGACAGAGTGAAAGCCAGATTGCAATGCTCCTCTTTGAAGAGTCTTTTTATTTATTGTCATCTTAAGAGAATCTAATACCCAAGGAGTTGTTATATGCATATCAGTCCTGTTTTGGCTGTTGTTCGATCTTCTTTGTATCGAAACATCTTATAAATAAAGTCTCAGGATCTCTTTTTAGAGAACACAACATGTTATTCTAATACTGTGATAGCAAAATTCTTAGTACAGTAACCAATAATGGTCCTATGTCCGCTAATCTATATTTAAAAGTATTGGCATCTATCTTCTATCCGCAACTGATAGATGCACTGTATATTTGTATATGGTTTTGTATAGAATTTTTGTTCTCAACGACTAATAAACAATCTCGAGAACTCAGTCTTACTGAGGCGTTCAGATCTCCGAAAGGAATTTGGATATCACCAGATAGAATAGTATTTAATGCAATACTCCGTGTAGTTTGGCATAGGACCTATATTTCCTGTCGTTCTCGTCCAAGTCTGTAAAGTACAAACAGAAGAAATTGCCAGCTTCGTTGAAATCAAAGATCAGTTGACCATACAAAGCAACACATTGTAGTAGCACATGATAGCATGCCCCAGAGTTAATTGATAAGTCTTGATTAGCTAGCTGATAATGAGAAAGAGCATCTTTTTACAGTTTGCCTACTTTCGAATCAAGCTGAATGTCACTGCAAAAATTTATTCAATTTAGTGATCAGTTCAATATCAAGAAATGGTAACTTTATTAGATTATCGACAAATAAAAATTCTGCAAGAAGTCCTTAGCAGGTATACGAAATTTCTCCGTTTATATACACAAGAATACGTCAAGAACAGTCAGAATACAGTGACAGACAAGTGCATAACATTCAGTTTGAACAATTGAGGCAGGATTCTTATCCAATTGGCAGTGAACTGAAATTTTTCCGCTACCAATATCAGGAGCCAATAACTAACTAATGAATGCTTAGAGGACAAATGACTCGTTCGATGAACACAAACCTGTCACGAGAGTCTATCAAGGGTAGTGCGATTGATGTCAACCACTTTAGATCTGAGGGTTGTATTAGAAAACGATAAAGGACACATTTCTACAGCCCGTCTGTGTAGACTTCTGCAGAATTCTCGAAGCTGGTAATATAGGGAGATTAATTTTCATGGAACTCTACAGTTAATTATCGTACCCTTAAAGGGAGAGAATAATGTGCCACTATTACAGATCAAATTTCTACAAGCACTACATGTCTGACTATAAATGGTATGGAAACTAACTAAGTACTAAAAAGAGAACATTCTGGGGATAGCAAGCAGCCTATCTGTAATCTACATCGCCATACCCTCCCTCAAATAGAAAATTTTAAAATGACCAATATTGAGACAAAGGCATCTAATTATCATTCAGGTTCACAATCTCCTCCATTCCCATAAATAATTATCTCTCTCTTTCTCTCTTTCCCTCTCTGTGATAAGGGTTTCTTCACTATATTCATGTGGTTTTCCAAGTATACTTAGAACATCATAATACCTCTGCATATTTCAACAAACGTACGTGTATTTATATAACAATACAAAAATGGTGAAGCTATGCCTTGCAACACCATTAGCAATTCAATTGGTTGAAGGATTTTATTGAGAATTCTTAAAACACATACACATTCATACACAGGAGTGGATCGTTAGAGATGGTTAGTGTACTTCCAAAGAATATCTTAAGAGAAAATGCATGCGAGTGTGTATGTGTGTATGTAAATGAAAATGTCTGTGTGTGTGCGTTACATAAAAGCTACATGCATGTACGATATTTGCTTTATTTATAAAACAATAACAATACAATGCAATACAATGCATATAAAATGTATTGCGGTAAACTTAATGAATTATTTAATAGAATAATCTGTTATAATTAACTTATTAAATTAGTTGTAGTAACTGTTGTAACAGTAGATCTACTGCTATTTTGCATTTTCTATTCAATACACAATAGCATCGACAGTTTGTTGCAGCAGTGCTTGTAGTTGCAGCAATTGCAATACACTCTCTCTCTCCCTCTCTTTCGCTTTATCTCTCCCTCTCTCTCTCTCTTTATATATATTGTAATGTTAATTACAATATTATTCAAGCGGAAGTGAATTGTCACCAAAGAAAATCCTTGTAAATGTAATTAAATTTCTAAGAAACATGTACTTTGTATATGTATGTGTGTACTAGTGTACTAGTGTTGGAACATCTAGAGATTTCTAATGACTTGTAATTATTTCCAATAAGGTTTTCTAAAAGTTTAATGTGTTGCATAATTTAGGCATGAAATATGTTCTCAATATATATGGTATTACACTATGGTCTGAATTATAAGAGCAGCTCAATTTATTTATTAACCAAGTTTAGTGGTAAATATTGGTGATGAATGCGTTTATACGCGATATGCACAATTTCTTTTGACAATAAAGCTACAGATGTAAAGCTTTAACATTTTTTCCAAGCGTCCGTTAAGCCCTGAGTGTCCTCACGACTAACTAAATAGAACGAGAACAAAGATATCCATAAAACGCTGTAGAGGAATATATACTCCAAGGTAATCCATTCAATTTTATAAATCGATATTAAGTGTGAATTACGGAATCGGGCATAAAGACTTAACGAATCCTTTCTAAAGTAGTCAGTTGGCTGACGCCTAAAAATTCTTTGGATTTTAACTGCCAGAGAAACAACAAACTAAAGAAAACATATGGGCCTCTAAGTCTCTCATAGTTTTGATGGCTCACACTGATTGCATAGAATCTACAAGACAATGGACATGGGCAAGGAGCTACAAAATTAAACAATTTTATGCAGCTGCTGATGTAGCCGTATAAATTAAATAAAGAAGTATTTCTACTGCAACCACAACGCAGTAATCAATGAAGCCAATTTGTTTTCTATATTGAAACGCAGCTTTACCCCCGGCAAGCATATAAAATATTTAATGAGACATAAAATACCCTGTGATATAAAGTACTTCGTGACATAAAATAGTGAGTGACATAAAGCACTCCAGTAGTAAAGTAGTTCGAGTGACAGAAATCCAAATCAATCATATTGGGATAAACAAGAAAAAAAAGGTGAATTATTGCTTGATTTGCGCAGTATATGTGGATGAAATATAGCCAGCAACCTTCACTTCCAGATAGTCAACATTAACTTGTACAGCGTACCAACTGATTTCGTTGATTCGTCCTGCTATCTCGTAACTGCAGATGGTCCTACTGAACGAAATAAATTAATTCGAGTGAGTAAGACTAAAGAGCATACAAATATAAATATTTATCGTGAGTTTTATGTCAGCTGATCAATACGGCTATGAAACAAGAACCACAAGATTTTATGAACCAATATTTTAGGAATATTATTTCCTCTAATATTTAACATCGCACTTAATAGCATTATGGTATGAGGTGGCAAGCTAGTAGAGGCCTTCGTTAAGTCTCTATGACCGCGTAGATAAGTGGGATAACTCAGATCACATCTGTGTAGTTGTGCATAATCTCACGGTTAAGCATAGATGCGTTACCATAACTTATTACAAAATCCTATACTGTTCGGTGTCCGAGAGGTTAACTCTCTGCTTAGTACTTCACCCAGGTGTTTCATTCTGAAACGAATTAACGCCGCATTGAATCTAAATATGTATCAAGTGTTTCGTTTGTCTCATCACGGAATCTACTATAGACGAGATTCATATTCTGAGGATTTGACTCCACACTGGTTATCAGCTGTTTTGAATACCTTCAGTAGATAGCTTATCTTCCTGTTTATTGTCTTATTTTTTCGAATTTCCTTGGACACAATAAAGATTGACTCAATTACCCACAAATACTACCTTGGTATTTCTTGCCGAAGTTAAATTGAGTACATCGGTCATGAATTTCCGCTTGGACGTTGCCCTTGATATCCACACTTTTCACTCTTGGAACGAACACTCTTGCTCATGTGCACCTTCTGCCTGTGACCCATTCGAATAGCACAGGATGGTAAATTGCTCACTCACTTTCATTTATTTATTTTAACAAGTGGCAGTTAGCCACTCAATGTCTAAGGTCAGGTCCTTTGATGAATCTTGCTGTCTCCCATTATCCTCTCTGTCCCTGCCATTCTTCTTCTTCTTAGCCGTACTAATGTGGTTTTACTCGTATTTTTTCTCTACTAAGCTGTATTGATATTATCTAGAATCCCTTCTCTGTTTACAGACAACGCTTGATGACGGCAGAGGACGTATGTATGTCGTGATGTTGAAAACCAAGTGTTCGCACATAAACATCAGTGATCAATAATTACCTCCATCTTCATGCGCCAAAAAATTCTCATAAAAGCAAATGACTTTTTGGATTATAGAGCTGTCAGATCAGTCTTAGTATAGTAGAGATAGGTTCCCATGCCTGTTTTATCTTTCATCGCACTCGATTTACCTCAAGTTTAAAAGATTAGAAAAGAACACCAGGCATCTGTAATGTGAAGTTAAGTGTTTTCTTAGATATTTGAACCCAGCACACCTAGTAAAAGTGATGTGGTGTGAAAACCATCATAGCCTTTTACAGCTGCTTTTCGGTTCGAATATTTCTACTATGGAGGGATGGAATGCATGCAAACAAGGTAAAGTTTCTGATTGTGGTCAACTTGGCGACCACCAGGACGATCCTTGTCTTGCTGTATTCAAGTTGACACGCAGCCTCCTCGCGGCCCCTCCTGGATGGCATTCTAGCACCCGCTAGATGTTAACTAATGCGTGCAGCGAATGTCCAATCCCCTGGACGTTAAATTTGGGTTGTGCGTAGGGCTTGGAACCCACCACGTAAAAATTTTATCCAATGAAAACCGGAACAACAAACCTAAAAAAGATCCCCTCTAAAGTTGACGACCACGGCAAACGTTCAAAGGACAACGATTTAAGAATAGCCACATGGAACGTCCGCACCCTTTATAGGGTAGGCGCTTCCGCCCAGCTGGCGGATGCCCTCAAGAAATGTAAGACGGACATCACTGCCATACAGGAAATGCGATGGATAGGGCAAGGATGCAAAAGGCTGGCATCTTTCGATGTGTATTACAGCTGCCATGTTGATAAGCACGAATTCGGATGCGGTTTTGTGGTTAATAAGAGACTTCGACACCTTGTCTCTGGGTTCACGCCTGTGAACGAAAGAATAGCCACAATCCGCATCAGGGCAAAATACTACAACATCAGCCTAATTTGTGCTCACGCCCCGACGGAAGAAAAGGACGATGTGGTTAAGGATGCCTTCTACGCTAAACTCGAGGACGTATATGATAAGTGCCCGACCCATGACGCCAAAATCGTCCTCGGAGATTTCAATGCGAAGGTCGGGCGGGAAGGTATCTTTGGCCCCACTGTCGGACAGTTCAGCCTCCACTCGAACACTACCTCCAATGGTATGAGGCTGATCGATTTCGCCGCGGCGCGTAACATGGTAGTATGTAGCACTAAGTTTCAACATCTCGACATTCACAAGGCCACATGGATGTCCCCTGATCGATCAACATCCAACCAGATCGATCATATTGTGATAGACGGAAGGCACGTATCCAGTGTACTAGATGTACGCACATTCAGAGGTCCAAACATCGACTCGGACCACTACCTTGTCGCAGCCAAGTTTCGATTGCGCATTAGCGCTTCGAGGTCTGCGCACTCTAGTGCATTGCGAAAGCTGGACGTTAAGAAGCTGCGATCACAAAGGACATCTGAGGCGTTCTCCGCTCAACTCTCGGATAAGCTCCGTCGTTCCCCATCTAATCTCAACGACATTGGCGGACTGTGGGCCAACATCTCCCACTCCCTGCGCACTACTGCGGAAACAGTCCTTGGTTTCGAACGCCCACCCCAACGAAATCAATGGTACGATGAGGAGTGTCGCGAGGCAACTGCAGCGAAAAACGCCGCATACAAGAAAACGTTGCAGTCTGCCGCTACGCGAGCCATTGTCGAGAACTATAGAGAGAAGAGAAGGGATGAGAGACGCCTTTTCAGACGCAAGAAGAGGGAGCAGGAAAGGCGTGAGCGTGAGGAAGTCGAGATGTATAGATGTAGGAATGACGCTCGAAAATTCTATCAAAAGGTTAAGCGTCTAACCGAGGGTTATAAACCCGGAGCGTCTTCCTGCAAGGACGAAAATGGAAACTTAGTAACAGATCCGAAGGGAGTACTGAGGTTATGGAGGAAACACTTCTCTACTCTGCTACAAGGCGATGACGACACCAATACCGCCTTTAGAGATGATGTTCCGAACCCGATCGATGATGACGGCGTGGAGATTCCGCCGCCTAGCTATGAAGAGGTCAAAGTCGCGATTACGCGACTTAAAAACAATAAAGCGGCAGGTCCTGATGGCCTCCCCGCTGAATTGTTTAAGACCGGATGTAATGAGTTGGTAGGGCGCATGCACCAGCTTATTTACAAAATATGGCTAGAGGAAAGTATGCCCAACGATTGGAACCTCAGTGTCCTCTGTCCTGTCCTGAAAAAGGGAGACCCTACTATATGCGCCAACTATAGGGGTATAAGCCTTCTCCCTATCGCATATAAGGTTCTTACAGGCGTATTGTGTGAACGACTGAAGCCACTCGTCAAAACACTGATTGGACCTTATCAGTGCGGCTTCAGACCTGGTAAGTCCACCATCGACCAGATCTTCACACTACGCCAAATCCTGGAAAAGACCCACGAGAAACAAGTCGACACACACCATCTTTTTGTCGACTATAAGGCTGCCTTTGATAGCCCCATAAGGGATCGTGTTTTTGCCGCAATGTCTGAGCTCGGTATACCTGCGAAGCTGATAAGGCTATGCAGAATGACGTTGAGCAATTCCTGTAGCTCCGTCAAGGTAGGAATGGACCTCTCCGAGCCTTTTGATACCGTGCGAGGTTTCAGACAAGGCGACCCCTTATCATGCGACCTCTTCAACTTCGTCATGGAGAGTGTTCTGCGAAAGGCAGGAGTGCATCGTAGTGGCACTATATTTCAAAAAAGTGTCCAGTTGCTTGCGTACGCTGACGACATTGATATCATAGGGCGTACCAAGCGAGATGTTACTGCTGCCTTTAGTGCTATTGAACGCGAGTCTACTAAGATGGGTTTGGCAGTAAATGAGGGCAAAACAAAGTATATGTTATCGACAAGTAGAGACGTGCGGCGTATTGATTCTCAGATTACGGCCGATAACTATACTTTTGAAACAGTCAAGGAATTTATTTATCTTGGCTCCGCCGTTACCACCACAAATGATGTCAGTCTGGAGATCAAGCGCAGGATCACTCTTGCCAACAGGTGCTACTATGGTCTCAATAGGCAATTGAGTAGTAGAGACCTCTCTCGTACGACGAAGCTAACACTATACAAGACGCTCATCCTACCCGTGCTTCTTTATGGCGCAGAGGCATGGACCCTATTAAGTTCTGATGCAGCAGCCTTGAGAGTGTTCGAGAGAAAAGTACTGCGTAAGATCTTCGGTCCAGTACGTGTTGGCGATGATTTCCGCATTCGATACAATAGTGAGCTGTATGAGCTCCTCAACGACATGGACGTTGTACAGCGTATTAATATCCAGCGGCTGCGCTGGCTCGGCCATGTCGTTCGAATGGAGGAGGATGCTCCAGCGAGACGGGTATTTGATGCGGAGATCTGCGGAAGTCGGCGAAGAGGACGACCTTGTATCCGTTGGAAGGACCAAATCGAGGGAGCCCTGTCATCGATTGGTGTGACCAACTGGCGTAGGCGCGCAAGAAGCAGAGGCGCCTGGAAGGATGTGTTGCGGCAGGCCGAAATCCGTTAATCGGGTTGTTATGGCCAATTAAGTAAGTAAGTAAGTATTTCTACTATACTACTCGGTAATATGTTAACCAAGTGATAGCTTAAAAGATTACTGAAATTTGAGCCTGGAAAACGCTGAAATCATTATTTAGATTGAAGTTAATGCTCTTGTTCTTGCAACTACGAAAAACTAAAGTTTTTATTAAACTTTGTTAACGTATTCTCTGGTCAAAATGAAATTTCAAATAAAAAACTTTTGCTGAAAACTATTACAAGTTCTGTTGAAATAGAAATATGTTGAAGGAGATCGCCCTGGTTAGCCCATAAATTTTAATCTGTGTACACACCTACATAGACACAAATTTATTTATTTATTTACAATAAACTTTTCCTTCTGTATACACTTTTACTAGACACTCTGTCAGACAGACAATGCGTTACAGACAAATTGATAAATAATCAATGAATTTGTCTGCCACTATTAAGGCAACTGGCAACTTCTTATTGTATTGTTGTTATTTTTTGATTTTGTTGTTGCTGTTGCTATTGCTATCGCATACAGTTAATACTTGTCTTGGCATAAAATATTCTATTGAAGACAAAAGCTGTTTAAGCCAATTGATACAATCAGTGTCAATCAATGACGTTTAATATGATAGCTTCCAGTATGAATATGAATAAATATTTCATAAAATGAATCAAAGGTGTGTGTACGAAGGTATTTTGTAAAAGCAAAAAAAAAGTTCAGATTTACGATAATTGCGTGTACAGTTGGTTGTCAAAAGTGAAGTGTACAAGTCAAAGTTTTTTGTAAACAAATGTCACACGATGGAAGAAAATTAACAAAATAATAATGAAATAATTTGCTGTTAAGGCTTCTATAAATTGGGACTTTTGTTTAAATTAATTCGATGTCAAGTAATTTAATGAAAATTACGACAATATTTGATATCCTTACAAGATTTGTGAAGAGTGTGTTACAACTTATTTTTGTGGATGTTTGCTTATATTTATTGAAGTGAAGCATTTGTCTCAAAGAGTTGATTATTATTGTAGGAAATAACTCCTTAATCGTGATACTTTAATAATGCTATTGAGATCTAGAAGTCGTCGTTGTCTAGTAGGCAGTGTGTTGGCTTCATTGGAAATGAGGCCTCGGTTCAAACCCCAGGTCAGACATCTCCGACGAAACGAAATAAAAAAAATATTTCTCCGGCGACTTAATCTCAGCATATTTCTGGCAAAAACTCTGAGAGTATAATAAAATTGCCATGAAAAAGTTTCTCAAACATTTGTCGTTCGGAATCGACAGTGAGAGAAGCTAAATCGTAATACTGATTGAAGGGTTGTAATTAAATATGTATATATGTATGCATGTATTTTTTTTCATTTATTTATTTTTTTTTTACTGAATCTTCATTAATAATGAACTAACAATAATTATTCAAATCTTAAAACTACAAAGAAAATCTTAAAATTAAAAGAAAATCTTAAAACCAAAAAGAAAAATTATATATTTATTTAGCCATTGCCAAATAAAATAAAATATTCCAAAATAATAATAAATAAAATATTCAAAAATAAAGTATCATCTCCCTCATCTTCGGCCGAGCGCAAGACTATCCTTCCTCTTCAATCGAATATGGCCAGTGTGACGTAAAATATCACGGACTAATGGATTTATGTGGCCATCTAGGTTATCTAAGCACTTTTCAGCACATCTAATAATTTCCATTTTAACCAGCGGGACGTCCAGATCTTTGTGAATATTCGAGTTTTTTATATACCAAGGGGCGGCAGTGATCATTCGTAAAATTTTATTTTGGTGCCTCTGAATTTTCTCTACGTTTGAAGCTGAGGCAGTACCCCATAGCTGTACTCCATAACACCAAATGGGTTTTAAAATTGATTTGTATATAAGGAGTTTACAATCTAATTTAAGTGATGAATTTCGACCAATTAACCAATTTATTTGAGAAGTTTTCATATTTACTTGTGACAGTTTTGACTCAATATGCAATTTCCACGTTAAACGATGCTTTGTGGTATTGTCTGATTATTAATGCAGGGCAGAGCTCTCTTCGCAATGTAAAGGTTACGTGGGTGAATTTTTGTTCGTTAACCTTTATCCTCCATTTCTTCAACCATTCTTCCAGTAGGGATACTTGTTCCTGTAAGAACTGCGATGCAATCTGTGGGCTCATATGTATGCTTAAAAATGCAGTGTCGTCAGCAAATGTGGAAGTATGTATGTCTTCCCTTATCGGCATATCAGCTGTAAATATCAGGTATAAAACAGGACCTAGTGTGCTACCCTGAGGAACACCGGAGTTAAATTTTGAGGAGAACTTAAAAATTACCTTGTTTAATTACAAATTTTCTATTACTTAAATAGCTCTTCAATATTTTATATATATTTTCAGGGAATATTTGCTTCAAATTGAGTATAAGACCTTCATGCCACACTTTATCGAATGATTGAGACACATCAATGAAGAGTGCAGAACAATATATTTTTTCCTCGAATGCATTTCTTATATGTATGTATGTATTATTATATCTTATGTCTTCGTTATAAGTGTCTTAATGATACGAACAACGAACAATTCACGTAGTTATTAAATGTTTTCGCAATAAGTTTACTCCTCTAGGAGCTATGAACTATGGAGAGGAGTCTCAAAGATTGAGGAGAGGAGTCAATAAGATTGTGTGCTTGGCGTGGTTTAACTGCTGTTGACAACATTAGCCATTTATTTTTTTTGAAATGTGCAATGAACGTTGAATCAGAAGCGCTATCGGACCATATTGAAGCTTAACGATACGTACATACATGCATAATTGGTCATTACAACTCTTAAGCTAGGATTGAGATCTAGTTTCTCACACCACGTTTGTTGTGTGTGTTAATTTTATACATGACAACACTCACCTACAGTTTAAAGTCGACTTCAAACGACAGATTCTTGAGCAATTTTTCATGGCAATTTAATTTACTCTCACGAATATTTTGCCATAAATCTGCTGAAAAGTATTCGCCAAAGAAATATTTTTTCTACTTCGTTTTGTCGGAGATGTCGGACCTGGGGTTTGAGCCGAGACCTCTAGAAAGCCAGCACACTAGCTACTAGACTAAGGCGACTACAACTTTATAGTTAACGCAATCCTTAAATAAAAATGCTTTTCAATATTCTGTACGAGCAGTATATGAGCGGCATGGAATATTTTCCACATAGTCGAAGAACAAAGATCAACACATTGAGTACAACAACTAATCGACATTTCAGTGCCTTCTTCAACACTTCTCGCTATGGTAGCAATATTCGAGACAAGTGAAATTAGTGTGAAAACGATCAATAATTACACTTATTGCTTGCTCACAATACTGATTATGTTGGTCGTAAAATGGACGAAATATTCTTGGAATTAAGCACACAAATTTCTTTACATTTTCAAAGTAAACTTTTGCAATTTGGAAGCATTGCTCTGACATTTAATGAGTCGCTATGATTTTTCGAATATTTACTTAATCTCCTTCTGTCCAGATGTAGGCCTGTTCACTGACTTCTGTGTCGAGGGATTTAACGTCTCTGGATTACTTTTTATGGGGATCTTGCTGCATGGAATGCAATATTTCAGCCAGCAATGACGTCATATGTCCTAATTTGTTGGAAATAGTATTAAAACTTCGGACTTATCGAATGAATCATGCAACTTGTAGCTGCTGCATGGTAATACTATAGTCATGAGTTCTTAAGTTCTAGAAAAACACACTCCATTACTATTAATCTGTAGCCTTTCTTCATTATTATTTATTCATTAGTGGTGCATCAGTTCAATTCACTGCCATACTAACGTAATACCGTTTGAAATTGCTCTGTATTTTTTTGTTGTTTTTGTTTCCATCTGCTAAAACTGTTTAAACTAAATTGTCTTAAAAAATTGAAATTCTAGCGATTTAAAAGACGAAAATTACACTCTATTCGTTATGCCAGCTAAAATAAAAGACGACGGAACAACATGGAAACTTTATTTCGTTATTTATAACCAGAGTCACAATATTCTTCACAGCCATCCAAATGGAATGGAAGACTAAATGATGGCCTGTCACTATAATAGTGTTGTAAATAAATACATATTGTTGTGTTGTATTGTGTGTTGTTGTTGTTGTTGTTTAAACAACAGCAATTGCTGTTGTTTGTTTTATGTTGTTTTGTTGTAGCAGCAGCAGCAGCAGTAGTAGCAGTTGTTGTATTTGTCATAGACTGATAGTTTTCATCTTTTAAAATGTTGTTTTATTGTCTCCATTTGATATCGTTGTTAAACGTTCATGTCTCCATGTCCTATCCTTCTATCTCTTCGATTATAGTATAACGTCTGTCTGTCCATCGGTCCGTCCTGCTGTCTGTTCATAGACGACAAGAATAAAGGCGTCACTAAATGCCTTCTCCCTCCTTTCTCTTCCAGCTGACAATTGTAGTTCTGCGTATACTGACTACAAACCATTCTAGCAACCAACCAAACAGCCACTATTCCCTGTATTTGATTGTTTAAAATGTTTCTTAATTTTTTGTATTTTTTTTTACTCATGTTTGCGTTTCAGATTTTTTTTTGTGTTTTTTTTTTTAATTTTATTCTTGTAGTTGTTAGTGATATAAATTTTTTGTTTGTTTGTTGCTGTTTGTTGTTGCTGTTTTTAAGATGGTTTTATAAAGTCGATTGCGTATCTGCAGTTTTCTTATGTTACTGTTGTTACATTAAACTCGACTCGATTGGTTTCTGGTGTACCATTTTATGATTATAAAAATTTTTTGGCAATTGTACACAAAACAGTCAAAATGAGAAAAACCCATAAAGAAAATGCATTTTCCCTACCAACACTTATTCCAATAACAGTCTTCTTGTTTTTTTTTTTTTTTGTTTTCTCATTTCTACATGTTCTGCTGTTGTGTTAAACGTCGAGATTGTAAAATGTGATCACAGGAACAAAAAAAAGCAAATAAAAAAGACAAGAGATACGCACAGCATTATTTAAAACATAAAATTTAAATACGTGACTACCAACAAAGCAACACAGTCTGATTCTTTTGCAAAATCTTTGGTGTTTAGTATTAGTTTAGACGGTATATATGATATCATACAAACAAGGTTCGCTTAAATAGAAAATCTCACAAATAAAAACAGTTTAATTTGCCTTGACACAAAGGCATTGAAAACATTAAAGAAATGTGGGACTCAAATTTTAGATAAATTTTCAAATGTTTATACTCTTAAGTCCGTTTGTATGAAATGTTGCCATTAGGCACGCAATTACTTTCTGAAACATGAAGTTTCTACTTCCAGCGCTTAGGCGAGAGAAAGGTAATGACTCTAAACATTTCCAAGACATTTTATAGGATACAACAATATCAAAACTGTGCAAAAAACTTTTAAACTTTTTTTTTTTCTTTTAAGGCAATTTTATTTTTATAATCAGAGTTTTTGCCAGAAATCTGCTGAGAGCAAGTCGCCGTTGAAATATTTTATTTTATTTCGTTTTGATGTCTGAACTGATCATATAATCTTTAAGTATAATTTCTGAAATGTATATGACACGGCGGTGAGCCAATCAATACAGCCGTAAAGCGTCAGTAGTGACTTAAATATTAACTTCCAGTACTCATAAAATTTGTAGATTTTCGGAATTAACCGATGACTAAACGTAGTTGCACAAGAGATGTTAAATTGCATCAAGGAGGAGGCTAGTGAACACTGTTGCTTCTGGATGTAATACTGATTAATAATAAAGGGTCCGCCAAAAACTTTTTTTTTGAAAATGCTTTAAAAAAAACCACTGAATATTTTCTCAAATTTCTTTTATTATTTGAAAGTACAATCCTTCCGGTAAATAATGGAAAATAATTTCATTCAAATGGTTGCCTCGGCTGTCCATGCGGTAGCCTACACGATCGGTCCAATTTTTAAGCACATTATCGATTGTGTGCAGCTGTATTTTACCAATAGATTCACGAATATTGTCCTTTAAACCGTCAATTGTCTCTGGCTTGTCGGCGTAACACATACCTCTGACGGCACCCCACAAATAATAGTCCAACGGTGTCAAATCGTAGCTCCGAGGTGGCCAATCGACATCAGCTCTGCGGCTGATAATGCGATCTTCAAAAACAGGGCGCAAAACATCGAGTGTAGCTTTGGCTGTGTGGCACGTAGCGCCGGCCTGTTGAAACCATATGTTGCCAATATCCTCCTCTTCAATTTTTATGAACAAAAATTCGTTCAACATGGCCCGATAATGATCGCCGTTGACTGTAACGGCCACTCCTTGCTGGACCAAACTACGCACCAAACAATGACTCGTTTTGGGTGCGTCGGCTTTTCAATGTATGCGTGCGTGTTTTCTGTGCCCCAAATGCGATAATTTTGCTTGTTTACATACCCGCCAAGATCAAAATGAGCTTCATCTGAAAAGATGTTTTTTTTTGCTAAAACCCGGCATCTGCTGGTGTAGGCTACTGCTTGGCCAGCCGAGGCAGCCATTTGAATGAAATTATTTTCCATTATTAACCGGAAGGATTGTACTTTCCAACAAAAAAAGGTATTTCAGAAAATATTCAGTGGTTTTTTTTAAGCATTAAAAAAAAGTTATTTGGCGGACCCTTTAGCTTGGGAATTCACTTCGCTACAATTACAGCAATTTTGATTATAGACGTAGTTATTCAACCTTCATAACTAAACGTAAGAAAAATTCTCATTCTTAGCAAATTTTTAACGAGCACAATCACTAGCTTCAATTTCTGTTACGAGCTGCCTGTGAGAGGCATGTAAAATATTCCACATATTTGAAGAACAGTTTGGGTACAACAACTAATGGATATTTATGTATCCTCTTCAAGAGCTCCTACTATGGCAGCAATATTCGAGAGGAATAAAACTATTGCAGAAACGGCGAATAACTACACGAATTGCTTGCTCACAAGGCCGATCTATAATAATAATAGTAAAATGCACGAAATACTGTTGGAACTAGGCGAACAGATTTCCTTTATTTTTCAAAGTATATGTTTGCAATTTGGAAGCATTGCTCTGGCATTAAATGGCTCGTTATGATTTTGCAAACAGTACTTAGCTACTTACTTAATAGGTCATTAAACCCATTTGTCAGGATTACGAACTAGCTTCTTATACGACTTATATTGTGTGGGTTAATTTTATCCACAAGTTGTAAAGCCTACAGTTTAAAGTCAACTCCGAAGGCTAGATTTTGAGAAACCTTTCATGGCGCCTATTAGTGTACCGAAAAGTCCACATAGTTTCATATTCTTAGCTGTGAAGTCAAAGTTATCGATATCGATAGTTCCAGGTAAGAAACACTTGACATATCGTTAACATTTGGCAAAGTTTGACACGAAGAACTGATTGATAAGTTAATAATACTAAGAAATTGCTAGGAAATAATATTATCCTTCCAAAGTTTGTAATTAAAAACTTTATGAAGACTTTGTGAAGGCTTGCTAGACAGCATCCGGCTAAATATTGGATCAATTTAATATTTAATATATACGCTATACTTTCCATTAAGACCACTACAACACTTCTCTACTTTCAATGACGACACTGCTTTGGAAACCAAACGAACAGTCACAATATTATCAGGAACATATTTTGCAGGAGGAAATGTGATAAAATCTTTGGATAATTGAAGTAAATGAAAAAATAACTGTGTTCGGGTATGAACACTGTAAAATATCTTTGCATTTAAATAGACTCACACGTGCCTTATATTATTCATTCTTGGAAATTTCATTCTTGGAAATTTCATTCATGAAAATTTCATGTTAACTTCAATGTAACTCAAGCACTTTACAATTTATTGCCTAATTCGCAGAATTCATGATATGGTTTTATCCAATCCTACGGTTTTAAATCAAAAAGAAAAATTAAGGTTAACAGATAAAAAAGAGTATGTATATTTGATGGTACATATTTCACATTCAGCAGCCTTTTCGAAAATTACATAAAAGCTAACATGTTGGAAAATCTCAGTGGGGGGCTACATTTATTCTGACCACATTTTCAATGACGCTAAGAAAATATTTTTACGAAACTAATTGACCGAGACAGCATCCATAACATATGTATTGATTTGAGGATGTCTTTATAAGATTTAAGTGCAAAAGAGACCTTAAAGTTTTTAACAGACTACTCGAATGAATGCCATTCACATTGTTGTGAAAAAGTCCACCACATATATGATTATTTGCAAATGGTCAGATAAGATATAGGGATTTGAAGATTCAAACAAATTGGTCCTTCCGTCAGGATTATGATCTATCTTCGCGCACCACTTATGTTGCGTGTGTTAATTTTATACATAAGTGGAGCGATCTCCAGTTTAAAGTCAACATCGAACGGCGGATTTTTTTGGGAAACTTTTGCTTGTCACTTTTATTTTTACACTCAGGGGTTTTGCCAGAAATCTGCTGAGAGGAAATGTGTATTATTACCACAAATGGATCAAATCGGTATTTTCTTTGTTAAACCATAATTCAAGACGTATTCAGGTATCGTATACTTAATAGGTATGACCAGATGAACAATATCCAAGAATTGGGCACTCAGTCTCATTGCCACGTTAGCAGCCACTTGTTTTTCCAACGTGACTGGTAGTAGCCAGTTAAGAATAGTAAACAAGTTCACTGATAGAGTAGTTCTAAGAGCTCATGTTATCATGATCTCCACCATCTTCACAATATGCTCAAATCGGATTTGATGATTTCGTTTCTTGAGCTAGCCTAACCAGACAGTAGCATTTTAGAATAGTGGTGGTCTACTTACAATGTTGCACAGCTAATACATGATTTTAGGGTTCTTATCATAATTTAGTACAATTGCACTCTTAGAACAAATAAAAGCAGTTGCTGTCTTAGTGGTTCTGTTTGTATACTCATGTTCTACTTTTTTTGCTGTCTAACACTAATAATTGGCCATTACAACCCTTTAGTCATATTTACAACCTAGCTTCTGACATCACTTATGTTGTGTGTGTGTTAATTTTATACATGAGTGGCGGTACCTACAGTTTAAAGTCGATGCCGAATGACAGATTTTTGAGAAACTTTCTCATGGCAATTTTATTAACTATCAGGGCTTTTGCCAGAAATCTGCTGAGATGAAGTTGCCGAAGAAATATTTTTCATATTTCGTTTTGATGCCTGAGCTAGGATTTGAACCAAGGCTTTACATTTAATAAGCCAAGACACTACCTACTAGACTGCACCGACTTCATTCCAAAATATTTGACGACATTGAATGGAGTGATATTATGAGTAGCACACTGAAGGGCTTAGTATATTCTTATGAATACTATAACGCAGTCTTGGTTTGGTTAACTTATGGTCCGCATTCGTTCCACCATTTTGGAAGTAATGACAGCACAAATAACGAAATTTAAGAAAGTAATTTTTAAGAGTTGCCTTGAGTAGAGTACTACGGTTAAAGTTTTATGACAAAGGCTCTGTGTTTTGTCTCTCTTTGTTTGTATCTCTCTGTGTAAAGTCCCTCTGTAGTCTGTCTCTCGAGACGCCACTTTGAATACAATTTAGGCACCTAAAGTATATTCACTATGCCTGTCGTAGTAGTTTTTTAATGAAAGCATTTACCACAGGATCATTGTCCACATTGTGTTAGTAACTTGAACGGAATTATAGATTCTTTAAAGTCGAAGAATATTTTATAAGAGAAACCTTTTGTTCATTTCGCTATGTTATTACCCAGAAAATTTATTAAACTCATTGAAAATTTTCGAATTATTTAAAGAGAATCTTTCATTTCCTCCATTTCGCATTGCAATTGAATTTTACAAACAAACTTTTTTTTTGGAGACACAAGCTGTTTAAATACAGCCAAAAGATTAAAGCAATCTCGGCATTCAGAAAAAAAAAAAAACAAAAATTGCATAATGATGGTAGGGAGGGAGAGTGAGGGTAGAAATGCTAATTTTTAATTGGCTTCAATACATCCATGATACTTGAGACTTTGGAGCTGATGTTTCATTAATTGTACTTTGCAAGTTTTTTTGCTGTTTTTTTTTGCTTCTACTTCCTACACTCCGCTACTCATTATCCTGTTCTTATATTCTCTGCCTTTGGAGATTTTTCTTCAAAAATTTTTTTCGTTTTTCTTCTCTTTGTAATTTTTGATTTTCTCGTATATTTTCCACTATGTATGGGTGTTGATTTATATGTGCGTGTGTGTATGTGGGCTTAATCCTGTCTGCTCTTTCTTTCAGCCGTCCTCTATCTGTTAGTCTGTATAATTCATTAAATATTGTTGCATTTGCTGGTTGTGTTTGTTGTTGTTGTGCCTGTTTTCTTTTTTTTTTTCTTTAATTGTTGTCGAGTGTTTGTTTTAAGTTTTTTCCAGTATTTTTTATCAAAAAAAAGTGAAAAAAAATAGTAAAGTTTCGCTGTAAATTTGCAAGTTTTTGTGTTTGTTTAAATTGTAAAAAAAAGAAAGGATAGAAAAGCATCAAATGAGAAGAAGAAGAAAAAAATGAAAGAGAAATCCATGTTAAATAAAAACTTGTAATAGTCTCTGCTCTCCACCCTTACTATAGTATGTGTATAGTATATATGTATGTTATGGAAAAGGGTTAAGTATTATTTGGCTTAATTAAATGAAATTAAAGTTTTTTTTCTTGTTTTTTCATTTTTTTGCTTTATGAAGCACAAGCAGAGGGTGAGCTATTTAAATGAAATGCAATATACACGATTATTTTAATAGTTTTTATTTGTATTTTAAACATTACAAGTGAATTCTATTTGCAGGTACAGCAAAACTTCATGCTTATTACAGTTAATTATTTCAAGTTATTATTGCATTTGCTGCTTTGTGCATAATTTTTTAATTAAATTTATTGCAAAAAATTATGTAAGATAAGGAATATTTTCTTTCATTAATTTACAAACAAATTCTATAAAGTGTTCATATTTAAAATAAATATTTCGAAATTTTCAGAAGTTCTCTTTACTATTCATTTTCAAATGAAATGTTAATCATTATAATAAATTAATCAATAAAACAAAAAATTCTATATTAGTGTGTTTAACTAATAAATATTTTCATATTTCTTATACTGAAAAAAGAAATAAAATCATTCTATATATGGAATGTACTTTGAGTACATGAATTGTATCCAAAATGGGTGGCTGAGAGCTTTTGACATGAATCCGGAAGCTTAACACTCTATTAGAAGCAACTAAGGGCAGAGATTCAACAATGTTTTTCTAAATTTCATTATTTGTTCTGACCTTACTTTCAAAATGGTGAAAGGAATGACTGAGATAATAGTATTCTTATGAAAATTCAAACTTCTTCAATTTACCATTCCAAATTTCAATAGAGTAACTTTCATTCTATCCAATAATGACAAATATTTTGGAATAATATTGGACTGCATACTAAACATGAACATGAGTATACAAACAGAACCACTAAGACAGCAACTGCTTTTATTCTGTCCAAGAGAGCAATTAGACTAAATTATGATAAAAACCCTAAAAGCGTGTATTAGTTGTGCAACATTGCAAGTAGACCACCTCTATTCTAAGATGCTACGGTTTGGTTAGGCTAGCTCAAGAAACGAAATCTTCAAATCTGATTTGAGCATATTGTGAAGATAGTAGATATCATGATAGCATGAGCTCTTAGAACTACCCTACCAGTGAAATTGTTTACTATTCTTAACTGCTACCACCAGTCACGGTAAAAAAATAAGTGGCTACTATCGTGGCAATGAGACTGTGTGCCCAATTCTTGGATATTGTTCATCTGGTTATACTTATCAACTACACGATACCTGAACACGTTTTGAATTCTGGTTTAACAAAGAAAATATCGATTAGATCCCTTTATGGCAATAGTACGCATTTCCTCTCAGCAGAGGCCCGCAAAAACTCTGGGAGTAAATCAAATTGTCGACAAAAAGTCTCCCAAAAAGTCTGCCGTTCGGAGTTCACTTTAAACTGTAGATCGCACCACATACACACCATTAGCGATGTGTGAACTAGGTCACTATACTGACGAAAGGGTTGTAATGACCAATTAAGTAAGTAAATTCAAGATAACTGAAGCCACATGAATTAATCCTAAGTTCAGGTAATGATTGCCAAGTTCGTTTAATCACGACATGTTGATTAGCTCCGTGGCATCACAATGTGCCCGTGTATACAGTCAAGTGAAATTCGATTTCAGCGAATTTGTCTTTGTCTCTCTTATGTACTCATGTGTAAAACACATGGGTGTTGTGAGAAACTAGGTTGTGATCCTAACTGAAGAATTTTAATGACCGGTTAAGTATGTAAATATTTCGATGCTTTATTTTGAAAATTTTATTCTTTCTCAGTGCAGCACAATAAGGAAGCAGTCTCTAGACATACAAAACGTTCTTGAGATTTGATTTTCCATATTAAAGGTCACGCAATGCAACATGTTCTGACAAATTTGATCTGTTTCATGAATCATAAATTATTTATTTACGAAAATATTCATTAAAATTTATGAGTTTTTTAAATGCATTTCATTTTTGTTTTTCATTCGATTTTTTTTTCTTGTACTCATAAAGAGTATTTTTGTTTTCGTTTTTAAAACTATTTTACTTTGAAAAGTGTAAAAACAAAATATAAAAAAAGAAGTATAAAAACTCCTTTACGTGAAATAGTTTAAAAGGAATCAAAATAAAATAAAAACTTTACATAAAAAGGAAACTAAAAATAAATAACAAGAAAAAAACTAAATCAACTTAAATTCGTTGCCTCTGGAATGTAGAAGAATTTAATAAACAAAAAAAAAATTAAAAACTTCTCATTAAATACACGAATACTCGGAAAGACTTTAATCAAATGCTAAACTGTTTAAAAAAATGTATTGGAACTAACAAGAACAACAAAATAATATATAAAAGGAAGTTCCAGAGAGATTTGTCCATACTGCACAAGCCTATTTGGTAATAAAATCATCTTTATAGCGAAATAAAGTTGAGTCCGTGGCTATAACAAACGCTGTAGACTTTTTGAATTTAAGCCCTTGCTTAAGACAGTGAGGGCTAGAGCCATTGATACAGTTTAATGGGAGACAAATCTAACATGAGATTCATCACAGATTATTGTAACTTCACAAATCGAATAGCTGATAGAACTTACTTTAACTTTCACGTGTGATTTTAGCAAATGCGCCGCAATGAAGATTACTAACAAGAATGAAAGGAATAATTTCTTTACTACATACTATTTAAAGAGTTACTCACAAGCAAAAGACGTGTTCAATTATGTTTAAACAAACGAGCAATAATAACCAACAGTGTACTCAAATCCTATTCGAGTTTAGAATGGAAAGCTGAATCAGCAAGGCAGGATTGGATTCCAGGAATTCGTGACAACCAGCATACAGGTCAGATTTCTGTGAAGCAGTAAGAAGAAGAATTTAGAAGGATATTCACGGCGAAAAGAAAGATAAAGAGAGACTCTAACTCTTCTCAGATTGAACAGGTTTGACAAAACCTAAGCAATGAGTGATGACTACAATGAGGTAGGTTCGAGTGATAGCGTTAATACCAAAAGCTCACTGAAGTTGTCTAAGGCAACAGGATTGGGGCAGACAAGACCATAATTTGTCTGGTCGCGGTACTACAATACTTCTATATGACGTTTGGTTATCTTACTTCTATTTTGTTACAAAAACACTTCTTAATATATGTACTTTTGTCCTCATTTTTCTGTCCATATTGTGGTACATTTTATTACAGCCAAAAAAGGAATTGAATGGTACTATGCAATAACGGTTTGCAATCCCAAACTCTGCCCTACTGAGAGCTATAAAGCGTTTCCAAAAATATTTGAAAGACAGAATTATATGTGTGTCAAAAATAAAAAAGTGTTTCAAAGAAAATGAAGAACTGCCTGGAAAAGGTTGCCACCATAAAGGTTATAATTAAAGGAATTCTACAAAACTCAAAGATTTTTTAAAATCAAAATTTGTTTTATGTTTTAGAACTTAAACAATATTTCTGGAAAAAATTTCATCTTTCAGTTTAAAGCTCATGTCACATACTGTATTCTACCATTACCAATGGTAGGGTATACAAAAAACACACGAGAAAAAAAATTACCACTCTGATGGTCAGCCAAAAGAAAAAGAAAAACAGTAGAATGAGAAGAAAAATTAAAAACAAAACAAAACTTGAATGTAAATTTTTCAAAAATACAAACAAAGAAAACAACAACATAATGTACCCATAAATAAAAAGATACAGCAATGGCTGTAATAGCAATGGCAGCAACAACAACAACCAAGGCAACAACAGCATTAAAACTAAAACCAAAAAAGAAAAAAAACAGAAAAAATATTAAAAAATGCTTTTATCTTTCATTCAACTGCAAGTTAAGTGAAAAAGCCTTCAAGCATTTACACATCATGTACATGAAAAAATACCACTCACACTCACACACATACACATACATTAAAAAACACTTATTGAGTAAGAAAAATTAAAAGAGGAGAGAGAGATTACATACACATTAAAAAAAAGTAAACCAAAAACACGACGGACATACACCTCTTATTCTTATAATGAAAGAGAGAGAGCGAGAAAAAGAGAGAGATAGGAATACTATAAACAAATAAACAAACAAACATCCATTTACACTCGTACAAATACATGCTCAGAGTAAAGTAACATACTTAACATTTTTACATAGATTCTGTGCAATAACAACAACCTACAACAACCAACCAACCAACCAACTACTATTCATTGTATTGTAGTATTTGCATTTTTTGGCAGCTTACAAAGCTTAAATACAACAACAACAACAACAACAAAATAATAATAGAAACAAAGTTAAATGAAAAGAAAAAAAGTTCAACAAAAGTGAACTACCAAAGGCCACTCATAGGGTGTTTGAAGAATTGAGATTTTAAAACAGAAAATCGGTTTTCGAGATCATAATTTGAAAACCTGAATTTACAAAAAAAAAAAATTTCAATGAAGCTGAATAAATTAACTGCAACACTCACCAACGAAGTTTATGGTTATGAAAATCGAAAACAAAAAAAAAAACGTAGAAAAGAAAAAAAAAGGAAGAAATATTTCTTTGGGGCAGTAAGGTTAACGGCTACTGCATATACATGTTGCCCACAGCAACGCTGTAGCACACTTTGGCAACTTAGCACCTTGATTGGGACACTTTGCACACTTTTTCCAGCTTTTCATCCAGCCTCACGCCAACTGACGCTGTAATGTTGTATACAGGGCTGACATTGTAACTTCCTAGTGAAAAAAATCGAATTTGTTTCGTTTAGTTACTAACTCTGATTACGAAATGCAAAAACCATTAATCCATTTTAGTTTTCGTAATTTGGATTCAATCTCAAACATCTCGAATATATGAAAAAAAATTGAAAAACCTTTCTTATTTCCTCTCATTTCTTAATTGGTCAGTACAACGCTTTAGTCAGGATTGCAACCTAGCTTCTCACACGACCCAGGGTGTGTACGTTAATTTTTTACATGAGTGGCGTGACCTAAATTTTAGAGAGGACTCCGAATGATAAATTTTTGAGAAAGTTTTCATGACAATTTCATTTACTCTCAAAGTTTTTGCCAGAAGACTGCTAAGAAGAAGAAATGCCTTCTCATATTTCGTTTTATTGGAAATGTCTGATCTGGGGTTTGAACTGTGGCTGCACGTGTAATAAGCTAACACTCTACCAAGTAGACTACGGCGACTTTTAAGCTAAGTATTCTTTAAAGAGAATGACTATGAGTAGACATTTTACACTGATGATTATAGTATTTGGTTGCACTCATCCGGTATAGCTAACTAACATGGGATGTGTATAAAGGGACGTATAATCAAGTTCTAGAGCAACCCACGAAAATCTATTTTTTTCATAGGAACTACAAGAGAAAATGCAGTATTTTCAATTCGTCAAACTATAGCATCAGTCCAACACTTTATACTAATGCTGGAATAAAACACGACCTATTTCAGTAATTCACTATCGTGCGGCATGACAAAATGAACCAGCTCTGAACCAAGCTACTTCCAGTATCTCTGGAACTTAAAAAACGAGGTAACTATTCTAAAGCAAATTAGGGTACTAGAAAAAGAGATAGATAGGCCATACTATTAATAGGAAACGTAAAAATATCTCTATGATGGCTATAAAGAATGCTTAGGCTACAAGCAGCCGAGCTTAACATACGCAATCAAATCGACATTATTTTCTAAAAACTGTGATTGTCCGCCACACATGAAAAAGATACAGAAGCAGTGAACTATATTGTCAATGTTGTGTGGAAGCCATGTGCTATCAAATCCCACGCTTATGACACTTGTGACATACAAAAACCATTTGAGACACAACATGTAGTGAAACTGGCATTCTAGCCGATAAACAACATCATGATTTCATACTCCGGCAGGATGTTTAAAAAATCCAAACATCCTGCAAATGGTGGTGTTAATATGTACAATATCTGTTGTGATTCATAGCTGCTAAATTATTTAATAAATATTTAGTATTGAACCATTTGATTACAAACCGGTTACACTAATTTAATGTTGTTGAATACCCTAAAACAATAAATAAAAAAGCACCCATAAACTAACAGGCATATATTTTTGGAAAAAAAAGAAAAAAAACTTTTTATATTTTGTTTTAAATTTATAAGAGTATGTGTGTGTTCATTTACACATATACTTAACAACAACAAAAACAAAAAGAAAAGAAAATAAAAACTCAACAAATGTTGTGCAACAACAACAGAAATATGGGAGTTACCATATAAAAGAAAGAAGAGCTCATATATTTCTTGTTTTCACTTAAATTTTTCATAAAAAAAAGAAGAAAAGTCCACCAAACTATGGCACACATTATATTTTTTGGATGCTATTACAACTACTAAAGTTAAGCTTTATAGACTAGTATAACATAAATACAGTGGAGGGCAAAAGTGAATGAGAAAATAAAATATTATATGCGGCAGTATGATATGAATATCGCGTATGGTTAAAAGGATACAAATTCCTATTTATTAATATTTAATTAAATATTCCTTTAAATGTTATGCCACACGTGAGAATGTTAATATTTTTAGGGATTTTCAGCAAAGAACTGCAGGATATTTAAGAAGTCGAAATTCAGTTTAATTATTATCCGCGAATTGTAGTCGCCGTAGTCTAGCGTAAGCAGTGTGTCATCAGCTTGGCCTTACGTCACGGTTCAAATCCCAGGTCAGACATCAAAAACGAATATATGAAAAAAATATTTCTTCGGCCACTGCCTCTCAGCAGATTTCTGACAAAAACTCTGAGAGTAAATAAAAATTGCCATGAAGAGTTTCTAAAAATCTGTCGTTCAGAGGCGAATTTAAACTGTAGGTTCCGCCGCTCATGTATACAATTAACGCACACAACATAAGTGGTGTGAGAAGCTAGGTCGTAATACTGTCTAAAGAATTATAATGACCAATTATATATGTATGAATTGTGGTGCTAATATATACAATATACATATGTTCTGATCTATAGCTGCTCATTATTATTTTTTGCGTGGCCAAAAGATTTTAACAGCTCTTGAACATTTTTAGTTCTATTTTTTATTTCTTCTACAGCAAACCCAGCATCATTATCAAAAAAAAAAGTATTTGTTTCGCTATTAACGCTACAAATGGTTGAAATTTATATTGAATGGATCTGTGAATACCAATGCATGTACCCTTTTTAATACGGCTTTCGAGATTTTTTCAAAATCAATTGTTCTCATATTGTCTTCCAAATATTGATTTCTTTTACACCGTGTACTGGTGATACATATGTATACGTTCATGGCGTATTATTCTGAGGCCATCTTTGTTGGATTCAGCAGAAAGATGATGCAGTTGGTTTTACGTTTCACAACGCTTGTAAGATAATTCCTTTTCAAGCGTTTGACATATTTTCTCAAATCATTTGTAACTACTGTAATGCAGGAACTAGACAAGGATGCCTGCTATACCCAATTTAATTTGGAATTGTTCTTGGTGAGGTCATGCTTGAATTATACAAGAATAAGAGAGTAAGATGCCGTAGTCTAAGAAGTAATATGTTGGTAGTGTGTTGGCTTATTAGACGTGCGGCCACGTTTCAGACCGCAGGTCAGACATTTCCAGCAAAACGAAATTTAAAAAAATATTTCTTCGGTGACTGCCTCTCAGTAGATTTCTGGCAAAGACTCTGAGAGTAAAACTGTCATTCGGAGTCGACTTTAAATGGTAGGTCCCTCCACTGATGCATAAAATTAACACACGTAACATAAGTGGTGTTGATAAGCTATGTTGTAATCCTGACTTACGTATTATTTATGTATGTATGTATATATGTATGTTGTATGTATGTGTGAGATTAATTCAATGAGACATCCACAACAAACACCAAATTAATGTTTGTGCGGATGACTTAAACTTAACGAGCATAGCGTAGGGAACAGACGACCAATCACCTTGTCGGATTGATAGTCCACATCTCTAAAAGCGAATGCACCAAATTAAAATTTCATCGCCGAAAATTTCTGCCACCTAAGTAGCATTAGATCAGGTCAAATCAGATATTGAATAAAATGCTTATATTCGGTGCTGCATAAAATAGCTACACAACTAATACAAAACCTGCCTTCAAAATAATTAAAAATATTCGTGCTTAACCGTCCACGAAATCCAAATCACGGAGACTAGCAAAAGAAGAACAAATTTTGCAACGTTTATTGAGAAGGGAATGATAAGGAAGACTTTGGAAAGGTGTTGGAATGGAACACTCAAGGTAAAGATCTTCAAAAAATATTTGGAGTGGAAGCACGCAGAAAGCTTTTCAAATTATATTAAGTTCAGGGAAGAAATTAAAAATTTTGTTGTCAAACGCTGCCAAGCACCTCTAGTGGTAGTATATATATATATGTATATATAGGTACATACATGCATTTCAATCACCAAAAATTGGATATAAAATTATTGAACAACAATTACTAAAAATTTTTGCTCGTCACTGTCCGTATTGCACAACGTGTATAATTTTAGTGCATGAACTAAATAAGTTAAATTGCTGTGAGAGTTTTTCACTTAACTGCTGGCAAAAAATAAAAATACTTTTATGTAAAAAAAACGACAATAATAAACAACAGCAACAAAAAAAATAAATAAAATAAAATAAATTAAAAAAAGTATACATTTTCGTAATTGGGTGCATGAATAAAAATAGCGCCGTAAAAAGAAACTACCAAGTGTTATAAAAATATAAAACTTACGATGAAGTTTAAAATTTTTTCTTTAAAACTTTAATTTATTTTTTATACGAACGTGAATTGGATCATAAAGTTTATAATTTTTGGCATATTACTGAGACAAAAACTGGAATAATGTTTTACTGAATGAAATTCATTCATCCACAGTGATTTAATTAACAATGACATGTATTTTTTGTTTTGTTAGATTTCGTTTAAATAACGAATGTTTCTTTTTCTTAACTATTCTGATTAGATTACCTATTAAAGTGTATATTTTCCTCTAATCATCATGTTCTGAAGATGATTCTGGGAAGATTAAGTGCAAATCTTGTTCTGTGTATATCTGAAATGGCCTAGGTTTTATTGGTCCCTGTCCAAGTGGGGTTCATTATCCTAGTTTCCGTCGCAAATGAAAGTCTATTGTTGGTTGAGGCAGAAAACCAAGTTCACACTTGCTTTTAATGTATCACGTAATTTGTTTGAATTTGAATTTCAAAGTAGAATAGAATAAGAGAGAGCTACACTTTCATACACACATAATTGGTCATCACAACCCTTCAGTCAGGATTACGACCTAGTTTCTCACACCACTTATGTTGTGTGTGTTAATTTTATACATGAGTGGTGGGACCTACAGTTTAAAGTCGACTTTGAACGACAGAGTTTTTGCCAGAAATCTGCTGCAAGAAAGTCGCCGAAGAAATACTTTTTGTATTTTGTTTTGATGTCTGGCCTGGCTTTACGTCTAATAAGCCAACACACTACCTACTAGACTACAGCAACTTCATTCAAATGAAAATTCTCTTAAGCACGCATAGCATCCTGTTGTAGTACCACGTGAAATAAGCTCCAGACACCAAACTAAAGCTTGACTTACTTACTCACTTAATTGGCCATTAATAACCCGATTAACGGATTTCAGTCACCGCAACACATCCTTTCAGGCGACTCGGCTTCACCAATTGATGACAGGGCTTCCTGAAGTTGGTCCTTCCAATGCATACAAGGTTGTCCTCTTCGCCGACTTCCGCAGAACATACTCTTCCATTCGAACGACATGGCCGAGCCAGCGCAGCCGATGGATATTAATACGCTGCACAACGTCTATGTCGTTGAGGAGCTCATACACTTCACTGTTGGATCGGATGCGGAAATCATCGCCATCTCGTACTAAAGCTTGAACCCGAAGAAATTCTGATTGCAGCTTGTTGATCACAGAAAATAGAAATGCTAGTTGTTGGACATCCAGTTGTCATAGTATCAGGTCTCAATGTAATTTTTGGCCTTTACTTCGGTCAGAAACACATTATCCTATGGAACAAGTACCAAAGTCTTAATTATTTTACCCACTATGTAGACTTCCAGAGAATCCCTGCAACTGACCATGGAATTTTCAAATGAAAATTTTATATTTAGACGAGATAAATCATACATTATACTTATAAATACGAATGACTACAGAGAGTAATGTGCCTATATAACAGGAAATTAAGTCAGATTGCAGAAAGTGGTGCATATTGTCTATGTAGTAATCTAGATAGGAGCACATTAAGCATAACAAAAACACCTTTTGTAGGAGCAGAGCGTGGTGCACTTATATTCTGTGCCAGTCGTCGTAGTCTAGTAGGTCGTGTGTTGGTTAATTAGACGTGAGGCCCAGGTCAGAAAAAATATTTCAGCGGCGACTTGCTCTCAGCAAAATTCTGACAGAAACCCTAAGAGTAAATAAAATTTGCTATGAATTTTGGAGGCAAGTTCAAAATGTAGCTCCCTTCACTTATGGATTAAATTAACACACACAGAATAAGTGGCTAAATGGTTATGTAGTATGTATGTAACGTATTAGGAAAGAGTCTCGCATTATAATTTCACAACTAAAATAAATCCAGCAAATCACACAATGTCAGAATTTTGTATCAAACGCCTTAGTGTTTTAATGCAGAAGTCATCATGGTCTAGTAGATAGTGTGTTGACTTATTAGACGTAGAACTACAGTTCAAATAAAATGAAATCTAAAAATACATCTACGACGACTTCCCCTCAGCAGTAAAAGTAAATATAATTGTGATTAATAATTTAATAAAAGTATCTGTAGATCGGAGCTGTCGTTAAACTGTAGGTTGTGTGAGAAATTAGGTTGTAATCCTAACTAAAGGATTGTATTGACCGATTATGTAAGTAGTACAGTAGTAGAGCGTATGCTGATTTACTAATCTCCCCATATTGATTTAGGGAGTTCTAAAGTAAGTTAATGACTTCTTAGACAGAATTAGGTCAAAGTTACAATGTATACTTGTAGCATTATTGAAAATCTATTGTCTTACTGCTGTGCCTTTCTAAGCTTGAGACTGTGTGATTAAGGGACTGTTCCTATGGAAATATACGAGCATTTCTGTCTACATTATCTATCGATCTATCCTTAATTATTTTTTTCTTGTTTTTTTTAATACATTTTATTAGAATTTTACAGAAACTTTATTTCGTTATTTGAATTCTAATTTTCTATACCCTTTTTCATAGTATTTTCAAAGAACTTAATGGGCAAAAGCTTTTGCGTTTTAAATTCAATTTCATTAGTCTATCAACGAAACGGGCATCCTTTAATATTTATTTCTCCAAAACTATTTGAAAGATTCATTTAATTTTACTTCTTCAATACATCAAATATCAATCGAGTATACATAAGAATAAAAAATGTTTATGACTTTAAAAATTGTTCTTCTGTGAAATATTGATTTGGAAAAAAAACTCAATAATACGTGAAATAAACTTGAAATTTAAATTGTTTAAGCAAAAGGCAATAAATTTTTAAACAAAAAAACAAGTTGGAGATAATCGTGCAATATAACACAGAAATTTTTTAAAGAAGAAAAATTGTAAATTGGAAACTGTACGCCAACAACAGCAAAATGACTATGAACTTGGGCAATGATAAAGTCATCGAAGAAAATAACGACAGAAAAGTGATTAAAAACAATAACTAAAATGAACATTAAAAATAAAATGAAGAGAAAAAAACCGAAAAAAAAAATTCAGTTTAAAACTACAAGAAGATTAAAATGAACTATTGCACCACGATGACAACAGCAATAACAACAACAACAACACCAAATAGAAAAAGCAATAAAAAACCGATGTTGCAGGCCAAAAAAGAGGCTGCTGCTGAGAGGAAAGGATTGAAGAAGGATATAAGGGCATAAATATACGTAAAAGACTTATGAAAGATAACGACGATAACAATAAGAAAGTAAAGGAGCCAGAGAGTTCAGATAGAAAAAAATTAAATGAAATAAAATAAACAATAGCCGACGAGAAGAGAAGCAAATTTAAAAAAAAATAGAAGGAGACAATATGAATGAGATGGGAGAGTACAAAAGCACAACATAAGGAAGGAAGCAAGGCTAACAGCAGAAAAAAACGAAACGAAACAGAAAATGTACAACAAATTCTTCCGTTTTCATTTAAAAACTTATTAGTTTTTGCTCGTTAACGGTACTTAAAAAGAGTAAAATAATAAAAACAGCAAAAAAGAAAAAAAAAACAAACGCTTCTAAAGAAAAAGAACAAGAATTGCAATGGAAAAAACCCCCAAACTTGAAATGAATCAGAATATGGGTTTCAGTAGGTTAATACAAGATTAGTGTAACCACTGCACAAAAGGGGGGCACATAAAGATGTTGGATGGGGTATTACGCCATAACCAGTCTATTGTATAGAATGCAAACACTAAATAGAGGTTCATAATGAATTGGAATATTACTCAAGTGGTGTGTGTATAGAAAGAGAGCTAGAGAGAGAGAGAGAGGGAGAAAGATAGAATGTGTGCATTGGCGTAGCAATAACTTTTTAAACCAACAAAAATTAACACCAGAAAACCAAAATAGATAAAAAAACAACATCACCTTAACAGCACAATCGAACAATAACAAAATGAGCTGCACGATAGACAGACAGCACAAGCGACTCTTCGACTAACCAACCAACCAACCAACCAACCAGCCAACCAAGTTAAGAACATTAAAAAGCAAAATAATCCAGAACAAGGAACTACGTATACGAAAAATTATTTCATAACATTAAAAAACTAACAACAATAGCAACAACATCAGCATCACCAACAACTAGTAAAACCTTAAAACTGTAAAAACCACAAAAACAAAAAAAAACGAAAGAAAAAAATATTTATGCAGCATCTAAAATCCTGGATGAACAAACTATACAACACTATGGCATATACAGCTTTAATGTGCATAACACCCTACCGAAAATCTGTAAAAATATGAACAAAAACAATTTATAACAACGTACAGATAGATACACACTTAGAGAATATGCTATAGTTTATGGTTTGGCAGTGTACTGCCAAAATAGAGAGAGAGCAACAATAACAATAACAACATGTAGAATTTAGCCAACACTTTAAACAATGAGCACACACACACACACACACACAACAATGAATGAATGAGCAATAGCAGCAGGAACAAGAGCATCATCTTTAGTAAAGAGTAAAAGTATTAACATGTAAGGCAGAGTGTGGTAGTAAAAAACACACACACACACAAAAAAAAAAAAAAAAACAAAACAAAAATATAAAATTAAACGAACACAGTAAATACTCAGTTAAGTGGTGCAATTGATAAGTTTATTCAGAACAGACTTTGTTCAATTTATACGTATGTAAAAATCAAACAAAAACGAAACATCAAGCTGCAATAATGGCTATTTTCGTGTTTATAATATAGAGTGGGCCATCTATCGATTTAAATTTGAAGCATTGGTTATTTTGAATCTGGCAATACTTATGTCATTCTAATCTGTAACAAAATTCAGTATACCCTTGAGCAACATTGGGGTATATTTGGCCAATGAAAAACTGTAAGATGATGTCGATTTTCCAAAAAAAAAAAACTTATCGGATGAATCTCATGTTCATTTTGGTGGGTACGTTAAAAAGCAAAATTGCCATATTTTGGGACTCAGAAAACTCACACGTGGTCTTATAGAAGCCAATGCACCCATTACGAGTGATTGTTTGGTGCGGCGTGTGGAGCGGAGGCAACTATTAAGGTCAATGGAGGCACCTATCGCACCATAATAACCGATTTTTTGTACCCTCCTTCATGGCATTGATGTGAACGGTGTTTGGTGGTACAACTTGCCACACATCTCATGCCACATTTGATTTATTGCGTCAAACGTTTGATGGCTGTTTAATTAGCCGAAATGGTGATGTCCATTGGCCGCCAAGAAGTTGCGATTTGACACCATTGGAGTATTTCCTATATGGGGCGTTAAAGAAAAGTTTTATGCCAGCAAACCAGAGACAATTAGGCATTTGAAAGCCAACATTCATGATGCTTTTGCTGAGATACGACCCTCGACCACTAGAAAAAGTGTACGAAAATTGGTCTGATCAAATGAGGTACTCTGAAGCAAGCCTGTATTAAATTTTCTGTTATCAATTTTGCAGGCTGTTTAATTGATGACGAATAATTTTTATAACGTTTAAGAGAGAGTGTCTAAGTAGTACTCAATGTTTTACCGTAAGATGCTGTATTTGGAAGTTGCCGTAGGCTAGTGATAAGTGTGTTGGTTTACTAACTGTGATACCTCCAGGTCAGATAAAATATTTCTTCGGCGTTTGCCTCTATGCAGATTTCTGACAGAAACTCTAAGAAATAAAATTACTATGAAAAGTTTCGCTGAAAATCTTTCATTCGGAGTCGACTTAAAAATTAAGGTACCGCTACTCATGTACGAAATTAACGTACACAATATAAGTGATGTGAAAAGCAAGGTCGTAATATTGTCTGAATGGTTGTAATGAGCAATTATGTATGTATGTTGTATATGTATGTTGCATTTGGACTTCATTGTATGATAAAAAAAGTTTCATATTTAATCCTCAGCTACCATATTAAGAAATGATATTTTCGCCTTTTGAAAGCTGTTAAAAAAAATTAGATCCCGAATCTAACATTTTCTACCGTATGAAGTCAATTGTGTTTAAAATTTGTTGGTAACCCAACATAAATTTTATAAAGAATTATGAAAACACCCACGTTTTTAACTCTCTACCAGAGTCCTTTACATCTATGGCACCCTTTCGTAATATGGGACTGTAACTACGGTGTTGCTGATGTGCATCAAACTGAAAATGATTGATTCAACTTTAAAATTGTATGAGCTTTAGTTTAGTTTAGTTAAGTTTAGTAGCATTAAATACTGTGTATGTGTGCATATGTATGTGTATGTGTGTGTGTGTGTATCTGTATTGTATATTAATAGTTGTTATGCTGTATGTATGTAATTGTTGTCGTTGTTATTGTTGGTTTTTGTATTTTGATGCTATTGTGGTTGTTGTTATTAAGACACAATACGTACCATTGTAAAATAAAACTGTTAGTGGAAGGCGGTATACCATATTATTAAGTATTAAATACAACAAAACCATTATTGTTATTGTAATTTTTTGTTTTGTTTTTGTTTTTCTCCATTTTTACTATTTAAAGTTGAAAAAGCAAAAAAAGAAAAGTATTTAACAGAAGAGGTATGAGAGTATGCAATAGTATGTGTTCAGTTAAGCAGAGTAGATGTGTGTTTAGTAATGAATGTAGAATAAACAGCATTTCCAGTGTGATTAGAAACAAATGGCAAACAATTGAAGTATGAAAAGTTAATTTTGAGGTTAAAAAGCTAAGAAGATTTTAATAAAAACTGAGTTTATATTGCCGTATGAAATAAATGCAATTAGAAATCGAAAGGCTTGGGATAAAGATGATATCCTGGCTTAATTACTTAGAATGCACAGCATAAATGGCATTCGATCGGAAGGAAGCCCTAGTAGTAAAAATTCTGATATAAGAAGATATTTCTAATTGGCCACCTATTGCTGACTGCATGTTATAGAACAAGGTTATATTAAAGCACTTCAAAGACATTCTTAGCAAGCTTTTGACCAAGCATAAGGCCCGCATTAGGCGGAGATAACCATGTATTGACACCATCAATGTTATATGGATTAGTTGAAAGCATTGCATCGATCAAAACAATGCAATGCAAACACATTCCGTCGATTATGCAAAGGTCTTCGACTTAATAAATAAGGAACAGATTTATAGCGTTCTGGAGAATATGGGAGTACCACGGAAAGTTTACAAATGTAATATTTAATAGCTATACGGGCTTTTGAGCTATGGCAACTTAATAACTATTCCACGTCGCCTCTGGTGGTTCTAAACGGATGTCTTTCTTCCTTTCTTCTTGCTCACTTGGCATTTTAATGAATACCTTTTAGATATGATTCCATTCTAGACTAGAAGCAGACGAATTACAAAATATAGGCTTTGAAAACAATACCAACAAAAGATTATTAAAACAATAGCAGACGCCAACTGGAGTACAGGACATTCTTAACAAAACAGTCTAGAATAATGGGCAAATAATTATATATACTGAAGTCGCCGTAGTCTAGTGAGTAGTGTGGGGGTTTTTTGACTTCAGGACACAGTTCGAAACCCATTTCAGACATCACCAACAAAACAAAATATGAAGAAATTATTTCTTCGTGAACTTCCTCTCTGCAGATTTCTAGCAAAAGTTCTGAGTGTAAATAAAACATCCATGAAATGTTTTTCCCAAAATCTGTCGTTCGCAGTCGATTTTTAACTTTAGGTCTCCCCACTCCTTTATGAAAATAACCCACACAACTTAAGAGGTGTCAGAAAGGCTAGACGTAATCCTGACTGATGAGTTGTAAGAAAGTAAGTAATCGAAGGTAGTCGAGATGCGGCAGTAATTGCTAAAGGTCGGCTTTAGAAACAATAACAACGAAACATGATGCGCCGTAGTCTAGTAGGTAGTGTGTTGGCTTATCAGACATGAGGTCACAGTTCAAGCCGCAAGTCAGACATGTCCAACAAATCGAAACAACAAAAAAAAAATGTTTATTCGGCGACTCAGCATTCTGAAAAAAACTCTGAGTGTAAATACAATTGTCAAAAATCTGTCACTTGGAGACGCCTTTAAACTGTGTTAGGTCTCCGCCACTCATGTGTAAAATTAACATCCACAATATAAGTCATGTGAGAAGCTAGGTCGTAATCCTGACTGTATGTTTGTAATAGCCTATTATGTATGTAAGTATGTATTTGTAACAATAAAACAAAACTACAGACATCAGCTACTTTACAGGACACCTTGAACAGAGCAGTCTAGGTCGCATACAAAAGGCGCGTTTAGCAATTGCCCATATATAGTGCAACTAAATGCCGAATATTTTATGACTGCAGCTTGGGCTTCTTGTTGAAGACATTACTCGTGATTAAGCAAATTGCAACAAAATTGCAGAACTCCATGCTTCGGTACACATGGAGATCCGGGATTATATGTAATGAGGGCCTATTGAGAACTATCCATTAGCAGAGAAACAATGGCAGCGTCTGAATGGTGCCTACTCCACGAAAACCTTTACGTTACCAACATCTTGATGCGAGACTGTTTCCCGAGAAGACGGCTAATCGTTTGGCGTTCTCAGAGATAATTAAAAATCTATTGTGAAAAATAAGGCCCCTACCACAGAGTCCCTTTTTTCGGAATGGTTTTCGTATATTAGGACTTTTGTGTTCTTATACCACAATATGCAACGTTTTCCATTAGCCATAACTAACTGTAGCTTAGTTTAATGTATTGTTGTGTATTTTACCCCTTTTTAGTGTATTCCACAGTGTCCTTACGATTGGCTTATAAATTTACTGCACTGCACTGTAGTGTAGTATTTTCATTAATTTATTTATTTTTGTTTTTATTCTTCCCATTCACCAGTTTATTATACGTTTTCCCTATTTCGTAACACCGGAATTTATCAATAAACTCTGGAAAACGTAGAGAGTCAGTCAGTTCGAACAAAGCAAACAGTAAAGATTCATAGAACTGAAGCCGTAACAATAGAAATAAATTGTTTGATCAACAAGCTTTAATTAAAACTGAAATCCAACAGATCATGACTACCAGCAGCCACTGTGCCTGCCTTATTGTGTTTTAAGTCTTAATATTTATGTGTTTAAATTATCGTCGTCATCACCTTCATTCTCGTTTGTTTGGCGAGGAAAAAAGTTTTTTTTACGTTAAACTCTCCTTCGAATAATACCAGAAATAATTACAAGCGAATGAATTTATGTTGTTTTTCAGAAAATTAATGTTCTTTACGATGTTTTTTTGTTTGTTTTGTTTTTGTTTTTTGTTTCTCGTTTTTATTTTTACATTTCATTTCTCTACAGGATTTTTGTTTTTTTTTTGTTCTTTCTTAACACCATCAATTGGAGTGTTGCACTTTAAGATTTATGCCTTTTTGTTTTATTGTTATTGTTGTTGTTGTTGTTGTTGCATTTAATTCTGCACATTTCTATGCAGTCCAATGGAAACAAGAAAATGGACCAAATGAATTGAACGAATTTAAAAAGAGAAAAAAAAGGATTGGATTTCAAAAAGTCAAGTTTAAAGTGTGTAAAGATAAATTAAATTAAAGTTGAAATAAGGAAAATAAATTAAAAAGAAAAAGATTTAAAATTTTATATAATTTTCCTTTCTAAATAAAATGCAAAGTTTTCCTATTTTCATAATAAAGCCAGTTAAGAGCACTTTACACATACACACAACCCTCCAGTCAGGATTACGGCGTAGCTTTTCACACCACTCATGTTGTGTGTGTTAATTTTATACATGAGTGGCGGAATCTACAGTTCAAAGTCGATTTCAAACGACAGATTTTTGAGAAACTTTTCATGGCAATTTTATTTAATCTCAGAGTTTTTGCCAGGAGAGGAAGTTGCCGAAGAAATATATTTACATATTTCGTTTTGATGTCTGACCTGGGTTTGAATTGTGGCCTTACGTCTAATAAGCTAACACACTACCTACTAGACTACGGCGGCTAAGAGCACTTTTAATTTGAAATTGAATAGCAAAACATTTGCGTACAAAATCCAATGATTTGACAATCCCGAGAAAGTAAATTATTTAAAATTCAATTCAACCACGATTATTAAAAATTTTGTTGAAATTTTAATTTTCTTTATCATTGACATTCCCGTAACCTTAGGGATTTTAGTGAAAAACAATGCTCAGCATGTAATGAATGCTGCTAAATGGCATCGTTTTGAAAATTTAAGTGCAAAAAATATACTTTCCATGTATAGTTACAGTCCGTAAAATGTTTTCTTTTATAAAGTTACATACATTCATACATACATAATTGGTCATTACAACCCGTCAGTCAGAGTTACAACCTAGCTTCTCACACCACTTATATTATGTGCGTTAATTTTATACATGAGTGGTGGGACCTACAGTTTAAAGTCGATTCGGAACGACAGATATTTGAGCAAATTTTACATGGTAATTTTATTTTGACACTCAGAATTTTTGCCACAAATCTGCTGAAAGGTAGTACCCGAAGTAAAATTTTTTCATATTTCGTTTTGTTGAAGATATCGGACCTGGGATTTGAACCGTGGTCTCAATGACTATTAAGTTAACACACTAACTACAAGATTATGGCGACAACTATTTATGAAGTTAGTTTACATTAAATGTACTAGAAGATCTCACCACTTTGTTCTTCGTCATGTGGTCTCATTCATGTGCTGTAAATAGTGAGAAAATCTTCAATCCTATGGTATAATACAAAACAAATTTAAATAAAGAAAAGACAGGAAAGCAGCTTAAAATGATTGTGACACTAGATCGCTTCCCACCATTGAGACAGGGACCATCAATTTTAATAAAAGAGAAGAAGACGAGCAATGTTATGTGCCTCCAGCGTGTTATATTGTGTTCTACTATCCTATCGGTAATGCAACGGATTCTGTTCCAGCGTAATAAAGGGACTTGTTTTCGAAAATCATACATTCATACATAGTACTCGTCTTTCTCGCAAAGTACATCCGTTTGTTGCCGTGTCTGGTCAGTAGAACAGACAATGCATTACAGGGAAAATTTGTTCCTCAATCACAGTATTCGTATGTTGAATGCTTTACTCGAAGAAGTTCTTCCTGTCACCTACGACATAGGCATACTACTATCTAAAGTTCATATACACTAATCTCTCTTTCTTCTCTCCCTCAGCCTATTCCCCTAGATACAACACAACGCACTGCATAAGTAGGTGCTATCCCCTGAGTGTTATTTTCCCCAGAGATAAAAACAACATAATTTACTCATCTGACGAAGGAAAACCAGATCATCCCAACACGCTTATTGGAACCGAGGCGACTGTCTTCTGAACTTCTTTTGTTCAAATAAACGAATTTTTAAGAATATCAGAAGAAAATAGCATCCGTAGTTTGTCAGTTCAAAAAAGTTGAGTATGCATTGGAAGTAACTCGACATTCTAAGAAGAACTGAAACGCTGTAAGACAAGTCCTTTATACCAATTACAAAGTACTCGAAATATTATAGAAAATTAAAGTTTCAATTCGTAATAGAAAGAGAAAATATGTTCTGTCAGACCTTAAAGGCTGACAATGCAATGGAAGTAATGCTATATTCTACTGGGAACTGGAACGCGGTAGGACAAGTCTTTATATAAATTAGAAAACACTGCGAATTAAAAAATAGAAAACAAATCAATCCCTTTTGGGAAATTGAAGACTACTGGTGGCAAAGTGAAATGATACTGAGAAGGACATCCGCGACAGCATAACTTCCATTTGGGTGTTCCAAGCCGATAAGGCTCTCAAATCGCATCGCCGTTAACAATAAACGGCAATGCTAGCAGCATAGCACTTAATCCTCTTATAGTGTGAAATTTCAATAGGGTCTGTGCTCCAATATCAAAAATACGAATATGTTTGACAATCGAATATTCATAGCAGATCCTTTCTAACCTCCCTTTAAGTTTACATACATACATACATATTTGGTCCTTACAACCTTTCCGGCAGGATTACAACCTAGCTTTTTACACCACTCATGTTGTAAAGACCGATTTTTGAGAAACTTTTTCGTGCCTTTTTTATTTACTTTGAGAGTTTTTTTGCCAGAAGACTGCTGAGAGGAATTCGCTGGTAATTCAATTAACCCAACCTATAGAAAAACATTACCTACTGATTTATCTAATATTTAAAGATATTTTAAGGACAAATTACACGTGTCAACCCTTTAATATTGTTCATGTAAATTAAAACAGCAAATGCGTTATTAATGAATGCTTTATTACGAATTGGTTTCCAAAAACTACACTCTTATGCGTTTCTGTTTACTGCACAGCATAAAGCAATTTCAATTTCGCTTAATGATGCATCAACTTTGGCTATTTTATCATTTCAACAATAGTAGCGAAGAGAGCACAGAAAAAATAACAGTAATTTGATACCGGATATTTCAATTCGTTTTTATAACGTTTGTTTGTTTTTTTTTTTTCATAGAACTCATACATACATACTAACGCCGTTCTCGTCATCACCATTACTGACGTTAACAGCACGCAGACAACACCATGTGTGTGGATGATGAAACAAACAGACGGTTAAACGTGAAGAAAAAACAAAAAATGATGCAAAAATAGGAAAAAATTTAAAAACCAACACAAATAACAATTGAATGCAAACCAACAATGACAACAAAAACAACAACAACAACAACGAAATAATGCAAGTGTTGTGTGTAGTGTTGTTTTTGCTGTTTAGAGGGGAAAACTGAACCCGGAAAAACACATTAAACAACAGCAGGAACACAAAACAAACAAACAAACAAAAAAGAAATTGAATTGAATCTTATTTTCTATGCCACTGCCACTACCACCAACCAAATGCCAAATTCAGCAATGAATTGTAAACTTTTCTTCTTCTTTTTTGTTATAGCTTTGGAATTTGCTTTTTTTTCGTTCTTTATTTTGATTTTTAAGTGAAATAAAGGCAACAAAAATGTACTTTTAACTTGAATTTGTTTTCATATGATCACACACAACTACCATGATGATGAAGGAAAAAATAAAACGAAAATCTCTAACACAATACACATGTATGTACGTTCAATACAATCGCGTGGCACAAATGCTCCATTGGAAATGCACAAAGCATTTGATAGCACTTTTACCCATACACAGACGCAGACGTACACATGAACTTTTGCCAGCACACTAATGCTTCCTTTTCTTTTTTTTTTGTTTGTGTTTGTGTTTGTGTTTGTATTTTTTCCTACCAAAACCAATATGTTACCCTTTGTTATGTGGGTGTTTTATATACACTTTCATACGCACATATACATACATACATATAGTTCCATATTAGGTATGTACGTATGTAAGCAAAGGTTTTTCACAATTTTTGTGCATTTTTTTTAATTGACTTTTGTGTTTAGTTGAATACATATGTTTGTGTGTATTTTGCCACTTTTTTGTTGCTGCATTTGCTCAACCGTATTGTCCAGAAAAACGAAAATAAAAAATTGCTCCACGTGTTGTATTTGGTGGTAATAAAACAACCCATAGTATATCTTATGTATGGTGTGTTATTGTTATTGTTGTGATTTTTTTCCGGCTTAAACATTGTATTTGTTGTATAAGTTTTTTTTTATATATTTTAGCCAATTTCTTTTAGACTAAATAAACCGTTTGTCTTAATTGTTTTGTTTGTTTCACTAAATCTATGTGGAAATTTATGAATAGAAAATAAACAAAAAAGAAATCAAGAAATTGAAACAGGCAAACAAATTCTATTTTAGATTACGAATGTATTATTTTTACAAGGATGCTTTGCAATAAGGTTTTAATGGGTTTTCCATGTTTTATTTTTAAATCGAGACCACCTCGCTGTGACTGTGCAATATATTAGTATGTGTATGTAGTACTAAATTCTTCAATACACGTACATACATACATAATTGGTCATTACAAATCTGCAGTCAGAATTACGATCTAGCTTCTCACTCCAGTTATGGGTGTTAATTTTATACATGAGTGGTGGGGAGCTACACTATAAAGTTAGTTCCGAACGATAGATTTTTGAGAAAAATTTTTCATGTCAACATTTTATTTATTTACTCTCAGAGTTTTTCATTCTCTTATAATGACCATTTATGTATTCATGTATGTATATGTATTATAGAACTCTAGTTAAAAAATTTTGGCAGAAGCAGAATTTATTTGCCACTCAGAATCCTTAACAAAGCTTAGGTTAGGTTAAACTGACAGCAGCCTTACTGGACACAACTTATTTGCGTCCTGTACGATTCCGATATTCTTCCAACTTTCAACTTCTAGTTGCTAGTTTTCAATCATCGCGAGAGTTTGGTGAAGTCGTGAATTTTTCTCAAATTGAGTCTTCTCAACTTTATATGCCGGGTGCAAAACCTTTCTGCAAAGTCTGGTTTTATAACACAGAACGGTTAAGTGGTTTAATGCCAGGACTCAACTCAGTTTTTTGGTACACTTTGAACGATGTTTTAATGTTCACAGTAATATAATTCAATAGGACATACCTCACGAAACTGTAACTAAAGATGGGTGATTAAACGTGTCGGCTCAAAGAATTATTTCATCTAAGAATAATGTTTGCCAAATTTTTTTATTGATAAACAAAATGTTTCTTCGTTTGATATCAGCTTTTTTTAAAACTGCAGCCAACAAATGTGCCATACGGCGATCTAAAAAATAAAGTCTCAAGCTTTGTTTTAATAATTTGACGCATGTGGCTTTTGTGGGACATTCATCTCTAGGTGCCGTAAAATTTTGTCACTGGAACACATTTTGTTAAATTTTTGATATGACAGGTTTGTTGACTTTCGACATGAATATGTGGCCAGTACACAGCGGGCTAAGCATTTTATAAATCTAAACGTCTCTCATGTAGCGCTATAACAGCCATGATATAAACTGAAATAATACAGAGCTCGCAGTACAGAATGGTGCTTTTAGATTATCAATCATAACCTATGAAGTATGTGGTAATTGCAGTAGTCTAGTAGGTAGTATATTGGCTTATTAGAACGTTTCAAGCCTCAGGTCAGACATATTGAGCAAAACGAAATCTGAAAAAATATTTCTTCGGTGATTGATTCTTAGAAGATTTCTGGCAGGAATACTAAGAGTAAATAAAATTACCATGTTTTTTGCGATTTTCTTTAGAAAATTTTACGATTTTATGCTCAACAAACCTGGCAACTGCGTATGCCTAGCGTATTAAAAATCTACCCGCATTCTTTCATATGATGGTCATCGATACTGATAACTTCATTCAAGCCCCCATCCGCATATTATATAATTCGCAATTGCTTTTTACGTCCTCTGGTAGTTATAAGGGAAAAAATTAATGCAAGGTTTGTGTGCTTCTGCAGTGTGGTTGGTGCCGTATTTTTAATGAATGAATATAAAATAAAAAAAATAAATTTATAAAATAAATATAATACAAAAATACTTGTCATTAAGATTTGGGGTAAAAAACCCACGGCAGTTGGCATTGACTAACTTCATATGGACAGTATACTTTATATTTAATTATATTTGAAATGTATTACTTATACGCACCCATACTTCCCATACTGGTATTATTACTCTAAAAAGTATGCAATAAAATTTGATTTTAATATTGTTATATACGAATTAGTATACAATTTAATATCACTCATACGTATACTTAATATTTAATTCTATTTGAACTAGTATGAAAAGTATGCAAAAAAATAGAATTGAATTTTGTCCTGTAATGGAATTAAATATCACTCATACGTTACGTGTATTTCAGTATGAATTTTTTTTTTTTGAGAAATTTATATGGTGAGTTAATATTAATTTATTATAAATAATTCATACATTAATTAAAAATAATTAAATAAATTTTATATAATTAAATAAATTTTATATAATTAAATAAATAATTAAATAAATAAATTAAATAATTTAATTAAATTATTAATACTTTTAATAATAATAATAGTTTAATTAAATATAATAATAATAATAATTAAATTATTATTATTATTATTAAATTAAATTAATTAAATTAATTATTATTATTAAATTAAATTAAATATATATAATAATAATAATTTAATTAAATTATTTAATTAATTTATTTAATTAATTAATTTAATTTAATTAATTTATAATAATTATATTACAAGTTTAGCTAATTTTTTTTTTGGTTTTGTTTTAATTCCCTTAAATCAGGTACATTATGGAAACTATATTTTTAGACTTATAAGTCGCCGTAGTCTAGTAGGTAGTGTGTTGGCTTATTAGACGTAAAGCCAGGGTTCGAGCCCCAGGCCAGACATCAAAATAAAATACAAAAATTAGTTGTTCGGCGACTTCATCTCAGCAGATTTCTGGCAAAAACTCCGAGAGTAAATAAAAATTGCCCTGAAATTTTTTCAAAAATTTTTCTTAGGTCCCGCCACTCATGATAAAACAACATAAGTGGTGTGAGAAACTAGGTCGTAATCCTGACTGAAGGGTTGTAATGACCAATTATGTATGTATGTTATGTATGTATTTTTAGACTTTTTCTTCCCGCTTATGATCCTGAACTGATAAGCTTTAGGCAAGATTTACATGAGTCCCATCAGAGATCTCGGTTAGATACCGCTAAACTTAATGTATATTTGTAATTCGTGCCGGAAACACAAAGCATTGACTTATGCACATGGGTGGTGTGAGAAGCTACGTCGTAACCTTGTCTGACCAATTATGTATTTTCATAAGAATAACTAGCCATAAGAGCTATTTTGACGAAAATAAGCAAATATTGATGAACAAATAAATGTTATCATTTTAACAAAGCTGTTTTACCATATGAAATCATCGGCAATCATCGATTTTCATTGAATTCAGAAATGTATTACATGTACTATAATTACTCCTAATTACGTTCAAGCCTTTGAGTAATAAAATCTATTTGCAGTGGTTGAACTCCAACTGATGTCAAAACATTGCGTTCCATAACTATTAATTACGTTTAGATTTTGTATGTGTTTTTAATGCCAATAATGTTTACAAAAATATTTTTTTAAATACTGGTTTCAAGTTCCCTGTGTAATTTTAATCATGTTTCATTACCGTGAATAAACTTTTTCGAATTTAAAACAAATTTCAAATTATTATCAAAATGTATTCAGCTTTTATGCTTGAAACAAAAAAAACCTAAAATAAAAAATATCTCTATACACCTCTAAAATTCGATTTCAATACCACAATAGAAAACAAATTTTATTGTTTAAAATATCAAAAAATAACGAAAAAGTTTCATTGGTTTAGGAGTTTTCCATATTGTGGTAGAGGATCAAATGGTAAAACAAATGCCAGATATCAGTAATACGAGCTGCTGGAAAAAAGCAACAGTGACGGATAAAAATGGTTTGTAATTCGATTCGATTTTTACAGATTCTTTAATTCTATAAGAGAAACACTAATCAAATAAGTTGGATGGCAATAACACTTTGAAAACATTTCTCTCAAGTGCAACAGCAGTTTTACGATTTTACAAAATTAAGAGGGTATAGTGTTTGAGATCATTTGATCCCCACTGTATGTGAGTACACATCTTAATGCCACAGTAACTGGGAAAAACAATGCATTCAACTGCCAAGCTCATATTCGTTTGTCTGTTTTTGTTTGTTTGTTTTTCTACTTTTATCTGTGAATGTAGTTTTCGACAAAGGCAAGTGAATTATTTCATTTAGACACTCAATAAAGAGAAATAATACAATGGCAGTTGTGTTGGTAATACTAATGGAATAATCGACGCGTTTTTACAAAAGCTTTTTGTAAACCAGTCTCAATGAAAGTGTATACAAAGCAATGAAATTAAGAGATAATTTCGAAAGTGTTAAAGTGTTAGCGCATAAAAAGGATTTCATTTTTGCATTAAAATGATGGAAATAAGAATTCAAAGTCTTTATCATGTACTGGCATAGCTTTCAGACTGTAGGTGGCATATTTGAAGGTCATCACTAAATAACTATATCCTTTACAAACTAATTGCTGTTTTTCTAATCTTAAAGTGAGTTTAGCGCTGAATTAAAAGCGGTATTTCAGTAACTAAAATTTATGTACACGATCCCAACTCATATTCATCCAGCGCATTCTATTGAAAGTAAGAAATTATGTTTTAGGATATCGGTAAGAGGGAGTTCAATATGTGTACATATTAATTAATAGGAAGATTTCACCAGCGAAATCGATTCACAGAAGAATATTGGGACTAAAATCCCGAAAACCCTCTCTCTCTCTCTCTCTCTAGTTCAATATACGATACATTGGCCAACCGTCGATTCTAAGGGAATGTGGTCTACGTAACAGGCGAGTTTTAAATGAAAATATTCAAAATATGGGAACAAATCTATTTATTTTACTCCAGCATAATCTATTTCTGCGGAAGTCTAGTAGGTAGTGTGTTGACTTATTAAACGTGAAGCCTCGGTTTAAGCCACAGATCAGAGATGTCGAACAAAATGAAACGATAAAATATTGCTTCAGCAAAAACTCTGAAAGTGAATAAAATGGTCTTGAAAAGTTTCTCTAAAATCTATCGTTCGGAGTCGATTATTGGATAAAAGCCGCCGTGGTCTAGAAGGTAGTGTGTTGGCTTATTAGACGTGAGGCATCGGTTCAAACCCCAGCTCAGGCATCTCCAACTGAAAGAAATATGAAAAAATATTTCTTCAGCGACTTCCTCTCAGCAGATTTCTGGCAAATACTCTGACAGTAAATAAAATTGCCATGAAAAATTTCTCAAAAATCTGTTCGGAGTCGACTCTAAACTATAGGTTCCGCCACTCGTGTAAAAAATTAACACACACAACATGAGTGGTGTGAGAAACTATGCTCCTGACTAAATAGTCCTAATGACCGATTATGTGTATATGTATGTATAATTCGTGATAGTAAAAATAGAACAGTGAAATCTAAATCACTAAATTGCAATATAGAACCTATAATATTCCTTTCCGATATTCGAACACCTTCTATTATATTAATACGGGCCCTAATCAGAGTGGGTCTAAAAACCTTTTTTTTGATCAACTTTGCACAGGCGGTGAAGTCGCCGTGGTCTAGTAGGTAGGTTGTTGGTTTATTAGACGCAAAAGCCTAGGTACGAGCCCCAGGCCAGGCATCAAAGACAAAATACAAAAAGTATTTTTTCGGCGACTTCCTCTCAATAGATTTCTGGCAAAAACTCTGAGAGTAAATAAAAATTGCCATGAAAAGTTTCTTAATAAATAAAAATCTGTCGTTCGGAGTCGACTTTAAACTGTAGGTCCCACCACCCATGTATAAAATTAACACACACAACATAAGTGGTGTGAGAAACTAGAACGTTGTACAATGGGTCAATTCGTTCTCCGGGTACTGTACTTGTCTTAATTGACAAATACACGTCCTCTAACCTAACCTAACCTAACCTTGCACAGGCGGGATTAAATTTCAGACCTACTTTGGAATTGTATTGTTTTTCAAAAGGTTTAATTTCAGGATATCTTTTCGTCTCCCTTATCACTACTACGTGTTTCATGTTGAGTTTATGGACACAAATTATACTGTGGAACTACTCGTCAGTACAGCATTTCCAACTAGTAACATGGCATCTAAGAGACATTTTTTAGGATCAAATTTCAGTTTTGAATGGTCACGATTCTTTGATATTTGATCGATCACCTTTGCTTATGTTGTGTGTGTGTTAATTTTATTCATGTGCGGCAGAACATACAGTTACAAGCACACTCCTAATGACAGATTTTTTTGACATTTTTTAATGGTAATTTTATTTATTCTCTGAGTTTTTGTTAAAAGACTGCTAAGAGGAAGTTGCAGAAGAAATGTATTTTCTTTTTTATATTTCGTTTTGTTGATGTCTAGGCTAAAGTTTGAAACACGGCCTTGTGTCTAAAAACCAAATACAATTACATTGATTATCAGTCATTTAATACATATTCAGTCTGATATTCAGCCTGATTCTAATGCAGTAATGCTTTCATAAAAGGTTCCGATGCCGATTTTTGAGGCTGATTAATCAAAACTCATTTGTGGCATCATAACGAGAGGCTTATGTATGCTTAAGTGAGCTCAAGTGAAACTGGTAATACTTTCTATCTTTTCCTAGTACCTATTGTAGCCAAACACGCATATGGTATTTTATTTTATTTATAAATAATTATAAATAAACATTAATGCAGGACACCAAAATACAAAAAATTTTTGCTTTTACAAAGTAAAATGTTAAGTTTTAAATTAAAAGCAAAAGAATTTTTGCTTTCGATAGAAATTGAGGGCTTCAGTAGGTGAATTTAAATTACATTTTATGCGTTGGGTTCCTCTTAAATATTTCCTTAATTTTGTTTAATTAGATTCAATTTAGATAATCGACGGAAGACCTCAACAAATATATTTTAATGACCTGATTTCCTTGTCATTTAAATTTTTACACTCATTTTCCATTTTCCATTTACCATTTTAAATTTTTTTTTCGCTTTTACTTTTGGAAATTTTTAATGTGGGCATGTATAGCGAACAAAAGAAATTCATGTAAATTACATGGCACTTTATCACATTAAAAATATCTCAACAAAATAAATAACAACTGCTGAATGAAGAGCCAAACATATAGAAAACAGAAGAAGTAAATGAAAGTGGAAAAGAAAAGAATAAAGCAACAGAGAAAATGGATGGAAAAAAATGGGGAATATTTAATGACACCTGGATTTTATTTAATTTTATACTGTCAACCACAATGTGACTTATTTGTCAAAATTTCTAATAGCAACACTAATAACAAGACGACAAAAAACCAAAGCAAATACAAACCAAAGCAACAGTGGAAGTAGTAGCAGGAGTAAGAACAATAAAACACAATGAAATTTGTACCTTTACAATCTAATCTAAACAATTTCCTTTCAAACGACACTTATTTTGCTCTTTCGCTTTACAAAGCGAACGCTGCTGAACAGTAGGAGTGTGAAAATTATAATTTCATAGAAATGAATACGAACGAAAATAGAGCTGAAAGCATGGTAAAGAAAGAAGAAAATAAAATGAAATGGAATAGAATTGAATTGAACTGAAATGAACTGAAGCGCAAGCTGAACTCTGGGAAAGTCACAGCGACAGAAAATAGAAAATAGACGGAAATGTTCGACATGGCGACAATAACAAATTGATTTCATTTGTATTTTTTTCTTTCGTCTTCTATTCATTCCTAGACATTCGAAAAGAGAAGAGATATAGCAGAGGGAGTACGTTTACGAAGACAATTTCTATGTTTTTATCTACTATACAATATGAAGAAAGCATTTGATTTAATTTTGCTTTCTTTGATTCATAGTGAATTTTTGGTAAATTTGTCAATAAAATATTATAAAAGAGACAACAATAAACAAAAAAAAAAAAACAAAATTGAATTATTCCAAATGTTTTAATAGAATAAATTATAATTTATAGAAAATAATTTATTTATTTATACGTACATCATATCCCATTATGGTACCTCTTGTCTGCTTTTGTGCATAAAAACAACAAATATTGTAATGTATGGGAATAAAACAGAAATAAGATGAATTGAATTTATTATACAAAGTTGTTCTCATCATAAAACTTCTTTAATTGAATTTATTAAATCCATCAGTACGTTTTTATTACACAGATTTTAAGGCATTTAAGATATAACATACTTAGCCTTAGACTCAGTGTACTTACCAAATTAGGCAGGACAACGTTACATCTTTATTGCTATTCAACATTGTACTGAAAACGCACATCAACATGAGAGAAGCTTTTATGAAAGAGCAGAAAATAGTGAGGGATTTGGGCACTTAATAGCAGAATCTAAGCTTTACTGAAGAAGACATGTATCTAAAGTGTCACAGGTAGCAGCTGATTATTCAAACGTTTATGATTTTGAAAATTAAAAAAATACAGATGCCTGTCATTAGATTTTTAAATTTTACAGTGAACAGAAAAAGTCTTAGTACGGCAATATATTTTGACAAAAAGGTCCCCATAGGCTTAATACTCTTGCATAAAGTCCAGATATGACTTCAAGAGACAAAAAAGTCCCCACAGGCTTAATACTCTTGCACAAAGTCCCGATATGACTTCAAGAGACAAAAACAAGTCCCCACAGGCTCAATACTCTTGCACAAAGTCACGATATGACTTCAAGAGAGTATTTAGGAGATCATTCGAAAGAACGGTTACGTAATCGCTAAACCGGAAACAAAAGTGAACCGAAAAACTTGCTCATGGTGCCATCAGAAAACCCGAAACAAAACTTGTATATTCAATTCAAAATGGGTTAAATGGAGTGCTTGACCTTAAGGGATATTCTACTAAATACAAGGGATAAGATTTTCATATATTAGGCCTTTGAATTTTAAATTTACTCAGGGTACTCTTTGGGGGTACCTATGCAATCATCTGAAACTCTTTCTTATTTTTCTCTTGTTTTATAAAAAACATTAAAAAATTGTTTGCTTTATAATAAAACAGAAATAAATTAATAAAATAAATATAAAAACTATAAATATTTATACAAACTTTTGGCTAAATTTCATGAAATTGCTAAAATATATTGCCACTGCTGTCCACTGTATGTCAGTCTAATTTTTTATCTATTTACTTAGCACTTCAATAAACAACACCGAGCCATCAATTTTATTCACGAACCCTATTAACAAAGATACGATTTTCAATGTTCAATACCAATATGTTTAACGAGTACTTCTTACTACATTGGTCATTACAACTCTTCAGTCAGAATTACGATCTAGCTTTTCACACCACTTATGCTGTGTGTGTTACACATGTGTTCTGCGACCTTCAGTTTAAAGTCGATTCCAAACGATACATTTTTGTAAAACTTTTTCATGGCAATTTTTATATCTTTTCGGAGTTTTTGCCAGAAATCTGCTGAGATTAATTCACGAAAGAAATATTTCTTTCATATTTTGTGTTTTGTTGTAGACCTAGTGTTTTAAACTTGGCTTCTTGTCTTCTAAGCCAACACACTATCTACTAGACTACGGCAACTTAATGCAACTCTCATTTCACTTCTGACAACTATGCTATCTTTTTGTCCAGCCGTTGCTTTTACTATCAATTTTTGCTTTTTCCTATCCTCAAAAATTCCTACGCATGTATTTATTTGAGTAAGTCTGCTGAGAGGAAGTCGCCGAAGAAATATTTTTTGTATTTTGTTTTGATGTTTGGCCTGGAATTTGAACCCTGGCTTTAAGTCTAAAAAGACAATACACTACCTACTAGACTACGGCGACTTCAGAAAATTAAAAATTGTTTTTGCATTGAATCAGTAGGTAGTTTTTGAATTGAATCAAGGATCCCCCTTATAATAGAATTTTACTACAGAATAGGTTGAAAAAGTGAATGAATAATAATTTTGTTAAATTTCTTACGCCAGAGTTTAATGAATCCAAGGCTTTATTTACACCCATTGAAATGTGATAAAGTATCTGACGTACCAGAATAACGTAGCAAGCACCTAATTTTTTAGGGCGCATAAGTAAGTGCTGAACTAAAGAAAGAAAATAATTTTCCATTTTACTTAGACAAGAATTAACAAATGATCTCTCCATGTATAATCATATCATAAACGGATCATCAATAGTTTTTCACTTTCAGACGACACATTACCACACTAGCCACGCCTATTTGCATAAACGAAACAGACTTTAATACAGAAACAAAATGTTATTTGAGACTCTTTCACTAATTTGATACGGGAGTAACTCTATGAATTCATTACTTTAAGGATGCTCAAGCCAGTCATCTATTCTAATTGCATTGCCATGTAGAAACTTCGGCTTACCTTATATTTATATGAAATCAATTTCATTGAAATTTTTACAACCTTTTCATTAATTCTGTAAAATTCTTTTTGAATTACAAATAAATTTCTATGTAAACGCTTGCGGTGTAATGAAAGACTTCAACTCGCCAGATTCCATGAAGGAATCTTGTAGTTGTCTGGTCTTAAAATCTTAAAATTTGTTGTTCTAGTTTTTTGGAAGCTTTCTCCTTTCCATATGCTGAAATTTTATAAAATATTTTCCTTTTCCTTCTTTGTTTTTTTGTTTTATTGTGTTTCATTTTTGCAGTATTTGAACAATAATAACTGGGTTAACTACCTTGTGTTAAATTCATTTACTCGTCATTCATTCATTCATTTTCTTTATTCGCTTGCTGGTTGGCTCGTTCATTCATTCATTCATTCACTTTTTCATTTTAATAACTTTGTATAATGAGTACAAAGTAAAAATTTAATTGGGCAGCGCCTAAGGCACCAAGGAATAAGAAAAGGTATAAAAAGAATAAAAAAACCCAAAAAATAAAAAAAAAAAATATGAAATGTTAAGTAGTTTTTGTTTAAACATGTAAAAAAACAAAAACGAATATCATAAATAACAATAGTACAGAGGAAAATGATGAAAGTGAAAGAGAAAATAAAAAACAAAAAAAAAACATTCGAAATCTGTTAAGTATAGTACGATATTAGACGCCCTATAAAGAGAAGGTGTTTACAATAAAGACATGACATGACTGTATGCCTTTATATCATCAGCATGCTTCCTTGAAGGGTAGATACAAATGACGAAAGAATAAAATTTTTATTACCCTAATATTCCAGTGCTATGGCTCATGACATTTTGGTACATTCTGCTTAGATCGCCTGTTAAAAATTGACTGCAGAGTTATTGGAGGGAAAAATGACCAGCCTGACAGCCACATAATACGCTTAAAAGAGATGAATTAAGCCTGACAGCCACATAATACGCTTAAAAGAGATGAATTAAGATTCCATCGAAGATCAAAAGCCGTCAAATTTACATAAGCTGGCATAACGGAAAGTTCAGTTGAATTCTTATACAAGATTGGTGTTCCTCTACAGAGAGGGAAACAAATGGTCTGATGAACCCAGCCAGATCTTGCTCGACACCAATATCTGTATGTAGAACAGAATTTGTATAAAACCTATCAAGATTTCATTTGAGAAACCTCACAGAAGCTATAATGGGGCACTGGGAAGGCTGGGAATATCCCACAATAACTTTTGCATAAGCTACAACGACAAGGAAGACGAGAAGATCACAGAACAACTTCTCTGTCATTGTCCGCCGCTTGGGTACCCCGATTTTAATTGACAAAACATGTCTAGGCAAAGGCGACACATTCATAAGACTCTCGGGATGATTGAGAGATGTCAACAAAGCTGCTGAATTTATATGACGAAATTATATGATATCGCGGTTACAGTAGGATCGGTAAGCTGTGCCCATTAATGCGATTGCCAGTTGAACCTAACTTGATCTATGCTAGTCCATTGAATGGAGAAGGGAGTGCAAATGTTGAAAGTAGGTGAAAAGCTTCGTTTTTATTGCCGAAACACACACAGGACTTACAATTGTGGAGGTGTAAGGAGTTAGAGGTATGGGTGAAGACCTGTAGTGCAATGCAAAAGAATTATTTCAACAATCGTACTGAGCATGCTTCTTTGTGCATTAGACAAATATTTTATATGCCATCTATCCAGCTTTGGGTAAATTTTCTATGGCGTTCAGCCCTTGTTCTAAGATGACAATCCGGTGTTGACGGAATCCTTAAGTGGATTATAAATTATAAACTCGCACGTCTTTGGAGGGGTTCCCAAAGTATATAATTTCATTGGAGAGTTGTACAATACCTGGACAGTTCATAGGTTTTATATTCACATGTTGTGTTCTGGTACCCAAATGGTATGAACAGCATACCGTTACGCTATATCGTTGAAATATCTACAACATGTATACACTATGGAGTCCATTATATCGGAGCCCAGTTCATTGATAGCCTCCTACCTATCAGAAAGTTTGGTAATATCCTTTCCGAATATGTATCTCCGCTCATAGTAATTCTTGCCACAGCCTGTATGGCCGACACTTCGCCTTGGAAGATTCTGCAGTGATTTGATAGCCTTATGGCTTGAAGTATGCCCTGCGATTCGAAAAGTATTCCACCAGCTGTAGTTCCATCAGTGAAAATCTGAATGGAAACCTTTAGGTGCATACATACATACATATTTACATAGCTCGTCAGTACAACCATTCAATTGGGATTATGATCTACGTTCTCACACCATTGATGGAGTGTGTGTTTTAATTTTATATTCCATAAAATCTATCGGTTTAGAAATAGTTTTAATGGCTACTTCATTTACCATCGGAGCCAGAGGTATGCCGAGAGAATGTCATATTTCGTTTTTTGCGAGACGTCTGACTTTGGGTTTGAACCACGAGCTCACGTGTAATGAGCCACCACATTACTTACTAGACTACGGAAACTTTTTAACCACATAAATTACATTACTTTTTCAAACTTCCCGATAGGAAAGGGGTTTACTGAACTTCCTTTAAAAGTAATACCACGGTGTCATGTAGATGGAGGTCTATAAACCACTAAATATTTCGAAAACTATGGAGAAGGGAATAAAAAGGAAAGTGGTATGAGAATATTGAAGAAATCCTTTGCAATTTCCCCTAAGTTCCTTTAAAGAGCAAAAGGAACAAATCAAAAAGATACGAATCTTTTAAATAAATTCGAAAAAGATGACATCAACAAATGCTAACACACTCAAGCAATACAGAGAAAATTGAATTTCGTCAATTAAAATCTCAAAAGTTATGCACCTTATGCGGAATACTTATTAAAAAGTCATATATTTTCTTTCTTAAATACTTTTAGAATTGCACCCCTTTATGTATTAACGAATACAAAATATTTTTGAAAATTATTTATGCCTGCAATAATTGTTTAAATCCTTTTTATTTCGTGCTAAAGTTTTAACTTTTCAAAGAAAATCTCTTCTTTTTGTTTTGAACAAATTTATTGAAATAACCCCTGTATAGTTGCCACAAATAGTGACACAGAAAAGTGGTCTTTGATGGAGAATATTAATAACGAAGGGTATACAAACGGATGAATACAAACGGATTTGACACACATGCAAATATTTGTATACGTTTTTTTTTTTTTTTGTCTTGAGCCGGAGGTGGGAATCTTCGAAAGACACTTTTGTTCCAACAAAAGAGTGCACGATTCACCATCACTGGTGCCTACGTACTAAACCCACCCCCTACACACTTCAACCACTCTCCCTCCGCGGGACTGCCGTAAGGTATTACTTCGCGGAGAGCTGGTTAGCTTGAAAGCTTTATCTCGTTAATTCAAATTTCGCCTCTGTTCCTCCAGTCTTCGGAGTACTATCAAAACTTCAGCCATTCTCTGGCTATATTGACTCCATAGAATCCTACGATTCAACAGCTCTTCCATTAGCCGGTTTGGTCCTAAACTCGTTTCCCCGGGCCATCTAAATCTGGGACAGCATATTAGAATATGCTCCGCATCTTCCTCCTCATCTCCACAGTTTGGGCATATAGGGGAAGTGTCATGACCAAATCTGTGCAGGTACTTCCTGAAGCACCCATGACCAGTTAGGAACTGAGTCACGTAGTAGTTCAGCTCGCAATGTTTGTTATTCATCCAAAGGGTTACATCAGGGATAAGGCGAAATGTCCATCTTCCCTTTAAACTGCTTTCCCATCGTGACTGCCATTTGTGCATGGAAGTCCTTCGTTCCTCCGCTTTTATAGCTGCTATTCGTCCCGGGTGCTCGAGACGGCGAAGGTATATCCTCCTCATCTCATCCGCCAATATGTCTATTGGTATTGTCTTTGCCAACACCAATACCGCTTCATCAGACACTGTCCTGAAGCCACTTATCCGTCTAATCGCGCTTAGACGATACACCGAGGACAGTATCCTCCTTGTCGTCCCCACGGAGAGTGCCTCCGACCATATTGGGCAAGCATACAGCATTATCGACGTTATTACCGCCGAAATTATCCTCCTTTTGAATGGACCTGGTCCTCCAATATTTGGCATCATCCTCGCCAGTGCTCCCTGTGTTACAGATGCTTTTTCGCCGATGTATTTCACGTGCTCCTTGGAGTTCAACCTGTCGTCGATAATCACGCCCAGGTATTTTATCGCGCTCTTCGATTCGATCCTTGTGCCTCTAACGGTCACTTCCATCTTCTCCACTATCTTCCGACCGCTTATCAAGACGGCCTCCGTTTTATGTGCAGCAAGTGTCAAACCTGCCTCATCCAGCCATGCTCCAACATTTCGAATCGCTGTGTTCGTTTTCTCCTCTATTTCTCCTACCGTTTTAGCTACCGAGACTATGGCAATGTCATCTGCAAAGCCCACAATTGTAGTCCCGCTTGGCAATCGCAGTCGAAGTACTCCATCGTACATAATGTTCCATAGTAGTGGCCCAAGTACGGAGCCCTGCGGGACTCCCGACGTCACTACGTATTCCTGCTCTCCTTCATCCGTTAGGTATATTAGCTTCCTGTCCTGAAAGTAATTATTCAGAATCTCCATTAAGTATGGCGGCGTAGCCATGTTAAAGAGGGCTCTCATAATACGCCCCCAATTCGCCGAGTTGAACGCGTTTTTAACGTCAAGACAACCGCGCAGTATTCTTTAGTGCCAAATCTCCATCTTTCGCCCTCTATTGCATCTCTTGCAATGTCGACCACCCTCCTTATCGCGTCAACAGTGGACCGTCCTTTCCTAAATCCGTATTGCAGGTCCGAGAGAGCTCCTCCTGCCTCAGCACATGTTAGTAGTCGATTGTATATTATCCTCTCCAGTATTTTTCCCATCGTGTCAAGTAGGCAGATGGGCCGATACGACGATGGTTCCCCTGGCGGTTTACCAGGTTTTGGAATGAGAACCAATTTCTGCTGCTTCCACCTACGTGGAAAAACACCCTCGACGAAGCATTTGTGGAACACCTTGGCGAACGTATCCGGTCTGAGCCGGATAGCCGCCTTAAGTGCCCTATTCGGGATTCCATCTGGCCCCGGTGTTTTCCTATCTCCTATTCTAGTGCATGCTGCGAGTACCTCCTCTCCTGTTACCTCGGGTATGGTATGAATGGCCTCCGGCTCCCTACTTATAAAAGTGTAGGGCTGGCCACGTGGGAATAATGTACCAATGATCCCCCGTAGCAAAACTGGACAACCTAGTTTAGGCTGTTCTCGAGCACCGATTCTCTTGCAGACGACTCTGTACGCCGTCCCAAAAGGATTGATGTCAGCTTCCTGACATATCCGCTGAAAGGATAGTTTCTTGCTCCTTTTAATGGCTCTTCTAAGTTGACGCCTTAGATCTTCATATGAAGCCCGTTCGACTTCCCATGTCGGTCTTCCTCTCGTGCGCTGGGCCCGTCTTCTCGCCCCAAAGCACGCCGACCGCAGTCTTCGAATCTCGTTATTCCACCAGTAGCAGGGGGAACGTCCCCTACACACAGTTCTCCTAGGCATAGCAGCATCACATGCAGTGTTGAGCATTTCGTATACGCCGCTCACTAATTCCTCGACCGTGCTGCCAGTCGTATGAAAAGACGACAACATCAATCTATACGTCTCCTCGTCAAAGCGGGAGTCCTTCCATTTAGGTCCCGTAAACTTCGGCAATCCGTTTCCTCTCGTGTTGCGCCCAGTAACCGTCATCACGATTGCCTGATGGTCACTATTCGTGAAGTCCTCAGTTAGCCTCCATGCGGTCCGCGAAACAAGGCCATCGCTCACGAACGACAAATCTATTATCGAGCTCGAACCAGCTCTCCTAAATGTGCTTCCTCTTCCGTCATTCATCAGCGCCACAGGAAGGGAAGCGAATGTTTCCAAGAGGCAGCGACCCCTGGCGTTAGTATATCTACTACCCCATTCGATCGCCCAAGCGTTAAAATCTCCTCCAATAATAACGGGGGTGTTCAGGCGCACGTGTGACGCCAGCCTCTCCAACATATGTTGGAACTCATCCATTGACCACCTCGGGGGGGCGTAACAGCTGTAGACGAAAACTCCCTTTATCCTGGCCATAACAAAACCAATGTCCCGCGCATAGGTTTGCTGGAAGGGTAATGAACCACAAGTCCATATAGCCGCAGTACTAGATCCGTCCGTGATCCAAGTACTATTCATCAGTACTCTATAAGGTTCGCTTATGATTGCGACATCGATATTCTCCTCCTTTACTCTCTGGACCAATAGGTCTTGGGCTGCTTCGCAATGATTCAGATTAATTTGTATTAACTTCATCTCCTAGATCGCGATTTAAGAGCGCTTTGAAACTGAGGACACTTCCTGCTCCCCGCGATATGTTTGGCGAACTTTGGGTTGTCCACTTTGCAGAACATGCAGAGTGGTTCCCGTTCGCAATTCCCAGCAATGTGACCGTCCTGTCCACACTTGCGGCATGTTCCCGAGCGGTCAACTTTACTCTTGCACAGGCGGGCTATATGTCCAAACTGCAAGCATCGGAAGCATTTCGTCGGAATGTTCCTCTCGCGAATCCTGCATATGACCCAGCCGATCCTAATTCTACCTTCCTTCAGGAGAATAGCTGCACCTTCTGCACTAAGGCTCACTGTGGCCGTTTGTGTCCCACCGTATGCCCTCCTGAGACCAACTATGTCGGCTTCAGCGAAGCCCTCAAGACCTGGAATGTTCTGTATTGCGTTATATACATCTCCCTTCTCCGTGATCTCATCAATGTCCTTTATCTCAATTGTCTTCCTCTCCTTTAGAGCGCGAACAGTCGCGCACTCCCCTAGGAGCTCTCCAATGGCTTCTCTGAAGTCCTCCGTTCGCTCGCCGTTCTTGCCGAGCTGAAGTAGTAGCTCACCTTTGACGGTTCTCCGAATTTTCGTCACGTTTTCACCTAATTTACAGAGCTTAGGGTCCGTTTTAACCCTCCTCAAAATGTCAGCATACGATGTGTCATCCCTCGTTGCTATCGTTATCGCATCAGGCTTTGTTTTCCTCTCCTGAGGTTTCTTTTCCTTCTTTTTCTTTTTAGTGACTTTTTGCCACCCTGGCTCTCCAGTCGATTCCTGAGCGTTTACCTGCTGACTCAGAGTCGTCTTAATAGTCCTCCTAACCAAAGCTTTCGGTGCAGGATTTGGAGTTCTCCTCTTTGCTTCGGGAGTCTCAACAGTTTCCTCCGGTCTCCTCTTGCCCTCCTGATTTCTCATCAAGGGCGAATTTTGAGTTGCAGAATTGCTGCAACTCTTCTCATCAGTTGACTGCCCCCTCAATTCACCTGCGTACAGGTCGTATAGGGTCTTAATAGAGTCGATTGCATCTCTCATCGGCTGGTGGATTGATCTCCTCTTTCCATCCTCCATCATATCAACTAAACTCCTAATTTGGTCTCCGAGTTGACCAAAAACCCCGCTGGTCGATGCCGTCGGGTTGCTTCGCCTCGGTTCCGACCCCGATGCCACCAATCCTGAAGATTCTCCATTCACTGGGGATCTCGGAGTCCTCGTACTCTGGCCGAATGGGTTCATTTCCGATTCCGCACAGGAGATCTTAGAATCCTTGAGCTCTGCCCGAAAGCGTTCAGCTCCAAGGTATTCATATCGTTCGTCGTCTTATTTGTAGGTTTATTTTTGTTGTTAATCATTTCATTAGGGCCCCAACTCCCGGCCGCTATCCTAATCCATCGTTGTAGTCGTCACAAAAGACCCCGTGGTTATCTATGCAAAAGCAGGGAGGCCACGCGAGGGTTGACACGTAACCTCATGGGAATACGTGTTCAGAGCCAGGTCGACGTAAACCAGGGATTCACATCTGGTCCTACAACACCAACTTAACGGTGATAAATCAGGAACGTACCGACAGACTTGCCATCATTTTAACGGGGCGGGGGCAATGACAGCATTAGCCCGACAGCCATTTCAGCCAGCTATCACACCGCTTACTAAAGTGCCGGAATACTGCCATCGTCAGCCTATATCACCAATTCAAATCCAATTTCCGGTATACCATAATTAGAACCTTACCGGGCTCGGTTCTAATGCCCCAATCAAGGGCGTCGTAGTTCGCCGCTTCGGTGGAACTGAGGGAACCACGGAGTCGTTACTCTCCTATTTTCCCATCTCTTGAGGGAACCCCCTGTGGGATGATGCCTAGTTAATGGCGGCATCGATTCGCCATGTCGCAGATAACGTCTTCGGTCACTTGTACCTTTTTGTAGTACGCCTCCGTATCTGCCGCTCTTGGTCGGGGACTGCTTATTGGTTATTCGCAGCTAACCTACCTGGGATAGGCCGTTCAGTTATCCGCCACCTACTGACCCCCATGGTAGCCCGAAGCTAAGCCCCATATTTGTATACGTATGTACATATGTATGTATGTGTATAAGTATATAGAGGTATAAAAACAAAAAATTATAAATTAATTCTATGCATCTGGGTTAATGTGAACTTGAAAGATAGTGAAATAAGTATGCATTGATGTTCTGTACATGGTAAATAAAAAAGAAAACGAACGTAAAGGAACCGATTCAAAAAGAACTTAAATGAATTCAACATTAAAGGGTTGCAGTTTTAAAGCGTTTCTTTTAAAGGAAAATTAAATGAACGCATAGAGAAGATATAATTTAAAAGCGTTTGAAGTACACAACAGAAACAAGTTGTGTTATGTTGGAGATTGAAAGGATTAAAGAAGCTTAAGTGTGTGGCTTAAAATAATTTTACAAATGTTTTGTTGAAATTTACAAATAGTTTTGATATATGTATGTACATATCCTAACATACATTAATATGACACACGTGGCGTATATGAAATTTTCATAATTAATATACATCATACGCAAAATACGGCGTCGGTTGAATATCTCAACGGGATGACAGTAGTGATGGACGATATCCTTATGTACATCAATGCTTGAAAAACCCACGATGTAATTCAATGATAAATCGAAATTTTCTTTGATAATGAACATCGTTTAAATATCGATGTTTTTTATTGGATGCATCGAAGTTAAAAACTCAAAATATAAAACTCATATATAATTGACCCATAAACCTACTAAAATGTCTTGAAAATACGTTCTTGAACACAACTCAAGTATACTTACATACATAATTGATGATTACAACCCTTCAGTCAGGATTACGGCCTAGTTTCTTACACCACTTAGGTTGTGTGTGTTAATTTTATACATGAGTGACTGGACATACAGTTTAAAGTCGATTCCGAATGACAGATTTTTGAGAAACTTTTCATGGCAATCATGTCTTTCAATCTTCTGATAGTTAGCCGCAGAAGAAATATTTTATTTTCATTTGGATGTCTCACCTGAGTTTTGAACCGTTGTTTTACGTCTAATAAGACTACGGCGACTTCAGTGTACTTGCAATAAGATAAAGCGACGGGGCTTGTATTGATATAAACATAGGGAATTGAAGTATAAGTATGCTGCAGGCCTAATAAGTATATAGTGCTACAGAAGCAGATTATTGGGTCCCGGGATGAAATACTAAGAGCTCATGGAGACGCTCACAAAATGTTAACAAGCGAAACTTTGCACCATCGAAAGACGTGCTCAATTCAAATTGAGCATGATTTATATATGAAGGGATATAGTAATAGTATCTGACAGCTTTTAAGAAGTTGAATCAGTTAGACAGATCCTTCCCTCCTTTAGGACGTTGTACAATGGGTCAATCCGACCTCCGGGTACTGTACTTGTCTTGACTGACAGGTACACGTTCTCTAACCTAACCTAACCTAGATAGATCAGGATCACAGGTCATGTGGCAATGAGCAAACAAATCAGATCATGAGGACAATAGCTTCTACGCCGCTAATGAGATCAGCACATTTCAGCGAAAGGATTAAGAGATACAGACATCCTTTTCAATTAAATAGGATTTGTGACAATTTAAACTTTTGTGGCATAATTACAATGAGAAGGGATCTAAGGTAAGTATCCGGATAGAGAAAACTAGACTGAGGATATTAACTGGCATTTTTCTGGGCATTTTAGATTCAAGGAACATTTGTTTTATAATAGAGATCGATACCAGCCCAATATGTTGACTTAATGATGAGGAGAACAATACACCAGGTTCACATGACACACATATGTACATACATAATCGGTCATTACAATCCTTCTCAAACCACTTGTGTGTTTTATTATTATGCAGGAGTGGCAGGACCGACTCCGAACGACAGATTTTTGAGAAACTTTTCATGGCAATTTTATTTACTCACAGAGTATTTGCCAAAAATCTGCTGAGATGCAGTTGCGGAAGAAATTTTTTTTTATATTTCATTATTCATTATTGGAGCTGAGGTTTGAATCATGGCCTCACGACTAATAAACCAACACACTACCTACTAGACTGTGGCGATTACTGGACGGAAAGTTTCAAGTGCAGCGTACAAGTCCAGCATACAAGTCCAGCGCACAAGTCCAGCTAACAATTCCAGCGTAATGTTGTAAGAGATAGAAGGACCTTGGCTTCACCCATGCAAATGATCATCTCGCTGATCTGTCGGTGATAAACATTGGCAATCTAAGTTTCTTCATCAGTAGCTCTAAATGGTTCCTGGCTAAAGGAAAAGGGGTTTGTGTGCTACTGCACTGGTATACCGTCGCCGTGGTCTAGTAGGTAGTGTGTTGGCTTATTAGACGAAAAGCCAGGGATCGAGCCCCAGGCCAGACATCAAAATAAAATACAAAAAGTACTTCTTCGGCGATTTCCTCTCAGCAGGTTTCTGGCATAAACTCTGAGAGTAAATAAAAATTGCCATGAAAAGTTTCTCAAAAATCTGTCGTTCGGAGTCGACTTTAAACTGTAGGTCCCGCCACTCATGTATAAAATTAACACACACAACATAAGTGGTGTGAAAAACTAGGTCGCAATTCTGACTGAAGGGTTGTAATGACCAATTATGTATGTATGTATGTAACTACCAATCTACCTACCTTCCTGCAAGCCATTGAATTTAATATCAATTTTACACAAAAAATTTTCCTGATGAAAATCGTTGATACCTTTAAACAATTCTAATTAAGTTAATTAATAACAATTTAAACAACAACAAAAACTGCTTTTTCTTTTCGTTAATATTAATAACTTTATAAAACAAATCTTTTATAATGTAAACAAAGAAGTTTAGTTTTAAGTTTTTAACTTTGAAAGTTTAACAGATTTTATGGTACAGAAAACACTCATTCGTTCAACTTTATTTTAAAGTACTACTCCTTGAGGAAGAAGAGGAAATTTTTATTACTTTGAAGATGGGAAAGAAATTTCATAGAATTTCTTGGAATTCTTTTTGTTGTTTTTTTTTTGTTTTAATGTTCAAGGAATACATTTTAAATTTCCGTGTAAATAAATAAAATGAAAGCATTTAGAATAACAGGTAATAAGAAGGCAAAAGATATAAAAAGTAGTCAAGAAACAATATTTCATTGCTTACCTACAAATTCAGGAAAACTAAAACGTTAGTTTGTTGTTACTGTTGTTGGCATTCAATGAATGCAACATCCTTAAGATACAATTTTTGTTCATTGTATAGACTACGTACGTACGTAGTATAAGAAAATAAAGAAGAAATAATTCTAAGAAGAGAACAACAAAAACATCATTTGCTGTAGCATCAATGACTAGATAACATTGTTGTTGCTTGGCGAGTGTCGAGTGCCGAGTGTTGTTTAGTGTTGATGATATAAATGCGCTGCTTAAGGAAAACTCCTGCAAAATACTAATGAACGGAGTGCATTATGAAGCATCATCAGCTCCCCTACCAAATCATGACACTAAAGAAAATGAAAATCAAGCCAACTATTGAATACGAAAAAAAAACATAAAAATACCAACAACTACTACAACAAGTGCATCTATAGCTGGGAGAGAAAAAAAATGGAATACATGCAACTAAAATAAACAATAGTTTATAGCCAAAGTTCAATAATGTTGAAAGAATGAGAAGAATAGGAAATGAATGAAATGAGTTGAAAAAAAAACAAAAAAATATGGTATGTATAGATAGAGAAGAAAGGAATTAAATACAAAAACAAATTTTTAAACAAAAAGTAGTTAAGCGGTAAGAACAACAACAACAGCAGCAGCAATAAGATGAACAACAAGACAATAGCACTGCAAAAAATAATAATGACAAGAACTAGAACATCAAAAATTACCTACAACATGCACTATGGGTCTTATTTCAAGTGAAAGGAATTATTTTTTATTTTTTATTTTTTTTTTATTCTGCGATCTACACTCAATTCATTCAGTGCATTTAGCAGTAATCCGCAAAGTAATTTATAAAAAGGTAGAAGAAGAAGTAGTATATGACAATCTAAATACATACATATCAACCTTTCAGATTCAGATTAGAACGTAGCTTCTCAAACCACTTACGTTATGTGTGTATTAATTTCAACATGAGTGCTGGAACCTACAGTTTAAGGTCGATTCCGAATGAAAGATTTTTGACTAACGTTTCATTGCAATTTTTTATTTACTCTCAGAAATTTTGCCAGAAATCTGCTGAAAGGATTAGAACCTAACTTCTCCTACCACTTATGTTGTGTGTGTGTTAATTTCATACATGGTTAGCGGGAGCTACAGTTTAAGGTCGATTCCGAATGATAGATTTTTGATAAACTTTTCATTGCAATTTTTGATTTACTCCCAGAATTTTTGACAGAAGTCTGCTACAAGGAAGCCGCCGAAGAAATATTTTTTCAAATTTCGTTTTGTTGGAGGTGTCTGACCTTTGATTTAAATCGAAGCCTCACGCCTACTAAGCCAGCACACTACCTATTAGACTGTGACGAACTGGCATTGATTATTACAATGTTTTCTAATAAATCTTAAACTATGTCTACGTTAGCTTAGATTAAATTGGCAGACATCTCAATGAGCAACGATATCACTTACGCCTTGGCATGTCACATTGGTTTTTTGAAACACATTTTGGCCGGATACGTTCTGTCAATAAATTCTGGTTGCCCAAGAAATCTTCTAATTTAATTCATAAATACCTGACAATGACAGAGAATATGCTATCAATTAAATGGTTGTTAAAACTTCAGCATAAGACGTTGCAAAGTATTTCCAGCTTCCGGATCAGTGTCCCTTTATATCTGCTAATAAGTTCTTAAGATCGACTCTGGAAACGTTTAACGTTTCACAAATTTCTCCCACTTATCTCGATCATTATCTTGATTCCCAATCATATTTTAAAACTATGCTCGTGCATCAGTGGTCTTATTCAACTTTTGTTATCCCGTGTTTGTTATGCGTGTCTTGCAATTCTGTCCTTCTCTAGATGTGATCGATCTAAATCCACTTAACCCTACGGATTTCATACGTTTATCTGAAGTAACTTTTCGTTCGTAGCACTGTTTGTTTGCAAATTTCAATAAATTTACATTGAACACTAATTGAAGAAAGTCTCCTGTGCATTGAGTGAATTGTGCTTCAAGTTGCTCAATCTCAAAATGGAATATGAGGAGAAATCTAAGCGCTCGATTGCCTGTCTTTTGCATGACAGTATTACGGTATGACTGGAACTAATTGCCGTTAATTTGATATTTCTTTACATTGATGACCGGATCAACTCTATTGGAGTTAAAGGAATAGTAATGGCGCTTAAGCTTTAAATCGCTTTGAAATGAAAAGTAGATGCCGTCAGCATAGTCGATGACATAAAGAAACACATTCCCCATCCACGTTCCAACATATTGTTACGGTACTTCGTGCCATGTGTTTAAACTGAGTTGAACTCGAAACGTTGACTTTCTTCAATCTTGAATTTGCCTTTTGTTTTCACAAGTAAATATATTCCATTTGGCTAGATTCCATTGCTATTCATTGCCTCCTGTATAAGTGGTCTGGATAATATGTCTCAAGTGCGTTTAAATTCTCTTTGTTGAATCGGGGGACAATTCTTGTAGGGCTTAATGGGAAGGATTCCTTACTATTTTGTGTTAAATAACAGCTGAACACATTTTACAGAGGCACCAACAACTGGCAGCCTTACAGCTGTACTCCATTCAGCCTCTTACCTAAAAATACTTGATTAACGGAAATGGACCAAAGAAAAGAAATGACAATTTGTGGGGAGGAGGTAGAAGCTTTTCCTTGGTGGAATAAAAGTGAATCATATGAAAAAGCCTTTCTATTGTTAAATCTGTTTAACTTCTTACTAAACGGGCCTCATAATAGCTCAAAAAAGGCATTTCGATTGGAAAGATTACCATTTGAGAATATGATTTAGAAGTGGTTCAATGTGAAGCAGAGATGCGAAAACTTGCAAGTATAGTTGCTGAAGCTCAGGACTTCAAACCTGGGCATCTCAGAGTCGAATACCGCAGGTGATAAAAAACATTTTGTATCATGATATTCTTAACTTTTTACATTTAGAGGTTTTATGCAGTTGGTTAGGTTAGGTTAAATTGGCATCAGCCATTATGAGCACTGTGTCTCAAAATCTCTTTATTGAATTGGGGGGCACTTCTTGAGAACATAGTAGGGCTTAATGGAAAGGATTCCTTACTATTTTGTGTTAAATAACAGCTCAACACATTTTACAGAGGCACCAACAACTGACAGCCTTACAGCTGTAATCCATTCAGCCTCTTATCTGAAAATACTTGCACAGCAGCAGGGATTATACTAATTTCGATATTTCTTTATAACTCCTGGCTGACAATTCGTATCCCTCCTGATACAGTGAATGTGAATTTTATTCCAATAACCTCTGCTGGCAATAGTTGCTCAGAAATCATTTTGAAATACTGGACAAAAAAAAAATGTTCTGCTAATAAGTTCAAGCTGATGGGAAATTACAACAAGAAGATAATAATGCATCAACTATCCAGGAAATCGGGGAGGATGGCAACCCTTCTTAGAGCATTCAAAGTACACTCATTCATTGCCTCGAACCCAATGTATAGATGAGTATGATGTTCTGATGAGTATGAATCTTCAGAACCTCTGTAACCTATGAGGTGAGAGGTGCTGGACAGCGAGTTGTCATAGTTGACACTGAGCAGTATCTTGAAGTTTATCTGGGCAGAAAACACTTTAAAGATAACCTATAAAGTTAGCGGTGAATCCAAAAGAACCTATTGTCGTTGTACTATGGCACCTCTTCACAACAATAATGTAGCAATTCGTTAAATTTACTACATAATCCAAAATTTTTCTACAAAAATTTTCCCCATAGTGTCTCCACTTGATCTTATGCCATAACAACTATTAGAAGACAATATTAAAAGCAACAACAAAACACAGAAAATTGTAAAAAAGTACACATTTCGTAAGCATCTTACCAGCTAGTTTTACAGTATATAAGTATGACTGTATTTTCTTGGGGATTATAGTGGCAATGATTACCAAACTGTTGGAAGGTGCATGAAAACAAAAGCAACATGATGTTGAAAATCGTAATGGAAAAATTATAAGAGGAAGAAAAACAAAAAAAAAAACAAAAAAAGAAAGGCAAACATGGCTCTCATCATTATTGTGATGTTGTTTTAGCTTCTCTTAAAGTAAAGAACAACAATAACTACAGAATGCTAATCGATTAATGATGAAAATTAAAACTGAAGTTAAGGATGGCGAACCAGTATGAACAGCATCAGCAGCGGCCGCAGCAGCAACAATGAAGACATTACAACACAAATAAGTTCAAATATTGAAAACAGCAAATAACGAAATTAATTTTATGCTACGTAGAGCTAAGAGAGCTTAGAATTTTAAACTATGAAACTAGAAAGTTATTGCCATGTTTTACAAAATTTTTAAGAATTCAATCAAAAGTTTTATTTTTTAAGATGAAAATGAAAGAAATTTTCCCTCAAAATATTAGGAATCAGTAGGTTTAGGTTTAGGTTAGAGGACAAGTACTTGCCATGGAGACAAGTACAATACTCGAAAGGTAAAGTTAACCCATTGGAATACGTCCTAACTGATAATGTAAGAAAGGGAGTATAAGGAGACGGAGGAATAACACAGACCACAAACATACAAGAGAGCGCGACTACACCATTTAAGCCCTAGCACTTCCTAACCAGCTCAAACTATTTATGAATCTACGGAAAGGCTTAATGTCGGCACTCAACAAAGAATTCACCCCCTGAATGAAGTTTCAGGGTCCTCAATCTCAACCTTCTAAGGCCTGGACTGTTACAAGGGAGGTGTTCGTTAGTTTCAAACTCCTCCTCGTCACAACATACTCTGCAAATATATCCTTGTCTGCGATCTAATCTCGCAGTGCCCCGTTATAAACCCAATGACATCAATTACCGACAGATTATTTACCCAATAATATTACAATGGATAGCAGGTCTACCAAATTATACATGGAGATATACGACACTCTAGAACTAAGATAGAGCTGCTTTATATGGAAATCCTTCGAAACTACAGAAAGCTATACTTTCCTCATACATACATACATATACACTCGTACATAATTGGCCATTACAACCCTTCAGTAAGCATTACGACCTACATAACTTCTCGCACCAGTGATGTTGAGTGCGCTAATTTTATACATGAATAGCGGGACCTACAGTTTAAAGTCGAATTCGAACGACAGATTTTTGCACAGCTTTTATGGCAATTTTATTTATTCTCAGAGTTTTTGCCAGAAATCTGCCGAGAGGAAGACGCGGAAGAAATACTTTTCGTATTTCGTCTCGTTGGAGATTTCTAACATGGGGTTTGAACCTTGGCCTCCATCTAACAAGCCAGCACACTACTTACTAGACTAGGGGGACTGCATTGGCTTTTCTAATATCAATTTTTTTTAGGGTGCAACGAATATCTTAACGAACTCACTATAAGGCAATCTAAATATAAGTATGAAAAAGTACAAGAAAAGTTTCAAATTGAATAAACAAAAAAAAGCAACAAAAGTTTAAGGAAACATCCTTACACAACGCTTACCTTACTACCTACTCTTCTGACGTTTATCAAGATTTTGCAACAGTAGTGAGACAATGCAACAAGAAATTCCAAAGCAGAAAAGATAAAATGAAAATAAGCTATCAAGACAGCTTCCTTCGCTAGCTAAAGTAACATTATTGGTTTAAGAAAAAGAAAAAAAAAAGAAATGCCAGCGCAATATATCTTTTATTGGATGCCAACCACTGATGCCATTTTCTAAGAACAGAGTTTTTTTTCCTTTAAGGATAGTGCAACACATATAAGCAAAACGATTTAATCTTCTTATAAAAACCCACACCAGAGTCAATACCAGAACAAAGAAAGAAATAAAGAAACGCGGTGCATTACTTTCGTTGCTGGAAAGCCATTGAATGGTTGTACGGATTGTATCATTAAACTCATCAATGTGGATTAAAATGAATTGAAATATTGAGATGTCCAATATTTGGGGTTTACATTAACTGCAAAATTTATTTGTTTTCTTCAAATTGAGGAGCTTCTGCAATCTGACTGTTTATTTTTATGGTTGCTAATGTATAGGCTCCGTAGTCTATTAGGTAATGTAGGTCGACTCCTAAAGACAGATTTTTGAGAAAGTTTTTTATGACAATTTTGTTTGACTGTCAGAGTTAGTGCCAGAATACTGTTGAGAGGCAGTTGTCGAAGAAATATTCTTTATATGGAGTTTTAACCGTGGGGCTTACGTATAATAAACCAACATACTACATACATATGTACTAGACCACGGCGACTAGATCAGTAAATTGATAACAAAATTTAAAACTTCAGTCAACGGAAACTTATTTTAGAAAACGATAAATATATAAGGCAGAGGGTCTTCCAACGGGAACTTCCGAACTATGACAGTTGATTACGACCCTCTTATTGAATCTTCATCTGTCTAAGATAAGTTTATTGTTCGGCCCATATACCACGCGCTTCTTCCATCTTCCTACCAAGCAAACTATTTGCATAAATTTCTAAGTATGTTCGTTGAATGGTCTCTGTAGCAATTAGGCCAATTTCTCAATGAATGGGTAGGTAAACAAACAAAATTGCCAAATTTGGTATGATATCAAACCACATGATATCCATGAGCTACCAATAGTTTCTCAAAAAGTCAGAGCTTGAGTTGATTTTAAACTGCCGGTGTCATCGATCTGGATAACTTCTTTTACATTCAATTGAATGATCTGAATATCAAAAACATGCGGTTTCAACAGATCATCGCGACTTAGCTCATTCGTAGCTTTATTCGTTACACAAATTTTCCAATTGTGCTCTGAATATATCTCTCAGGGACCCACTATATGTTCTTGACCTAGTAGTTTACCCCAGACTAGTCGCTCTCAGGAGACAGTATGTAAAGGGTCCGCAAATAACTTTTTTTTGAAAATGCTTAAAAAAAAAACTACTGAATATTTTCTCAAATTTCTTTTTTTATTTGAAAGTACAATCCTTCCGGTTAATAATAGAAAATAATTTCATTCAAATGGCTGCCTCCGCTGGCCATGCTGTAGCCTACACCAGAAGATGACGATTTTGGCAAAAAAAAAATTATCTTTTCAGGTGAAGCTCATTTTGATCTTGGCGGGTATGTAAACAAGCAAAATTGTCGCATTTGGGGCACAGAAAACCCGCACGCATACATTGAAAGGCCGACGCACCCTAAACGAGTCACTGTTTGGTGCGGATTTTGGTACAGAGGCATAATTGGGCCATTTTTCTTCGAAAATGAGCAAGGAGTGGCCGTTACAGACAATGGCGATCGTTATCGGGCCATGTTGAACGAATTTTTGTTCACAAAAATTGAAGAGGAGGATATTGGCAACATTTGGTTTCAACAGGACGGCGCTACGTGCCACACAGCCGAAGCTACACTCGATGTTTTGCGCCCTGTTTTTAAAGATCGCATTATCAGCCGCAGAGCTGATGTCGTTTGGCCACCTCGGAGCTGCGATTTGACACCTGTGGACTATTATTTGTGGGGTGCCGTCAAAGATAAGTGTTACGCCGACAAGCCACAGACAATTGACGCTTTAAATGACAATATTCGTGAAGCCATTAGTGGAATACAGCTGCACACAATCGATAATGTGCTTAAAAATTGGACCGATCGTGTAGGCTACTGCATGGCCAGCCGAGGTAGCCATTTGAATAAAATTATTTTCCATTATTAACCGGAAGGATTGTACTTTCAAATAAAAAAAGAAATTTGAGAAAATATTCAGTAGTTTTTTTTAAAGCATTTTCAAAAAAAAAGTTATTTGGCGGACCCTTTACCAGCTAAATTATGTGCCTGCGAATCATTTTCCAGAATCATAGAGTTTTTTGTACTGTTCACAGGGATTGTGGAAAGCAATTTATGATTTAATGCCTTACGATCAGTGCCAATTTTATTTCAAATTGCTTCAGATATTATTTCTACATGAACTCTGATTGATGTTCTGTTTGGACATGCCTGCTTTACAGCTTAGCCTGGTGTTCAACTGATATTTTTTTTATTACGATTCCTTTTGCCTTCCTTAAGGTAATGTTAAAACACTGTCGTATCATTCCAACTCAACGTTGGCGATAATGTTACTTCAATGTCTAGCGAACGTTTTAAATTTCTTTCTGTTTTTTCTTCCGTATCATCGGAAGATCTTTCGCTTCCTGCTTTAAGTAGCTGTATGGCTATGAAATTATGTTCGGATGTAACATTATGATTTGATTATTATTTTATTATTTGTTGACCCTTGCCAAGATGTGAATTTCATTACATTTATTTTTATTATGTTTTCATTTTGTTTTTCGTTTTTTTTTTTCAATTTTCTCATTTAAGTTGCAATGGAAAATAAAAAAAAATCTCAACTTATTCAAGCAGAACTTAATAACTGTGTTAAAATGCAGAGACGAACCTAAGATATGGCTTTTTTGCAAGCTATCTTTGCTTTTTTATTACTTTTCATTGGAATTTTTCTTTCTTTTTTGTGAAAGTAAAACACAGTCTCTGGAATTTACAGAATTTTTTTATAATTCAATCACTAAGAACTTATCAATTATATTTGAGTAGTTTTCTTCGTGTAGTCCATCATGAAATTGATTTCTTTTTTTATTAGTTTTTTTATATTGTTTCAGTTGTAATTTCAAGTCTTTTTTTTCTCTGTCTCTCTTTAATAAGCTGCAATTGTGTTAAAGGGTTAATTGTGTAATTAACGTAATAAATATAATTGCCAGATAATTGAAAAATTCCTAGGATGAATATTTTTAAATGCTCTTTGAATATTAGTCGCAAGGATAAATTACCTACTCTTCTCCTCTTCTATCAGACATAAGGATATTAAATACTCAGAATATTTTATTATGAATCGTTTTATTTCCAATAAGTGCTAGCTGTTAATGGAACGTGAAAAACCATGGTATTGTTAAATATTTTTTTTGTAATGTCATGCCATTAAATATAAGACTAGTTTAGACTGAATTTTTTTTATTTAAGGTCATCAATCACTAACAACGCATTATGTTATATTTGAATTCAGTCAATAGGGTTTAGTAGTGGTGGACGATATACATCGTTGGTTTAAGAACACTCAAGGTATGGTGGTAACTCGACAACACGTCGAAAAAATTTCGAAATACTTTTTACAAATACAATACGCTACATATAATCGACATATAAATACATATAAGAACACATTTTGTAAATACTGTTACGTTTTTACCTTTTAAAAACGTTTAAAATATGAGCTTGTAGATTACAAATAAAATAAAAATAAATCTGTATATAATTTCAATTACAATTCTTTATTATACGCACAATTCTGTATGCCACTGTTCACAACTTGATGTAAACAACAACAATTGCTTCTCTTTGTTATTCTTCTGTTTATACTCTTTGCATAAACAATAACAATTACTAGAAAATTAATCGACAGACAGATCTTCAAACCACAATAACTCTCTTCAAAAGCACCGCGTCTTCACACAAGACTGACTGAACTTCACTAACACAGGCGCCTGCTTTGCGTTGCCTTTTATATGGCAGAGTAAACAGTCTGATGAATTTTCTTGAAGGCGAACGTTCATGGCTTCACCTTCTCGTAACCTCTATAAAAGTAAGCATCGTTGTTTACATTTATTATTGTAGTTTTGTTGGTGTATTTTTTTGTTTACTTGTTTTCCATTTTTTATGCTGGTGTTTATTGTTATATTAAGTACGATAATTTGTAAGCAGTTTTGTTTACTGTATTGTTTTGTTCTTGTAGCTTTTGTTTATAATTTTATTGTTAAGCGATGTAAAAGCAAAACACGAGTATCTAGATTTTTCGTTTTCGTAACAATACGTTGACTAAGTTATAAGCATGAGTTACAAATGCGGGCTTGCGTTGGTATAAACGCAATGAGTGCCTGTCAGAATCAAAAAAATCAATGATTTTAGCAAATGATTCTCAATGACATAATTTGGCTGCTATATACTCTGTTTCGTGGACGGCCATTCTGTGGTATACTGATAGGTCAGTTGGTCCTCACATGAAATATACAAAGTATAAAGAGAAAATATCGAGTTTTTTGCAAGCGAAGGCTTACACCATCAGAAGATATGCTTGGATAGGAAGTATACTAAAACTATATGATGGTAAAGTCAAGCTCAGCTCCGCCCACGCAGATAAAGCTGCGGAAAGGGTAGCGTCTACGCAGCTGATAAGGTCATAACATTCGCGTAGAGTTAGGAGAGTAGTTTTAAAGGATAAGCTCGATGAAAACATAGATGAAGGCAGGCGGACTCTCTTCTCATCTCGAACAGATGTGAGACAATCTCAACTTTTGTTAAGTGATTTAGGGTATGCATTAGACCATCAGAAAGTAGCCTAAGGATTGTAACCAGTATTTTAGGGGCACGGTGTAATCAAAGAATGGAAGAAAGAATCACCGAACACATATGTGGAACCGTGGCGGTTTAAATGTATCTCACAATGAGACACCTGGGTGCTGGCGGGGAGTTATTCTTACTGATGCGGTAGACATGTAGATTGAGGTCAGTACAATAAACCGTCTGGTCACAATACTCCACAGAACGCATTAAATTTTTTTAATTCCACGACGAGATGACCATGCGCTCAATTCGCTCGTACATACATAATAATCAATGCGACATGGAGTATGAGCTACTGCATCCTATTAAAACCGTACGTTTTTGGTATGCAGATCATTCAATTCAAGATAAAAGAAGTTGTATGGATCGCTGAGACCGTCAGTTCAAAATCGGGCAATTTGTTCCAGACCCCATTCAACGAACATACGTGGTAATCTATGGTCATTTAGCTTCAGTTCCTAAATCAGTTGAATTTTATACGGGCGCAAGCCTAAGTCACGATGCAAAATTGAACAAGTAGTTGTCTTCGAAAGATCGTTGCTTTGTGAGAGACGCGAAATCTACTGTCTCGGATTCTCCTGCATCTCCTCACCGACGGCGGTAATATTTTCGTCTTATCTTACGTTTTATCAACGGATATGCATTGATATATCGTTTACTGATCCAGTTGACTCCACCACATTGCAAATAGACCTTTCGATAGGACTATGGGAAAAGCCCGAACAAATAATTAGAGAACCATTATCAATTGTCAAAGAACAAAAATCCCCGTCGGAAGAGCCGATGTTTAAATGTATGTATCAAAGGACATTCCCCATAACTGGATAGCAGAACACCATATAGTTTTAGAAGTGAATTAAACAGTCAGAGTTTATTGTTTATGTTCAAGTAAAATTTTTCTACCAATGAGTCAAACACTTTACGAATAGTTTCAACTTGATTTCTGCTAGTCCTGGTTAGGCCGCGATCAATGTTAATGCCATGATATAGTAGGTGCAACATGAATACCAATCCTGACGGACTTGAATGTTCTACCTTGTGACGTGAGAGTATAGAGTATCATGAACACAATTCACTTTAATTTCTGTAGTTGGAAAATGTATTTCTATTAAATCCGAGATGCATTTGTGGTGGTCATTATTTGTGCTTAGATAAGCAGTGTCATCAGCAGTGGAGGAAGTGCGACTATGAATGCTGAACCCAGCTCAACAAGCTTCTAAAACTCAAATCTAAGTGAGAATGCATTTATTAGTAACATGAGGTGGTAAGTATGATTGTCAACAAAATTTATTTCTTTTTCAGAATCGTCAAGAGATATGTCTCAACTGTTTGTAAAATATTTTGCCGTTTGATTTAAAGGGAATTCAAAACAGACTTACAATAAAAATTAAATTAGAAATGTTTATAAATCCTTAGAATAGCCGTTCAAATAAAATTCAATTAAATTAAGCCTGTAACAATTCTCATTCGCCTTTCGTTCATATTTTATAAGATTAAAAGTGAAAAATCAAAAGCAATATCTTCTTTTATTTGTTTTTCTTCTCTTTGATTCATTTTGCCTAAAGAAAATAACTCCAATCTCTATTCTAATGCGTTCTCTTCTAAATAAAGAAACACAAAGATTTACAAAAAGAATGATAAATGAACTCAGAGTACAAAAAAATAATAAAATTGTTTTATTAACGAGAATATTTAATAATTTGTTTTAATGGAGACTTTCAAATCATATTCCCTTGTTATAGTGGGTGATTATTTTATAATTTTTGATTTGTTCGTTTAAAATTCTTTCAGTATAATAGAAGCCACCCATGAATAGACGAACATATGCTCAACGCATGCAACATTAGAATATTTATTGTAGCGATACATTCCTAGCTTAAAAATATAAGCCAACCAAACTTCCAGGTATGAAATACAGCCCTACAGTATATGAACACAGTGGTGCTACAACGCATTTGGAAATGTTACACGATATATTTGAAAATGCCATTATCAATCTTTCACATAGTCGCCGTAGTCGAGCAGAAAAAGAAATAAAAAATTTATTTATTTGGCGACTTCCTCTCAGTAGATTTCTAGCAAAAATTCTGAGAGTAAATAAAAATTGCTAAGAAATGTTTCGAGTTGATTTTTAAACTATAAGTGGAGCACACCGTATAAGATTGAAATGATTTGAGGAAACTATATGCCTCCCAGGTCGCTGTAGTCTAGTATGTTGGCTTATTATACGTAAGGCCATGATTCAAACCACAGGTCGAATATCTCGAACAAAACGAAATACGAGAAAATACGTCTTCGTCGACTTCCTCTCAGCAGATTTCTGGCAAAAACTCTGCGAATTTTTCCAAAAATCTGTTGTTCGGAATTGACTTTAAACTGTAAATCAAGCCACTCATGTATAAAATTAACGCACACAACATATGTAAGTGATGTGAGAAGCTAGGTTGTGATCCTGACTGAAGGATTGCAATGACCAATTATTTATGTATGTATGTATATGGTGTCAAGGGAAGTAATGGAGGAAACATTATGATTGAGGACAGTATGGTCACAGTACTCTGGCACTACTGCTCGACAATATCAACATCAGTAAACACTAGTACAGTTTTCCTACCTCTCACAATCTACTTTTCTCGTTCCAAGGATATATATTGTATGAGTACATTCCATCCCCTTGCTGAATACATAAAAAATTTCAATAAAAAGTTCTGACATTTGAAACCTCTTGTTCAATTTGAAACCTCTTAACTTTGAATTTTAATTTCAGAATAAAAATATGGGCAAACATTATAGCTTAACAATGGCTTATATAATCAGTAACAGAGCAATACGGCCTAATGCATGAATTAAAATAAATAGTGTGTGTAGGTCCTGCGCTGACCAACATATTCGATTAGTTTGGGGGAATTCGATTAGTACAGGGATTGCGCTTGACTGTGGCATCCCAACAGGCCCCTAAGTGTGATCAAGTGAGCTTACTGCCTTCCTAAAATTTATAGGGAACCCTGCTTCCTAATATTTAACCTTTTTATTCATGATATAGAAGACTATCGTGTTATTTAGGAACGAAAAATTGCTGTAAAATGCGTCAAAGTACTTAATTTTCATATTCGTGTGGTCTAACTTGTATTTTTTGTTTTTTTTGTTCAATGTCCCCAACTGCTCGTATATACACATATGTCAACATGTTTGCGATTGTCGGTATGTGTGTGTGTGTGTGTGTTTTATTTTTAATTTTTTTTAATGCATATGGAAATCCGCATGCTGATTGCATTTTCAGCTTAAAAAAAATAGAAAGAAAAAAATGACGAAAACTGAAAATAAGACTTTAACCATAAGTCTCTTCATTCCATGAAAAATGTGCTGCTGTTGCCAGTACTGTAGTGGTGGTATGCAACATGAGACTATAAATTCACTTACACATGTTTAGTATAAGCAGTAGATTGCTTGTGTGTGTGTGTACGTATATGTGTATTTTTTTTTTGTTTGCCCCTTTCTTGTTGGGTTAGTGGTTTCTTCTTGTCTCCCCCATTTTATTTTGAAGTTGGATTTCTTCTTAGAACTCCTACTTTTCTTTATCATCGGCAAGAGCCTGCTTCTCTAATGTCACTTAAACGTAAGTAGTTCGAGTATGTGTTTCTATGCCAGTTTCTCTTATTTCATTATACAGTTTGCATGTGTTGGCTTAAGATTTCTTTTTTTTTTTTTTTTTGTTGGCTTGCAAGCACTAACATACACTAACATATATATGTAGATACGAGGGTCTGTGTGTTTATTTTTAGTAGTAGTATTTAAAAGTGTTTGCATTGCTACAAGTATATGAAGATTCTTAAGTATATAGACACAAACATACAAACATACATACATATATGCATACATACATACATATATTCATAAGTATCATATATTACTAACATATTTTGCCAGATATTTACATATACATATGTATGTATGTGTGCATTATTCTGTCTATGTGTTCAAGTTTTTGGTTACTCTCTTGACAGTAGATTCTTTAAAGGATTTACAAGTGCTTAGTTTTATACTCAACAGAAGAAAAAAAAACAAAAACAAAAACAAAAACAAAATGAAGGAAAGTAAAGGAATAAACGCATACGCTTTAATCATTTTTGTTTGTCATTCAAAAACAGGGAAAAAAGAAAGGGAGAAAGTACGCAAATTGAAAAGAAAGTGTAAAATCCCATAAAAAACGAATCTAAACTGTATGCATTATTTTCACTTGCAACAAAAAAAAACCAAAGTATGAGGAAAAAATGTGTGGCAAAATCCGGATTAAGTTTTGAAAAAGACATTCACTTCACTTTTCTCTTTTTGTTTTCTTTTGTGGTGAAATAAGAAGAATAATTAATTTAAATTGTGCACATCTACTACTGTGCACTGTCAAAGCTTTCGAATTTAAATTCTTAATTTAACAGGAGAGAAACGAAATGGATAGATGGATGGATATGATGGATGTTATACCTGAAATTAGAAATTTTATATAAAAAATGTTTGCTCTTCTATGTCTGCCCTCAGCAGTAATTCCACTTGTAAAGATAGAAATGAACTGCTTTGAATGTTTTATTTCAAGACGATTGAAGACAATTTTCTAGTGGCAATACAAAAATTTGAATTTTTTTTTGCAGCCTCTGTTTCGAATTGGTTCGGCTGCAAATAAAACATGAGAAGAAAACCATTGCAGAAGGAAATGAAAAACCATTCAAGTCATTACACCTTGAAAATCACAAAATTAAATTGATATGGAAAATGACATGAGGCCTTTAGTCTACCGCAAAACAAGTATTCGAAGAATCTTCAGATGTGATGCAACAAGCAACTGAACATCAGTAATATCCCATGTCAGAGATCTCAGACACAATATGAAAAATTTCTCAAAAATTTTTCGTTCTGCGTCAACATTAAACTGTAGGTCTCGCCATTCATGGATAGAAATGTCATAAGTGGTATGAGAAGCTAGGTTGTAATCCTGACTAAAGGGTTGTAATGGCCTATCAAGCAAATATGACAAAATGCTTCTTTCAAACGAAGGCAGGTGTAATAGCGCACTTTTTTCATATGTAATGTTTTCCTTGTGCTTTCTATGATTCAAAAGGAAAAACTGAAATCGAATCTTAATATTGGTAAACTTTATTAACTACACAGTAATTTAAAAAAAGGTTTGAACAACAATAATCTTCACATCGCTGGAGAGAATGTGAAATAATGTTCGAACGTATACCACTTCTAGAGCAAAGAAAGTTTGAATTAAAGTATTGCGTAGACAGTGAAGTGAATAATAAAACAAAGTATGAGTGATAGTGGCAGTTTATTGATAAACTTGTTCTGCAACATATGCCGCTAGATATTCACAAAATAAAGGAAAAAGCCTTCACTAAAACTTCAGCTGCCTTAGGAAATTAACAGAAACATTTGAGATTTAACGGAGGTAATTATTAAGATCTTCGTGTTGGCGAAAACAACAAAGCTTTCAGAGATATTTATACATTCTGTGTTGAGAATAATTCTGCAGCTATCAAGATGCAGTGTCTCTATTTCTCAGATGAGCGTGATGATGGTACCCCACATTTTATGTGAGCCAAGGGCTTAGAGCGTAATAGAAGTTTTATGAGGTATTTCTTATGATATTTTTTCATATTCGAGATTCGAATTTGATAAAAATATAATATACAACAAATAAATAGAAAAAACATACATGCATACATACATAATTGGTCATTACAACCATTCAGTCATGTTTACAACCTAGCTTCCGACATTACTTATGTTGTGTGTGTTAATTTTATCTATAAATGGCGTGACCTACAGTTCAAAGTCGATTCCGAATGACAAACTTTTGAGAAACTTTTCAAGGCAATTTTTTATTTACTCTCAGAGTTCTTGCCAGAAATCTGCTGAGCGGCATTTGATGAAGAAATATGTTTTCATATTTCGCTTAGTTGAAGATGTCTGACCCGGGGCTTGAACCGAAGCCTCTTGTCTAATAAGTCACTTCCTTCTAGACTACAGAGACTTCATCCAATAACACGTGCAAATTATAAAATTGTTTTATCAGAATGAGTGTTTTCTTCGATCTATGTACAGTGCAAAAATCATTTTCAGCCATGACGCTTATTTCTGTGTGAATATGTACGTGAATAAACAAAAATTTTGAATTTGGGGCAATACATAGCAACCCACATGAAATCCGAATGCATGAGCATCCAATGCCGAAACAAAAAACAGTTTAATGTTTGAGCTGGTATCATTATAGGTTCATATTTCTTTGAGAACGACTTTGACAAAACCATCACTGTCAACGGCGAGAGCTTTGGATCGATGATTACCAACTTTTTTCAGTATGAATTGGATGATCTGGATACCAACTACATCTGATTTGAATAATACGGTTCTACATACCACACATACTCATGCCATAAACTAAAGAATGAATGAAGACTAATGAAATGACAAACTCTGTTTTATTCACATACATACATACATAATTGGTCACTACAACCCTTCAGTCAGGATTACGACCTAGTTTCTCACACCACTTATGTTGTGTGTGTTAAATTTTATACATGAGTGGCGGGACCTACAGTTTAAAGTCGACTCCGAACGACAGATTTTTTGAGAAACTTTTCATGGCTATTTTATTTACTTTCAGAGTTTTTGCCAGAAATCTGTCGAGAGGAAGTCGCCGAAGAAATACTTTTTGTATTTTTATTTTGATGTCTGGCCTGGGGTTCGAACCCTGGCTTTTCGTCTAATAAGCCAACACACTACCTACTAGACCACGGCGACTCTGTTTTATTATTAGCCTCAAAGTATCAGAGTAGTCGCCGTAGTGTAGGAGGTAGTGTGTTCGCATATTAGACGTGAGGCCTAGGATCAAGCACCAGGCCAGATATCAAAACGAGAATATGAAAAAATATTTCTTCGACGACTTCCTCTCGGCAGATTTCTGGAAAAAACTCTGAAAGTAAATAAAATAGCCATGAAAATTTTCTCAAGACTTTATAGTTCGGAGTAGACTTTAACCCATATGTGCTTATCGCTCCATTTTTAAAAGAGTAAGATATTGATCAGCTATGTGGTATACCATATAGATTCCAATAAATACAAAAAATCCATGTTTTTACGAGAAAAAAGTTGGGCACGTGTGGGTTAAACTGTAATATGTATAAAATTAACACACACAACATAAGTGGCGTGAGAAGTTATGAGTTGGGATCCTGCTTTGATTGAGTGTTCAAACATATGATTAAGTTGGAAGAGAAGCTAAAGAGCGATAAATCTCGCTCATATTGGAACATTATCCCCAGGGATTGTTAAAGGAATTAATGAATGAATAAATTAAGCCTTGTGCGCTGCCATAGTACGTTTCATTCTTGTGGTGACCTCTTAAATTGTTACTTTTAAAATATCCGTAGATTTTTATTTAGTTAAGCTGTGAAAGGTCTTCTTAAATTTGTTCACTACGATGGCTTTTAAATTAAGTGTTTACATGTGCGTAAAACTGTGCCACTAATTCCGAATAAATATGTAATTATACTCCTACATACACATATTTATAGGTACATAGAAATATACATCTTTTATTTAAACATGTGGTACAGTATATATGTAGACGTCCATATATATATGTATGTAAAGCCTTCTTGGCTATATGACTTGTTATTTACACATACATTCTCTGGAGTTAAGGAAGGAAAAAATAATCATAAAAATTATTCTACCATGTGAACTTAACAAACTAAATCTAGTATGGTATGTGTGTGTTTAAAGAGTAAATGACATACTTACATGTGTATGTATGTATGTATGTATGTATATGGTCTAAAGAAATACATAAAAATCCATTCATATTTGCTACAACAACTATAAATGACATCTATTCACACATACTTATGGATATATACACACACACACTCTCACTGGTTACATATTATATGTAAGAATATTTACACAGTGTACACACATACATATGTGAACATTATATGTTTAAATATCCGTTTGTATGTTTAAACATAAAACCATTTGCTACTGTAAATGCGGGTCTCAAATGATCATCTCATATATTATATGGTTGGTTGGTAACCAAGTTTTTACTTTCTGACTCTTTTGCTTACTTTTGCTTTTTTTCTTCTTCTTGTTGTTTTTGTTTCTTTTCCAGTAATTTCTTTAAAAAGGAATTTCTTAATTTAATTTCACTTAGATTTTATAAATTTAGAAAATAGAAAATGAAAAAATTGTTGCCCAACCATATTTATATTGCCACGGCCAAATACACTCATACTCATACCGAATGCCATATTTGTACAGGCATTTTAAATGAATTAAATTTTGTAACACAGTAAATATGTATAAAAAGATATTTTAGAGGCACATCGCTTGAAATTAATTAAAATGAAATTTTATTTAATATTGCTGTTGGTGTTGTTGTTGTACTTTGATGGGTTCAAAGCAAAATAAAGCCATTCAAGCATGATTAAAACATTAATTATAATCATAAGCAAAATAATTAATATTTTTGGATAGCATTTCAATTTAAATGACCGCAAATATGGCAGTAAATATTACCCGAATGTTAAAAAAAAAGTTGCTAATATTGCTGTTGATCGCTATATTCTTAAAAGAAATTTTAACACAAAAAAACTCGTAATATTATTGAGACATGCATTCGTTCGTTCATTTTAAATCAAATGTTTTATATGTGCAATGAACAGAAACTTCATTTTAAAATTTTAGCCATTTTAGACATCTTTAAGAAATTACTCGTTAAACTGACTTACAATCCTTCAGCCAGGATTGCAACCTAGCTTCTCACACCGCTTATATTGTGTATGTGTTAATTTTACACATGAGTAGCGGAATTTGCAGTTTAAAGTCGACTCCCAATGACAGATTTTAGAGTAACTTTTTCATGAAAATTTTATTTACTCCCAGAGTTTTTGCTAGAAATCTGTTGAGCAGATATTACCGACAAAATTTTTTTTAAATATTATGTTTTATTGGAGATGTATGCCCTGGGGTTTGAACCGTGGCCGCACGTCTAATAAGCCATTACACTAACTTGATGACACATGATTTCTTTAAAGTTAGGTGGTAAAAATTCGTTTTATATTTGGTTTCAGAGACCATCAGCATGATTATTACATATCCAACGACATTCACATTTATAGCACTATAAGACATACAAGAGTTCTTGTATCCGCTTTCGTAACGAACTTCCATTTAAATTTCTCAAAAACTCTCCAATCACATAATACCTGTTCAGATGTTTATAGTGGCTTCTGGCAAAATCTATATTCGTGTTCGCTAACCTGTGCAGATTTGCGTTTAAACTACAATTTGAATTACACTTTTGGCCTGCTATACTACAGAATTGAAGTCACCGTAGTCTAATAGGCAGTGTGTTGGCTTGTTAGACGTAAGACCACAGTTCAAACCCCAGGCCAGACATCAAAACGAAAATATGAAAAAAAATATTTCTTCTGTGACTTCCTCTCAGCAGATTTCTGGTACAAAAAAGAAAAAACTCTGAGAGTAAATAACTTTGCCATGAGGAGCTTCTCAAAAAAATCGGTCGTTCGGAATCGACTTTAAACTGTAGCGCCACCCCGCTTATGTGTTAACTTAACACACACAATATACAGTGGTGGCCACGAATTTAAGACTCGACATATGACTGACTTAGCTGTGATAATATTTACAATCCTGTAATATCAAATTTGATATTCTTTATTCTTCTATGTACCCTGTAATATTAAGAAAAAGTACCATTATTTTATTTCGTTTCTTTTTAAATTTTGTTGCTTTTTGACCATATTATTGTAAAAACGTTTATTTGAAATTGGCCACGAATTTAAGACATTTCAGAAATATCTGGTTTTTAAGTGATTTTTAGTGTTTTTTGAAGCTAAACGTTGAGCAGCGAATGTTTTATTTTATTTTATGTTGGAATACATAGAAATATTTAATTATAAATGGCCAGAGGTACTTGGAATACCGATGCCGAGCGAAAACTGATCCAACAACTAAAATTTGATTGAAAAATAATAATGGAGATATCCAAGCAGCTTGGAATGTTCTAAATGCAAGATTTACAACGCGCTGGAGCACATCAAGCAACATGGTAACACCAAAAATGTAAAACAGCAACCTAGAGCACGAAAAACTACACACTAAAGTAGCTGCCAATAATCCTTTCACGAGCTCAAGTAAAATAAAAAATAAAATGGGATTGGATTTTGGTATTGATATTTCGTCTAGGGCAATAAAAAGATGTCTAAATGAGAAAAACTTGCGTGGGTGTATTGCACAACGTAAACCACTTGTGTCAAAAAAATATCAAATCCCGACTAGCATTTTGTCTTGATCTATATAATATGTAAATAAAAATTCTTAACTAAATATAGGTAGCAAAATATTATTAATTTCTCTTCTTAATATTACTAAGATCTTAAGAAAAATATCATTGACCTAAAATTTTTTTGATAAGATGTAAAAATTATCACAAATGTATAAGTAAAATGTCGTGTCTTAAATTCGTGGCCACCACTGTAAGTGGTGTGAGAAGCTATGTCTCAACAAAGCTGCCGCCTAAATATGTGCAACACCGTTTAATGTTATTTTCAATTGATTGGAAAATTGGCAAATGATTGGAACCCTGCTACCGTGAAAAGCGCTTTGGCACACAGAATTTGATTAAACTTGTAGTATACATATATAAATGGTCATTACAACCCTTTTGTCAGGGTTACGACCTAGTTTCTCACACCAACCATGTTGTGTGTGTTAATTTTATACATGAGCTGAGCAAGCTACAGTTTAAAATCGATTTCGAACGACAGATTTTTGAGAAACTATTGCTAGCAATTTTTTTTACTCTTACAGTTTGTGCCAGAAACGTACTGAGAGGAAGCAAGTAGCCGAAGAAATATTTTTTAAAATTTCGTCTTGTAGGAGACCGTGGCCTCACGTCTAACCCCACGCTAACTACTAGACTATGACGACTCTGTAAATCACTGTCTTTTTACGTCTGGTGATCTTTTGGGAAACGAATTTCCAATCAAGCTATTGTCGTAAAAAGGACAAAGGGTGAAACAGGGGCAACATCACAATCATAATGTCGCCCAAATTTCTAGGATCCAAGGATTAAAAAAAGTTCATCAAAAAGAAACAAATTTTTTTCTTCTGGAGAATTGAAATTCTCTGATAAAATATGTGAAGAGAAACACAGCCTAAAGCCTAAATCAAGTGTGACATTTTTTTTTATACGTTAAAAATATTTTTGAACTTTAAAATTGATGCCGTACTTAAAACCGAATTGTCTTAATAGTTATTGCTGCTTATAATTTAAACCTCTGTTAACATTGTGGGGCAACAAGATAATCCTCTTGCCATTAGAGAAGAATTTTCATTTTTTTGTTGTTGTTTTAAAATTGTTCAACAAACAAAAGCTTCTTTAAACCTTTTTTAGGTCTTCATTGTAAATAAACATACTTTTCGAAGAGAATATAAAAGTTACATACCAAGTATTTTTGTTATTATTTTTTTCCTTTTTTCACCAATACAAATATACAAATGTAATCGCACACATATCCATACATAGGTGTAAGTGTCAGTAGTAGTCGTATTTAAAAGCATGTTTGTGTTTGTTTCTCTGTTTGTGTGTTAGTGTGTCCTTTATTTTGCCCTTTTTTTTGCAATTTAAATTTTATGCATTTTTCATGAATAGCAAATGTAATGTTTCTATTTGCTCTAAAGGTAGTTTTTATTTTTATTTTATGTTTGTTGTTTTTGTTCTCTTTTAATAGCATTTCAATTCAGTTTAGTTCAACTTAAACAAAAAAAAAAATTATTTCGATTGTATTTTTTGTGTGACATTTTACGAGCATGACTGTGGTTGGATTTGTATTTGTATTTGTATTGGTGTTTGTTTTATTATTGTTTTTCTCTTTATGGTTGCATCTATTATTTAAGCAGGTGTGTGTGGGTGTGTGTGTACCTACCTATAATCGCATGGTTAAAACAGGTGTCTCTTAACTGCTACAGAGTCCTGTTTGCAATAAAGAAATACTCTGATGTGTTTATACGGAATTTACATTTCGCAGAGAAAGACTTGTTCAGATATTTAGGCTAACATACATAGATATGTATACATATGTATGTATGTAAGTACAAATAGAAGTTTATCAATATCTAAGTGTTAAATATCTTTAATATAAAAAACACTTTCACCCAAATTTTTTTTATTGGGTCATAGAAAAAGTATATGTGATTTTTGAAAAGAATATTTTCTGCAATATTTTTAGTGCCTGTAGCTTTCTGCTTCTAAGCTCGCGTTAAGAGTTATACTGCTTTTAAAATAAGTGAACTGATGATACCAGTTGATCATATAAAAACTACGGACTTACTGACGGATAATAAATATTAATCACATGAACCTCTTTCTTTGTTATTTCTTTTTAGTATTTCAGAGAACTTGGAATTGTCGCAAACCATTTACCCATCTCTTAAACTATTACGTTGCTTTTTTGCAGTTTCTTAAGTTTCATTAATCCATATAATCCAGTGATTGATCTACTTTAGCAGTTCCTTTGTGATAGTTTTAACATCAGCTCTTGCCTTGAAACACCAATCTTAAGAAGGAACTTTTATATCCAATACTACTCTTACTTAAAAGGTAGCTGAGGCGACTGATATTCTTGTGGTGTATTTATAAGTCCTTTGACAGGGTCAGTCAGTTTCCTGGATGGAATGTAGTAAAGGGAATTACATACATACAGTGGCTCCATCGCATAATCGGACAAGCACTAGTCTGATATGTATGTGCTTAAAACTTAAAAAGAAAATATTAAATATGTGTTTTTTTTGCTTTTATTTACACTTTCAGATTAATAAAAAAATAACAACATTTTTCATGATAACGGTAATTTTATAAAGAAAAAGAAAATTAACTAAATTTTTTGCGCTCAACGCATAATCGGACAAAGAAGAGCACCATTGCTAAAAATGGCAAAGCTTTGGTTGATCCATAATTGCTCCAAACTTATAGAAACCCCTGCAGAGAGCCCGGATCTCAACGTAATTGAACATCTTTGGGAAGAATTAGCTAGAAGAGTATACCAACAACAATTTAACACTTTGAATCAGCTTAAGGCGGCTTTACTGGAAACGTGGAACTCCACAGAACCTGAGGAATGCTACAATTTGGTAAAATTAATTCCAAAACGTTTACAGACCGTTCTTGAGAACAAAGGATATGCCACAAAGTATTAAATGTTCTCTTTTGTCATTTTTAGCAATGGTGCCCTTCTTTATCCGATTATGCGTTGAGCGCAAAAAATTGAGTTAATTTTATTTTTCTTTATAAAATTACCGTTATCATGAAAAATGTTGTTATTTTTTTTATTAATCTGAAAGTCTATAATGTAGAGTGTAAATAAAAGCAAAAAAAAACATATATTTAATATTTTCTTTTTAAGTTTTAAGCACATACATATCAGACTAGTGCTTGTCCGATTATGCGATGGAGCCACTGTACATATTTGGTCATTACAACCCTTTAGTCAGTAATACGACCCAGTTTCTCAAACAGCTTATGTTGTGTGCGTTAATTTTTATACTTGAGCAGAGGGATCTACAGTTTCAAGTCGACTCCGAACGACAGATTTTTGAGAAACTTTTCATGACAATTTTATTTATTCTCAGAGTTTTTGCCAGAAATCTGCTAAGGGGAAGTCGCCGAAGAAATATTTCGTCATATTTCATTTAGTTGGTGATTTCTGCCCTGGGGTTTGAACCATGGCCTCACGTCTAATAAAGGGGATTAGAACCTCTAAATTTTCCCAGATACGAATCTTGATTTTTGTCATTATCTTACTACACCATGTTCAAACTCTAAGATAAGTTTCGTGACTATTTCCAGCTCTTTAAAAAATCAACGAAAGTTTAAACAAGCTGGGTTTTTCGCTAGTGAAATGGTGGTTATTCGGACCTATTTTCAAGCGAATTATTACAGTCGGTTACAAATGGGTTAAATTTAATTGGCAGAAGTTAACAACCTGGGATAGTCGATGACGAATCAAATCAAAAAAGGTATACAGATGCTGTAGCATACTGATGATACTGAAGCACACACGGCTGCTGCACACTAAGGCATATTTGCATGAAATAAAGGTTACTAATGTGATGAAGTCGCTGTGGTCTAGAAAGCAGTATTTTGGCTTATTAGGCGTGAGACCAAGGTTCACACCCAGGTCAGACACAAACGAAGTATGAAAAAATATTTTTTTGCGTCTTTCTCTCAACAATCTTCTGGCAAAAACTCTGAGAGCAAATAAAATTGTCATGAAAAGTTTCTCCAAAATCTGTTGTTTAACGTCGATTGCATTTGTCAAGCCAATGTTAAATCTCACATACTTTTAATGAGCCATTAAACCTGACCAGATTTTTTTAAAGCAATCTTTGAAATTTGCACTGTCTGATGTACATTTCAAGTCTCAGGTATTAATAGCAAAAACATGGTCAATTAAAAATTTGCTGAAAATCACTTGGACATACTTTTTCGGTTTTCTATTATATATACACTGAAGCTCCTATAAAAATGCCAATAATAGAATGCATTTGATTTAAAAATCAACATCATAATACATTCAATACTTTTTATATGACCCAATATATAGAAAATATAAAATCCATGTGTTTACAGATAACTAAGATGATGACGATGATGATGATGTTGATGCTGCTGCTTATAGAATTCTTATTATTGTTAAGCTTTTATTTAAACCAGATTTTTTAACCCCCTACCCCATTTGATAAGATCTCAAAGAGAATCAGTTTACGTGTTTACAGGGTGCATGCCAGGAAGATTTTTTAGCTTAATTTTGTCGTTTATACCCCATAAGTTTTATTTAGTTTTTTTGAGTCTGTTTTATTTTTGTTTCCCTTTTTCTAATTTTTTTGCTATACAAACAATATGCTGTTAATATGCCATTATTCGATATGACTTTATAAACATGGAAAATATTACGCAGCTTAACTTACAATGGCAATTTCTATTGGATTCTCAATCAAGAAACTCTTTAAGTTTTTAGAAAGATTTTAAGGCTAGTAAAGCATATAAAAGTAATTGCTTAATTATTAAAATATATGAAGCTTTACAAACTTAAAACCTGCACAATGAAATGCAAGAAATCAAATAAAAACTTTATATTGAAAAATTTTTAAATTTATTCGCAAATTATTCACTTCAGAAAGGAAACTGTTTATGTTTTCTGTTATTATATCATTATTTATATTTAAATAAATTATTAATTGAAATTATAGAACTTCTTTTAACTGATGACGTCAAAGCGTATTTAAATATTTCGCTTTTGACTGTCAGGGACTACTTTAATCCCTTCCTATTCTTTAATTAAAATAATACAAATTGTAAGGGAGATGGGTGTGTGCTAAATTCATACATGAGTGTCAGGACCTACAGCTTAAAGTCGACTTCGAACGGCAGATTTTCTTTTGAGAAACTTTTAATGAAAATTTTTAATTTACTCTCCGAGTTTTTACCAGGAATCTTCTGAGAGGAAGTCGCCGAAAAAATTTTTGTTTCATATTTAGTTTTATTGTGGATGTGTGACCTGAGATTTGAACCGTGGCCTCACGTCTAATAAATCAACACACTACCTACTAAACTACGGCAACTATCAACATCTCCGACTTGTTTCACAGACCTTTTTGTTCAATTGTCCGCTACGGCTTCTCTAGCTGGAGCGCATTCAAAATACCTAATTTTCCGTGAATCTGGAGCATAAAACAGACTGAATTTGACCGATGACATGGGACCACTGTAGATTGTGGCTTATTCGCATATATCTGCGACTAACTGAAATAATAATAAGAAAAAGTATACGGGGCCAACTAGAAAGATATCGGTGAATCCTTCATGTGAGATGACCATGCCGTAAAATCGCTCGTTCAGAATATTCCATTTTTGGCGAGGAATGCGCCTCGTAGTGCTATAATGGTAAACACAAGTCAATGGTGTGCATACAGACATATACAATTGGTCATTACAACGCTTTAGTTAGTATTACGACCTATCATATTGTGTGCTCTAATTTTATACATGACAGGATCTGTAGCTTAATACGGACTTCAAACGACAGATTTTTGAAGAAACATTTCAGGGCAGTTTTTGCTTACTCTCAGTGATTTTGCCAGAAATCTCCGATGATGTTCATATTTCGTTTTGTTTTTAGATGTCTAATCGCCTCACATCTAATAAGTCAATGCACTATCTGCTAGACTACCGCTATTTCTATGTATGGAATATAACATTGTTTAATTGTCCGCTACGGCTACGGGGTCAAATCGAACGATTTCGCTGAACTGGTTTCATATCGCTCGATTACAATATTTCATTTGGTGTGTTCTGTGGCGCGTAGTATTGTCCTGTTGAACACATGTCATTAGTGTACAAATCATCCAATTCAGGTCAAGAGAAATTAGTAATAATTAACATATAATTGTCACCCTTGATGGTAATGGCCTGACCAATGTCGATCTTAAAGAAATGTGAACTGATATCGGCTCTAGCTCCAAGTGCATATTTTTGAATTTGCATATAAAAAAAAACATTTAACGATGTGGCCATCGACGTGTTTTAATTACCAAAAAAAACCATTCACTTTCTGCATGTAAAAGAACTGATAGAATTGATTAGTCTGTTGAATAATTTTTTTTCTTTTCAATATTAAAGGTTTTAAATTAATTAAATTCAATTATAAATAATTATAAAATGTTCAATTAATGCGTATTGTGTTGTATTTTCAATTAAGTACACAATTTTATGGTTTCACAAACGTGTCGTATTGTTTAGTTAATAAAAATGTAACAACAACAAAAAAAATTTGTTTAAACTGACTTTCAATCATAAAAACTAATTGTTTTCGTCTTTTTTCTATTCAGTTAAAATCATTGAAAACCATAATCTGACCATAACACATATGTCCTGCTGATTTAATTTGAAATAAAATTCATTCGATTAAAGTCTTGGAATCACTTTGTAAAACACCTAAAACCGTTTTTTTAAAACTTTTTCTGGGAAATATTTTTTTTTTTTATAAATTTTTCTGAATAATCAGTTGCAAAACATTTTTAAATACTATTTACAAAACCCCAGCCAAATTTTTAAAATATTGCACAAGAACAATTCAATTAAATAAACATTAATATTGTATAAGGCATTATACATATAAGATTCTTTATATACTTTACCTAAGATTCGAAAGTTTCTTTTCACCTAACAGCAGGGTTAAAGGAATCTATTTTAACGATTGTTATCTATTTATTTCTTTATTTAAATTTATAACTTGGTTTTGTTTAAAACCCACTTTTAGTTCATTTCAAAATGAAAACATATTTGCTGTGATAGTTGTGGTTTTGATTAAGTATGGAATAAAATATCCGTCAAATTGCAGTCACGCCTCTTATAATAGTCCTTCACTCTCTTCTTACAATTTTTCACGGCCTCATCACAAAGATATGCCTTTATTTCATCGAAAATTCTTTTGATCTCGTATTTGAAATCAAGAAGTATTTCAGATTTATTCACATAAACACGAGTTTTCCAAAAACCCCAAAGAAAAAAATCGCATGGCATTATATCGCTTGCTATTGGTGATATTGACAAATATTATAAAGATAATTTCCTTCGGAAATCGTTGTTGTAATAAATTAATTGCTACAAAGCGCACAGTTGCACGTGGCGCCATCTTGCATAAACCACATGTCCTTCAGATACATTTTTGTCAGTAAGGTCTGATAATGTTCGTCATTTACTATTCACGGTGGCTCCTTATTCACAGAGATTCTTTAATAGCTTGAACATTGTCTTCGCTATGTATACAGCAAATCTGCCTATTGATGTACGTCCTTCTCTAAGTTTATAGGTGACGTAAAGAGTGTCTCATTAAGAGCATGCAGAGTGGCGGCTCTGAAAATTGGCAGCCGTCAAATTTGTTTATTCCAATTATTTACGAAAAAAGCTTGGCGTTATAATTGTGATAACTTAATTGTACGGAAACGTTGAAGCATTGAATACCAAGTCGTCCGTTTCTTTAACAAACATGTCGGTCTGTTGAAAATATTGCTGTTGTAAAATAGAGTATGTCATCGAAAATCCGTTTACATTAATTCGGCGTTGTTCTTGACAACTTAAATTTCAAGCGTACAAAATTTAACATACTCAGCAGTTCAAAGCAGTAGACTGTTAATTCGTTGAATAAACATCAACGAGATATGTTTTTAAACAAAATTAATTTGACTGCTTTCTTTCCGTTTACTGGCCACCAAGTTAATGTGAATTACTGCCTATGGATTATAATTTATGGGAATATTTTAAGTCATTGGCTTATAACGACAAATCATTCACTTTCGAAGCATTGCAATCCATTAGTCAAGACAGTATTGACAACATATGCTCGGTTTTATTGGAAAAAGTCATAAAATATTTAAGTAATTATATTGATTATATTAACACGGCGGAAATATGCTGGATATTATATTAAAAATAAATTCTTCGCAGCTATTCATCGAATTATAATTGAAAAAAAAAATGTGTCCAAAAATATTTTTGTCATTTTAAGTTCTCGAACTCTTAATAAAACACTTTATAATCCTTAAAGATATGCTCAATTGGACGGTGTAAGCATACCAAAGAACAGCGAATGATGCAGTTTTTGGTACAGTCATTGGTACTCACTGATTTAAGATGATTTTACAAAAAAAGGAAGAATTATACTTATGGTATCCGATATGTGATTTCAACTACACGATGAAGTATTCCATCACAATATTTAATTGCCATGTTTAAACAGTACACGAACTTTATGTTGTTACCGGATATCAGCCAAACGAACATGTCTTGACAAGACATGCCGCATTTTCAGCATACAGTTCAGCAGTCCACCAGCATGAAATATCATACTGATTTGAGAACTGACGAGAAATATTAGGAAGTATGTTCTTGCGGTGGCTATAAAATTTTATTTGTAAATGAATGCTAAACGAAAGGTCTGCTGAGGGATCACATGGCCAACCGTCTATGAAATTATAATCTGAAGCTATCCGAAAATATCAAAAGATAATACTTAGTATTGGTATATTCGATTATATTGATTAAATCGATGGAAATAATTTTCTGTAACAAATAATTCAGTTAAAAAATGTGGCAAATATCCCCAGATATTATAAGCATTCATATTTACCCAATGTATAGGTATATCGTCTTACCTGAAAATATAAAAGAAGTTATTGTAATTAATACCACGTAAGTAAATTTCAAACTGTGTAATTATGTAAATTAAAAATATTTTTGCAGGCTTAAAAGAAAAAAAATAATTATTTTCTATGAAATATTGATTGTATTCTATTGCCAAGACACTGTATTATGCGTACATACATACATACATACATACGTACATACATACATACATATGTACATACATACATACATAAATATGTAGATACATCCATACATAGATGCATACATACTTACATGAAGTGTATAGGGGGTGGGTTTAGTACGTAGGCACCAGTGATGGTGAATCGTGCACTCTTTTGTTGGAACAAAAGTGTATTCCGAGGATTCCCATCTCTGGCTCAAGACAAAAAAACATACATACATACATACATACTTACATACATCCTTACATACATACATAATTGGTCCATACAACTTTTTAGTCAGGTCTACGACCCAGCTTCTCACACCACTATTGATGCATTTGTTTGTTTTACACGTGAGTGGCGGACTTACAGATTAAAGTCGATTCCGAAAGACAGTGTTTGGAGAAACTATTCATGGCAATTTTATTTACTCCCAGAGTTTTTGCCAGAAATCTGCTGAGAGGAAGTCGCCGAAGAAATTTCTCTTCGTATTTTGTTTTGTTGGTGATCTCTGACCAAGGGTTTAAACCGTTGCCTCACCTCTAATAATTCATTACTGCACCTACTAGACTATGGCGACTTCAACACTGTATTATTACATGAATTTATCTTATAGATAAAATACTTCAATTCAAGTTGAATGTGTAGATATTTCTAACCAAAAAAAAAATCAATTTCATTCGATTTACTGCAACGGCCAAAAACTTAGCCGAAACTGAATTAATTTTTCAATTAGCAATGAATTCATTTACTACTAACTCTCTGCTCTGTACTCTAAAGCCAGTTACTTTAACACCATTTAAATGAAAAACAAATTAAATAAACCGTGGCGGAGAAAACGTACCAAAAAAGAAAAAAATCATAATAAAATTATACGAAATATTGGGATAAGAACAGTTTAAACAGTTGCAGCAACTGCAAAGCAACAAAGAAGAGAAAACGAACAATTTGTGTACAAACCAACATGAATAGATAAATACGAACAAGAAGCGCGCTTCAAATAGATACAGTCAAGCTAAAAATAGTACAAGTGTGTATATGTATGTATATATGCATTTGTATTCATACTGCATGTATTACATACTAAAGCAGCAAATTAAAATCCTTTAAACAGATTCATTTCACTTTGCGGTCGATAAATGCATTCAAACCATACCCACAATCACTGTAGACACACACACACATGCATATATATAGAGAGAGAGGGAGATACTTATACACATATGCAATGGCATTGTGTAATTGTATAAGTGTTTACACAGAGGCAAGTATACACTTTTAGTCAAAACACAACATTCAAAACAACAACAGAACAAGAGAAAAGGAAGAAATATCTGAGTAAATATGTGGAATTGAATGCGGGCGCTTGTAGATATAAGAAATAGAGAGAGAGAGAGAAACGAGGAAAAATCAACAACAACAAGAAGAAGAAAAAAAACAACATCATTATTATTTCGTTTATTCATTCTAACAGTCATGCATTTATTCATTCATTCATTCATTCATTCATTCATTTGCAGCTTTTGTACCCAAATACGCACACAAACACACATACGTAAATATTTGTCTGCCAACACACTGTAACACACACACATGCTGTGATGAGCGTGAGTTGCATGTGTGTCATTTTGTATCCACCAAAATACAACACAGATACAGAGATAGAGACAGACACAGACACCAATTTCAAATGTTGCACCATATCCCGTAGAGTTAAAAATACGAAGAAGCAGCATAAGAATATAAACAGAAAAACAAAAATGAAAAACAGATTCAAATCGAAATGAAACTAAAAAAAGAAAAAAAAAGAAAGAAAAAGAAAATAAAACAGCATCGTATTGCTTGGATACCAGCAATCCTAATGACACCTACACCCACGTATCGGTAGAAGAGATTTTATGCTTTGGCCCTGTCATGATGGTACGGTTTGGAATGGTTTTGTCTTTTCTTAAATTTTTTTGTTTTTGTTTTTGTTTTTTCTAAAGCTAAATTGTAACGATAGAATACAATAACAAACTGCTAGAAAACTAGAGAAACTTATGTCTGTAACACAAAAAAATAAAAACAGCAATAGCAACAGCAACAATCAATGTGTATTAATATTTGTATATGTATTGTATATATGTATTGCAAACGTACGTTTATGCAACACATTCACAGCAGTAGCTGAAATGCTTGCATACATGGCAAGCATCAACACTTTATGCATATTCGTGCTATTTTCATAGTTACCCATGCATCCATACAGGGTCTTACAGTTTAAAAAGAAATTTGAACTAAACTTTGAGGTTCTTAAAGGATATTCTTCGTAAATTTTCATGGAGTTGATATTGAGAGTTTAATTTTTGGGGTTTTTAATGCTAGATGTGCCTGAACTTCCAGTTGAAATGATCGGTCTTTCTAAACAGGTAATTAGGCCTCTTCACTATCAGGCATCAAAGTGGCAAGAGTTTATTTTACTTCTTTTATCAGCATTGAAAAACAAGAGAATGAATTGAAAAACAAGACCTAGTTTCTCACACCACTTATGTTGTGTGTTAATTTCATACGTGAGTGGCGGGACCTACAGTTTAACGACAGATTCTTTTTGAGGATCTGTTCATGGCAATTATTACTTACTTTCAGAGTTTTTGACAGAAATTTGCTGAGATGAAGTCGCCGAAGGAATATTGTTTCATATTTCGTTTTGCTGGAGATGTCTGACTTGGGGAATGAACAGTGGCCGACGTCTAATAAGCCAGCACACTATCTACTAGATACGGCGACTTTTTGTTCGCATAGCTTTTACAATAAAATGATTTAAGGAAACTGTTTTTATAACCAATACCCAAGGAATGGTATCTGCTCACTTATTATATTATGTTGGAACTAAAAATAGGGTTCTGGAAGGCAGTAATGGATTTGAATCTATTCTATGTGACATGAAAGGCTTCTATAGGAAGGGAGTTCGACATACGGGTAATATGGCTAAAGAACAAATTCTGTCTGTAACGAATTTAGAAATCCACTGGTTAATGGGCCATGATCAGATGTACTCTACGTGGGAGACGTACATATATTCTGTAAAAATATTAGAATATTCGACAACAAGTTCCCTTATTTCTCTTGAACATATTCCTTTGAAGTAAAGGCTCAAACACAGGTCACATTGAGTGGGTGCTCTAACGAATCAATAGAGTTGAATACTACCCCAGTTTAAAATTGAAATTTTTTAATTTGTGAATATTTCCTATCAAGTGTTTCTAAAAATCTTTAGTACGTAATTTTTTCCCAAGAAAAATTGAAAAAAAGTTGGTAAAAAGAAAATAAATTTCTAAATTAGTTCGCAATCCACTTTTGCAAAAGTTTTAAAATATTCTTCCAACTTCTTGCCGCTGCTCAAATGCTTTTGCATGACGGAGAATGATGCACAGTCATACTGCGTTAGATACGAATACAAACAAACAAAAAAATTGGCACATACATCATCGTCATCATCATTTGTAATGTTTTGTGGGTGTGAAATGTTGATTTTTTGGAAAAGAAGTTTTGAAAACTAAAAGATCTTCATGTATGTATGTATGTACTGCATGCATGCATGAACATAAACTTTACTAAGGTGGTGTTATTTGTAACTGCAATATGATTCATCGTGATCAATTAAAAAGAATATTTTTTTTGTGATCAAGAACAAATGGAGCCACACGAGATGGTGAATTCTTTTTAACAGCTTACAAGAATTTTCTTTCGGTAGATACAGTAGAAGTCGTCGTAGTCTAATAGGTAGTGTGTTGGCTTATTAGACGTAAGACCCGAGTTCAAATCCCAGGTCAGAAAACCCCATGTATTAAAAATTGACACACACAACATGAGTGGTGTGAGAAGAAAGGTTGTAATCCTGACTGAAGGGTTGTAATGGCCAATTATGTCTGTATGTATGTAGATACAGTAGCGCCTCAATACTTGTGCGTGATTACTGGACAGGTTGCAAATTTTGAAGTGTTAGCAAGTCCCGAAAAAAATCACATGACTGTAGCGGCGCCAAAAAATGCAAATGATTATGTCACAAGTGTGAAGAGCAGCCAGAAGATTCTACGAAAGCTATAAATGCAGAAATCGGCGTAGTATATAAGGTAGTTTGCATGCCTCTAACATAAGGAAATATGAAAAATTTATTCCAGCGGCCACTTGCTCTCAGCAGCTTTCTGGCAAAATAAAACTGCTATGACTGCAAACTGTGGCAAGTAATGCCACTCAGTCGCCGTAGTATAGTAAGTAGTGGGTTGGCTTATTAGGCGGGGTTCAAACCCCCGGTCAGATATCTCCAATAAAACGAAATATGAACAAATTATTTCAGCGGGCACTTCCTCTCAGCAGCTTTCTGACAAAAACTCTGAGAGTAAATAAAATTACCATGAAAAAGTTTCTGAAAAAATCTGTCGTTTGGAGTCGACTATAAACTGTAGTTCCCGTATGAAATTAATACACACAAGAAAAGTGGTGCGAGTAACTTGGTCGTAATGCTGACTAAAAGGTTGTAATGACCAATTATGTACATATGTATCTATGTTATATAGGTCCCGCCACTCTTACATAAAATTAACACCCACGGCATGGTGGTGTTAGAAGCTAGGTTGTATCCTGACTAAAGGGTTGCAATGACCAATCAAGTAAGTCAGGCGGAATTATTACCTTTAAAGGTAATGAAGTTAGTGTTACAGTTTGGTCACCATAAAAGGTGGGAGATACATATCTAAAAGGGTCATAACTTGAAAATCTTGCCTAAGGACGTGTACCTGATTTTTAAACATAAGTATCTTCAGTAGTGTTTCTTCTGTAAAACGTTAACAAGTATTAGAGATGAAGAAATCGCCAGGCATATTAAATTTAACGAAATGAGCATGACAAGGAAAATAGGAAACCCAACTAAATAGTTGACAGACTTATGATCGATAGTCAGATAAATCCAGAAATAAACGTTTGAAATACAAATGAAATGAAACTAGGAATTCCGTTACGAACATGTATACGATTTGGTGAATAGAGAACTTAAATGGAACAGCCCTACTGGTCATTGCACGCCTCCAATCAGGACTACGACCTACCTTCTCACATCACTTATGTTGTGTGTGTTAATTTTATACATGAGTAGCGGGATCTATATTTTAAAATCGATTCCGTACGACAGATTTTTTGCGAAATTTTTTAAGACAAATTATTTGAAATTTCCCGCTTTTATTTCCATAAGAAATAATCTTTAGTTTGTGTATGGAATGTGAACAAAAAGTGTTTTTCGGAGAAAGTAAAGTGTGTGACAAGCGGTGGGTGGCTGAGCATGAACTTTAAATTGACTTTTCTAGTAGTACAGTCGAGTCGTGTTTGGTGTTAAAGTGTGGCATGATGAGCATAGAATATAAGCAGCTTAGTAAGGCGAAGGACTTTTCGCTGTTGTCATACTCCTACTTAAAGCTGGCTGGCTGGCTGGTGATGGCTTTAAAAGATAAATATTGTATTTTGAGTTCTTTTTGTTTTTGTTTAGCAGATGCAACACCATCAAAGTCATTAAATGCAAAACAGTAGCAACAGTCGAGTCGGTGGTATGTTGCTACATGTTGATAATCGCATTCACATGCACGCATTAAAAAGAATTCCACTTTTTTTTCTTGTTTTTTTTTTGTTTCTCTCTTCTAATGGAATTGAAAATGTTTTTACCCCTTCTTAGATATTTAACTACGCAAAACTACTTTGCTAACAACTACATATACGAGCAGTTAAGTTTTGAGGGAAAAAAATAAAACTTACAGCAGCAAGCTAAACTACTTGCAGCAGCAGCAGCAGTAGCCGCATCAATAAGAAGACGGTGATGATAACGATGATATTTGTTGCTGTCGTCGCAGAGTAGAGGGAAGGGAAAGAACATGGAAAAGGTGTCGCAGACTTTAAATTAAATGCACGGTGTTTGCATTTGAATTGAGTGTAGTTTTCTTCTTCTTGTTTTCCAAGTTCTTCAATTTCATTTTTTGTTTTTTCTTTTTGTCACAGGGAATTTTTTTTATCGGATTCTTCGTGCTACTAACACGTTTAAAGTGGGGTAAAAGAACTTCATACTACCACATGTAGTAAGTAGTATGCTGCATACATACTACATACATGTTTTCACTCATTGCTTACTATATATGTACGAGTATACAGCTACGGGTACATATACATACGGGTATATCGTATATAATCTTGTATATGTTGCTGTTGTCGTACATGCTTAAAGTTGTGTGAAAGTGATGCTTCAACGTTCATTTACCGTTAGTTTTATCCATTTCAAAATGATAACAACTAAAACAACTGCATTTATACATACTTGTTGTTGAGGCATCTGCCATCGTATTGCCGTGTTGTTATGTCTGTCGTACATAGTAAGGAAAGTTGTATGCATCGTCCTTAACGAAAGCAAATTTCCATTAGAAAAAGCACAAGACAAGTTATTGCTGTTGTTGTTGTTGTTATTTTGCATTCATTTTCGTGTGTTGTTTTTTTCTTTTTCTTCTACTCTTGAAAACATTTTTAATTGAAAATGCCAAAATTTTGGTTGTACAAAGTATTTTGCCAATAACTGCGATACCACGATGCGCATGCAAATACCTGGGTAATCACGTACAGGATGTTTACCACTCGGTTTTTTGAAAGTCAATATTGAAAAATTTAAATCTATTTCTTTAAAATGAGGTGTGATTTTAAAAGTTTGACACTACTATAGAACACATTTATTAAAGTTTTTTTTAAAATATTAACAAAATTAGTGAAGAAAAAAACGAAAGTTTTTTCAAAAATTTATTACATTTTGCAACCAACAACTGTTCGGCAACTTTGAATCAACCAACTTTGAGTCTGTCATTTTGTATAAAGTTTTGTTATTAAAATATCTTTAATAGGTAAGAACAATATGTACAGATTGATAACGAAATTGTATTGAGGTGCTCTGGATTAATACGCATCAAACTCAAAACAAGGAATGGGCCTTTAAAATATTTTTTTTATTCAGGCACGGTCAACAATAGCAAATATCTTAAAAGGAATTCACTTATCTTTACGGAATGAAGGCGGCAATGAACCCATTAAATATGGAAGCTGAATCCGCTGTTGGATCACCATAATGAGCCGGCAAGCGAGTTTGCCAGGAAGGGAGCTTCAGATTCTTTCTGTGCAGTTGGATGATATGTTTGGCAGGATATACCCAAAGAAAATGAAGAGAAAAGACTCTTGTTCAATGAAATGTTTTTAAATCACTTTAAACTTACTTACTCTACTTAATTGGATTAAAGGATTTCGGCCTGCCGCAACACATCCTTCCAGGCGCCTCTTCTTCTTGCGCGCCTACGCCAGTTGGTCACACCAATCGATGACAGGGCTTCCTCGATTTGGTCCTTCCAACGGATGCAAGGTCATCCTCTTCGCCGACTTCCGCAGATCCCCTCATCAAATACCCGTCTCGCTGGAGCATCTTCCTCCATTCGAACGACATGGCCGAGTCAGCGGAGCCGCTGGATATTAATACGTTGTACAACGTCCATGTCGTTGAGGAGCTCATACAGCTCACTATTGTATCGGATGCGGAAATCACCGCCAACTCGCACTGGACCGAAGATCTTACGCAGTACTTTTCTCTCGAACACTCTGAAGGCTGCTGCATCAGTACTTAATAGGGTCCATGCCTCTGCGCCATAAAGAAGCACGGGTAGGATGAGCGTCTTGTAGAGTGTTAGTTTTGTCGTACGAGAGAGGTCTCTGCTACTCAATTGCCTATTGAGACCATAGTAGCACCTGTTGGCAAGAGTGAACCTGCGCTTGATCTCCAGACTGACATCATTTGTGGTGGTAACGGCGGAGCCTAGGTAAATAAATTCCTTATGGTTTTCATTGGATAGAATTTTTACGTAGTTAGTTCCAAGCCCTACTCACAACCCAAATTTAACGTCCAGGGGGGGACATGAGGAGGCTGCGTGTCAACTTGAATACAGCACGTCTTGGTGGTCGCCACGTTGACCACAATCAGAAACTTTACCTTGTTTGCATGCATTCCTCCCTTTCATTGGGAAATAAAAATGGAAGGAGATTTGATTCCTGATACAGACTACCAAAGTATAATCTGAAGATAGTATCTACACCTTAGACAGAACACTGTATACTAAAATTACAACTTTTTGGAATAGGTATGGTATCGAACCCAATATGTAACTTCTGTGATGATGAAAATGGGTCCTCAAAACATATACTTGGAACCTGTAAGGTATTCACGAATCACAGACGAAAACACCTGTGTGCATATCAGTTGCTGGGCAGAGAAATGTCGTTGTGTTAGTTAGCCGTCTACTGAGGATTGCAATAGATTCGGAGGAGACATGATAGTTATACTCCATGAAATATGAGGGAAGTACAATGTATGATCGTAGTACCAAAGCACTTCTTTACGACCCGATATGTAGATTCTGAGATGATGAGAATGATTCCTTAAAACATGTACTTGCAACCTGTCAGAGGTTAATGCATCACAAAAGAAATAACATTGGTGCACACTAGGAATCGGGCAGGGAATTGTAGTTCTGGCTGCATGCAGTAAATCGACGTTTGCAGTGGGTTTGGAGGAGACATTGTAGGTATATCCTATAAAGGCACCTCTTTACGATGGCACTTATAATAAAAATAATCCGCCTCTTCTAGACGAAAATCTGGAAGTCATTCGGAGTCAAACGATTTGTATATTCTTTTGGTTTTCTTCAATATTTTTCTGCATTTTTTTCCATGTCTGTTTAAGCAAATAGTCCATGCAGGTCCTTGTAAGTATTTTTAATTTTAAGAAAAGTGTAGCATTTATCACTTGTAGAATTGTGGTTGTGTAATTTCTTTAGGTTTACAATTTATGGAGAAAAATTATGTTGTCGGGCTTTGTATTACAATGAGCAAATAAAAAATCTAATACGGGCCACGTAATAGATTCTTACTGTAACTCTTACTTACTTTAGTGTACAGAAAGTTTATATTTTTATAAATATAGAGTTGCAATGATTAAAAATTATTAAAAAAAAACAATTAAACAAGGCAAACAGACAACAACAAAATATACACATCGTACGGTACTTATGTTTACACAAACAAATATGTATGAAATTACGAGAAAGAAATAAAACAAAATTCAGAAATCAAACAACAGCACCTGAAGAATGATCACACAGCTATCAAACGCGAAAGTAGGCAGTATAAATAGAACGATATCAATGCTCCCAGTGAGTCATGAAAAGTTTGTCATGGTTGGAATGTGAGCATGTTCTCTTAAAACTAAAAAAGTAATGTGTTGGCCTAAAAATACTTGGATAAATGAAAATTAATGTTTGCAGGTATTGAATTTAGGTTTATGGTTAACAAAAAAGTTAAATGTAACTGTGCCCAGATGAGGAAGACGTAATAGCACTACTCTCCACTGCTGCAATGGATAAGCTGATAGACTGAACACCAATAATTGCGAATTGGCTTTATTTAATAAATAAATATTTCGCATGGTTGTCGGCTTTAGTTGACAATTATTTGCTCATCATAGAAAAGCTTGTGCCAAAGAAACTACTTGTTCATTAAAATTTTTACACAAAATTTATGCAAACCATTATGCATCAATGTAACATGACGCACGTAAATGTCAACTAAATATTGGGTTATTTGTTTAGTTGCTTCAAAATTGCGAATGCTATAAAGAAAAGGAAATGTGTATGAAACCCTAATTGTTATTGTAAAAAGTAAATGAAAATATTTTTTCATTTTTGTTCTCTTCAGCTTTCAGCTAAAATTTTTGTCCACAGTAATAAAGTGCTCAATTAAAGTTCTGTGAAACTAGAATAAATCAAACATTTTTAGCCAATAACTAAATTAATTTCAAGCATAGCTTTTTTTATTACTTCATAAATTTCTTTCGTAATGACCCCAACTGTTAAAAATTGAAACTAAAAACAGAAAAAAAACGCGTTTAGCAATTTGTGACATCAACGACTGTTTGCGAAAACTTTATTTACTTTGAACTGCCATATATTCATGTGCCATTTTAACCATATTGACCAAACAATAATAAAAAAACCGAAATAAACGATGGAAAATAATAAAAGAGAAACCAACTAAATTGAATGGAATAGAATCAAGGTCATAGCAAGGCGTCATTCGATTTCATATTGGAAGACTTTATGATTTTGAAGCCTTGAAGCCAAAAAAAAAAACGAAAAAGAAAAGTTTGGGGAATAACAAATTAAATCACAAAAGGGTTCTCTTTTGTTTATAATTTTACATTGCAAAAGATAGTGAATGATGCGAATACGATTTGATTAACATTTGGCGAATTTTGTACATTTTTAATGGCATTTTAAGTTAATCATTGGGTACGACAGCAGAAGATGCTTTGAACATAACATAGAACTGGTGTAGTCCAAGGAGAATGTATGTGAACTTGAATTAAACCAAAATTTGCTGTTTTGTAAGAATGTTTCTTCGATATGGATATCAAGATATGCATAAATGCACGCATAATTGGTCATTACAACCCTTCAGCCAGGATTACGACCCAGCATTGCACACCACTTTTGTTGTAAAGACGACTACAAACTACAGATTTTTGAAGAACTTTTTTATGGCAATTATGCCAGAAATCTGCTGAGACGCAGAAGCCGAAGAAATATTTTTCATTTATCTTTTTGTTGAAAATGTCTGACCTAGGGTTTGATCCGTGGCCTCACGTCTAATAAAGCAAACATACTACTTATTAGCCTACGGATATCCAATTAGATTAAATACATACGTGTTATGTTGGATCGAAAACGCATATGGAGATAACATTTGGTGGAGAAGGACTTTAAAGCACATACAAAAACCGACTGTGTCTACAATATTGGTTGCCACTACAAGGATGACACAATGTCTCTAATATAATTATGGGCATCACAAAATAGAGAATTCAACGGTGGAATTATTTATAATGTTCAATAGGATGGGCATCACATCACTCCAAAGAGTTTTTTTCGAGATCAACTCCAAGGAAATGTATTCTATTCATGCAGTGCATTGTGTTGGTATACTAAAAGGATGGTTATAGGAGAAAGGAAAGAGAGGTAATGTGCCACAAATTTAATCTTGAAACATTACTTTATTTTTTTAAGGACCAGTGTAAAACTTTCGTGACTTTATTTTTGTCGAGAATTGTATTGTAATAATTCTTACTTCCTTTTTCTATTCCGATTTAATCATATGTAATGTCAACAGTCACACAATGACAAAACACCCAGGGTCTCTGGTGGTGATCGAAACCGCCATGGTCGACATGAGTGAGCCATGGAGCGCATCAGATCTGGTCAAGTGCATCTGCATGTTGCTCTTACCAATCTTATGGTGTGGTACTGCCTCTGACGACTTAAGTCTCAGCGTCAACTTCACAGAGACAGATTTCATAAAAACATCGATACATTTTGCTTTCTTACCAGTGTCAGTATAAATTCTGCACCTTGTCGGTAATCGTTTACTCCGACCAAGTGCAGTATTTGCTCTTATGACTCCATTTCTTTTCAAATGTGGTCTTAGTTACGTATTGTCGTTTGTTTTCATATCTCAGAGTTACTCTATTTCTATGTAACATCTAATATATATTCTTTAAATTATACGCCACGTATGTATAAGAATTGGTATCAAAAAGGATTTACAAAAGTGTATAAAAATATATGTACACGAGTATTTTATTCGAATATTTTAATAAAAGAATCATAATTTTTCCAAAGCATTTAACATTATTTGGCAGTCATCAATAAAAGGAAGTGAGAGAATAAAATTTGTTTCATTGTTTTTATTAGTTGGTGCTGATATAAAAACAGAAAATAGAAAACAAAAATTAAAATATCAGGTCATCCATTTAGTGGTTTCAAAATAAAGAATGTTAGATAGATGAAATGGCATTTACTTATTGAAAGATTTGCAAATATGTGATCGCAAAATAAGCACTTCGGAAAATATCACTTCTGTTAAAGAAAGTAAGGCAGAAAATTCCATTCGTAGTTAGGCTGACTGAGATCGACAGCCACTGGCTTACAGTATCGATTTTTTGTACAAAATTCCTGCTTCAGGTATGAAGTCCATTTCTTAATTGCTTACCACGTTAACAAGCAAAGTTGTTAAATATGGGGCCCGAATATGAACACTTCATTGTATCGGGAAAAATTTATAGTTTAAGCGACTTCTGCTCGGGACGTGTAACGGATGTAGTTGGCATGCATACAGAACAAAATACAATTAACAAAAATTAGAGAAATGGGGACTGAATCTGACTTACCACTTTGATATTATAATTAGTAAGCGGCTACAAGCGTAAGAGCATAATTTCGAAAACTAAATCCAAAGAGTCCAAAGGAATAAAATTTTAAATCACGTCGAGAGGTCTAGTAATACACTAAAGTTAAGCACACATGTAATATATGACTCCTGCTTTATGATAATAATCCTGCTTATTATACTTACTTTACAACCCTTCAGTCTGGATTACAACCTAGCTTCTCACATCACTCATTTGTGTGTGCGTTAATATTTTACATGCGTGGCGGGACCTACAGTTTAAAGTCCTCTCCGAACGACATACTTTTGCGAAAATGTTCATGGCAATTTTTTATTTACTCTCAAAGCTTTTGCCAGAAATTTGCTGAGAAGAGTCGCAGAAGAAATATATTTTCATTTGTCGTTTTATTGAAAAAGCCTGACCTGGAGTTTGTATCGTGGCCTCATGCCTAATAAGGCAGCACACTACCTACTATACTGCGAAAACTTCGGACCTTTTTTTCTATAAAAACCGTTACCATTAATGCATAGTGTATGGAGGAATGCCAACCGAAATTCTAGAACTGGATGGTATGTAGATTTAACAAGATGGTACCACGAGACACGTAACAGAATGAATAATTTAGCAATGTTTTGGTCATGCACAGTGCCAACAAGATCACACGCTTCGACGGCCTTAATGTTTTCTTTGTTGGGCTACAGAGATGTAGAGATGGAGTCTAAGTGAATAATTTCATCATGTTGAAGCATCTAATATCTGCGAAAGCGGTAAAAAACTATAGGATTTTATTTAAATGATACTATATGCCGTTCTGTCGAAGTCGCCGTAGTCTAGCAGGCAGTGTGTTAGCTTATTGGACGTGAGGCCACGGTTTAAACTACAGGTCAGACATCTCCAACAAAACGAAATATGAAAGAATACTTCTTTGTCGACTACCTCTCGGCAGTCTTCTAGCAAAATGCCTGAAAGTAAATAAAATTGCCATGAAAAAGTTTCTCAAAAATCTGTCGTTCGAGTTGACTTTAAACTGCTGGTCCCGCTACTCTTGTATAAAATTAACACACACAACATGAGTGCTGTCAGAAACTAGGTCATACTCCTGGCTAAAAGTTTGTACTGATCAACTATGTATATAGGTATGCACGTCGTCTTGTATTTTTCTAGTAAAAACTCTGAAAGAAAATAAAATTGCCAGGAAAAGTTTCTCAAAATCGTTCTTGAACTGGACCTACAGCAGCTCATGTGTAAAAATTAACACACGCAACCTAAGTGATGTGAGAAGCTAGGTCGTAATCCCTACTGAAGGGTTGCAGTCAGGAATTAAGTTACTAAATAACTGAGTCGTTCATAATGTCTATGGCTTGGTTTAAAAAAGAAAAATTTTTTTATGAAATAATTATATTGTTACCGCGTGTGTAATTAAACTTTACATTTCTGATTGCAAAATGGATAACCCTGTGTGTGAATATTTTAAATTAATTTTTTTATTTTTAGTGAGTTTATGGCATCACACAAATGCATCACAGACTTATTTACATGAAAATGAATTGGCGCATTGTGTAAATAATTTTCAAATTAAAACAATGGTTGGAAAAGCTTTTCCCCACATACAGCAACATTGTCTATTGTCGTTGTGCAGTTTTTACTTCCACTAGCACTGGCACCAGCACTGTAGTTGGTATTTTTTAGTACTTTTTTCAATATTTTTTATTTTTTTTATTTTTTGTTTTCATTTCATTCTGTATGGAAATAGTTGTGATAATTAATGAAAAATTGTTGCATTGTTTTGTATTTTTATTTCTGTTCATATTGAACAAAAGCAAACAATAAATAGTAATAATATTTGCATAGTAAATAAAATTTTTGCAACAATAATTCTCTTTTTTATTATTTTTTCCTTTCAACTCGTTTATATGTACGAGTACGGGCACATGTGTGGAGGATGTAGACCCATATTGCACATTCATATCCATAAAACGTTATGTAAAGGGATTTGTAACAGATCCGGATATAGGAGAGCCAATTAGAGGGATAGAGAGAAAGGAGATGTATACCAATGCCAAGCACTGTAGAAAGTTTTGTTCGAAACGCCACTGCTTTAAGACAAGACTCGGCAAATACATCAGTAAATATCCACAGCTAAAGGTTGGAGGGGGAATGAGGGTACTTATGCAACTTTTTTCTATTATTATTCGTCCCTTATAATTCATTCCATAATTGAATTTTTTATTGTAGTTGTGGTACAATATTTTTTTTTAAACAGTCATTGGATTTACTTATCTTTTGTTTTACATCAAATGAATGTCAGTCGGTATGTAAAAAAGTTCTTTGAATGCTTTTAATTTGAATTTCAACATTTTCAAATTTATTGAAAATTTATTTTACAAAATTGTAAAATATCGTATAATTCGGTAGGCCTTTGTAACATCTGCGGACTTTGGAGAGTTAATTGTTGCATATTTAAGGCACTTTAATTTATTGAAATCGAATTTCACCTTCAATCTCAACTCGTTATGAGAATCTGTTGAAATTTATAAGGAAACTAAATTTATACAGAAACCATGCCTAATCCTTTAAGCCTGAAAACAAATCTAAATAAGCTGTTCAGGTTCTGTTTGTCCTGAGTTTTTTTTAGGTTTTGTAAAATGAAGACAAAAAGTTTGGTTTTACGATCCAATAATTTTTTATCTCCTTCATCTTATCATGGATATCAAAATACCTGGGAATAGAAAAGAATCGCAGAAGGCCATGTTTATAGAATATTGCGAATGACGCATAATTAAAGTGTTGTTTCTTATGAAACGTAGCCTAAGAACATTGAAGTCGCCTTTTTTGTGTTGGTTTATTAGACTTCTGGAACAAAACGGGAAATGAAAATATATTTTTTCGGCGACTTCCTCTCAGCAGATTTCTGGCCAAAACTGAGAGTAAATAAAATTACCATGAAGAAGTTTCATAAAAAATCTGCCGTTCAGAGTTGAATTTAAACACACACAACAAAAGTGATGTGCGAGCTAGGTTGTAATCCTAAATGAAGGGTTGTTATAAACAATTAAGCATGTAAGTATGTCTGTAATCCGAATACCAATGCCCTGTAACATGAAGGAGATTGCGAGCTCCATACCGGTCTTGGCCATCCCATTAACAATGCAATTTGCAACGATGTCCCGGAATCCATAAAAATTACCATGAAGAGTTTCTCAAAAATCGTTCGTTATGCGTAGACTTTAAACTGTATGTCCCGCCACACATGTATGAAGCTAACGCACGCAACATAAGTGGTGAGATAAGCTAGGTCTTAATCCTGACTGAAGTGTTGTAAAATATGTATGTAAGCGCTTAATGAAAGACCCGAAATACATAATTTTTAGTTCATATAACTATCTTTATTATGTTCTTTCTACGTCAGAAAAAATTAAGGAGTGTGTGCAAAAAATTGTTTACATATTTCTCTGGACAAAAATTCTATGTTCTGAACTCCAAGGGATATATTGAATACAGCTTGCATGTGGGCAAATTTTAAAACATATTTACCCATAAGTTTAGTTTTTATAAAAATAATGGCATGCCCAAATTGTTTAGTTTACTCTCCTATATACCCACATATTATTTTTGGTAAATAGGTTAAAGACACCTTATCTCTTACTTTAATAAAGTACGATTACTTTTATTGAATATTTAATTAAAAATCTTTTTCAATTAAAATCATAAGTCGTTCGAATTTAACATGTTTTTGCCGTTTCAATTACGAAAAACAATAAGAAAAAAAATAGAAAACCGCCAACAAGGAATTAATATTAATCGGATTTATTGTGTTTTTTTTCTATTATTATATTCAAATGCAGAATTAAAATTTAAAATTTAAAATTCAAATTCAATTCAGATATACTCCGATAATTTAAATATTAAACAGTTTTCAAATTATTTAAGAAAGTAGGAGAAAGAAAAAAAAACAAAAATTCTAAGCTTTTATATTAAATATGTATGTATTACAGCATACATGTTCATGTTTATGTTTGTGTTTGTATTTGTATTTATTATTATCATTATAAATAAATTAATTTTTATTAAATTCCAACAACTTCCGGTAATTTTATAAACAACGAAAATTAGTTTCTAAGGCTTCTCTACCATTTTTTGAATAAAATGAATACAAAAACGAACGAACGTAACAACAATGTTACCACTCTGTAAGGCATAAATAGATTTTCAAAAATTCAAAATGTATACCCACCACTTACTTGCATGCAGCACTCACTCTGTTTCTGTTTCTAGCAAAACAAATCCATATACAGTCTAATTTGCAAAAAAGGAAACAAGACTTAAAATAGAATTAAAACGGATAACAATTTAAGTTGATATCAACCAACAACAACAATACCAACAACAACAACTATAACAAAAGTCTTCATGTAACACCGGTAGTTGAATTACAAAATAGTAAAATTTTTGTTTTAAAAAGAAAGAATCTTTCTTTTATACTTTTGGGAGAAGCATTCCCATGGCACACTACTTGACATTAACTTGAGTGCAAAAGCTACAGCTAATGGAAAGAGAATAATTTATAAATTGTAATGGATGTTGGCGATAATATGGGCCAAATGCCATATTCTCTGTGATACTATTCTACTTACACTGAGAGAAAAGTACGAGAAAAATATTTGAAAAAGAAAATTTCAAATAATTTGGGCATTTCATAATTTTTTGTATTTGCTTTAGAACATTAGCGATGACATATTGTCCTCTTGAACGAAACAAAAAAGTAAAAATTCCATACAAATTGATTATAATCGAATTAGAAGCATTAGACGAAGTAGACAGAAAAATATCGCTTACGATGGCTTAATGTTGTTATTTTCGGAGGACAGCTTTGACTACATCAATGTAGAATGTAAAGCTTTTTAAGAAAAAAAAAACTGTTTAAATTAGGTTTTTCAGGACTCTACGGAATTTAAATAAATACCATTAACAGAGATCGTAGCAAATTGTCACCTAACCTTAAAACCTATAGGCTGGTGGGGCAAAGCCTCAAAACTTCCCAATCAAGCATCTGTTTCTGCCGGTACATCTAAAATGTGTGTAGTTTGGCGGTGTCATGCTGGAGCACAGCTTTTATTTTGTAAGGATTAATTGGTCAGAATATTGTAGAGATCTTGAACTCAGCGCAACTAATTTGTCTAAAGCGTCATTTATAAAACGATTACGATCTAAGAACAGTACCTTTTGCGTCGTCAATACTTGTCTTTTATATAAATAGTTGAACGTTTTGTTCAAAAGCGGCACAATTCTTATTGGAAGGAGAGATTATCCAGCCTACTTACTAGCCCTTAAAGGATGTAGTTTCAACGTCTGTACTTGTGTATGAATGCCGAGGATTTGTTGGGGAAATTTCGGATCATTCAAAGGTAATTTTTATATGGGTTCCGGGACATAGTGATATCGTAGAAAATTGCATTGCTGATGATCTGGCCAGGCCTTGTAGATACAAACATACATTACATGTATACATACATATATAATTGGTCATTACAACCCTTCACTCATTATAACGACCTAGCTTCTTACACCACTTATGTTGCGTGTGTTAATTTTATACATGAGTGGCGGGACCTACAGTTTAAAGTCTACGCCTAGTGACATATTTTTGAGAAACTTTTCATGGCAATTTTATTTACTCTCAGAGTTTTTGCCAGAAATCTGCTGAGATGCAGACGCCGGAAAAATATTTTTCCATGTCTTGTTTTGTTGGAGATGTGTTACCTGGGGTTTAAACCGTGGCTTTAGGCCAACACACTATCTACTAGGCTACGACGCGTTATCTCAGTTAGTTTGAATAACATCCACTCTATTTAGTGGTAAGAGACTACGTTCTAGACTCTGCTGTACACATTTACGGATAAGAAAAGGAACGACTTGCGTCTGCCTTTAAATCACATGATCATCCATTTCACGATAGGCTACTCTCCTCACAGGCTATGGTACTTTTGACAGACATGGCATTCCGACAATTAACTTCTGCAGGAGCTCTGGAAGTTATATCATTGCCCTATTCTTGAAATGAAACGGATGAGATTTTTAAACTCTCACTTTCTGATCTGCCTGAAAAAGCTCTCAAATGTAACGATTGCTACAATAGAAAGATTTATTTTGAATTTATTTTAATTTCCTCTTCCTCACGATGATCCTCAATGGACCTTATTGCTGGCCTAAGTAATACCTCTCCCTTCAAGGGGTGTCCGCCACATTATCTAACCTAACCTAAGCTTTAAAAAATTACAAATATGATTGAACAGTCGTGTAAATAATGAATTTCAGGTTACATTGGCAGCTTTGAACTATGTCAGCAAATCTCTTTGTTAACTTTTTTGAAGACCGATTATAAAATCCATGAGTGAATGAAATTTACGAATTTTTATAATAAATTTCAAGAACTAGCAAACATTTTTCATTTATATGTGTATTTCATCAACTTCCTAACCATTATTTTAATTGTCACAAGTAACGAATTTTTATGCTGAAAAATAAGTCTGAAGTCTGAAATGCTTTAAAATGTGGTCTTGATTGAACTCCTTTAGAAACAAGTTTTTATACATCCAAAATAATGACGGAATTGATTTAATTTTATAAATTTTCCTGATCAATTCCTTATCGATATGTATATATATCCATACATATACATATGTATGTATATATGTTCCTAACTTAACAAACCACAAGATTTGGCACAAAGAAAAACTGTTCATAACATCAGTTCTGTGGCTTTGTATACCTTCCTTTGCATGTACACGACTAAATGTTACACTTATTACAGAAATCTACCATAAATAAATAAAAACAGAAACGGAAGTAAAAATAATGGTATAACCAACCATAACTACAGTTAAATGTGTATAATAAATATGAAAATATACAGTCTATTGCTTTAGTAAATATATTTTCTATAAAACAACTGAAGCATCTTCAATGTTGCCCGGCATGTTGAGAGATTTTCTTTTCCTATTTTTTTAAGATATTTAAGGCTTTAATACTTTCACAAAGTTGTAAATGAATTTTATTATGGCTAAAAAGTGAAAATTTCCTCACTTAAAGTAGTGTGAAGTTATATGAAGAAAATGACTGTTCTTTTCGAAACAAAGTTTTCTAGACAACAGAAAAGAGGAGAAAATTTTTCAGCAACTTTGAGATGGTCAAAGACGGAAATGTAAGTAACTACAGTCGGTAAAGGAATTGAATAGAAAATATACAAGCAAAATAGGATTTTATACGATTATTTTAGTATATTCTTCTTATATCGGATGGGCCATCTATCGGTTTAAATTTAAGCCATCGTTTATTTCAAATCTGGCAATACTTTTGTCATTCTATTCTGTCACAAAATTCAGTATATTATCTCCACTGATCGTAATGAATCGATTTATGCTTGAGCAACGTTGAGATTTATTGGAAATTTATTTACAAACATTTATTTCAAAATTATCTTTTCGGATGAAGCTCATTTTCATCTTAGTGGGTATGGTAATAAGCAAAAGTGCTGAATTTTAGACTCAGAAAATCCATATGTGGTTTTACAGAAGCCAATGACAAGTGACTGCTGGGTTTGGAAGCTTCATTGTATCATATTTCTTTGAAAATGAGGACGGCGCAACCACTACGATCAATGGAGATATCTATCGCACCATAATAACCGATTTTTTTGTACCTGCTCTTAATGGTATTGAAGTGAACGAAGTTTGGTTTCAACACGATGCTGCAATTTGGCCCACCATCTCATGCCACAATTGATTTATTGCGTCAGACGTGTGATGGCCGTGTAATTAGCCGAAATTGTGATATCAATTGGCCGCCAAGAAGCTGAGATTTGACACAGTTGTAATATTTCCAGTGTTATGCCGACAAACCAGAGACAATTGAGCATTTGAAGGACAACATTCGTGACGCCATTGCCGATATACGAGCTCATACACATGAAAACGAGCACGAAAATTGGTCCGATCGAATGGGGTACTATGGGGACAACCTCAACTAACTGTTTGGTGCAGCTTGGCAAGCGGAAGCATCATATTTCTTTTCCTTACGGTCAATGGACCATCACCATCGGTCGCATCATCATTTTGGATTTTTTTTTTGTTCCCACTCTTCATGGTATTGATATGAACGAAGTTTGGTTCCAACAGGATGGCGGAACTTACCACACATCTCATCTAACAATTGATTTATTGCATCAAACGTGTGATGGCTGCTTAACTAGCCGAAATTGTAATATCAATTGGCCGCCAAGAAGCTGAGATTTGACAACGTTGGAATATTTTCAGTTGGGCGCCGTTAAAGAAAAGTGTTATGCCGACAAACCAGAGAAAATTGAGCATTTGAAGACCAACATTCATGATGCCATTGGCGAGATACGACCTCACACACTGGAAAACGTGCATGAAAATTTGTCCAATTCAATGCGGTTCTATGAGGCCAGCCGCGTCAGCCATATGAATGAAATAATATTCCATTTCTAACCGGAACAATTGTACTTCACAAGAAAGAAAGAAATTTTGCAAAATTTCAAACCGTTTTTGTTTTATTGCACTTCAATACATACAAACATAATTGGCCATTACAACCCCTCAGTCAGGATTACTGCCTAGCTTTTCCCACCACCCATGTTGTGTGTGTGTTAATTTTATACGTGAATGGCGGAACCTACAGTTTAAAGTCGATTCCGAACGACAGGTTTTTAAAAAACATTTAATGGCAATTTTATTTACTCTCACAAGTTTTTGCCAAAAATCTGCTGAGAGAAAGTTGCCGAAGAAATATTTTATCATATATCGTTTTGATGTCTGACCGGGTATTTAAAGCGAGGCTACGCGTCTAATAAGCCAACACACTCCCTACCAGACTACGGCGACTTCAAAGAGCTTTATCAACAGGAAAAACTAAGGATGCCAATGATTAAGATATTTTAAACCCTTGCTTTAGAAGATACCTGTTCATTTATTTTTAGCCAAGACTATTCTTAATAAAACTTAATGTCAGCTGTTAGTCAGACAGAATTCCAAGACCATGTCTATTACAATTCCAGTTTCTAACGCCGATCCAGCAAAGCTTCGTTAACACATCGCAACAAGCAAATCTTAAAATCAACTGTACCTACTATAAGGTACACAAACTAAATCTTTTGGAAGTCTTGCAAAAAAAAAAAAAAATAAGACGAATCTAATAAACATTAAACGCAAACAAAATAATACGACTACTTAACTTCATTTAAATACAACTTGTGCCTGTAGGCCTGAGACGAAGATGAATGAGTTGTGCCAAGAGCTGTACTACTCTAAACAATGCTAAAGAAAAAGATGATTTACTTAGCCCAACAATGTACGTATGAGTGGCAGTAACTGATGCGCCACTTGACATAAATGAACATTGAGTATCCGCAGTAGAAAGAACCCACAAATACAGGAAGGAAAAAAAATTAAGAATATATGGTTACTTATTCTGTTTTTTCAGCTTCTTCCACTCCCATGTTTATTTAAGTTCAGGCAAAAAATAATGAAGTTTAATTAAAAGCTGTATAATTGGTAAAAGGAACAATTATTGTTCTGTTTTAAATAAAAATTAAAAAAAAATATAACAACTCTTTCATTTTGCAAATTCACATCCAAATTAAAAGCTCTGCTTCCTCTCAAAACGATGCAAACGAATATTAAATCAAAAAGGGTTACTAAAATTTTTCCTTTATTGGTTTTGAACAGAAATTACTAATTCTCAGAAATGAAAAGCCACCATTATGCACTAGTATATAAAATATTTCTATCCACTGTATATATATAAAAGATTTCTCAGGAAATTTTCGATTCATACAAAGGCATGTATGGTCTGCAGGGTCACAATATCCGGCATGTTATTATTGCCCGTAGTCGCCGTAGTCTAGTAGGTAGTGTGTTGGCTTATAAAACGTGAGGCCAGAGTTCAAAAAGAAATATGAAAAAATATTTCTTTGGGAGCTTCCTCTCAGCAGATTTCTGGCAAAAATCTGTTGTTCGGAGTTGACTTTAAACTGTAGGTCCCGCCATTTATGGTACAATTAACACACAACACAAATGGTGTGAGAAGCTAGGTCGTAATCCTGACCGAAGGGTTGTAATGACCAATTATGTATGTATGTGTTATAATTGCCTATTCTATTAGAGAGGCACCATTTTACTAATAGCATGATGGTAAATGCAATATTGCTAGACGCTGGTGAATTTGTATCAATAAGAAGAGGTCTTAGCTGTTTTCTGTCTTTAAGTTGCACGGCTATCCATAACGCGGTTCCCACGAGCTATTGTTCTATCGTAGGGCATAGCCTTGGCATTCATTCGAATGCTAGCTCTGCAGGGGTAGCTTGCCGTTCACTCGTTCATTGTGTTACCAAATGTGAGGTAAGGCCCCTTGTCATGATCCGATAGTGGTGGGCTTGAACTACCCCGAGATTCCAATGAAACCGGCCAGTCAACTTAGTGGGACGTTGCCCACCATATCCGGATCTTCAAATGTTTTGTTACCCCAAAACCGATGTCCGATGAAGTGCAGGGCACTTGCATAAAATATGACAGGTCCGAGGAATTGCTAATATCTCTGGCTATTGTTTACCTAATCTTACCATAAAGCGTTAGAGGTACTTAACTTCTAATTTTCTATCAGCCTTGACTGGACGCTCATATCGACGCCTCCATTCTATAACGTTCTAATTATACTTAGAACGTTTTCAATGTTCTTGCATTTTTAAATTCTACGTTCTCTAACTTAAATATTGTCAAAATTTGGTTAAGATGCGCCGATCCGTTCCGAAGTTATAGGGAAAAATCTTCTTAGAATACACATATAGTCGTATGTCGCGTGAAAACTGTGACAGCTCATAACTTAAAACACACTTTTTCGACTTAGAATGTTACAGAACGGAGGCGTCGATATGTAAAGTGTGCTACAATAGCAAAGTTCTTCCTGAAGAGGTTTTGATTGTGGTATCTAATGGTACTAAACTCTAGCCGAAGTGGGACCCTCCCCTTCAATGAGAGTATGTCACGTAACATAAGCCAGCCCAACATACAGCCGAAATAAAGATGTTTATGGCCAAAAAATTAAACAAATTAAGAGCGATGGAGTGTAGCGAAGTATTTATTGTAAAATTGATCGAAGTTGCTTGCAGTTTACTACTTCAGTTAAGTTACCAAGCAGCGAAGAGAGATAAATAATTAGTAATATCCTAGAGGAATAGTATACAATGTGCACCTAAAATAGGCATACATTCCAGCAATTTTATTTCCTCTTGGAGTTTTTGTCGAAGACGTCTGAGAGCAAGTCAGATCAGACTCATCTCATATTTATGGAAAAGTGAAATTTTCCAGGACAAAAATTATGATGATTTGCTTTTACAATTTTCCGTTTCCTTTTTGAATTTTTATACCATACTCTGCTTAAAAGCTGTGAGTTCTGATAAATTTCTTTCTTTTAGGCAAGCCAGAATCAAACCGAGCGACATACACGAGCGATTTGAGGGCATATACATCTTAAGCGGAGATCTCATGATAAATTGATAGCCTGATAACCCTCTTTATGCATGGGTTAGATAAACGAATAACGTATTTCTCGTTTGTCGAGTCCTGCTCTTTGTAAGAAATTGGCACATTTCGTGACTTTTCTATTATCTGCGAGCTGTGCTTTTAATTTAAAATTTGATTTAAATTTTGATTTCCAACTACTTATACTTTTAAATCAACATTAAGTACGCACATTTAAAGTGTGCTTTAATAAGAGTTCTTTTTAGCAAAAATACGAATGATTATACCCAACATTTAAACTTTTTGAAGGTGTTGGCTGTTTGGTATGTAAGAAGTTCATGAGCCCTGAGTTTCGGTGTCATGAATGCTAATGTACCTGTGATGCCAATTCATATATACAAATGCGTTGTGAAATCAAGTCAAGAGTTTCGTACTCTATTTTGCAAACAAAGAAACCAACTCTAGCTAGCTTTGGGAGAAAAGTTCATTCACTTACCTGGTTTAGAAGTGGTTGATATCTGTTGTTGTTGCTGTTGATGTTGTAGAAGACGTTCAGACGTGTTTTGTTGTTGCTGATAGTGTTGTTGCTGCTGATGATGATGTGTTGTCACAATTTGCTGCTGTTGAGTATGTTGACCATTATGTTGTTGCATATGAGCCGGATGTTGTTGTTGATGCTGTTGCTGTTGTTGATGATGATGTTGAGCATGAGCAGCTGCCGCAGCTGCTGCGGCTGCAGCCGGATGTATGGCTAAGAGTTTAGTTTCCGGTGGCTTATGAGGACCCATTGTTATTTGTGTGGGTGGCGGTGGCGGGGCAGCACCCATTGTTATTGTAGGTGCAGGCATCATGAGTGTTGACATGGCCAGCATACTTTTCTATTTATTTGTTTATATTGTTGTTATCGTTGTTTTTTTGTTTCTGTTTTTCTTACTGTTGTGTTGCTATTGTTATTGTTATTTGCTTAAGTTGAATTTCAGTATGAACTGGCACAATACAGTTTCTAATTTCACCTTCAATACTTAATTTGTTTTAAGAAATTGAAAATTTAAAAATTAAACTTTTTTCTTCTTTTTCTTTTTATTTTATTTTGTTATGTTTATTCACTCATTTTTTTTTGAACTCACGTATTAAAATTGTAAAATTTCACTTTTTATTATACATACAGGGAGAGAGAGAGAGAGAGGAAGAAACACACATGCATACACAAATAATTTATTTTCTATTGAAATACAAAAACAAAATGGTTTCTCTGCACTTTTTCTATTTTTTTTCTTTCCAAGCAATGTGTCTGCATGTGATGCAAAACTGTTGTTTGTTAGTTTACCATTGTATGTGGGTGTAGCTATGAGAGTGTGATTTTATTGCAGGAATAAACGTTTGTTTGCATGCGTACACTATGTTTGTGTATGTGGTGGTACTATTCAACAATCCTCAGTTGATTTTTGTTTTTCCTTTCTTTTATTTGTTATTTTAGCTTGTTTTTCTTGATTTTCAAACTCAGATGTTTTGTTTCGTTATGTTTTTCGATACTCGTTTCTTTCTTTTTTTTTTTGTTTTAATTTGTTTGTTTATATTTCTATTCCCTTCTCTTGCTTGTTTTTGTTTTTTGCTCTGCCCTCTCACTTTTTATAAGCGCCTCTCGCTCTTTCTATGTTCTCACTTATGTAGTTATTCAACCAGAAGTTCACAAATGTTGCTTTCCACTCACCATTTCAAATATGGTTGTTGTTTTTCCTTTTGTTTTTCTTTTTGTTTTTGCTTTTTTATGATTTTATTGTACTTTTAGATGCCGTTTTTGTTTCAGATCCTAAGCTATTTTTTTGTTTTTGTTTTCCATTGCAATTATTTCACACTAAAAGAATCGAGAATTTTGTTTTAATTCCTTTCCTATATCAAACACTCGCTAGCAGTTATTGTCGTTTAAATGTTGTTGCTTCACATCGAATGTGATTATGTAAGCTGTCGGTAGGAAAACATAAAAACAAAGAAAATAACGAACAAAAAGTGTAAGAATATTGCCGCAAATGCTACCGAAAATTTTGCCAAAGGCAATATGCAAAGCCCAAATAACAAGTAGAAAAAACATACAAACAAAACAATAATATTTCTATAGAAGATACATACATAAACACTTGAAAAAATGCTGCGTATAATCAAAGGGAAAAACATTGTGGAGGAGGGGAAGGAGTAAAATTAAAATAACAACCGGTGGATAACACACTCAAATGGAGCGCTACAATAATTGTTTGAAGAGAAATCTGAATACAATTTAAACTGATTGTTGTGTGTTGTCATGTATGAGTTGGTATGAGTTATTTATTACCCATACGCTACCCGATCAAAGGTAACAAGTGCTGTTAAAAATGAATATGATATTCATTTTAGTGAAGAAAAGATTTTTTTATCAAGTTTATAGGCATGAAATATTAATTTTATGGATTTTAGAATTTTTTTTATAAGAATTGTTTCAATTAAATTCATTTCATTCTATACAAAATAGAGAAACTAACAATTTTCATTCAATTTAATTAAAATTGCTATACATTTGTAAAATTGTTTTTTATTCTGATTCATCCAGACTTTATATATAGCCACGCGGTGCTACTTGTATTTAAAGAAATATGTACTCATCCATATATCGAATACATATATACATAGTTGGTCATTACAACTCTTTAGTCAGTATTACGACCTAGCTTCTCACACCACTGATGTTGTGGACGGTTATTCTTCATTTTTGTACATAAAGGTTACTCTCCGTTTAATCGACGAAGCTCATTTACTCTTTATATATAATTCTTTTATGTTTGACCAAATTTCCCTCTTTTTTACAACAACTTTAGTTGATAACGAAAGACTGCAGTGAGTAAACGTACGCTGGCCACCCTCACTGCAAGCTTTCGTTATCAACTAACGTTGTTGAAAAAGAGAACGAAACTTTGTCAAAAATAAAAGAGTTATATGATAAAGAGTAAATGATCTTCGTCGATTCGCCGAACAGTAACTGACCATGTTAAAGTTGATTCCGAACGACAGAATTTTTTTTTTTAAACTTTTCATGGCAATTTTATTTAATCCCACAGTTTTTGCTAGAAATCTGCTGAGAAAATTTTCGCCGAAGAAATATCTTTCATATTTTCGTTTTGATGTCTGACCTAGGGTTTGAACCGAATCCTCATGTCTAATAAGCCAACACACTGCCTACTATACTACGGCGACTACGGCGAATATAAAAGATATTCCAAGTATTTCAAATGTAATGCATACAAAAAGTGTGTCTTCATTAATTAGTTAATTAATAAATATGTTCAGTATAGATTGCTAAAACACAAAGCTTTACATTGGTGTCATGGATAATTAGCTTTAGATTTCAATCTTATGTTTCTAATTATCATTATAAATCCATATTTCGCTACACGATATTATTTAATGGCTTTGAATCAGCTTTTCTTACTCACTAACTCAATACAACCCTTTAGTAAGGATTATAACCTAGTTTCTCACACCATTCATGCTGTGTGTATTAATTTTATTTATGAGTTGCGAAGCTATTGTTTACTGTCGATTCTTAACGGGAAATTTTTGAGAATCTTTTCATGATAATTTCATTTTACACTCAGCATTTTTAATTTCATAGTTTAATTTCATGTTCGATATGTCTGAGCCAGTGGTTATAATACTGGCTCGAATATACTAAGTTACCCTTATACCTCCTAGACCACAGTGACTCCGTATATTAGCGCTTCAGACATACAGAATCGTGCTTTAGTGGTTCTTGACTCACATAGAGTCAGCCTCTTTTGGCTGACTTAAGCAGCCTCAGCCGTTCATATTAAAATCACTTTCTCTGTGCACAGATAATTTCTTACATGTAATAAATGACGAAACTTCAGGACAACGTGTAATGTACAGCCTTGTAGACTTTTTTCAAACGGAAGTTTTAATTGAAAAATTTCTTTCACATGATTGTTTATTAGAACAAAATTCGACAATTTCGAATAAAACTACTTTTAATGTTTAATCCATAATAGCTTAACAAACATACGTCTGTGGTTAAGTTTATACTGTGGTAGTCCTCTTTCAGTAAGTAAAATGATGATTTACTAAACGACAGCATCGAGTTCAAACCTTAGAAAATAGAAATATTTCTTTAGACTACCTCATCATATGTCAACATTTAACTTTATTTACATCAAACTTCATTGAAATACAGCACCAAAAAAAAAAAAAATTTTTGGATTGCGAATGTGATTATGAGCGACAACGAAATTCGCCCCAGTAACCATTGGAGTCATATAATGCAGAAGATACTCTTTAAATTCGAACAAAAAATAAAAAACTGCTATTACCAATCGCAGAATAAACTCATGTATTTCTTTTATGCGTAACTCACGATTTGAATTATGTGGGAGATATATGTATGGCGATGGACATGGGCTCAATTTGATGATACTTGGCATTTTTGTTTACTCTGGAAGATGTAACAAATTGAAGACCTTTACTCTGATATATTGTAAAAAGTTTTAATCCTAAAAACAAACTATTTGCATTGGTGGATAATACGCATGGCGAATTGTGATAAGACTTAGCATACATTTTTTGGTTATTCTGCAAAGCTACTCTGCAAAACAACTTTCGCAAAGAAACTTGAAATTTCATTTTTGTTCTTTATTTAATCAATAGGATACTGAGTGCTAGTTTTCAGTTTTCTATCACCATCTATTTTATTTTGTTGCACAAAAATGTATGTGGCCTTGCTACGGTGCTGTGTAGGGTGCAAAAAAATAAAAATTCACTTGTTGCAGCTGTTGTCTCTGCATAATCGTTGTTGTTGATGATATGAAACGTTTCTTATCTGTTTGTGTTATGTTTTCCCTCGTTTTTTTTTGTTGTATTAAAAATATATAAAAATATGTGTATATACAAAAATAAATATTGTATGTATTGGTATATACATACGTATACTATATACCATATATATAACAAATTTCGTTTACTTTACATTTGCCTACTTATAATATTTCAATTGTACATCTTTTAAAAGAAATTATCGGTCCAATGAAATCTTGTGTTTATTACCTTTATTTTTGGTCTTTCTTCTTCTTTTTTTGATCTTCTTTACCTTATTAACTTCAAATTTATACTAATTTTTCGAATGTAGATTTTTTTTAAATAAGTTCAGGTTATGTAAGTTCGCGGCGGACCATCCTTGAAAGAAGAGGCTGCACTTCGGTTATCATTTAGGCCGATTGTGATAACAAAATCAATATTCAAATCGAAGATCAAACTTTTACTAGAGGAAACCAACTCGAAACCACCTACTATATGTCTATTGCAGCAATTTTTATATTCGACAACTTGGTCAATGATATCAGAAAGTGAGAGGTCAAAAACATAAGCCTTTTGTATGACAAATGAGGGGCACTGACATATGAAGTTAACGACAGTCTCCTCCCTCTCCTCAGGCACACATCTCATGGAGAGACATTTACTGGAATGCTAAGCATTTCAGCATGCCTACCAAAAGAACAGTGGACTATGAGAATCATTAGTATGCGATGAATAGCCATGCGATTTAAGGGTTAAAGTGTTGCGGTCATTTTCTAAGCTATGCTTGCCCAGCAGAATCTATCAACATTGCACTTGCTGCCAACAAGATTCGGCCGCTCTTCAAATTCTAGCCAACTAATCAGCAATGTAAGGTGTGATTAGGAAATTATTCGCAGCCTGGATGTCCGAGTAATTCAAGAAATTTTTGGGAAAAATCGAAGCTTAAAAAACGAGTAAGACCTTCGCCTGGAAAACTCTACAGTGGTCTGGCAGCCTGTAAGAAAGTTTGGTATCAGGCTCTTTAATAAATATACCACAGTCCATGCTGTCACCTTGTAGCCATCAGTATAAGCCTCCCAGGTCAGACTTAAAAATGAAAATATGAAAAAATACTTCTTCGGCGGCTGCCTCTCAGCAGATTTCTGATTGCTATGAAGAGTTTCTTAAAAATCTGTCGTTCTGAGTCGACTTTTAACTGTAGGTCTCGCCACTCATGTATAAAATTGACACACACAGCATAAGTGGTGTGAGAAGCTAGGTAGTAATCCTGATTAAAGGGTTGTAATGACCAATTATGTATATATGTATGTATGTATGTGTATGTAAGTCTTACTGCCACAAATTCTTATTTGTGTTTTAATAAACTTCAGATGAGAACCAGTTGAGAATAGCAAATAAGACGTAGTTAGGCACATCGTCCACCAAATGTGTACTTTATAATGCAATGTGACTCTACATACCACCCTTGCCAAATGAGCCTCGAAAATAGGGGCAGTAAGGTTTTCTTAATAAAAAATTTCATTTCCTGCAACTGACTTTTGAAAAGCAAAAGTGCTTTTATTGCTTCCGAATAAATTATGATTTCCGTTATTGAGCCTAAGGATAAAAATTTTTTTCTTTTTTTTTTAAATTTGAAAATTGTTTTAAATTCTTCTTTAAATCAAATTCCCTATTTTCATTGTATTATTTTTTGGTTTTTTTAAAACCTTGTATTTCTATATATTTATTATACCTTAAAATTCTCTTTTGAAAAAAAAAAGATTGAAGTTAAGGAATATTTTTTACACGTTTACAACAGAAATTAATGTTGACCCAAATTTATATTTTTCTTTCTATTTTTTGTTTTTGTTTTTGCTCTCAATAATATTTATTTTGTTTTTTTGTGCCTTTTCTGAAAATGAAGAAGAAAAACCTTTTAAATATTTTGTTTCTTGCCTGTGGTTTTCAGCTTTTTAAATGAAAATTAATGAAACATTTTAAGTGATTATAATTAAATTATTAACATCAATTACATCAGTCTTAAAACGTTTCTGTTTTTAAGAATTTATTTTTTTGTTTCTCTTTTCTTTCATACCTGTTTCTTTTCTTTTTTTTTTGTTTTGATTAAAATAAATATTTAATGGAAAAGTGTTTTAAGTTGAGTGGGTTTATACATTCCGTATATTATCCAGACACTAACTGACATAATATTTGGCCTGCATTATAGTTTATTTAAACTAAGGACCATAGCACTTACAATTAGGCAAAATGTTTTAGACATACATATAAGCAAAGGATTTTAACAGACAAATGTTCCCCACTTGAATTCTTTTAATTTTTTTTTTTTGCCGAAAAGTAAGATATTTTCTCACATATTTTAAAACTTTTTATTGTGCTTTTCCCGATATCCGTACCATAGAATGTACGGTCACGCATTACAAGAGACAACATTACATCCTTAAAGTTATCATGGTTAGCCACCCTTTTAATTATTAACCCAAATCTCTTATTTTCCTTTAAAAAAAGTGGTTTAGTACGAAGATGCTACTCATAAAGAGCTTTAGTACTGCGACACATGATGCTTGAGAAATTTGTTTGCGTACCAAATCATATCATATCCTTTCTGGATTTGTATAGTGGAGCCAAGAGAAATTGTGATTATTGCAATCAACAATAATTTCAGAGCTTGGAAATTCTTCAAGAAATCCAAGTATGAAGTCGGTAAGAAGTTGGACAGAGAGTCGAGATGTATTTAACCCAGAGACAGTTAGATTCTGCATCATATCGACGCCTCCATTCTATAACGTTCTAAGTGTACTTAGAACGTTTTTAATGTTCTTGTTCTTCTCTTTTAAATTCTACGTTCTCTAACTTAAATACTGTCAAAATTTGGTTAAGATCAGCCGATCCGTTCCGAAGTTATAGGGAAAAATCTTCTTAGAATACACATATAGTCGTATGTCGCTTGAAAACTTTGAGAGCTCATAACTCAAAACACACTTTTTCGACTTAGAAAGTTATAGAACGGAGGCGTCGATATATGCCTAATGGTTGCTGGCATTGGCACACAATGATAAACCCGTATAAGTAAAAATCCTGTGAATTAGCACTTTCACGGAAGCATACATAGCAAAGGAATTGAATTTTAACCCAAATATGTGATAGAAATTATTAGAACTCCTTATATACCTTATTGTGATAAATAAGATTTGAAAAGTTCATTCTGCATAGACGTTTTCATTGTTGTTGGGTTTTTAATAAAAATTCATGTGTAGATATTAAGTGTGTTTTTGCATTTGACTATATTCAGGTACACAAATTAATGCTTAATGCCCAGGCCAGACATCAAAATAAAATACAAAAAAAGTATTTTTTCGGCGTCTGCCTCTCAGCAGATTTCTGGCAAAAACTCTTAGAGTAAACAAAATTGCCATGAAAAGTTTTCAAAAATCTGTCGTTTGGAGACTTTAAACTGTAGGTCCCGCCACTCATGTATAAAATTAACGCACACAACATAAGTGGTGTGAGAAACTAGGTAGTAATCCTGACTGAAGGGTTGAAACGACCAATTATGTATGTATGTATGTAAATTAATGCTTTACTGAATATATATCTTTATTGAGCCTGTCACGAAGCACTAATATACTGTTACGTTTTTACCTTTTAAACACATTTAAAATATGAAATAAGTTTGTGTTTAGTTTTAATTAAAATTCTTTATTATTCGCAGAATTCTGTGTGTATCTGTTCACAACTTAATGTAAACGACAACAATTGCTTGATTTGTTATTTCTCTGTTTACACTTTTTGCATAAACAATAACAATTACTAGACAATTGTTACACAGATCTTAACGGAGATCTTCAAACGCACTGCGTCTTCACACAAGATGATTGACTGAACTCAGTTCCCTTCCAAATACGTGAGAAATGCTTTCTAGTAGTACTGAATTCCAAGAAAGATAATCACCGTAATCTTGACGGTTGTGTATTTGCTTATTAGACGCGAACTAATGTTTCAAACAACATCTTAGCCACTTCGAACAGAACGAAATGTGGAAAAATATTTATTCAACGACTACCTCTCAGCAGATTTCTGGAAAAAACTTTGTCAGTCAATAAAATTGCAATGAGAAAGTTTCTCACGACTCTATCATTTAGAGTCGACTTTAAACTGTAGGCCCTATACTCATGTATAAAATTAACGCACACAACATAAGTGGTGCAGGTCGTAATCCTGACTAAAAAGTTGTATTGACCAACTGACTAAGTAAGTAAGGATTCCATGAAAGGAATTTCCCTTCATAATTCAATATGACTTAATAAGCTAAATTCTTCACCAAGACAGCCAATACATTAACGCAATACATTTCAACAAAGGCCGATATTCCTTAGTAACGAGAGACGACAACTCTATCATACTAGAACCTGCTGCAGTAGACCAAATCCAAAATTTTCATAAAGACTTAACAAACCAAAGATATAATAAGAAAATGAGGGAAATACCGTAAAACAACAACAGAGCACCAAGCAGAGCAAACACCCAGCCTGATAGAAAGTATTTTAATGATCGTAAGCAATTCATACTTATTTTGTGATTCGTGGATATGTATGTTGAGTTACGGAGAGTTGAAATCAAGAACATCATACATGTTGTTAAATATGAATTTGATGAGCACTTCAAATTTTGAATATGAGCAGAGGTTCCGTGATATTAAAATAAGTATGAATAAGTATAAGTAGTAGAAATTATGAGTATGATTCGATTCTAATCATATTTTTGAATACTTATTGCTGATCTCTGATACACACCGCACGGGTGGTGTCGGAAGCTAGGTTGTAATCTTCACTAATTGGTTGCAATGACCATTTGAGTAAAGTAAGTAATTAAAAGATGAAATTATTTATAAAAACAGCGTTAAGTATGTGAAATTGTACACTTTTCTCTATTGAGCTTAAAAGCTTTACTTTAAAATTATTTCATATTTTCTGGCTTTTAAACGTTTTCATTACATACATACATACATACATAATTGGTCATTACAACCCTTCAGTCAGGATTACGACCTAGTTTCTCAGTTTTTCATTACAGTTGCTTAATACATCTCAATAGCGGCAAATGGTTAAAAATATGGTCAAAAAATGAGGGCAATTTATGATGAAAACTGAAAATTTTCTTTTTAGCCGATCCTGATTAATCTAAATATAGATGTTAAAAGTAATTAACAATGAGCCCTTATCAGTAGAAAACGTACAATAATTTAGCTTCAAAAAAAAAAAAGTCGAACAAAAGGACTTGTTAAAATTAGCTCGTCGGTTTAGTGAAAACTATACTTCTCTTCAAATCGCCGTAGTCTAGTAGGTAGTGTGTTGGCTTATTTGATGTAAAAGCCAGGGTTCGAGCCCCAGGCCAGACATCAAAACAAAATACAAAAAGTATTTCTTCGGCGACTTCATCTCAGAAAATTTTTGGCAAAAACTCTGAGAGTAAAAATAAAATTGCCAGTCGGAGTCGACTTTAAACTATAGGTCCCACCACTCCTATATAAAATTAACACACACAACATAAGTGGTGTGAGAAGCTAGGCCGTAATCCTGACTGAAGGGTTGTAATGTACAATTATGTATGTATGTATGTCTGCATTTATTTTAAAAGCAGTTAACAGTGAGCCCTTAACAATGCAAAAATATGCAATAATTTTGCTTCAAAAAAAAAATCCCTTCTTTAAAACAGTCGAAAAAAGTACTTGTTAAAATGAGCTCGTCGGTTTAGTGAAAACTATACTTCAGGAAGACGTCAGCATTCTATTCGGTTGTAAAGATACGATAAACTATCCTCAAGTTTGATTAAAACTTCTGTTTCTTCTGCAGACATATAGCAGGGTACTGTTGAACATTTCTCAGCCATCAATTTCTTGGAGATCATTTATCTCTTACGCTACGCTTTTGTTGAAAAAACTCGCCTCTAAATCCTTACTTAGGGGAAACCAATCGATTTCTTCTTTAAAAACATTTTGATGTTGAATTCTCTTTTTTTATTTAAAAACAATTAACTCATACAGAAACCCACCAAAAGAATTTGGTGTAAGGAATATACGAATAGCAACTCTTTGCAACTCATTTACTAAACTGTCGGTCTCACTACTTATAGATAAAAGTAACAAACGCAACATGGGTGATGTGAGAAACTAGGATCTAATCCCGGGTATGTATGTAAACGATTCATAATATAGGATATATGTACTATTATCTGCGTTTTATAATTCAAACATTTACAAGCGAAGACTGAGGCAATAGTTTATTAGACCTGAGTCGCAGGATATCCCCGCGGAAACTGAAACATAGTTTCTCGATAAGGATAAAAACATACGGAAAGTAAAGCGATTTTAAAACATTTCTATGTGTTTATAATAAAAAATGTTAACAGCGAGCCAAGGCTAATAAAGTTTATTGGTCCCAATATTGGATTTTATTGGACATCTATAAAGAAATTCTATTCTACAAAACCTAGAAAAGATTTAAGCTTTGGTGACTGAGGTTAAATGTTGAAATTGATAAACATATTTTTGAATACATTATAGTTGAAGCGTATTATTAGTTGAACAAGCGTTAAGTTCAAGCTTAATAAATCGAAAATTTAAATTAAAGCCTTGTTTTTTGGAATTGTAATTTAAATTTTTTTTTTGTAATTTAAATTTTTTTTTTCTATCAAGTATAGCTGGATTTATCCTATCGATTGCAAGACATTTTGTGTATATATGCTTGCGTAATGGATTCAAATGTCAAAAATTTAAAATATTTTGTTGCTGAGTAAAAAAATTTTATAAACTGACTCAATTTTTTTAATTAATTTTTTTTTAAATTTTAATTTTTCAATTCCTATTTAAATCTACTCTTGCCCTAATATTATCGACTTTAGTTGAAAAAATTTGAAATCAAATGTAATAAGTCAATTAAACTGAACGTATTTAAGAAATTTAAATAAATTTTAGAGAGAAACCATTTGCAGATATGCCATATTTAACATGGCATTCATAAAAAAAGGAAAAGTAGCATAATATTGAATTAAAATAATAATGCAAACATTAAGAAACTTCATTTCATTTCATTTACTGTTTTTATTTTTGTTTTTGTTTTATAAAAATGAAGTTTCAGTCTTAAATTTCAAAATATTTGCCTAAAAATTTTATATTTTCTTTAAATATAAAGTTTTAAACAGTCCGTAGATATCAATACAAACTTGGTGCTAATTTTTGTGGGTGTAAAAATAAAATATGAATCATTAAAATGTTAATACGTTTACGAAAAATGTTAGCCTCTTGTCACATTAAATATTTCTAAGCAATATGCAAATAAAATTTTTATTATTATTTTTTTAATAAGTTATGTTAATAGTTATTCAGTTTTTAATTTAATTAATTATATAATTACATATATAATTACAAATATAATAATCACTTAATCTAAAGAACTAAAAACTCCACGAGTGATTTGTTAAAGGTGTTTGATCTCACTAGGATGTGTGCAAAAATATTATTTCTTTTGGTATGTTTAAAAAAATAAAATGAAATTATTTAAAAAAAAGATAAATTTTTAAATTAATTACAAAACACTTTCAAATTTAAAAACCAATTTTTACATTAAATAAATATTCAAATGTTTTTAAAATTGTGTTTAAAATGGAACGACAATGACTCTAACAAGTGGATTGGCAAAAATATAAAGAAAAAAAGACACGGTGTTTTTTTAATTTCTTTTTTTTCTATTATTTTTTTTTTCTTAATTTTATATTCGCCTTAAAATTTTTTTTTTTAAACATTAAAATTTGTTTTTCTTTTTTTTACAACACAAAGCTTTTGAAACATACATCAATGAATGCCAAGCTAAAAACACATCAAAAATATTCGATTACAATATTTTCGTATTTTATTTTCGCCTTTTTTTCAAAAATAGAGGTTAAAATCGACACTAACGAATCACACAATAAGAGTCCCTACGTAACGAAAATGAACACACTCTTCTATGATACAAAAAACGCAAAGCGTACGTACTAAACCGTTAGGAGACGCGCTTCTTACTGAAAACTCATGCATTCGTTTTAAAATCATCAAAAACACAACAAAACAGTAGAAAACTGAATCAAAAAACAAAAAAACGAAAAAAAAAATGGCAACACAAAACGACGACGACGAACATGAACCAGAGGAAGAAAAATAAAAAACACACACAAAACAGAAAATAATATTGTGAAAATGCCATACAAGAGGGAAAAATATTGTAAGTGTAAATAAGTATATTTTCCTACTACAAAATATATACTAAAATGTGTGCGTGTGCGTGTTTGTGTATGTGTGTGATTGAAGTAGACAGCTGAACGAAACATACTGTGTGTGTTTCATTACATTCAACACATCTACAGTGTTTCACAAAATTCTTATGCAGTTGGCGTTGAAAGTTTCTGTACTCTTACTCATACATTCATATTAATACAGAAGGATACGCACATGAACGCAAAAATTCAAATTGTTGTAAAAATGCGAGTATTTGTTATTCTTCTCTTTTAATTCTTTGTTCGTTTCATTCGTTATATGAAGTAGGTTCCAATAATAAAGCAAAAAGAACAACAACAACAACATCAATTGTAAAATTGTATCAACAACTCTTCGTTAGGGAGCACAACTCAACATCTTTCAACGTGTACCATAAAGTGGTAAAAACATAAGAAAACTTCAACATTCTTCGAAAATATTTCAGACCAACACAATGGTGGTGAGTTTATTAAGCTCTTTGGATGAAATTTATTTAATAACGTCATCGAACTCTCTTCAATTGCTCTCTTTACATGTTCTCCTTTGTTATTGTATACGTATTAAGCGTTATATGTTGTACCAAGCTACTCTCAATAGTGTTCAACTTCGTTATAGACAACGATGTCTTATGCTGCTACGTTTTCTGCCACTGTATTGTTGTTATTGGTTTTGTCTTCGTTTATTGTTGCCATTGCTTATGGCCTTTTGTAATTTGAATCCTTTTTTCTTGTTGTATGTGTTTTTTTTTTTGCATTAAATCGATTTCATTTAATGCGCCGAATCCACCCTTTTGTACAATTGAAATGTATGAAACAGAACAAGATGAATAAAGCAGCTACAATACCAACAACAACGACAACGACAACAACAAGGCTAGAGGTAACAAAACAAGAGAATATTGAATTTTTCTGTTTTTTAACCGCTTTACCATCAAAAACACACACGCACACACACACGAATAAAAGAAAACTGTTATGAGGACATCGTATTTAGAAATGAAATGGTGAAATTCCCTTCGGTATTAAAGAAACGAATAATGAAAGCAACTCACACACAATATTTTACTTCGTTTATTTATCTCCCCACCATATGATGTCGTTGCATGTGACTGTGTGTGAGCGTGAAGCATGAGGCTCTCGATGTATGTTAATGTTTACAATTTTATTATTGATATAAGATTGCTGTTGTTGTAGTTGTTGTGTTGTGTTTTGTATTCACAGACCATTGAAATACTCACACGTTAACGCATACTCATTTATAAAAGATATATTTTAATTTCCAAAAACACAAGGCTTGATGAGTACTCTTTTGATTGTTGTTGTTGTTTTTGTTTTAGGTATTAGGAGTGTGTTGGATTGTTTTAATTGCTCTGGCATAATTGTACACTTACTTACCGCCTCTTTCTCTCTCTCACACACATACACACATATACTCTGCCTGACAAGAGTGTATGAGTGCAAGTACAGCATATAAAGCGCGAAAATTTATTTAAAAAAAGAATTAACAATAAAAATAACATGAAAATAATGCAATTCTCTGAAGTATTTTAATTTTAAAGAAAGAAAGTCACTAGAATTATAGTCTCCACTTAACAAACGTCAATTATTTTAGAAAACAAAACACAATTATTTTATTTTTCTAAAATAAAAAGAAAACTTAAAATTTTTTACTTCAATTCATAAACAAACGTCGTGTGTTTCATTAGTTGTTTTTATCTCAAAGAAATGCAATCAAAGAATTTTCACCACAATCCACCATCTTTCTTCTGTGTGTTATCTCCCCACATTAAATGTTCTGTGTTGAATTAAATTCCCAGTATTTTGGTGTCCTTTTGCAATGCCTAAGTATATCTGAGTAATTTTATGGCACGTCTGTGGTAATTTTATAAAAGTTATATGCCTTAAAAGGATATGACTGTTGTGTATACTACAGAGTGGGGAAAATGTACATAAAGAACCAAAATCTAGTTTCGAATTGTATGTGAGTTGTAATTAAATTAATTTTTTAATAATAATTGTGAAAAAAGCGTTCATGTTCTAATAAAGAATCTAGTTTTCAATGTCTTAGTATGATCCCTCAGATTGGCAATATTTTGCGAAGGCAATGATTGATTAGATCGTACTATCATAGAACAGTATGGACTTAATATTGATGATTCTTATATAATATAATCCAATCAAAAACTAATCTTCCTGCAGCACAATTTACACGCATGCTACTATTTTTTAATTCTGTTCTTGATGTCCTACCATCGCTGACATATTAATCTATACGTTTTCAAAAACTGTGTGCATGGTCGAACTACAATCAGCACAACAGTATTGGTGAGTTAATAATTTTATCCAATGTATTGTATAGGATGCTTTTTAGGAGCTTAACAACTCAAAATAAGTATTGCTAGAATGATACTTTTTATTATAACATAATAACATAATTTCATGCGATTTCTTAAATACGTGACTATGAATTAAATGTTCTTATCGATCACTTTAATTTTTTACTACTCTCTTCAATACATCTAGCCATCAAAAGGTGTACGATCAAAGAAATATGAATGAAAAATACTTCTATCATCTACAAAATAGTATACAAGATTATCTTTTACTTTACATTTAGCCTTCTATTAGCATATCTGAAATCGATTTCGATACAATTGGTAGTAAATTAATTGCTTATTAGGTGGTCCGTTGAGTAACATCTATCCGGCTTCAGAATCAATACAATTTTTAAGGTGTTCAAATATGGTGGAAAACAGGCGATACCTAACAATATAGTAATACGAACAACATGAACCTCAAATAAGTTGATAGGTGAAAAGCTAAATTTTGTATTAATATCTGCATTTATGTTGTGAGGTACACCCTTATACCTCTCCAGTTGCGTTGTAAATAAGTTAATATTATCGTTTGAGTTTTTGGCTCCAGAACAGTTCCTTTCTCGGTGTAGTGTTTCATAAACGGTTGGATGTTTCGATTGACTTTCTTATTCCTATTGTTGTATCCTGCTTCTGTTTTAGTTTATTTCGTTGTAGAGAATGTGCAAGACTGCTTTCGAGCACACTTAGCAAGGAATTGTGATAGTGATAGTGCCAACTAGAAAATGCAACTTATATCTGCACCGAGGAGAGAATAAAATAGGCAGTGAAAACCTATGACATATAATACTTCAAAAGCTTTTGTAGTTTTCCTTCTCTAAAAAAATATGAGGAATTTGTATATGTATGGTAGCGTGTACTGTATTGGCTTATTAGACGTGAGGCTACAGATCAAACCCCAGGTCAGACATCTGCATATGAAAAAATATTTCTTTTTCTTTTAGCGATTTCTCCGAGAATAAATAAAATTCCAATGAAAAGTTTCTCAAAAATATATTGTCCGGAGTACGTATTCAGTCGGCTAGATCTGCGTATAAAGTTTTTGTGGATTTAGTGGCAGCCATTCAGGAGTCCTTGGTCATCAATGAGGCATTTGAAAAATTTCTCACTAGGACTGGGTTTTTAAGCTGAATTATGTGATTTTTTATCCTTAACCCGTATGTGCCCAACTTTTTTTCTGGTAAAAACATGGATTTTTTGTATTTATTGGAATCTATATGGTGTACCACACAGTTGATCAATATCTTACCGTTTTAAAAATGGGGCGATAAGCACATATGGGTTAATGAGTAATTATGTTGTGAATGAATCCATTAAAAAAGACACAGACTACCTAGGGTAGTGAGGACGACATAGTTGTAATAGCAAATGACAAGTTTAAAGAGACCTTTTTGTGTCATCATTCAAATGAATCTTTAAATTGTCAGTTGTTGCATATTAGTGGGTTTAAGAATTAACTCGAGAATAAGTATACACGCTCATACACATACATTCATAATTGGCAATTGCAACCCTTCAGTCTGGATTACAAACTAGCTTCTCACATCACTTGCGTTAAGTGTGTTAATTTTGTACATGGGCGGCGGGACCTTTAATTCAAGGTCGACTCCGAACGACAAATTTTTAAGAAACTATTCATGGCAATTTTATTTATTCTCAGAGTTTTTTTCCCAGAAATATGCTGAAAGCAAATCGCCGAAGAAGGATTCTTTTTCGTTTTGTTGGAAATGTCTGAACTGGAGATTCAACCGAAGGCGTACGTCTAATAGGCAACACACTAACTACTCGACTATGGCTAAATATCTATAAATACAGAGAACATATCTGTGGTTGAAGAAGACTTACAGGAAAATCTTGGGAAACAGAAGAATTACGCATCGGGTGTATACCGTGATGGTCAGACCAATTGTGACCTATGAGCCATTGTTTGAACTGGCATCCAAATTTTTTAATAGATCAGGTAGAATTGGATTAGACTTGGATTATATTGGTATAACCATGGCAATGAGAACTATTTTAAAAATAATATTTTCAAAAAAAAATTTTATAATTATATAAATCTATTGTTGCTTTAGGCAACAAGTGAATAATACGTAATAAAGCACAAATATATCCGTATTTTTTCTTCATCTTTCCACGATAAATTAAATTATTCAGTGAATTTAATATTTTAATTAATTATGCAAAGACATACATTTCCTTTAACCTATGCCAACCACAACCACATACGCCCACAACTCAATTAATAAATAATGGAAACATAACAATATATTTAGTGGCGGAAATTATTTTATGAACAAACTTATAATAGCATAAGAAAAGAAAAAAATATCAAAAAAATTAAGAGCCCAAAACAATAAACAAATTACAAAATAGATATTTTCATCGCACCTCAACCCTCTCCAATGCCCCTGTATAATTCATAGAAACAATAGACCAACAGGCAGAAAAAAAAACAAAAATGACATCGTGTAATCAATATATTGTAGTATTGAATGAAAACACAATATAAAGCCAAGAATAGAAAAAAAACGGAGAGAAGAAAAAAATGGTATAAAAACCATGCAGACATTTGAGGAGGATGTAGACGTAGAAGTAAATGTAGTTGTAGATGTGAATGTGTATGTGTATGTGAATGTTTATGTGTTAGTGTAATAAAGTAAACCCTTCTCAAATAACAAACTCTGTCAACTTAATTGGAATAATTGATTTATTGCCCTAATTAAAATACAAAAGAATACTTAAAAAATCTTTAACTTATAATACTTGTTTAGGTAGGCATTACACACACAAAAACAAAAAAAAAACAGAAAACCGAACACAAAAACAAAATTATGCAGATTAATTGAAGAAAAAATAGAAGAAAAAAAATATTTAATGAAGTGACTAGAAAAATAAAAGATTAAAAATTAAAAACAAAAGACAATTTCAATAAAATTGAAGAAATTAATTGGAGACTCTATACTTGCAACATAAACTGTTGATGGCTTCCACGTACAATTGTAAATATTTTCGTAAAAAATTATAGAAAAAATTATAAATGATTACTAAGGATTAAATCTCATTACAGACAAGATCTGGAGTTGCTACACAATTTATTTTGAAATTCTTTACAACATGTTCTGTCCGATGCTCTATTAAAGCTTTTGCAACGCAAGCTAGAATAACTGGAATGGACAATACAAAAAATTCATTTACAATTTTGTAAATCACAAGCACTAGAAGTCGCCGTAGTTTAGTAGGTAGTGTGTCGGCTTATTAGAGACGTAAGGCCACGGTTCAAACCCCAGGTCAGACATCAAAACGAAAATATAAAAAAAAAATTTCTTCGGCGACTTCCTCTCAGCAGATTTCTGGCAAAAGCTGTGCGAGTAAATAAAATTCTCAAAAATCTGTCGTTCGGAGTCGACTTTAAACTATAGGTCCTGCCAGTCATGTATAAAATTAACACACACAACATAAGTAGTGTGTGAAGCTAGGTCGTAATCTTGACTGAAGGGTTGTAATGACCAATTATGTATGTATAATTCACTAGCAGTCCTGTATTTCTTATCCATTTTTACAATATTTTCAAATCCAAGTCTTATTATTATTTTCGTTATTAATTCGTTGTGAATTTCCTTAAATTTTATAGGGTATCCCAATCATGTCTCTTCTAATTCTATTGACCTACCAAATTTCAGGATGTTAACAATTACAGTTTCCTGTCTGACACATGATATCCACCTAGGTATTTCTTCCTGGGATGCTCATCGTTTCTGAATCTATATATTGGGCTTGAGACTACCCCCTTCTGGATAAGTATGCCCTGGGTCTACAGTACCCTGTTAAAATGTATTGGGTTGTTAGGAAAGTAATTTCGTTTTTTTGTAGAAATGAAAGACAGTTTTCGAATAATATCAATCTCGATCCCAATCTCACGTGTTCGCTTAAACTAATGCCTTTATTGCGTCTTTATCAGCTTCAATCGAGCTCCCCGAACAGTGCTGCATCTTCAACATGAAAATTGCCGGATGGAAATATAGCGAACCTGTTCTGGCACTATCGTACTGTCAACACATCCTCTCCATACACAACGGCCAATTTCTTTCTGGCTTGAACAGCATTTCTAACCCTTTCTGTAGTAAAACAGTAACATATGTCGAAAATGCTGCTTATCGCTCTACATATTTAAAAGGGCATCAACCAAAAACTAATGCGTAGAATTAATTGGAATTTTTAACACATAAGCCTTGCTATATGAGCTCTCAAAGCATATAAAAATTATACGTTATGAAGTGTGAAGTTGGGTGCAAAAAAATACAATTAATTCCACTGTCGGGAAAAAACTAAATTACTTTACAAAAAACTCAATATTGTCTGATGCATGACTCTTACTCCTATTATTGTAATTTCAAAGATTTTTACAAAAGTTTTGCCTCTAGCCTACTTAGTTTGAAAAGAATCCTTACCTATCGTTATCTTCCCTTTCGTTGGGCATACTTAACCTAGACTAGCCAATCATTTGTAGTATTTTGTTTTGGCGCCTTTGAGTTTCTGTTCGATGCTATGGCAGAGTTCCATAACTGAACGCCTTAACTCCAAACATTGTTTTTACTAGTGATTTGTATAGAAAAAATTTGCAATACAAGCCTATGCCAGAATTTGTGTTGCTTACTTGATTGGATTGGATATTTAGTCAATATTAAGACCTAGTTTTTCGCACTATCCACGTTGTGTGTGTTCATTTTTATCCATGAGTGGTTGGACCTACAGTCTACCTAAAATCTCCGAAAGCCAGATTTTTTTGAGAAAATTTTCATGGGAATTTTATTTATTCTAAGACTGTTTGCCAGTGTGGAAATCGCCGAAAGAAAATTTTTTTCGATGTGTCTAAAGCCAGGTGTTGAATCACCGGCTCTTGTCTAACAAGTCAACACACTACCTACTAGACTTTACTGACTTTTAGTGTCCATCCCTTACGAAACAGATTACGAGCATACTTTATTGACTTGATAATATTATTAATGCTGAATTGGCATCCATCTAAATATTTTCTCGACAATATGCTGCATTTTTCTAATGCTACTTAATGCCATGTCACGCTGATACATTATACGCTCCGATTGATCACTCTTACATGTCCTTTCAGGATCCCCTGGCTCTAAGTGAAATTGACTACGTCTTGTTTGAACCTAAGAGAATTCCAAACAAAAAGAAAAAGAAAACTTTTCCTCCGAAATAGGTCAGTTATTATCCGTTGGGCACATGTATCCATTGGACACTAACAAATCCTGAAGTGAGAATATTACCAGCCGTACCTGGTTTAAAGTTTTTAGAAAAAGTAAGGGCTTTCACCAAATGATTACTAATTTGTTCGTTACAAGCCTTTAGTCAGGATCACAACCTAGCCTCTCATACCACTCATATTGTGTGTTTTTATTTGCGAATAGAGGAACCTGCAGTTTAATGTCGACGTGGAATGGCAGATTTAAGAAACATTTAATGGTAATTTCAGTTTACTTTCAGGGTTTTTTCAGAAGACTGCTGAGAGGAAGTCGTCGTAAATATTTTTTCAATTTCACTACCTACCAGACTATGGCGAGTTCCATCAATCGTTAGTCCAACGGAATTTCCGTTAATTGACATTGAATCATTCATCGAATTTAATGAACTTTTCAGATTTTTTTTAAACTTAGTTCTAACGGAGTCAGGCTTTTTAAACTTAGTTCTAACGGAGTCAGGCTTTAATGTGGAGCTGTGATGTTAATTATTGAGTTCTGTTAATCAAGGGGTCGTCGTTGTCTATTAGGTAGTGTGTTGGCTTATTAGAGACGTAAGGCCACGGTTCAAACCCCAGGCCAGACATCAAAACGAAAATATGAAAAAAACATTTCTTCGGCGACTTCCTCTCAGCAGATTTCTGGCAAAAACTCTGAGTGTAAATATAATTGCCATGAAAAGTTTCTCAAAAATCTGTCGTTCGGAATCGACATTAAACTGTAGGTCCTACTACCCATGTATAAAAATTAACTGAGAAACTAGGTACTAATCCTGGCTAAAGTGTTGTAAAGACTAATTATGTATATTAATCAGGGTCTATGGCAATGCCTTGTAGGGTATACGAATGACTTGCTATTTGCACCCCAGATCAAGGTTTTTATGTGACATATTCAAACAAATGCAAACATTTTCTTGTTTTCATTTTTATTTCGAGATTGGTATTGTTTTGAAATTTTGTTAATTATTTTGCAAATTTTTACACACTCAATTATGGGAAGAAGTACCTAAAAAAACCAGAAACGAATTGTTTTAAGATATTGTATCCAACAAGCATTTGTTAGTACTGCACAGTACCCAGACATGTTGCTCCTTTTATTATCATTAAATTGCAAAATTTTTTGTGTTGCATTTAATAAAAAAATAACATTAAAAAATATATTTTTTAATACAATATTAACAATACCTTCAGTTTTCTTTCAAACAATTATAAAGTAATTCACATGCATGCATAACATACTATACCCTTTCACTTAATCCTTAAAGGATATTTAGTCATGGGATGTATGTGTGTGTGTGTTTTTTAAAATGGTGTGTTAAGTATCCTAAACCTATTTTAACACTTAATCTACATGGGATAGAAAACTTTAGAAAACTACTGTTATCCTTGCTTTCTTTTCCCATACAAATAGCCCATATTCATATATTGTTATACATATGCACATACACATGATACATACACATGATACATACATATGTATGTACTCGTATGCATAATATTTGCATGGCTATGATAACTGTTCGTGTGTAATGTTATTATATACATGGCTATGATGATGGTACCTGCATACTTACTTACATAATGTTGAATTGTGTATTGTGGGCTCTCGTTCTTTTCTCCGTCTCTCTTCCTCTCTTTTCGGTACTCTTAAAAAATTATTATAATGAAATACTTTTCATCATTACACGTATAAAAAAGAAGAATAAAAAAGACCAAAAAAAAAAATGAAAAAATATTACACTTAATAAAACAAAAACAAAGAAAATAGCAGCAACAATAAGAAAATAATTACAATAGTAGCCACAATAGAAAGTTAACCGTAGAAGAGAAAAAAACAACACACACACTCATACGTTCATCGTACACTTGTTGTTGAAAAGACCATAAATGCGCCAACATACAGTGATGTATAGTACAGCAATCATCATATGGGTTCTTATTCTTAAGAGCCTGAAAACTTAAAATGATAATACAGCACAGAAATATTGATGGAGTGAAATATTTTTTTTTATTATAATCTGGTAGACAATATCTCCACATTTGTTGTTTAAATATGATGTCCACCATACCTATAAGGTACATGGTCCACAAGATCATTACAACTGTGGATTATTTTTTCCAGTAAATCCGATCCTATGGCGTCAATAATGGCTTGAATATTGCCTTCCAATTATTCAAGTATTACTGCTTTGTCGGTGTAAACCAGTGGTTTAACAGAGCCCCATAAAAAGTAACCCAGAGGCGTTAATAACATGTGCCATGGAACCAGTGAACAGAACTCCCTCGGAAATTTTATTTGTAAGAAATTAATTGCTAATCGCGCAGAAGAGCAAATTGCAATCAAATGTCGTTGATGTTTAACTGGAAACAAAAATTCAGTTAGCATGGCTTGATAGAGCTCGCCCTTAATGGTAACAGCAGCTTAATGCTCATATCGCCAGAAATATGTAGGGATGATGCCGTCAGCGTGTCAATATTATCGAAAGGTGATGAGTTACATCACTATCAGACATAATTGGTCATTAACACCCTTCAGTCAGGATTACGATCTAGCTTCTCACACCAAATACGCTCCGAATGACAGATTTTTTATACATTTTTAATGGCAATTTTTTACTTACTCGCAGAGTTTTTGCCTGAAATCTGCTGAGAAGAAGTCGTCGAAGAAATATTTGTTTTCATTTTTCGTTTTTTTGAAGATGTCCGATTTGGGGTTTGAATCGAGGCCTCACGTCTAAAAAGCCAACACACTATACACTACTACTAGACTACGGCTTTACATCACTAAACACAATGCTTTAATAGAAAAAAAAAAATATGATACAAGCGGTAGTCGTTTAGTTTCTATACTTTTACGAGCCTGAAGCCAAGGTCCATATGCAAAACTTTCTGTGTGGTCGAGAGACAAAGGCAAACAATTTAAGAGCGACGACGAATTTTGAACATTTGTTTTTTTTTTTTTTTTTTTTTGTTGATGCTTTTGCGATGGGAAAACGAAAAAATATTTAGAATCGCAGTGTTTTTTTTTTTTTTTTTTGTATTCTAAACTTTGATACACCGTGTGTATTTATGGTCAAGTTTAGAAAATCTACTAATTTAGGGTCTGAAATATATGAATCGATTCTTAATTCTCATATAATCCTTACATTTTATTTAATTCACGTACGTTTTAGTCGACCTGTTTGATGAATTGTTTCGAGGAGTTTTAATTTTAATTCATATTTGGAGCATGGCTTGGAATATAAAATTTTTTGAAAAGAATTTTGTTGAGTCATTCCACTTTCAACAACTTTTACTGTATCAGGTCGTTCATTAAGCACTTTCTATCCTTAAATTAAAATAAAACCAAGTATCTGTGAAATATCATCGACATTTTTGAATCGTTTGAGAGAACTATGGATGCCTTTCTAATTTCTGTCACTACTCCTGAATACTCCTCTGATGCACTCCAGAAATGTTTAACCTTCCAAGACTCTGTTGGATAAATCTGTCTGAATTGGTTTAAGGGCTTGGGTTGGTTTTGAGGACCTTTGTCGTATGTACCCGGAATTTAAGAAAACCTTAGAAGAAAGTCTAACGTGGTTAAATCCCACCATTTCTTTAGTCAGTTCACATTACTTAGACATGAGATGATCACAGAATATGCAGTGTATAATAGCTGTGAGGCACTTCAGATCATCCAATTCAACCAAAAGTGTTCGCCGTTGACAGTGATAGACAGATAACACCGCCAGTCAAAACTCCATGCCAAACAGTGATTTTTTCGAGATCCATTGGACGCTGCTGTATATCATATGGATTAGTTTCCGTAAAAATTTTATTTTGTTTGGTCATGTACACATTCAGTCATTGCTGAGGATGATTTTTGAAGGACAATTAGGACAGACTGAATAGATAACAAATAATTTGACAAACGTAGCTTCAACAAAATGACCGCAATAAACTGCCAAAATTCGGAACTTCTTTTGGTAAGACCATATTATATGATCTTTTCAAATATTAAATTATATTCACTGTACTTGTTATTGAAATTTGTTCATAATTTTTATCGGACATGTTTTGAACGATACTGTACATTACGTAGTTACAATTATTCATGCTTAATTGTATGCATATCCACACACGCATACATGCATTCAAATAAACCTGCATACAAACAACCAAACTAGCATTGCCTGTTTGTGCAAATATTACCGTAAAGTAAGCATTTTTAAATGGTGTTTTATGCGTTTTTATTTGTTGTGACAGAATGCATATGCATGTATGTATGAGTGCTTGTACCGTAAATACTTTAACGAAAGGTAGCCGTTGTTTTGACTTCTAAAACTCTGACATCGCCTCCTACTACTGCTGCTGTTGTTTTTTGTCTTGTATTGTTGTTGTAACTACTGCATATCGTATTGTAATTAAAATACAAACCCACAATGGCAAATGTGACAAGAATAAGTAAAAAAAACAAAAACAACAACAGAGTATTTATAAATTTTGTATGAAATATAAAATAATAACAAAAACAAAAACAACAATAACAATAACAGCAGAAGCTGAAGAAGAAGAAGAAGAGCCAGTAACAATAAAATTTAAAAATAATTGCAGGAGACAACCACAACAACAATGGCAACTAGACGGGCAAGTAGAAAAAACCAAAAACCGTTAGTTCATGGCACAAAAATGTAAAAAAACAAAACAACAAAATTGAAACACAACAGTTACAGCAATAAGAACAACAGAAACAACAACAACAACAATTATAATAATGAAATGAAAGAGAAATTATGAGAATTAAAATGAGTGAAAAGCGAAAAATCAACAACATTAGCAGCAACACCAGCTTAAGTGCACGTAACAAAAGAAAATGCAACAGCAACAGAAGACAAAAAAAAAACATGGTAGAAGAATGAATTAAGAAAACACGAATAAAGAAATAAATAAAATAAGAACAACAACAACGACAACAACAAGTAACAACAGCACCATAATTGCATGCAATTTAGCATGAAATACACTTATTGTTGTTGTTGTATTAAGACTAGAAATAAAACAACAACCAAACAACGATACACCCATACACCCATATACAGTCATAACAATGACATGTTAGGGCAGCCAGTCGCCATGTATTGTAATGTGGAGAACCGGCAGCCAAAGCAGGACACACATCACATTATGAATGTTTTTTCGTTGTTTTTGATTTTGTAATTTGTTTCTACATTTTAACACATACTTGTTCATGGAGGTGTGTATACATACGTATGTATATGTATGTTGTAAGAGTGCGTTTGTAATTTAAATAGAAACGTGGTTATTATTTGTGTTTCAAAAAAAAAAAACGCAAGGAGGGAGCAGGTAAATTGGCGTAACAGTGACAATAGACAGGGCATAGCAAAACTAGGGTTATGTTAAGTTAGTGTAGCGCCTTTACTTAGAGACTAAAATTAATTTTCGACTCCAGACCTACATGGTATGTCCCAACGTTGTGAATAGCCAGCTCATTAGTCTTCTCTTCCGAGTGCTTTGCAGATTTTCTCTGATTTTTACCGTGTTTTTGCTTTATTATGATTTATTTTATAATTTCTCACGATTTGCTTCAGTTATATTTAAGTTTTGTTGTACTGCAAGGCCTCAGGTATTACTTGGTCGCCAACAAGCTCTTTAGCTTTGAGGATACTGCTCTTGTGCCTTCATTGTAATACTATCGGTCTTTATAATGATGTTATAACCAATTCATGTACATTTTCTTAATATAGTTTGTCTTAGTAAGGCTAACACGTTGGCTAAAACCCAGACGTTGTGTTGTTGATGGTGGATGAAGCAACAGAATATATTGGTTATGCCAAATCTTACTTTCATACAACAAATTTCGGATATTTGTGGGCATCTTCATAAGGATTTTGGTCATCTGAATGTCTCACTTTACCGAGCATGTTGTTTGCTTATATTTCCACACCATCATTCGCAGCGACTGTAATGCATAAGTAGTAGATGCTGATATTTGCGTTGTAAAGAACTGAGATTTCTGTAAGCTCGTATGATGATTTGAATGCGAAAGTTACAGCCGTGATTTTACCGTATTTGTAAAACCCTTGTTCTCGAAACGGTCTGTCAAACCCCATAGTCCACTCAACTCCAAAGAACCTAGGTACCTCGAAAGCACCCTATACTTATACATTCTACGCTTATAATGCGATACACTCTGTATATGAAATGATGTATGATACCGGCTTAAAAAAAGATGTTTGTTCATCAAGTTCAGAGTGATAGATTGGACTTTAGGTCGAAGTAACAGACAATATTTCCAATATAATCAACATAATTAACATAATTTAACCAACATATTTTCTTGTGCGAAGAGTAGACAGAGGTAGTTCGGCAGTTACCAATACACCCTGAAGGATAAACTGCTAGCCGGCATCACCTTTGGATAAAAACTCAATTTTACAGTCAGTGCCTAATGTGTGGTTTCAACAAGACGGTGCGGCATATTACTCGGCAAGCGACAGCGTGAACCTATTGCAATGTGAGTATTCACATGAGTAAACAAATTTACTCAAGCCTAAGCCTGCCTTCAAACATAATAACAATAACATCTCCAGCACACATCGCATTCATAACAGTGCTACATTTGTTGAAAAATGTAATTTCACGTCTTGTGCAGTCCATCTAGAACTCAGACCCTGCAATTTGATCTATCTAGACTATTTTGGAAAAGTCCATCATATTCATGGACAAGGTAGACACATTTTCTTTTTCAGGTCAGACATCTCCAACAGAACAAATGTGAAAAAATATTTCTTCTTGACGTCCTCTCATCAGATTTCTGGCAAAAACTCGAGAGTCAATAAAATTGCTATGTAAAGCTTCTAAAAAATCTGTAGTTGGGAGACGACTGTAGGTCCCACTATTCGTGGAAAGAATTAACACATACAACATGAGTGGTATAAGATCATATTGATTGAAAGGTTGTCATGACTAATTATATATGTATGTAAGGCAACATTACAAGCGCCAATGCTGAGGAATGGACAGAAATGATAGAATAATTATATGTGGAACACCATCTGTTTCATTGAAAATAAAATACAAATTTGTTTGTCAAAGTTACAGTTTACATTACAGTTTACATTACAGTTTACATTACAGTTTACATTACAGTTTACATTACAGTTTACATTACAGTTTACATTACAGTTTACATTACAGTTTACATTACAGTTTACATTACAGTTTACATTACAGTTTACATTACAGTTTACATTACAGTTTACATTACAGTTTACATTACAGTTTACATTACAGTTTACATTACAGTTTACATTACAGTTTACATTACAGTTTACATTACAGTTTACATTACAGTTTACATTACAGTTTACATTACAGTTTACATTACAGTTTACATTACAGTTTACATTACAGTTTACATTACAGTTTACATTACAGTTTACATTACAGTTTACATTACAGTTTACATTACAGTTTACATTACAGTTTACATTACAATTTACACAGGATGAAATCTATTTAGCCAAATATGCCTTAGTTATATGCAAGTACTAACATACAAACAAGTAAAAGCATTTTCGACTTAATTTCGAAAACAATAGATATCAAATTCATCAAAAATACAATTTCTTTTAAATGTATATTAAAAGAAATATTTGCATTATCAATTAAACAACAGGTTGAACATGTTAAAAGTTTAATTAAACAATTAACTCTCTATGAAGTTTCAATTATAAAATATTTTTCTCAGAAAAAAAGCAACAGGCCAAACAATGGCTAGGGGCCAATGTAATTTTATATGTTTATCAAAAATTATTTATTTCATAAAAAAAAGGAAATAACATTTTAGTGCAGATCTATCGAAAATATCTTTAGGAATACGACCTAGTTTCTCAGCCTAATCATGTTGTACGTGTTAATTTTGTCCATGAGTGGTGGGACCTACCGTTTAAAATCGAAATCAGAACGACAGATTTTCATAGCAATTTAATTTACTCTCAGAGGTTTTGCCAGAAATATTTTTGTTTTCATATTTCGTTTTGATCGAGATATCTGACATGGGGTTTAAACCATGGCCTCTCATCTAATAAGTGAACAAGTGGCCTACGAAGAATTCAGGCACTTCATACCATTAAATTTAAATCAAAACAAAGTGTCTGTAAGATATCATAGAAATTTTTATTAGTTTGAAGGACCCCTTGATATCATTTAATGTATTGAGCGCCAATAAGGGGTTGAGCGTATCCCAAATGTACAATTTTTCATGACTCTGGCGTTTAATTCAGGCTGAATTTGATCGATGGCGTGGGTTATGCTGTCTTTGTGAATCGCTGAAGTTTCTGCATTCATATATTATTAAAGAAAATCCCACAAGAAAAAGTCTAACAAAGTCAAAACTCACGGCCTCGGGGACTAATTCACATCGCATCCACTTAAATCTCTTGTACAGAATATCCAATGTAGCATGATATATGTGGTACATTCTGTTGCTGGGCTCCAAATATTCAATACCGGCCAGAAGAAGTTGGTAATTAAGTGTGTAGTGCTTGCTGTAGTCGCAGTGGTCTAGTAGGTAGTGTGTTGGCTTATTAGACGTGAAGCTTAGGTTCCGACATCTCCAACTGAACGAAATACGAAAAAATATTTCTTCGGCGACTCTCTCTCAGCAGATTTCTGGCAAAAACTCTGAGAGTAAATAAACAATTGCCATGAAAAGTTTCTCAAAAATATGTCGTTCGGAGTCGACTTTAAACTGTAGGTCCCCCTTCTCATGAATAAAAATTAACGCACAAAACAGAAGTGGTGTGTGAAACTAGGTCATAATCCTGACTAAAGAGAATGACCTATTATGTATATACATATGTACGTGCTTGCTGTAGATAATGGTGGCTTGGCCAACGCCGTTCTCAAAGAAATATGGATTCGAGATGCACTGAATGCTCTTTGATTTCCAATGAATCGTGATATCGTCTCAAATTCGATAATTGTGTTCACGTATATATTTATCATGAAATGAATTTCGTTATGGGAGATGATTTTTGGTATACAAATTAGGATGAATTGAGAACACACGTAATTGTCTATGGTCGTTTAGCTTCACTTCCTGTGTCAGTTGAATCTTGTACGTTTGCAAATATTTTGGCAAGATTTGCCAAGTTGTGTATGCAAAGAGCCATGTTCTTGAGAGTGGCGCGCAATCGATTGTCTCTAATTCTTCATACTCCAACGGACAGCGACAATTAAATGCCACTTGATCTAATGCGCATAAAGCTATTCAAAAAGCGAAATCCTTATATATCGCATTGACAAAATAAAAATTGTGTACATTTTCCAACTACATTTACTCCTACAACGCTGTTGCACTTGTACATACATTCTATGTTGTATATCATGATTGTGGGACAATTGCTTTCTTTTTTTAAATCTTCTTTTAATTCTTCTTAATTTCTTTCTTCTTGCAAACACAAAAGCCTTGCGTATGTATATGCACGTTATACCACACATTCTCTTGTAAATATAAGGTGTAGTAAAAATAATTCCATTTCTTTTAACTTAACTTGAACAAAATTTTATTTTTCCTACAATTGCAAACAATTTCCTTTCAATCATACTGATGTAAAGTAAGATACAACTTACTACAGCTATATAATTGCAAAAGAGTGGATTATTTTTTTTACTACACCTTACATTTTCACTCATCAGACTTTCGTATTGTATTATATGAAAAACAAAACAAGACAAGTAAAACCAAAGTGAATAAAAGGGTGTAAAGACAAAATAAAATAATGCCTAAAACAAAAGCAACAAAGAAAGGAAAACAAAAGACTTTGCAACAGGATTTCATTTAGTAGTTGTCGCTTTTGTTGTGTTTATTGTCACTGGGCTTATACTAACGGCTTTGTTAGGCAATTCAACTAACAAAACAACAACAATAAACTGTCATCTATTATTGTTGCTTTTGTTATTTTCTTTTTCTATATTCTTTATTTAGCTATTGCTATTGCTATTGTTGTTGTCTTATTGTTATTATTGCAATCTAAATATCTTTTGTTTTATGCATTCTCTATATGCCCAGATTGTTCATCATAAAAGTTCATAAGCGTGGCAAAAGTTAGTTGTGCAATGTGTTTGTAACACGTGTTTCTGGAAGAGAAATTTTAGTTACAAGACGTCAGGAGGAATGGTTTCTTCTATCGCAAAGGCGCGAAACTGTTTAAGACAGAAAAGCCAGCCACTATTATGGCGATAGATGTGAAATTAATAGATCAAAAAATCAGGAGGTCCTATTGGAACAAAGACGAAAAATGTCAAAGATTATTGCAATTTATGACTATAAAAACCGTAAATATTGTAAACGCTATGCATACATACATACATAATTCATTATTCAATCATTACAACCCTTCAGTAAGGATTACGACCTAACTTCTCATACCACTTATGTTGTGTGTCTTAATTTTATATATGAGTTGCGATTTACAGATTAAAGACGACTCCAAACTAACTCTCAGAATTTTTGCCGGAAATCTGATGAAAGGAACTTGTCGGAGAAATATTTTATCATATTTCGTTCAGTTGGTGATGTCTGACCTTGAGTTTGAACCGCGGCCCCATGAGTAATAAGTCAACACACTATGTACGGCGACTTATAGAATCGAAAAAAAATCCCAAGTGCGATTCATAATGATGAAACGAAAGAAACTTATTCGGGAAATTATAAAGAACATTTTAATAGCTTCTAATTTCGTGAGGATGTTAGAAAACCATACATAACTGACTCAGAGAAGGTAGTTTTGAAATCACAGAAGAGCACGTGGCGACAACATAATTTCAACTACAATGAGGATCCTTTAGGTGCTCATCATTCGTGACGATAAAATCCCTAACCATAGGCAAGACAGCTCAACTGTAATCCTTAGAAGTGTTTCGTTCCGAAATCTTTAGGTTTACAAAGACTTAATAAACGTTTTGAGGGCACGTACGACTTTCAATGTGTCTGAAAGCCTTGTGATGTATGTACAAAGAAAGGTTTTATTGATAAGCTGTGATCCTTTAGAGTACGGTAGGCAGCCGTGTTAGTTAAAATTAGGTCATGTATTGCGGTAAAAAATTATCTAACAGACTTTCTCCCATCTGATCTTAGCAATAAAAACGCTTGTTTAATCCGCATTAAAGACAGCAGACAAGTAGCAAGATGGAGCAACAGATTTTTGAGAAATTTTTCATGTTAATTTTATTTACTCTCAAAGCTTTTGGCAGAAATCTGCTGAAAGGAAGTTGCCAAAGAAATATTCTTGCGTATTTCGTTTTTGTTGAAGAGGTCTAAACTGTTTTAACCGAGGACTCATGCCTAATAAGCCAATACACAACCTACTAAACTACGGCGACTCCATGAGCAGTTACATTGCTCCTTAACAAGGCGATGACGAACTCTAAGCAATATAGAATGTTCTTTCAAGACAAAACAGCTTCGTTCAGTTGCAGATGCTCTTCCTGGCTATGAAGAACCTACTACTCCATTATGAGAGTACCTAAATACAGTTTTATGTCGCCTACAGAACACATTAGAAAGCAGTGAAAAGCTTCCATCCTTTTAAAACTCCATATCCAACAGATTTATTTGGATTTTGATAACCTACTTATCGTATTTGCTTATGTTCTTATGAACTGGACAGTGTCAAGTTTAGGTACAGAATTTTATATCAAAGCTAAACGTGTGCGAGAAAATCCCATGACGATCGACTCGGTACTCCTTCGTGTACACAAAGCGTTTATTCGAAGGGTAGAAATACTGAAACTAGATCTGATCTCATTAGTCAATCATATCCCCGTACTACAAGGAATATACATACTCTGGTCGATTTCCTGGACAAACAGGAGACAAATATTAATCTTACTGTCATCGCATTGATTGAAAACCTGGGACACCTTAAATATTTCGCACCCACAACCTGCCACACTTTTTAAAGTGGAAGTATTTAGAAAACATGAATGGAATGGGTGCCCTGGTAGTCTAGTGAGTAGTGGAGTAGACTATTACCATGAGGGTCGTGGGTTCGATTCCCACCAGAGACTCTGGTCTGGTACACTATGCCGATCATATGGTCGAAGTTACTCAGCTCGTATATAATTAAATATAATTTGTAATTGTATTGTAATTAATTAAATAAATAAATAAATGAATGAATGATGTCAGCCCATGGTTCAAACCCCTGAGCAGACGTCTCCAACAAAACGAAATATAAAAAAATATTTCTTCGGCGACTTCCTTTCAAAAAATCTGGGTGTAAATAAAATTGCCATGAAGAGTTTCTCATAAATCTGACGTTTGGCGTCGATTTTAAAATTGTAGGTTCCACCCTTCATGTGTAAAAAGCTAGTTCGTAATCCTTTCTGAACCAAAGATGTATGTATGCATAGTAAAAACCATGATATGACTTGGCAGTATCAGTAAGATTATCAAAATAATTTCGAACATCCTCTCAACTACTACAATAAATAGTTCATCGTCCATCTCATAATTTCTTTTGACATACAATGTAGAGTATTTGAATATTGTATGTGTCTGTCTAACCATGATTTTTATTTCACAGTTTATTATTCGTTTTCCTTATTTCCTAGTGTATTAGTGACGTATACGAATAAAGATGACTAAGTTAGCTAAGTATGTTATGTAGGGTGTATTTAAATTAAATGCTTAGTGGTTATTGTGTGGGTTCAAGTATAATTAAATGCGATTAAAATAAAATATAAGAAATCAAACAATGACTAGAGAACAGTTGTTGCATCTATTTTTATAACACAATAGAATTAATGTTGTTAAGTATTGTTGAAATTGTTGATTTCTTACGGCACTAGTACCACTTCTGACGATTATGAAATAAATATGGAATATGCCTTCCAATGGGGAGAATTGATAAAAAGCTGCCAAAACAAAGCTTCAATGCGAATGAAAGAATAATAAGGACTAGAGATTTCACGCAACTAAAGGAGGGTAAATAATGCTACAAATATATGTAGAAGGGTTCCAGGAATGTCTTAGCCATGCAACCCATTAACTTGCATACCAGAATTGCTAATGGTGATTGCCTGTACGGACAGAACCAGTTTAAAAATACTAGCTTGCGTTGGCATCTCCAGAGCATTCCGTATATATCTTAGGACGGCGCCAGATGATCTGCTAGATTTAAGGACGTTGCATATTGAAGTGTAAACCAGAGCCAAGAAGACTATAGTAAAAACAGAAGCAGACAGGTCAGAGCAGCTCTCGCCTGAAACTAGAATTCTAAAATATGGTTTCCAATAAAATTAAGAAATGAAAGGCAAATAGAGGGATAAGAGGAGAGGTATCTCATACCAGAGTGAATATTCGAAACCTGTAACTAAAATCGCGGATAATTTCCGAGCGAAAACCTTATGTCATCTACAGATGTGCTTAATGCAATGTGGACAAGAAGTACAGAGAACGGAAAAATGCAATATTGTAGTTCTGAAATAGGTTTGAATAGGTTCACGTTTTACTCACAGCCTTTTTGTAGAGTGTGAAAAGATATTTCAAAAAATAAGCCTGACGAATCGGCTGCAGCAGTATTTTACTGAATAATACTTTTATAATCCTATTAGCTGTACCCAGCGCATGTTGCTGCCCCACCAACTAAAATAAATTTGAAGGAAAGACATTACACAAATGTCCAATTAATTCTGAATCATTTTATTGATTTTGTTTCCCGTTGTCCTGATGATTCAGATGAACGGGCCTGAGTAGTACGCCTTCGATCAGTTTCTAATCTCACTTCTCGTTGTTCAAGTGGTTCAAGCGAATGGGTCGCAGCGGCATATACTCAAAGATTTTCCAGTCTCAATGCTCGTCTGATTCAGAAGGCTCGTAATGGTCTTTTCTTCCGTTCTTAAGGTGTAGGTCAACCAATTGCTTGTCATTCATTTTTAATAATTTTCAGACAAGTCATCCATCGGAAATTAATCGCACCAACCTCCGTCGACTCATGCGCAACAACTTTGTTATAGAATGTACAGTTTACGGTTTAATTCATTTTAAGTAATTTTCAGTGGCGCCACCTGCCGCCACTTAGAAACATCCGGCTCATGCGCACCAACTTTGCTAAAGATCATAATATGATCAAGTGCATAGTTTACGATTGTATATGGTGCATACAAACAAACATTCATTTTTATATATATATAGACTATTGGAGGTGACACGCCCACTATAGCCAATCCGCCCATTTTGTTCATATCTACGTCAAAGTCGTCCATAAAAAATGTGAAGACTCTAGCTGATGCAGTTTATGAGATATGCGGCATTAAATATTTTTTGGGTATGGGGGCGTGGCACCTCGCCTACTTGAAATTTTAAAATAAAAAGTATCCTATAGTTCCGTCCAGACATACAGGAAGGTACTGTTAAAATTTCAAGAAAATCGGTCCAGCCGTTTAGCCGTCTATAGACTTCAAACAAACAAACAAACATACAAAAAAATAAACGCACATTCATTTTTATATAGAGGGTCCGCAAATAATTTTTTTTTTGAAAATGCTTTAAAAAAAACTACTGAATACTCAAATTTCTTTTTTTATTTGAAAGTACAGTCCTTCCGGTTAATAATGGAAAATAATTTCATTCAAATGGCTGCCTCGGCTGGCCATGCAGTAGCCTACACGATCGGTCCAATTTTTAAGCACATTATCGATTGTGGGCTTCACGAATATTGTCCTTTAAAGCGTCAATTGTCTTTGGCTTGTCGGCGTAACACTTATCTTTGACGCCACCCCACAAATAATAGTCCAACGGTGCCAAATCGCAGCTCCGAGGTGGCCAAACGACATCAGATCTGCGGCTGATAATGCGATCTTCAAAAACAGGGCATAAAACATCGAGTGTAGCTTCAGCTGTGTGGCACGTAGCGCCGTCCTGTTGAAACCAAATGTTGCCAATATCCTCCTCTTCAATTTTTGTAAACAAAAATTCGTTCAACATGGCCCGATAACGATCGCCATTGACTGTAACGGCCACTCCTTGCTCATTTTCGAAGAAAAATTACCCAATTATGCCTCTGGACCAAAATCCGCACCAAACAGTGACTCGTTTTGGGTGCGTCGGCTTTTCAATGAATGCGTGCGGGTATTCTGTGCCCCAAATGCGACAATTTTGCTTGTTTACATACCCGCCAAGATCAAAATGAGCTTCATCCGAAAAGATGATTTTTTTTGCCAAAATCGGCATCTTCTGTAAGTCGATCGCAGGCCCACTTAGCGAAGCGAAAACGCATTGGATGGTCAATTGGCTTCAACTCCTGAACCAATTGGACTTCGTATGGCGTCATACCAAGGACTTTATGCAAAATTCGTTTCAATGATGTCTCCGAAATGTTCAATTGTTGAGAACGACGGTGGATTGATGTTGATGGCGCTTCAGGCACACTTTCTGCCACAGCAGCAATATTCTCGGGTGTACACACTGTTTTTGGCTTTTCACGCTTTGGTTTATCGATGAGGATGCCAGTTTCTTTCACTTTTTTCACAAGATAACGAACATACGGAGCTGACGGTGCTTCTCTTCTTCCAAAATGATTTTCAAAGTAATGTCGCAATATTTCCCAGCGTTGTTCAAGCGTATACACAACCATATTCGTTCAGCGGAAGGATAAAACGAATTATCTGTCCAATCAGACATGAGCTAAGTGTTTCCATTCACGAAATAAGCACTAGTTGAAAAAAAAACAAACGTTAGATGGCGGACCCGATATAAGATAGTTCAAGTAACAATAAAAATAATAAAGTTATAACCTGGGGGCAAAAATATTCCACAAATTTTGTCTTAATAGTATATTTTCAGGATTTTCGAGACTCGTAAGATTATTAAATTACTACAATATTATACATGAAGGCATTTAGGCTCTAGGATATTGTGGTATTTAAATTGTTGTTTTTTATACTAATAAAGTCATCATAAAAAATATATTTTCTACTACAAGTTAATTTTTATTGCCTGACTTTATTAGAGGACTTCTTGCATGTCACAATATTGCCAAGTTACAAACACTTCTTCGTTTTTTTTATTTTTTTTTCTTAAACTATAAACAAATTAACATTTCTTTTCTATCAATGAAGGAAAATTCTGAATATCCTTACATTTTAAAATCTTTCGTGAACAACAAAGAATCTTTGGCTGACCAGTCGTAGTAGCATTTAAAGCATGATGGCCCATAACCAAAGAGTCAATATAAGCGTTTGGAATAAAAAATCATAATCTTTTGCTGCAAAATATCCGTAATCCACTGTCACAATATTTTAAATTCCAAAACATTTACTTTGAAAAGCCGTAAAAATAAAAATATTTTCATGATGCCTTTAACGGGATTGTGTCCAGAGCCGTATCGACAATGAAAGAACCGTCAAACAGTCCAATAAAAAAAAACCGAAAAAAAGTAAACCAAAATGCATGAAAAGGTATTAAAATTAAGTTTTTCGTAGAGCTCTTTATAAATGTTAACTGGTGTTATATGGACGGCAGTTTGCAGCAGTAGCAGCAGCAGCAGCAAACGCACTAAAAAAAAAGGAACAACATTTTACGTTTGTATGTATGTTGGTAGAACCAACCACAAAACTCATGAAAAGAAATTATGTTTGGACATTTCATTTGATGGACATGGATTACAAGTATAAATTTAAGTTTGCAACTTTACACATACAATCACAAATGCACATACAACATACACATACAAAGGCAAAGAAACAGCAACAGTGGCAGGCTAAGGACCCAAACGCATGCACAGGATATTCTTATAAATGCCCAAATACAGACATTTTAAACTGAATGACTGAATGACTGACTGACTGGCTGACAGACTGAGTGAGTGAGTGTGTAAGTGAAACTGATGCAGCTGACTAAAAGTTATCCTTTGGCCAAATATCTTTTGCAAACGTGAAATAAAAGAATCCGTAATGGGAAGAAAAACTTGGAAAAAATAAAGAACAACATACGGAGAGCGAGAGAGAAGGTGAGAAATAAAATGTACCATCATACCACTAACAAATACTATTAAACTTTTCGTTTATTTTAAAAATATATACACTTATTTATGTGTGTTTATGTGATTGTCACTTTCGAAGCTATAGTGTTGGATAAACTTTGTAAGGATCAAGCAAATTTTTATTGTTCGTACTGTGATGTTTTCTTTTCCTTACACTTGCCTATAAGACCTATCTGAGACTCTGACCCGACTAGACAAAAGCGAGTTCTTTTTAAAGCGATTATAAATCGTTTGGTTAATGAAAAGTCAGGCGTCACAGAACAAACTATGGGTTGAGACGAAAAACAGCTGATATGTACGGTGGGACTGTAAACTAATTCCAGAATTCCGGACTGAATTTAATAAATTTTGGAAACTACATCAGCTCTGATGTGAATGCTCAGCAGTTCACATATCGATGGATGTAACTAGCAAGTACGTTGTGGAAATAAAATTTGTATTCGAACATATCCTAAAGGGGAGTGAGACAATGCCAACATATTAATTGTACTTACCGAATAGGTTCACGGTGTATAGGATTAATGAATAGATTTGGGCTTAAACACTGGTATATTCAAATCAGACTCAGGGATCAAAGATTTGCTATATGTAGCCAGCTCAACTGAAGAGGGCTGTCAAGGATGACAGACAACGACAGCTTAAGAACCTCAGCCTCTTCATGGTTCTTGATACATAAGGTGGAAGATAGTGTCTTTCTCCTTCTTAGCCTCACGGCCTTCCAATAAGACAAGGTCTCATGAGAATTGAAACTCCTACTGTCAGTCCAGTTAAGCCTCCCCGGCATTCGTGAATGCGAGGTGTCATTCGTTAGCGGCTTATTCGCACTGTTCTTAATTCTCTGTTTCTGTAATTTAGAGACTTTCGGTGCAAATCCCAGAACCCATCAAAGAATACGTCACTTTCGAAATGGCCATGACTTCTACCTGGGAAACTCTGTACTAGGCAGGCAGTCTATATAACCCTTTGATAAACGTATTACATCCCATCCTGTCTAGCATTTTGAAGGCACTGGTGAAAACCTCATTGGTGCCACTATGGTCCTCTAGAACTTGAGGTAAAAAAATCTTAATTTTGAATCCTAAAATGGAACGTCATATTCAGAAAGTTAGTAGAAACCATATAATCGATTTGGATGTATCAATGTCTTCCCACAATGACAGCATGGCAATAGTTTAGGTTGGATAAGGTTTGAACTGCATTAAGCTGTACTGCCAACAGCTACGTAATTTGATTTCCTGGACGGACAGAATGGAGCCAATTTTGTAAAGCAAATAATTGATGGGGAAAAGAGTGCACTGGTGATCGTATTCTGTCCATCAGTAGGTAGTGGCACCATCAACCATACGTAACCACCGTAAATCCAGGTTGTTTCCAACAAGAGATGACGCTGGTAATATATGAGTCCTTCTATCTAACGCACTGTTCTTTTAGGGTTGCGAAGGCTGTGTTCGCTCTCCTTATCCTCTCAATTATGTTATTCCTCCGTGAAACTTTTGGGGTCCAGAACAACCCCTCCATATTTTATGACGCTCTAGCTGGTTAAGCTTTGCATTATTAAAGAAACATGTAAACTTAATACTACAGAATCATATATCAACCCCGTTGTGTTTAATATTTGTCGAAAGAAAAAAACTTCCCACCAACCACGTAAAGTTTTACTCTCCACTGTATATGTGAAATTGTCCATTTGATTTTCGTTTTAAATGACTACAGAAGAAGAGCAAGATACATACGGATTTATGTGAATTTATATGACAAGGATAGTCGTACATAAAAAATTTATCCGAATAATACTTTTGTAACACCAAAAACAAAAAAAAAACAATACTGAGAAAAAGAAACTCAAACGAAAGAACGAGCCAACGAATTTATAGTTTCGTATAATGAAGCTTTTAGTTAAAACTACTTTTTTTTCTTTTTTTTGTTTCATGTTTTTTTATTTTTGTTTCAACGATTGGTCACTTACGACTCTGTTAAACGGAAAATGTACAAATTTTACAAGCGTACAAATACAAAAACAAAAAAAAACAAAAAGTTCTTAAAATTTAAAATTGCTTCATCAAAATGAAAAATAAGACAAGAAAACACACTAAAGTGGCTACAGTTCGACAAAATTGAACGCTATGACGGAGATAGGCTTTTGGAAACTGTTCGCGGATGCAAGGAAGAATTTGCATATAATGTTTAGAAGTGTAAAGTTGTTAAGTTTTTCAAAGTTAAAGAATTTTTCCCGTTTCAGGCTAGTTATAGAACGATATTGTATGAAACTCGAATAAAATTGTCCAAATTTGAAACAGTTTTTAAAATGCTAAAATATTTTAAGTTGAAGTTGCTGTGCTCTAGAAGGTAGTGTGTGGGCTTATTCGACATGAGTCCACGGTTAAAATCGCAGGTCAGACATCTCCAACAAAACGAAAAATGAAAAATATTTTTTTCGGTAACTTCCTCTCAACAGAGAAATGAATAAATATTTTCTTTCGGTGCTTTACTCTCAGCAGATATCTGGCAAAAACTCGGAGAGTAAATAAAATTAACATGGAACAATTTCTCAAAAATCTATCGTTTGGACTCGACTTTAAACTGTAGGTCCCGCCACTCAAGTATAAAATTAACACACACAACATGGGTGGTGTGAGAAAGCAGATCATAATCCTGACTGGTTGTATGTTTGTGAATATCTCGAGATTTTATAGAACTTTTTGAATATTTTCCGACTTTGGGTATGAACACTTTCTCATGTTTCTAGCAACATATGGATTCAGTATCAAAAGAAATGTTAATGGTTTTGAGCCAAGGAAGAAATTAAACCATTTCCGGACATCGTTCGCTGGAGTTAAGCTAACTATACATACATACATAACATACATAATTGGTCATTACAACCTTTCAGTCAGGACCTAGTTTGGCACACCACTTATGTTGTGTGTGTTTTATTTTTATAATTACATGAATGGTGGGAACATTTTAAAGTCGACTCCAAACGACAGATTTTTGAGAAACTTCATTGCAATTTTATTTACTCTCAGAGTTTTTGCTAGAAATCTGCTGAGAAAAAGTCGCCGAAGAAATACTTTTTGTATTTTTTGTTTTGTTGGAGATGTCTTACCTGGGGCTCGAACCCTGGATTTACGTCTAATAAGCCAACACACTACCTACTACACTACGACGATTTCAACAAGTTAACTATACACATAACATAATTCTGAGTCAATAGGACGAATGAAACAAAAGTTTCCAACACAATTTATTAAACATGAAGGTGGGTTAATGATAACATGACTGTACACACTACATCGAGACATTTCCTTAAGTTTGGAAAAGAAAAATACCCACTCTGGTCTAAATTCGAAAAAGAGGGCGTATTACTTATCAGCAATTATTTAAAGCATTTCTACTTCGAAAGATGGCGTTGTATACGATTTTATTTTGACTAAATTCGATCGCTTTATTCTTCATTTCTTCTTTACTCTTTTGAAGGCAGTCATAAAACATAACATTTTTGAACGAGAGTTTCTTTGGCGAGTTGTAGTGCACGTTTATGGAACTTCAAATACTAACCATTCCTACGAAATAGTCACATTAATATATTACTAGTTGATTGCAAGCACCCATCTTGTGAAGAAAAAAGCATTTCATATTCAAGAAATCATTCAAAATAGAACCTGCCATTGAGACGCCTGTGGCTGTCACAATCTTTGGCACTTTCAACCCTCCGTTCGGACAACACTATTCGTGAATTCTTTCGAATGTTGTGGATGTAGAGCTTTTAACTTTTAATCCAGCATATTCAAATTGTGACATTGGAGATGTCTGACCTAAGGTTTGAACCGTGGCCTCACGTCTTACAAGCCAGCCTACTGAACTACAGCGACTTCGATTCGGCCAATGTTTGCTTCAAAAGAATCAATTGTGTTCAGGTACAGGTTTCTTTCAATCGTCTTTAATTGACTCTCGTCATCATTTGACTCTAAAAACAATACACTCCGATATAAATTTTATTTCAACCCATGTAACTAAGCATGGATTCGATTTCGTTCTATTTCTGAAGATGTTGCAAACATTATCACAAACACAATATACCCATAACGCCATTAGCTATGGTGGTGGCAAGGAGTTTATAAATGTTTTTTTATGAATTGAAACTTCTTAAACGAAACTGAAAAACGAGTTACCAGGTGTCCTCTATAGTTTTTATTATAAAATGCATTAAATGCTGCAAATGCATTAAGAAGCTCTAGGATTCTAGTGCCAAAATTGTATTCAATTTATTAGAAAACGTAAATTATGACGTCGTTTTTTTTTTCTTCTTAACAGTTCTCGAGTATGGGGTAGTAAACGTGAAGTCCAGTAATAGCAACGGTTTAGTGCTCTGGATAAAATTGTTACTTTATTAGCAATAGAAAACTTAGAATGGTTATGTACGTTTTTATTGCATAGTTTAGAGGAAAGAGAGCGTGTGATAAAAAAAACTGTGATATATTTTAAATACTGTGATAAATTTTAATATCAAAAATAGCGGATATTTTTAAAATATTAAAAAAATGATCAAAAACCGTGGCTAAGAAAGAATGTTTTCAGAAAATTTGAGACAATATCGTCAGGACCAAAGGTTGTCAATTGGTTTGATTCCCCATCAATTTAATTACATTCTCGAAAACGTTTGTCGTGTCATTTAAGGTATTTTCTCCATAGAAATATAAAGCACGATATGTTCTTATCGCCGTAGTCTAGTAGGTAGTGTCTTATCTTATTAGGTTTGAGGCCACAGCTCAAACCTCAGGTCAGATAGCAAATTTTTGACAAAAACTTGGAGAGCAAATAAAATTTGCCATGAAAAGTTTCTCAAAAATCTGTCGTACGGAGTCTACTTTACTGAAGGGTTGTAATGACCAATTATGTATGTATGTATGTATGTATGTAATAAATTGGAATGAAAAGTTTTTCAGTTGTTGTTCGTAATAAACCTTAAACCGTAGGTCCTTCCACTCTTGGATAAAATTAACACACACAACATGGGTGATGTGAGATACTAGGTTGTAAACCTACTAAAGAGTTGTAGTAATGAATTAAGTAAATAAAATGACATAAAAAATTTCATTCGAACAGTACGTCTGTATTGTATTTTGATTTCAAGTTATAAAGATCCTAAAAACATCCTAGTTTCGGTTTTTTTCTTTCAGTTGTAAAATAATTTTAAAATTCATAATAATATTTATTATTATCTATCACAAGAAATAAATTTTAATTAATATGTATGTCGTATTTATATAAATATTCAAAAGAAGAGGAGAGAGAGAGAAAAGAAAAAAGAAGAGGAAAAATAAAAGAACTTTACGACAAACGTTGGACCACTTATAAATGCACCAGCGGCTATTAAAAAATATTATTTTTGATTAAAAAATTCTACATGTTCAGGAATCGTTTATTAAAAACGTATGGAAAATATATTTGCACGAGAATGTTATCCTATTAAAAAATATACTATGTTATCCGAAAACATTAAATACAATACCCATACATACATACATACATTGTATGCAATGTGTTCTCTCTCTCTCTCTCTGTGTTAATTTAATTTTTCATATACAACACATGTGTGCCCGTGTAGATGTATGCGAAAAAGAAAAGATTTATATGCAATACACATGTACGAGTACATGTACTGCTACTTGTCGTAACAGTTCTTAAGGACTCGCAATCTGAGATACCATTCCATACCCATACGTACATATGTGAGTGAATACATTTAAATCACACGAAGGGGGCTGGTTGGTTGGTTACCAATCTTTTTTGTTTTTTTGTTTCTTTGGGGCCAGGGTGTTTGGTACATTTATTTTTTAATTTACAATATTTCATAAAATATGCAAACGTATAATTAAAACACGTAAAATGTACTGGAATTTCATTTGAAATATTTTAAAATAATTATTTCAGAAAATTTATTACGAACGATTATACATCGCATACAAGCGTACAATAAAAAAATAAAAGCGATAACTTTTCTACTCGTATCTTGTGTTGGAAAATAATTTCGATAATTTGTTTTTCATTTAAATTTGTGATGTAAAGTATGAAATCTTTAATGTCGTTGTAGTTGTTTGAATTTAAAAGCGTGTTTGATTTGATTGAGTTATAAAAGGGCTGAAGCTTTAAAAGATTATCGCGATTTAATCATTCCAAGAAATTGTAAGAACTTTCAATTCTGTATGTGTGAATTCTTTTAATTCTGTATGGGTGAAAATGGAATGAATTTTAAAATCCAATTGAGGAATGTTTTCAGTCCTTAGCGACTGATCAATATACTTTGATATTTGGATCACAGTCCCTACTGGAAGTTGTCGTAGTTAGTGTGCTGGCTTAATAGACACGAAGCCACATTTCAAACCCCAGATCAGACGTCTCCAATAAAACGAAATTTTAACAAATTTCTTCGGCAACCTCCACTCAGCAGATTTTGGCTTAGTCATTACAACCCTTCAATTAGGATTACGTCCTTCCTTCTCACACCGCTTATGTTCTGTGTGTTAATTTTATACATGAGTGGCGGGACCTACAGTTTAAAGTCGACTCCGAGAGACCGATTGTTGAGAAACTTTTCATGGCAATTTTATTTACTCTCAGAGTTTTTGCCAGAAATCCGGTGAGAGGAAGTCGCCGAAGAAATGCTTCTTGTATTTCTGTTTTGATATCTGGCCTGGGATTCGAACCCTGGCTTTACGTCTAAAAAGCCAACACACTACCTACTAGACTACGGCGACTAATTCCAATTTATTATTTACCAGAAAACTACTGAACTGGGCTTCGAACAATGGGCTCTTTGCCTAGTTTCAAAAGAACCCAATCAGGCTTCAATTTTTGTACGAGCTGTATTTTATAGATACGATAGTCACGGTTTTTAAAAAAATTTCCATTTAATCAAAGCCCAAAGATCAATAAGTTAAGGACGATGAAAAATCTGTAGGCCTCGCACTATAGCAGCAGTATTACACACGATTTTTTGTCTTGTAGTTAACCTTTGTATTGAGAACCCAGTAAAACTAGATCAAACACGTTCAATAACTCACTCAAACGTCTAATTCCTAGGCCGATTATGGGACCCTAAAAAGCTGTATGAGCGAAAAAGTTTTTTTTTATTCAAAGTAAATTTCCACAATTTGGAAGTATTGTTGTGGCGTTAAACGATTCATTATGACTTACCAATCCTCATTTGCTTACTTCCTTTAGTCAGGATTACAACCTAACTTCTTTCACCAGTCATGTTTAGTGTGGAAATTTTATACATGAGTGGCGTCACCTGCTATTTAATGTCGAATCCGACAGATATTTGAGAAACTTTTCATGGTTATTTTATTGTACTCTCAGAGTTTTTGTCAGAAATCCGGTGAGAAAAAGTCGCCGGAGAACGAGTTTTTCGTACTTCGTTAAAGTCGAGATGTCTGACCAGGGGTTTGAATCTTGGTTTCACATCTAATAACCCAAAATACTCTCTACTAGACTACGGCGAATGTTAATTCCCTCAACTTTAAGTATTGTTCTGGCGTTAAACGATTCATTAAGGCTTGCCAATCCTTACTTTTATGCCTGTTTAATTGTTCATCACAAACCTTTAGTCAGGATTACAATCTAGCTTCTCACACCAACCATGTGCATTTCTTTTATCCATGAGTGGCAGGACATACTGTTTAATGTTGAGTCCGAAAGATATATTTTGAGACCCCTTTCATGACAATTTTTTCGCATTTCGTTTGTTTGATACATAACAATATTATTGTTTGGCAATATTTGGAAAATCAAATTTTAAATTAAAAAAAAAATAGAAAAATTATTAATTTCTCTGTAACCCAACATAAAATTTAATCTCTTGACTCATTGGCACAGTAAACTTTATTACTTCGTAATCTCTCTGTTCGTATATTATTTTATTTATTTTTTTATATTTTTCTTTAAATTATAATAATTCATGTTTTATTCTATATTTGCCAGCCAAAAAAGCAACCAACCGATAAACGTCATTATCTGTACGGTTATATATTACGAAGTTAGTCAGTAACTAAGAATATGCATAAGTTGGTGAAAATATTACAATACTCGTCTACTGTTATCATGTAAAGTTCTGTGTATCTTTTGTTTTATATTTTCTCCGAGTCTATAATTTTATTCAGAAACACAGTGAATTCCATCCAACCGAACCTCCAATGAGAAGTTTTATAGTGACACACATCTTCCTGTGTATTCGTATTCGTATTCATATACATGCATACATGAGTGTATCTACTCTACATACCAGATACATATGCAATGTAAAATGTAGTCTTCTATACATTTTAATATTCTCAATAAAAAATTTGAATTATTATTTGCTTTAAAACATTTTATATACCGAATATAGAATAATACGGTACGGGTTTTTAAGTGAAATAAATACATACACTTAGGCCTGATGGCTGCGTATAAAATCCACACTCCTTCGGCTGCTGACGTAAGGAATTGACAGAATATGTTATGATAGAAGTACGTTCCTGAACGGGGCCATCTAGTATTGGAAAGCCCTAGGAAGTTAAAGATTTTCAGTACGGTTTCAATTTCAAACCGTATTCGGTTTAAGTAAGTATTTCGCCTACAGGCGAGCTGACCCAGATGACCATTGTGGTATATTTATACAAAATCCGACGTACGTAGTTGGTCTTTACAACCCTTCTGTCAGCATTACGACCTAGTTGCTGACACCACTTATGTTGTTTGCGATAATTTTATTCATGAGTTGCGGGACCTACAGATTAAAGTCAATTCCGAACGACACAGTTTTGAGAAACTATTCGTAGCAATTTTATTCACTCTCAGATTTTTTGCCCCGACTACAAGCCCCGACGTTCGTTGGCTATTATTGTTGCTACCGTGTATTTAAAGATGATAATTTATTAAGATCCTGGCTTTACAGGAAACCGTGTTCAGCATATCGTCTTCAAGCTATGGAAAAATGGATCCACAAGAGCCTCGAATCATCAGAGTAAAATTGTAATACTGGACGGATAATCGCTTAACGTAAAATTAATCGAAAGGATGCCAAATATATAAATCGCTTTGGTTACACTACTCTGATACCAAATCGTAGAAGCTATAGCACAGATGCCCCTGAGGGCTATTGCTACACGGATACATCTAAACATGAAAATAGGACCATTTTAGCATTCGGCTCTTATGAAGTTAATCGAAAATGTCTGAATGAGATGAATCGGCAAGGTAGACCCTGCTAGATTCCAGGTCGTATGCTAATTCTCATTAATTAGCAAGCAGAGAAAATTGCGACGAAGCCCCCATGCCGTTGATTAAACCAGATACCATCTGTGAAGTGGAAGTTTTGGAAGACAAGGAGAGGCAAAGTTGCCGTGAGGCCACTGTCCAAACCCCAAGTCAGACATCTCCAGCAAAACGAAACATGAAGAAATATTTCTTCTGCGACTTCCTCTCAGCAGATTTTTGGCAAACACTCTGTGAGTAAATAAAATTGCCATGAAAAGTTTTTCAAAATCTGTTCGGAATCGACTTTAAACTGTAGGTCCCACCAATCATGTATAAAATTAATACACAACGTAAGTGGCGTGAGAAGCTAGGTTGAAATCCTGACTGAAGGGTTGTAAAGGCAGAGGAAAATACTCTTTCCAAACCAAACGTGTTTGAGGCACTCAAAATATAAGCTAAGGTTGATAAAAGGCCTTTTGGTAGGGGACTGCAGACTCAGAGTACATTTATTTAGAATGGGGGTATCGCGAAACCAATAATAATGAGAATAAATAATCGGAACACAGTATTGGTACCAGTGCGACCAGTGCATATCCATCACAGACGTTCAAGCCTATGGTTGATCTACTCCCCTTCATCCTATCTACCTAGTTGCCAATTTTTTAAGGAAATGGCCAAACTACAGTGCATCATTGATATGGAAATTTTAGGAAACAGCAAATTGGCCAGTTTTTTTCTATAAATATCAAGTCTAACATATTTTTCATTCTTCTAACCATTTTTTCTTTAGCCGTACAACGAATCATTGGTTTATTACTCCATCAAATAAATTTAAGTATCTTCCTTATGTTGTTGTTGCTGTTATTTCTTTCATTTTGCTTTTATAAAAATTTTTACTATGCAAACTGTGTAATTTTCACATTTTACAAGACAATTCGCAAAAATCTCTTTGATATGTGAGCCAAGAAACTTTGTTTTATTGTTGATTGTATCATGTCCTTGTTAAGTTACTATTTTTTTCATTCTTTCTCTTACTTTCTTTCGTTTATACGTTTTGGTTATTTAAAAGATATTCTTTCTCTTCTATGTATGTACAACACATCGTTGTTGTAGTTGTTGTTACAACTTCATTTATTGTAGAATTTCTTATGAGTTTGTTGGTTGCGTTTTGAGCAAGGAACGTGTGACAGTTTTATTATAGTGTCGGATATTTATGACCAAACATAAGAGACAATGTTCACTAGACGACGAGCGTGTAGTATCGAATGCAAATTGAATTTTAATAATCAGATGGTTGGTTGGTTGTTTGGTTGCTTGGTTATACCATAACAAAATCTATATCTCGTACGAGCGTAAGAAAAAACACCCGTAAAATAATAATCAATTGTTTGCATTGAATTGAGGCTCATCGATATGATATGAACAGCATAATCGTATGTATGGCTGAATAAGAATTGTTTGGATCGTAAATTTTTGTTAGAAATCTTTTAAAGTCTAATTTGTTAACATATATCATCAGATTTCTTTTCGAAAACATAAGCCATAATAAAATAAAATAAAATCAGAAATAGAAGAAAAAAATTTTTGAATAGCAATGAGATAATGTGACAATGTCAGATTACATTGAATCATTTACTATAAAAAAAGTTTGTTTTATTATTATTTATAACTGTAACCAGTGTAATTATTACAACAAGCAAGAAAAATTGCTAGGAGCAGTTTGAGGGACGTCAATAGCCTCTGAGGGCCGCCAAGATTATGAAGACTTCACTCCAGTAGATACCACAAGCCTTTCGTGTATGCGGACAAACCAGCCACAATTGCCGCATAGAAAAGCAGCTGTTGTTGGTGAAAGACTGTAATTCTGGAAAAATTGTCCAAATTGGAGGTCACTGGGGGAAGGCCTTCGGGTAGCCGTGAGATACTTTTACATGAAACCGTCTTCAAACAGTAAACGCCTGTCCCAAATAAATCTTTTATACAAATTGTATGTATTTCTTTCAAATATGAAAACCCAAACACTTGCCAATCATCCGTTATGCTCTGAGTTTGCTATGAAAGGATACACTTGACTTATACTTTAGCAAACAGATAATTTCTACATATAATAACAAGTAAGGCTGACTTTTAAAATGTACGGTATATAAATTATGTAGATATGCAAAGTTACCAAACAAAGCATCAACTATAAACCCAATGCTTGATTGCTTTTTGACTGCGTTAAAAATACACATTGATCACGTTTTGAAATAGTATACATTGTAAACATTTTGTACAGCGGCTTTATGAAACACTATACTTTGCTCAAACACAAAGCAACTAGCATTTTGGAAGTCAGCCTAATAGTTATTGTTTCTTTTGTTTCATATTATCCTTACACTTTAATTTAACATTGAAGTTCATATCGCATATTTTGTAATTTTTCTATGGACTCATCTATGCTATTAGCTGTAGCAAGAATACCAGCTTCATGAGCAAATGTTGAGATAAAAATGGTGTCGATTTACTACTAATGTAAAACAAAAGTTTGCGGCAAGGAAGGACAGGCAGACTTTGATGTCAATGTTATCAAAAAGCTAAACAACATACGAAAATATTACAGAAGGTACATATTCTTTTGTCTTTTAAAGCCTGTTCTGAAGATCCTGTATATATTTTGGATTAATTTTTTCATGTCATGTCGAAACTAAAATCTTAGAAGTACTGGTATGGCAGCATCAAACGATAAGTCGGTTTATTTGTACCCAGTGATTTTGAATGGTTAGCTTACTTAAGTGCTCAGCTTAGATATTAACTTTCCCAGAATCAGTTCGCAACTAATTATCAATGCATATGTATGGATTCCTAACATTGGCTCCAATTCGAAAGGAAGATTGAGGTTTCTGGTAGCACGTCACCATGCTTTCGCTTTTAGCGAATAATCCAAATCTGACAAATATCTGGAAAAAGATGCCGTTCTTTAAATTTCAGGAATAACATGGACCATTTCGAAATTTTTTTTATTGTTGTCTCTCCATGAGCTTTTTTCAAAAACCAACCTTTTCTTCCACACGATATTAACACACATACATATATCATGGGTGATGTGAGAAGTTAGATTGTAATCCTGCAATGAATTCCATTAAATCTAGTCTTTGCTTAGATGTAATTTGGGTATTGGCAGCTTTCTTAAGATCACCGAAATTGGCATCACCTGGTATGAGCATTGAGGATTTATTTACGTTAACCAGCTATTGCATATAGCTTTAAAGTCAGTAACAATCTGTGTACAATCTGTGTTGATATGAATATGACTGTCAAATCCACTCCAGATAATATCAACGTTTAATTCGCTATGCTATGTAGTTATGTACATATGTTTGGAATTATGTTTTTGTCCTAAAAATTTAGAGAATTTGTGATATTTGTTAAAAGTTCCCAATACAGATGTTAGTGGCTAATACGTATTATTATTACTACTTTAGTACTGCAACCATACGATTTTCCTCAATCTGTATAGGGTACCCCTAAAATGTTTCCTCCAAGTGTATTGCTCTGACAAACTTCTGGTTGTCGCTCGGTGTCAACAACGACATTTCCCTAAAGAGTGCCTGATATGCACCCAGGTGCTTCCTTCTGGTATGCATTAATCACTCCAGGCGTCAAGAATCTGTTCCGGTTATGCATCTTCATTGTCGCAGAATCGACATGTTGGGCTCGAGATAATCTACATTCTTAATAGAGTACAGTGTCTTACCTCAAGATCGGTTACCAAAGTTTGATTATTCCTGGACAGTCTGATGCATGTGCCAGAGTATTAATTTCCCAAGAAAAGTTTTGGTTGTTTAAACTCCACTTGTTTTGAGAATATTCATTGTCACTCTTTATCTTCTCTTCCTTTGAGTGTCCCTGTTCCATTCAACAGCGTGGTATGTAAAGTTATCTCGCCTGATTGATTATTGCCGAGAATTCCGACAGGATTTGGGACTTAGAAGATACATAATCTGCACACATGTAGCACCTTAAATGATATTTAAGTGTTCATTTATTAGAGAATACCAACCTGTACATCTTATGTATCCAAGCATCAGTTAAGATTGTTTTTTATTTACAGATAATCCATTATAAATCCAGAATAGAATAAATCCCCTTGGCATCTTGAACCAGGAGTATCTGTACGAGAGCAATTCAACTGAATATTCACTTAAATGCAAACTATTTTGCCGACTATAGAATCTATAATCAACAAAACAATCAGGAGTAAAGAACAACATTTATTCAACTTGGACACTTTCAAATTCCATTCAATTAGACAATAAATTTTTTTTGTTGATAAACAAAATTATATTCTTCTATGTATTTAAAGTATTTTAATTCAAGAAATTATTTCTTCATACTGCCACAATAATGCATATACTGCCACAATAATATTAAATAGAAAAACAACAAAACAAAAAAGAAATCATTTGTTATAGTAAAAACCATTATTTTTCTTGGTTTAACAGAGTTCTTCTGTAAGTGTGCGTGATAATATATAAATACATATGAATGTGTATGTGTATGTGTTTGTATGAATGGTATTCGAATGGTAAGATTTTAAATTTAATTTAATAAAATACGACCTGTCAAATTGATAAGCTACAAACAAAAAAAGAACTCACACTGACTCACCGACTCACAGGCAGACAAACTGTAGAACTGAAATAACAGTTGTTGTATTGTACATTGAAAGACAACGACAACAGCAACAACAAGAACGACAGCAAACTCGTATTCATTAATCAATTTAAAAATTTTTACCTTCCTGTCTTGCACCTGATTGTGTGTAATTCCAACTGTAAAACAGTTGATAACAATCAGGAGAGTTGAACGAATATTGGCTGTTTGACAGTGCGTCTATGTGTGTGTGAGTACCATGGCAAATGATTAAGGAGTAAGAGAGAAAGATTCTGTATTTTCAGTATTTTGTGAAAAGAAACTCAAATAAATGTAATCTCTGTTTGTACACATACATACATGTATGCGTTTATATACACATGTATATTCAGATTTTGGGTTTTGGAAGTTAATAATTGATTTCCCATGAAACTGAACAAGAACTTTTAATATAATAACCGGGGTCAAAAATTACTTCAGATTAGCTTAAACTTTTTTACTGAAATATTACGGCCCGGTAAAGGATAAAAATTCACTTCCAAGTAAAAATAAATTAAAACTCAGTCTTAATATGTTGAGAGCCGCAGTCTAGTAGGTAGTGTCTTGGCTTAGTACACGTGAGGCCTAAATCAGACATTTCGAATAAAAGGAAATATGAAAAAATATTTCTTCGGCGACTTTTTCTCAGCTCAGATTTCTTTCAATAAACTCTGAGAATAAATAAAATTGCCGTGAAAAGTTTCTCAAAAACTCTGTTATTGGGTTCGACTTTAAAGTGCAGATAATTGGTGTCCTTCACTTAGTACATTTTAATATTAAAAGTTTGGTTTACGTTTGCATGTTTGTTATCAAACAAGGATTTACTTTGTTAAAAAAAATATCATCAAATAGTTGTCGTATAACATACATTCATTACTAAAAAGTCATTAAATGTTATCATTGGCAGATTAGCATTGCAATCCTTACTTATTCTGGACGATGTATTGCATGTGCTATATTTGACTGTATCTACAGCATGTACTGTTAACTGAATGACATTCTTTGGTCAGTTTTTGTCTAACATTCACATTCTCTTCATTTATGCACTCTAGTCATTCGTCGCATATTATGTGCCGTGTAGATATTAATTAAGAATAATGTGTTACTAATAAAAGAGCATAAAACTAACAACTCAAATGAAGCAAAGAAAATATTGTTACGTTTTTACCTTTTAACAACGTTTAAAATATGAGTTTGTAGATTACAAATAAAATTAAAAAAAAAATTGTGTTTAATTTTAATTAAAATTCTTTATTATTCGCACAATTCCGTGTGAGACTGTTCACAACTTTATGTAAACAACAACAATTGTTTTTCTTTGTTATTCCTCTGCGTATACCCTTTGCATAAACAATAACAATTACTAGACAATTGTACGACAGATCTTTGTAACAGAGATCTTTAAACCACGATTACTCTCTTTAAACACACCGCGTCTTCACACAAGACTGACTGAAATTTTACTAACTCAGTCGTCTGCTTTGTCTTGCCTTTTATATGGCAAAGTAGACAGTCTGATGAATATTCTTTGTTGTTTGTGTTTGTTGTTATATTAAGTAGTGCGATAATTTGTAAACAAGTTCATTGTTTTGTTTTTGTAGCTTTTTAATGCTAAACGACGTAAAAGCAAATCACTAGTATCTAGATTTTTTCATTTTCGTAACAATATGTACAATTATAGCGTAATAGATAAGAGAGAAATCTAACAGATTTTTATGATCAACGTCAGTGTGAAATAAATTTAATAAAAACAAAATCAGCAAATATGTAGCTTCCTTTTAAGATCTGTAAAGTTATTGGAAATCACTAGGATGTGTTTCGTTTAATAAGTTCGTTTTCTAGACGAACCAATAATTTGTTGATTGTGTTGATTATATTGAAAAAAAATTATTAAAAACAGTTCGACAAAAGGAAGAGAAACCAAAATCGTGGAACTGGAATCGCAATTGCTGCCTATTTAGTGAATATTTTGAAAGTTACTGGCCACAAGAATTAAATTTTCTAAAGCTCTGTCTGAAGAGGCTGTTTTAATATACGACATGTATAGAGGTGTACCTCAGACTGATGATAACTTTAACCTTTAGATATTCCTTTAGATATTCTATTCTATTCTATTTAGATATTCTATTCTATTCCTTAAAGGTAAAAGAAATAAGGTATTACAGTTCATCCGATTTCTTCATTTTTATTTTATTTTTCTGGTATTCTTCTGAGTTCTCAGAGTAAAAAAACGGATACAATATCGAGAAATTTGCCTACACCTAAGAGAGTTCTGCAGAGTTTCAAAGTTATAAAAATCTAAAGATGCTTGATTTAAACTACATGAGGGAGACACATCATGACTTTCAACTTTCAACTTTATCAGTTTCTGCAGGATTTTCCTTTGACGAGTGATATGGCTTTGACGTGATGGGACGCAACAACTTTTCTTATAAATAACCATGGCGGTGTCTTGATTGAAATACTTACTTTACACATACATACTACTAGGACTACGATTTAGTTTCTCACGCCACTTATGTTGTGCCGATTTCGAACGACATACTTTCGGGAAACTTTTCATGGCATATTTTATTTACTTTCAGAGATTTTGCAAGAAAATTTGCTGATGGAGTTGAACCGTGGCCTCACGTCTAATAAGCCAACGTACAATCCACTGGACTACGGCTATTTTAATGCTTACGATAATTTTCATAAGTGCTGACAATTGAGATCAAAATCATTCGCTTGACCTGGGCCGTATTTTATCTGGAATTTCTTTCTATCTTTTATTTTCTGACGATCATTTCTGGCGGTTTATGTTGATGGATTTGCCAAGGTTATAACAAAAGACTCCCTCCAATCGCAACAAACACACAGCGTTACCTGTCTTGGCATCTGCCGAAAATTACACCGGAGTCGGTGATAGTGTGCAGGACAATTCGAGGCTGTCTAGATCGCTCACAGGAACTCACCGCTGTTCCGATCACAACTTACAGCATTTTTTCTTGTGTCAAAATTCAACTAAAAGAGCGCAGGAAATGAGTTGTTGTCATTGAATAAGCTATAGAGCAGTTGCAAACTGACCGTAATTATAATCGAACAATAATCTACAGTTTCATGTGGCCTATAGCCTGATGCCGTCATTGATCGATTTTATCTTTGAGAAAAAAAAGCGATCGTTGGCCAGACTATCACTGTGAATGGCGAGCACTAACGGTCTATCATTACTAACTTCTTTTCACGTGAACTAGATGATGGTTTTGTGGTTTTCACTATGAGCTAAACTGCTCATGCCACATTGGATGTTGGACTTGAGGGCATAATCCTTTTAAGTGGAAAAATGTGAACTCATCATCGTACGATTTGATGCCGTTAGACTTTTTTGTAAGGGTTTCCTAAGTCTAAGATGTATGGAAATAAGCCACAACGACTCTCCGAGCCAAAAATGTTGATCAAATTCAACCGGATTTTGATTCAGAAGCATTAAAAATTGAAGATTCCTCTGGCGCTCTGCCCAGAGAAGCCGTGTCGGATATTTGAAAGATGTTTTATTCCAAATATAATGACATTAATAGGGTTTTCAAATGAAGAAAAAAACTTGAAGGTATCTTACACACACTTTGTTTTAATTAAATTTAAGGAAAGTCAGCGCTTAATGAAAGACATGATATACAAACTTTTTAGACACCCAATAAAAGAAAGCTCTAACAATAATGTCAGGATAATTAGAACCAAAATCGAATTAAATTCGATTTATTTGACCTTTCGCTTTAATACTAATGCAACACATGTGAACAAATTATTTAACAAGAACCAGAACCAGAACAGAATACACGTGCGAGCACACATTTAAGAGTTTTTAAAAATAAACCCCGTATACCGTATTAATACATACAGTATTTTAAAACTGCAACGTAAAATTATTGGCTTTTAAAAAAATTACAAATCTTTAAATGTAAAAATCTTGTGTTTTTTAATGATTTTTATTTAAAGCAGAGATTTAATGTCCTTGATTTGTACTAACTAAGCGTGACGGGGAAAAAATTGCAAATACAAATACACAGTCAATGTTCACAACGTCAAGAGGAGAGACAAACATACAAGTCTCTCTTTATAATATGTATGTATGTAACTTTAAAGAATCACTAGATATTGAGAAGGCAAAGGAAAGAAATTGAATGAACTTAACAGCCTTCAATTGGTAACAAGTATTCTTTTGAATGAGTACGTGAGTTGTGTTAAAAGTTGACAAATCATATGAAATCATATGACACAAATAAAATTTTATTAAAAAACTGTGATTGATGTTCGATTTCCAAGAATATTTTTACGAAAACCTTCATAGAAATCTTTAAATCTGTTAAGAGATTTAAAAAAAAAGGTTTAGAAGATTAAGAAGATTCTCATCAACAGCTAACTGACAGCTACCAGTACTTAACAGCAAACACTGTAAGGATGTGTTTCTAGTCATAAGCCAGTATAGAGCGGGTAAGCCATATCCAATAAAAAACATAAACAGGTTTCAATAAACTCTGTAAAACTATTAGAAGTCTAAAGAACATGGAACATAATTAATCTGAACTTTCGCGTTATGGAAGATATGTTTTACTTCGAACTGTCTTAAGATTCTTTACGTTTAGCTTGTGCTACTGAAAACAGAAAATTAAGTTAGTTTTCGACAGAGAGAGAGAGAGAGAGAGTAACAGATAAAAGCAAGAATTAAAAAATTAAAAAAAAGGAAAGAAAATTAAAAGAGAAATGTAGTAACCCATAACCATTATGCTAAAAAGTGATATCATATCCTAAAAATGATTACCCTTCCTCAAACCAACATATTATTTAACAAATTGACTGTCTAGATAGCTACGCATCAGCAGCCAAGAACAGTGGCATAAAATAAGAATCCACTATTTCTTCAAGCCTCTTCACATACTTACTTAACCGTAGATCGAGCTTTGTATCAAAAATGATTCAGAAAAAGTTAGATAACTGATATTTTTTAATTCGTTAATATTATTATCGCCATCATCTTAAAACAAGTAAAAAAGAAAATTTCAAACAAGTGTTAAAAAATTCAAAAACTTTATAATTGTAGCTTATGTACCATTTCTGATACATACGACTTCCTAGAGAACCTTTGGTGTTGTGTTTGAAATTTGTTTGAATTATCTGTTCTTGATATCCATTGAAGTAGTCGCAGTCTAGTATGGAGCGTGTTAGCTTACAAAATGTCAGACCCAGGTTCAAACTTCAGGACAGACACTTCCAATTTACAACGAAAGGTCGTAATGACCCATTATATACGTACATATGTATGTAATATTTCTGCTACTGAAAGCTCCGAAGAAGAAGAAAACAGAAGCTCGTCTTATGAACTGACGAAAGTATTGGCAGCATTAAGCATGACAATTAAATGTTTATCGCCAAAAATGGTACTACTTGGACCAGAGAACAGTATGCCTTTATTAGTTTGGGAAGAGAAAATATTAGCAGATCGTTAGCATCTGTTTCCTGAAATGTTGTCTTTCTTATTGCTCTTTTCATATTTATCTCACGTGACAGACAAACATTAGAAGAAAGTGTTTCGTCGTATGTTTTATTTCATAGATATTACAGAAGGATAATATTTCAGTCAACTACGTATGTATAAGATAACAGAATCATTCGCTTTATAATGTGTTACTCGGAAATGATGGTAAATTTACACTTATTACACCTTTTCGAAAAATTATATAAAAGTCTTTAAATTTTTAATAATCGCAATAGTTTTGTCGCTGTAGACGGGTAACAAATTGAATTTTATGGTGGTTAAATATTTCGTGGTTCACCGAATTCAAATCGGCAGTAAGCAATACGTGCATTACGTGCGTAGCAACTACTTATAGCCGTATTTGGGAATACTTGAATCCAGGAAACCAGGGAAGAATCAAAGAGAGAGCATTGTTATTGACATAATCGATGTTCTATTGCAACGAAAAACGTTTTGCCTCACGTGACGTTGATAACATATATTTCTAACGAAATATAACAATGGTTTGCACCATTAGGTTTTAGCCAGCCCTCAAATAAGAGCGTTACTGATGAGAGTGGCAATCAGCTGCCCTATCAAAACAATTGAAAACTTATAAATCGCCTTAAAACAAGGATGCTAGATGTCAAATTATTACCATTTAGAAAAAAAAATAAAGCCAAGCTGACATAAAGCGTTTGATTTTTACGTAAAAAATCATGCTGCAAAGTACATCATGTCAAAATTTCTGGCGTAAATTTTATAAAATTGATAATAAAATGTAATAATATAAAATAATTTTATTAAAATTAGTTAAAACAAATCAAAATATTAAAATTTTTTACAAAATCAATCAGTAATCATGACAATTCTATGTACTACAAGTATGTATCAAAAGTGATACATAAGCTAGAATTATGAAGTTTTTTTGAGGCTCGATCTACGGTTAAGGGAATTAAAACAAATACAAAAAATTAATTTTTAGTTAAACTTATTACAAATTAATTTAATTTATTTATTTATTTTATTTATTTAATTTATTTATTTAATTTATTTATTTAATTCATTTACTTATTTATAAAAAATTAATTTAACTATGTATTATAAATTATTCATACATTAATCATATTTATATCATATTTATAATAAATTAATTATTAACTCACCATATTAATTTCTGAAAATAAATTCACACTGAAATACTTGTAACGTATGAGTGATATTTAATTCCATTATACTACAAAATTCAATTATATTTTATATACTTTTCAGGGTAATTCTTCTTCTGGTACCAATAGTTTGGATACGTATTACTAATATATTTCAAATATAATTCGATATTAAGTATACGTATGAGTGATATCAAATTCAATACTAAATAGTTGTATACAACAATATTAGAACCGAGTTTTTCTGCATACTTTTCAGAATCATACCACCAGTATCTGTAGTATGGGTGCGTATAAGTAATATATTTTAAATAGAATTCAATATAAAGCATACTGTTCATATGAAGTTTTTTAAGGCTCGATCTACGGTTAAACTGTAGGTTCAGCCACTCATGATAAAATTAACACACACAACATAAGTAATGTGAGAAATGTAATGTGAGAAGCTAGTTCGTACTCCTGACTGAATGGTTGTAATTATGTATGTATGTTTTCAAAGAAGTTATCGTAGAGTGTTCGGGTAGTGGGCACCGTGCTAGACTATTAGCGTGAGGATCGTTTATATGATGCCCACAGGAGACTCTGGTAACATTTAAGCAAAACCCCACTAAATAATGATATCGAAGGTATATTTCATTTTAATTTGCAATCATAAGTTACCTTATAGTCTCATAGTCTTCCAAGAGGGATTTCCGAACTATAACACTTGATAACAGTCATTTTATTGAAGATACATTTGTTAAGTTAGTCGTTATTTACTCAACCAGGCCTCCATGACTGACCAGAGACAACTACGTATGTATGCTGAATAGCCTCTGGAACAGTTGACAAATGACACTAATTTTCATCGAAAAATCATCTCCAGCGCCTAGTTCCATTTCTGGATAAACGGGTGTATTAACAATTAATATATGGAAGTTGAAACAATACCAACTCACATGAGATGCAGGAGAGTCAAAAGTATACTGAAAAAGTAGCTGCTTGGTGTTGAATTTGGGCAGGTGGCATCATCGGACCATATTTTTTTTGAAAACGTCATTAGTCAGGCCACTATAATTAACTTCTTTTTACTCCCAGAGGTTTGGTTAGAATACGTACATTCATATGTACGTATAATTTTTATCACAACCCTTCTGTCAGGATTATGTGGTCGCTTCTCACACTACTTATGTTGTGTGTGTTAATTTTATAGATACATTTCGGGACCTACAATTTAAAGTAGACTCCGAATGACAGATTTTTGAGGTACTTTTCATAGCGATTTTTTATTTACTCTCAGAGTTTTTGCAAGAAATATCGGATTAGAGGTGCACGTAATTGGTAGAACTTATTAAAAACGCAGATTTCTGGCAAAAACTCTAAGTATAATTAAAATAGCCATGAAAAGTTTCTCAAAAATTTATCGTTCGGTGTCGACTTTGAACTGTAGGTTTTAATCCTGACTGAAGGGTTGTAATGAACAAATTATGTTATTTATTAAATATGTAACATTTTTTATTCATTAGGAATTTAAGTTTATCTTTTTCGTGCGCACTCCTTAGATACAATATAACAGCATGAGATGTTTATATTGACAACCTTTAAAATACTTGTTCGATTATGTGTATATCGAAGGCACAGTAAGAAAAAATGTGTTGTCGAGGGAAAAAATTAAACGAACCATCATATACAGAAAATAGAAAAATGTATTGCAAAAAAAATGAACATATCTATACATACAAACATACATATGTATGTATGTACATACAATCTAAGATACAAATGTCGAACAGATGATTTTAGAAATCATCAAAAATCAAATAACATCCATCCGAAACAGGCAGAAAAAACACAAAATCGTAGAGAACAAATCACAAAACAACAAATAGAACATGTTTAAAAAAAAATAAATGTTTTTTGTTATTGTTGTTGCTGTCGTTTTTGTTGTTGTTAAATATGTCTTCTTTTTTGTATTTTTTTACAAAGACTGCCATATTCTATAAAACAAATTCAAAGTTTATAAAACATCCGTATTCTTTACTACTCCCTTACCCTACCCGTGTATAGATGGGTATTCAAGCATAAACGGAAATAGCAGGCTGATGATCCCATTTCCGAGCGGTAAGTGATGTGAAAGCCAACAAAAGTTACCGGCAAATACAATCACAAACAAAAACAACAACAGGCAGCAACAACAATGGATATATACTTACAACATCTAAACATTTGAAGCAATTATTATGTACGTATATATCTGTATGTGTGTATGATTGTCTATAAAAAACAGTCGATTTTTGTAGACTTGTTTGTATACTGCAAGAACATTAATATTAACGTTAAAATAACAAAAAAAAAAAAACAGCAGGAGAAAAATCGGAAAAAGTGTAGTAAATCGAAATAAAATTGAAAGCGAATGAAAATAAAAAAATTTGTAGAAAACCGAAAAAAGAAAATCAAAAAGAATATTATTTAAGCTTAATTTTTGAAAAGATTTCCCTGGAAACTCTTAACCTAAAAAGGTTTCCAGTTTAAAATATAAAATCTTCCTTTATTAGAATTTTATTTATGGTACGTACATAAAGGGCAGTGATGTCAAGAACTTTAAGCTTTATTTGATCACTCATTATTTTTCAATTTATAACAAATGCTTGAGATGTAGTGTAGTTTGGAAACATATATTTTAGGAAACGTACACAGCAGGTTATTGGAAAATTGTTACACTTTGCAGTGTTATAAGTTTTCAATTTCCGCACAACGGCGACAGATTTATATCAGAAATCAATATGGCATTAGAAGAAGAAGACTATTCTTCTTTTTATATAAATATTAACAAGCATTACAAATATAACATATAAATTATATTTCCATTGTTGAAAATTGCTTACAATTCAAGTTTAAATTTGTATTCAATCTTATGTTCACAATTCATTTAAAACTTCTGTGTTTCTATAAAATCTTTTTACAAATGGACTACGGCAAGAGAATTAAAGGGGTAATTTTTTGGGTGTCCGAAAGTATTTGTAACCCAAAATTCTTGAGACATTCAAAAACATTCAATTTTTGAATTTTGCAAGATTTTTTTTATCGTGGATTCAGAGTTTGCAATTAGAATTAAAGAAATTTTATATTCCTGTTCATTATTTGTTTCTTTATTTAAATAGTAACAAGTCTCAACTGATAACAGTGTGTCACCAATTTTATACACAATCTTTATAAACAAAGATCAAACAGTCGGTGTTAAAATACCACCGTGTTTTATATACACTTTTTAGTATAACTCTCTTAGTATAACACTCGCAGGTCCCCTTGTAGTGTAGTGGCTAGTGTGCTAGACTATTAGCGTGAGGGATAACAGTCGCACGTCTTACCTCTCACTCACTATTTGTTACTCTCTAGCAGCAGCGTTCCTTGTTCTATTTTCTATATTCATGATCTTTCCTGAAACAGAAAACCACATAATAAAAACATTGTAAGGTTCACAGGTTTACACAAACTAAATGGAATGTAACGAAATACACGTTTGTTTCTAGAAACTGGAAGGCACATAACATTAATGGAATTTCGGTTAGCAATTGGATTATTTTCATATATTATAAACAAACGGTACGTTCGTTTTCTGTGTATAACTCCAAGTACCGTACAATGTGTGTACTTTGTTATTGTCTGTTTACTTATTTTCATTGAACATAATTAGCCTTAAGGGCAAATAATTCCTTCAGTTTTTATCAGTTTTAGAATTCATTTTACTTTTCTCTATTGAAAACCATCAACAAGACAAAGAAGTATAAGTGCTATTAGCATTTGTCTTTTAACTCCTGCTTATCGATTTCAGGTCAGTATTAATTAAATAAATTATATGGTATCTCAGGTCCGGTGTAATTTTTTCTGGTACGCTTACTACTACCTTTAACTCGTTTTTAATTATTTGAGAACTAGGCTTAGAACTGCATGCTAAGAATTTAAATCACATTTTTCTGTAAGTTGATGCAACACACAATGTGTAACAGTCTAACAGAGAAAACGTTTATTATACAATATGTTCAATATTTAATTCGGAAACTATTCCAAGTACTGCTTAGATTCATCAATTCGTTACCCACATTCGCCACCATAACCAGATCTTCAGACCTTCTGTCCTGAAATGCAGGGCACTCGCATAAAAGCAGCGATTCCGTTTCTCTCACATTATGCCAGTAATCCTGGTAGGGCAGAGCGAGCTTTTCAGCGTATATTTCATAGCGCAGTATTTTGATAGAATTCCTGTTAGAATGTGTTTTAGTATACGACCTTTTTGGGCCAACAAACAGAGGTTAAGGTTAGATGATTGCCTTGATCGGTTCATAAGACCAACGTTAGTTTAAAGAAACAGATCACTGACAAGCCTGTACCAATTTAACGTATGTAAGGATATCCTTGCTTTGTTCTATGACATGTAATAAGACTGTGTTATGCAATTAAGCTGATGTATCGAAATGAGCAAATTTAAAATCTGAAGGTTTAGAATAATTTTAATTTGTTTACATTTAACATTTTTTTCTTCTTAAATCGAATAATTATTCGAAACAATTATTGTTCAAATGCTTTATTTTCCATTCCAATTACAATGAATCATCAATTGTGCCAATATTTTAAAGAAACAAAATTTAGAATATTTTTAAAAATATTATTTTTGACTACAATTTCCTTCCGCTTTTAGATTATTTAACAAGATTAATCAGTCGTGCATGTTTATGATTGAAATTATATTAAATGTGCACAAAAAAACAAGAACAAAAACAAAAAATAAAACATTGACATGTCAACACTGGTGTCATGCTAGTTTGACGGTTAGTCAATGAACCAACACCAGTGCTGCTGAACCGCCGCTACCACTATCGCCACAACTGGACAGCTTTATTTCGCGACATTTTATGTCAAAGTGAAATATTGGCCAGAGACAAGTAATAAATTTTAATTTTTTTCCTCTTTTTTCCTCTTTTTTTTTGTAGGTTTGCAAAACATTTTGATACACAATCAGTTTTTTTTTTGTTCAACGGCTTAGTGTTGTATTGTAATATAGATAGATAGGAGGGGATATTGTAAGTAGCAGCATAAATTTCGGAAGAATAGTAACAATATGTGTATCGATAGGAACATATTGACATATTAGCCAGGAACTAATATAAAGGACAGGAAATGATTTCAGCTTTCTTAAGCAGGGAGCCCCTTTTTGAGTATACGTTTTACTAACACTATCTTAATTTCGCCATTAAAAAACTTTAAAACAAATTTGTTTTCATATTTTGAACCACCCTTATATAGACGAGTCTACTTGATGCTGTTGTAAGTAATAAAAATCCTTAAATCATGGACTTTTGTTTGATGTAAACAGACGTAGAGACATGCGTTCCCATATGTCGAAACACCAAATCATCATATCGGTCAGAAATATACGCCTGAATGAAATAATACCACTCGTGTATATGTAAGCAAGCTAAAGCTCTCACACATACGTACGTACATACTTACATTATTAAGCAAATATGCAGTTGCATACATATTCACTTAATGCCACGAACAGTACGTAGTGAAGGTTTACGGCCAATCGGAGCAATAAATAAATGTTTCCTATAAATTTATACGCTTCAATTATGAAACGCACTGTATGTTTTATAAACAGTTTTGAAGTAAGTTTTAAAAACGCGTTCTTCATGATACACACATATTTTGAAGGCGTATAAATTATTTTCTAATACCAACAGGCTGCTTAGCATGTCATTTCATTGGCTTTAAAATTTTCAATTTCATTCGGGTGGGCCGTCTATCGGCTTAAATTTGAACCATCGGGATTTCGAATCTGGCAATACTTAAGGCATTCTATTCAGTATATTAACTCCACTGAACGCAATGAATCGATTTATGCTTGAGCAATACTGAGATTTATCGGATGCGCCATTTAACGTTTTTTTTTCAACTAGTGCTTATTTCGTGAATGGTAACACTTAGCTCATGTCTGATTTGACAGATAATTAGTTTTATCCTTCCGCTGAACAAATATGGTTGTGTATACGCTTGAACAACGCTCATCGATGAACCAAAGCGTGAAAAGCCAAAAACAGTGCGTACACCTCAGAATATTGCTGCTGTGGCAGAAAGTGTGCGTGAAGCGCCATCAACATTAATTCACCGTCGTTCTCAACAATTGAACATTTCGGAGACATCATTGAGACGAATTTTGCATAAAGACCTTAGTATGACGCCATAAAAAGTCCAATTGGTTCAGGAGTGGAAACCAATTGACCATCCAATGCGTTTTCGCTTCGCTAAGTGGGCTGCGATCGACTTACAGAAGATGCCGATTTTGGCAAAAAAAATCATCTTTTCAGATGAAGCTCATTTTGATCTTGGCGGGTATGTACGAGCAAAATTGTCGCATTTGGGGCACAGAAAACCCGCACGCACACATTGAAAAGCCGTCGCACCCAAAACGAGTCACTGTTTGGTGAGGATTTTGGTCCAGAAGCATAATTGGGCCACTTTTCTTCGAAAATGAGCAAGGAGTGGCCGTTATAGTTAATGGCGATCGTTATCGGGCCATATTGAATGAATTTTTGTTCACAAAAATTGAAGAGGAGGATATTGGCAACATTTGGTTTCAACAGGACGGCGCTACGTGCCACACAGCGGAAGCTACACTCGATGTTTCGCGCCCTGTTTTTGAAGATCGCATTTTCAGTCGCAGAGCTGATATCGGTTGGCCACCTCGGAGCTGCGATTTGCCACCGTTGGGGGTTGCCGTCAAAGATAAGTGTTACGCCGACAAGCCAGAGACAATTGACGCTTTAAAGGACAATATTCGTGAAGCCATTGGTGAAATACAGCTGCACACAATCGATAATGTGCTTAAAAATTGGAGCGATGGTTTAGGCTACTGCATGGCCAGCCGAGGCAGACAATTGAATGAAATTATTTTCCACTATTAACCGGAAGGATTGTACTTTCAAATAAAAAAAGAAATTTGAGAAAATATTCAGTAGTTTTTTTTAAGCATTTTCCAAAAAAAAGTTATGTGGTGTGCCCTTTATTTCGCCAACGAGAATCTGCACGATGGTGTTGATTTTGCCAAAAAAAATTATCGTTTCCTACCAAGCTCATATTCATCTCGGTCGGTACATTAGTAAGCCAAATTGTCGTATTTGGCGCTCAGAAAACCCACACGTTCTCCTACAGTAGACAATGCACCCATTACGAGTGACTGTTTAATGCCGCTTGTGAAGCGGAAGAATCATTGGCTCCTACTTCTTTGAAAATGGGGACGGCGCAACCATTACGGGCAATGGAGATACCTATCGCACCACGATAAACGATTTTCTTGTAGCCGCTCTCCATGGTATTCCTGTGAATGATGCCTGGTTTCAGGAGAAAGGTGCAACTTGCCACACATCTCTTGCCACAATCGACTTATTGCGTCAAACGTTTGATGGCCGTTTAATTTACTGAAATGGTGATGTCAATTGGCCGCCTAGAGGCTACGATTTGACACCGTTGGACTATTTTCTGTTGGGCGCCGTTAAAGAAAAGTGTTGTGCCAATCAACAAGAGACAATTGAGGACTTGAAGGCCAACAATCGTGATGCCATTGCCGAGATATGATCACATACACTCGAAAAAGTACACGAAAATTGGGCCGATCAAATGAGGCAAACTTTTAAATGGCTCACCCTATACATATGTATGTAGATTTTAATGAAATATTTGCCATTCTGATATACCTTTCGAAATGGCTGACCATTAAGACTTCTTTTAATTCCGTTTCTTTTTCCATTTGCGTCTACCATTGATTAATAAAGCATTTAACAATACAATTTAGCAAAGGATCCTAAAGGACATTTTCGAATACCAATGCATATGCAACACAATTTCACAACGCATGGTATTAATTTTCAAAGCGACGCTACAAGTCATTTAAAATGTCTTTGAGCCGAAGGCAATGGCCAATTATGATCAGCTTCTAAACGGTTTCTAATCCATGCTCTTCGTTCTTTTTTTTGATTTTTTTTTTTAGTTTTTCAATTGATTTTAACAACGAGGCAAAATTTCCATATGAGTACCACGGCATCAAAAGACATTCAATGTTATTTCTCCCGTTTCTGTGCATTTCACACACACACACACACAGATAAAGGCTTTTAAGAAATAATTTCTCTTTGTTTTCCCAACAGAAAATGTATAAAACAACGTACAAGTTTTGGCTGAAGGCCATAAAATTCAATTCCGTTGCAGCGCATATTTGGCACTTAAAATGGCACAGAAATACACACAAACATATACATTCAACAGCAAATGCCACAAAACAAAAAACAGAAAAAAGAAAGAAAACAAAAATTAAAAGAGGCTGAAAACAAAAGGAATTGTTCGAAATGTTTTATAAACGAATTCATTCAGCATATCAATAGAATTCTTTTGGGTTTCATACGCATTTTTACTTAGAAATATTCAAGTAATCCTTGTATCTACAACACATATCCATACATACATACATACATAAAAGCACTCATACACAACAAGTATAAACCAATATTTATGCATTTGTATGTGTGTGTGTATGTGTATGTTTCTAAAAGAATAGATTGTAAGTCGTTTGAAACACTGACATGTTAGTTTATGCCTTTGACGCCGTTGGCATTGAGTATGTAAAATATGTATCGACACATGCACATTCAAAAAATTATACATATTTTGAGTGTCTATGTATGTATGTATTGGCGTGCATATTTGTACTAGTGTATCTGTAAAGGGCCCTTGTAAATATTTAGTAAATGAATCAGCGTTTAGGAAGTGTAGCTGTAGTTATTGCTGTTACATGTGAACGTGTGTATTTATTTCGAAAATTTTGACGAAGGATTACAAATATTGTGTTGGAAACTGTAGGAACTTATTCTACAAATTGTATACGAATGGCTTAAGAATGTAATGTCTGTGGTAGGTCGAAAGACGACCTTATAAAACCAAATTATCCTGTGTGATTCGAATAAACAAAGTTACTGTCTGCTGAAAAAATTTGAAAAAATTTCTGGCAACAGGGATGTTGTAACTAACAACACAAAAGCAGAGAGGTTTGCTAGTTTTCGATCTGATAAGTTCGTTGTTATAGATGCACCTCGCTGTAGTTGACCGATTACTAAAGAAATCATTGAAATCATTAGAAAATCGAGAAAGGCCGGCCTTTATGCAACGTGGACATTGTTAGGAAACTAGGCATTCATCACCACACAACATTTCGATGTTTCTTGTCAAACAAATTAACAAACATTTAATTTGTAATTGACTGTTAAAACGTAACGCAGTCTAACCATTTCGTACGAATGATTACGGGCTATAAATAGTAAATCATGTAGTGGCAATAGCCTAGTAAGTAGTGTGTTGGCTTATTAGACCGCAATGCCACGATGCAAACCTCAGGTCAGACATCTCGAACAAAATGAAAAATATTTTTTCGGCGACTTCCTCTCACAAAATTTCTAGCAAAAACTCTAAGAGCAAATAAAACTGCCATGAAAAATTTGCTCAGATATCTGTCGTTCGGGTCCCGTCACTCATGTATAAAATTAACGCACACAACATGGGTGGTGTGAGGCCGTAATCCTGACTGAAGGGTTGTAATGACATAATTATATTATGTATTGGTATGTATCACAATAGTGTACCAAAAAAAAATTTGCGACATAGAAAGGTGAGGTTTTGTATGCAGTGACAAAGCCAGCATTGATACCAAGGCAGATAAGACTGTAGTTGTTGATGGAACTGGAAGGGAATTGTTCATTGTAAGCTTCTAAAGACTGTTCAAATAATTGATTCTACTCCATACCATCGCTTGATTGAAGCAAGAATTTCTATTGAAGTCGCAGTAATCCAGCAAGTAGTGTGCTGGCTAATTAGAGAGAGCACGTTGTTCAACCCTTGGCTTAGACATCTCGAACAAATATCAAATTCCAAAGAAATATTTCTTACAGCGACATCCTCTCAACAGTGTTCCGCGCAAAAAGTTTGAGAGTAAATAACATAAAATTGCCATGAAAAAGTTCAAAAGCTCAAAAACTCTGTCATTCGACTTGCATGTGTATAAAATTACCACACACAACATTAGTGGTATGTGAAGCTAGGTTGTAATCCTGACTAGAGGGTTGTAATAAACAATTAAATGAGAGAAATTGAGTAAGAAACATCCGAAATATCAAATTTTCAATAATTCTGGATGAATCGTGATAAATTTAATGGCTTTGAATACCGCTGTTTTTTGTGACTTACTCCCGTACGCCTGCGACTTAAGAAAACCTAACAAGAAAGAGTTTAACGGGGTTAAATGGCCCAGTTCACATCACGGTGGTCAGTTCACATTACTGTAAGGTAATCATGTCCTTAAATCACTCGAGGTGAAATATCCAATTTAAACCCCTAATGGAACAACTAGTGCCGTTCTGTTGACCATCCAATTCGGGACCAAAGAAGTCGATCTGTATATCTCGCTGTGTAGAATTCGTTCTCAAATCCCAAACCAAACAATGGCATTTTCAGGATGAATTGAACGCTCTTGGGTCACATGTAGATTGGTGTCATGTCACTTATCCATTCCTCCCGGAATATAAAACTTATCATTTGAGAATCGTACATACAAGCTGTCAGTATATTGAAGAGATTCTCCTATTCTCTAATGCATGATATCTTGCAACTACTCAAGTATCTATTTCTACACTCCTGTAACTGTTCTGACAACACTTCAATTGGCTAACACCGGTACTCTACTACGCTGAAAACAGATCGATGCCAAAAGAAAGCACCAAAAAGTTATACCGATGTGAAGGCGTTCACATAAAGAGATGTTGAAATATTCTGTTGAATAATATATGATGCTAATGAAATTCTGAAGGAAAAAGTCATCTGCTTATCAAATACTAAGCGGCGAGTTATTCTTGCTGATGTCAAATAACATCCAATGATTTGTCATTGAACTGAAGTCGCCGTAGTCTAGTAAGTAGTATGTTGGCTTATTAGACGTAAAGCCAGGTTTCGAACCCCAGGCCAAATATCAAAACCAAATACCAAAAGTATTTCTTCGGCGACTCCCTCTCAGCATATTTCTGGCAAAAACTCTGAGAGTAAATAAAATTGCCATGAAAAGTTTCTCAAAAATCTGTCGTTCGGAGTCGACTTTAAACTGTAGGTCCCACCACTCATGCATAAAAATTAACACACACAACATAAGTGGTGTCAGAAACTAGGTCGTAATCCTGACTGACGCGTTGTAATGACCAATTATGTTATGTATGTATTTGTCAGGGCAACAGGGTTGACAAATATTTTACAAAGAGATTCTATACAGACGTAGATCACTCGATAAATATACTACACGACAATGCAATACCAATAAACGCTCTTTGTAGTAAACAAGAGAGAATTATAGTTTCAGAAACCATCTTTTACAATGTTTTTTTATTATAAAATAAATTATTTTTAATATAAAAATTAATATTGCAAAATAATTAATTCTTTTTATTTGTTGTATTTGGTTTTGTCATGGTAATAAATTTCCCTATTGATTCAAGTCTTTTACAAGATATTTCATTTTTTAAAGGATCTCATTACACGTACTTCAAAATAGAATATAAGAAATTTACTTAAAATGCTAAACTAAGCAACGTTTTATTCGTGTAATCTTTTCAACATTTAAATACATCAGCAATTCATACATACAGACATACATACATAATAGCACTGTCATAAAAATGAGGGAATATAAAAAGGAAATTATTTTAAATTCTTACAAATATTTTCATTTACACACACAAGCACGCACATACACTCTATTGCTCTGTCTCTTTCTTTAATACATGCATAAACCATATACGAACACACTTATGCTGGCATAGATACACGTACAGGAGTATAAGTGTTTTTCTTTTAAATATTTGAGTACGATTAATAACCTCACGCGCACAACTTAACAACTACTCGTAAACCAGAAAAAAGGAAGAATGCAAAAAGAAAAAGAAGAGAAAATGGAAACAAAAAAAAAATTGGATGCCGAAAGCTGGGAACTATTTCCGCTTTTTGTTCTCTTTGCTGATGTCTGTCGCCGGTTGTATGAACGTAGGAAAACAAAATAATTTTCGACAAAATATTTAAGTATCGTGTTTTCTCTCTCTGTATGCGTGTGAGTGTGTGTAAATGTGCATGTGTATGTTAAGATAAGTTTTACAAAATCTTTATGACTTTACGCTCAATTTTCTAAAAATGAAATATTTTATGAAACTCATACAAATACATTCATATACATACACACGTACATTCGTATACATACACTCATTAAAAAAAAAACCAAGAATAAGAGTTCAAAAAAACGAACACAAGACATGCTCAAATGCCGAAAATTATTCAAAAACTTTGCATTCAATTTACAAGGCTGATACAATACTACAGCATAGTGTAGAGTGTATGTAATATTGACTAGTAGTCGAAAGAGGAAGACAGAGAGAGAGAGAGAGAGAGAGAGAGGGAGAGCAGTATTTTTTAGACAATTTTTTTTAATTCTTGTTTTTATTGGTATGCTTTTGATGAGCTACAACAGCCTCGTCATGCTTACAGGCACACAAACTATTAAATGTCATCCTCACTAATCCAATAGTGTCTCCGTAAATTGTTGCCATTGTCACCATCATATGACGTTGCAAATATTTCAATTTTATCCTTTTTTTATGTTTTATCGCAATGTATTTAGTTGCGCTACATTGGGCATTGGCTAATGCTATCACTTTTGCTATAAAAATTGCCAGCAAACAGAGCCCAATGCAATTATATGTGGGATCTAACGTTGTTTAAATGTTCGCCCTCACTTTTCTGGATAAAGCGCATCCCAAACGCCAAATTAGGCCGAATTTGGTGGGTTGAGGACCGCTGGGGTTTTGTGACTGATTCGCATACACCTGCAAATTAAGAAAATCCCACAAGATAAAGTCTAACGGGGTCAAATCGGATGATCTCGGTGGACAGTTCACATAACCTGCATGTAAGGTGACCATGTCATCAAGTCTTTCGTGCAGAATATTTAATGTGGGTTTGTGGGAAATAGCGCTGTTTTGTGAAAACCACACCACCTTAGCATTTAGATTATCCAATTCATTTCAAAAGAAGTTGCTGACCATCAACCTATATTGCTCGCGTATGGCAGTCATGGCCTGGCCAATGTCTTCGTTCTCAGAGAAATGAGGCCAGATTCAAGTCAAGATTCGGACCAACTAGTGATGCATTTGGGATGCATTGGACGCTCTTGAAACTCACGTATATTGGCATTGTTCCTAATTCAACAATTGTATTGGTTTACGTACCCATTCATCCAGGGTAAGGCTTAAAGATACTACACATGCACACTACAGTCCCTACTAAGCGAATACTCTTCGCTTTATTTTCATTTTCCAGATTGTTGCCGATTTTTCTTAAATCCATTGGTTTTGCGTGTAAATGTTAGCAAAAATTCTTAGAAACCTTAGTTACGATGTAATTTCCATATGCGAATAAGTGGGTCGTCTAGCTTATGGCAGGAGCCATGTAAAGGCAACTTTACAAGCCAAAATGTCTTTGAATATTTTAATATGATTTAATTTTCTAACACTGTACAGCATGAGTATGTATGTATATATGTGTTTGATTTTGTAAAAGATATTTCGACGTACATACGGCCAGGAATAGTTTATAAAGGATTTTTGTTAACTCTTAATCACAAATATTTTGTATACATATACACACACATGCGGATACAATATAACAACTATTTAAAGTTACAAAACATATACTTGTGCATGGCGTATTGAGGTGAGAGGCTAAACTATCATACGACACTCTGGGATATGTGTTTATAAGCAGTGGAATATTGTCATTATTTTAGTATTTAGAACTTGTAATTTTAATCCCGATAGTCTAACTGCCTATCGAACTATTAACACAATTAAATTAAATGGGTGCGCCGTCCTCATTATCAAAGAAATATGATGCCAATGATGCACCCACTCCACAAGCCGCACCAAACATTCAGTCGTAATGGGTGCATTGGCTTCTGTAAGACCACGTGTGGGTTTTCTGAGCCCCGAATACGGCAATTTTGCATATTAACGTACCCACCAAGATGAAAATAAGCTTCATCCGAAAAGACGATTTTTTTTTGTCAAAATCGATATCATCGTGCAATTTGTCGTTGACCCAATTAATCACAACGTTGCTCAAACGTGAATCGATTCATTACGTTCAGTGGTGATAATATATTGAATTTTGTGACAGAGTAGAATGACATAAGTATTGCCAGATTCGAAATAACCAATGGTTCAACTTTATATCGATAGATGGCAAACTCGATAGAAGATCCACCGGAACACATCCACACATTGAAAATAAAGGCGCGTCAAATGAATTGGGCTTGTTGGGAGAAATTCAATTAAAGACTTGGAAACTTGAAATTTTGAAGTGCCACTCGATTTTATATATGGGATTTAGTTATGGAGTACAGAGTCGGAATCAAATAAAGAAAAAATGCAGAGAGAACAAAACAAAATACTCCGGAAGATCATTTAAGTAATCATGAGTGACATAGAAGAAATGCCATCTATACCTAATAGCCTGCAACATTCCACACTATAAATGTGATAAGGCTAGACACTAGCTCTAGAACGTGAGAAAAAAATTGCAATCCAAAAATCTGTTTGACATGAGCTAGAGTCTCTATTCCGTGATGGATCGTCTTTGAATAACATAAACATTGTCTTACGAATCTCAACACATACAAGTCATTTACGCCAGAGGATATTCCAGTATTGATCCTGAAGGAGTACACGATGGAGCTTGCTCCGTCCATAGCTAATCTTTTCAAAGCATCATACCAGGCCGCAATTTCTAATTCTTGCTGGAAGTTTGCTAACTTGACATTAATTTCTAAAAAGTATGAGGTCGTCGCCATAGTCTAGTAGGTAGTGTGCTGGCTTATTAAACGTAAGGCACAGTTCAAACCCCATGTCAAACATTTCCGACAAAATAAAAAAAACGGAAACAAATATTTCCTCGACGACTTCCTCTCAGCAGAGAGTAAATAAAATTACCATGAACACCTGTCGCTTGGAGTCGACTTTAAACTGTAGATTCCGCCACTCATATTTGAAATTAACACCCACAATACAAGTCGTGTGAGAAGTGAGGTCGTAATGATGACCGAAAACAGAAACCTACAGAAAAGTTGTCACCTGCTAAGCTGGAAAGCATACTTACATACGATGACTCTGATAGTGGAATGGAAATTAAATGTTCCTTCATACAAAATATTTCAAGTGGTACATTGAGGTTAAATAATCCTAAGGTTGAGATTGATTAGTTATAACTTTATCGGTTTATAATGAAAATTTTGTTCATTTATTCATTACAACAATAACAAGAAAAACTAATAATAATTTAAATGCATGAAACCTTATATGAAACAGTGTTTATAGAAATTGCAAGTACCTAGAGATATACAAAAACCTATGAATATATGCCTCTACCGAAGCATATGTGTGTGTGTGTTTATGCTTTAGTATTGGTTTAAGCTTTTAGTTACAACAAGTGCGTGTTCAAGTTTGATTATACTAGAGAATGAAGCGTGGCTAAACGAAACCAAATAAATTGAAGAGATCAAGATAACCAAGGATTACAAAATGCTTTTATTTATGGTACTAAAAACGAAGATTATGATAATGCTGAGCACAATATACAATATAAAGAATAGCTCACACACATACACACACTCTTTTTTAAAGAGAAAAGTATGTACATATGTGTGTAGTGACATGCAAATCTAAACTATGTATGAAAGAAACATTAAAGAATAGAGGCGTGTCTTTATCATCTGTCCGCATATTTTACACCATCATTCGGCCATGCGTTTACTCACGTAGACGCTTATTTTGGTTGTGATGTGAGAAAATTGTGTAAAAACAAACAAACAAACAAACAAACCAACTTAAAAAAAAAGAAATATTCATACATATACACACACACATACAGATTTGAGAATATTAAAATAATGTTTAAAATAGTTTTAACAGTTATTTGGGTTAAACATCACTTTTTTCGGTTTCTTAAAAAACATTTGAGCGCATGCAGTTATGGCTGACTAATTAGAAATAAAAAAACCGTTTGTAAACTGCGACTATAGTTTGTGAGCTTAGTCCACTTATCACAATTTTTCTCAAATGGAGTGTAGGTTTGTAATAGCTCGTGCAAGTGGAGTGAGTCGAAATGACGAGAAACAAAAGATATATTGAATTTTGACTGCTTGTGTGTATGTTGAAAAAGTAGTAACACTGTTTGACGAAGAAATTATATAAGCGGTCCAATTTTATAGCAATATATGGTAGGACTAATGGACAATGAAATTTTTCGATATTTTCAATGCAAAGACTAGAGAATCACAAAAGTATGTTTGAATAACAGACGTAACATCTTTTAGGAAGAGAGAACATTTACGTCACAGACAGGGTATTAATCAAGTATATACTGTGAATAGTAAAAGTCATTGTACGGCAATATATTTCTTCAAAAAAAAGTCCCCACAGGCCTAATACTCTTATTTTATTTTATTTTTTATTTTATTTTATTTGCCTATGGAAATATTCTTTACAGGCAATTTAGTAAAGTTACAAAATAAAAAATTTTAAAAAACTATGAATTTAAATATATAATTACATTATTTTTTATAACATTATTTGATGCAGAAGTAAAGGTATGACTTCAAGAGAGTATTTAGCAGTTCATTTAAAAGAACGGTTAGGTAATCGCTAAACCTCAAACAAAAGTCAAGCGAAAAACTTGCTCATGGTGCCATAAGAAAACACTAAAAAAAATTTGTACATTCAATTCCAAATGGGTTAAATGGAGTACTTGACCTTAAGGGATATTCTACTAAATACAAGGGATAACATTTTCATATATTAGGCGTTTGAATTTTCAATTTACTCAGGGTTCTTCTTGGGGGTACCTATGGAGTCATCTGAAACTCCTCCTTATTTTTCTCTTGTTTTATTAAAAAAAATTAAAAAAATTGTTTGTTTGAATAAAACAGAAATAAATTAATAAAGTAAATATATATTTATACAAACTTTAGGCTAAAATTCGTACTAAGGCTTTTGTTGCCCTATGTACATACATAATTGGTCATTACAACCCTCCAGTCAGGATTACGATCTTGCTTCTTATACCACTTATGTTGTGTGTGTTAATTGTATACATAATTGGCGGGACCTACAGTTTAAACTCGACTCCGAACAACAGATTTACGAGAAACTTTTCATGGCAATTTTTATTTACTCTCAGAATTTTTGACAGAAATCTGCTTCGTTTTGACGGCGACTGACGAGGTATATATTTGTTATTGTTACCTCCTACGCAGTACTATTATTAGTTTGGTTTAATGATTCCCTCTTTATTGAACTTCTGAGGTCTACATTCGAAAAACTTGTCGGTAGTCAAACATAATTTTCGAACAAAGTTGGGCACATTTAGTGCTTTTTTTATTACTTGAGCAATAGTGTGATGAACCCCGAGGATTCTTTTTCATCAATTTAATATCATCCAACAATGCGTGATTGCTCCGATTATCTCGGACAGTACCTTTTCGAGAATAATGAACATAATAAATTATGGCTTGTAAAAAAGTTATCGAATGTAACGTTATATTGCTTGGATCTGAAGTATTCTCCAATAGTCGTAGAACCACGTTTTCTTCAAGGCAGTCAGCATTATTATTAGCAGAAGCGCCAACATATGTGATAAAGGAATAACAATATCCTAGCATAGAATATGTACATCTTTAGGGAATGGGCGACTATAATATGCGATCGTGTGTTCATCCACAGAAAGACTATGTGTGATGCCACAATTCATTTTTAAGGCACATTTTCAATAAAACTCTCAAATATAGTAGTTTAACTATGCTGTTTAGCCGTCATATAATAAAGAGAAAAAATTTTATTTCAGAAGACACTTATGCCGAAGTGGGTAGAAAAGTACCCATGCCCTACAGAGGCCACGACACTTCAAAAAAAAAAAGTAAAAATATTCATATCAATACAAATACTCCAACCACTATTTGTGCCAAATTTCACCGAAATCGGACCACAGATTCTAGGGTCAGGCGTTAATGGGTTAATATCAGATATTCAAAAAAGTTATGTTAAATATTTGATCAGAATTTAAACACTCTTTCCTAATACCTTAAACGGGAGTTATTAAAGCAAATATGTGCCGTTTTGATTGACAATATTTAGCAATTTTTGGACTAAAACCGCTAATTTATCAGTTTAGAACTTTAGCGAGCGAAAAACTCATCCAATTATGTTGTTTAAGACGATTTTGTAGAAACAGATACAAATGACAATCTATAGGTGATCTAGGTCTGGATTTAGTAGTGTATGGAAATTTACCAGCCAAGCACATCGTCAAAGATGTCTTTGGTTTGCAGTCCTCGCTAAGAAACACAACATTTTTAATTTTTAGAAGTAAATATCAATGTCAATCGTTTACTTTATCACCATATGAGAAGCTTCAGTATTGTCGTATACATATGGAACACAAAAATGGAATCTATTTTTCCATCTTTCTTAACATCGTTGATAACAGTTTAGTGGTGTACGCCTAGTTATCTCAATTTTTTCCATGAGTTTATTTTAATTTTTAGTTATATGGTCGACAACAGAAAGGTACATCATTTGGCTTTCCTTTTTTTAAATATCGAATCCCCTGAAATGAAGCCAGTCTAACAATGATTTCTCTGATTACCGTAAACGAAATCTGAAAAGTAAACAACAAAACTGAAAATTATCTGAGAGACATATGGAGACATGGGCATATTGTATAAATCGCAGTTATTAAAAACGCCTCAATTGTTCAAGTATACGCCCCGATAGTCTAGTTGGTGGTGTGCTAAGTTTCAAGTACCGAGGACATGGGTTCGATTCCCACCAGAAGCTCTGGGTGTTTACGATTGTCTGATTATTCGTTCGATATTATATGTGATTATCGACAATAGAAAAAAGAAAGTGAGAATTATTACTAAGAATTGATTCTGGAAAACGCGCACTGAGGTATATAGGTTAGGTTAGGTCGGAGTGGTAGCTCTGTTATCACAAAGCTTACTTGAGCACGCATAGCGGCCCATTGTGATGCTACGGGTGAACGCAGTCCCTGTACTAAGCAAGTTCCACCAAATCAGGGAAAAATAAGAAGTTGGCCAGCGCAAGGGCTGCACAATACACAAAATAAAAAATTCCACAATACTCCCTCTTTCCTTTCTCCTATAAACTATCTTTCCTATACAAATGTAATGTACGAATAGGAATCATACAGTGAGTGCTCGTGCAAATAAAAATTATCAAAATTTTATATGATACATCAAGAAAACAACCTGACCCTCAAAGAGAGGAACATCAACAATGATCTCTTAAGAAAGAGAAAGACTTAATTGACAAAGTTGCTTACTACTACATCCGAAGCAACAACCCCGTAAATTTTACAAACCTCTCCAGACTATTAGAAATTGGATGATCTTGACTAATGGCTCTGAAATTAACCTAAGCAATAATAAAGAATCGGAGTAGATACCGCGCTATGTCCTGCTTCTGAAGGACATGGCGATGAATGTTTGTAAAACAATGTGGAGGCTGAAAAATTAAACTCTGCCTGCTGGTTAGAACGACATCTACATATATGTCTAACAGCATAATTAGGCCATCATTGTCTACCAGTTCAATTTCCGTAAGTAGTTGAAAATAATCCAATTGTGTTAATAAAACATAAAAGTGACTCTAAATGTTAAGCTCCATTAAATCATTTTGAATTGTTTTCTCCTTTCTATTGAACTTATCACTGCTGTATGCATACAATTCAAATACATAAACAATCCAACAATGACATGATAATGGCCCAACATAATTTCAACTCAATTGCGTGTTAGTATGAGTTAAAATGAAACTATGAGTGTTTGTGGATTTTGTGTGTGTGTGCGAGCTTTAGCCTAGTTTTTTGGATTCTGGCCTTTTCTTTCATTTTTATTTCTCCATAAAATGCGTATGTCTCATTTCCTTTGGTTTCTTCTCTTTTTTTTTGTCTCTCTGGTTGTTTTTAAGTCTTAACGACGATTTAGCATTTCATCACACTGGCAAAATGCGAAGATGAAGAAGAAGACGTTCCGAACCCAACGACTTGAACCAACAAAAGACGAACAGGAAAAGGGCAAACATGTAAATTCCCTTTGATGACATTGTTAATTTTTGAACTTGTTAAAGTTCTACTTCCCCATCATCATCATCATCTCCCTTATTATTTGCTTTGTTTCTTTTCTTATTTGTTGTTGTTGTCTACTTTCCATTGCCATTAAAGTTTATTTTTTTTTGTGTGTTTGTGTTTGTGGTATTTGTGGAAGCTTCTGTTGATGTCCTTTTGACGGGTTACACATGTCTGTATGAGTTAAAAAGATTAGAAAAAGTATGACTTTTTTTCCTTGTTTTTGTGGAAAGATAAAATATTTTTTTTTTTTTTTGGTTTGTTTTCTTCTGTTATTAAACTTTAATTTTTGAAATTGAAAATCGTTGCTTAAAGCTATATTTTGATAAATGTTACGATTGTATGTAGTTGTTGTAGAAATTGTAAATGTGGTTTTATTCGTTTTATAAACTAAAAGAGGAATGGGTTCTCTTCAAGAAGTGGCCCTAACTGACTTTTTCTATGATGTTCATTATCCTTTTCGGGCTCAGAATACATGGAATTTTTATTTGGAAGGGAATTGAAGTCATCTCATTTCACAAATACAAAACACATGATACATAATCGGAGTTGTAGGCAAGCACTTAAATAAGTATTGTGCTTGGGTAAAGAAGATATTAGCCATGGCACTAAAATCATTCCATATGTTAATATCTTAACATACATACATAATTGGCCATTACAATCCTTCAGTCAGGATTACGACCTAGCTTCTCACATCACTCATGTTGTACATGAGTGGCAGGACCTACAGTTTAAAGTCGACTCCGAATGACAGATTTTTCAGAAACATTTCATGGCAATTTTATTTACTCTCAAAATTTTTGCCAGAAATCTGCTGAGAGGAAGTCGCCGAAATAATTTTTCATATTTCGTGTTGCTATCTGATCTGGGGCTTGAACCGTGGCCTTACGTCTAATAAGCCAACGCATTACCTACTAGACTACGGCGACTTAATATCTTAAAAGAATATCCAATAACACTAATTAACTAACTCATACAAGGCCGCGGTTTGTTGGTTGACTTTGGAGTCTCGTATTATTGTAAGGATGACAGAAATGCTAGGCACTGTTTACTATCGTTCACTGAGGAAACAAGTGACCGAGAATGCAACAATGGGATTGAGTATTACTAGAAGTAGTGGAGAAGACTGGAAGTATAGAAGCTTTTGCATACAATTGATTTGGCCTTCCATATTGACCACACAATATCTGAGAGCATACCCGATTTTGATTTTATAACAAAAATTTGGTTTTCATCCTATCACCTCATTAAAATATTAAGAGGCGAATCCAGTTAATGCCACAAAGCCGGATAAGCAAACTTTTCGGGACTGTAGAATCTTCGATTAATTTTCTGCCACACGATTACTGCGATCCTATTCTTTTTCAAATAATACTTATCAAAACTACCCCTGTGTGAAACCGATATCAGATTGTATTGCATAGATATGTACGCATTTATAGACAATAAGGCCATCATTAGGGAGTGTGCGCATCACACCTAAGAACGTCAATAAATATCGGCTCTGAAGAATATAGTAAAACATTCAGAAGAAAAAACAAAAACACCACAAGGTTTTCTTATGCAAGAAGAAGCTCTGAAGAAGATAGTAAAACATTCAGAAGAAGAAAACAAAAACACCACAAGGTTTTCTTATGCAAGATTGTTGTTTTTCAGCATAGAGGCAAAAAATAATGTTCAGCATAGAATGTTGTTACGAAAATTAAAAAACTAGATATTGGTGTTTTGCTTTAACATTAAAATTATAAGCCAAAGCTACAAAAACAAAACAATGCAGTAAACAAACCTGTTTACAAAATTATCGTACTGCTTAATATAACAACAAACACCAGCATAAAAAATGGTAAACAAGCTAACAAAAATACACGAACAACAATACAATAATAAATGTAAACAACGATGTAATAACGACGAGATTTTGAGAAAGCGAAGTCATGAATATCGAAGATCTCCGTTACAAAGATCTGTCGGTTAATTGTCTAGTAACTGTTATTGTTTATGCAAAGGCTATAAACAGAGGAATGACAAAAAAAGCAATTGTTGTTGTTACATCAAGTTGTGGACTGTAGCACATAGAATTATATAGCATAAAGAATTTTAATTAAAACTAAACATAAATTTATTTTTTATTTTATTTGCAACTTACGAGCTCATATTTTCAACATTTTTAAAAGGTAAAAATGTAACAATCTATTCATTTGCAAAAGATAAATAGGCAGATGAATCAACTTGAATAAATACTAAACTAATCTGACAACATAATGAAACATTTGCATTACAATTAACCACAATTCGTCTTAAGAATATCAACGCAAAGCGGAACACGCCCAGAATTCTGAGAATTCCTTATAGCGACCACCTTCTGTTCTTTTTGGCCAACAGATATATGGACATCGGTATGGAAGTCAAAGTAAAGTAGTAGTTAGTGAGTAGGTTGGCTTATTAGATGCGAATCCGTGATTCAGTCTCCATTTCATACATTTTGAACAAAGTAGAAAAGTCGACTTTAAACTGTAGATCCCGCCACTCATGGATCAGAATTAACACGCCCAATATGGATGGTGTAACTGTGTGAGCTAGGTCGTCAATTTCACTAAAGGGTTGTAATGATTAATTAAGTAAGTAAGTGAGTATATGAATAAAATTAACTTCTTGAGCGAATGCTAATTTCACGTGACCTAGCTATGGCCCCCACAAAGAAATGGTGAATTTGGACTCAGTTTAACATAGAAATATATAACATACATAGAATAATTCTTTTTATTTTTAGATTATTAATAAAGATTTTTGCCTCAATAAGCTGTTGACAACGGATGAGTTAAAATTCAATATTCTTTCTCATGTTGAGCTGTCTGGACAAACAATATAAAGTTTTCTGTAAAAATTACAAAAACGAACTGTAGTATTATACTTATTTGTTAAGGTTTAATTATCAAGGAGAATAATACAATAATTACACATTGAAAGCCACCCATATGGCGCATCTTCATTTTTACCAGTTAATGTTCATACAAAAAGTTTAAGCTACACTCGCATTGGTATGCAATATTTTCTGGAAACTTTTGCCTTGTGACATAAGAACGTGATGTTTTTTATTTTGTATTCTATTCTGTAGCATGAGGATACCAATAATAATTAAATTAAAAATTAGAAAGAAGATTATTTATTTCCGATTAATACCAGGAATAAACTAGGCTTTCATATATGTATGATATCTTATACAGGAATTTCGGCACATTGACCAGAATAATCCGAATGCCTCTTTATGAATTGAAAATCAGATTACGAAAGTAGGCAAAAACGTCACACACACCATAGTGAAACTATGACGCAGGAGGGAACATCTCTGAGGCCTATCCTGATGAAAGGCACATCATGTGTATATTCAGACTAAGTAACAGCGAATTTATACATTAAGAGCGTACATACGACTCATTCCGCCTTACACGAACACTTGAACCGTAAAGATGTGTTATTTAAGCACTTTAAGAGCGCCTTTACGGGAAACACATTCTTACGTAAATTCATGAAACATAAATGTGTGGTAGATAATAACGAACGAACGCTTTTGGTAATCTCTAGATACCAATATTTATAGGAAATCATAACTCATTTCAGAATTGTGGTTAAGCTAAGCCATTTTAAACACTCCTTAGATTTTCTGCAGAAAATAGTAACAATTCCCTAAGTTGGAGTTGACGGGTATTTGATGCGGGAATCTGCGGAAGTCGGCGAAGAGGTCGACCATGCATCCGTTGGAAAAACCAAATCGAGGAAGCCCTGTCATCGATTGGTGTGACCAACTGGCGTAGGCGCGCGAATCAGAGACGCTTGGAAGAATGTGTTGCGGCAGGCCGAAATCCGTTAAACGGGTTGTTATGGCCAATTAAGTAAATAAGTAAGTAAGTTGGAGATTAAATATATGCCGGTAGGTAGAACTTATACGCCATGCCTGGTCCTCTCACCTTCAACATCCATATCTAACTCCTCATTAGATATCATTTGCAAGTGAAGATAATAACCACAGTGGCCTTCAGACGATTTGCGTGAAATGTGAACTTCTATCTGAATATTTTGCAAACCTAAGTTTTGAAGTCGCCGTGGTCTAGTAGGTGGTGTGTTGGCTTATTAGACGTGAGGCCTCGGTTCACACTCCAGGTCAGGCATCTCCAACTAAACGAAATACGACAAAATATTTCTTCGGCGACTTCCTCTCAGCAGATTTCTGGCAAAAACTCTGAGAGTAAATAAAAATTGCCATGAAAAGTTTCTCAAAAATCTGTCGTTCGGAGTCCACTTTAAGCTGTAGTTCCCACCACTCATGCATAAAAATTAACGGCCACAGCATAAGTGGTGTGAGAAACTATGTCGTAATCCTGACTAAAGGGTTGTAATGACCAATTAAAAAAAATTTTGACAGCTGCTGTGTCGATATTGTGCTTGGTTGTGGCAATTGATCCTTGATTAGGATTTTGGTACTCAACCATTGAATTCTATTATTGTGCCATCAGCTCTCTGCATGATTTATTGGTCTTGACTGCAATTAAAATTGTCGACTTCAGGCATGACATATAAATACCAATGCGTGTCCTATCTGTTTTCATTACTTAATTTTGTCTGTGTGTAGTCTGTCCTGCTTAGTCAGATCTATGTTTTGACAAAAAATAGTTTAGTATACAAGGAGTCACTGGTTGGTGAATACCAATTTGCATAGACTCCTAGACTACATAGCAGAAACCTTGAGAATTTGTTAAAATTGGTAACTTAGATGGCCTTACTAATGCTAATCATAGCGTGCTCTTCATGCCTTCAATTGTTCACATAATGCTGTCCAAAAATAAAAGTTGAATTGAGCGTCATGGATATGATATCATTACAATATTTCACTTAGTTTTGGATTCATATCGCCAGCAAGTATATAACGTTAGTTTAGCGATATTCAATGAAGCAATGAGTCTGTATATTAACAATTCTTCGATCATGATGCTGTTAATGACTGTATTGAACTGGAAAAAGGATACATGGTAGTAATGTCGTTCTGTGTGCCCAGATACTTTTTCAGTTTTATCACAATACTGGATTAGAAGACACAAAATTCAAAGCTCTTGTACTTTCAATTGCTCTTTAAATTTATTAAAGGCTCTCTGAATTTAAATCACTCATCCCATTCTCCTTTCAGCTGTGATGTAAGGAATCACAGAGTCCTCCTTGATCGTTTATAACAATTTTTTTTGCTGATTTTTACATTAAAAGAATGTATTTTTAAATTCAACATACACTACAATACTTTTGTACATCTCTACCGTACATAATAACTACAACTATTATAGAAATAAAATAATGAAAAAAATTCTCGTGAAGAAACAACAGATAACAACGGATGTCTGGCAATTTGCACGGAATTGTATTTAATTAAACATTTTCCAAAGCGAAACGCATTGTCAAGTGAAAAATAATTAGTTGTGTTGGAAGCTAAAGTGAACAAACAAACAAATAAAAAAACTCATTCATATACAATCCACACACATACATACTACGTATGCATACATACATATGTATATAAGAGCATTGAGATAAGTTAAAAATTTATTCAGATCCAGACGCACAAATGCAGGGAGAGATGCTGCTTGAAAGCCATACAGACACATTCACGAATATACTACTTACGCATATGCGAGTGAATTCGAAAATTATTTCTAGACTTAACGGTACACACGGGCAATAGTGTGTGGTGGAAAAAATTATGGCATTGCATGAAATGAAAAAGAGAAAATTTAATTTGCTCTACACAGGAAAAAGGATCGATTAAAATGTGAATTGTACGGAATTAATAACAGATATTGCCAAAGGTTAAGATTTTTTCATGAGAGTTACGTCAAACTTTTAACATACATACACACATACATAATTGGTCACTACAATACTTCAGTCAGGATTATGGGCCTAGTGTCTTACACCACTTATGTTGGGTGTGTTAATTTTAAACATAGGAAGAGGGACCTACAGTTTTAAAGTCGACTCCGAACGATAGATTTTTGAGAAACTTTTCATTGCAATTTTATTTACTCACAGAATTTTTGCCAGAATTCTAATGAGAGGCAATCGCCGAAGAAATATTTTTTCATATTTCGTTTTGTTGGATATGTCTGTCCTGGGGTTTGAACCGTGGCCTTACGTCTAATAGGCCAACACTCTATCTACAAGACTATGGCGACCTAAGCAAAACAATTAAGACAACAGAATATTGGTTTTATTAAAGGCAGCAAGTTTATGTTTATAGCACACCAATACTCCGGAGGATGACTCCTATTTATGTTGTGTGTTATGTGTATTAAAGAAATAATATGGAAAGGAGAAGAGAAGGAGAAGTATTCATGGACATGCCACTTGAACTGGTTTAAATAGAGCATCTTCCCACAGAGTCTATCACATTTTGAAGCTACATGGTCATTACAAACCTTTAGTCGGTATAACGACCTAGCTGTTCACACCACCCATGTTGAGAGTGTTGATTTTATCCATAAGTGGAGGGACCTATAGTTTAAAGTCAACTCTCAGAGCTGTTATAGAAAAACTGCTGGGAGCAAGTCGCCAAGGAAACGTTTTTTCATATTTCGCTTTGTACGAGATTTCTGAGCTGGTGTTTGAACCAAGGCCTCACGTCTAATAAGCCAACATACTACCTTATAGATTACGGCTATTTCATTTGAATTTTGTGAAATTATTATTATTCAGTCTGTTTTGTTAAATCACCATAAACGACCGTCGACAACGATGTGTGTTTGCTGAATTGGCAACTAAACCAAATTTTCACCAAAGAGTCCCATTTCTGGCTGAATTGCTACGTGAACAAACAGAATTGCTGAATTTGTGAAGATACAAATCCACATGGAATTCAAGAGTTTCCAAGGCATCCTGAAATAAACACTGTTTGGTGTGTATATTGGACTGGCAGCATTATCGATCCATATTTATTTGAGAATGACGTTAGTCAAGCCACCATTGTTAAAGGCGAGCACTATAGGCCGACGATTATTAATTTCTTAATTTCTTTTGGCCTTAATTGAATAATCTGGCCACCAACGATATGTAGGGTAGGAGGAACCCCATTCTTAACGTCCTTAGCGTGATAGGCTGAACTTATGACAAGGGATGACACAAGACTCTAGATTGTTTGAGCTGGAAGGCTGTTCCTAACGTCGTAAATCAGCTAACAAAGATTGCCATGGCAAATCGGAGCTTCGAGCAGCCATGAAGTCTACATTTGGATGTAGTTGGAGGGCAATTGACTCGAGCAGGATTTCAAGGGGGACATGGCTTGAATAGGATAGGTTTGATTAGGTTAGAGGACGTGCACTTGCCAATTTAGTATAGTACCCGGAGGTCGATTTGACCCATTGTACATAACGTCCTTAAGAAGGAAGGATAAAAGAGGGGATAGAAAAAAGGAGCGGAAGTAGGAATAGTGGCCTGAATATGATAGCAGACATACTGGGTTTCTTATAAGAACCGGATTAAAATTATTGGCCTTTTTGACCGGACACTGTCTAGAAATACAGCCTAATGGCGTTTATCGTTGCTATATTCATCAGGAAGAGTAGGAGACACCCAAGCATTTGCAGTGTAGTTACCTAACCGCTCTTCTTTTTGGCTTAATGCCTTTGGTAGTTGGTTTATAATACACAGCGTGCGGAGTTAGCCTATATCGCAAAGAATTGCGATATAAAGATTTGGATACGAGGGACATCAAATAATAAGTGACGGGTTATTTATCAAAATTATGTCTCTGGGTTAAAATGAAATATTTCAGAAAACTAAATTGAATTTTCCTTTAAATCTAATAAATGTTTTCCAAATGGACTTTAAGTCTACACCTGACATTTGATCATAAATAATTGCAAACCCGAAAGACGGCTTAATGTTGATAATGGCAGACTGCCTATAACATGACATTAAAAAAGTTTAAGTTTCTTTTTTCACTCTCTTATTTACAGTTTAAATTTTTTTCTTTGTTTTTTTTTGTATTTTATTTACTTTTTTACATTTTGGCAACAACTACAACTTCAAATGAAAGGAAAAAAAAATTTTAAAACGACATTATAAAGCCAACAGGAAATACACGAAAAGTTGTAGCGTAATTATACGCATCTGCATGAATGTATTGCAGGCATGACTTAAAAGAGAGGAAATTACACAGCAATGCCTACTTTTTTTTATAAATTTTCTTCTCATTTCTTGTTGTCGTTGTTGTTGTTATATCTGCTGGCAAAAAGATGTAATGTAAAGTTTTAACCAGCAGCACCAAAAATGTTTAATGTTGTCGAAATAATATTTTATAAAACAAATTTAGTATAAAACTACTCTTTTACTCTCTTTACACACACACACATGCGATAGTGTGCATAACAGAAACACCAATAAAAGAAAGAAAAAAAAAATAAAGAATAATAAACTTAACAGTTGTGGCAAAAAATAATTAAATGTGATCGAAATTTTATAAGCGAGCCTATAACGGAACAACGTTGGTTCTCATCCCGATATTAGACACATGAATCCGTTTCTCACCAAAGTGTGTGGCTTATTTAAACTCCATTATAGCTGTCTAGGAAGTTTTAAAATAACGGGCCTTATACAATTAACGACAAAAGTTTTCTAACTAGCAAGGATGTGTATCACTTTACCACTGTTTTTAAGAGCACGTTGGACTCTATCAATTACATCACGACGGCAACTATGCAAATGAGTAAAACACCAGGTCAAAGCAGTGAACTACTTAAGCCAATTAAAAGGGATTTTGTAGATCCTTTCTTTAAGACATCAGATTACCATTTTTGTCAGATTTCTGTAGGTATAAAATAACTTTCCTGCTGTCTGTTTACTGTGGACCGAACTTAATTTGTGACAAGACTTTGACTTCAACAAAAAGTATTTCATTAGGAATAGCAGATGCTCTAACTGATCCCAAAAGCTGGGCAATAGATTGCAAGAGCCAAAGTCCTACAAGCATAATTGTATACTGGGAATTGTGTAGAATTCATGCGATCAGAAAGATCATGAACTTATTTACATACTTAGTCGATACAAACATTACTACCAGGATTACAATCTATCTTCTCACACTATTCGTGTTCTGTGTGTCATTTTTATGCATGGGTGGCGGTACCTATAGTTTAATGTCGGCTCCCAATTACAGATTTAAGCAACTCTTCATGGCAATTTTGTTTTACTCTCAGTCACGATGCAAACGATTTGATGACTGTATTGAATTGCAATAAGGATACAGATCAGATCATATCATGCTAAGTGCCCTGATATTTTTAAGTTTTACCACAATACTCAAAGTATCAGAATACTACTGAGAGGAAGTTGACGAAAGAAATATTTTTCAAATTTCAAAAGCCTGAACCAAAGGATGAACCACAGCTCGTCTAAGAAGCCAACACACTACCTACCAGACAACAAAGATTTCTAAAGACCACGATCTATGGAGTCGTTATTAAACTGAATATTAAAATTGAATATAACTCAGCACATCTTAACATCACAACCGATGTCAAATTTTTCTGGGTACCTGATCCTAATAGTCAAAAATGTTTACTCGTTCTATTGTTTTTTATTATTATTAATGCAAGAGTTTTTTGGAAATTCTGTTTTAAGTACCTCTTTTATTTTTGGAGACTGTATTGGATTGTATGATGGATTCAGATCTATGACGGATTGTAAAATTCCCCTTTACATACAAAATTGATAATTACAACCCTTCAGTCAGGATTACGACCTAGCTTCTCACATCACTTATGTTGTGTGCGATAATTTTATACAGGAGTGGCGGGATCTACAGTTTAAAGTCAACTGCGAACGACAGATTTTTGAGAAACTCTTCATGGCAATTTTATTTACTCTCAGAGTTTTTGGCAGAAATCTGCTGAGAAGCAGGCGGCGAAGAAATATTTTCTCATATTTTCGTTTCGATGTCTGACGTGGGATTCCCCTTCAATATCGTGGAATTTGTACAAGAAGCATTCATAGCAGGTACACAAAAGGATGGTCATTAGAATCATTAAATTCACATAAGGCGGAAGCAGTTCTCTCAAGTCGCAAGCAGAAAAGAACCCATCAATATCTGGGCGTAAAGACTGGCGATCCGAGCATGGTCGCAGTCATGGCATAATCGAGTTTTGTAAAACTATTTCAAATAGGCATAGTAAATTAGTAGTACTATCGGGGGTAATTAACTTAGTGTTACTGTATGCTGTGTAGGCTTATTAGATGTGAGGCCGCGCTTCAAACCGCAGGTTAGACATCTCCAACAAAACAAAATATAAGAAAATATTTCTTCAACGACTTCCTCTCAGCAAATTTCTGGCACAAACTCTCGGAGTAAATAAAAAAATTGCCATGAAAAAGTTTCTCAAAAAATCTGTCATTCGGAGTCGATTTTAAACTGTAGGTCCCCCCACTCATGGATAAAATTAACACCCATAACATAAATAGCGTGAGAAGCCAGGTCGTAGTCCTAACTGAAGGCTTCTAATGATCAACTACGTATGAACGTAAACAGAAGTGTGGAAACAATTTCATAAAGGAAGCAGTCAATTAGAGTGTGTATCGTATTCTTTCTACGACACCGGATGGTATTGTGTTTTGAGTTATATTAGTAGATATTGACGCCAATGGAAAGAACACATCTTAACAAGCTGAGAAAAATGTCTTAAAGATGCGCGGAGGTAGAAAGTAATTCCAAATATTACAAGCTAAATAACTCGATTTAATAGATTGGGCTACTATAACATAGTCTAGTCCTTAACATGAGCTACTTATTCAAGGTTACCTATATTCCAAAATGTCTTCATGCTCAAAACAAAACAAAACCGTGGAACTTGTATACAACAACATACAGCTAGTATGTCCGACATTTATCGACCATCGAATCCAAATCGATACTCTGAATGGCCATAGCATGGCATGCAGTGGAAATTTTTTATTAAAGCAATCAATGAAGGAGACGGCTTTAAACTGTAGGTCCCGCCACTCATGTATAAAAATTAACGCACACGACATAAGTGGTGTGAGGAACTAGGTCGTAACCCTGACTAAAGGGTTGTAATGCCCAATTATATATGTATGAAGGATTTCAAATCAGCAAGGCCAGTACGTTAATATAGCCCTGTTGAGAAAGGGCCACTAATGGAACAGCATATATGAAGTATTACCGTGTAGTAGTTCCGAGGATGCTGGTGGTTGAAATCAGAATTAAAAAAAGTCTGTTCTAAACTTTACATATAAAGTATAGTGTGGTTAAAGTTAACCATAATTTTTCCTTCAACCATGTTTCTAGATAACTTGGAATGGAGCCAAATTACTTGATATGTGCTATTTTTATGCACACAACTATTTCCGCATGCATATAAAGATAATCCGCTTTTACATGTAAAACTTTTTGGTAACTAACAAGTTTTGTCTTAAGACATACATACACATATACATTCACACACACCTATACAATGTAAACTTTTAAATATCAATGCATGCATATGTGTGTGTTTCGATGAAGGTACTCATTTATATTCTTCTTATAAGTATGTACATACTCGTATGTACGTACATACGTGTATATGGGTAACTGCCAGTGTATATTTATATGTTTCTTTTCCAACACAACACTGTCGTCTTATAAAAAATTATTGTGTTTGTTCAGGAAGCTGCTTGTTATTTAGTTAAGGTATTAGTGTACTCTTAAGAAAATCTCTACATGCTACAAGATTAATTAAATTAAAGCTAAAGGAATATGCATATTATTATTATTATTATTATCATGATAAACTACATATATGTACATACATATATGTGTATACCACACACACGCATACATGTATCTTATACATGTTTATATGTAATTACCTAAATACTATATGTATACGTAATTGTATAAATACCAGTATGTATGCAACAAGGCACTAAGCCATGATATACATTTGTAACTGTATGTGTGTGCATGAGGATATAAGTCTTGTCTTGTTTTTGCCAAAACCTATAAAAACAGTTTTACAAACATTTTTACGAAACATTTATACGTAGTGAAATTTACTTATAATATCTTTTTACCTATACATACATACATATATAAGCTTATATTTTATACACATACATGCATACATGAATTTTGTTTAAGATATTTGAAAAACAATGCAACTGCATTGATTGCTTGTTGCAAATTCTTGTAAAAGAAATGTTGCAAGGTACTCTCGACTTAATATTACATATCATAGCAGATCTTCCAGCAAGACTTTCCGAACTTTAACAGTTAATGATGGCCATTTTGTTGAAACAACACCTCTTAAATTAGGTTCCAGTTATTGATTGACTGTTTTGAGAAATCTCCATGGACGGAGATAGTATTCAACACGACGCGCAAATAATAAAATCAGTTTATCAAAATGAGTGTCCTGTTCGGACAACGTACCATGAGCTTTGCGCACTTAACGACCGCAATAATCGACATACAGAGAGGACTATTTTTAATGTGGTGGATATATTCGAGTCCACAGGTTCAATGTACAATCGACTAACACTCGTGAGTCAACGAAACGCAGGATATGTGAAAAAGATCGCCATTGTCCGTGAAATTGTGCAGAAAAATCCGATGCAGTCAATTACGCATCACTCACAAGAACTCGACCTTATAAGGTCGTTTACGCAGAACACAACTTTTCGAAATTACAACCGATGGTAAACGACCATAAACTTTCATCGAAAAATCATCTTCAGATATAAGATGAATGAATTCAATAAAATTAACATCCAACATGAAATCCAAGATCATCCAAGGCATCCCGAAAATGTCACTGTTTGGCATGGATTTTGTTGTGATGATTACCACCTTCGCATGTAGTCTCCCTAGTTGAGTAGGTAGTGTGTTGGCTTATTACACGTGAGGCCACAGTTCAAAACCCAGGTCAGAGATCTCCAACAAAATGAAATATGAAAAATTATTTCTTCAAAAACTTCTCAGCAGAATTCTGGCAAAAACTCTGAGAGTAAATAAAATTCCATGAAAAGTTTCTCAAAAATCTGTTGTTCAGAGTCGACTTTAAACTGCAGGTCCCGCCACTCATTTATAAAATTAAGACACACAACATAAGTGGTATGAAAAGCTAGGTTATGATGCTGACTGAAGGGTTGTAATGACCAGTTGTGTATGTATATATGTGATAACGAATTTCAGTGGGCCCAAATTGCATGATCTGGACACTAACGACATGTGGTTTCAACAGAACGACAGTATGACCACAGAACACATGGCTCATTGGATATTCTGCATGAGTGTTTTGAGGTCATGGTCGTCCCATGTGGATGTGATGTGAACTTGTCACCGTGATCGAACAATTCGATCCCGTTAGAAGTTTTCTTGTGGGGTATTCCTAAGTCGAAGGTGTATGCGAGTAAGTCAAAAGCTACATGCCATCAGTCAAATTCAACTTTATTTATGTGCTAGAATCATGGAAAATTGGAAATTTTGGATGGGTTCTACCAAGAGAAGTCGTGATGGACATAAAAGGATGTTATATTCCACACATAATGGTACCAATAGCCCTTTCAAATGGAAAACCCATGTCATCGGTCAAATTCTGTCTGAATTATGTTGCAGAATCATGGAAAATTGGAAATTTTGAAAGAGTTTCACCAATAAAAGCCGTGGTGGTCATTACAACCCTTCAGTCAGGATTACGATCTAGTTTCTCACACCACTTATGTTGTGTGTGTTAATTTTAGACATGAGTGGCGGAACCTACAGTTTAAAGTAGACTCCGAACGACAGATATTTTGAGAAACTTTTCATGGCAATTTTTTATTTACCCTCAGAGTTTTTGCCAGAAATCAGCTGAGAGGAAGTCGCCGAAGAAATACTTTTTGTATTTTGTTTTGATGTCTGCCCTGGGGTTTGAAATCTGGCTTTACGTCTATTAAGCCAACACACTACCTACTAGACTACGGCGACTTCAGTGGTGGACATTTGAACGAAATTATATTCCGCAACGTCATTATAATAGGCCTTTCAAACGAATAAAAAATGTGTATGATATTTCAAACACACTTTTTTATTTACATATAAAAATAGAAAGCGTTTAATTAAAGACCCTATACTTATTCTTGTATTACATATTGAAACTGTAGCAAAAAAAATAATTAAAAATCAAATCCTAAAACAATCAAAAATTTTATTATGAATTTATGAATAATTAATGCTTAAAGATACATATTTTGTTAGTACATTACGAGTACATCTCTAACAATTTATCGATTATGAAATTTTAATAACTGATGTCGTTTGTGTACATACATGCATATGTACATGCGAACATAAACACAGAGTTATAAAGTTTAATTTTGTTATAGGATATCCATTAATTGCTTTCAAATATTTTTATTTCTCATAATTAATTGTGTAAACAGTAGATGTATATGTACTCGTATGAATAAAATCATTACAATTACAAAGTGTATTAGCAGCAACATTTTAAAATTTGTTTTCATATTTAAAGCTATGAAAATTATTAACAATTTGAAGCCAAAACAAGCAAACATTCGGGCATTCAATGGCAAGCAAGCAAATGCATTTAAAAATTTCCATTCACAGTGGATATAATATGGCAGTTGCTTGTTCCGGTTCCTGTCTAAGCACAAATCTTTATAAGACCAATGCAATAAAATGTTTTCAACAGAATTTAAAACAAGAAAGACAGATTAATTAAGCACAAGTTGGAAAAATTAAAAACTTGTGTCGACAACATGCGTTCATTTTGTTTAAAGAAAATTTTCATCTACTCTTGCACATGCTTAGCAGATGTCTGTTACTCCCAATGTTTTCATTTTTCTTAATATTGCTTATATTCTAATTAAAATAATACACCTCTAATGCTCTCGCTCTCTCTCTCTCTCTACATCTCTTAAGTGCTTGATGTTTTCTTTACCTTGAGTCAACTTTAATTTCAAGTTGCTTAAAATCTGTCGCAATGCATTCTAAACTATCAAATTAACGGACATCGTGTACATTTTTATTAAAGAATTTTTCTATTTTTTTATTTTTTTCCTTTTTCACTGTTTCGTACATTATGTTAATATACCCTCTTATAGTTCATTTGCATTAAACAAAAGGGATGCTGCGAACACGATTCTTTGAGCAATTAAAGAGGGTAGATTGTGAAGCAAGTAAACTACGTTACAGCTTCATTGTCGAAAATATAAAATTATCTTCATTTAAAATCTATTTCCATAAAAATTCTGCAAGGATTTGACAATGAACTTAGTGGGGGACAAACGTTAACAATTTCGTTATAATTTTCTTTAAAAGTGGACTTTAGGATTAAAAAAAACCAGAAATTTTTCCCCTACCCTCGATATTGGCATATTTGCTTTGCCCGTTTTTCCATAATTTAATTAATTTTTCACGTGAAAACTTAAAAATATCTCTTGTCCAACTAAACTCATAATTTTTAATATTAAATGGAACCGTTAAAGATTTCTTTTTGCAAAAGTTTTTTTTCTTTTAATTTTTCCTTTAACACTGTTTCAGGATTTTTCGACAAACGTTTTCAGTTAAGTTTTGTAAGTTCAAAACGAATATAATTCGCTGTTCTAAATTAACACGATCACAAACTTTTTTAGCTTGAAGACAATGATTTGGGGCACTAATTACATGTAGCTCATGCCACATTACATATTCTGCGCGAATTAGGGCACTGGCCAAGGTCTTGCACCTGAAATCTGGGTCACAGAGTGGATAGAAATAGATTCGAGTTATCCCCCTTATCTTTTTTATTGGGGAATTATGGTCGTGTCATACTGCCCAAATTCTTATAAATTATTGAATGACCACAGTTATCTTCGTCAACAATAAAATTGGCTACACATTTAATTCAAAGTAACAGACCATAATCTCTGATGCAAGTCGAACACGTAATCCTTACATTTGTAGAATGGAGCACATTTAACAACCAGAATATCCTAAACGTCGTCCGTTAGCAAGCTCTTAGCCTATGGATTCGGAACCTACGTAGAAAATAGGCACAATATACAAACTCAACATCGATTGGCATAAGTCAACTGTGAGCTTTTAGTTCTTTTTCCTTAAAAGTTTAGCCTATGTATCCTTGTCTAGTATTTTGAAATAGCATGTCATCTAACACTGATTCCTGATATCCCGTTAAATGTTGCATACATTATGATAAATTATCTATGCCAACTTAGCATTTAATAACGCCGTTAAGTAGCGTATATTTTATGCATATTTTATGTGTGAACTTTTCATAATTTAATTACAGCGTTGTTGCTGTAGTAGTTTTCTCAAGATAAGTTTTCATTTCGAAAAACGTGAGTGCATTAGAAGTTTTCTTTTAAAAATTATATTAAAAGTTTGACTACATTGCAACACAAAATGGAATTATTTAATGCGATATTAAAACAAAAAAACACAAACTTGATATTCAACCGGACTTTAAATGATGAAATCTTAAATTTTTATTGTCATTTGATACACTCTGTATGTAGTATTTATATTAAATTTATAAAAAAAACATTTCACTTTTAAAAAATATTCAATATTAAAACAAAAACAAACAAGAAAAAAACATCAACTTTACCCCAAAAAAAGCAAGAAGAACGAGCATAAAATTTAAAGCAATTACAGTTTTTATCAGCACATGTGGTGGTATTGGTTTCTTTTATCAGGGCGCATCTATTTTTAATTAATTTAAAGCCAAATGACACTTCAAAAATGTTTTTCTTTTGGCCACAGTGTGTCGGAGATAAAAATATTTTTAAAGTGAATTTAAAACAGATGGGAAATGCAGATACTAGACACCATACCGAAATGAATTTGAATTTGAATATTGTTTGTAACATCATTTCAAATCAATTAAAGTTAAATGGGGGAAAAAATCTACTTTTAACGTATAGTTTTACAACGAAATTGAAATATTTTTTTTTAAAAAAATTGAGCACATCAACATGCCCGTATATGCAAATTTAGTACGAAAAAATATTTGAATTGATATGCGATATGTTTTAATCAATTTCAAATATATTCGCTGTAATGCAAATTAAAAAAAAAAAACTATATATTTTTGGGTTTATTTGAGTCCATATAAATTATTATTTTTTATTTCGAAAACATCTTTTCAAACAAAATGAGTTTGAAAGTTTTATTTGAAAACCCAGTTTTTTTTTTAATCATAAACGATTTCTATGAAAACTTCAATATTTTATCAAGAACTCGAATGGAATATTTTAAATTTAATGCATTTATGTCTCAAGTTGCATATGTCACGACACAGTAGGAAGACACAGAAGCTATGGCCTGTAGACTGCAATGACTAGTGCGACCAGAGGATATCATCCAAATATCCACTGACAAAACCACACCAGCTGCCGTATTATAGTAGGCAGTGTGTTGTATTTTTCGACGAGAGCCCATAATTAAATATTTATTCTTTTCTCTCAGCAGTCTTCTAGCAAAAACTCGAAGAGAATATAAAAATTGCCATGAAAAATTTTCTCAAAAATCTGTCGTTCAGAGTTGGCTTTAAACTGTATGTCACGGCCTTCAAGTATAAAATTAACCCACACAACATGAGTGGTGAGAGAAGCTAGGTTGTAATCCTGACTAAAGAAGTGTAATAATTGGTATGAACCAGATCACAAGACAGGGATAAGCTACAAAGACTGTCGTAGTTCGAATCCAGAATTGAAACATAGTCAGTAGTGATATACACATATTTACGGATATTGAAGTGGCCATGAGATCTCTATAGAGTGTGAACTGAACATCTAAGATTGTTTAAGACCCCCAATGTGTTTGTAGCCAAATGATCGTTGAAGACAACATCGTATTTTACGCGCATGCAAAGACAATCATTTGCCTTTTAAACTGTCTCTGCAAAGAGGCAATAGCAGGCCTTTTGGCATAAAAAGGATAAAAAATAAATTCACAAATGATTTTATACGGAACAGATAAATCTTTCCATCACTTAACATCTGTTTAATATCAAAATTTAGGTTTCCGGGACAACTGCTTTTGAAAAATCGTGACCTTTTAACCTCAGCGTAGTATCAAAATGTTGATCTCTGTGGCAGCTGCGGAATCAGATGTTAATGTTCGTAACAAATACAAAATAAATACTTTAAGGTACACCCGTTTGATATAGACCACTGTTAATATTGCTTAATGTTAATATTTATATGTACTTCATGTACTTGGCCAATATATCCTTTATATTTTGTATAACCATTTGAACTAGAAATGACAAAAGCTACAACATTCGATGCAGCGCGTAATACATAGCACATTTGTATTATTATTACTAAGGCTGGATTACTTTACCAACTAAGTCACAGGGGCATAAAATCTACTTACTTAGAGGCCATAATTACTGACAAATCTGGAAGCATTATTATGGTTTACAGTAGTATAACTTTAGCCCATACTAAGGGCATATGTGCTCGATAGCCAGTCGATGTATCAATTCAGGTCGGAAAAAAAAACTGTTGCCTCCTCTACCACTTCAAAAGGTGACCTGGTAAAAACGTAAAAAATTTTTTTAGCAGTCGCCGTAATTTAGTAGGTAGAGGCCTACGATCAAACACCAGGTCAAGACACCTCCAACAAAACAAAATAAGAAAAAAATTTTTCTTCGCTTACTTCCTCTGTGCAGACTTCTGCCAAAAACTCTGAGAATAAATAAAATTGCCATGAAAAGTTTCTAAAAATCTGACGTTCGGAGTCGACTTTAAAGTCTAATAAATAAATGGTGTGATAAGTAATACTGACTGCAGGGCTGTAATGATCAATTATGTTTGTTATGTAAAGACAACTTGGTTATCTGATGGACAGCTTCTCAGATATCTTCAATGAGTTTTATAATCATTTTCAGATGATGACCTTTTTGCTTGTGTCGTGGAAAGGAGCACTTAAAACTACTTTTTTGAAACAGGTTTTGATAGCATATTTTCGGGATTCATGTGTGCGTTCGCAATAATATATTGATCCTAGAAAATTTAACTTTCAGAAATAAAGAGACATTATGAAATTCCTTTAAATTATCACAACAATATCATCAAACTATTTGCTTTCAGTATTGCTCTGTTAAAATTTTCGAATAAATGAAATCACTTGCTACACTGTAGTAAATACATAAAGGCAGGAAAGTAGCAAGAAAAAAACAGACAGAAGAAGGAAGAAAATAAGGATCAACAAAAATTAAAAACGAAAATCATTGATAATACAACAGCATAGCCAAGCCTATATATCAACAACAACAACAACATCAACAACTATATGCAGCAAAAACAAAAACAAAACAAAACGAACACAGTAAGAAAATCAAAGTTGGTCAATATCGACTATATTGTTGGCTACTATACGGCCGGTTTCGTTACTCGAGTCGTAAGCTAAGGCACAGTGTTAGTAACAAAGCTGATTTAAAATGTACAGAGAAGATATAAAGTCTTGCCGTAAAATTTACGGAAGTCCGGCCCATTTTAAGATAATTTTTCAGTCATTTTCAAGCCCAAGAATTGTGTAACTCAGAAGAAATGAAATTTCTTTATGAATTATTTTGTAATTTATTTCAAAATTTCATCCAATCCTTCGATATTAAGGTTCACAAATATGAATGACTTACATTTATGGCGGTAGTATGGGATATAATTAAATAGAAACAATATCAAGAAAATAGGACTCAGAAAGGCTGTTGTGAACTGTTGGTTAAAAGTTTAAACAGAAATGAAAAGGAAATGTTTTCATTTAATTTTATTTTCGCCAATGGCGCCATTGCTAAATTAAAAAACCAAAAAAGAAAGAAAGAAAAAAAAGTCAAAATCCTTTAACATTTTCTTACACATATTATACGCACATATTGACACGCATATACATATGTTTCTGGATACAAAACCTATGTACTCTGAGTTACACGCACTCGTATTTAATTCAAATACAGTGGAGCTCAAAAGAAAGTGACCCAAAACCGATATTGTTTTATATCATGAAGCTGGTGTTGCGACTCACGTTAAGAATCATAATTCTTGTAAGTCAACTACTAAAGTATGTAATAAATGATTTGTATTCCTTCTAAATAATTCCGGACCACATACATACATACATATTTGGTCATTACAACCCTTCAATCAGGATTATGGATCTAGTTTCTAACACCACTTATGTTGTGTGTGTTAATTTTATCCATAAATGGCGGGATCTACAGTTTAAAGTCACCTGGGACCAACAGATTTTTTTTAATAACTTTTCATTGCAATTTTTATTATTCTCAGGGTTTTGCCAAAAATCTCTTCAGAGGAAGGAGCCTAAGAAATATTTTTCATATTTTGTTTTGCTGGAGATGTCTGGCCTGGGGTTTGCACCGTGGCCCCACGTCTAATAAGCCACACACAATACCTAGGGCCACTTGATTCCAGTTCACATTCATTTTTAATATAATGTCTAACCATAGTTCGTTTCGATGACTGTCAAACCCTTTTGATAGTAAAAAATTGGCCAACCGAAAAACTATTTTAAGTTCCTCGTCAATAAACCACATCAATTACGCCAGGATGGCATTTTCAAGAAAGGAAATTTTGTTTTGAATCTACCAATAAAAGAAAAGTATGAAATTACTTCGTATCTGACTTAATTGCTGAACATTTTAAAAGTCAGACTGTATTATTATTGCCACACAAATATATGAAGGAATGGATGATAAAATGATTCCTCGATTTGATGTTTCAACTGAAAACGTATGTAACTAAGAAAGCAAAAACAAAAAAAAAAACAAAAAAGTAATTTAACAACAACAAAAACCAAAATTTCAGACGCGTCCAGTTATAATTAAAGACAAACAAAAAGCATAACCAACCAAAAATGAGTTGCAACATATGAAAGGGATACGTACCTAATATACATGCTTACATGTATGTAAGTACATTATGAATATGTAAATATGTATGAAAAAAATGTATACAATCTACTCGATCCGTAGGAATACTGTGGCTACAGCCATTACAAGTTAATTAGAAAATTCAATTGGAGAGTATATTTAATTATAATGCAACAACGGGTAGTAAGGGCTTGTATGTATAAATTATTTTAAACAATACTTAAATAGAATACTTGAGCGTATATGACTACTTGAATCAAAGAGTAGTTTTATAACGAGCCATTTAAAAGTTTAAATTTGAAAAATCAATAAAACAAACACGGTTTGTAATTTTCTTAAATTAATTGTTTTGTTGGGAAATATAATTATTCCGGTTAGAAATGGAATATTATTTCATTTATGTATATGGCTGCCGCGGCTGGCCTCACAGTACCTCATTGGATCGGAACAATTTCCTTGAACATTGTCGAGTTTATGGGGTCGTATCTAGGCAATGGCATCGCGAATGGTGGCCTTCCAATGTTCAATTGTCTCTGGTTTGTCGGCATAACACTTTTCTTTAACAGTGCCCCAGTAGAAAATAGTTCAATTGTGTCAAATATCAGCTTCTTGGCGGTCATTGATATCAGCATTTCGGATAATTAAACGGCCATCAAACGTTTGATGTAATAAATCGACTGTGGCATGAGATGTATGACAAGTTGCAGCATCCTGTTGAAATCAAACATCGTTGACATCAATACCATGAATAGCGAGCACAAAAAATCGGTTCTCATGGTGCGATAGGTGTCTCCATTGACCGTAATGGTTTCGCCATCCTCACTTTCAAAGAAATATGATGCCTCCGCTCCATGAGCTGCACCAAACAGTTACTCGTAATGGGTGCATTGGCCTCTGTAAGATCACGTGTGGATTTTCTAAACCCCAAATACGGCAAATTTTTTTGGCAAAATCGACATCATCGTGCTGTTTCTCGTTGGTCCATATAGCAAAGCGAAAACGAAGCGAATGGTCATGCGGCTTCAACTCTTGAACCAATTGGACTTTGTAAGGCGTCATACAGAAACCTTTTTACAAAATTCGACATAAACTGGTGCGTGGAATGTTCAATTCTTGAGAAACCACGGCTTCGATATGTTCAGGTGTACACACTGTACGAGCACGCTTACGTCTTGGCGCATGAAAATGAAACCAGTTTCACCAACTTTAGCATTGAACTTGCGTATAACGGGCACTGTTGGTCCTTCCGTATAACCAAAGTTTCTACGACATTGTCGTACAATTTCCAAACAGTTGTAGGTTCAAATTTAAACCGATAGATTGTCCACCCGATAAAAATAGAACAGAACGTTTAAGGAATCTAGTTTAATTACAACTCTAGGTAGGATATGATCGTGTGTCGATCAGTTTAAATACTAAACTTGAATGTTTAATTAGCAATAAATTATTAAATTAAGCCGCTACTTGGTCGTCAAAAACTATTGACAACATGCATATGCAGCCTTCATTCAACGCCAACTGTTACTTAACTGAACGTAACACTCATATATTACACTGGGTATGTATGTATGTATGTGGACTTATGGTAGCAACAACTTCTACAAATTCAAAGCCAACTTTATAAAGAACACATTTTCTACATACAATATATTGTTTACCTTTCATAAGAATACATTTCATACATTTTCTACATGTCAGCACACACACGCACACAACTGATGTGCGCTTACAATCACATAAATACTGCGTTGGTGTTTGCAACAGACACAAATGCAACGAAAGTTGAGAGTTTTGCATGGAGATTGTAAATATTTTCTTACTCACTCATCCATTCCAAAAGGGAAAATGAATTGCTTATGTGGTAGTATGTGTATGTAAGCAGCGTCTGTGTGTGTGTCGATGTTCCTTTAAATTCAATCCGCAATTAACAAACCAACAATTTCATAAAACAACACATTGTTGTAATGAAGGATAAATTATGCAATCCAGTGTTGTTGTGTTACGTTTAAATTATTCTACAACTCTTCACTACAACAGCCGCATAAACAAACAAACGTATGCAATGCTGAATACTTTTATGTTTAAATATTCGTTTGCCGTATATCTTATGCTACGCCTTTGCTGTTGTATTGATTGGACAAAAGTAAATAGAAGTGTATGGATTGCACAGAAAACAAAACAAAAATTTTAGAATTTTCTTTTAGAAAATATTCGTATCGTAGAAAAAGGAATTTACATATATATGTAAGGATTATAGTGCTATGGGATTAAAGGAAAGCTTAATTGTACAGAAATTTTGAAAGTTTTGTAAGTTTAAATGAAAGCAGTACAGTTTGTTGCATCTTTCTCCAATGCAAGTCACTATAGTTTGACGGAGTTTTCGGTTTGTGCTTAGGGTATGTAAAAGATTTCGAATTCGAGAGAAGGCGAACCATGTTTTAATTCACCGCGAACTTATTTGTATAATAAGAGGCTTTAATCGCCTTCAAATATAATCCAACCAGCAAAATCGATGACTGCTGCTCTAAGAAAGCATAACGTTAACAACGTATATAGTAAAACGCCGCAATGTGTTGGCTTATGAGAAATGAGGCCACGGTTCAAACCCCAGATCACACACCTCCAACACAGAGAAAAATGAAAAAATATTTCTTCGATTACTTCTTCTCAGCAGATTTCTGGCAAAAACTCTCAGAGTAAATAAAAAAATTTTCATGAAAAATTTCTCAAACAAAAAAAAAAACCGTCGTTCGGAGTCGACTTTAAACTCACTCATGTATGAAGCTAATGATGTGAGAAACTAGGTCGTAATCCTGACTGAAGGGTAAGAAAGGATTTGTATGTATAGAACGACCAGGCAGAATTACCTCTGGAGAAAGATCCAGACACAATTAGCAAGATTCCTCACCATTGCATCCAATAAATGTTTAACCGGATGTTGTCTCCAGGGAATGATTGATCCTAGTATCTGCTACAGAAGGCCAATTATGTACTTAACTAAAAAACCTTTTTTGATGAAAATGAAACCAAGTAAAGAAATAACAAGAAGATGGAGGAAAGACTTTATAAAAAATATATATATGTGCTTAAACTACTGAACATATTTGTTTACAATTACTTAGGATAGACATTTTATCTCTTTGCTAGCAATGTAATTAAAAGAATAAAAACTAGGTGTTCTGCAGTCGGAAATAGCAGTTGATGTTCATACATATCCAAGAGGACATTAAGGCTCTATGCATAGCCTTCTATATGTATGTGACCATGATCGTAGGTCTAGTAAAAGTATTCTTCCTAACGAGTCACCGAGTGCTTGTTTCTTTGCACAATTGTGATCTTTCAAAACATCTCAATAGAACGTGAAACGCAGTCGCGGTTTGAATATATGTTTAAAGGGTGTCTAGTTGCAGTTCAAATAATTAATTTTTTTTTAATAAACTTCTTCGCTTACTTTATCATGTAATATCGCACTGCTTGAGGTCTTGGAGCACAGTGCGTTTTCCGGTGAGCTGTGATGTAAGAAAGGATAAATAATTAAATTGAAAAAAAATTTGCGTTTATTCAATGATTGATTTTTGAGGGAAAATGTCCTTTCTTTTATACTAAATTTTGGCTGATTTAACATTTCTAAATCAACCCCTTAATTATAATACATTTCTTATACTTACTTAATGCTTTAACAATTGTTTGTTTGTTTGTATATGTGTATACTATTCTAGATTAAATAATATTACATTTGTTTGTGTGTGTAATAATCATGGGGCAAGTGGGTGCAATATGATACGCGCCCATTGCCCATATAAAAATAATAATTCCCACGGTAAAGTGTGAAGAGAGCCACGCAACAATGCAATACAACAACAACATACATTGTGCATATTATATGCATACCAATACAGCCTGTGGCCTGACAACAAAGTGTCAAAAGATCGTCGCATGTGCGCATTACTATTGTGGCGTTATACGCTGCAGCGACGGTCAGTAACATTGAGTCAAGTGGTCGCCGCTCATATGCAATTTGATATTATTTTGTTTATGCACATGAAATGTTGTGCTGGTATTGACGACCGTAAAATCATGCTACACACTCTCAAATATACTTTTGATACCACAGGACTTCATCCTAAAATTAATGCCGAAATTTATTCTTCCTCGATGTTTAATTTGGACTCCCTTTTGGCTAAGTTGCGGTAATCCATGTTGCTGATTTATTTGGATAGAAACACCCTTTGATGAACATTGAATATTCAAAGCTGGGTTAGCTTTTAATCCACCAAATGCCGCATTAGTAATTTTGAGCCTACAAATGAATGCGAATAAATACTTCGAACGTGAAGCATTAAGAAGTTTCTTCCAGTTACTGGCATTACTGGTATCTACAAATACGTACTTTCTTCCAATTTTCCACAAAAACTGAAAATAACATTTTAGATTTTTATAACCAGTGCAACAGTTTTTCAGTCAACACTTGCTTGCATGGCTCATTACAATCATCATTGCAATCCTTTAGTCGAGATTACAACTTAACTTTTCACACCACACATGTTCTCTGTGAGCCTGCAATTTAAAGTCGACTACGCTCTACAGACATTTGACTAACTTTTCATGGCAAATTTATTTTACTTTCAGAGTTCTTAGGAAAAGGTAATTAATAGAAAGGAATGTAAATAAAATAAAGTTAAATATTTGCTTCAATCACAGTGAAATAAAATTTTTCGAATATACTCAATTTTTTTTCGTGTCCACGCTCTATATATATTCAACAACTGATTCATTTTTTATTGTCATTTAACGACTTAAAACTCTTTTTCATTTGTAATCAGAACTTTGTAACCATTTGTGCCCATACTTTGTTCTCTATGAGCTTAAGAAAGCATAAATACATCATAATAGAATAATGGCGCGTACAACATAAATACGTACCTATACCAACGCGAATGGTGAGACTCGCATAAAATATTTTAAGTTGTATTCAATAATAAAACATGCTTACGAAGTGCAGTAAAAATATAAACCATACATATGTGCATGTGTATTGTATGTGTGTAAGTATTATAATAATTCCAAAATTATATATATTCTATGGTATGTTTATAATGTTTTTTCTTTTTGCTCCTCAAGTCATTCAACACCTCAATAACATAAACAGCTTTGTATTACGTTTAATACTATTTTACAAAGTTTAATATTTTTCAGAGTTTTTCTTTCTCTATATTTCTGTCTCTCTCTCTCTCTCTCTCTACACGCTTATATCTTCTACGTATTATTTTATGTAAATATTATAAGAGTATAATATCTTCTATACGGTAAAGGAGTTTAAATATTGTGCCGTATTTATAAACATTTATATTCAAGATCATATAGCTGCGAAAGTTATAAAATGAAAAACAGAAACAAAAAGAAAACTTTAAACAGAGAAAACCCAGCAAGTTTCAAAAATTATTCGACTCTTACTCTTATCTTAGATGAATCAGATAGGAAAAGGAATAAGGTTTGCCCCATGACTGGTCCCAGATCATGTTGGAATCCAAAGCAATTAAGAAATAGATGAAATAGAGAGGTCTGTCCTGAGAGTCTCTCTCCAGACCTACTTACTTACTTGCTTAATTGGTCACTACAACCCTTAAGTCAGGACTACAACCTAGCCTCTCACATCACTTATACATGCATACAAACAGAATTGGTCATCACAATCCTTCAGTCAGGATTGTGGAAGTAGTTTCTCACACCACTTATGTCATGTTAATTTTACACATGAGTGGCGGGACCTACTCCGAATGACAGATTTATTGAAAAACTTTTATTGGCAATTTTATTTTACTCTCAGAGTTTTTGCCAGGAATCTGCCGAGAGGAAGTCACAAAAGTAATATTTTTTCATATTTTCGTTTTGATGTCTGGCCTGGGGTTTGAACCGTGGCCTTACGCCTAATAAGCCGACGCACTACCTACTAGACTACGGCGACTTCTCATACCACTTTTACTTTAAGTAAACTCCGAACGACAGTTTTTTCTTTTCATGGCAATTTTATTTGCCCCACAGTTTTCACCAGAAATCTGCTAAGAGGAAGCCCGCGAAGAAATATTTTCTCTTATTTCGGTTTTGCTTGAGATGTCTCACCCATGGTTTGAACAGTGGTCTTAAGTCTAATAACCCAACGCACTACCAACTAGACCTACCTTAGACAGATCTACTCTAGCATAAGCAGTAACATAGGAGACGAGAGGTCAAGGAGGACATTGAGTATAGGATATCCATCGTATAACAAAGTCATTTTATAGTACCTGGGGTGAGAGATCAATGCGACAGAAACAATACTCGCTTGGTTGCCATTCTCATATGAACTGTATTTGATAAGCACGTATGTCCAGATCTTTACTTAAACCTGTCCACCCAGGGGAGGGACAAAAGCCAAGTCAACAAGCTTGCAATGGCAACGAATTAACATTTCGGTGTCATATTTAAGACTTCCCAGAGCAGCAGCACCATTCTCTTTGGCATGTATTTTTCTTTGACTTGTTGATGAACTATGAACTTAGCAAACAATTTCATTTTCTTAAAAATTTGAAGACCATTTGTGATATCTGACCAAAGCTTTCTGTTGTAGAATGAATGTTTCAAAAGGTTTACTTACTTACTTCCTTAATTCATTATTACAACCCTTCAGACAGGATTAAAGCCTAGCTTCCAACACCATAACAATTGAATTAAAAAAAAATATAAACCTGTTACCTTATCTCTCATAAATGTTTGCTGGGATAACAAATATTGAAAGTGTATTTTTCTATAAGCCTTACTTACATACATATATGAATGAATGCCTGTAAGTGTATGAGTATTACATTGCATTTGTTGTTGTTGGGGTTTATTTTTAAAAGTGTTGGTATTGTTGATGTATTTTTTTTTACTCGCGCCCTTAATGTGTTAAGTAAGTAGAAAAATATGCAACGAATGACATCAGGACCCAATGCTATTAAGAAAAGAAAAAAAATGTGGGCAACTATGGTATATGTTTGCGGATAAAAAAGAATGTATCGTGCATATCACATCAAAATCGCATCACAGAAAACAAGCAAACAGTGTGCCAAGGCACCATCTAAAAAAGCAAAGAAAAAAAATTTAAATGGAAATAAAAGTGTGGTCAAAACAGACATTTTGATACTCTACACAACAATCTAATTAAAACATAACGAGGTTTATACACGTGTCTAGGGACTGGTAAATACTGCACATTGGTATTTAACACTCGTTTCTAGCAATCGAAAGTGGCACGGGCTTATACATGCAAGTTGTACACCAGTTTTGTTCGATTGTAGGTGACACAAATAAAGAACGATCCTAAGAAAATATGATACAAAACCAGGTGTAGGGTAATATGACGAAAAAAGTCGAAATGAGAAAATAAGGAAAAAAAGGTTGATGATGAGAAAAAAAAACGAATGAATTTATTTGATACAAACCATCTTGTGTATGTCGCTTCTCCACACTCTGTTTACTTGTATGCATTTATAAGATTTGTTTTTATTAAGTACACGTATGTATGTACGTAAGGGTGTATACATGTGTTTATATATGTATGTATGTATGTATGTGAATACCACTACCAAGAGTGCTATAAGAGTATAAAGTGTATAAATACCAACAGCAAAAGTCCTCATTATCACACTAAACTCATGCATACAAGACACAATCACACACACACACACACACACACATGCACATTTTTATAAGAAATTCTTGGTAATGTTGATAGTAGAGGGGGTATGGCTGAGAAGTGTTTGCAATATGATACATGAAAGTGCGATGAGTATTTGACGAAGTGCAGTTTAAAAGAGTACAGCGAAGGTATAATCGTTTCTATCAATGTATGCTTCTATAATGGTATGTATGTATGTGTGTTTCTTTAAATTTTTATATGTGTTGCACGCCTATGATATTACAAAATTCGTTTAGTGTGTACATGTATGTACACGTATGTATGCACGTATGTACGTATATTGGGTAAGGGATAAAAATCTTTTCTTTTTTAATGAAGACAACAAAAAATAAATCTGAAATCAATTAATTATTCTGCTTCTGCTTCTTTTTTTTTTTATTTGTTTTATTAAGCTTGATCGGACATTTCGCAGGCTTTTTATCTATCTTGGTGAGATTTGCGGAGTCTAATCTCATCCGGAAAGAAACTGCCCAGAAGTTGTTAACGGAATCTGATACCACATTGTCAATCCTAATCTTGCTGGTTCTCAATGGAATGCTCGAAGCAGCATTGTTTGCTGGTTGTATCATGTATTATTAATTCATCCGCTCTATGTTTTTTAGAGCAAATTACAAAATTTATGCTGCCTAGACATCACATTGAGAAACTCGAAACGAGATAATCCTCTTATCAATGTCGTTATCAATATTGGTTATAAAAAAGTACTCTAATCACTCCCCAATATTTATTCCAACAGGAGACTAAGACTAATATCAGCTTCTACATGAGTGTTTACCTGCTAACTCCAAAACAAAACCTTCACCTACAGCTTAGTAAAGAACATTGGAAGAAAATATTGATAAAACATCGATGTTATATCGATTTATCACAAAATAAATCGATGTTTTCTGCAAAATGGGTTTTTTGTGTCGAGTGAGTGGGGAATTGGAGCAAACGATTCATACTACTGCTCTCAACTTATATTGGGTGTCCCCCCAACCAATATTGGCTGTCTGCTGTTGCCTTGGCAAATTTTAAGATGCTATTGGGATAACTCCTTACATATTACTTGATGAACACTCAGATGTTTCTTTCTTTGTTCTTTGAGTCTTCAACGACCGGTATCCTCATATCACTTCTCATTGTAATTACCCAGCAAAAGTATAGAATGTCTCAAATCCGTTTGACTTGAGAAGACTTACAGCCTCTACTCGTCATTAGGCTAGCTTAGGTTAGAGGACATATACTTGTCAATTAAGACAAGTACAATACCCGGAGGTCGAATTGACCCATTGTACAACGTTCTAGTCTCTCATACCACTTATGTTGCGTGTGTTAATTTTATACATGAGTGGCGGGACCTACAGTTTAAAGTCGACTCCAAACGACAAATTTTTGGGAAACTTTTTCATGGCAATTTTTTTTACTCTCAGAGTTTTTGCCAGAAATCTGCTGAGAGGAAGTCGCCGAAGAAAATACTTTTTTATTTTGTCTTGATGTCTGGCCTCGAACCCTGGCTATACGTCTAATAAGCCAACACACTAAATACTAGACTACGGCGACTACACTCGTCATTACTTTCACCAAATATACCCTTCCAAACACCTCTTACAAAACAATCCTCCTACACCACCGTCCATCTGGCTTGCCTATACATTGCGCCGAATTCTCAGATAATCTGGGATTCAGCCATGCCTTGCTCACTTAACTGTCTATTCTAAACTCGATTCAGTTTTAATGAAACTATTATTCAGGTAACTCCTTGCGTTTCTTTCTTTGATCCACGAGACTTTAGCGACCGGTAAAATGCTGGTTATTATCCTTAGGCCAACTCACATCACTTCTCACTGTCCTTACCCAACGAAAGTAGAGAATGTCTCAAATCCGTACGACTTGAGAAAAGTTACCGCATCTACACATTTTCTGTTTCGCCAAGTATACTTATCCAAACACTTTTTGGGACTCCACAGAAAGGTTCTAGCTTTATCAAAGGCTTGAAAACCATCCTCCTCTACCACCTTCCATCTGATCTCAATCTAACATGACCTTGGATTCAGACCCAGCTTGCACATTCATCTCACTATACTAATCTCAATACAATCTCATTGAAACTGGTTGCTCTTATGGCGAGCTAACTGTCAGATAATATTGCTAAGTCCCTTTCTCTGTATATTATTGAGCACATCGATGTTGTAAATTATAGCCTGTAAGGAAATCGCGACTTTCCTCTTGGAGTATAAAAATTTTACTCCGGCGCCCCTCTGTAGACTAAAAGGTTCGTCTCTTAAAATAGTACATACCATCCAAATCAAACTCTTCACTCTTATTACTCTTCCTCGTTGGCAGATATTTTCCACAATCATAGAGTTACTGGTAGGGTCTACGATGTGACGATGAATCTCGTGATGAATCTCGCGCTAAACTTGTGTCTTATTAAACTAATCATAGTCTTCACCGATCGGGATTCTCATTACTAAGGACAACAAAATGAAATTTAACAGAGACTCCAAAGCCATTAAGGTGGTGTTCTTTAAGTTTCATACTCTCTTGTGAAATTGCTTCGTTTAACCATATTATAGTCGTTATTGATGTCTTATTCTCTGGGCGGCTTCTACAATGGACTACGTACCCACTGATTGAACGCAGAAGAAAAAACTTTATGCTCAACATAATACATCGCTTGATGAAAAAGATTCCTTTATGTTTCCTTTGTACAATATTTTACTTACGTATGTCAACATACTATGCACCACTACCGCCTTATATTTTACATGGCAGTACTTCATTCATTTTCAACAAGTTTTTACAAATTTTTTCTTCGATTTTGTTTAAGGTTTTTCTTTTTGTTTTTCATTTATTCTCCTTTTTATTTTCATTTCAAAAACATATAATTTAATGCCGTTTATGTGATTTTATTTTATAAGCATCGGCATGGGTATCTAAAATAAGCCAAGCCAAGCAGCATTTTTAATGGTCGTAAGGCAAGCATTTGCGCAAAAATATATGCTTGAGCTGATACTAAATAATGCATTAAGTTGCATGGTAGGCAAGTTTCTTTTTTTTTTTTTTTGTATATGCCCATACGTACATATGTCCATAGCATAAAGCAATTATAAGCCTTAAACCTTTATGTAACTCAGCATTCTCTAACCAACTTTTGCAAAGCAAAATAATGTTTTGCTGGGTAAATATTGTATTTGTTTTGTAAATTGTATACTTACATACGTATACGTATGTATATGCGTAGCTGGCTTTTTATATCAAAAAATAAGTTTGTATAGATGATTTTGTAATTGTATGGTAGATAGTGTCCATATGTATGTATGTAGATATGTTGGATGTTGGATTCGTTAGTATATCATCATTCATGTCCTTGAGTCCCTGCCTCAGTACTTAAACTGTTGTGTGCTTGTAGATAAATTTCGTTTCTAGTTTCTTTTTTCTTCCTCTGTGTTTTGCTTTTGCTTGTCCTTTAAATATGTCATGCACGTGTATGCATATCAACTGTTCAAATGTTCAAATGCATACAAACTTAACTAATGTACAATGCAATATCTCTGAATGTATGCATTTGCATTTGTATTTGTATTTGTATTCGTATTCATACACTTGCATTTATATGTCTGCTGTCTGTATATTGAAATCTTTATGATGCATTCGATTTGACTTTTATTTCAGTCGCATCTCTTTCACTCTCTCTCTCTCTATCTCTCTCTTTCTCTGTGTTTTTAATTTTAAGCACAAAATATGTATTCCAACTTGATATTCATAAAGTATTTTTGTTAATGAGAAATATTTTTGTTTCTCTGCTTTTTTCATTTTGCTTTTGAGTTCTCTATGAAAATTTATGGTGATTAATCTGAATTATAATTATGAAATTGAGGTTTAAAACAACATTTTTAGTTACAAGTTACTGTCTGAATTTGAATTTGAATTTGCATGCAGCAATATTTCCAAGAAAAATATAAATTTGTGTGTTAAATGTTTTCATTTATCATGAAATTTTATACTCGTATTCCGTATCAATTTGATTGAATTCTGGCCTACTGGCGTAGTTTTTTTATAAGGGCAGGAATTAACCGTAGATCGAGCCTTAAAAAAACTTCATATGTACAGTATATGTACTTTATATTGAATTCTATTTGAAATATATCGGGTCCGCCATCTAACGTTTTTTTTTCAACTAGCGCCTATTTCGTATTGTAACACTTAGCTCATGTCTGACTTGACAGATAATTAGTATTATCCTTCCGCTGAACGAATATTGACCATCCAATACGTTTTCGCTTCGCTAAGTGGGCCTGTGATCGACTTACAGAAGATGCCGCTTTTGGCAAATAAAATCATCTTTTCAGATGAAGCTCATTTTGATCTTGGCGGTGATGTAAACAAGCAAAATTGTCGCATTTGGGGCACAGAAAACCCGCACGCATACATTGAAAAGCCGACGCACACAAACGAGTCACTGTTTGGTGCGGATTTTGGTCCAGAGGAATAATTGGGCCATTTTTCTTCGAAAATGAGCAAGGAGTGGCCGTTAAAGTCAATGGCGATCGTTATCGGGCCATGTTGAACGAATTTTTGTTAACAAAAATCGGGGAGGAGGATATTGGCAACATTTGGTTTCAACAGGACGGCGCTACGTGCCACACAGCCAAAGCTACATTCGATGTTTTGCGAACTGTTTTTTAAGAACGCATTATCAGCCGCAGAACTGATGTCGTTTGGCCACCTCGGAGCTGCGATTTGACACCGTTGGACTATTATTTGTGGGGTGCCGTCAAAGATAAGTGTTACGCCGACAAGCCAGAGACAATTGACGCTTTAAAGGACAATATTCGTGAAGCCATTGGTGAAATACAGCTGCACACAATCGATAATGTGCTTAAAAATTGGACCGATCGTGTAGGCTACTGCATGGCCAGCAGAGGCAGCTATTTGAATGAAATTATTTTCCATTATTAACCGGAAGGATTGTACTTTCAAATAAAAAAAGAAATTTGAGAAAATAGTCAGTAGTTTTTTTAAAGAATTTTCAAAGAAAAAAGTTATTTGGCGGACCCTTTATAACTTATACGCACCCATACTACCTGTGTTGATGGTATTACTCTGAAAAGTATGCAATAAAATTCGAGTTTAATATCGTTGTATACTAGTTAGTATTGAATATGATATCACTCTTACGTATACGTAATATTTAATTCTATGTAATATATAATATAATTAATGCTATATATTACTAATACGCACCCAAACTACTGGTACCAGAATTACTCTGAAAACTATGCAATAAAATAGAAATGAATTTTGTTATACATATAATGGAATTAAATATCACTCATACGTTATAGGTATTTCAGTATGAATTTTTATGGAGAAATTTATTTTTTAATTTTTAAATAAATGAATTAAATAAATAAATTAAATAAATAAATTAAATTAATTTGTAATAAGTTTAACTAAAAATTGATTTATTATTTGTTTTAATTCCCTTAACCGTAGATCGAGCCTTAAAAAAACTTCATAATTCTAGCTTATGCTGTATCACTTTTGGTACATCCTTAAACTACATAGATAGAATTGTCATAATTACTGATAGATTTTGTAAAAAAAAATTAAATTTTTTTTATTTATCTCAATTCATTTTAATAAAATTATTTTATATTTTAACATTTTATTATATATTATATATATTAACATCCAGCAAATGTCAAAATAACTCGACTTTTAAGAAAGTTTGAGTGAAAATATCGGTTAAAGCAGGATTTTAAGAAATATTATGAGAAAGAGTTGATAAATTCAACTTCTTGAGCTTGCAAAATATCGAATTACCGTATGGGATCATTGGTATAAAAAAAGATGTAAAATGCAGCCTTCAACATCACACAAAATATATAAAGAAATACTGAAACTAACTTGCTTTATTATAGAAGAGTAATTAATTTTTATTTAAGATTTGATAACCTATTGTCAGTTCAATGTGAAATTGGAGATACAATAAAGAAATGATAATAAACCAACCTGCTGTTTAGAAGAACCATATGTTTGCATGAATTTCCGAAAAGTTTTCCTTCCAAACAAGAATGAAAATAATTTTCCGTTTGGTGTGAGAGGAGTTGAACGTTTATTTCCTATGAATAACGGATCAAAAGGAAGAAAATATACACAAAAAATAATTATATTTTCCATTAAATTGTTTAAATTTGGATTGAAACTTTAAAATTCTTTCATTTCAGTTTTGGTAAGACAAACAAATACTTTCTGCATAAATAAAGTTTAACTTTATAATCAACGAAATTTACCATAACAACTGCATACAAAAACATTCGAAATGAAACAAATGTGAACATTTCGGTTGAACAATTTCTTCCTTTTTGTTTTTGTTATTTTTTGTATTTTTTTTTTGTCTGTTTTTCGATCTGTTCTATGATGAAGAGTTGCATACTGATGGAGAGACTGCAAAAAAAAAATATAATAACTGCAGTAGTAACATGATGAGTGTTGCTGTAACAACAATACATATACAAATATTAATAATAACAACAACAACAACATAAAATAAAAAGCAACAACAAAAAATAATAACAAAGTTTTTAACAAGAATTGTTTAAACACACAACACCCACAAATTGCAAATTTTACATGGCCATCAGTGTAACAAAATCGGCCAACATACCAATAAGAACAGCAAAAACAACAACAACAACACAAACAACAAATACAACATTTTAAAAGTGTATGGATATGTCTGTGTAGACACATACGAATCCAAATGAATCCATGCAAACCATAAAATCAACCAACAAATGCTAAATACGACAAATGCATGATGAAATTTATTTTTGCAGTTTTGTTTGATTGTCCAGCATGTCTACCTACTACCATTTTTACTATTGGCCCTCTGGTTAAACTGTCCAGACAGAAGCTCTACTCTGCGCTACTCTGCTCCACTCTGCTCTACTCTGTTCTACTCTGCTCTGCTATGTGTTCAGTTGAGCTCTGCAATGACTAAACGAACGAACGAAGAAATGATTGAGCGAATGAATAAATGAATGAACGAGTGAGTGAATGAATGGATGCAGTATGTTGTGTGTATGGGTTGTATATTGTATACAGAGCATGTTGTTTTTGCGTGAATAAATGTTTGTATGTCAACGCCATAATCAAGGCAACAAAAAATAAAACAACAGCAAAAAATTCCAACAAATACTTTATTTTTATACAGAATTTTAGCGAATGTCTAAAATTGGTACACATACATATGCACATACATATATAGACGGATAGATGGATGGATATGCTGGCTTAAATTATTACGGAATTTCAATCTCTGTTTTGCTGTCACTATAGTGCGCTCATTTAAATTAAAGTTGCGCTTGCATTTAAAATACCAACTGATAGTGGAATTATATTCGGGTTGAAGGATGTAAGCCAGCCTTTATAGTTCGCCACACACACAAACACACACACACGCACAACTGACTAGAACTGAAGATGACGCAATATATAAACGAGCTATATTACATGCTGATTGCTTCATCAACGCACAATCAAAATATGTAAAATTGAAAACTTGATTCCTAAACTGTAAATTTCCTACCGTGGCAAATCGTTAATGATTACGCAGAACACATCACTGTTCTATTCTTTAAGAAGGCGATAGTATCAGTTGGACAAATGTTAGAAGGGAATATGTATACGTATCTTCTCTCGTATCTTCTATTAAACTGCCAATTAGTTTTCATATTTTAATTTTTAGAAGTCGCCGTAGTCTAGTAGGTAGTGTGTTGGCTTATTAGACGTAAAACGAAAATATGAAACTGTTTCTTCGGCGACTTCCTCTCAGCAGACTTTTGGCAAAAACTCTGAGAGTAAATAAAATTGCCATGAAAAAAGTTTCTCAAAAAAAATCTGTAGTTCGGAGTCGACTTTAAACTGTAGGCCCCGCCACTCATGTATAAAATTAACACACACAACATAAGTGGTGTGAGAAACCAGTTCATGACATGAGATCATGAGGGCAAAAATGCCCTGAAGTTTACCATCAGCCACGGCATGAAAATATCTGTGTTTATCTGTAACTCTCCTGTTGTTACTCCGCGAATTCAAAATGCGATGGTCTTTAATCACTATATTTTGCATATCATACTCACCCTTGTTTCAGCCTCCGAGGGCAAGTGTGCTCTCTACAGCCTGTGGAGTAGGTCTCGAAATGTACATCCAACGAGTCTTTACTATTGGTAGTCTAGAATCCAACACATTTCTGATCTATAAAATGTGATATAAGTGAGACTTAGTAAAATTTTTCGAAGCCAACTTGTCTCGCAAGAACTTTCTAAATTTTCTACAGAAATCCTTGCAATATTGTCTTTTTGCCTTCCATCATAATATTTGCAATGAATTTGCTGGAGTTCATATCAACTGGGTTGTATTGTAAAGGATTTGGCTTTATTGTGATACGAATCAAAATTTAATTTTGTTTATTCCAGTAGAATAGAAATAGTACGCCTAAATGCCGACAAAAAGCTAAATATATGTATATACAGTTATACATGTAGGCTAGCATGTTGCAGTGTGAAAATGCTTCCCCGATTATAGCTTAGGACCTTTACACAAAGTCGATAGTATTATGAGCAAAAAATTATGTAAAGTTCTGTATATTTAGGAGGAGAAAAAGCTACGTCACGCATATGACAAAGGACCTCAGCATGAGATATTCCAATGCAATAATGATAGCATACACGTATAGAAATTTGTGACTGATCAAGAAATTTTTTTTGTAAGTTTATCGGTTTATCGGGTCATAATCATATTCGAAAACGATGTTCACCATCTATTACACCTATTTTTCTACAGTGGCAGTGAAGTAAATGCTTAAAATGTCCACATAGGATGCAGCAAACATTGCATTAAATGTCCCGGACACTATTCCAGCTCCCTTAGCAGCCATGCACTGATCCTATGATCTCTGACGCCAAGTAGAAGTCATTATTATGTTCGAAAACGATGTTCGCCATCTATTATACGTATTTTTCTGCAGTGGCAGGTAAGTAAAAGCTTTAAATATCCACATAGGATGCAGCAAACATTGCATTAACTGTCCCGGAGACTATTCCAGCTCCCTTAACAGCCAAGCACTGATCCTATGACCTCTGACACCAAGTAGAAGTCATTACCATGTTCGAAGACGATGTTCGCCGTCTATTATACGTAAATACTTAAAATGTTTATATAGAATGGAGCAGTCATCGTACCAACTGTCCAATATGTCGCCATGCACTGATCCATGATGTCAGTGAAGTCAATTAGAATTCTTTTTTATTATCGTCCATTCAATATTTTATTGCAGGAACTAAACGACTTACAAATTTCCTTTATGAGTAAATGAATGAGCGATAAAAGAAAGTTGTGATGAATTTAATATTTAATAATCACTCTCTTCAAATATTCTTTCAATACATGCGTTTGACGATATTATTTTATGGAATAAATTTTATTACGTTTTTATTTTGTAACCTTTTACGTATTGTAAGCATTTTTCAAAATCTACACACACACACAAAAAAAACATAACATTTGAAAGCGATATTTACCGAAATCTACGTATAAAAAAATAGAAACATTTGCAGTAAATTCAAATATTTTATGTCGCATACATATACAATAAAAAAAAGAAAACATGCAGGCATCATCATTACATACAGAGAAAGTGCTTAAAAAAATTAAACTCACACTATGGCAACATATGTACGTAGAGTAATATGAGGGAATTTTATTTCCTTATAAAAAATTCACTAATAACGGTTTATTTCTATTTTTCTGTACTAGTTTTGGATGATATTTTAGTGTGTGTGACTTAGAACGAGAGAGAGAGAGAGCGTACGACTTGGCACACATATGTGTATAGTCGTCGTCTACGAGAACTTCTAGTTTTTCTTTCTTTATATAGTATAGGGAGACTATGTCGCTGGTCAGTGTCCTAAGGTCTTAAGGAAAAAGAGTGTAAGTGTGTTGTAAGTGTGTAAGACCAACAAATAAATACGATAACTTAACTTTGTTCAACTCTAGTTAACTCTTAAACATTAGTTTACTTAATTTTTAGCCAAATTTACTACTACAAAGAAATAAACTAACACTGCAGATACAAACATACATATATATTATTGTATGTGTGTGTATTTGTGTAGCTGTTTCTAGTTGAATAGAAACAGGTTTCTTTATTTGCAATGAAAATAAACGTGGATGGTTGCTGTATCCACAGAATATGTGAATCTATGTACAGGCAATATATGCGGCACTTGCGTCCAAAAATGTATCCCGAAGTAATAACTGTATAGTTGTGGGACCTACAGTTTAAAGTCGACTCCGAACAACAGAATTTTGAGAAACTTTTCATGGCAATTTTATTAACACTCAGCGTTTTTGCCAGAAACCTGCTGAGAGGAATTCGTCGAAGAAATACTTTTTGTCATATTTTTCGTTTTGATGTCTGACCTAGAGTTTGAACCGTAGCCTTTCGTCTAATAAGCCAACACTCTACCTACTAGAATACGGCGACTTCCTTTGGCTAGTAGCACTTTGAAATTGAAAGTGTGACTTTGGTTCAAATCGTACAGACGTGAGCATTTAGAGACTATAGTGACTAAAGTACTAAAGTACTCAATGAGGATAGCTCCAGCGTTGAACAAGGTGAGCCCGCTTTTATTGTTGGGAGAGTTTCAATTAGTTTTGAATTTTTAAATGCAAATGATCTGTAAAATTGGGTTTATTTTGCCCATGTAATCTATTTGTTCAGAGTGTCATGCAATCTACAAGTTCAGTTAACTGCCACTATTTCATTTACAGAAGGATTATTTAATTCAGCGTGATCATTAAAATGAAGCACAGACCTGGTCTTTCTTGTACTTTAAACAATTTTTATAGTCTTACCAGTTCTTCTTAGCCAACAGCAATTGTAACTGTTTTTTGTAAGGGGAAGAAGAGTGTCAAGTGCAATAAATTTGTAAATGTAGCCAACTTTTTATGGCATTTAATACTTCTACATATACACCAAAAATTGTTTTTGTGCAACTTATTGGTGAAAAACAACAAGAAAAATACGCACATAAACAGACTTTCAAATTCAAATGGATATAGAAAGCAAAAGCATATTCTTAAAGTTGTTTAAAAACTATGCAACACAATTATACATATACATACACATACATAAATGCATACATACGTACAATGCACTTAAACAAGATGATTTTTAAGTTAAATTTTTAAGTTCTTTACATGCATTTGTATGTTGGTAAATGTATGTATGTTAGTTTCTTATGATTTCATTCAGGGTATTCAAGTCCTGTTTGCACAATCAGCCTGAAATAATTATCGTTAAATTAATACAAAATCGGAGAAAGCAAATATCTCCACAGTAGATATCAATTCTAATGAAATATTCTGTTACGAAAACATCGTATTATAAAATCTCATGTTTAGTTTTGTATACAAATACCCTATGTATGCACCATACTAGCATTGTTTCAAAGTTAAATGTCTGACTTTAAATGTTAACTGTTGTCTGTTTGTATATGGCATTCAAAAGATTATGAATTGTAACACAGTGCAACTAAATGGAGGGCATCTGTTTTTCAGAAGTTACCAACAACAGAACTTTATACACATACACGTACAATTATCCATACATCGTCTAAATAGATACCAAGTGTAAGTGTATGCATCCATGTGCTATAAATCTATGTATGTATGTATGTTCATATGTATGTAAACTAGCAAAAATTAATAAATGTTTGTTTGTTATGTCTTCTGTAGAGTACTTGTCCATGCGTTTCATAAACTTAAGCATTAGTGTTCGTAAATTTTCCACTATGTTTGTCTGTATCTGTGTTGTATATCTATCTCTGTCTGTATGTAACAATAAATTTACAAGTGCGTATAGTTTTTTTTCTCTGTATGGCATGTGTCTGTTTTTCTTTCATGTTTTATTTCTTTTGCCTTCAAACTCTTTTCCTTTTTTCTCTTGTTTGTTCTTCTAGTCATATAGTACAAGATGTAGTTTGTTTTAGTCTTGGTGCCTTTTTCTGTCATGGCTCCCAGCGGAAACTTACAAGAACAAAAAAAAAAAACAACCGAAAAACGAAATATAAATGCAACATTTGGCAACACAGTGTTTTTTTTTCTTTAGTTTCCATTTTTGTTTCTATTCATCTGTTTTATTATATTTTTTATTTTTTTTTATTTTTCCAACTGCTTTATGGTAACGACGGAAAGTAGCTTTACACAGTGTGTGGTATGACAAGCAAATTTTTAGTTGAGTTTCTTGTAGTTTAAACATGAATGTCTGAATGCGTTTACAATAATTTCGCAAAACGTATGCGTTGGTTGTTAGATAAGTTATTGCAAAATGAAAACAAGCAATAGAAGCTTATAACCCTAATATACCATACCTAATAGCAAGTCGTTACATTTTAATTCATTTCAGAATGTAAATAACACCAGATAGTGCAGCCTAACTAGGATTAAAAGCATGTGTTTTTCTTAGTGTCATAAAATAAGCGACAAGTCCAGACGATGGCTTTGCAGACACCACAACATTGTGGAGTAACCATGTAAAATTTGGATCCAATTTACACAATATATCACTTTAGTGATAGAAACTGAAAAGCTAAGGAAAATTATTCTTAAGTTTTAAAGTAAATGCCCTAAACAAGTGCGATGAAAAACCTGAAGACCGCGATGGGAACAAACCAGAAGCGTAATTTAGAAAAACTCGGAACCAATTTAAACAATAAACTCTTGTCATTTGGGTAGAAAATTTTTATATGCAATCCAAGTTTCGCAGAACACGGGATGTATCCATCACTTACCTTACCTTACCTTACCTTACCCTTTAGCCAGGATTACGACCTAGTTTCTTCCACTTGTGTTGTGTGTGTTAATTTGACACATAAGTGGCGGTTGCTAAATTCGATTCCATACGACAAATTCTTGAGAAATTTTTAATGGAAATTTTATTTTACTCGCAGAGTTTTCTACAGAAATCTAATAAGAGTCAATTGCCGAAGAAATATTTTTTTATATTTCGTTTAGTTGGAGGCCTCACATCTAATAAGACAACACAGTAGCTACTAGTCTAAGACGACTACCTTTCGCTGCTTTACATAAGAACAAAAATTAAGGGCTACAGTTATTTTATTTCAATACAAGAAAGTTCCAGGACCTTCGGGTTAACGTGCCAAATTATTGACTAAAAAGAGCAATTTGCTCATTATCGATACAGAGACATTTGAAGCCATTAAAACAACAAAGACTGTCGATTTCTCAAATAATTTCTATACAGGTGACATGAGTTTGTGTCTAAAAATATTAACATTAACATTACAACCCTTTAGTCAGGATTAAGATCTACATAGTTTCTTATGTGCCTTAATTTTTATACATGAGCGGTGGGATCTACAGTTGAAAGTCGACTCCGAACGACAGGTTTTTGAGAAACTTTCCATAGCAATTTTATTTTACTCTCACAGTTTTTGTCAGAAATCTGCTGAGAGGAAGTCGTCAAAGATATATTTTTTCAGTTTTCGTTTTGTTCGAGATGTCTAACCTGGGATTTGAATCGAGGCCTTACATCTAATAAGCCAACACCCTAACTACTAGCCAACGGCGACTTCATCAACTTCGTGGATCGAACGACAAAAAACTATCAATTCAGATGAATTTTTTTGTCAGCAAAACCTTAAAACCGTAACAGTTCGAACAGTACCTGAACAAGTTTTTCAAAGGCCCAACTACATATTAAAATTGCTTAAAAGCTGTCTAAGAAATTGCTAAATACTCTCTATAGCTGACAAAGAACGTTGGATTAAAGTGATATCACGAATAACACAGGACTCAATTCATTCTAAGATTTGAGAAAAATTCTAATGGCATCAAATCGCAGAATTTTGGTGACCAGTTCACATTGCTTTCATGTGAGCTGGCCATGCCCGCAAATCGATCGTGCTAAGAAATTATCAATTATCGACCTATAGCGCTGGTTGTCATCACTGACGATCTGTTCAATGTCGTACTCAAATAAATATGGACCGATGATAACGCCACACTAATAACTTATTTGACAGATGTTATTAACTGTCAAAGTGTGTAAGTCTCTGTCAGAATATGGTATGAAAGAATAAGCGTTGTTGCCGTACAGCATAATGTTCATCCTTATTTAGTACAGTCTCAGAAGTACGTGTTTATTAGTAAGAGCATACCTGTAAATCTATTAACCAAAGGCATTAATGCGACGTAGAACATACTTTTTTGCAAAAGAACAATTAGTGAAGAAGAAAAACATGTATACTTTAGAGAAACAGTAAGTTTAACAATTGTATTCTCCGCAATAAAAAACGGGGCTTAGTTAACGCACACAACGTAAGTGGTGTGAGAAGCTAGGTCGTAAACCTGACTGAAGGGTTGTAATGATCAATTATGTATGTATGTATGTAAGCCTTCCACAGCTGATGGTACAATTCTTTTTGCACCTAATCCCATATAGAGGATATCATTAACAATAAAATTCAGAGAAAGGTCAGGAATCGGCACATCCTGTAAAAGAGCACAAATTAGTTTCAAATTGCTTTCGAATTCACCCACATACTGCTATGGCCCAAAATCTTGGTCATTTAGTCATGTTTTATAAATTCTTAAAAGTTGTTATTGTTTCTGTATGTTTTATATTACATATTAACGTCTAGTTCCATTTATTTTGTCCTTTTTTTTACAAGGTTTGCTTATGCTTAAATGTATTTCTTTTGCTCTGTTCTTTACTGGAACACCACTGTATGCCCCCTATAGAGAATACTGACGCATTTTTAAGTTCAAATATGTTGTTATTGTTGTATTTATTTAATATTTTATTTGCTGCATCACTGTGTGTTGCAACTTCCTTTTGTAAAAGAATTTCTGATGTTTGTCCAAGTGGATCGTTCCAATTTTCTTTAGTTTGTGCTTTAAAAACCTTTTTTTCTCTTGTTTTGTTGCGAGAGCATAACATAGCATGTAAGGAAAATGTCTTGTAATTACGTTGTCATTAACTGACAAAATATGGCCTGAATATTAGCGTTTTAATGTTTTGAAATTAAATTTTTGATTTTCTTTCTTTTTTCCATAATAATTTGAGAAAAGTTTCTTCTTTGTATTGTAATAGTATTGTGTAGTAAATGGATTATAGTCTAGACATGCTTTTAATATAAAGTAAGTAAATAAAGTTATTCATTAAATGCATACGATATTTTTATAAATATGTAGACAATAACAGGAATTACTTAGTATATACAGAGAAAATATATCCTAAAATATATGCCTGGCTTCCATTGAGCCTCTATATGAATGCACACAATACCAGATGCAGTTAACTGAGCCAAGTCTTCAGCTTTTTGTCTTGACTAAAAGGATAAAAAAAGAAGGAAAACATGATTGATAGATTGCTCAAAATCTAGCCGATTTAATCGTAATGGGAGCGATCTAATCTGTCTCAGAAGGTACTCTATAGGAAAAATTTATTTTATTTTCTTAGCAATCTCTTGGTAAAGTCGATACTTAGATTCGAAAAGATAACTGAGCTATTACGTAATAAGCGTGAACACAGAATGATGTACATACATATGTGAACTTGAGTAAGACAGATCCCGAAATAAACTCTACTTAAAACTAACCGAACTTAGTTTTTAATAAACTGAAGCAGCTTGATACCAAACTCTGTTTTCAGCTAAAATAATTTTACAGCTTCAAAGATTATTTGAAATTTTATATGGAAACAGGACAAAACTACACGGATAGATTCGCATTGATGAGGTTTTAGGAAACCTCGATGCACAAACCGTGGTTTAAAACCCAGACCAGAACAAAAACGATACATAATAGAATATTTCATCGGCAATTTCCTCTCAACTCATTTCTGGCAAAAACTCTGTGAATAAATAAAATTGCCATGAAAAAGTTTCTTAAAAATCTGTCTTTAGGAGTCAACTTTAAACTGCAGGTATCGCCACTTATCTATGAAATTAACACACACAACATATGTGGTGTGAGAAACTAGGTCGTAATCCTGACAATAGGGTTGTAGATCTGTCATGAAAATTTTCTGAAAAAAATCTTTAGCTCGGCGTCGACTTTAACCCTGGACGGTTACTCTTCATTTTTGTACACCTGTGGAAAATAACCAATGAGTATTCAATACTCAAAACATATCAAATGAAGATAGTGTCCCATTAGAAAGCTTGATAGCACAAAAACTAAGTAGAGTGTAATCTCAAGACTGAACAAATAAAAATATAACAACACAACAACAAGAAATTAAACAGGGCGCTTGGAGGGATACAAAAATATGCACCCAAGAGTTGATCAGTTATTTAAAGCTCTTCGAATTTCTACTCGTATGTGACACACAAACTTCATGTAAGATCTTCGCCTCAATGTAGTGGATATTTTTATATTTTGAGAACATGCAGTTGCTGAATTCAATTAATGCAGCTTATATTTGAGTATAGGGTAAGACTGTTAAGTATTAAGACCAACTTACTCACTCATATTCAAGAAAAGGCATGGATTGGTTTGTAAAGATTATGGAAAACCAGAATTTCTTTGGTGGCAATTTAAAATTGAAATGCTCAGAAATAATGTGACTCAGAAGTGGTTGTTTACCATTACCAACAGATTATCCAAATCCTAATTGCATATATAGTTGCACAGAAGAATAGTGAAATTGTCTTAAGAAAGAAGGCCTAGTTGGAAAAGTTACATGTGAGTGGATTGTTGAGACTTTCTGATAACAACTTAGGCAAGAGTTATCTTGAAGAATATGTAGTCCACTAGGTAGTGTGCTGGCTTACCCAAACCCCAGGACAGGCTTCTACAACAAAATGAAATACGGCGACTTCATTTCAGCAGATTTCTGGCAACAACTCTGATTGTAAATAAAATGGCCATGAAAAGCTTCTCAAAAAAATCTGTCATTCGGAGTAGACTTTAAGTTGTCGGTCCAGCAATTCATGTATAAAATTAACACACACAAGATAAGTGGTGTGAGAAAATAATTCGTAATCCTGGGTGAAGGATTGTAATCACCAATTACGTTATGTTATGTTTGAAGAGAAGCTGATGTTTGGAGACTAGAATATACCATCATTGTAGCTTCTCCTTTTTTCATCAGTTGCTGTAGAGTCTGTGACTGCTTCCATGATGTATACAGATAATGTAATAACATGGGGTACTCTTCTATGGGTGTGCTAATTATCTAGTAGTAGGACAATATTACATACATAAATAATTGATCATTACAACCCTTTAGTCAAGCTTACGACCTAACTTCTCACAGCACTCATGCTGTGTGTGTGTTAATTTTATACATGGGTAACGGGACCTACAGTTTAAAGTCGATTTCGAACGACAGATTTTTGAGAAACTTTTTCATGGCAATTTTTTTTTACTCTCAGATTTTTTGCTAGAAATCTGCCGATAAGAAGTCGTAGAAGAAATATTTTTCATATTTCGTTTTGTAGGAGAACAGGTTGGCTGCTGGACTTTTATAAAGCCAGCTTAAGGTTGGTTGGCGGTTTTATCACGGGGCACTGCGAGATTAGTCGCTGACGGGGATCGGGAACTATTGCAGAGCATGTTGCGACGAGGAGGAGTTGGAGACTATCGAACACCTCCTCTGTAACTGCCCAGCCCTTGATAGGTTGAGTTTGAAGACCTTCGCAAGGCCATCTTTGAGAGTTTGAATTCTGTGTCGAGAGCCGACATCAAGGCCCTCCACAGATTCATTAGCGGCTTGGGCTGGTTGAGAGTTGCTAGGGCTTCATCAGTGTGATCGCGCGCTCCCTCTTTGTTGTGTCTGATCTGTGTAATTTCTCCGCTTCCCATTCTCCCCTTTCATACATCCTCTCCTTTTTATCCTATTCCCTCTATTATCCATCCCTCTTTAAGGACGTTGTACAATGCGTCAATTAGACCTCCGGGTACTGTACTTGTCTTAATTGACAAGTACACGTCCTCTAGCCTAACCTAACCTTTGTTGGAGATGTCTGATCTGGAATTTGAAATGAGGCCTCATGTCTAAAAAGACAACATACTACCTAAAGCGAACAATATTAACTACAAGTAGTATTGCGTTTAGAAATATTTGAGAGAATTTTTGTTTTCGACGTTTCTAAAGTATACAAGAATACTTGACGGTTTTAATAGTTACCTTAGAAGCACTGAATAGTACAACGATACATAAGAATCTTTGCTAGAAGTGCTGTATTGAATTCAGGTGATTCAGATTTGTAGGCAAAGTATATGGTAAGCCATATGTATGCCTGAATTTGGTTTAAATTGTAAACAAGTATTCGTTGTTTTTTGCAACTTTGCAAACAGAATGCAATATTTATCTTCTTCTTCTTCTTCTTGCTAGACTACAAATACTTTTCTTTTGCAACCACACTGATGCCATTTAAATCTATGATCGTAAAGTATTTTGACTTACTTGTTAAGTTTCTATTTTCTGTTGAAGTGGCTTAATTTAGAGACAACTGGAAACTTCTTAATTTCCATACTTGTTCAGTTGATTGGGCGAAAATGAGCTGTTCAGAATCTCTTTTTTTTTTTCTGTTTCCTTTCTATTGAAACGATTTGGTTTTTTCTTCCTGTTTTTCGTTCGTTTAAAATGATTCTTTTGATTTTGCCATTAAACCAACTCTACTGACCACATGTGTTTGGAAACACTTTGAATGGTAGGACAGGAAGCAAGCGGTATAAGGGTGAAGATGAGAGAGATTATACGTAAATAAAGTGACAGCTGTTGAAAATGACTTGGTTTTAACTTAAGAACACAAGCAAGTTTCTTAATAATTCTTAAGTTTTTTTTTCTCTCTTTCTTTTCATAGTTGTTTTCATGTTTTTGTGAGAGTTTGTCACTGTTATTATTACTGCTTTTCTGCTAGAGAGTTTATAAATACGGTAGTTTTAGTTTTAGTTTCACTTTTTAGGATTTTTTTTCCCAAAAAAAAGAGAAAATGGAAGAAGAAAAAAAACTTAAAGTGACACTATTATAATCACCAGTGGTTAAACACTTGTCCATATAACTACACAAGAAAGTTGAGTTCAGAAAAAAGGGAAAAAATTGTAAGAAAATGTTAAAAGAATGACTTAAAGGAGTGAATGTATTTGCTTTCCTTGTCTAACTGAAAAGGGTATTAAAGTTCTTTTTAAATTCTCTTCAAATTGCCTTAATTTATTACGCACCGAATTGCATGAATTATAATAAACGTAACGTACAGAAACTATTCATACATTGCCATGCCATGAAAGCAATTGCCTTTCCCTAGAATTTGTAGCAAATATTAGAAAAACAAAAACCAAAAACAACAAAAAATAAAGGAGAAAAACTAAAACTGAATATATACTACATGATACCAGAAAATGTTTCAAGTAATTAATTTGCTGTAAGTACGTGTACGAGTATGAGTACGAATGTATGCATGCGTTCATTGCCATAGTATCTGCCGTATAACCAAAATGTAATAGATAGGAAACAGCAACAAAAAAACCCAACGAAAATAAGAAAACCAACATTGAAGAACAAACTAAAGCAACAAACAACTGCTCCTGTGTATCCCAGTATATCTTATCCAACTAACTACGTATGTATGTATATGTGCAATGTAGATACTAAATACTGTAACATGCTTGAAGTATGTATTCAAATGTTAGCAATTTCGTAAGATAATATTGGTGAATTTTGTTCAATGTTCAAAATTACCATATTATACGGGTGTATAGTTTTGGAAACAACACAACATACATACATTCATACACCACACGGTTCATTTTAAGAAACACTACGCTTGCCAACAATTGGAATTATTTTAGAAAATCGCTCCTAAGGAGTAATGCAAAGAAAAAACATGATGTGATGTTTGTTGAAAAACTTGAACCTTCATTCATACTTGATCCTTATAAACCTTTAGTTGGGATTACGACTTAGTTTCTCCCACCACTTATGATGTGTTGAGTGTTAATATTATACACGAGTGGCGGGATCTACAGTTTACAGTCGACTCAGAACAACAGATGTATGTATTCTGAAAATAAATCTATTTCCATCACCAGTAACATTTTCTATCGTGTCTTTGAAGAAATATTTCACAAGCGGTTTTTCGATTTCTACCTGTCTAACATTCAATTCATGTGCTGCCAATATTCAAGTCGTTTGGATATGTCTCATAGCTTTGAAACGGTCAGAAATTATTTGTTGTGCACATTTGTTCCATTTCATTCTGATTCAAAGTGTCTTCTTTATCCGATATTGTTTGCAATTAGGCGTCCTCAAACTTATCCTTATCTCTGAACCTTAAATACCATTTTCAACATGGTGGTTCGGAAGGACCATTATGTGCCTCGACCAGCGTTCAATGCGACTCTCCAGTACGTTTCTTCGAATGAAAACAAAACGTTAATGCTTTTCACAATTCATAAATTTTTTTTGGTACAAAATTCTCCACAATGTGTACTGATTGTGTTTGATAGATGACATCGCCAACGCAAAAAAAAATTAAGAATCGTTTACAATAAATGTTTCCTAAGGCGACATTTGCGTCTTAACTCTCACTTCACACCTGGTGTTATCTGATTCCAAAATGGTTCTTTTCAACACAACGTTTCTTACAAGCAAACTTGTGTTAACTTGTGTGATATTCAAATAAGTACCAGGCATTTTTTCACTAAACCGTCTTAAGAATTAGTGTCTTCACTATTTTCGCACATCTTGAGCTACAAATTGAAAAAAATGATTTTAAGTTACATACATACATAATTGGTCATTACAATTCTTGAGTCAGGATTGTGACCTAGCTTCTCAAATCACTTATGCTGTTTGTGTTATTTCATCCATGAGTTTTTGCCAGAAATCTGCCGATAGGACGTCGCCTAAGAAAAATTTTTTTTCCAAAATTATTGGAATTAAATTTTAATTTTGTTAAGATTGTGAATGCCCCTAGAATTATTGGTCTGAGTTGCTATGTTGCAATGTTAATAATTTCCATTTCTCTCGTCGGTTTTCTTTTTACTTTGGCATGCACTGTTGCTTCAACTTCTTGTTTACGTTACATGTTAAGGTATGTGTGTTGTTTTTCCACTTTTAAATTTTATGTGTGTGTGAGTATGTATGTTTTTCTTTCTTTTTTTTTGTCCAAGAGTAACATCAAAATGCAATAGTTTCGCAAATTTTCCCCCCAAGAAACAGCAATTACCGAAAAACAACAATTTTACCAGCAATAAGAAAATTAGATAAAGTGACCATATTTTATAATAAATGCATAGAAACAAAATGACTCAAAATGTGTGATGCTTCAGGAGTACGAAAATGCGCAAACAAATCAACGAAGTAACCAAATGAAAGAAAAAAATAAGAAAGGAAAGCAAGCAAGAAAAAATTTATTGATTGATTTGAATTTGAACGCAATCTGGCAGCCTCTTAATGACTAATTTAGGAATGGTCATGGGTATACTAAACATATTTGTTTGCTTAGCAAGTACGTACGTACATACATATATACTCTATAAATTCAAAATTTTTTTTTCGTTGTCTTTTCTTAAATAAAGTTCTGAATATGCTTGAATATTGTGTGTAAACCTACTTGTTTAAATTGCTATTCAAATGAAGGCCAAATTGTGTATAAACAAAGTGAAATTCAAATTCGATAGAAAATAAAGGTAAATTTCTCTGCCATAAATATGTTATTGTATGCCATGCTGTGCGCTCGTTTAACCATGCTTGACTTTTTAAATTTGCAAGTCATATTTGGTATAAAAAAAAATTTAAGAAGAATTGAAATAAAGATTTAAGATATAGTAAGATAATCTTGTACATTAATTTCTTTACATTACATGAATTCTTTTTTTAATTGTCAGAACTTATATTCATATTTAGATATTGGGTTGTTTGGAAAGTAATTTCGTTTTTTTTTGTGGAAATGAAAGACAGTTTTCGTATAATATCAATCAAGTGCTCATAAACTGTTGAATTTGATAAATTTAACCTCAATCCGATCTCCGGTTCGCATCAACTAATGCTTTTATCGCGTCTTTATCAGCTTCAACCAGGCTTCCCGAACGTGGTGCACCTTCGACATCAAAATTGCCGCATCGAAATTTAGCGAACCAGTTCTGGCACTGGCGTACTGTTAACACATCTTCTCCATACACATCGGCCAATTTCTTTCTGATTTGAACAGCATTTCTACACCTTTCTGTAGTAAAGCAGTAAGATATGTCTCCCTCCATATTTAAAAGGGCACCAACCAAAAACTACTGTCCAGAATTAATTGGAATTCTTCACACACAAGCCTTGCTCTAGGAGCTCTCAAATCATATACAAATTATATGGTGTGAAGTGTGAAGTTAGGTGCAAAACAATAGAATTAAATCCTTTGGCGTGAAAGAACGAAATTACTTTCCGAACAATCCAATAAAAGAGAGAAGCGTGCGATATATGATTAAAAACTAATCCTGGCAAAATCAAAAGCGTAGTTAAACAAGTTACAGATATCTGTAGCTGAAGTGTAAAACGAGAAATTGTTTTTTTAAAACATCTTTAAAAATGTTTTGCACGCGTCACTGCAAGTGATAAGGCAATTATTCTCTAAATGACACTTCTGTCAATTATAAACAACGTTTTTTCTCTTTTTCTTCTTTCATTTTTAGCGACGTTATTTTTCCAGGCGAATAAAAAAGTGTAAAAAAAATTCTTTTTTTTCCTTTTATTAAATTTAGATTTTTTTTTTTTAATTTTTAACCTTTGCGCTATAAATATGCTGCTGGTAACATGCATGGTATATGAAGGTAAGTAGAGATAGATGGCTATCTATTCAAGACGGTTGGTTAGGGTCCATTATAATACCACAGTTTTCCTTTAATACCTAGTGCCCGAACAGCTTGACACTTCCGATGAAGCGACTCACGCTGCCAATGCAAATGAGTGACATTTCCTTCAGATCGTTTACATTGTAGGCACCAAGATACATTCTTCTTTTACGACATAGTGCCGGACATGTACTAAGTACGTAAAGAACAATCTCCGTACCTTCGTCATCTCTGCAGCTTCTGCAGAAATCATTAGCAATGTCTGTCGATTGTGTGCTCATAATGCCCGTAACGATAATCATATTAAGCGTGTTTCTTTGGAGTTTAAGCAGACTTGTCGTGTACTTTCCTTCCAGCTTACGCTAGATTTTCTGTGCCGTTCTGCCAGCGGCCAAAGTCATTCATCTCTTGTTGACGGTATTGATAGACCCACTGTCAATAATAAGCTTGCACGTTCTCAAAGTCGAAGATATCTCCAACAAAACGTAATACGAACAAATATTTTTTCTTAGCATTTTTCTGGCAAAAACTCTGAGAATAAATAAACATTGCCATGCAAAAGTTTCTCAAAAACCCTGTCGTTCGGAGTGGACTATAAATTGTAGTTCCCGTCACTCATGTATAAAAATTAACGCACACAACATAAGTGTTGTAAGAAACTAGATCGTAATCCTGGCTGAAGGGTTGTAATGACCAATTATGTATGTATATATGTAGATTCTCAGAGGGATTACCAAAGTCGAGAATTCAAACGAGAGTTCAATGGTTGTGTCACGCTTGGCGGGTGCATCTGCATAAAATATGTTTATGATATGACAAAACCCAGATTATTTTACTTGTCTTAAGCATTTGACAGCAACCAAGGAACAATTTTTAGGTTATGTTAGGTCGTAGTGATATCAAAAAAAGCTCACTTGAGCACGCATAGCTGCTCGTTGTGTTGCCACAGGTGAACGCAGTCCTTGTACTGACCAATTTCTACCAAAACTAGGGCTGCACATCAAAAGCACGACCCTACGCTGGAAAACCAGCCAAGTAGTTTGATAAACGAAGCTATATCCCTGACATCAATAGATGATAGCTCCGTCAAGCTGACAAGAAATGGAGATCCAAATAATCTATATCTGCACTTTGCAAAAGACGGGCACTGACAAAGAAAGTGGTCTCCTCTTTCTCAGCGGATCTGCACCCACGGCAGTAGTCTACCCATAACACAGTGACCTGTAAGCATGGCCACTGTAAATGAGATGATGCCACGACCGGTTGGTACGCCTTCTACCTATCAAGGGCCAGGTGACTCGGTGGAGCAGGACTCCTCATTGACCCAGGATAGCTTGGCGTCTAGAATGAATTTCAAAGGAATGGGCAACTTGACCGACCCAAGTGGAGAGGATTAGGGAAGGAGTGCACAAGCTCTGGCGAACTCGTCGGGCCTATAGTTTCCGGGAATGTTACTGTGCCCGGGGCCCAGACCAGTGAGATACTAAAGAACGAAGGTCGAGACAGCGGAAAGGAATAACTGCATAGTATAATGCATCGACAGATGTAGTCGTCGTAGTCTAGTAGGTAGTGTGTTAGGTCATTAGGAGCAAGCTTGTGGTTCAAACCCCAGCTAAGACATCTCGAACAAAATGAAATATGAAAAATATATGTTCGGCGACTTCCTCTCAGCATCAGATTTCTGGCAAAAACTATAAGAGTAAATAAAATTGCCATGAAAAGTGTCTCAAAAATCTGTCGTTCAGAGTTGTCTTTCCGCCACACATATATAAAATTTTCACACAACATGAGTGATGTGAGAAGCTAGGTCGTAATCGTGACTAAAGGGTTGTTATGGCCAATTTATTAAGTGATGCATTGATAGGGCTGTTGAAAATATTTCTCTATTCTACTAGCCTCCAACTTTTTCTTGAATTTTGAACCAACTATTCTGCTGCCGTTTTAACAATATCGTTACTATTCTACTGACTTTACCAAGCTTTGCAAATTCCCCCTATCTTTCGCTTGTTTCTTCAATAATCAAAAGATTTTTTTTCCTTTAAAACCAGTAGAACGCTTAATACCTGGCTTTTGTTTTTTGTTCACAATGAGGATTTTTATCGAACATTTCAGCTTTAGTCGTACACGATTCCTGTTTGATGTACATTCTCAAAAAAGAAAAAAAAATATTGCAAATATGCTCAAATTTCCTTACTTTTGATGTGTACTGTAAATATTATGCTTTCGCAAAGAGATGTTTCTTAAACGCTTAGCGTTAAGCTAGATGCATTCATGGTTTTCGAACAAAAATATTGGCTTCTAAAGCGATAATAAATATGGTGTAGGGCCCCTGTTAGTTTACTACGTCCAAAGGTTTTGTTATTTCTCTTTCTCTGTCATTTTTCTTTTTCACTCTTCTTTTTTTTAAATCCAGCGGTGAAATTGTAAATGTATGTATGTATGTATGTATGTGTGTGTGTGTGCATTTGTAAAGATAAATTTGAGTGTGTATCTCTGTTCCTTATGGTTTGAATCCAATTTGGTTTGGTGATGTCGGTCGTCGGGTCACAAAAGAATATGACGTATAGTATAGTATAGTGGCTGTAATAGAGGCAGCTAAAGCTTTACCGTTGTGGTTACGGTCATTTGATTCGCTGTTTTACAATTTTTTTCTCTCAACATTCTCCTCGGCCTTTGTTTATTTTTAGATGCCCTTTTTCAATTTTTTGACGCTCTTTTTTGGATTTGTTTTTGTCTTTTCGCCGTTTGTTCTGTTTGGGGAAGTTGTCGTTTTGTTTAGATGAATATGTAAATATTTTTTGGTGAGAGAAAATAAAGCTTCCAAAGGCAAACAAACTAAAACGGAGACGAAAGAGTGGAAAAGTCAGGAAAAAAACACACCAAATTGGAATTTGCATGAAATAAAAGCTGTTTTATAGAGTGCATAAAATAACGACACTGTGGTCGTAAATACCGGCTTTTTCTTTTTTCTTTTGCTTGCCTAAAGTCAACTCTTTGTGTTTTTGTTGTTCTTATTTAGATGATTTTATTATTGTTGTTGTCTTTGGCGTGTTCTGTTTATTCCAATTTTAGTTTAGCTCTGCAATACCAAATACTCCGTTGCTCAAAATGAATATTTAGCGTTTAGTCTTGTAATAAGAGTGCAGCTGGATTTCAATTGCAAAACTATTGTTTATTTAATGCCTTCTTTAAGCATTTATTGTCGTAATGATTATGGCTTTAGGCTTAAAGTGAAATTTTACCATAACTTATATGGCTTCCGATGCGGACACAAACTGTTAATGCAGCAGAAAATTGTTAAAAGCCAATTGCAGTTTAAAACTCTACGACCAGCAGCAGTAACCAGCATCTATATGACGATCTTAAATCTATTTTTTCTATTGTACGTATGAATATTGTCATATAGTATGTTAGTTGGTATTTGAACGGAGAACGGATACTGCCAAAAAATTGGTAACGATATTACCTGAAAGACGATAAAATAAAAGTTTTTCAATTTTAGTTTTAAATTCTGTTAATTTTTTTAATATCATTCGAATGAAGGAATTTTTTAGCGAATGCCAAAAAAGCTTAACTATTTGACATTTGTAGGTATAAATTCTAAACATAAATGTTTGTATGTACATAATTGATCATTACAACCCTTCATTCAGGATTACGGCCTAGCTTCTGACACCACTCATGTTGTGTATGTTTATTTTATATATGAATGGCGGGAGCTATATTATTTGCTTACACCTGCGATTAAGAAAAACTCTACAAGTAAAAATCTAACGGATTCAAAACACACGACCTCAATGGCTAGTTTACCTAAGCCCAAGCTTAGATGCCTAGGGCCTCAAATCGTTTATGCAGAATATCAAACATGACATGAAATATGTGGCTGTCTTGTAGATCTCGTTGGCATCCAGATCATCCAATTCAAGTTAAAATAATTTTATAATCATCGACTTACAGAGCTTGTCATAGAGAATTATGGCATACCCAATATTATTCTCACACTAAACACTGACTTTTTCAGTATGCATTGGAGGCTCTTGTACCTCATGTGGATCTCGTTCATACACGTTTTACGTTTTCCATCAGAAATTAACATTATTGGTGCTGATAATTTTTAGATGTGAATTAGTGTCAGTTAGCACCTGCTCGAAAGGCCTGCGGTAGACTAAATTTTTGTGAGTGACGCGAAATCATCTAACACAGGTTCTGCTGCATAGTTTCATGCACAGTGATGATGTTTTTAGCAGATCTTCCGTTTCATGGAAATACGGGTGTTGCTTGATTGTTTACGCACCCAATGGATTCGAATTTGACTGTGACTCACTTTAAAGGAACCAGTTCGATATGTGAACTCGCCGTATTCTAGTAGCTAGTGTGCTGGCATCTCCAATAAAACAAAATACAAAAAAATATTTCTTCGGCGACTGCCGCTCAGCAGATTTCTGGCAAAAACTCTGAAAGTAAATAAAATTGCCATGAAAAGTTTCCCAAAAAATCTGTCGTTCAGAGACGACTTTAAATTGTAGGAAGCTCCACTCATGTGTAGAATTAACACACACAACATAAGTGGTGTGAGAAGCTAGATCGTAACCTTGACTGAAGGGTTGTAATGGCTAATTATGTATGTATCTATGAAGTTCGATATGTAACTAATTACCATTTGTACAAAAAGTTATACTTAATATTTAAAAAGTGCCTTCTCACTGAGTCACCCTCTACTATAAAATGTCAAGGATAATGTACAAAGTCAAAAAGCCATTGAATTAATTTTTCAAAATCAACCAAAAAAATTCAAAAACAATCAGGCAACAAAACAAAACGAAAAAAAAACAAACGCACTTTTGGATTTCGATTTTAAATGCAAAAGAAACTTAAAATCCCAAACTTAACCAATCAACAAAAAGCGCTAAAAAGAAGAAGAAGAAGTAAAAAACGTATAACAATACACAACATTAACATACACAGAATACATACCGAAATTCAAAGTTCTGCAGTTCATACGACAACAAAGTTTTTTTTTGGCTTAAAGCGATTGTAAACGTAATGAATGAATGAATGAACGAATGACTGAACGATTGAATAAAAGAATTGAAAGAATAACTATCAAAATGGTATAACCAGACGGTAACAGTTTGAATAGTTTTTATATTTTTGGTTTCAAGATTATTTTCTTTACCACCACTTTTTAATGTATTTTTATGTACACTTTCTCATTGAAACTGCAAACAAAACAAACCAAAAAATATACCAGGATTCTTTTCGCTTCTCGCTCTTTGCGCAAAACAAGACTTTACTTTTTGTTAAGAAATTACTAAAGTTTTGTTAACATTTTAAATGTGAAAATATCTCTTCATTCGCTCTCTCTCTCTCTCTCTTTCTACGTCTTCTTTGTTTTTTGTTTTGCATTTTTTCGCCGACGTCTTATTTGTAAATGTTTTATAAGGATTTCTACCAAAAAATACAATGAAAATGTTGATTTCAAGAAAAGCTGGATAAAAGAAAGATTTAAAAGTGATATTAAAATGCATAAATAAAGAATACGTTAAGAATACCAATAGAATTTAAAGTTCCGCTATTCTACTAACAATCAATGCAAGTACGGGGGGAAACGGAATTTGTTTTTGGGAAGCAATATGAAAGCAAATTATGTGGTAATTTAGGTTGAGACGTCTTTGTACTTAGGGAACATGACACCATGAGGGTTTTTGTAAAATATGTTTAAACTATTGGCTGCTTTGATGACATTTTTAAAACATAATGCAGTTTTTTGCTTTGGTCAACTACAGATGGACTCTCTTTATTAATTTAATTCATCTGCTTGATGAGCTGAAAATCTGGGACCTCCATACCCTGCCAAAAGATTTTTACAATCAAAAGTTTACTGAAAAGTAAATAATTTTTGATTCTCAGTAAGAGATATATGATTTGTATCTGTACTGGTATTGGAATTGTATTATTTTTCATTAGAAAGGTAGGCAGATTGAAGGAGAGGAGACCAACCAAAAGTCTCATGCTTATTAGCAAACAACGAAGCCATCATATAGGCTTGTTATGCTCTCACCATTATGAATATCACATTACTTCCTACAGGAAGTCTGTACAAACTGCTTTAACTTAATTCAGTCCACCCCTCTGAGACAAGTTATGCCTGGCAAAGTATTATCCCCTAGTCGCCATAGTCTAGTAGGTAGTATATTGGCTTTTTAGACGTGAGGCCTCGGTTCAAACCCCAGTTCAGATATTTCCAACAAAACGAAATATGAAAGAATATTTCCTAGGTGACTTCCTCTCAGCAGATTTCTGACAAAAATTATCAGAGTAAATAAAAACTGCCGTGAAAAATGTCTTAAAAATCTATCGTTCGTATTCGTATTTAAACTGTAAGCCTCGCCACTTATGGATAAAATTAACACCCACGACATGCGTGGTATCATCGCCAAAATAGTAAGAACTCGAGCAATTACACAAAAATGCTTCATCGTTTCGACGTCCTCACCGTATGCCCTGCATTCATCATTTTCCACCACGCCAGCGTGGTTTAGGTGTATGTATGTATGTATGGCGGAATGCCCTTCCGGTGAATACGCTCATTAGCGCGCTCCAGTTGCCCTTATTTAGTTTTAAAGTACTCATGCTTCTCTCCTGATTCTACTTTTTATTAACATTTCGTCTTTTACTTGCTGAAATAAAGATAAGGCACCAACAGTTGTGAACATGTCAGTGAAGAATTGAGTGTTTCCTAGGACATTCCATTAGAAGAGCGAACCGAGCAATACAGACTTGTATGGCTGTTAAGCTTTAAGGCAATATGCAAAGTATATGGAAGAAGAAATACGGAAACAACGCTGCTACATCCTCAGTCCGACAGAACTGCGATTTAACAGAACAAACATAGCTCTCAGTTTGTTCTTCATTGAACTCAGATATGCAGGACTCAGCATTAGAAACATCTGACAATATTGCCTTCGGAAAGTGTTTTGGAATCTGTCATTAAAATTGCATAAGGTGGACAACAATCATGTGGTAATTTAGGAAAATAGGGGAGCGAACAGATCAGTTTGCTAGGAAGAAAACTTCTACAATTTTGATTGGGTCAAAACGTTTCTATGGATTAGGGAAAGGAGTTTAGAAAGGAGAGGACTATTATAATGATAACATATTTGTATTATACATCAGATTTATCAAGAATTTGGGTTTTAACTGCGTTTTGTATACTCAATAAACATTGGGCGCACGAAGCGCAATATCTAGGTTCTGAGGTTTAAAAAATTAATCACCAGAGAACACTTAAATGTTAATTGTGCAGCTTTTATACATTTTAGAATAAACGTCTTATTAAGTCGTGGAACAATCCGTATTGAAGCCTAGTAGGTAGTGTGTCGTCTTATTTGATATGAGTCCTCGGTTCAAACCCCAGGTCAGAAATATTCAGCAAAACGAAATATGGAGAAAATATTTCTACGACGTCTTTCTCTCAGCAGATTTCTGGAAAAAACTCTGAGAGTTAATAAAATAGCCATGAAAAGATTCTCCAAAAATCTATCGTTTGGAGTCCACCTGCCACATATGTATACACACAACATAAGTGGTACGAGAAGCTAAGTCGTTATCCTAATTGAAGGATTATAATAACCAATTATGGATGTATGTACGAAGCTATCCGTATTTTCACCGGTAAGCAATATAAAGTTTGTCAGGGAAGCAGGATTGAGGGATTTAGATATACAAGCCCTTTATTTATTTATTCGTCCCTTAAAAAGAGTACGATTTATTAAGCAAAGGTACTCACAACTACACCCAACACACCGATGTACTACACTTGTTCGCATGAATAATTGGGGTTGAAAAAACTAAAATAAGCCCAGAAGATTGGGAGATAATTTTTGATATGAAATTGTCAAATACATACAGATCACCTATTTCTTATACTCAACAAGCGTAGAAGAAAATCTATAGCGTATAATAGTTTCACAAAATTTTTTTAAGATCCATCATAGCTGCAGTGTTGCACTAGATGCAATCCAAAGGCTGCTTAACCAAATAACTTCAATATCCAAACTCCATCTGTAATACCATGTAAAAGGTCTCCCCTCAAATTGCTTAGATTATTAAAAAACTCACTCAAATTTCAAAGCACTTGAAGGTGTATGTATGTATTCTGATTGGTTTTCTAACACTTTGCCAGACTCTTCCGTGGTGGTGGTTGCTTTACTAACACAATTGCAAATTAATATTGTTTTGAAAATTACTGTTGCATTAAAGCGTGTAAAGAAAGAACGAAAAAAAACTACGTAATATTGTTTAGAAAGAACAATACAACCACAATAAACGCATGCTGCACTTTATTATTATAACTGGAAAAAAAGTAGAAATAAAATTACAACCGCAATCAACAAAAAAAAACAAAAAAGAAAACGTGAAAAAACAAAATATAAAACAACAAAACATTTCTATTTCTAACACATTTAAACACACACATACATAAAGACAAACACATACATAGAACTTCATGAAAGATGAAATAAAGGCAACCATTGTCTTCAATTCACGATAAGCATGTGTGCAACTGTCTATAGACATACATATACAATATATCTATGTGTATGTGTATGTGTGTTAGTTGCTATCAAAGTATATATATGTAAGTATGTATGTGTATAAAGGCGTATAGAATTATAAAATAAAACGTAAATTGGAATTTGTTACTTTTATAACTTAACTTGTATTTACCCAAGGATATGCAACACAATATTACAACAACAATAACATAAGCAACAATATAAGCAACAACATGCTACAATAACAACAACAGCAATATCATAATGCGACTATAAAGCAATTTGCGTAAATGGGCAACCTTTTGTTGAAATTTTAACTCAAATTGTCTGATGCAAGACTCCTTAAACTTTTTCCCACTTTTTTTTACGTAGCAAAGTTTAAACTGATCCATCTGGTTTAAAAGGAGTCTTCATGTCGTTCCATATTTTTATTCGACGAGTATACTTTTTCGCGATTTACTTTTCACGCAGTTGACTCTGAACAAATTAGGGAAGTAGCAGTTCATTTGCCTTCTAGTGACTGTGAATTCCGATGTGACCTGAAATTCAGCAAACGGTGACCATATTTCCTTCACATAGCTGATTCAGATTGCCTAAAGTGATTGGTGAAACCTCATGGAACCAAGGTCCTTGAATGGCAGCCCAACTGTTGGATTACATGGTGATGTCCTGCTGTATTGTTTACATCTTTCAATGGTGTAAAGTTTCATTTGGAAGATACCAGCATGTTTTCGCATGAGTTCTGCTGATAACCACGTAATCGTCTCCTGTTGAAAGAGTATGTTGCTTACAATTTACTGTATTCAGTATTTATAAAGCTTGTTTGCTCCATCCAGAGGGTATTAAGATATCTGCCATTTGATCTGTCGGGTCGCTATGCCTTTTTATAAACATCGCATACATAATTGGTCATTACAACCTTTCAGTCAGGATTACGACCAGCTTCCAATACCACTTATGCTGTGTTTTACACATGAGTGGCAGGATCTACAGTTTAAATTCCACTCCATCCGAACAACAGATTTTTGAGAAACCTTTCATAGCAATTAGATTTACTCTCAGAGTTTTTGCCAGAAATCTGCTGAGAGGAAGTAGAAATATGTTTTTGTATTTCGATTTGATGCCTGACCTGGGATTTGAAGCGAGGCTTTACAACACACTACCTACTAGACTACGTTGACTTTTGAACTTTACTCTGAGATGAAGCACATAATCGCCTCCTGTTAACAGAGCATGTTGCTTACAATTTACTCCATTCAGTTTTATAACACAGTCTTTATAAAGATTGCTTACTCTATCCAGGTGTTAATAGGCTGTCGGCCACGTGATCTATAATGTTGTTATGCCCTTGAATAAATTTCATTGTCCCAACTATAGACTTCATTTCTCTTCACTGCCTTCAACAACAACAGATCCTTTAAAGCTGCCGCAGAATAAGTTCGGCTGCCTTCCAAAATGTATCAATAAAAAAGTTTGTATGCAGTTCTACTACTGTATATAAACTATGTAGATATGTGTATATGCAAAGTAACCAAACAATGCATCAACTATAAATCCGATGCCTGATTGCTTTTTGACTGCGTTAAAAATACACATCGACGACGTTTTGAAATAGAATACATTATATATGTTTTATACAGCGGCATTATGAAACACGATACTTTGTTCAAATACAAAGCAACTAACATTTTGGAAGGCAGTCTTCATATAACCCCGGTTATACCAGCGCATGTTAACCTTGGTATCTAATCCTTCCCTACCTTAACAGTTTTTCTAACTTGTGCTGCCTAACTCAAGAAAGCCTCCATGGATTACAATTAACCCGTACATTTTGATATATCCTGCAAGCCCTATACTTGACTTTGTATTTTTATTTTCTAAACTTAAGCCAATGTATTAAAACATTGTGCAGATCTGATGTAAAACTGTCGCAACAAAAAAAAAGGGAAAAATATGACTGTAACAAGGCTAAAATGGCAGTGTGCATAAATATAAAACATCAAAGTTGGAGGCTTTATTTTGTATACGTTTTTTTCATCCTGCAACAGATTCCCTTTTTCTTCCACCACTGAACGCACGTGGTGTAAAGCACCACCAACAATTCATTGTTGCAAGAAGGAACATAATGCAACAATGGCAACAACAAAACCAACTAGTCAGTTATCAAAAGCCCAACATGCTGTTTGTAGTTATTCTTCAATTTTTGCACACACACACAAAGCCAAGCAAACAATAACAATACCATTTTCATTTATAAAATGTGTGTATGTGTGCATGGATATCTGTATGCTTTAGAATATGAATGTATGGGAATGTATACAAGTAGTCTTACGTCTGTTGTAAATGAAAATTCTTTTACATTCGTTTCTGTATTGTGGTTTCTTCTCTTTCAGTTTTCTTTTAAATTTTTTTGATTTTATTTTCCTTCATCAAAAATTGTAAAAGTGGAAAAGTTCGTCTATTTTTTTTCTCATGTTACAATATTTTTTATATTCTAAGTTACTTAAAATGTGGTTATTACAAATGCATGAAAAATTGTATTTTTTTATATTTTTTTTATTTTATTTTATTTTTTTTTATTTAAAGCAAAACGTGCGACCTTACCATTGGTATGGTGATGATGTTCACAACAAAATTATTTATTAAAGGAAAGGGAATAGGAGTTTTAGAAACTACCGGATCATATATACGTAATCATACATAATCATATACAGAAAATCTTCTACATACATACATACATAATTGGCCATTACAAACCTTCAGTCAGAATCACGGCCTAGCTTCTCACACAATTCAGGTTGTGTGTGTTAATTTTATGCATGAGTGGCGGGACCTATAGTTTAAAGTCGATTCCGAACGACAGATTTTTGAGAAACTTTTAATGGCAAATTTATTTACTCTCAGAGTTTTTTGCAAGGAATCTGCTGAGAGGAAGTCGCCGAAGAAATATTTTTTTTTTATATTTTCTTTTTGATGTCTGACTTGGGATCTGAAGCCAACACACATCTAAGCCAACACACTACCTACTAGACTACGGCGGCTTGAAAATGATGCTTCGTATTTTTCTGTATTTGATCGTCATTGCCTCTCATTAAAGTTGTAAGTAAAGTAAAATTTTTTCCAAAATTACTCTTGTATACCAAAAGTCGCCGTAGTCTAGTAGGTAGTGTGTTGCCTTATTAGACGTAAAGCCAGGGTTCAAACCCCAGACCAGACATCAAATCGAAATATAAAAAGAATATTTTCGGCTACTTCCTCTCAGCAGATTTCTGGCAAAAACTCTGAGTGAAAATAAAATTGCCATGCAAAGTTTCTCAAAAATCTGTCCTTCGGAGTCGAAAAACTGTAGATCCAGCCACTCATGTATAAAATTAACTCACACAACATAAGTGGTGTGTGAAACTAGGTCGTAATCCTGACTGCAGAATTGTAATGACCAATTATGTATGTATGTATTATTTTATAAAAAGTCCTTTCTTTTTCTGCCGTAATACAGTTAATTGATTTAAATTCAAAGAGCAGGCGCTTATATTTGAGAACATTTATGAAAGATTGGCTGGATTATACGTTTAGCATTCGCAACGCATTGGTAACCATTGTTTCATATTGTTTGCTCGGCTTTTATTTTTCAGAGTATGGAGATTTCTACCGATAAGACTAATCCGAAAAATGCTTATCAGAAACGAGACGCTTAAACAAATTAATAAGTTTTATTCGAATTATAGTTTAACCGAGACAACTTGGTATTGATTTCATATTATTAGCATTTCCTATTCCTAACATTTATATTTACGAGCGATCAATACAAGGCATACATACAGTGGACAGCAAAAGTCTTAGTACTCCAATATATTTTGACAACAAAAAAAAAAGTCCCCTTTAGGCTTGATACTCTTGCACAAAGTCCCCATATGACTTCAAGAGAGTATTTAGGACAAGGGATAACATTTTCATATATTAGGCCTTTGAATTTTAAATTTACTCTGAGTTCTCCTTGGGGGTACTTATGGAGTTATCTGAAACTTTTCCTAATTTTTCTCTTGTTTTAGGAAAAACATTAAAAAAATTTTTGTTTTAGAATAAAACAGAAATAAATTAATAAAATAAATATAAAAACCTTAATTTTTTATACAAACTTTTGGAAAAAATTCATGAAATTGCTAAAATATATTGCCGTACTGAGACTTTTGCTGTCCACTCTATATTCACCTCTCAGAGCGTAAGGAGATAAGATAATACCATATTGACTTTCGGAGTGAAAATCATCAGAAATATAACCAATGAATTTCTCAGCTATCAGTTCCTTAATATATGATATTAATATGTACACTTATTTGCTATTAATTAGTAAATTAATAACTAAATAAGTAATCAAACAACAATTAGATGCAGTTTTCAAATTATATCCTCTCTATACATTCAGATTATTAATTTGATTCTCATATCTGATCATCATACCAAATAATACATTTCGTATTTTGCATCGTATAACAATGCAAATGTTTATTCTGTAACTCATAAGTCTTTATAAATACATTTACTCGTTTCTATTAGTGGATGGATGGAACAACCAGGAATAAATTTATTTTCTTCCTTTTCTCACTCTCTCCTTGCTCGCTCTCCGCAAAAACAGACTGCAATTGCATTGTACTTCAGTCAAGTGTATCTTGTGAGAGAAAAAAGGAAAACCGTGTGTAGGTTCATTCATTTTCATAATGTGTATAGGGTGGGGAAGGGGGTGTGTATTTCGTTTTCTTGTTAAAATATAAATTTCTTCTTGAGTCAAAAAAAATTTACAAACAAATAAAATAAATTGTTACAAGCATACATACAAACGTATACAATTGCAATTTATGTAAATATTATTAAATGTATTCAACAATCATATGAATACATATATTTATGTTTGTTTGTTTAAATTTCTCTTTTTTTTGGGAACATTTAGATAAGAAATAAATACTTACATACACAATGACGCTAAAATTACAAAAAAAGGAGGAAAAACCATATACATTTATGTTTTCTACAATAACGACAATGAAGAAGAGTAACATTTAACGAAAATAAAAAAATTTTCTTTAAGATATCGAAATACGATTTAAATTCCAACTTATTTTTTTTTTTTTTGACACAGAAACTATTTTTTTTTCGAAGGACCTCTTGGAAGCTAAAATATAAAAAAATATTGCGTGCACAAGATTTTAGTTATGATTATAACATGATGGACAATTCCATGGCATTTATTTTTTAAACATGATTTCCTACATACGTTCCCTGGAGGTACGGCTGCGTGGTCCATAGTCCTCCAATGCTTTAATATTTGCTGAACTTTTGGCATTAACCAATAACTTAACATAGCCCCTTAAAAAATAAGCTAGATGTGTTAAATAGCACGAACGAGTGATCAATAAATCGATGCGGTACATGATATGTTGCTCTGTCTTGTTGGAACCAAATCTTTCTAATGTTTAACAACATAGCTCGACAGAACTCCTCATTCACCAGTACCTTGCTCTTCTCTCAAAAGAAATAATTGCCGATGATGCCACTTGAACTGAACTGGCGTGACGGAAAATCATGAACGCAGGTCACGTCGTGAAGATATCGAATCGTTGGAGCATTTTTGTGTAATTGCTTGAAATCGTAACATTTTGGGGTGATACTATGCATACATACATACATAATTGAGAATTACAATCCTTCAGTCAGGATTACGACCAAGCTTATCACACCACTTGTGTTGTGTATGTTAATTTTTATACAAGAGTGGCGGGACCTACAGTATAAAGTCGACTCCGAGCAACTTATTTTTGAATAACTTTTCATTGCAATTTTATTTTACTCTTAGAGTATTTGTCAGAAATCTGCTGAGAGGAAGTCACCGAAAAAATATTTTCTGCATATTTCGTTTTGTTGTAGATATCTGATCTTGGTTTTGAACCGTGGCGTCACGTCTAATAAGCCAACACACAACTTACTAGAGTACAGAGTATAACCGCACTAAAGAGTCAGTCTTAACGGCTTGATGATTGAGGATTGAACCTCGACCTCATGTCTAATAAGCGAACACAACGCATACTAGACTATGGCGACTATACCGCACTAAGCGGTCATTTTAACAGCGTGAGAAATTAGGATTAAACCGTGACCTCATGTCTAAAAAGTTAACACACTACCTACTTGACTACATAGACTATAACTATCCTACGACGATTTTAACCGAACTAAACAGTCAATTTTAATGGTTTGAGGATTGAAGCGTGGCCTCATGTTTAATGAGCAAATACACTACCTACTAGACTATGGCAACTATAACCGCGTTCAACAGCGAATTTTAATCGCTTTATGATTGAGGATTGAACCTCATATATAACAAATCGAAGCACTTCCTACTAGACTACGGCAATTATAACAGCACTAAACAGTCAATATACAATATAATAGCTTTAGGATCACCTTTGCTCCAAATACTTCAATTTTTCTTATTGATGTAACCATTTAATCAGAAACTAGCCTCATTACTGAACCCAATTCTTTCAACGAAATCAATTCTTTCCAACCAATCAGCAAAAATATGAAGAAAATTATGGTTTCGCCCTTCTACTGCAATAAATTTCATCAAATTTGCTCCAAAACTACCGAATATTTCGTGAATGATAGTTCGTTACTTACTCCAACAAAGTACTTATGAGCCATGCTACTAAAAAGCAATCAGTCAGTGATTTTCATTTAATCTTTAGACGTATAACGCATTTGGGAAATGCAATGAATAAAAATTTGTTTATGAGAAGGTGCTAGTGTACGCACTGCGTATATAAAGTTGTTTGGTATTGAACATTGAAAATTGAAAATATTGAAAATTCCTAATTATAATGGTTTAGAACTGTTAGACATTTCTTTCAACGAAATTAATTTAATAATTATTACAAATAAAATTGAATAAAAATAATAAGAACTTTTTCTCAAAGAAAGTTCTAAAAAAAACCAAAATATTTTACAGACATTTACACCCAGTACAACGGAGCGTATGAACATTAAAAACATTAATCATACGCGTACAAACATTTTACCAAAAAAAACTTTTTTATATTCAAGCAATTGTATTAAATAAAGAAATAATAAAAATACACTCAAAATAAAAGGATTATAATATCGTACTCGTATAAACAATTTTATTTTATTCTTTTTCAAACATAAGGGCTATGTTAAAGGGTTTCTTCCTTTTATCTTTTTTGGAAATTCTTTTCCACATTGCAAACACATAATTTGGTAATTAAAATAAAATTCATACAAACACCATCACGAGTAATTTTAAACTTCCCTTTTAATGTTTTTACCTAAGGCGAGGTTAGGAAAAATGTTAAAAAACCCAAAATAAAACAAACAGAAAAGAAAATCAAATTTACATTCATTTACTGAGACATATAAAAATAATGGAACACTTTCTACTGTTAAATACTGCACACTCCGCTTTTTTAGAATAAAACTATCAGTGACTGTCGCCGTGGTGTAGTAGGTAGTGTGTTGGCTTACTATTCGTAAAGCCCGGGTTCGTATCCCAGGTCAGACATCAAAAATGAAATATGAAAAAAAAATATTTCTTCGGCGACTTCCTCTCAGCATATTTCTGGCAAAAACTCTGAGAGTAAAATAAACTGCCATGAAAAAGTTTCTCAAAATTCTGTCGTTCGGAGTCGACGTTAAACTGTAGGTCCTGCCACTCACGTATAAAATTAACGCACACAACATGAGTGGTGTGAGAAGCTAGGCCGTAATCCTGACTGAAGGGTTGTAATGGCCAATTATGTATGTATGTATGACTGTTAAAATAAAGTCGTGTTCTATTAATAAGTCTAGGGGCTAGTGTACCGGCTTATTTGATATGAGATCACAGCACAAACCCCATATCAAATATCTCCAATAAAAAGAAATAGAAATAAATATTCCTTCAGCGATTTTCTCTGAGGAGATTTATGGCAAAAAAACTCTGAAAGGTAATAAAATTGCCATGAAAAGTTTCTCAAAAAAGTGTAGGTACCGCCATTCATATATCAAATTAATACACACAGCAAAAGTGGTGTCAGAAGCTAGATAGTAATTCTGACTGAAGGGTTGTAATGACCAATTGATTTTTTGAAAGCTAAAGTATTGCCATTGAATACAAATTTGTTTGTAATCTACTTAAATTTTAATACTTAATTTTAATAGCTTTTTAGAGTTCCGTACTAAATTTTTAGGATTTCTTAAAAAATCTCTCTTCCTCGTTTTCGAAACCAGGATATAGCATATTTCAACGTCAGAATATTCCCTTTATCAGTGAATTATGCTCCTTTACATACATCCCTATTTCGCTATTACAACCCTCTCTACCCAGAATTATGGTTAAGTTTTTCAACGTCGTCGTTTATCGTCGTCCATAAATGGTGTGGCCTACAGTTTAACGTCTAGTTCGAATGACAGTTTAGTTAGAATAGGGTATTAAGGGACATTGTTTACTTATTCCTAATGAGTTATGAATCTCCCTGAATGATAATTATTTATTTGTGACCCAAGGAACTTTTTTAAATTGAAATTTGGTATATGCTGTTTTGGCTTTGAGGGCCGCTGTGATTTGTGGCTTCATCACATACACATGCTACTTAAGAAAACCTTACAAGAAAAAATCTTACGATATCAAATTGCATGCTCTCGGCTACCAGTTAACGCCACCTTCACATGAGATGACCAAGCGCTAAAATCGCTTTGCGCAGCATAACCAATGTTGCATGAGCTGTATGGCATAAAGTGTCGTCCTGTTGAAACCACTTGTCGTTGGTGTCCAGATAATCAAATTCTTTAATGTCGTCCTTAAAGAAATATTTAACGATGACGCCTTAGAACAGACTGAATGATTTGCTGCTATTTTGACAAATGTAGCTTCGACAAGATGGCCGTTATCAACTGTCAAACTCCGAAAGTTCCTGTTGGGAGATATATATCGATGGATTTTAATGGAAATTTGATGGATTAAATATCTGAGGAAAAAACTGGAGAGGATTGAAGGGGTGTTGAAGGCGAAAAGCTATCATTACAACCCTTCCATCAGTGTTATGACCTACCCTCCCACACCACTTGTGTGGAGTGTGTTAATTTTATACATGAGTGACAGGAATTACAGTTTCAAGTCGACACCGAACGACAGATTTTTGAGAAGCTTTTCATGACAATTTTATTTACTCTCAGTTTTTATGCCATAAATCTGCTGATAGGAAGTCGTCGAAGGTATATTCTTCTTAATATTTCTCCATGTCCTTAGAAATATTAAAACAGCTTTAACCACCTACTTACAACTTAACTTCCTTCTGAATAATAAATCTCAAATATTTTTAAACTGAAAAGAGGAATAACCTGCCTTGGCCTTTGCGTGGGTGCAGTGCCGTTTTTATAAAATAGACTGTCCAGTCTCTGTACGTGTTTTTAATACGATTGCGTTAGCCAGATAGGAATGAAAAACTGCCTGTACAAATTTTGTACTTTCATGGTAATAAAATATTTTCAATTTGGCAAAGGCGTTAACCGTGTTCACTCGTGAGTGGTGCCTTGGCTGATTACCGATCATTGCCTTGTAATGCAAGAAACCAACTCCTGCAGTTTCCGTTATGAAAACCTTTTCTGCGTAATACGTTTAACAAAAGGGAAATGATACGTGATTTGGAATATTTTTCATGAATTTGTCAAACTTTTACTTAAACTTCATTAAATTCATTGAATCCATATTAATATATTTATATACAGAGAATTTTTGGTGTCTGGGAGAAATTTAATTTTAAACTATGCTTCAATATTATATTGTAACGTTTTTAAATTTTATAAACTTTTAAAATATGAACTCGACACAAGACTGACCGAACTTCACTCATTCCGTCGCCTTATAAAACAGTCTAATGAATGTTCTTGAAGGCGAATGTTCATGACTTCGCCTTCTCGAAATCTCTTTAAATGTAAACATCGTTGTTTATATTTATTATTGTAGTGTTGTTGGTGTATTTCGTTTACATTATTCTTGTATTGTTGTTTGTGTATTTTTGTCTACTTGTTTACCATTTTTTATGCTGGTGTTTGTTATTATGTTAAGCAGTACGGTAATTTGTAAACAGGTTTGTTTAAAGGATTGTTTTGTTTTTTAAGTTTTTGTTTATAATTTTAATGTTAAGCTATTTAAAAGCAAAACACCAGTATCTAGATTTTTCATTATCGTAACAATATGTCCTGTCTCGTCATTAGAAAACGTTTTTCATTCACATGAGTTACAGCTGTTACAGTCTACCCTACTACCTACCAGTGGCCTCATTATTTCGATATTTTAGATTTCAGAGCCATCTTTCCTAGCTTAACCAATATAGCAGTTTAATCTCCCTGATATCAGAATATATGAGTCGAGAAAACGTGAATCCAATGTGTTTACTCCATTCTCCTGAAGTGTAAACAAAGGTGTGTATGAATTTAAATTTAACATTATATACGAGTATATGTGTGTGTAACCGGATACCACGATGTAAGTTATACCGTTAGCTATGATATGAATGTAAATAAAGTATGACACGCTAGTTAAACTGTAAGCACACATTGTCACTTGAGTAAAATGTAAAGATTTTTCTTTCGAATTTTTTTTTGTTCTTCTTCTTCGTTTCGCCTTCTGTTCCATTTTGTCAACTTTTGAGATTCGCATAACAACGCATGTTAAAGGCTGTATGAAGATATACAAATACACATAAATAAACACATTTACACACATATACTAATATATATATATATACTAAAAAAAAAAACACGGTTATTTACATAGGTAAGGAAATACTTTGCATACTCACATACACACATATGAATATACAGTGATTGTAGTAGACATAGTCACATATTTGGCACGTATATTTAGAAAAAAATAAAAGCACTCATACTCACATACACATATTTCTTCATACTCATATGATGATAGTTACTGTGTTAATGTCTGTGTACTTGCGTTTTGTTTGCATAAATATTACTTCTTATATTTTTTTTTTTTTTAATGTGTAAATAAGTGCTAGAATGTCTCCTTTTCTTTACATGTTTTTCTATATTTTTTTTCTATTTTTTTGTGTATCACTTTGTTAGGTAAACATCATTTAACATTCCGCTAAAAAGAATAAAAAAATCTTTTCGACGAGTACGCTTACGTTCTTTTTATTTTACGCCTTCTTTGGCAAATCACTGTGTTGTTATGAATTTTAGACACACCGAAAAAAAATTAAAAAAACGAAAAGAAAATATTTTTTTTTTGTTGAGAAACCTTAGGCGTATGCAAAATATTTACAGTCTTTTACGCTATAAACTCATCAAAGCATGAGTTCATCAAAATAAAAACAATGTTTTCAAATTCACATACCCATTCGCATTCATATTTAATTTAATTCTTTAAATATTCAATCTGCCAAAAAAGTAAAAATTCTTTAAAGAATGGAAATTTTTTTTAATTTTTTTTTGTGTTTTTATACATTTGGGTCAAGTGATGTGCAATATTTTTGACAAAAGGTTAAGCGGTGCAAGACCCCAAGACAAATATTGTCATTGGAAAGGTTACAAAAATATTTATATTTCAGCTAAGCACATATGCTTGGAAAGCAATTAATTCTAAAACAACAGAATTTTATTTTTTTACCAGTTTAGATAAGAAATACCTTCACATATGCAGTGATCATTAGCAACTGCATCGAATGGTGATTCGACTCAAACAATCCCTATTTATATTTGAGATGAGCAAACCGTTTCTAATAGAGGTGGCCGTATTCTAGTAGGTAGTGTGTTGGCTTATTAGACTTGAGGCCTCGGTTCAAACTTCAGGTCAGACATCAAAATTAAGTGTGAAAAAAAGTTTCTCAAAAAACTACCGTTCGCAGTCGACATTGAACTGTAGAACGGGACCTCAGGTAAATAATTAACACACACAACGTGAGTGGTGTGAGAAGCTAGGCCGTAATCCTGACAAAAGGGTTTTAATGACCAATTATGTATGTATGTATATGAACCGTTACTAATTCATCTACTTCAGTATACGTCATATTAGAAGCCGTCCATTTATTTTGCCATTTCTGGCGAGTTTGCGATCTTATAAGTTTTATTCTGATGAAGGGCTACTCTTTCCTAGCTTTCAATTCTAACTCACGCTCATGTGCTGGGAGTTTGAAGGTTATGTCTTTGCTTATCTCCGGGTCTACGTTGATTGAGGTTATGCGTTAGGTTGAAATAACTCTGAATACCGCTTTTTGCTGCACAGTAGGTTGTGATTCATCTGAGTCTTCACCTTATCTGCCCAGATTTCACTATCATACGGAAATTGTTCATACATAGTTAATCGTTCCATCCAACCATTTAGTTAGGACTATAACCTTGTTTCTCACACCACTTATGTTGTGTGGGTTAATTTAATACATAAGTAGCGGGACCAACTGTTTAGAGATTCTGACAATTTTATTTACTTACAAAGTTTCGCCAAAATTCTGCTGAGTTGAAGTCTCCGAAGAAATATTTCTTCATATATTGTTTTACTTGGAGATGTCTGAACTGGGGTTTGAACCAAGGTCTCACGTCTAATAAACCAACACATTACCGACTACACTGCGGCGTTTAAATATTTTGTAATAGTCATAATCAATCTTCTCTCTCTCTCTCGCTTGCTTACCATTCTCGTCAGTTTCTCAGCCGGTTGTGTTTGGGTTCAGTAAATGACAGGAGGTTCACATCCAAGCTTTTCACATACTTTTCCGTGACTTGAGACACATTGTCTGAATGCTGTGGAATGTGACCCCCAGTTACCAGGACTAACTCATTCTAGTATTTTGCAAGTGGCCTGATGCCTTGATATAATTCCATTCCACATTCTCTAGCCATCATCATAGCGTTTTCATACTTAAAATTTCGCCTCCGCCAAGCTACGTTTTGACGTAATGTAATGTAAGCATAATAAGCGGGTAATTATGTGCTGATTGTATAGGATCTCCTTTGATTTAGATAATCAGTGTGCTTTTATAACTTCCACTTATTATGAACAACGCCTTGGGCAATATTCACAAAATACATTTGTGGAGTGTGTTGGACCAGTTTTCAGCAAAGAGTTAAAACAGTTCTGCGGTATCCTGTGCTGGCTAAAGAACTTGTTCCCTAGTGGAGCGATTAAGAGGATACATTTTCTCTAAAGAGAGGGTCTACTCTGTGGAATTGTACATGCCAGTAAAATATTGGAAAACTGTCCAGACGGGTATATCAACAGAAGGGCTACTTTTTGCTGGATTTCAGGTCATTCGAGAATAGAAAACAATAAAAGGGAAGATGCAGTTGATCTTCGATGTTGTTGCTGGTTTCATAACCTTTGTGTGGAATGAATAAAGGAACGCCGGCAGGTATGTTAGGCTAAACGGAGAATTTAGACAAGTTGGGTTTGAAACAACACAAAATTTTGGAATACAATTATAGTGGGAAATTAGTGGAGTCTTATAGCCGAACAAGCACTAGACGATCAGGTCTCCTAAGCGATCATTACAGACTCAAAAAATTTTGGTATGAAAGGACATTAATGCGGTATTAAGAAAACACTTTAGTACTTATTGAGCACTAGGCAGAGTTTTCCTTGCTGACAACATACAGTACACTGATGTTTGCGGCGGTAACAGAGTAGACACTTATGGGGAAAGTCTACTTAGGTTGAGGGCAGCATAATAAATTGTTTGTCCGCAGTAGTTTAGTTAACCTACATGATAATGATCGCAATAATTCGTCCCTGAACTGATAGAGCAGTAAAGTGGTAAACAATTTAACTAGAAAACTAAGAAATCTAGTCTCTATAATAGCTGAAGACAAATAATTGTCAGTATGGTGCCTTTGCATTGATAAAAATGGAATTGTGTTGTTTACTTCGAACATAATTTTTGAGACGACTATGCCCACCATCTGTATTTTAAAGGAGCGCGTCGAATCTGGGTAACAAAATACGGTAATGACATACATAAATATATAATTGGTCATTACAACCCTTTAGTCAAGCTTACAACCTAACTTCTCACACCACTCATGTTATGTGTGTGTTAATTTTATCCATAAGCTCGGTTTTAAACCACAGATTTTTGAGAAACCTTTCATGGCAATTTTTTAACTACTCTCTGAGATTTTGCCAGAAATCTACTGAGAAAAGTAGCAGAAGAAATATTTCGTTTTATTGGAAATGTCTGACCTCGGGTTTGAACCGTGGCCTCATGTCTAATAATCCAACACACTACTAGACACTTAATGACTACAATTTCAATTCAAAACCGTAATTCCCCCAACTACAATTATAATTACAAAACACTTTAACAAATATGGTAGTATTATTGGTCAAATGGACACTTCTATATCTGCTCACCCACAATTTCAATAAAATGAAATTTTTAGAGTGGAAAAATTAATTTCCATAATTATTTAATTGTTAAAGTAAATATTTAATAGTACTTGTGTTTTGACATTAACTCAGTTAATGAACACACATTGAAAAAAGGGGTGAACTAATGTACATTAAAGTGAAGGTATATTTAACGTAATTGTTAATCACTTACGTATGTTGTATGTATGTACGTATGAGTGTACAACTGCCTATACTTGTAATATAAGAAAACATTTTTTTTTCATTCAATACAATCCCTACTCCTACCGAGTGATTACGATGACGATGATAATAATCAGGTTATACAGTGACTGTGATAAATTGAAATTCCAATAATATGACACAACGCCCAACCAATAAAGAGAAGGGTTCAACATATATTTCTTTAATGTATACAAACAAATATCGTAAATAGCAACAACAACTAATAGAGTTCAGAACAAAAAAAAAATTAAAAAAAATTAATTAAACAGTGAACGGCTATGGAGTAGTTGTATATTAATTAGTAAAGCTTATACTCGAACCTTTAAGTATGGCACTGACAGTATTACTCATATTTGGATGACACCTTCAATCACTTATCATATTTCTATTTAGTGGACACCAACTGTATTTATTTATTTAAACACCAATAGCCAAGGTTTGCGTATTTTGCGATTAAGTAACTCCCTTAAGTGCCCCTTTAATGCAAGATATGACAGTAATTCTTCTTCTTCTTCTTCTCTTTTTTGCGATCCTTTTCTACGTTGTCGCTATTTATTTTGCTCCATTTAAACGGGTTTAAGCGTAACTGTAGGTACGTACATATGGGTGACTACAGAAAAAAGGTTGTTTGTTGAATAATTTCAAGTCTTAAAATAAAACAACAGCAATAATAACAACAACAACAATAACAACAACAATAGCATATAACGACTACAAACAAAGGGGTAAATATGAAAGTATAAATACTTTCACTATGTATTAATACACACACACACATACGCACTTAGAAAAAGAAAAGAAGTGTGGACAAATACTCAGACTTAAAAGCACATATACATACCTACATACACAGTTAATATCCATTATACACAGTCATTTAAGTAAATACTTACTCTCTATTATACACATATACACACGCATATATACATACATTAAATATAGGAAACCACTCAGCAAGTAGCATATGAATAAAAGCAAACACACAAGGACATGTCATAAAATTAAATATTTCTCATGAGAATTAAATGCAGCAGTAAAGAGTGGGCATTTACGGTTGGTGGCAGGGGCTCCTTTGATAACGAGGAAACACATACACTCACATACATACATATATACAATACATATACACATATACATAGATATGTAGATGCTTATTATAATTAAATGTGTTAATGTGTACAATAGTATGTGGAGTGTATTGTTTTTGTCTGCTAACAAGTACAAATACACACTCATTGTACAATATATATACGTATGTATAAGTATGTCTGTGAGTAACAGTTTGTTATGAATACATTTTTATAATAAAGTTATGTTAACTATTGTTTGTAAGTGTATGTACTTATGTATGTACTTACATACATACATAAATAGCATTGAAATTAAGTTTTTAGAGTTTTAGTTAAGTGTGTGCTTAATTTTGTGTGTCTTGCACGACTGAACGGACATGTAAGTATCCAGATGCAAAAGGAGTTTGGGAAGACTTTCGAGCTCAAATAGCTGTATTAATATTTGCCTCGGAATTTAAAGCGTTTAAAGCAATCAAAACAGATCTTACATGCTAAGATGATCATTTCGAGATTTCACATCATAAGTGTAATGACTCTCCGAACAATAATTCCATTTCCAGGAAGTGTTATTCAAATGTCGACATCCAATTAGAAAATTCGGTTTAATTTTTTTTTTTACAGGAATAACTCTACAAAGGTGGCTATTGGGATATAAATATTCAATAATTCAACTCCGAAATAGAGACGAGATTCTGTCATTCCAAAGAAGACAGGATATTGGGTATGAGGTCATTGTGGCAGCCTTAACAACACCTGCAGAATTCTTTACGTTGTCCTTTGGTTAACTTAAGTGCATATGATTACTGAAACTTACGTAAACTGTAAAGAAACTTACTTACTTAATTGGCCATTAACAACCCGATTAACAGATTTCGGCCTGCCTCTGTTTCTTGCGCGCCTACGACAGTTGGTCACACCAATCAATGACAGGGCTTCTTCGATTGGGTCCTTCCAACGCATACAAGGTCGTCCTCTTCGCCGACTTCCGCAGATCCCCGCATCAAATACTCGTCTCGCCGGAGCATCCTCCTTCATTCGAATGACATGGCCGAGCCAGCGCAGCCGCTGGATATTAATACGTTGCACAACGCCTTATCGTTGAGGAGTTCATACAGCTCACTGTTGTATAGGATGCGGAAATCATAGTCAAATCGCACTGGACCGAAGATCTTACGTAGGACTTTTCTCTCGAATACTCTCAAGCCTGCTGCATCAGTGCTTAATGGAGTCCATGCCTCTAAGCCATAAAGAAGCACGGGAGACGTTCATCCTGTCTTGTAGAATATTAGTTTTGTGGTACGAGTGAGGTCTCTGCTACTCAATTGCCTATTGAGACCATAGTAGCACCTGTTGCCAAGAGTGATCCTGCGCTTGATTTCCAGACTGACATCATTTTTGGTGATAACGGCGGAGCCAAGATAAATAAATTCCTTGACTATATCAAAAGTAGGAGGGATGGAATGCATGCAAACAAAGTATAGTTCCTGGTTGTGGTCAACGTGGCGACCACCAGGATGGTCGTTGTCTTGCTGTATTCAAGTTGACAAGCAGCCTCCTCGCGGACCCTCCTGGATGGCATTCTAGCACCTGCTAGATGTTAACTAATGCGTGCAGCGATGTCCAATCCTCTGGATGTTAAATTGAGGTTGGTTGGGCGTAGGACTTGGAACGCACCACGTAAAAATTGTTTCCAATGAAAACCACAACAAAAGCCTCTAAAAAGATCGTCTCAAAAGTTGACGACTGTAAAGAAAACCGATTAAATTTATTGTTGATAACATTTGGCATGAAAATAGGGACATGAGTTGGAATCATTAATTATAGGATGATAGTACTAGAGTCGAGCTTGGTACAATGAATTGCTATCAACAAAATGGTATTCAGTAAGATTTTCGAATTGATATTATTACATGCCTTCAATCCTCTCAAAATAATTCATCTATGGAGCCCTTCTACCAATGTTTCCCCATAGAGGATATCATCAATAATGAACATCACATGAGTACGACTTTTGGAGAAAGATGAGTATTCAATCAGTAAAAAAAAAATTATCATAGAAAGTATAATTGGAAAAATAAAAATACATAGACTGACTGCGTTCTCAAAAAGTGGATATCTGAATCGAAACAGGGATTGCTTCCGCAAACATAGCCAGAAAAACTAGAAGTGAATTCAGGATACAGTATAATGCTGCTGATATGTTGGTCAAAAAAGTACATGGCGGACCCTACCAAACAGACTAATAAAATTACGTTACTAACTCAAATTCAACAGAAACCATAATAACATCTCCACAATTCAATTCCATAATGCGGCGTGAGACATTCATTTTCTTTGCCAACAGACTCGATTCGTGATATTATCCAGCATGATATGAAACAGTTGAGTTTACTGAGAGCTGATTTGTACTGACTGATGAGGTAATCAGTTCTTGTTGTGGCGACGTAAGACTTATGCATTGGAATAAATCTATCTTATGATACCGGAGGTTTTTTTCTTTGAAACAGTGTACCGAGTAGATGGAAGAGTATGCACGCATTAATACAGAGTGCTCCATTATAAATCATAGAATATCAGCGTGATCTGTGCAGTTTCTAATTGTTAAAATCTTGCAAAGACAATTTTTCAACGATGTGTTACCGGTTTAATGTAGTGCGAGTCAGACTAATGTGTGAGCTGCCGATCAAAATTAGATATGTCTTCAGTAAATCATTTGTTTTATTTTATTTTCGGGATGTCCAAGTATACATCTATGAAGCCACGATATCTTTTCATTTAAAACCAGTTACATTCTACCTTAAAATAATAACGAAAGCTAACAAGTACGTTTAACAACATACATAACATAATTGGTCATTACAACCCTTCAGTCAGTATTATGACCTAGTTTCTCACACAACTTATGTTGTGTGTGTTAATTTTATACATGAGTGGTGGGACAGTGGTGGACGACAGATTTTTGAGAAACTTTTCATGGGGCAATTTTATTTACTCTCAGAGTTTTTGCCAGAAATCTGATGAGAGGAAGTCGCCGAAGAAATATTTTTGTCATATTTTCGTTTTGATGTCTAACCTGGCGTTTGAACCTTGGCCTTACGTCTACTAAGCCAACACATTACCTACTAGACTATTATTATTATATAAAATTCTATTATAATTCTTTAGTTAAACTTTACTCTGATCTTATGAATGAAATAGAAAAAAAGGTAATTCAACTGGACTTTAGTATTCTAAAAAGTTAATTATTAATTAAATTTTTACTTCGTATAGGTGCATATGTATGTGTTTTGTATAAACACGACTTCTACCTTATGTAGGGCACTATGCCAATGCACAATAAAATCTTAATTTTCCTTTTTGCTTTAATTTTCTTACAAAAACAAAAAAAAAAAACGTAACATCAGTTAAGGTAACGGTAATGGTAGCGGTAATAATAACTTAAAAGCAAAAACAGTTTTCATTATTATAATTATTATTATCATTCCAGCGCCCTTTAATGAGAGTGCGAGTGTGGCTTAGTATTGTATTTGTATCTGTGTGTGTAATGCTTGCGTTTTAAAAACATTACCACTTACACACGCATGCATCAGCTTACCTTTTAGCATTAACCTATTATAAGCAGTTTTACTTACGTTTATACTTACATACACATACACATATATGTGTGTAGTTGTATTTGTGTCAGTTGCATACATTTACAGGTGAATACTTTAGAGAACATTTAATTTTAACTAAATATTTATTCTATACATACATACATATAAATGCACATACACACGTGCATATATATATATATATATTTGTATAGATATGTTGTATCTTTATCCTGTTATTCTCTTTTAAATTTTTTTTGTTTTGTTGTTTTAACAACCGGACAGCTGGCATATATAGAAAATTATACCCTGTATGTGTGTGGTGGCGGTGGTGGTATAATAATTACACAACAAGAGCAAAAAAGAGAAAATTTTAAATTTAATTTGTATGGCCTATGGCCGAACCCTAATCCCAGGTATATACTGCTTTCGTATGACAATTTCGTATCTATTCTGGTAAGGCTTTAGTACTTTGCATGTTCTTAACATTTAATTAAAAAAAAAAAGAAATTCTTTGGAAAATTTCAAATACAAAGCAGATGAAAGGGAAACATATTCACAGTAAATATTTTAAAGGGAATTCAAGTGTTTATTACACAATAAAATTTAATGAAAATTTGCATATTTAGTCACAAGTAACTTATATTTTAGGAGATTATTAGATTAGCAAGAATATAAGTAAAGTATGTTTGACGTTTAATTTGAATTGAAATTTGCAAAACATTTCTAATATTGTAAGCATAACACCGATGATATGTTAATGGATAGGAATTATCTTTAACTTTTGATTAAAGGTCAGGTGACATTAATAACAAAAATATTTTTTCCCAAAATATAATTTCAACTCAATACAGGTTAGCTTAAGATAGGTATCTCACGCGTCCGAATGTATTTTCAATCTAGCTGGTCACAAAAGCAACAAATTAATTTTAATTAATAATCCAAGGATTTAACATCATGTTCAAGACATTAAGTTGGGATTTGTCTCTCTATCATAACTTTAAATGAACACTTTTATGCCAGTGAACAGTTAAATTCACTCCACTTACTAAACTCAGGCTTCAACTGTAAATGTTGTTCAAAGAAAAAATTTTATTATTATGACAGACTGGCAGACATGCAGAGATCGTAGCATACAATCTATCTCAGTTTTAAATAAGAACAAAAGGATAATAATTATGTAATCAAAAGCTAAGATTTCCTTGTTCATTGCGTAAACCGCCATTCAAGCAGAAGTAACATTAGTATGTCTGGCAATGGTATGTAATGACGCAAAGCCTGTTTCGTATACCAGTATAGATTCGCGTTAGCTAGTAAAGGGGCCAGGTTATAATCTTGTCTCTAACAAAACGAAAAATTAAAAAATATTTCTTCGTTGACTTCCTCTCAACAGATTCTTGACAAAACCACTGAAGGGCAATAAAATTACTATGAAAACTTTCTCAAAAATCTGTCGTTGGGAATCGTCTTTCAAATAAAAGTCCTGCCACTCGTGTGGCAGCATAAGTGGTGTGGAAAGTTGGATAGTACTCCCGACTGAAGGGTTGCAATAACCAATTATGTATGTATGTGTGTAATACCTGTGAGTATGTGTGAGATATCAAAATTTTTTTCTAGAAGTCCTGTTGATGGAATGGAAAAACGTTTGAGTAAATGTCTTTCAAGGTTTCATGATTCTGACGTTTAAACCAGGCTAATTTATTTAGCTTTAAGGACCACTGTTTGTGGTTCATTCGCATACATCAGTGTCTTAAAAATAAACTCTCAAATAAAAAGGCCTCACTGGGTAAAATCGTATGTTAGCGTTGGCTAGTTCACATCACCAATACCGTTGAATATACAGTGACCATACTCGCTATTACAGAATATTCCAAATGGCATCAGCTGTGTTGAAATCACATATCGCAGTTATCCAGATGATTCATTTCAGGCCAAAAGAAATTTGAAATCATCGACCTATATTGCTCACGTTGACAGTGATTGCCTTGCCAACGTTCTCCTCAAAGAATTACGGACATACGATGCCTCCACCAAAAAATCTGCACCAAACAGTTATTTTTTTCAGTATATTACATTAGACGCTCTTGGATATTATTTGCGTTGATCTCGTCTCAAGTTCGTCAATTGTGTTTTCGTTGAAAACTAGGGTAAATTGCCACTATTCCATAGTCAATTCAACAAACACACGTTGTTGTCTATTGTTGTCCACAGTGATTTGGCAAAACAGATTAAATAAATAACAAATAATTTTACAGATGTTGGCTTGTCGGAGTAGCCTAGTAGGTAGTGCGTTAGAGATGAGGCCTCAGTTCAACCCCATGCCAGACATCTTCAACAAGATGAAATATGAAAAAATATTTCTTCGGCGACTACGTCTCAGCAGTTTTTTGGCAAAAACTCTAAGTGTAAATAAAATTGCCATGAAAAGTTTCTCAGAAATCTGTCGTTCGAAGTGAACTTTAAACTGTAGGTCACGCTACTTATGGATAAAATTAACACACAATATATAAGTGGTGTGGGGCGCTAGGTCCGTAATCCTGACTGAAGGGTTGTAATGGCCAATTATGTATGTATGTATTTAACAAGTGTAACTTCAACAAAGTGGCCGTTATCAACTGTCAAAGCTCGAACTGCAAAAAAAAACAAAAACCATTGTCAGAATCAAATTGGAGAATTGAATTTCGTAAGCGCTTTACCCAGAGAAGCCGTAGCAGACATTTGAACATTATTATGGGCTTATGTGTCGCCCAATCAATATGACATTCAAACAAACGAAAAATTTTGGCGGTATCTTATACACACATTGTTTTATTTAAATTAAATTACTTACACAGAGAGCCAACGGGTTTAGTGTTTCCTAAAAGAATGATTATGAAGTCGCTGTAGTCTAGTATGTAGTGTGTTGGCTTATTAGACGCAAAGCCAGGGTTCGAGCCCCAGGCCAGACATCAAAATAAAACACAAAAAGTATTTTTTCAATGACTTCTTCTCAGCAGATTTCTGGCAAGTATTTCTGAGAGTAAAATTGCCATGAAAAAGTTTCTCAAAAAATTTGTGGTTCGGAGTTGACTTTAAACTGTAGGTCCCGCCACTAATGTATAATATTAACATACACAACATAAATGATGAGAGAAACTAGGTCGTAATCCTGACTGAAGGGTTGTAATGACCAATTATGTATGTATATATGTCTAGTCGAGGTCAGACATCTCCAACAAAGCGAAATACGAAAAAATATTTTTTCAGTTGACTTTGAACTGTAGGTTCAGCCATGAGTGGAAATAAAATTAGCACACACAACACAAATGATCTGAGAAATTAGGTCAGAATCCTGACTGAAGGATTGTAATGACCAATTATATATGTATGTATGTATATATGATTACCACACCGAAAAATATAAAACAGATCGTAGTATTCCTAGCAATCGTTGTTATTATATTTTTTCCAGCTCTTTATTGCGCAAAATTTACATCTTGTATGCCATCGGGACACATTCTATATATCTTTGGTACTTTGAAATATCATTTAAAGCTTCTCAGATGCGTATATAATAGATTCCAAGCTACTTAAAATTGTATTTTCCGAAGAGAAATTTGATAATTTAACAACGAGAAAATTTAATAAAGTTGACATGTGAAAGAATAATTTTTTCAAAAGCTTTACTGCTACTAATCCATTGTCCATGATTGTCATTGTCACTGTCATTGATCTTTATGTAATGAATTTACTCTATGAGTGTTCATTATGGAAGGCCCAGTAATTCATATTTCCGTAATACATAATTGCAACGAATTCAAAAACGAACCCAATTACGATGTATTTTCGGTATTAATTTCATAACTGGTAAGACCTTGCTATACAACAATTAATGAAACAGATGTTTACGTTTGTATATTCTGAACTAACATGCATTACACATACACACACATACACAATGCTATCATGAGGATATATTTTTCCAATTTGAATCACATTTGGTTAGCCATGTTAATTCGAATGCGTTTTGGCTTTTAATATTGCCAAATGTAGATGATAGAAGAAGAAGCAGAAGCAGAAGCAGAAGCAGAAGAAGAACTGTCTTAAAGTTTTTCAGCTCTTTCACAGCCATTATTAATTTTCTTTTTTCTTTCAATGTGGTGGTTACGAATAGTGAGTGCTGCCAGTGCATGCAGCATACGTTGAGCATTATGTAAATTGAAAAATAAGGATTGGAAACTCTAAGCAAAAAGACAAAAAAAATAAGAAGAAAAGAAATAGAAAAGATTCTTAAGCATTAAAGGCATAAAGAGAAAGAGTAGAAAAGAGATGAAGAAGAAGAGGGAATTGTAATAAATTTTTTGAACTGATGTTAAAACCGTTTAGAAATGAAAACTTTTTAACCACATTGTGTTCAGAGCTTTAGTGTTACTTTAAATACCACTACTATTTATGCATACTTAAGCACACATACACACAAGTACGCTCGCATACAAGTGTACTACTACACAAGCTAACATACATGTAAATATTCCTGTAATACAGAGAAACTATTACACAGATACCCTAATAGAGGAGAGACATACATACATATGTATGAGTGCGTATGCTTGTAAGTATGTACAGTTGTTTGTTAAGATGAATAAATGTTTGTGAAAAACAAAAACAAAAAAATTGCGAAAAGTTCTCAGTTATTTTGGAAAATGAAATTGAAAATAAAAGAGGGAAAATTAGAAGATACTTATTCGTTTAATTATCGCAACCGCATGAATGTAATTTCCGCACCAAAAACTTGGAAAAACAAATATTCCACATACACAAACAAAAATTAAAAGGAAAACAAAAAAACAAACACACACACATACACTTACACTTACATACAAAAAATAATAGAAAATGCAATTTACACAAATACCATTGGGTTTTTTCCCTTCACTGTTTTTCTGTGTTCCATTTCGTATTAATTTAAAATACTTTTTTTCGTTGTTGTTGTTATTGTAACAAAAGTTCTGTAATGTATCCTTTAATATGGTAGATTGTTTTGAATTCTTTACGAAATGCTTAAAATAAAGTTTTTCATTTTAAAATTTATAAATTCAGTACTTTACGGTGTTGGTTAGTCTTTGGTGATTAGCTAACCACTTCACTTTCAAATTAAAATTGTTTCTCTTGTTGAAGTTATTAACCAATTGGGTAAAATTAAATGCAGGCAGTTGATTGATATTGCAAATGCTGCTTCAACTATATATTGCATACGGAATTTGTACTTTACTGGATACCTTATGTTAATTTTTTTCTTTTTCTGTTATGTTCGTATTGGAATAATTTCGTTGTTTATTAAGCTTTTAAAAGCTAACAATAGGGTGAACCATTTAAAAGTTCAAATTTAAAAATGCAATAAAATAAAAACGGTTTATAACGGAATTACAATTGTTCCCGTTAGAAATGGAATATTATTTCATTAGTATGGATGCCGCGGATTGCCTCACAGTAACTCATTCGAACACACCAATTTTCGTACACTTTTTCGAGTGTATGGCATTGTATCTCGGCAATGGCATTACGAATGTTTGCCTTCAAATGCTCAATTGTCTTTGGTTTGTCGGCATTACACTCTTCTTTAACGGCTCCGCACAGAGAACAATCCAATGGTGTCAAATCGAAGCTTTTTGGCGGCCAATTGGCATTAAAATTTCGCCAATTAAGTAGCCATGAAACGTTTGAGGCAATAAATCAATTGTGGCATGAAATGTGTGGCAAGTTGCACCATCCTGTTACAGCCAAACATCGTTCAGATCAATGCGGTTGAAGAGCGGCTACAAAAAAATCGATTATTATAGTACAAAAGGTGTCTCCATTGACCGTAGTGGTTGTGCGATCCTCATTTTTAAAGAAATATGATGCCTTCGCTCCACAAGCTGCTCCAAACAGTTACTCGTAATGGGTGCATTGGCTTTTTTAAGACTACGTATAGGTTTACTGAGCCCCAAATATGGCAATTTTGCTTAATAAAGTACTCACTAACATAGAAATGAGCTTCATTCGTTGGCCCATCTAGCTAAGTGAAAACGATGTGGATGGTCAAGCCTGATACGAAATTCCGCAATTCTATTGCCTGACGTAATCATTGATTAAAAATTAACATGGGAAGCAAAGGTGGTTAATAAATTACAATTATTTTTCCGGCCTTATGGCTAGTTTGTAGATTCGTGGTAAAATGGTACTTTTAGCATTTGCGCGTATCGCGAATTCTTTTTATTTTGAAAAAAAAATTACAATAAAAAATCGTATAACAAAAAACAGGTGATGGTGTTTGTTTGGGTTTTTGCAGGAATTTCACTCAATTCATTCATCGTTGGGGCATCTAGCGAAGCGAAAACAAATCGGATGGTTATGTGGCTTCAGCTCTTGAACCAATTAAACCTTCTAAGGCGTCACACCGAGGTCTTTTCGCAAAATTCGACATAAACTGGTGCGTGACATGTTTAATTCTGAAGAATATTAACGAGGTGATGTTGATGGATCCTTACGCACACTCTCAGCCACAGCTTCGATATTTTCGGGTGTACGCCCTGTATGTGCACACATACATCTTGGCGCCTCTACAATGAAACCAATTTCACGAACTTTAGCAATAAGCGTGCGCATGCCGAGCACATCATTTTTGTGCAATGTCCACCCAATTGGCTTTGTTGTGGAAGTAAATTTCCAATAAATCCCAACCTTGCTCAAGTGTCAATCGATTCATTACGCTCAGTGTAGATGAATTTGTAGACTGAATTTTGTGAGAAAATAGAATGACGTAAGTATTGCCAGATTCGAAATAACCGCTGCACTATGTGACATTTACCCTGCTGGTCAAAAAGGCAAAAATGAATTTAAAGAAATTTAAGAAACTGAGTATGAATTTCGATAGACAACAAAATTCTGCATTATAAAGTGAATCTTCACGACTTTAAGTTGAGATTTGCAGATTTGAGACGATGTCAAAGTCAGGAAAATGAAGAAAATTAAATGCATTTTTGGTGTTTTTTTTTTGAAATTTTAATAGGTTTATATGATATTTTTTGTTGGCTAAACGAATAGAGGTTTTATATTGATTTTTTTTATTTGAAAGGTATCAGCAACTGCTACTTTTAGATTTTTTTATATATATATCTCATATATTAATGTTAAACTTATTCGTTCAAAATTTAAAAATAATAAAAATTTCACATTTTTTTACCATACCCAAAAAAAGATGAGGTTTTTAAAGGTGAAAGTAGTTTTTAGTAGTTTCATGTTATATACCACAAGAAAATATGAACTCTCTACATTAAGGAACAAAAAAAGTTTGCGCAAGTTTGCGCAATTATTTTCGAAAATTTTTTAAAATTGTACTTTTTTTTTGAAAAATTAAAAAAATTAGACGCAGTGTAATAAAGCCATAGGCAATAAAACCATATGGCGTACGAATTATGCGAGGAAATTCAGTAGAAGCGATATCAATCGAGATGTCCTGAATAGGTTACTTTTTAGCATCGACCCTTTTAGAAAAAATCGCGATGGAATAGAAAAGCATTTTCATCAGATACTATTAAATTACTCCTTCCTGACATTGATGATGAAAATGATAACGATTTTAACGATTGTAGTTAGTTTCACTTTTTAAGTATTTTTAAGTTAAGTATTAAATATTGTAAAATAAATATTATGAATAAATATTAATTATCATAGAAGTTCAAAAACTTAATTACATATGTTACAACATATGTTAGATTTTCTTAATGGAATGTATGTGGTACCTAGGGGCACTTATGATCCGATCATAATAAAATGTGATCATAAATGATTCACATTCATTTTAAACATGTTCATGTCGAATTTCATCGAGGTAATAAAATTTTTAATCCAATTATAATTGCTAAATATATTTTCTTAAGGGGCCCTATTTTGGACCATGGGGCAATTATGGACCGAACATAACAAAATTTGGTAATATGATTTAGATTTACAAAATGCACGTTCATACCGAATTTCATCACGATACCGATGTTTCTAAGCCATTTATAAGCGCAAACGTGAATTTCTAAAGGGGACTTTATATGAAGTCGCCGTGGTCTAGTAGGTAGTGTGTTGGCTTATTAGACGAAAAGCCAGGGTTCGAGCCCCAGGCCAGACATCAAAATAAAATACAAAAAGTATTTCTTCGGCGTCTTCCTCTCAGCAGATTTCTGGCAAAAACTCTGAGAGTAATAAAATTGCCATGAAAAGTTTCTCAAAAATCTGTCGTTCGGAGTCGACGTTAAACTGTAGGTCCCGCCTTTCATGTATATAAGTAACGCACACAACATGAGTGGTGTGAGAAGCTAGGCCGTAATCCTGACTGAAGGGTTGTAATGGCCAATTATGTATGTTATGTGACTTTATATGGGGACCAGGGTCAAATGTGATCCGATTTTCACCAAACTTTACACCATGATTTCTTAATGCACAGAACTGATCCATGCTAAATTTGATCATGATTGTTGCATAAATACCATAATTATGTGTAAATAAGTGCAATTTCGGGGGGAATTTGTATGGGGGCTAGGCGAAATCAATGAACCAAAATCAGTTGGGTTCGTCCTTGGGCCTAATTATCACTAAAACTATCAAAAAATTACAGCCATTAACTCATAAAACACTTATATTAAATTTGGCCAGGTTTTCAGGCAAAATGCCACATAGTGCGCTGGTTCAAATTTAAACCGATAGATGTCCCACCTGATAGATTACCAATAGCACCTAATTTTACCTAAAACGGTGCATTGCGTTCGTTTTTGATAACGAATTATAAAACACATGATCTTCCTTGAAAGCCTTACCAAAGACGATACCCAGTAAACCGAAATTGAATGGATCATGTAACTTGGCTGGAAATTATATTTAAAAAATTAATGCCATTAAAATATGCCAAGATTATAATAAAATCAACTTAATTTCAATAATATTTCTACCGCGTATTACATACATACATAATTGGTCATTACAACCCTTTAGTCAGGATTACGGCCTAGCTTCTCACACCATTTATGTTGTGTGCATTAATTTTTATACGTGAGTAGCAGTTTAAAGTCGACTCCGAACTACAGATTTTTAAGAAACTTTTCATGGCCATTTTGTTTACTCTCTCAGGCTTTGCCAGAAATCTGCTGAGAGGAAGTCGCCGAAAAAATATTTCTTCATATTTCGTTTAGTTGGAGATGCCTGATCTGGGGTTTGAACCGAGGCCTCACGCTTAATAAGCCAACACACAACCTACTAGACCACGGCGACTTCACCGCGTATTATTGTTCCAAATTCTTTAGCTCTTAAAAAGCCCCTCTCTAGCATTCAACCAAATTCGTTGTAGCTATCGTATCGTATATTAATTTTCTAAAAAAAACCAAATTCGAATAGAATTTTAAATTATTTTTGTTACCAAATGGGAATACAATATTAAAGAAAATAAAGAAAATCTGTTTATTTTTCTGAGTGTTTTTTTTTTTTATAGCTTTACGAGCTAAAGGTTGGGAATCTTCGAAAGACATTGGTAGCCCGGCCTACCAATGTGCACGATTCGCCGCAAGACTTACTCTCGGCTTGCTAAACGCATACGTACTAAACCCAACCTAGTTCGTCACACTTTCAACCATTTGCCCCCCCCGGGACCACAATCAAGTATTACTTCGGGGGGGTGGAGATTCAGCGAGTGCTGCCTTCAAATTCTGCTGACCTTGCTCTCTCAGCCAATCTTTGCTGCGTCAACACCTTCCTTGCGAAAACACATACTGCGTTCCAATTGTCACATGAGGTTAACATCAGGTTAACTATGTTATCGGGCGTTACCTGGAATCCTACTGTCCTCTCCAGGCAATTTCGTTGAACAACATATCGCGGGCAAGTAAAGAAAACGTGCTCCGCCGTCTCCCTTTCATTGGGACATTCTGGGCATGCCTCGTCTACATCATGACCATACTTATAGAGATATGCTCTATAACATCCATGGCCGGTTAGTAACTGTGTCAGGTAGAAGTTCACCTGACCGTGTCTCCTTTTGGTCCATTCGCCTATGCTCGGTATGAGTCTGTGGGTCCACCTTCCTTTGGTTGAATTGACCCAGTCATGCTGCCATCTATGCATAGCGTCATCCACTAACTGAACAGGACTGGGGAGATCCATTCCCCTCCTTGTGTCATGTTTCCTCCTCTCTACATCCACTACTAGCCTCAGGGGCATCATCCCCGCAATCACCAATGCTGCATCAGTAGACACCGTGCGAAAGGCAGAAATCACCCTGAGAGCTGATCTCCTGTAGGCCGTTTCTATACCTGCTCTATAGGTCCTCTTATCCATTGCCCCGGCCCATATAGGGGCCGCATATATAGCGATCGAAGTCACTACCTTCATCAGTAACCGCCTCCTCTCCTGTTTTGGGCCTCCAAGGTTAGGCATTAATCGGGCAAGTGCACATGATGTCGCCGCACACTTTCCACCGACGTACATCAGGTGTTCCCTAAACGTGAGCCTGTTATCAATCATTACTCCCAGATATTTAATCGCCTGCTTTGATGTTATGTGCTGGTCGCCTACTGTTAGTGTAATAAATTCCATCTTCTTCCTACTGCTTACAAGTAGTACATCCGTCTTGTGATCAGCAAGTTTGAGACCTATTCCCGTGATCCAGTTCCTGACCATACCAACCGCAGTGTTACATGTTCTCACTAATTCATCTAAATGTTTTCCCCTTATCACCAGGGCAATATCGTCCGCAAAACCAATGATCTGTGTACCTCTAGGGAATCTAAGCCCCAGTACACCATCATACATGACATTCCATAGTATTGGGCCCAGCACGGAACCTTGCGGGACCCCCGCCGATACCGCATATGTCTTCCTGCCATCATCTGTGTCATATAAGAGCACTCTATCCTTAAAGTAGTCCTTAATAAGTTCCAACAAGTAGTTCGGTACATCCTTTCCATCTAGGGCTGTTAAAGTGGCATCCCAATCCGCAGAGTTGAATGCGTTCTTGACGTCCAGGGTGATGATAGCGCAGTACTCCTTATCGCCTCCAGCCAGCGCTCACCACTGATAGCATCCTTTGCTATTGTCATAGCCATCTCTATTGCATCTATTGTGGAACGGGCTTTTCGGAAACCAAATTGGCGATCCGACAAGCCTTCTGCCCCCAGGAATGCTTCCAGTCTCCTACAAATTATCCTCTCCAAAAGTTTTCCAGCTGTGTCGATCATACAGAGCGGGCGGTAGCCCGATGCATCCTGCGCGTTGTTACCCTTCGGAATTAGAACCAGTCTCTGTCTCTTCCATATCCTAGGGAACGTCCTCTCCTGAATACAAGCATTAAAAACTTGTCTAAACAGCTCAGTATTACTTTCAATGGCCGCCTTAAGCGCAATGTTTGGGATCCCGTCGATCCCCGGTGCTTTGTTAAGTTTCATTTCCCCACAGACTGATTCCAATTCCTGTCTGCTGACTTCTGGGATTTCCTCCGGTGACCGTATATCCCGAACGCAGTATGTAATTTCGGCTTTGCGCGGAAAAAGGTCCGCAACGATTGATTGCAGCTTAGCTGCACATGACGTTGCTGGTGGTCGGAAGCAGTTCAGCTTTCTCATCACCACCTTATATCCAGTTCCCCAGGGATTCTCGTCCACATCGGCGCACATTTCCCTGTAGCATCTTCTCTTGCTGAGCGCAATGGCCCCATTAAGGCTGGTCCTACACCTTCTATATCTTTCACGCAGTTCTGCAAATTCATCCCGGCCTCTGGCCCTTTGGAATAGCCGCCGTGCGCGGTTGCATTTACGCCTCAGATCCGCTATATCCGCGTTCCACCAGTAGACGTGTTTCTTCCCAGACATATTACGCCTCCTTGCCATAGAAACGTTGCAAGCCTCCGTTATGGAGCGCATAAGTTCCGTCGCCTTGTCATTCGCGTTCCCGAATAACCGAATATCCTCCAATGCGAGGACAAAGGTTTCCCTGTCAAAGGTGGAGTCCTTCCAAAGAGGGTTCGGCGGTGCGGCAGGAACGTTGTGTCCCGTAGAGCGTTCCCGGATCTCAAAAATGATAGCGTGATGATCGCTATGTGTGTAGATGTCAGACACCAACCAGGTAGATGAGGTCGCCAGTGAGTCGCTGACGAATGTCAGGTCAATTTTAGAGCAGCGTCCATTTCTGGAGAATGTATCCCTATCACCACTATTAAGTAAAACAACATCCAATGTTGCAAGTGCGTCGAGTAGGCATTCTCCTCTTGGATTAGTGAATGCCGAGCCCCATTCAACAGCCCAAGCATTGAAATCCCCTGCAATTACCACAGGTCTCACGTGCCTTGCTTCCTTAACGATGTCATCTATTCTGCGTCTATAGTCTTCTATTGATAGGCTAGGGGGAAGATAACAGCTGAAGAAATGTACCCCATTAACGGTGCATTTCACAAAGCTCTCCCACCTGCCGTCGACATTTCCCATTGGGAATTTACCACAGGACCACATCAAAGCCCTATTGCATTTGCTGGCTATCCAACGCTGGTTTTCAGTTGCTCTGTAGTGCTCGCTCAGTACTGCCAAGTCTATCCTCTGCTCCCGCACCGTCTGTTTAAGTAGCTCCTGCGCCGCTTCGCAATGGTTCAAGTTCAACTGCAGGACTCTCATTTACCTGAGTATGTCAACTTCCGTCGTGCCGCTAGATAGTGTGCGCACTTATGTCCTCCCGTGATATGCTTCGCGTCCGCGTCCGGATCGCCTCTACAAAGAAGGCAGTGAGGGTCACGGTCGCAAGCCTTGGCAATGTGACCTTGCCCTCCGCATTTGAAGCAGTGTTTGGACCAGTCACTATTACTGCTACACTTTCCTGCTACATGTCCGAACTGCAAGCACTTGTAACATCTCCTTGGGGTTACCTTTCTCAGTAAGCGGCAAACTGTCCACCCTACACGCAGTTTACCAACTTCCTCTGCCCTGCCTGCCAGCTTCATAGGGATTGCGATTACCGCCGTCCTAGTACCTCCTGGAACGTTCCTGATCGTCTTGAGAGCCGACGGTTGTATTTCCCCGATTTGGTCCCTCCATGCGGCGATTATTTCCTCCTCAGTTGTTACTTCATCCAGGTATCTGAGTTCGATTTTTTTTTTTCTGAGTGTGTATGTGTGTGTGTGTGTGTTTATTTTGAAGGAATCAATAACCATAAGGCTGAACTATTTTACGCTCAACACTCAGTTGAGTTTTCTTTAAAAGGTAGGAAAAATTAGAAGTAAAAAGAAATAAAAAACCAGGATAAAAAAGAAAGAAGACAAGAAATAAATCGAAATGGAAGAAAACAAGCGAAAGAGTAGGACGGTAGGTAGGTAGGTATGATCAAAAGAAATAGAATTGCTTAAATGTACACAAAAATATAAATGAAATCACTTTGAGATTTTTTATTCTCGACGTTCATGTTGTTGCAGTTGCTGTTGTTGCTGTTGCAGTTATTGTTGATGTTGTTTTCTAAACAATTTTCTTTTTTTTTTGTAAGCTTTTAAACGATTTGCATTGCAACGAAGCAAAGTTTCAATTGAAAATCAGCCAAATGGAAATATTATGAACGCTTCAATCGATGATTTAAGCGTAGTTTTGTTATATTATTGTTGTTGTTGTTGCTTTTTGTTGTTGTTTTATATTTTATTTTTTGTTGCCACATATACATACATACAATACGTAAATAAATGCATGTGTATATTTGTATTCATGTATCTCAAAAAGGTAGACAAACAGCGAACACTTTAACAGCACACACAGCATGTATGTAAAATGTGCCAAAAAGGTGGTAATCTATGGTAAACTAGTAATGTAACAAATAGTTACAATTAGCAGATATTTTCATTCAGACGTAGTTCAGAATGGGCATGCGGGAGTTTTGGCAACTTTCGAAATGATAAAGATTGAAACGACTTGCACAATATTAGAAAATCTTACATTGAAATCGTAAAAAAAAGAATTTTTGGATAACAATCCGAATCTCTCATTTTGAAAACTCTAAAGTTCTTTAAGGATGCATAAAATGTCACTATACCACTTAAAGATGCACCTCTACGTAATAAAATATGTGATGACATAAATTAAACTCTACAAAGAATTAATTTCAGCAATCACCTTAACCTTAAAATATTTAAAATGGATTTCCAGCACGAAATATGAACCATCACGACATATTTATCTGCCGAATGGTCATAAGAAACCAATCGTGAGCTTTTACTTTAGAACACTGATAATGTTAATAAATAAGTTTACATTTATTTTATGTATCAATACAAAGATTAATGCATATATTTACATTTTTACCGTTTAAAAACTTTTAAAATAAGAGCTCGTAGGTTGCAAATAAAATAAAAATTAATTTGTGCTTAGTTTTAAATAAACTTCTTTATTATTCGCACAATTCCGTGTGTCACTGTTCACAACTTGATGTAAACAACAACAATTACTTTTCATTGTTATTCCTCTGTTTATAGCCTTTGCAAAAACAATAGCAATTACTAGATAATTAATCGACAGATCTTTGTAACGGAGTTATTCTAACCACGTTTACTCTCTTTAAGCACACCGCGTCTTCACACAAGACTGACTGAACTTTTACTAACTCAGTCGTCTGCTTTGGCTTGCCTTTTATATGACAGGATAAACAGTCTGATAAATGTTCTTGAAGGTGAATGTTAGTGAATTCGTCTTCTCGAAATCTCTATAAATGTAAACATCGTTGTTTACATTTATTCTTGTAGTGTTGTTTGTAGATTATTGGTTTAATTGTTTACCATTTTTTTATGCTGGCGTTTGTTGTTGTATTAAGCAGTAGGATGATTTGTAAACAATTTTTTTACTGCATTGTTTTGTTTTTGCAGCTTTGGTTTATAATTTTAATGTTAAGCAATGTAAAAGCAAAACAGCAGTATCTAGATTTTTCATTTTCGTCACTATCTTCTGAGGAACCCCTTTTGCATTAACCCTGTTATGCAATACTTTGTAAGATTTTTAAATTTTATTGCAGCTTTGTTAACACCATTGACAATTTATTACATAGCAAATACTCTTAAAGGAACCAATCTGCAGACAGCAATAAACATTGTTCACCTTTCAACCCTGTTAACAAAGGGATCACTGTAAATATTATTGCAAATATAAAAAACAATAAAAAAACAAAACACATTAAAAAATGGGGGGTTAAAAGCAGGCACATAAAACGAATAAAAAAACAACTTTTTCTTTCTTCTGATGTTTTTGTTGTTGTTTTTTGTTTTTTTTTGTACTCATTGCTGTTGTTGCTCCCTGTGCAGCAGCACGTTATTTGAAGGATACACATCGATTTTTATATTGTACATCCATAAGTACCCAATGCCTGATGCAAAACAAAAAATAAAATCGAAAAAATTTTATAAAAGAAAAAAAACAACAAAATCTGTAAAACAGAGAGTGGAACACTAGAGCGATAATAATAAAAAACATGAACAACAACAACAACAACAAGAAATGTTCTGTAATCGAGGCATTAAATACTTTAATACAAACGAACCTTAAGAGGTCCTTGTTGCTTATATAGCATCGACTAATACAGAGGCAATAACAACAACAACAATTGTATATTTCTATACATATTGTTGCGTACATACATATATACTAATAATGCTTATATGAACTAAACGTACATATATACGCCAATATAGAGTGCAAATTGAATATAACAACAGCAACAGCAAACAATTGCATGGTAAGTATGTATATAATGAACTAAATTTTAATTAAAACCATTAATTGTAAATATTTCAAAATAGTTTTTTTTCCATTTCTTTCACTCTTTTCTATTATTATTCTTCCTTTTTTTGTTCATTATTGCTCAAGAAAGAACAAAAAAGAAAAAAATTGGAAACGAACTAAAACTTCAGTGGAGCACCATAAAATTTATGCTGAAAATACTCTCTCACACACACACACTCTTACACTCGCGCACTCAATATTCATAAAATCATAAATTCGTGCTTTTTTCTTTTTCTTTGTTTTTTTTATAAAATTTCTGTTCCATTTCACCATGAAGCGGAATGGCAAAAACAAAAAATTGTTTTAAATTCAAAAAAAAAAAAATTAGAAAAATTACAACATAAACGAATAAGAAACAAAGAGAACAACAACAAATATTCAACTATAAACGAATTACCGTTTTATTATTATTTTTGGCCATGATCCAGAATTTGAAGAGAAGAAGAAGAAAGATGTGAAAGAAAAACTGTAGCACTTCAATTGAGTCGATTCGCTGTCATAATTCACACACAGTTGTAACACAACCAACAATTTTTTCGTTGTTTTTTTTTGCTCTACTGTTTCATTACCCAAATATAGAGGAGGTCCTCCGTATCTCATACATTCCATTTTGAATCGTACGTTAGTAAAATTAACACTCAAGTACATTTTTTATATATGTATGCATTTTACATTCATTTGCGCTAAAGTACAGTGGCAAAGAAAATTGAGTGATTTATGCTGCTAGTTTAAGAGCACTAAACGCAATGTCCAGACATTTTAGTCTAGGCAAAATAGAGCAGTTCGACTGACGTATTATTTTTATAAGAAGAACTAATTCTTGCTTTAAAAAGGATTCCAGTCAATATCATATCTGTGTGATGAACATAGACATGGTCAGTCCAACACAATTTCCTTTTCGTTCCATTAGCCATCAGCCAGAAAATATTTAAGATTCGTTCTACGCATTTACTGATGGATACTTTGAATGTGTTCAAAATTTTATTGCATTTGAATTCTAAATTTCCCATTCATATTGAAAACCGAATTTCACATACGACTTAAATATGCAGGGTCCTGCAGGTAGAGATTTTTATATTTTGTCGGGTTAGCCGAAAGCTTGACGACCTTTTAACTGATGAGCCTTCAAGCTTATTATGCTACCCTTATAACAAAACATGAGTAAGATGACTTACACGATGAGTTGACTCTTATGTCTCTTTGCAGTCTCTTTGATATTTTCTACAATATTGGAGTGAGTATATGTCAGAAGACAAATGTCATCTAGATACCAAGACTTTTTGACTTTTCCTAAGAAACCGGACAATCAAAATCTGAGTTCTAGAGAAGACATAATGTAGGATGAATTGTCGAATTTGAGACTATACTAACCCACATAAGTGTGAAAAGATAGCAATGCGTCCCGAAAAAGGCACTGTTTGATATAGATTTTGTGCTGACGACATCATTGGTTCACCTTTCTTTGGTTAGGACGTTGGCCAGGTCATCATTAACAAAGACAAGCACTATAGGTCGCTGATTACAAACTTCTTTTGCCCTGAATTGGATGACACGAACTCCAACGACATGTATTTTCAATAATATGGCGCTATGTGCCGCAGAGCTCGTGTTACATGGGATATTGTGAACAAGCGATTTGAAACGAACTGGAGATCGAAATCGTACAATTTGATCCAGTTAGATATTTTTTCTGGAGTGCTCTTAAGATCAGTTCAGTTATTTGAAACGATCAAGGACAAGAAAGGTTTTTAACGTCTGTGAAGTGCGAACTCCACTGCCACTACCGACTGACGAACAAAGTGCCTACTGTCAGCAGTGCACTGTGTTTTATTCTAAACAAGGCATGATTTGCTTTACTCATCTGACTCGACTCTGGCTTTCTATTAATGGTTAGAGCTGAGATGTTGTTAGTAAGACTCAATGCCTGTTAAATCCTGGCTCAACCTGGATTGTGTACATTTTGTGATGGGATTGAATACATACGATTTGATTGCATGTTTTCTTATAGTTTTTGAATAGAACATTTGATTTTAGAATTTCAACTGGGGACTTCTGGTTTCCAATGGTAATCTTCAGTTTCATACCGTTGGCTCAAAGATGTAGGGCAGCGTGAGCTGTGGTATATTTATTAAAAGTTCTGATATTAAGCTTTCTTATAGGCTGCCTGACCACTAAAGTAGTTATCAATTGGCAAATTTCTAATGAAATTCTCGTGATTTATTTGGACAGTCAAGCTGCGATTAAGTTCCTAACCAAGGTCTGCCCCCTTATCTATGAATTTCAAGTATTTCTTAGCGACATTTTGAATTATTCCCCGGACATAGGGATATCGTTGGAAATTGCTTTGCTGATGAGCTGGTCAGGGCCCTTACAACCCTTCAGTCACGGTTACGACCTAGTTTCTTACACCACTTGCGTTGTGTGCATTAATTTTATATAAGAGTGGCGATCGTCTCCGAACGACAAATTTCTGAGAAACTTTTCATGGCAATTTTATTAACTCACAGAGTTTTGTCAGAAATCTGCTGAGAGGAAGTCACCGAAGAAAATTTTTTCACATTTCGTTTTGTTGGAGATGTCTGACCTGAGGTTTGAACCGTGGCCTTACGTCTAAGACGCCAACACACTACCTACTAGACTACGGCGACTTTTTGGTACAGGAAACATATAAGAAAATATCTGTTACCTTAAGGGCTGCGTTTTCTGTTAATTAATAACAGAGGATGCACATGTTTCTTTCTTCAATTTTGGCATTTGATTGTGATATGACAGAAACTGAATGGGTGAATGCAAATTTGTACCTGGTGTTATCAGACCGCCACTCAAGCTGAAACACTGAATTTGAATTCCTTTTAATAAAGCTGGCTATTCAAAGATGAACAATGTTTAATGGGTTTTCCATCTTACAAAGAGTGACGCTCTTCTGTGGAGTCAGTCAGTCAGCCTAGCATCTTCTGAAAGTATTTAATTGTTTAAAATTGTTTTTGGCCCCATGAAAATTGTTTATCTTCAGCTGTGATTGGAAACATCGCAACGATGAGTATTTTAAGAAATGCTTTGTTGAAGATATCGTGGCTGTGGTTAAATATATTCTACAAAACTTTAAGTCAACTAGACCAAGTTTAGTGTCACACAATTCAACATCAAACGGCAGTTTCTACTGCGAATTCTGGGGAAAGGCTTAGAGGTGTTTCCCTGGAAGGTGTAAACAACCAAGAGTTTAAAGTTGACTGCGAACGACAGATTTTTGAGAAGCTTTTCATGGTAATTAAATTTACCCTCACAGTTTTTTTTTAGACTACTAACGTCACACAATAGTGATTTTCACGGCCCAAATTATTTTTGGTAGGTATGGCGAAAGATTTGGCATTCAATCAAATGACCTCTGCAGGAGCTGAGTGTCTGCTTTTGTCACAAAAAGGCGAAGGATTTTGACTTTTCATTTTCTGACATCCTTGACCGAGGTCTCTCATATAAAGATTGTTGCCTCTGGGGAATCTTTAATCTCCAGATAAAATATTTATTGTGGTTTTCAAAATGGTTTTAAATGCTGTGCTAAATGTGACTCTCTTTAAAGAGGGTGTTCACCATCTTATCTAACCTAATGAATTTCTAATTAAATTATTATCGCAGCCAACGATGTCAAACATATTTCGTAAAATTATTGAAAATATTATTTTTACTCCTAAGTTTTGTTCGCAACTATTTTAAACGCTAAAAATGTATTTTTTTGTGTTTGTGTATACCAAAGAAAGGACATACACTCTGGTTTTGTTCGTTACACTGTATTGAAACAATGTTTTCCAGGATGTTTTAAGTGGTTTGAGGGCAGAGAATATTTATGTTAGGTTTTCTGCCAGCATTTAGGCAGCTAATGCCAAAACTAAAATCAATTTAAACGAGATAAAAATCATTTAGATTAAGATTAAAACATTAAGTTACGAAGGTTGTTGTTTTTATTGTTGTTTCTATTGCTATTGCCACAATTGTTGTCTTTTTCTAGTCACTACACTTTGCACCCAACATTCTACTGGTAACGCCTTTTCTGACATCACCTATGACTTTTTGTTGGCATCGAATAAGGTCGCAAATACAATTGAGAACATTATTATTGTAGTTTTATTTTACTTTTGCTGTTTTTATTTTATTGAAGTTAAATGGTTTTTCTAAAGAATTTAATATTGTATATACACTCGTAATATCGCATTATAAATAGCTAAACAGTCGTTATATCGGTAGTGATAAAATAAAAATAATTGAGTTTTTATTTCGCCTTTGTTATCTAACCCTTGTATTATGTTATTGGATTTCGAAAGAATTTATTATAACCACGAACAAAATTTAGAGAATGTTTTAAGTTTTAAGTAGTTTTCGTCTAGAGACTTGAAAACATATTTGCTACTGTAATTAAAATCAATTAAGCGTAAATAAGATGAGTGGCTTTATGGTCCCGAAAATATAATCATTATAAACCGTTATTCGCATATGCACGTAATGTAAATGTACAAAATAAATTTTACAAAATTTTATTTTAGAAACTGAATGAAGCTCCTGTATTTGTAAGATTGGCATATTCCGATGATCCAAAGTTTATACAAAAAAAGCACACACACACCATTCTTCCATCACCCGATTTTATGTTATGCGGTACTTTATTATAATTTTTTTTTAGTATAAATAAGAACCCGCGATATGTAGGTTCGAATCCATAAACCTGCAATAAAACCGGTAAATCATTGTAATTGTTTATCAATATTCTATGGTTGTGAGAAAGGTATTACCTTCGTAAAGTTATCTCCGATTATGAGGCTCATTTTTGCCTCATTACTTTACATATATACATACATATGTACCCTTCTGTCAGGATTACAACCTTGCTTCTCACACCACTTATGTTGTATGCGTTAACTTCATATATAAGTGGCGGGACCTACAGTTTAGAGTCGACTGCGAATGACAGACTTTTGAGAAACTTTTCATGGCAATTTGTTATTTGCTCTCAGAGTTTTTGACAGAAATCTGCTGAGAGGAAGTCGCCGAATATTTTCATATTTTCGATTTGATGTCTGACCTGGGGTTCCAACCGTCGCCTTACGTCTAATAAGCCGACACACTACCTACTAGACTACGTCGACTCCACGATTGAACGATTCAATGATTACTTGAACAAACAGAATTGCTGAATTCGCATTAGGCATGATCATCCGCCTTGTTTTCGCTTCGCTAGATGGGCCAACGACAAACTGCACGATGATATCGATTTTGCCAAAAAAAAAATCATCTTGTCAGATGACGCTTATTTCCATCTTGGTGGCTACGTTAATAATTGAAATTGTCGTATTTGGGATATTTAGTCTTACAGAAGCCAATGCACCCATTACGAGTGCATCTTGTGGAGCGGAAGATCATTGGTCCATATTTCTTAGATAATAAGGACGGCACAAATATAACGATCAATGGAGACACCTATCGCACCATGATTTTCGATCGCACAATCATATTGTGTCAAACGTTTGATGGGCGTTTAATTAGCCGGAATGGTGATGTCAATTGGCCGCCAAGAAGCTGCGATTTGACACCGTTGAACCATTTTCTATGGGGCGCCGTTAAAGAAAAGTGTTATGCAGATAAACCAGAGACAATTGAGTATTTGAAGGCCAACATTCGTGAAGCCATACGACCCCACGCAATCGAAAAAGTGTACGAAAAGTGGCCCGAACGAATGAGGAACTGTTAGACCAGCCGCGGCTGTCATATGAATGAAATAATATTCTGTTTCTAACCCGGATAATTGTACTTCACAAAAAAAATTTGCAAAATTTCAAACCGTTCTTGTTTTATTGTATTTTTGAATTTAAACTTTTAAATGGCCCACCCTTTATATGACAGTATATGAGCCCAAGTAAGCTGTGCGCATTGAGATGGCTGCCAGTTCAGGTTAACCTAACCTACCCTAAACATGTTTATTAGAGATACGGAAAGTATGCAAAAACTGAAATGCTATAAAGCATCGATATGGTTCATCCAACATCTCTACTGCGAAATATTTGTTGCTAACATTAAAGTTTATCCAATGTTTTGGGCATAAACACATATTGAAAGGTAAATCTCATCTCTGAAAGCATATTCCAGAGCGATTTCAATAACGTATAGTGTATGACGCTACAGAGGTGCCATTAATTTATTATGCCTCGGCTCTGATTCTGCTGTTCTATAAGTCATTTTCTTATCTCTTGCTTTTGATTTAACCGTACATCGAGCCTTAAAAACATAGAATTTTCGCAATTATTGATAGATTTTGTTAAAAAATTTTAATATTTTTATATATTTTAATTCATTTGAATAAAACTATTTTATATTCTAACATTTTGTTCTCCCTTTTATGAAATTTACGCCATGCTCCCGGATACAAGTTTCTCCAAATACGGCTATAAGTAGTTGCTACGCACGTATGTAGCATGTACTTAAATCGAAAACTGCCAAATCGATTTCGGTGGACCACGAAATTTATAACGGCCATAATATTCAATTTGTTACTAATCTGCAGCGACAAAATTATTGGGATTATTAAAAGCTGAAAGACTTTCAGCTCATTTTTCGAAAAGGCGTAATAGGTGTAAATTTATCACACTTCCGAGTAGCACTTTATCAAAGCGAATTATTCTGTTATCTCATACATACGTAATTGACCGAAATACTATCATCTGTAATACCTATGAAATAAAATATAGGACGAAACACTTTTTCTAACGTTTGTCTGTCACGTAAGATAAATATGAGAAGAGCAGTAAGAAAGATTCTACAACATTGCAAGAAACAGCAGCTAGCAACCTGCACGTAAATTGATAATATTTTCTCCTCCCAACTACTAAAGGCATACGGTTCTCTATTCCAAGTAGTACCATCTTTGGCGATAAACATCCTATTCTCATCTTTTCTGCTGCCAATACCTTCGTCAGTTCATAAGACGAGGTTCTTCTTCAGAGCTTTCAGCAGCAGGAATATTCCATACATACATACATAATCGGTCATTACAACCTTTCGTTGTAAATTGGAAATAAATGTTCTGAAGTTTGTACCTGGGTCTGACGTCTAATGAGCTAACACGCTACATACTAGGCTACGAGTACTTCAATCAATATCAAAAACATATCAAGAACAGAAAATTGAACCTGTTCACTTTTATACAACACTTAACTTCCAAATCCGTAAATTTGAAAAATTAAAAAATTTCAAACACAACACCAAAGTATACCTAGGAAAGAATTAGGAAGTTTTTGAATTTTTTAAGTCCTGTTTGAAATTTTCTTTTTTATTTGGTTTAAAATAACGACAATCACAATACTAACGAATTAAAGCAAATATCGGGCATCAAATTTTTTCTGAATTAAAGTTATATAGTCTTAAAAATTTAAATCAAAAATGATACAAAGCTCGATTTACGGTTATTACTGCTGCCTGTAATTGCCTTGTAATTTCTACTGGTATGACTTGCAATGATTTCACAAGTTTTCCCTGAGTTCGAAGATATTAAAGACTCACTGAGTATAGATCTCCAATTCTTCTTTTATGAATCCTTTTTAGCAATTGGATGGCACTTGAACTATTTCAGCTGCACAGAATAAAAACTAAACTTTCTACGAATTTATGTTTATTTATTAGGCATCCAACTTATTTAAAATTTACAATCCTTTTAAATATTTATTTATTTATCCTTTTCTGTAAGGAAAATTAGAAATTCGTTCATTGAAATGGTCTGTCTTCGTCAGTATATCATATACGAGTACGTGCAACATTTATAGTGTTTTGTGTACAGGACCTAATTTATCATTTTACCACATAAACAGCACTTGTATGACCCGTGTAAAGCATCGCGGTATTTGCTACACTCTATTTCACTTAAGTTACATTCACAAGTATTTGTGTGTAACGTAGATTTACACTTTAGGCCTTTATGGAGTCATTTCGAAAATTAAAACAATCAATATAAAGTTGGTCGTAATTCTAATCATGAATAAATGGAAATAATATCATTGTTGTTGCCATAATGTGAGCCCGATTGTGTTTTAAAGGCAAACTTCATTTGTCGCTGTCGAAATTTTGCTCGCGAAATGCCCCATATTTGCTTAACTGTATGTTGTGAAATTATTTGGGTTACTATTATTATTGTTTACTGCATGTTAGTACATGAGTAAATTTAAATTGAAAACATTAAATTATTTTTGGGGCCAATGTAAACAAATAGACGCATATGCTAATACAAACACAGACACATGCATATTTGAACATTAGTAATTGGAAAGGTAAGTACAACGATTCAAAATTACAGTCGTGTTCTATCATTTGGTCGACTTTTAATAAACGGCTGATTAACTAGAAGAGAAAAAAAGAAAAAGAAAACAGCATCGCACATGACCAAATCTTAATGAAAAATCAACAACAATATTACAGAGAAGTATTTAATATTTAGATGCGCTTATTTGGAACATTTTCTAAACAGAATTTTAAAATGCAAAATAGCGGTTGAAAAGTACATATGTACATACAGTGGATAGCAAAAGTCTTAGTAATCCAATATATTTTGACAAAAAGAAAGTCCCCACAGGCTTAATACTCTTGCACAAAGTCCCGATATGACTTCAAGAGAGTATTTAGGAGATCATTTGAAAGAACGGTTTCGTAATCGCTAAACCTGAAACAAAAGTCGACCAAAAAACTTGCTCTTGGTGCCACCAGAAAACATAAAACAAAACTTGTATATTCATTTCCAAATGGGTCCAATGGAGTGCTGACCTTAAGGTATGTTCTACTAAATACAAGGGATAACATTTACATATATTAGGCCTTTGAAATTTAAATTTACTCAGGTTTCTTCTTGGGGGTACCTATGGAGTCATCTGAAACTCCTCCTTATTTTTCTCTGGTTTTTATGAAAAACATTCAAAAATTTTTTGTTTTATAATAATACAGAAATAAATTAATAAAATTAATATATAAACTATAAATTTTTATACAAACTTTTGGCTAAAATTCATGAAATTGCTAAAATATATTGCCGTACTAAGACTTTTGCTGTCCACTGTATATATGGCTACTGAAATTTTGTACACTATTGAACGAACAAAACAGTAATATAAGGCAACAGTTGTAAATTAACAAATCATTGAAAAAATAAAATTTAATTAGATGCTTAGGTTAGGATAGTTGGTGGACCCACATAGAAGGGTAAGGCTCCTCTCTTCGGTTAGAGGTTAAGTCCAGTTTGACACCAGAAATCATTATCCATTTATATCAAGGCAAATAAGAAACTTTGAAAGACTAAACATATAAAAATATTCTGAGTTAGTTGTCAGCAGACCACAAATAGAACACGATTAGTACGATATCAGTTAACAGTTCTTAACAACACAAGTCTATATGAACTGCTTCGGAAATTTCAAACTAAAAATGCTTGAAAATTTATTTGCTGAAGAGTAAAGTGCCATTGCAATACTATCTGAAAAACTATCTTTAAAAATTCTAGTTACCCTTCATACGAATGCAAATACCACCGAATTAAAGCATTAGGAGCTTCAGCTTTTCTAATAAAGGCAGCACCCGGTATGTGTGCAGACTGGCTACAAGCTGTAAACATCTGAGTTGAAAGCTTCTGTCAAAATTGTCTAATGTTACGCATTTATTCGCCTTCTAGATTTTTGGTACATACTTAACATAATTGGTTATTACAACCCTTAAGTTAGGATTACGACCTAGTTTCTCACATCATTAATGATGTGTGTGTTAATTTTATACATGAGTGGCGCGACCTACAGTTTAAAGTCGTCTGTGAACGACAAATTTCTGAGAAACTTTTAATGCAATTTTATTTATTTACCCTCAGAGTATTTCCCAGAAATCTGCTGAGAGGAAGTCGCCGAAAAAATATTTTTTCACATTTCATTTTGATGTCTGACTTGGGGTTTGAATCGTGGCCTTACTTCTAATAAGCCAACACACTACCTACTAGACTACGTCGACTTTTTGGTACAGAAAGCAGATAAGAATCTCAAGGGCTGCGTTTTCTGGCAACTACAGACTTCAAATCAAATGTTAATTTTTCAATATGTGTACTCATAATATAAATCGAGTGTTGCTCAAACTCAACTTTATTCTTAGGAATAGACAGAAAAATCCGGATGTTATTGATTATTGGCTCATTAAAGGTGTGTACAGAGATGGGCATAACATTCCTAGGATTTAAAGAGTCCTAATATTGTGGACAAGTATACAACAAGTGATATGATGAATATGATTGAAAATTCCAGAGGGTGCAAATGTTTCTTTCTTCAATTTTGGCATGTGACTGTGATGTGACTGAAACTGATGATGAGTGGATGCAATTTAGCACGTGATGTAATCAGATCGTAGCTCAAGCTCAAGCACTAAACATCAATAACATAATATGGTAATTTGACTTCTTTTTAAAAAAGCTGGCTACTCAAAGATGATGTCCACCCGAATTAATGTCAAAGAATTAACGCAAAGAAATGTGTTTGATTGAATTACTATCAGTGAAAAAATATACTAAACACATACGAGACGAATTCAAATAATAGTTTAAGGCTAGTGATGCACAGAAATGGCTTCCATCTCTGGACCAATGGGATTCGCTTTGCTATGGGCATATACTTTCTCCTTTTCCTAATACGGTTTCTCTCTTTCGTTTTACGTTGTCTTGTTAAAGTTCCATTAACCAAGTTTGCATCTTACAATGAGTGACACTCTTCTGTGGAGTCAGTCAGTCAGTCAGCCTAGCATCTTTTGAAAGTATTTAATTATTTAAAATTAATTATGTACCCATGAAATTTGTTTATCTTCAACTGTGATTGGAAACATCGCAGCGATGACTATTTTAAGAAATGACCGACAAAGCCTCTGTTGAAGATATCGTGGCTGTGGTTAAAGATATTCCAAAAAAAACTCCAAACATAGACCAAGTTTAGTGTCACACAATACGACATCAAACGGCAATTTCTATAGAAAATTCTGGTGAAAGGTTTAGAGGTGTTGGCGTGGAAAGTGTAAACAACCAAGTTTTGAGTGTCAAATATCTGTAATTTATGCTCAATTCAATCTGAACCTCGACGATGCGAAGAAGATATGGTTTCAGTAAAAATTATAAGTCTTGTATCGAACATGGATGTACATCAAACGGAGAGCCTTCGACTCGATTAAAGTCACAATCCTTATTCTTTCGAAAACGCTGCGTGACAAACTGCGCACTATTAATGGTGAGCCCTACAAAGAAATGTTCAGTGACCTTTCCTTACCTCAAATAAACGTATTTGGATTGGAATATTGAATATATATGTTAGTTACAATTGAATGGAGCAACTGTGATCCTAAGGTTTGCATTACCAGGTCACGTAATCTCTCGTATTACTGGTTTGGTTGGTAGAGAAGATCACCTGGTTTAACTCTTTTAGACTTCTTTTTGTGAGGTTTCTTAGAGTTAAGAGGTGAGACATCAAAACGAAAATATAAAAAAATATTTCTTGGGCGACTGTCTCTCAGCAGATTTCTGTCAAAAACTCTGAGAGTAAATACAATTGCCATGAAGAGTTTTTCAAAAATCTCTCGTTCAGAGTCGACTTAAAACTGTTAGCCCCGACACTCATGTATAAAATTAACGCACACAACATTAGTGCTGTGAGAAACTAGGTCGTAATCCTGACTGAAGGGTTGTAATGACCAATTATGTATGTATGTATGTTCTTAGAATTACGAATCACAACAAAAAAGCTTCAGATCGCCAACGTCTTCAAAGAGTATATCTATTATTTATTATTATTCCTCATTATTAAGCACGCTGGTCATATGGTCGCTATTATTTTGAAAATTGATGCCACTAATGGAAAACAAACCTTTTTTTTTTTGTCATCAATTAAGCACAATCTTACAATATAATTAAAATTTTTCATTTATTATACGTCAATCTCTTTATTATGAAATACAAAAAAAAAAATTCACATTGGATGACAACTTTTGTGCAACCTTGGATACAAGCTGCGTAATTTGGAAAACTTTTAAATTAGGCAAGTCGAACCATCAAAAGCATATTATCGATGAATATTTATATTCAACGCTACTATAGATGGCAATTAAGGACCCTGGCAGCTAATTTAAGAAAAACAGAAAAAAACAAAAATAAAATTTTTAACAAAGATATGATATTTAAAATTTTTCATTACCGTACACATACATACAAGCATTTAATTTTGCAAACATAAAACAATAAACGTGTTCACACAAAAACAAAAAAAAAACGAATCCTCATTTACAAAGTAATGTTCACGTTTTATTTCCTTTTTGTTGGTAAAGCCCAATTGTATATAAAATTTCATCTCTAGGCACATATCCTCGAACCTCAATAAGTAATTAAACAGTGAGTGTAGAGGCACAATAAACAAAACAAAAATTAAACGAAACGAAATGAAACCAAAGTTTCAAAAGTGCATTGCTTTTTAATTTTTTTCTTACTTTTTTTTGCTTTTATTGTTTGGGGTTTTTTTCATTATTTTATTAGCGTGTATTTCATAAAATTATTTTCAAAGAACATTAAACCTCTTTTTATTTAGGAAACCATAAACGACTAAAATTTATATGAAGACAGGCAAAACGAGTGGTTGACATACTACATGCATGCCATGCTCTCTCTGTTCTCTACATGAGATATTTTTAATGGATAAGTTGATAAGTTGGGTTTGTGTTAGCTAAACTGGCACCAGGAGTGGGTTGGATTGACGACAGTGAGTGTTTACAGTCGTTTGTTAATAATAACTCATCATGTTACATAATTATTTATATGGAACATTAACATCTACGATATGTATGTATGCTCTGTACGTATGCATGTATATGTGAGTGCTTATATTGAAGTAGTAATACATTTAAGTTTAGGTACCATGTACGTATGTAAATATGTACATGTAAGCATGTTTGTAGGTTGTAGCATACATTTGCTTAATTACTTTAGGGATTATTATCATCATTATGATCATTATCATTATTATTATTATTCTTAGAATAATTATAATTACTGCTGTTTTAGTCGCAATGTACTGTAGTACAACAATATATATACATACATACATACATGTATACATATGTACATATGTATGTATGTACGTTGTCATTTCAAAGTAAAATTGTATTCAACACGTTTTCACATTTTCAATTAAGTTTATTACTTAAAAAAAAAATAATAAAAAAAATAGAACAACAACAAAAACAAATGAATAAAAGGACACACAATGAAATCATAAAAAAGAGAAAAAGAGAAAAAAATTATAAACAGGCTAAATAAAGTTAAATGTATTAATTTTTTTAAGAGCAATTTTGTGTAAATATCAAATGAAAGTTAGCAACAATAATAACAACAGAAAGAAAAAAACACCAACAACAACAATAATTATAATAACAAACACATATACGATCTATAAATATAACAACAACCTATGGAACTTATCAAACACTAACATATCCTAATGCACTAAAGGCCCACTCTATTAACACACACAGTGTTAATACCCAATAAATCCCAGAATGTGAAACCCATAATTGAGCTCTAGGTACGAAGGTTTTTAAAGCCCGTAATCAGTAGGATTCATATACAAATTCATGAATTTCTTTTTTTAAATTCTATAAATTTTTAAACAAATTAATTTACCGTAGAAAGTTGTTTTGAAGTCGCCGTGGTCTAGTACGTAGGGTGTTGGCTTATTAGACGAAAAGCCAGGGTTCGAGCCCCAGGCCAGACATCAAAATAAAATACAAAAAGTATTTCTTCCTCTCAGTAGATTTCTGGCAAAAACTCTGAGAGTAAATAAAATTGCCATGAAAAGTTTCTCAAAAAGCTGTCGTTCGGAATCGACTTTAAACTGTAGGTACCGCCACTCATTTATAATATTAATACACACAACATAAGTGGTGTGAGAAACTAGGTCGTAATCCTGACTGAAGGCTTGTAATGACCAATTATGTATGTACGTAGAAAGTATTTTTTCATTCACAATTATTACAGGTTTCGGTGCCAATTTTGAAGCTGTTGCAAGAACCGACGTTCTATTTTTCATTAAAAGTTCAAATCATTTTTTTTCAGCGTTTCACCGTTTCTAGTTCGTAATCCGTTGGCTTATAGAAACAAGATCCTGGTTCAACCGCCGGCATAGGCATATCGAACACAAGGAAGCAATAAACAATATTTCTCCCGACGACTTCTTCTCAGCAATCTTCTGACAAAATCTGTCAGAATATATAAAATTTCTATGAAAAGTTTCTCAAAAATCTATCGTACGAGGGCGACTTTAAACTGTAGGTCCTTCCACTCCTATATAAAATTGGCACATACGGCATTAGTGGTGTGAGAAGCCAGATTGTGATCCTGTCTAAAGTGTTCGAATGATCAATTTAAGTAAGAATGCAGTTACAATGTGTTTGTTCTGCTATTTGGTTTTATAGAGAAAATTTTTCATTATAAGAAAAGATTCGTGACATGTCACTTTTCCAAGAATACACAGAAAGGTTAGCCAATTCAGCATGAATAGACTAACAACCATATAATGCTTGAAAATCATTGAAATTATTATCAAAATTTGTGTTGCTTGAAAAATGCTCATATTTGGCACAATGGGTACGGTACGTTAACAAACAGAATTGCTCAATTGTAATATGAAAAGGAAAATTGATAAATTTGCTTCAAAATCTGGCACTAGATCCTGAAAGATCACTAATTGGTGTTTTTTTTTTGACGGTTTCAATAGGCCGCACTTCCGCAAAAATAGTGATCAAATTCGCAGCGCAGAGCCAAGTAACACCAAAAGATTACTGTTTTTTAACCCTGGGCGGTTACTCTTAATTTTTGTACAATTTTCTTCATTGAAGCGACGAACACTATAACCCTAATTGGTTACTGTTGGTCGAATCGAAGAAGCTCATTTACTCTTTATTATAAAATTCTCTTATGTTTGGCCAAATTTCGTTCTTTTTATTAAGAATGTTGGTTAATAACGAAAGCTTGTAGTGAGTAACAGTCCAGGGTTAAATGGAAAATACGGTGCCATAAGTCACACGGCATGTGATACTCTGAACCTATTGGGAGCCAATATTGATGTGTAATTTATGTTAAGTTTTGTAGGAGTCCAATGGCTGCCACTTTTTTGTGGGGATACATAAGGTCTCTCGTGCAGAGGTCCGAATTACAGCCATGCAATTTAACTTTACAGCCGCCATTTGTAATCCATTGGCCGAAAATTTGAAAAAAATGTACCTAAATTAGGATCATGCTTTCAATTTTTAAGAAATAAAACTCAATTGTTTTCTACTGGTCACTCCAAATATTTTGCAATTGGTGATACAACTTGCTTCACTGTCATGTTATGCAAACTTCTTTTCTGGCAAATTCTTATTTAGAAACTGTCGTACAATCATTAGAGTTTGCCATATCTTTATCTTATTTGCTACAATGTTCCTGTTTTTTAAGAAAAACCTTGCTCATTTTCAACACTAGATTCATCATTAACGACCCGTAAATGTAATTATATTTAAATATTCCAATAAAATGTGAAACGAAAACCGGAAAGAAAAAGTATCTTTAAGTGCATTCTCTATACTAGCAAAGGGATAATGCGCCTTTTGGATTAAAGCTTTACAGCGGCTCATTAACAGTTTGTAAACGACTAACTGCGCACTGCAGGCTTTCGTTATCAACCAACATTGTTAAAAAAAGAGCGAAATTTGGCCAAATATTAAAGAATTACATGATTAAGAGTAAATGAGATTCCACGGTTAAATTGTTCGTCAATTCAAGGAAGAGTTACCCTAATGTACAAAAATGAAGAGTAATCGTCCAGGGTTAACAATGAAATGGATTATTGCGGGCAATGGAATATATGAAGTCAAGAACCGTTCTCTAACACTGTCAGATCGTCCAGTCATTTTCATTATAGCTACAGATGTTATTCTCTCTGGGAAACAGCGGACTTACTAAATGAGTTATTTGAAGTGAAAAGAGCTCAATGTTGTACTTCGAAATCTATGGTAAAATCTCTTCTTCCCTTTTCCCATATACTAACCCGAATTGCTTTCGTTTGAAGTAAAAAAATTTAATCAGTACACTAGACCAACTCACTATGAATCAATTATAATACTAGCCTCACGATTTGTTCAGTTTAATGAAGCAATTAAAGCACATGCAGCTGTTGGCAAAAAGTTTTGCTGTTTCACCACAACAAATATAACAATGTTTGCGTAGTCGAAATATTGTACCAAACTCCTCTGTTAAGAAATTAACTTAGTTAACTTATCCACCGATTAGTCACAGAACAACAACAATTCTGAATCTCTACGAAAAACGCGATGTATTACTCGATTTTTTTTCTCTTCTTGCAGTTCTCAAACAAAATCGTTTTTGAAATGAAACAGTTAGAAATCATTAGACCAGGATTTACTGGGTTGTCGTATGAAATTCCAGACAATTTCTGCGACGTAAATATATCTACGAAAAAAAAATTATTAAATTATCTACGCTACCATCTCTTATTAGCTGTTTTGTTTATTGGGTATACTCGGTGCAGTGAGGCACCACAATATAAATAAAAGAAGAAGAAGAAAAAAATGTTAAAGGGTTTTAACGAAATGACTTTTTGTTGTTTGACAAATACTAACAACAAAATTACAACAACAAATGTAATAATTACAATAACAAAGAAATATTTACATATACATACATACGTACTGTTTGTTAAACATTTCACTCTCACTCATACATACACAAGAACAACATTTTAAACAATCCATTCGTAATTTATAAATTTAGACCGTGTACGAGAAATGTTTAAAATTATTAACAGTTGAGCTAAAAACTGAGCATCATTAAGGCATCTTAAGACGCTTTGAAGTTAATCTATAGGACTGTGGTGATAAGGCCTCTTACAGTTATAAATATGAGAAGTAATCTTTAGAGTGCGATAACCAACGAGTATAAAATTCGAACCATAGCCTTTGATTTTCTAGGCTTTTTTCAATCATTTAAAATTTAAAGATGGCCTATGTACTTAATAAACAAGGAATTCACAGAATGCACTGCACTGGGTGTTGATCTCAGTTGAAAAATTAAATGCTCAATGTTTTTAACTTAAAGGTCTTTTCAAAGTGTGTGTGAGATATCATCAAAATTTTTTACTCGTTTGGATTGACCTACTGAGGCTATTTTGTGTTGCATATCACATCGTTAAAATGTCCACCAAGGTTTCTCAGGGTGAAGGTCATTTGAAATGTTCGATTTCCCATAAGTCTGACACGTAAATTATGCTGAATTCGATCGATGACATTGGCTAAGTAGGCTTTGAGAACCGCGACTTAAGAAAACCCCACTAGAAAAAACCTAAGGGGGTCTAAACTTACAATCTTTGTCACCACTTCACATCACCTCCTTATGAGATAGCCGTGTCTTCAAATCGCTCGTGCAGAATACACAATGTGGCTGTGTATTAGCTGTGTTCCAGCTTATACTTCAGGTCGTTGGTGTTCGGATTATTCAATTTAATGCAAAGAAGTTCGAAATCCTTATGCTTTAATGAGTCAGTTAGAAGAAAACTTAAAATTTGCAATCTCAAAACGAATCAATTGTATTTCAGAGTTGACAGGCCAAATAGAAACAATTTTCTGTGACAGTATTCTGCATCGATTGTAATAAATGAACCACAGTCCAGTAGGTAGTGTGTTGATTTATTAGACGTAAGGTTCAAACTCCAGTTCAGACATCTCTAACAAAACAAAAAAATGGCCATGAAAAGTTTTTCAAAAATCTGTCGTTCTTAGTCGACTTTAAACTGTAGGTCCCGTCACTCATGGATACAATTAACACAACATAAGTGGTATGAGAAGCTAGGTTATAGTCCTGACTGAAGGGTTGTAATAACCTACTGTGTATGTTGAAGTTGCCGTAGTCTAGTAGGTAGTGTGTTGGCTTATCAGATGTAAAGCCCGGATTCGAATGCCATGTCATACGTCAAAACGAAATATGAAAAAAAATATTTCTTCGACACTTCCTCTCTGCAGATTTCTGGCAAAAACCCTGAGACCTGACCTGACCTGTCATGAAAAAGTTTCTCAAAAATCTGCCGTTCGAAGTCGACTTTAAACTGTAGGTCCCGCCACACACGTATAAAATTAACGCACACAACATGAGTGGTGTGAGAAGCTAGGCCGTAATCCTGACTGAAGGGTTGTAATGACCAAATACGTGTGTATGTATGTACAGTGGCTCCAACGCATAATCGGACAAGCACTAGTCTGATATGTATGTGCTTAAAACTTAAAAAGAAAATATTAAATATAGGTTTTTTTTGCTTTTATTTACACTCTACATTGTAGACTTTCAGATTAATAAAAAAATAACAACATTTTTCATGATAACGGTAATTTTTTAAAGAAAAAGAAAATTAACTCAAATTTTTGCGCTCAACGCATAATCGGACAAAGAGGAGCACCATTGCTAAAAATGACGAAAGAGAAGAATTAATGCATTGCGAATGATTTTGCTTTTTACCAGGACAATGATCCCAAGCACACTTTGGGTGTGGCAAAGCTTTGGTTGATCCATAAATGCCCCAAACTTATAGAAACCCCTGCACAGAGACCAGATCTCAACGTAATTGAATATCTTTGGGAAGAATTAGCTAGAAGAGTATACCAACAACAATTTAAAACTTTGAATCAGCTTAAGGCGGCTTTACTGGAAACGTGGAACTCCACAGAGCCTGAGGTATGCTACAATTCGGTAAAATCAATTCCAAAACGTTTACAGACCGTTCTTGAGAACAAAGGATATGCCACAAAGTATTAATTCTTCTCTTTCGTCATTTTTAGCAATGGTGCTCCTCTTTGTCCGATTATGCGTTGAGCTCAAAAATTTGAGTTAATTTCCTTTTTCTTTAAAAAATTGCCGTTATCATGAAAAATGTTGTTATTTTTTTTATTAATCTGAAAGTCTACAATGTAGAGTGTAAATAAAAGAAAAAAAAACATATATTTAATATTTTCTTTTTAAGTTTTAAGCACATACATATCAGGCTAGTGCTTGTCCGATTATGCGATGGAGCCACTGTATGTATGTATGTATGTATTAATGTATAAATACAATATCAGTGACTAATATTGAAGACTTGATTTTGTTGGTCACTGTATAAGTCATAGATAAGTAAGTGGAGCGTATATATATTCACATATTCTCGCACTTTATTACCTATAGATGTACGCAAATTCAAATGTTTCTATTATAACTGTATTGTGTACATGTATTCGCATATGTATATATGGTGTATACATACATATGTGTAATTATATCTGATGTCAGTTAGGCATGTATTGTCTCTTTATTTATTTCAAATGTATTGGTATGTATGTACGTACATACATATGTATGTTTAATTTAAGTACTTAAACACATATACATACTTTATGTGGCCATAACCATTATAATGCGGGGAAAATATATTTTTTTTTTCTTTCTTTCTCGATTTTGGTTAAACCGGATAATATTTTGTCGCTGATTATTACACAGCGTTGCGAACAAATTATTCACGAGGGACTTGTTACCGGTCTTAGAATTGTTGATCCACCAACTCCTTAATACAATAACACATAGCAGTCCTTACATGCTTGCATATATATGTATATGTGTGGAAAGTGTGTATAGGGAAACAATTTTTGTTTTTGCTTTTAATGTGACATGATAAATTTTAAAAGGAAATTTAACTAATCTAGAGAGACTGCTTTCTGTTTTTGGGTAAGAAGGCATAAAAAATTCAAATTTTTTAAAATTGGGCAATTGAAAATGAAATATGAGGGCAGGTACAAATCAAAGGCCATAATAATATTTTACAATTAAAAGATAATAAACATTTGCCGGAAATGGGGAAATATAAAATAAAACAAAAATTTTTTTTTGTTTAAAAAAATTGCACAATTTAATCAAATTGAAGTGTTTTAAGTAAAATCTGTGGTTTTAATTTTTTTTTTAATTTTTAATATAAAAGACTTTGTATTCCGTCCGTATTGAGTTTACGGACAAGTAAAAAAACGTCCTTGTTCTTATGGTAGGAATTTCTCTCCTGTGCTTGGAGCCATGTATGAAAAGCAAGAACATAGGGTACTACCCTACTACAAAAGTAAAAGTTTAGAGCTGTTGAAAATTTATTTTGTTTGCCTGAAATGCTAATTGAAAGTCTTAAAAATATATAAATTTGTCATTATATTATTACGGATGATGAAAAATGGGCCCGATTGCCATAGTGTACCAGTTCCGAACATAGTTTGAAAAAAGCCAAGATACAAGATGAAAAAAAACAACGATTTTGAAAATTATGTTTCGTAAGCATTGCCTCATCCATCTTATAGACTAGATTTTGTCCAATCCGACTACCATTTGTTTTTATTGTTGCAGAACGCTTTCTGTAAAACTCTCAACGTTAAAAGGTTGTGTCCAAAATAGGTTTGATTAACTCTTGACAACGAAAAAATTCCTAGATGTTCTCTAGGGTGGAGTCTATGTGACGATTAATATTTTGAAAAAATGTATTTCGCACCCAACGACTAAAATCTGTTCATATACTCGTACATACATAATTGGTTATCACAACCCTTCAGACAGGATTACGACCTAGCTTCTCGCGCCAGTCATGTTGTGTGTATTAATTTTATACATGAGTTTAAAGTTGACGCCGAACGACATATTTTTGAGAAACTTTTTCATGGCAGGTTTATTTAGTCTCCAAGTTTTTGCCAGAAATCCACTGAGAGGAAGTAGCCGGAGAAAATTTTTTTTGTATTTCGTTTTGTTGGAAATGTCTGACCAGGTCTAATAAGCCAACACTTTAAAAAATAGGCTTGATTAATTATTAGCAACAAAAAATTACTAGTTATTCTCTGGCCTACAGTTCATATATTTTGCAAAATTTTGTCCCAAATTTTATTACCAAAAGACTAAAATTTATCCACACTTTTGCAATTTCAAGTTGTATACATAAATCGCAATAAAAGGATTGCCTGAACCAAAAATGAGCAAGCTCACGAAGGTCCTGGTATTATTTGCATCGTATTGAAAATGACTGAGTATCGTGGGTAATGTTTTAGGAGAACAAAACTTTGAAAAACAAATCTCGCAACCGTCTTGATAATAACGATAGAAACTCTTAAAAGCTGCTTAAAAGACCTGAAAGACAAGCTAATGAGGCCTTGTGAACTGTAGCGGAAATCCTCAAAAATGGTGAATGAACAGTCAAGAAATTGTCCACATTGCAAAAGAATCCATATAAGTATCCATATGAGGCGAATAAATATTTTCGATAACAAGGTTTTTACAATTTATCCAGAGTCCAGAGAGAGAGAGAGAGAGATCCGATTGAGACAATGCCGAGTAGAGTATGGTAAAGTGGAGTAGAGTAGAGTATTTTAATTTTATAATAACTGAGTCTTAAAAAATAGTATACCGATGTGTTAAAACCTAATATAATTATTCCACTCAATGTCAGGCAAATTCGCTGTCGAGTTGTGTCCTGAATGTACAAGAAAACCCAGCTATTACTGCGCTTCCTTACGGATTTCTGTAAAAGCAGCATCTGACAGGTAGTCTTTTTGTTTACATAACAAATCTTTAGTTAGGATTACAACCTCAATTCTCACACATCTCATGTTGTGTGCATTTATTTGCTCCATAATTAGCGGGTCATATTATTTAATGTCGACTTTGAACAAAAGATGTTTGAGAAATTTTTCATGGAAATTTTATTTTTGCTCTCCAAGTTTTTGCCAGAAGTCTGCTCAGCGGAAGTCGCCATATATTATTTCGTTCGAGGTATTTAAACTGGGACTTGAACCATGGCCTCGTATTTGATAATCAAACGCACTACCTCCTCCTACTCCTTAGTAAACCTTAAGAAATTATTGTCTTAAAATATTAACTACAAAAGCTCTGAAACTATGAAAGAAAAAACCCTCCTTTGATAATCTTACATAATCTATCGATAGTTGGCCTTAAATGCTGCACAAATAATTTACACCGAAATCCTTTTAATTTCACTACTCACACAAATATCTTGTGCTAATAGAGAAGGGCTTGACCATGTTTTTATTTCATTTCGTTGCCATACATCAAAATGAAAGAAAGAGAGAGAGAGAGAGAGAGCAATAGAGCGAGAGTATAGCTTTGAATAGCGCATAAAAGCCATAAGTATTATTTGTCTTAAACCAACAGTATTTAAGTTCATGTATCATTAAAATTCAGCCAACATTAAATGCCATTGAGGCTAATGTTGTTGGGGTGTGAGAGAAACCATTCGATATCAAACATTAATTAAACAGCGTGCAAACACTCAAAAGGACTTAAGGCAGTTAATATGTTTGCATATACTTACATACATATGTATATCCATATACATATGAATTTGGCCATGTAAGTGTGTAGGGAGACGGTTATATATGAATGCCTATTTATGTACGTGTGTGTGAGTGTGTAAAATGCAAATAATAACAGGATTTTTTCTCTAATATATCGCGTAGGGAGTGTATAGTAGAGTGTTAAGGTGATTTTAAATATGGCAAGACAATACCGTTATTGTTTTAATTTCTATTCAAATACTTATACTCATACTTATATACTCATACTTATACGGAATAATAATACAACGAACACAATGAAATTAAGTATTGTAAATGAAAATTAAAATAAAAATAAAAATTAAAATTTAATTTACTTAACTTTAGTAAAGAGGCGAATTTATAACAATTTATTTTTATAACATTTCGTTTTTGTTTTTTCTGTGGATATTGAATAATCTGCATAAAATTAACGACTGTCATAATTCCATATACATTTCGCTTTTGCTAGAGAAAAATCTACTCAGGCATTTTGCAAAGCAGCTGTCTGCCTATTTTGCATTGTGTGCTTGCCTGCCTTGCTTGTATTTCTTCACTGCCAAAACATATCCGCTTCCGCAGCTTCATAATTTTATGCCATTTAAAAAAAAAAAATAATAAAAAATGTAAAAAAAAAAGATTTAAAAAATATCTCAGAGAAATAAAAATACAATTGCCAAAATGCTTAAATTTTTGGCGCCTGTACTCTGGCTCAATGACATCTGTAACCATGCATCATGATATATCATCAACTTTTATTCAAATCAAACAGTGTGGCATAAAAGTTTGGTTTCAAAAGAAAATTTCATTAGTGTACACATTTTGGGAAAATCTTTAAGGGCATTGTATTGACATACATACACACATACATACATAATTGGTCATTACCCTTCAATCAGGATTACGACCTAGTTTCTCACACCACTTATGTTGTGTGTGTTAATTTTATACATGAGTGTTGGGACCTAAAGTTTAAAGTCGATTCCGAACGACAGATTTTTGAGAAACTCTTCATGGCAATTTTTATTTACTCCCAGAGTTTTTGTCAGAAATCTGCTGACAGGAAGTCGCCGAAGAAATAGTTTTTGTATATTGTTTTGATGTCCGGCCTGGAGCTCGAACCCTGGCATTACGTCTAATAAGCCAATACACTACCTACTAGACTACGGCGACTTGTATTGACATGTCGAAATAATTCAATTGAATATACTACATGGCATTTTCTTATAACAACTTGACTTACTTTATTGGGAAAAAGTCTGAATTCTGAGCAGAACGATCATGCTTGGCCTACTTATTGGGTTACAATAGCTTCATCGCTGATACTGATTCGATCGGACTAATTTACGTGCAATTTTTCGATGGGGTCGTATATCGGCAATGGCATTACGAATGTTGGCCTTCAAATAGTCAATTGTCTTTGGTTTGTCGGCATGACACTTTTCTTTAACGGTGTCCCACAGAAAATAGTCCAACGATATCAAATCGCACCTTCTTTGGCGACCAATTGGCATTACCATTTCGGCTAACTAAACGGCATTCAAACGTTTGAGGTAATAAATCGATTGTGCGGCAAGTTGCACCATCCTGTTGAAACCAAACATCAATATCATGAAGAGCGGGTATAAAAAATCGGTTATTATGGTTGTGCCATTCTCATTTTTAAAAAATATGGGCCAATGATGCCCTCGCTCCACAAGCCACACCAAACACTTACTGGTAATGAGTGCATTGGCTTCTGTGAGACCATGTGTGCGTTTTTTGATCCTCAAATATGACAATTTTGCTTATTAACGTACCCACCAAGATAAAAATATTCTTCATCCGAAAAGATTACTTCTTTTTTTTTATTTTTTTTTTATTTTTTTTTTTTTAGCAAAATCATCGCTGCTCAAGCGTAAATCCATTCATTACGTTTAGTGGAGGAAATTTACTGATTTTTGTGACAGAATAAACTGACATAAGTATTGCTAGATTCGTAATAACAGATGGTTTAAATTTAAACTGACAGATGGCCCATCCACATAAGAACTTTATAGAGCTTAGCGCACTTAGTATTTAGCTTTGATTGCGATTAGCCGAAATAAAATTATCGTGTTTGGCATTACTGTACGACATACAGTCTTCATTTCCAGTAATGATTCCGTGCATAAGAATGGTATTTGAGCACCGTCTTTTAATGACACTCCACTTCAACTCGACAATCTTTGAACGACTCATGTTGCATGAAGAACTGCTAGATCAGTGATTTCCAATCACTTTGCTAGTTCATCTGGAGTTTGACAACATTCCTTACGGAGTAATGTGCCCAACGTAATATCAATGAAAATCACCACTTCTGTATGTCACAACGATCAACAAAAGGTTGGAAAAATATATTCAGAATAATCTTCTATAAGCAACGACCGTGCTTCATCAGTACTTTGTTTCAAACAGAGAGTGAAGTCGGCAGCACATAGCAGTACTTTCTGACAGTCTGTTCGCCATTATAGCATTCCTATAAGGTTGAATCGACAGGAAGGAAGTTGGTATCCTTTCGTTGGACTCTGGTTAAGGTGTGAATTTAGGGCAATAAGCAGACAGATGAGCTTGCGAAAAAAGGAACGTCTTTGCAGCTGTTTCTCAAATGATTTTGAGACAATCTGAATATTAGATATGTAGTTAAAGTGGAAAGATAATTGAGATATGTGGACGTAGAGAGATAATATTAAACGGATTTCTAATTATTGCGTCAAATACTTCAAATCTGCTCGTCTTATCAAGAAATAGACTGGGAATCCCTGTTTATGATAGCATCCTGTAGTTAGTGATAGAAACAAAACACTCTTTATGTGTATTTCTCACTGCGTTTTCCCAGCCACTACTTAAGCTCTCTTATATTTTCTGGCAACTTTAAATTTAAATGTACGATCATATCCAAGTGCGTGTTTGCATTTTGCTGCATGTGTCACTTTTGAGTAGTATTTGTATGTATATGTATGTATGTATGTATATGTATGTTTATGTATTTGTTTTTGTATTTGTGTGACGTTGAAATTCGTGAAACTTATCATGGATATTAAAAACTATAATAGCGTGTGTACCAAATTTGATACCGCCTTTTCAAGCAGATTGTTAAATGAAAGGCAAAAACTGACTGGAAAAAAACAAAAAAGTAGAAGAAATTTCAGAAACAAACTAAAACTTTATTCCTAATTTACTAACGTTTTGAAATTATCAAAAAATATCAAGCTGTGTGCCACAAATGATTTAAATCAACATGAAATTGCAGTAGAGAGAGAGAAAAACAAACGAACACAAAATAAAATTTATTTTAAAACTAAAACTTGGCACTGAATATTAAAAAGTAAACCTCTTATTAGGAATATTTAAAACTCTATCTCTCTCTCACTCTTTCTCTTTCTTTTTCTATAGTGATTTAAATTATCACACATTTTCATATGAAATGTAAAGAATTTCTAAATTTATTTCAGAAAGAATAAAATTTCATTGGATTTGCCAAAAACGTAATGATTTTAAATCATTTGGACTTGATGTAGGTTAGTTTATAAACTTTACATTCGTTGTAATACAGGAAAGCGGTTTTAATACGTATAGCACAGTACAGCGTTTTTCATCAGTGTCGCACAGAACATTAGTGTGACTTGTCTTTATTGAAATAGAAATGCAATCCACAATAAGTCTCTGCATTTGTATCCCTTAGTTGCAACAAAAATTCAGACTAATTTGTGTCAGGAAAAAATGTTCCTCAAAGATGCGTTCTGGGGAAGAGACAAATAAATTATTGACGGTAGTACGGCGTTGAATTTTCTTAAATACCTCGGAGCCGGTTTAATTTTATGTCAAAAACTGAAAAGGGAAACGCTGATAATCAAAGCTTGTGAAACCAATTTGTACTTCGATTCCATCCAGTATCTGAGGGAAATGATTGGGTATAGTTTTAACTGTAAGATTACAGATCCTATATACTTACAGGAAGAGAAAGATATGTGAAGGAACTAACCTAACACCACTACAGATAATATGATTATTATTATAATGATTATGATATATTGCTGTATGATTCACAATTCTCAAAAGGTATCTTGAAATATACAGCCAAGAGGATAAAGGATATACTCAAGTATATTTTTCGAAATTTTTATTTATTATGTCCATAGATATGCCTCTGCCCTATAAAGAATTAAGAAGATCGACTATGGAAAAGAGTAGAAATACGAATTAGGAAAACGGGACAAAATTAACATACTAAACGTCACAGAATATAATTTGGACTTAAGGACTGTCAACAATACCCATTTAACAACCGACCTCAGCTGTCACAAATTTACAACATAAACAATTCTTGTTTAATTCGAAGTATTGTTGCACGTGTGTCAGTGAAAGATAATGAAATCCTAAGTCACCGTAGGCTAGTATGTAGTGTATTGGCTTATTAGATGTCAGACATCTCCAACAAAGCGAAATATGAAAAAATATTTCTTCGGGAACTTCCTCTCAGCAGATTCCTCCAAAAACTCTGAGAGCAATTAAAATCGCCTTGAAAAGTTTCTCAAAATATCTGTCGTTCGGAGTCGCCTTTAAACTGTAGATCCCGCCACTCATGTATAAAATTAATACACACAGCATAAGTGGTGTGAGAAGCTAGGTCGTAAATCCTGACTGAAGAGTGGTAGTAATAACCAATTATATATGTATGTATGTATATAAGTAAGGCGGCAAATGAAAAGACCCAGTGATACTAACTAACATAAGTATATGATCAGCTAAGAACAGAAATTGTCAGCGAGACCATTTTCTGGGGTTTTAACTAAAACCCTATGACTCATTGAAATGAAATTACAGAAGATACTGTTAATATGGTTAACATTCAATGAAAATTGATCCGCCATATCATGATGTCTTTAAGACAGAAATGAGGCGAAACTTCGGAAAGTTTTGTGTTCAAAATATTTGAACAGCCCAACTACAAATGACAGGCAATTCAATTAAGGTGATGTTACTGCCGGAACAGAACTGAGAGAAGCTCATTACGTAAGGCAATTAGACTTTGCGAGTAATAGTGAAGAAACGCATGGATATTTCGGTAACATAGCTCATGTGACAAAGGAACAAAAAACCGAGTCAGCTGCATGATGTGATTTTAAATTGCTTTGAATTTTTAAATTTTCCATTAAATTATTTCAAAAAATCTTGTTATTGTTGAATTTTATTGCATACTCTTCAGTATGCAATATAATTATTATACCAGTATAAGTAGTATGTATACGTATAAGCAATATATTTGAAATAAAATTAAATATTAGGTCTACGTATGAGTGATATTAAATTCTATATGTACTAATTTGTATGCAACAATATTAAACTTGAATTATATTGCATACTTTTCAGAGTAATAATACCAGTATAGGTAGTATGGGTGCGTATAAGTAATATATTTAAAATAGAATTCAATATAAAGCATACTATTCATATGAAGTTAGTCAATGTCAACTAACGTGGATTTTTTACCCCAAATCTTACTGACATATTTTTATATTTTATTTATTTTATTTATTTTATATTTATTTATTTTATATTCATTCATTAAAAACACTGCACCAACGACACTGCGGAAGCACATAAACCTTGCTTTAATTTTTTCCTTTATAACTACCAGAGAAAGTAAAAAGCAAATGCGATTTATATAATATGCGGATGGGGGCTTGAATGCAATTATCAAAATAGACGGCAATCATATGAATTAATGTGGGTACATTTTTTATACGCTAGGCATACACAGTAGCCCGGTTTGTTGAGCATAAAATCGTATAATTTTCAAAAGAAAATCGCAAAAAATTTTATATACTCTCAGTGTTCTTGCCAGAAGTCTTCTAAGAAGCAGTCACCGAAGAAATATTTTTTCATTTTCATTTGTCGGACCCGAGAAATCGCCGTAGTCTTGTAGGTAGTGTGTAGGCTTATTAGAAGTAAAGCCAGGTCTCGAGCCACAGGCCAGACATCAAGACAAAATACAAAAAGTATTTCTTCGGCAACGTCCTCTCAGCAGATTTCTCTGCAAAAACTCTGAGAGTAAATAAAATTGCCATGAAAAAGTTTCTCAAACATCTGTCGTTCAGACAGTTGGTCCCACCACTCATGTATAAAATGAACACACACAAAATAAGTAGTGTGAGAAACTAGCACGTTGTACAATGGGTCAATTCGACCTCCATGTACCGTACTTGTCTTAATTGACAAGTACACGTCCTCTAACCTAACCTAACCTAACCTTGTCGGACCCGAGTTGTGAAACGTTCTAAAAAGAAAACATACTACCTACTAGTCTACTGGAATTACCACATAGGTTATGATTGATAATCTATAAAGCATCAGCATAACGCGATATTTATGACATGACATGAGAGAAGATTAGATTTATGAAATGCTCCGCCTGCACTGTTTTTGCCACATATTCATCTAACGCTACACACACCCTTCGAATGTCAAAAGTCAACAAACCTTTCATATCATTAACTTAACAAAATCTGTTTCATTGACAAAATTTTATGGCACTTTGGGATGGATGTCCCACAGAAGCCACATAAGTCGAATTATTAAAAAAAGATGCTGACTTTATTCTTTCTAATCATTACGATTACGTACATATGTATATGCTAATAAGAGATATGCTTGAATAGAATATTGTCTTAAACATAAAAAACAATGAAATGTTTTAAGTTACAAATACTTTTATAATCAGTAAATCTTTTACAAGTAGTACCTTTGTTACCTTTGCTTCAGTTTACAGATTTTTTTTCTCATTTCACATGCCGTATGTGCTGCTAAATATCGAATTTCATATAAAAATAGTAGAATTAAGACATATAAAGAAGAAGAATCACTTGATAAATAAGTTGAATAGGTTCAGATAACAGCTGATTATTGGTTTATTTTTATTTTGCTACTTTGATTTATTCAATACAACAATAAATAGCAACAAATACTATGAACTATTACAGGCATAAACACATAATGGAATGGAATGGAATGGATTGGACATACCATACCGAGAAGAATGGAAAGTCGACAACTAAATTGACATTAATTGAACGAACAAACCGTAACCAAAGGCAAAAAGAAAACTGTGTAGAGAAGTAGTAAAATCATGATAAAATTAAATACAAATAAATAGGAATTTGGCAATAAGAACAACAACAACAGCAACAACAACAATGACAACAGATTTAATACTAAAATATCAATGACCAAAGAGTGTATATGAAGCAAAACTAATGTTGCCAATAAGAATGTGTGGCGAACATAAAATAAAACGGTCGTACCATTAGACATATTGCCACAAATGAACTTTCTGATCAATATGTACGTATTTATCTTGTCTATTCCGTACTCTACCAACCATCTCTGTCTCTCCCTTTGAAATGTGTAGTCGTTTAACAAACCTAACAATGTATGACTAGTTTGAAGGTATTTTTGCTACATAAACTCAAACGTATCCTTGCGTTTCTTGTACATTCTTTTTATACGTTTTGTTCTCTTCATTTCAACTACAGATAAACACGTGGCCATGCCATATGGCCATATTATTTATATTTATATTTACCGTTGTACGTATGTACCTCTGTCTACATACATATTGTAGAAATCAGCAACAAACTATACATGAATGATACAACTCAACTCAAGTGTACTTAGCCTTGCAATAAATTAATGATAGACAAAGAAGTCGGCTTTAAAAATAAATACTCTACAAATAGACAAACCCCCCTTCCTCCCTTTATAACTGTTTGTAGAGCCTGCAATTATATAAAATAATGCTGGTTTTTCGGATGCCAAAGACTAGAAGTGACATTTACACAAATACACAAATACTCTAAAGAAATATTGAAGAATTTATGGGGTATTCAAAAGCAAAATAATAAATAAAAAAGGATTTTCATCAAAACAAAACAGAAGAAATTTAAACAAATGGCAAGTGTTTGTTAAATAAAATAGCTTTTTTGTTTCATTTCCTATCTGAGAAGGAAAACAAATTGTTCAAAACGGCCAAATCTATCTGAGTACCATAACTAATACCATTTAAATTGGCAAAAATCGTGCCACAACACAAAAATAAATGTTTCGAAATTTATAAGAATAAAATTTTTTTCATTGAAAAGAATTAAAAAGGCAAAGAGTCAAAAATGTCCTTAATAAACTAAATACTTGGTCAGTACAGGGACTGCGTTCACTCGTGGCATCATAACGGGCCGTTATGCGTGCTCAAGTGAGCTTTGGATTATAATATATATTCCACTCCGACATAAACCTAATAAACTAAATTGGAATTGAAGGAAAAATTCAATTTTACTTATTCATTGATTATATTCTGACAATGAGTCCTATAAATAAATTAATTGTCGTGCAAAAGTTATAGGAATTTATAGAGAAATATTGGTTTTCTATTCTGAAATTTGTGGCTCAAAACTAAAATTTTTCGAAATTTTCTACTATTTGTGGCTAATGTCCAAGAGAAGCAACATGCTTTCCTATATCTAGTCCCTAAAACCGTACATTTTTTCGCCATCATCAGTGAATGCTTATCCAGTGTCAAAAAATACCAGAATTGTACAAAAGGCTCTTCAACGAGGACTTCACATAAATAAATTAATACACGGTAGAAGCGCATCTGATTTGGCAAATTTATCGGCTCCCTAATTACCCAGAATTTCTCTGTACCAGAAATCACCGTTATCTTATGTCCCCGTTAGCCAAACGTACGCGGATAGTACATTTGTTTTTAGCATTTACCAAAATTACATTACGATTCGGTAATCGCTCTCATTGCTTTTCGTAGTCTAAAAACGAGTGCATGTTCTATAACGTTCCGTGGACGTTTGGCTAACCGGGGCTTTATTATTGCCTTATTAGGCAAGAGGCTGTGGTTCAATCTTGAACACAACGAAATGTGCCAAAGTTGCTATGAAGAGTCTTTCAAAAATCTGTCATTTGGAGTCAACTTCAAGCAGTAGGTTCTGCCCCTTATGAATAAAATTAATACACATTAATACGTGGGTGCTGTGAGAAGCTAGATTGTAATCCTTACTAAAAGACTTTAACAAAATCTCGTCCAAGGTACATAATTATAGTTGCTAAACTGCTTCTACTGGAAGGAAAGGAATAAGCCATTTGACTGTCACAGTTGCTGGAAATGCTAGTAGTTTTAGTTAAGGTTAGGTTAGGTAAATTAGCGGACCCCTTTTCAAGGGAGAGGTCCCCACAGGTCAGCATTTAATCCCACTGTGGTAACGCAATCAATATTCAATTCAATTTCCTTGAGAAAATAAGGCCAAGTTCAGAATAAAGCTTGCTATTGCAACAATCTTTATATTAGGGAGCTCGGGCAAGGTTATCACAAAGTGAGAGATCAGAAATCTGCGTGCTTTTATGACAAGAGCAGGACACTGCCACATGCAGTAAAAGGCAGACTCTTTCTCCTCCTCTGACTCACAACACCCAATACTACGGCCTGAGTCACATTACAGAAGAGTGGGAGGTGGAGAGAGTATTTCGGACAAAAATTTTACAGCTTATCTGTGCAGACCTCTACGGAGCTAATTACATACATAATTGATCATTGCAACCCTTTAGCCAGGATTATGAACTAGCTTCTCACACCACTGTTGTTGTGTGAGTTAATTTTATACTTGAGTGGCAGGATCTACAGTTTAAAGTCGATTCCGAACCACAGACTTTTCAGAAACTTTTCATGCCAATTTTTTTTACTCTCAGTGTTTTTGCCAGAAATCTGCTGAAAGGAAGTCGCCAAAGAAATATTTTTTCATATTTTCGTTTTGATGCCTGACCTGGGGGTTTGAACTGAGGCCTCACGTTTAATAAGTCAACACACTAACTACTAAACTGTGCAGCCCTTGCGCTGACTAACCTCTTCCTCTTCCCCGATTTTGGTGGAACTTGGTCAGTACAGGGACTGCGTTCACCCTTGGCATCACAACGGCCCGCTATGCGTGCTCAAGTGAACTTTGTGATATTAGAGCTACCACTCCGACCTAACCTAACCTAAAATACTAGACTAATTGCTTAGAATTATAGTGTGAAATCCCCAGTCAATGCCTGAGAATTTTTAGATAAATTAGAAGAGTAATATGCCAGCAACAAGAGCGGCATGTGGTCTAACAGGTGAACTAGATGCAAGCCAGTTGAGCATCATTTGTAAGGACAATGCGTAACTCATCCCTAGCGATCAGCTTTATGTTTATATTGTACATGCGAGAATCTGCAGGTAATAGATGACAAACAAATAACGGGTGATTTTTTAGCTATTATCTTTTTGGCAACACTGGTTTAAACAGCTCACGCACGTTTCGTGTTTTGTTTCACTGTCAAACATCTTCAGTTTGGTCTATAATTTAACCATGAATCGTCTTACAAATGAACAACGCTTGCAAATCATTGAATTTTATTATCAAAATGCGTGCTCTGTTAAGAAAGTTCATCGCGCACTTCTTCTATTTTATTGTCAGTTTAATCGACCCACTGAAGCGGCTATTCGGGCTATTGTGACAAAATTTCACACCAAATTTACATTGTTGGACATTAAACCACCAACACGCTTACGTAGAGTGCGAACTGAAGAAAATATCGCAGATGTATCGGCCAGTGTTAATGATGACCATCAATTATCGATTCGTCGCCGTTCGCAGCAATTGGGCCTCTGTTACTCAACAACGTGAACAATTTTGTGGAAGGATTTAGGTGTGAAGCCTTTCAAAATACAGCTGGTGCAAGAATTGAAGCCGAACGACCTACCGCAACGCAAAATTTTTGGTGAATGGGCTCTTGGAAAGTTGGCCGAAGATCCACTTGTTTATCGAAAAATTGCGTTCAGCGACGGAGCTCATTTTTGGCTCAATGGATACGTAAATAAGCAGAATTGTCGATTTTGGAGTGAAGATCAGACAGAAGCATTGCAAAAGCTACCAATGCATTCAAAAAAGTCACAGTTTGGTGCGGTGTATGGGCTGGTGGCATCATTGGACCGTACTTTTTAAAAGATGCCGCGAATCGTAATGTAACTGTGAATGGTGAGCGCTACCGTGATATGATATCCAACTTTTTTTTGCCCAGAATACCAGAGCATTTTAACGCCTTTAGACTATTTTTTGTGGGGCTATGTTAAAGCTCATGTCTATACGGACAAGCCCGCTTCAATTGACGCATTGGAAGACAACATTGAAGCATTTATTCGTGAGATACCGGCCGAAATGTTGGAAAGAGTATGCCAAAATTGGACCAAGCGGATGGACCATTTGAGGCGCAGTCGCGGTCAACATTTGCATGAAATAATCTTCAAACATTAAATTATATGGACCGTACTATCGATTCAAATAAAGATTTTATGCATTTTTCTGAATTTTATGTGTTTTTTTTTAATTTTCCTATAGCTCTTAAAAAATCACCCATTAGATGTGTAGCAGGATCTATAGTTTAAATGTGCACTCCTAGCGTCAGCTTAATGAGGTCTTTTTATTTAGTTTCGGAGATTTTTCAAGAAGACGGCTGGAAGTCGTCGAAAGAAATATTTCCCACACATTTCATTTCGTTCGATATGTCCGAGCTGAGGTTTAAATTCATAAACTCTCGTTTAGTGCCATTTAGATATAAAAACTGTTTCGAATTTTGTAACATTTGTTCCCAAGTATAAATTCTTATTTCGATTACATTTTCCATCTACAAAACCAATTTAATTACAATGTCTATGAATAATACAAGAAATATTGGGTGCTTTTGCTTATCAATCTCATATCAGCCGTTTATAAAGGTATTGTGGTGTTAACTAAATGAACTCAATTGAGTACACTTAAGTAAATTAATTTGCAGGTTATTATAAAAAAAAAATATCGAAAAAAATAGAAATCGAAATTGAAACATATTTGCTGAAGCCAAGACTATTTTTGAAGAAAAAAAATGAAAAAGACTTGCCTTCTCATTGTGTTTAGCTGCCAACCACAATTACTGGTACAACTCAAATGAAGTGAAATTCAATTGCTGTTTGATCAAACATGAAGGCAGTACACACACACATATTGTATTTGGGGTTACATCACTGGAATGTTGAATGTGGTTTTTTTCTGAGAGACAAAACACTTAGAAGTTACAATTCAGACACAATGAAAAACTACAAGTAGTTGCAATAAGAGAAGGTGTAACAAATAATATCACATATAGTTTTGAATGAAGACATACATTAATACATAATTGGTCATTAGAACCCTTCAGACAGGATTACGACCTAGCTTCACACACCACTTATGTTGTGTGTGCAAGAGAAAACTTTTCATGGCAATTTCATTTACTCTCAGAGTTTTTTATGAGAGGAAGACGCCGAAGAAATATTTTTTCATATTTCGTTTTGATGTCTGACCTTGGGTTTGAACCGTGGCCTTACGTCTAATAAGCCGACACACTACCTATTAGACTACGGCGACTTCCATTTTTCAATGAAGAATTTTCTTGAAATTAAGAGAGAAGTATTTTAAAGTATTTTAGAATTCGCCGTAGTCTAATAGGTAGTGTGTTGGCTTATTAGACGTAAAGCCCGGGTTCGTATCCCAGGTCAGGCATCAAAACGAAATACGATTTCCTCTCAGCAGATTTCTGGCAAAAACTCTGAGAGTAAATAAAACCTGCCATGAAAAAGTTTCTCAAAAATCTATCGTTCGGGGTCGACTTAAAACAGTGGCTCCCGCCGCTCATGTATAAAATTAACACACACAACATAATTGGTGTGAGAAACTAGGCCGTAATCCTGGCTGAAGGGTTGTGGCCAATTATGTATGTATTTTAAAGTAGAGATCTTTGGAAAATAAATTTGAGTCAATACTTACATATCTTAAGCCGTAGTCGAAGCTCTTACAGTGTGTAATTATAAGTACAGAAGTAATTGTATATTGGTTTATGGGCATGTTGTCGTTAACATTCCTTTAGCAAAAGGTATTCACCTGATGAATTTATCTGGCGTATGTTTTAAGATGTCGTCGCTGTCTAGTAAATTGGTTTTCTTTATTTCTGTTTCTGTATTTATTTTCAATTTTTTGTTCTTGCGTCTTCGTCAATTGGGGATTTCAATTGTTGCAAATGTTTGAGAAAACAACACAAAAGTTTAGATACTTTCAGCATCTCAAAGCAACAGCAGCAGTAAGAATAACAAAAAAAAACCAAAAAACAGAAAAAACGTATGAAACCAAACGAAAACGACACGACCTATAAACAGAGTAAAATTCCAAGAAAAAAAAGAAAAGAAAAGAAACAGAGTGAAGGAAAAATAAAAATTGAATCAATTTCTTTCGTTTCGTTCTTTTGTATAAATAGTATGAAATGTTAAGCTTAAGTTATCATTAAGGGTCAATATGGGCTGATGCTTGTCCATTGCTGCTTGCTGGTTGGTGGCAACGTTTATAAAAACTAAGAAAGAAAGAAAAGAAAAAAACAAAAGAAACATTCCTGTTCTTTCTGCTTCAATACAATAATGTCAACGTGCTGTTATTGTTGCTGTGTTTTATTTAATTTGTCTTCTTATTTTTGTTTTTTTTTTTCTTTTCTTTTCTTTCGTCTATCGTTGCTTCGAACACCAAAGAAGGCTCAATTGAGAATTGATAAAGTTGAATTGGTTTTTTCTTGCCACATTGCATGGTTTCTTCCTTCCCTCTTCTGCTTGCAGTTATTTCGTGGGATTGTATTTTTCTTTTGCTCTCTGGACTATTTTTTATTTTCTTAGAACTGCCATTGGAATCGTTGTCTTTTGTGTTGTGTTTTCTGTGCAACTTATTTAGTATTTTTATGTTCATGGCGTTTTTCTTTAGAGTTCTTGTTCGTATTGCTCGTAGTTTGTTAAAAAGTTGCCTCAGGGACAACAAGTAAACAATGACATAATGACAAATAGAGAAGAATTTAAGCGATAAATAATTAATTGATTTGAGTAAGAAATTGTAACAAAAGCAACATCATCGGCAACAACAGCAGCAACAGTAATAGCAGAAATAGTGGCAAAAATAGCTTCAGTTTGTGGTATATGTATTGCTATTCACAGCAGCCAAGATAAGTTTATAACGCACAGAAGATGAATGAGAATGTTAAGCATACTGCTTCTCAGTGTAGTATGAATTATTTTAGAAGTCGTACGGCTAACATTACTGTATCTGGAGTTGTGGCTTTTGTTGTTCATAGCGGTAGATAATATTGTTGATGCTGGTTGGGTTTTTTTTAGGTACATCTCCATACAACACTCGACAAGTAATTTTGTATAAAAAACCTTCAGTAATGAAGCTACAATTGCTAAAGTTTAACTATAATCAGCCATATTATGGTTGCCGAATTGTCCGTGGAATAAGGAAAAAGAAATTTTTAATTTTTACTTGAAATGTTGTGTTCAAATGTAGATTGAAAACGCAAAGTGAAAGATCGCTGCTTATTGTCAACCATATTGGAAGACTTATTGCCCTCGTGGTGTCAGAAATATGTTCTATTGTGAGTCCCTACGGACATCCTGTTACAGCGACCTACACTTATTCATGGCTAAAGCAAGCAACGTAGAACAAAGCATCTGTTCTATGTGGATTTAAGAGATTTTGCTAACGTCTCAACTGAGTTCCCATTTAATTCAGTACGTAGAAATTTATAAGACGCTAAGTGCACCTCATTCATTCATTCAAGTCACTAAATAGAAGAGAGCTCTGGGTTTAAAAATTTGTCTTGAATACTAGCAATTTTGTTAAACTTATACCCTTCAAGAATCGATGGCTTGTAAGGGCGTTGAAGGGTGGTAAGATAGGGATCGAGGTTCTAGAAAATTCCAAAGAAGTTCTTTTTAAGAGAATGAAAGAGCGGCCCTTGTAGAAGACCCTGGATGTTATCCACACCCTTTTGAAATCTGGCCAAATGAAACAGATTCATGATGTGATTGCGTTCCTGTCAATAGAAGAAAAGAGAAGTGAGAGGAAATCATATTGTCAAATTACAACTGTTTAGATATTATGCTCATGCTACATTAAAACGACTGTGAAATATGGTCACCGCAGCCTGGTAGGTAAAGTGTTGATTCAAACCCGTGGTTCAAAACCTAGTCTAGAAAAATTTTATTGATCATTTTCGGTCAGCAGTATTTGGTGAAAATGCCGAAGAAAGATTCTCTAAACTGTAGGCCTCGCCACTCATGGATAAAAATTAACACACACAACGTAAGTGGTATGAGAAGCAACATGTCGTAATCCTAACTAAATGTTTCTAGCTGAACAGAAGTCACATAATTTAAAGACGCAATAACCTTGTAAGCGTTGAAGGACAACGCCTTCTCTAAACCCCCCAATCCATGAATTTCCAAGCATGGAGAAAACTTTGGCATATATACGGACATAGAATGTGAACACGTAACTGCTTGCCAGTCGGGGGTGCCAAAGAGTAACGGAAAGAGACTGCATCCTTCTTGCAATGAATTTTCTTAAGGATATTATCTGGAAACTTATGGAACTACACCAGCCGGATAAAACGAAGGGCAGGTTCGAAAGGCAATAGTGTCTAAAGGCCACTTTATCAGACTTGTCTATTAGCTAAAGCTGCTCCAATATACTCAGAATTATAATCTGACGGGTTCGAAATACAATTTTAATGAATATTGTTGTCTAAAATACTTTCAGATTCTAATTTGATTCAGAGAACAAATCTCTTAATTATTATAAGATTGATTGGTGGTTGGTGGTAAATGCTATATAGATAAGTCACCATAGTCTAGTCTGTGCTTTGTGAGCTTATTAGACGTATGACCTTGGTTCAAACCCCAGGTCAGACATTAAAAAATATGAAAAATATTTCTTCGGTGACTTCTTCTCAGCAGATTTCTGCCAAAAACTCTGTGAGCAAATAAAATTGTTGTGGAAAGTTTCTCAAAAAATCTGCCGTTCGGAATCGACTTTAAACTGTAGGTCTCGCCACTCATGGATAAAAATTAACACACACAACTTAGGTGGTGTCAGAACCTAGGTCGTAATCCTGACTAAAGGGTTGTAATGATCAATTATGGGTGTATAGTTGGAGGTAAATGGCTTGTATGCGTTCAAAATTTTTGGATAAATCGTATTCAAAAGCATATCCTCTCATTACCACACAATATTTTTTGAGTGTAACTCATGTCTTGATACTGTTAATTTAAGTGCTACACTAAAGGGAATATTGGGGTTGCAGTTATTTATTTAATTCTTCCTTTCTTTCCTCTTGTTTTTTTCTTTGTTCTTCTTCTATTCCTTTATTTCATTCTCAATATCCTTTGTGAATTCTAGTAAGTGTAACAGTGTGTGTGTGTGTGTGTCTCTCTGCGTATCAATAACAAATGTGTTCATGTGTTATATTTTTTTTTGAATTTTTGTTACACTTAAAGGGATAATAATTTAATATCCGACAGACATTTTATTAAATTGTTTAGTGTGTCATCGTTTTATTTTATTTTTTTTTTTGTTTCTTTTTTAGTTGTGACCTTCGCATGCAACTTTGTTTTTATATTGTATTGTGCGATGAATGCGTAGATAATGACATGGCACTTTGTAGCCAAGTACAAGACAGTATAGACGCAACAATTTTTTTTTTATGCCTGAGACAGCTTTTTCTAAAATGGAACATGTGTGTATAATTAAATGAGTATAAAATATTAACAAAATGAATATTATTTTCGTTTTTCTTTTCAACAAAAAAAGCAAATAATAATTAAATAAAAAAGGTTGAAAAGGATAAATAATTTACTTGAACATGCAATAAAAATTTTTAACATAAGATTTTTTATAAAAAATTTTTGAATCGTATGCAAAATAAAAAAAATCTTTCTTTCGGAGTCGACTTTAAACTGTAGGTCCCGTCACTCATGTATAAAATTAACACACACAACATAAATGGTGTGAGAAACTAGGTCGTAATCCTGACTGAAGGGTTGTAATGGCCAATTATGTATGCCCTTTGAAAAAAGCTCTGAGAGTAAATAAAATCGCCATGAAAAGTTTGTCCAATCTCTTGTACGTAGGCGATATTAAATAATAAATAATAAATGGCAATTTTATTTACTCTGAGAGTTTTTGCTAAAAATCTGCCGAGAGGGAGCCGCTGAATAAATATTTTTTCATAATTTCGTTTTGATGTCTGATCTGGCGTTTGACCCGTGGCCTTACGTCTAATCAGGCAACACACTACCTACTAGACTACAGCGACATCTACCACCACATCCAACACACTTAAAATTCTAATCAATTTTTCCTCCTAACTTATGTGAGAAAAAAATTTCAAATTTGGTGATGCATACCATACACTTTTCAGAATAAATGAAAGTTGAATGCCAAACTATACATACATTACAAATAGCTTTTGTTGCTTAAAAGTAATATTAAAGTCTTCAAAATCTAAATTAGTGAGTACGCGATCGGTAACAGCGGCTCCTATGGAAAATGCGTCATAATTCTTTGCAAGATAATATCGATTGGTGAGAAAGCTGTGCAAGTGACAAATACGTATACGCACAACACATATATGATGCATACTCACACACGTACATCCCCAGCTGTTAAATCGGTCGCCATCTTGAAAAGTAATGCCAACTTAAAGCTCTATACCTCTATAAAAAACACCCTTTATTGTTGTCGATTCATTGCAACGGGTATCATATGCTCATAATGCTGACAAAATGGCCACGTTTTAATAACCACATCTGTAGAAAGTTTTATAATTTGATTGTGCTATTCCATTCGTCTTTAAAATAAATGCAATTTCTAGGTCCTCATTTCTAATTTTTAAATAATACCACTGTTTTAGTATTTACTCCTCACCTAAATTGTATTTATTATGATCACTTTCACTCACCATTTTAATTACCACATCTTCGTATAGTTTAGTCAGTCAGATAAGAAGATATGGTTATTAATTTTGTCTAAAACTAGTCAGAAAATGCTGCAGCTTTTACTCAAGCCTATTTGTTGGCCATCCAGTAAAAGGATATGTTTCCTTTATTTACTGTTTGCAATGCATATGATGCTTATTTTTCTTTATTATATAAGGATTGGAACAGAAAAGAACTGTTATTTGATCTTTTTCAGTTTGTTTTGGATTTTGCGTCAAACATTCTGTTTTGCATCTTCTGTCAATAAAATTCTGTTTTACTGGTGTTCATTATATGTATATGGAGTATATGTGATCAGGTAAAGGAAATCAATTTAAGAAATTTCACTGGCGGCAATGTTCTCAACTCAATCTAACGAAACACTGCTAGCGCAAAAAGGTTGTTCTATTAGTTTTGATGAAGTCGTCGTAGTCTAGTAGGTAGTGTGTTGGCTTATTAGACGTAAAGCCCTTGGTCGTATCCCAGGTCAGGCATCAAAACAAAATATGAAAAAATATATTTCTATATATAACATAAAGGTGGAGAATGATTAATATGAATACAATTAATATTGCTCATACGCCATCAAACTTCATGTATATGTATATGAAATTTTAATAAATTTCTCGTATTTCTCTTAAAAAAATAAAAAAATCATAAATTTTTAACATATCCATTGAACACCTTAATAAACTTTGGTTTTTTATCTAAAGGTTATTTATATCTTCTTAAAGAAACTCAAAACAAATAAAAAAGACATACAAGAACACATACTTCGATAAAGAAAACACTAAATTAAGCATCATCAGCCATAAAAAAAAATTGAATGTAAAACTGATCAAACGTTTTAATACGTCTTTAGCTCTTCATAAAATACAAAGTGAATGTAACATTTACTTGAATTATGAGCAAGAGTGTGCTACAAAGTAATATAATGTTTAAATAAGGATTCTTACGTTCATACGTTCACATAATCATTCATTCATACACTCGCACACAAGTATCCATTAAAAGGTATAAAAGTACGATAAGTAAGTGACTCGCATATACATACAAAATGTGTATATGTGTTGTATCCTTGTACGCAAGCAAAGGAATTCAAAAGCACGCTGTGTAAACAGTAACTGAGTAAAAGGCATAGAAGGTGTTTATTTGTTTGGGTTAATGTGTATGTATGTATGTATATATGGTAGGTATAGGTGCGAATTGATTTATACAAACAAATAAACAAATCAAAATAACATTATGATTACCGCTTATCGAAAATGATATTTTTAATAATGTGTTAAATGTTAAACACATACATTTGCACAATTCAAAGACAGTGCCGGACAAAAAGATGTATCAGAAGAATATCGTTCAGATTTAAAAAAAGATTGAAGTGAAGAAATGTTAACCACAGGCTTTATTTTTACCAGAGTATCGACTTCTATCTTTCTATTGAATATGTAACACCAATTGGACTCTTTCGATATCGAGCTTCCTCAAGGACTCCACTATAAGTATTGTTATAGAGAGGCTTTATCCAATGAATTCAGCCTTAGATCTAGTGCAGAACAATTTTCTATTCTATATCCCACACTTCTCATCATTTAACTTAAAGATCTTCCTTCGTTAATCTCTTATCTTATGGACTATTTTGCAGATTGAAGTAACTCTTGACAACCCGAGAACACTACGTTTAGACATTAAGACGCAAGTGAATGACTCACTTGCATCTCCTCCGTAAAAAAAGCCCGTAGTTAAGTGGTGTGTAGATATTTGGAAGCAAATGAGGGTCTTTTGGCAAATTCTCTGTGAGTAAAACAAAATTGCCATGAACAGTTTCTTTTCATTATTATTTAGTTCCTGTCACTCATTGATAAAGTTAACGCTAACAACATACACCATTCAGACTAAATGGTTGTAATGACCAATTAAGTAACTGCAAAAGACCCAAATTAATTCACAGGCACGAGCCCTTGCTATGCTGGGCATGTAAATTCGATGTTCTTTAAAGGCAGGTTTCTGTAGTCTGTGCAAGAAATATTTTGTATCATGTGATATCCTGATCGTTTATACAATATATATCAGACCGAATACAACTCTCATATCTAGGTTGAGTTGTATTCTGCAGCTTCATAAATGCGCAGAGTAAGTATTGAAAGTATTCATTAAACAATTCGAAAATGACTCATCGGAGAACCATCGCTGTGATATCACTATTGCTAGACGTGGTAGTGATACTTATATGAAGCCATGTCTCCAATAAATATTCTACAATATACACCATCTAATGACAAAAATACTGAAGTAGCTGTATGCTAACAGGTATTGTGTTGGCCTCTTAGATGTGAAGCTGTGGTTGAACCACTAGCTCAGACATAAAAATAAAACGAAGCAGTCATCTGGCAGAAACTACAGAAGTAAAATAAAACTTCGATGAACAGTTTCTAAAAAATCGGAGTCGACTTTAGATTATACATAGCTTTACTCATGAATAAAACATGGGTTGCATGATAACCTTGGTTGATATGCCGCCTAAAATTGTTTAGTAGATTAGCTGCACACCTACTTTTAATTGAATTGATATTCTAGACTGAATAAAACTATGTTACATACGTATACTGAACTAAACTTTTACCCAACACTGCTTGCATGTTGTTTAGTCATATACTTTCTTATATGTATATATATATGTATGTATGTATGGTTCTGTATGAATTTGCAAGTTGGCTGTATTTGCTATATGTATTGTATGTACATATTTCTGTTCACCTTTTAAAAGTGTTTACTTTTATTGATATTGATAACGTATCGATACTTTGTTAACAATTGATTTAACGCGATTTTATTTTATTTTGTTTTTCACACATCGCCAATCATCATTGCCATTAGTCTGTCTCTATTTTTATTTTCTTATTTTTTTTAATTTTATTTGTTAAATATATTTGATTTCATTTTAAATAAACAAAAATAAAAATGTGATATTTTGCCTAATAAAAATATATTATTACGAAAATGAATAAAATCTAGATACTGATGATTTGCTTTGACATCGTTTAACATTGAAATTGTAAACAAAAGCTACAAAGACAAAACAATGAACTTATTTACAAATTATCGCACTGCTTCATATAGCAACAAATACCAGCATAAAACAAGTAAACAAAAATATACCAACAGACACCAGCATAAAAACAATGGTAAACAAGTAAACAAAATTACAACTACAAAAATAAATGTAAACAAAAATACACAAACAACAATATTGAAACAACGTTGTTTACATTTATAGGGATCTCGAGAAGGCGAAGCCACAAACATTCGCCTATATGAACATTCATCACACTGTTTACGTTGCCATATAAAAGGCAAGCCAAAGCAGGCGACGGAGTCAGTAAAGTTCAGCCAGTCTTGTGTGAAGCCGCGTATTTGAAGAGAGTAATCGTGGTTTGAAGATCTCCGTTACAAAGAACTGTCAAACAATTGTCTAGTAATTGTTGTTGTTTATACAAAGGGTGTAAACAGAGGGATAACAAATAAAGCAATTGTTGTTGTTTACATCAAGTTGTGAACAGTGGCACTCAGAATTGTGCGAATAATAAAGAATTTTAATTAAAACTAAACACAGATTTATTTTTTATTTTATTTGCAAACTACGAACTTATATTTTAAAGGTTTTTAAAAGATAAAAACGTTACAATATGTATGTACTTTATTTTAATATAGACCATATAGAGACACAGCATATACATATCAACTCCACAAAGAGGGCAAGACATTCAGTTATTCTTTAAAAATTATTCAAAATCGCTTACGCTTTGCCAACATTTCTTAAAACTTTGGTTTGAGTAATTAAGCTTAAACATTTTTCTTGTGATTTGAACTTCATTTTAAATGCTTTTTATCTACATACCACATATGACTTCTGTGCGTAAGTGTAAAACTATAAATTATGTACCCTTGCTCTGAGTACGTTTCTTATCAATCTTTTCAAATTAGTAAATTTCTTATAAATTATAATTTTATTTAAAAAAAAAACAACAAAAAATATAAAGAAAAAAACTACAGAAATGAATGATGCTTTTTACTTTCAAACTCAAAAGGTTACATTAAATTTTATTGAAAGACAAAGATGATGAATATAAAAACGTATAGAAACTTTCAAGTGTGATAATTTTAATGCAAAAAGAAAATTAAGGCAAATAATGAAGGGCCTTGCTTTAAAAGGCCTTTTGTAAATTATTTACGTTTTTTGAAAACAACTCTATTGATTAAATTGCTATCTTTTTAAGAAATTACCGTTCGAAATACCAAAATAAAAAATAAATAAGAACAGAGGAATTTCCTACTTTCTAGTTACACTTTTCGTTCAGAATTGATATTATTCTGTTGTTTTCGATGACTGAAGTTCAAAGTCGGCTCCGAACGACAGATTTTTGAGAAACTTTTTCATGGCAATTTTATTTATTCGCAGAGTTTTTGCCAGAAATCTGCTGAGAGGAAGTCGCCGAAGAATTACTTTTTTTATTTTGTCTTGATGTCTGGCCTGGGGCTCGAACCCTGGCTTTACGTCTAATAAGCCAATACACTACCTACCATACTACTGCGGCTTCTAAAAAGTAGGTAACTATCTAACAAATTAAAGAGTCAATGAGTCTGCCAGTTCTATCCGAGGGCAGTTTCCTTAACTAGCTAGTTGCCACTCTTATACCAGATCACACTGTCTGCTGTTGAAGGACGTGTTTAAGTCCTCTATGATTCTAGTCTTTACAAACAGGCGCAATGGATTTATATCAATTAGAGGCATCGTGGATAGACCTTCAGTTTTTCATCTTATCCTTTTTAAGTAAAGATTATAGACGAGATTCATTCAAATAAATTAGAAACACAAGGCATTTTTAAAGGCAATCGTGACCTGCTGCTGAGGTAGCATCTCTAAGATATCGTTCATCATTTATTTATTTCATTAAATTTCGAAGCATGCGTGATAAATTGTTCAAGTAAAGCTAACGTAAGCTAACGATTCTAGCGCCATAAGTATAACTTATAATTTTTCGAGCCCGGAAACCAAACAAACCAGTTCCTGCTGTGAAACGTCTTCCAATGAAAGTATTATACATACATACATACATAATTGGACATTACAATTCTTCAGTCAGGATTACGACCTAGTTTCTCACACCACTTATGTTGTGTGTGTTAATTATATACATGAGTGGCGGGACCTACAGTTTAAAGTCGACTCCGAACGACAGATTTTTGAGAAACTTTTCATGGCAATTTTATTTACTCTCAGCGTTTTTGCCAGTAATCTGCTGAGAGGAAGTCGCCGAAGAATTACTTTTTTATTTTGTCTTGATGTCTTGTCTGGGGGTTCGAACCCTGGCTTTACGTCTAATAAGCCACACACTACCTGCTATACTACGGCGATAAATCAAGTGGTAGAGGATGAGGTTTAAACCATATCGTCTATTTAAGCAAATAATCACAATAAATACCCGTGATCGTATGAATTTAACTCAAAAGACATTGCGGTGGTTTTCGAATTGCAAGGCAATAGATTGTACTTTTGCACATTATTGAAATGAGGCCTATTTGGGCTCTTTTCCCATTTGAGTTATCCCCATTGTATTCGGAAATATATGCATACCAATACTCATACAAATATACACGTATGTATGTCCCATATACCATACATATGTATGTATGTACATATTTTAACCAAATGTGTCACATCTACAAAATAAAACATTTCTTTTGTTGAGGGCATTTCATTCCTTACAGATGTCATTGTTTTAATTAAAAGTAATGACATACACTTCCATTACTGTCAAAAAATTCAAAAACAAAGCAAAAAAATCTTATTTTACAAACAAATAGATATACAAATGTATGTATGTATGTACGTACGTACATATGTATGTATGAATGTATTTTACTTTTTTGGTAGTAACTACAATGCCAACCACAGCAGTTAAAAAAATGTAAATTTTGACACACACACATACTATTGTATTTGTATGTTACGCACAATTGTATCTAAGCATACACACATATACGAGGGTTGTTTGCGAATGCAACGTTTCTTAAAACTTGGTACCCATAGCTGTTTCCTTAATTGAGTTCAATTTTAAACTGCACTCTTATATTCCAGTTTATTTATATTCAAAGTATTGGGTTGGTCGGAAAGTAATTTCGTTTTTTTTTTTTGTGGAAATGAAAGACAGTTTCCGTATAATATCAATCAAGTGGTAATAAACTGTTGAATTTGATAAATTTAATCTCAATCCGATCTCACGTGTTGTTATTGGCCGGGTCGCATCAACTAATACCGAGTCTTTATCAGCTTCAACTGCCCTTCCCGAACGTGGTGCATCTTCGACATCAAAACTGCCGCATCGAAATTTAGCGAACCAATTCTGCCAATGGCGTACTGTCAACACACTTTCTCCATACACATCGGCCAATTTCTTTCTAGCTTGAACAGCATTTTTACCCCTTTCTGTAGTAAAACAGTAAGCTTTGTCGAAAATGCTGCTTTTGCTTTCCAAATTTTAAAGAGCGACAACCAAAAACTACTGCGTAGAATTAATTGAAATTTTTCACACACAAGAGCTCTCAAAGAATATACAAATTATACGGCTAAAGTGTGAAATTGGGTGCAAAAAAATACAATTAAATCCTCTGTCGGGAAAAAAACGAAATTACTTTCCGAACAAACCAATATTTTTGTCATCAGATTTTGGCATACACTAAATCTACTGGGTTCAACGAGAACGTACTGGATAGGTCATGGGGTGAAAATTCCTAAAAAGTTCAGATGAAAAGTTAACGAAATTTTTCAACTAGTAGAGTAGAACGAACTCAAGCACAGAATATATAGATGAGACAGTATATTTCATTTGCAAGTCAGTGAAAATTTAAAAAAGGATGGACTACTTAAGAGAACTCGATGTTTGAGTGTCATATCGATCATGAAAAGGCATTTGATTGACATAATCGCAATCAAGGGAACATTGTTGAAACACAATGAAAGCGAAATAAACAAGATAAACTTAGTACGCTTCATTTTAGGCAGCTGTTGAGAAGGCCAGCTGCTAAGCTAGTAGCATCCATGAAGGACTAAGTATAGACAGAATTTTATAGTGATAAACGGGTAAAAACTCGTATGAACCCGTCAGAAACCGGAGGTATGATCCAAAAATATATTTCACAGATGCTGCATTGGATGAAGTTGTCAATTTCAGTAATAACTTGAAATCAGGCATCTACCAGATGAGAATGGTATGACTGCTGAACTTCTGAGGGCGGATTCATTAGTGCTACTATAATACATACACTCATTCCTTATTTTCAGAAAACTAAGATCTTACCCAACAAACTGGACTGGCCGAAAAAATTACTAGAAAATTTGATATCAGCATTGAGGCTAGTACCAGGCAGAATCTGATTCTACAATTCAACTATTGACCATGTAAACAACTTACGTGCCATAGTCTAACAATCTGTTAAATGACACTTGACCCTGTACCTAGATTTTTTTCGATTTTGAATAGGCTTTCAACAATCTAAATTATAATATTATTTAGAGGTTAATAGTCCGTTTAAAAAAACTTCTCCATTAACTTTAGTTACCGGCCAAAGGGTGTTCATCTAAGCGCGGAAGGAGATTTAGAAGCGGAATAAAAATGGAAAAGTATTTCTTCGGCGACTTCATCTCAGCACATTTCTGGCAAAAACTCTGAGAGTAAATAAAATTGCCATGAAAAGTTTTTCAAAAATCTGACGTTTGGAGTCGACTTTAAACTGTACGTCCCGCTACTCATGTATAAAAATTAACGCACACAACATAAGTGGTGTGAGAAACTAGATCGTAATGACCAATTATGTATGAAATGACACTTTATTCATGACTTCATATAAACTTTATTCATAAAAGTGTTGGCAATAATATCCTCATGCTTCTATAGAAAATTGTTCTTTTGTATTACAATATAACATATTTTACCTCATACGCATACATTTGCATCCTCCATTCCATTAACTTACCCTCGACTACTAACATTGTCATCACTTCTAACCCTAATTTGTAAAAACAACAAAACAATGTTTTCTATTCCACTGCCTAAGGAATGTTTCGGAAAAAACAAATGTCTTTTGTAAATAGAAAAAGAAGTACGAATACGAGCAGTTATTTCTTTACAGGTAATTTATTGCGTAAAAACCCTAATAGAAAATGTAATCAACTCTTTGTAAAAATGGAACAAAACACAAAGAAAAAAAAACAAGAAGAAAAAAATGTTGTTTTTCTAGTTGTTATTTCATATGTTAATCAAAAATAACAACCTTATGAACACACGTAACAAAAAGAAAAAAACATACATACCTATAAAGGTACTTTCTTGCCATACGACTGACACATATTAATGTACATTGAAGAAAGTAAAAAAGAAAAAAGGAAAGGAAAGGAACCACAAACAAAGTGTTGGTCAAGAATGGCCACTGACTGCCTTATACCTCTCAGGTTTTCAAATGTCGACAGGACACTGTGCAAAATCAGCACATATAGTATACCTCACGGTCCATTAAACGCATTCAGATCAGAGATCAGCAATGAGTATTCAAACAGATGAGTAGAATCGAATCATACTAATAATTTATTTTAATATTACGGAACGTGTACTCATATTCAAAGTTTAAAGTACTCATCGTACTCATACTTAACAATACGCATAATGTTGTTGATTTCGACTCTCCTTTACTCAACATTTACAAGAATCACAAAATAAGTATAATTCGCGTACGAACACTACAATACTCACTAGAAGGTTGTGTATTTGCTTTGCTTGGTGTCTTCGTCTTTTTCTTTCTTTTTTTTGTAAATGCAACAACAACTAAGACTGTAAATTTTAATGAATGATTCGACTCACTCGAATCATTTATGAGTATTATAAATATTTTTCTAAATTTATGATTCTGAAGTAGGCGTATGAATCAAACATGTCAACGTTATACTCATACTCATTGCAACCTGTACTTATAAATCAACGTTGTAATGAGTATGAATGAATCATAGTAGTTGAATTTCAATACTGATGACTCACTCATACTCAATATTTCATGAGTACTTATGAGTAGCTAAAATACGATTATTTTCTGATCTCTGATTCGGATGTAAAAAAAACGGTTTCCTAATTTTTTGTTTATTTTTTGCATTTCTTTCAGACTCTTTTTAAATTTCAAATATCTTTAGATCAGCTTCTAACTTAACATTTCTGGGAAAACACTTGGAATTCCTGTCAAAACATTTAACTTCTAAGACCTCTTCTCTTCGCGAGATTATAGAGTGTTTTATACCAAAGTGCAGAGTTATATCAAACAAAATAATTGGATTTTCGAAAACTAATTGCGTTTTTTTTTTTTTGCTGGAAATCATATAATATCATCAAGTGATCATAAACTGTCGAATTTGATAAATTTAACCTTAATCCGATCTCACGTGTTGTTATTCGCCAGTTCGCATCAACTAATGCATTTTTTGCGTCTTTATCAGCTTCAGCTGGCCTTCCCGAATGTGGTGAATCTTTGACATCAAAACTGCCGTATTGAAATTTAGCGAACCAGTTCTGGCACTGGCATACTGTCAACACACCTTCTCCATACACATCGGCCAATTCCTTTCTGGCTTGAACAGCATTTCTAAGCCTTTCTGTAGTAAAACAGTAAGATATGTCGAAAATGCTATTTATCGCTCTCCATATTTAAAAGGGCACCAACCAAAAACTACTGCGTAGAATTAATTGGAATTTTTCACACACAAACCTTGCTATGTGAGCTCTCAAAGCATATAAAAATTATACGGCTTAAGTGTGAAGTTGGGTGCAAAAAATACAATTAAATCCTCTGTCGGGAAAAAAAAGAAATTACTTTCCCAACAACCGGATATTTCGTCTGTTCAAAGTACATACATGCATATGTATATAACGACGTTAGAAGTCATATTCGATGGATATAGCATCTTAACGAACAAATATGTGTAGAGAGGCGCGTCTAACTTAGATGCGTCTTATGTTCATTTCATACAACTCTTCAGTCAGGATTACAACCTAGCTTTTTCACATCATTTAAGTAGTGTATGTTAATTTTATACATGAGTGGCGTGGGACCTACAGTCTAAAGTCGACTCCAAATGACTGATTTTTGAGAAATTCTTTCATGCCAATTTTATATATTTTCAGAGTTTTTTTTCAGAATTTACTTGGAGAAATTACGTCGAAAAAATATTTTTTCGTGAGCTTGATTTTGCACCGTGGCCTCACGTTTAACGGCAACTTATCTTACCTTCATTACTTTTCGATATTGTCCTCAATACATTGTTTTCGTACGTATGCACGTATGCGAAAACAATAGAGGAACTAACTGAGGAGTATATTGCAAGCTTAGTGACTTTATATACTCTATTAACATCTGACTGCTCACTCATCAGCATTTAAACATAACTGTAATGTTAATCTTGCCACACTAGCAAAAATGTTCTTTAATTTTCCCAAGAATACACTTACGTTTCTAACAATACGGGCGAATTGTTGCGGTAATATCGTAAGGAGTGTGTTGGCTTACGATATAATGGTTAAAGACCTAAACCCCAGCTCAGATATTTTTAAAAAAAAGATATATTCAAAAAAAATATTTCTTTGGACTACCACTTCTCAGCAGTTTTCTAGCAAAGGCTATCATAGTAAACTAATTGACATTAAAAACTTTTGTAGTTCGGATATGACGTTGAATTGCGCCCATAACATGGATGATGTGAGAAGCCTGGTTGTAATACTGAACAACGCCAATAATATCAACCCGATTACTGAGGGCGATTAGTGTGAATTAATGGATTAATACTGTAGATTCATTCCATTATCTGGGCAGTACAATAAAAACTACAAGTTCTTCAGCTTCGAAGGTGGCACAGCACTTAATTCATTCAAGAAGCTATAGAGATCGATACTCATTTCAAGTGACAGCAAAATAAGATCACGTTAGATCAATGAACTTTTGTTAAACTATTGTTTGAGAAGACTAATGTATACATTTGGCTAATAGAATCATCAATTGAGTTCAATGAACAACTTCAAAACGACAGCCTTTAATTCGGGAAACCTAACATTGCATAAACTAAGAAGGCCGAATAGTGCAGAAGTGCCAAAGAAAGGCGACAAAAGAAGCGAAATGAAAAACTTAAACCTGAACAAAATTAGGGAAATAATTTTTTATTATGGCACTATGTTCCTATTAGAAACTATGAGCCTAAGAGGAGGGCAATATAAACTTTTTTCTTTCACTTAAAATTTTTCGTAAAATACACAGAAGCTCTTTGTATTCTTTATAGGTTAGGTTAGGTTAGAGGACGTGTACTTGTCAACTAAGACAAGTACAGTCCCCGGAGGTCGAACTGACCCATTGTACAACGTCCTAGTTTCTCACACCACTTATGTTGTGTGTGCTAATTTTATACATGAGTGGTGGGACCTACAGTTTAAAGTTGACTCCGAACGACAGATTTTTTTGAGAAACTTTTTCATGGCAATTTTATTTACTACCAGAGTTTTTGCAAGAAATCTGCTGAGAGGAAGTCGCCGAAGAAATACTTTTTGTATTTTGTCTTGATGTCTAGCCTGGGGCTCGAACCCTGACTTTACGTCTAATAAGCCAACACACAACCAACTAGACTACGGCGACTATTCTTTATAACTATTGAAACAATTCTTTGAATAACACCTGCATACTCGGCCTGTCTTTTGAAATTTTAGGCACGCCCTCGTCCAAATATTTCCTACGTCCTTAAAAAGGAAAAAAAAATTAATTTGTAATCAAAGGAAAGTTTTGCACATGTTAATAGATGATTTACAAAAGCAAAGTAGCGGCAATTAGTTTTCTTAAACACAATAAAACGTAGGTTAATAATATGGCCAAATTATTTCGTGCGCACTCCTTTTATACACTTTAATGTTACAAACAGTTCATCAAAGTTAACAACAGTATTTTATTGTAACACATATTTGGACAGTGTACATACTGTATGTATGTATATAATTGGGTAAGAGTGTAATTTTTGTTTATTTGTTTACATAATACCGAGAGGTAGAAATATTATAAAAATTATTATTTAAAGTATTTTGTAACACATATTGTTGTAATACAACATGGGTAAGGTAATATATTACAAAAAAAAGTTTTAAAAAGGTTAACAAATAATCAAGAAACAAAAATAAAAGCAAAAACAAAAAACAAGCACAAGTATATGTATAAAATTTATTTTCTAATCAAGTACATTTTTTCCATACCATTTTCATAACCAATTTACGAAAATACATTTTTATAATAACATTAACAAGGTACAACGAATTAATTGATGCAAACAACAGCATAGGAAAGAAATTATTTTTTTTATAATATTTTACATTAGTTTCTCCTAAGATCAGAACCAAAATGCCAAGGCTTATATTAAAAATATCGCCTACGATATATTTCTAATTCCAAATGATTTCCTAAACATATTCACATTGTCTTTGGATTATATTTGGTGAGAGATATTGTAATAAATCATAGATTTTATCAATGTCTTCATCTACACTTAAAATATGTCAAAACTTCTTTGATTTACATTAAATTAATGGCCAAAATATAAAGTGTAATGACATCCTGTGCTTTGCTTTTTTCTAACCCTACAGCATCATTTATTACATGACGTCACAAAGCATCGCAATATATGCCATCTGAAATAAATGGAATTCAATTTAGTAAAGCCTTCAGGTCTTGGTAACAGATCGTCAGGGGGAGGAAACACTTCTCTACTCTGCTACAAGACGATAACGAACCAATACCGCCTTTAGAGATGATGTTCCGAACCCGATCGATGAAAACGGCGTGGAGTTTCCGGTGCCTAGCCATGAAGAAGTCAAAGTCGCGATTATGCATCTTAAAAACAATAAAGCTGCAGGTCCTGATGGCCACCCCGCTGAATTATTTAAGACCGGATGTAATGAGCTAGAGGAAAGTATACCCAACGATTGGAACCTCAGTATCCTCTGTCTTATACTGAAAAATGGAGACTACAGAGGTATTAGCCTTCTCCCTATCGCACATAAGGCTCTTATAAGTGGGCCTTCACCTGGCAAGTCCACCATCGACCAGATCTTCACACGACGCCAAATCCTGGAAAAGACCCACGACACACACCATCATTTTGTCGACTATAAGACAGCCTCCAATAGCCCCATAAAGGATCGTATTTTTGCCGCAATGTCTAAGCTCGGTATACCAGCGAAGCTGGTAAGGCTATGCGGAATGACGTTGAGCAATTCCTGCAGCTCCGTCAAGGTAGGAATGACCTCTCCGAACTTTTTGATACAGTGTGAGGTTTCAGACAAGGCGATCCCTTATCATGCGACCTCTTTAACTTCGTCATGGAAAGTATCATGCGGGAGTGCATCGCAATGGCACTATTTTTCAAAAAAGCGTCCCATTACTTGCGTACGCTGACGACATTGACATCATAGGGCGTACCAAGTGAGATGTTACTGCTGCCTATAGTTCTATTAAACGGGAGTCTACTAAGATGGGTCTGGCAAAAAATGAGGGCAAAACAAAGTATATGTTATCGACATGTAGAGATGTGGCCGTACTAATGTCTTACCTCAATTATCTTACTGCTGCAGTAGGCTTCTCAAGCTTCTTTATGATCCCTGTCTGGCAGGATGTCTCTCTAGTTTAGCTTGGGGTAATAACTCAGGCCTAAATATTTAACCCGGAGGCTTTGGAAAAGTTGTTCATAAAATCTGTCTTTCGAAATCGACTTTAAACTTTAGGTCCCGCATCTGATGTAAAAAAAATTAACACACTCAACATAAGTGATGTGAGAACCTAGGTCGTAATCCTAACTGAAGGGCTGCACTGACCAATTATGTTATGTAGTAAGGCGTAAACATCTAACAAAAAACAAAATTTTTCGCTTTAGTTGCCCCCCTTATTTAGCTTAGTTTGAAAGAGGACCCTCTTGACACTTTCTCTTAAGACACGGAATGTTTGAATGAAGCTCAAGATAAACTAAATTCATACATCGGCTCGTATTTTTCGACTGTAATTTTATTGAAACTTTACTTAATGCATGTAAGTGCATATGATTTATTTTTGTCAATAATTCGCCTTTTGATATTTTCAATGCAAATTTTAAAAAATTTCCAAATATTTCCTGAACTGGGCCGAAATAATTTTGTAACATTTTGATTCAATAATTTATTATTTACTTTTGTAGGTTTTGTTTTAAAGTTTATGGTATAATTTTAAACATTTAAAAACTTTATATAGAAATAAAGTTTTTAATAAAATAGTATTTTAAACAGTAGCACACAAGAAAAGTCTTTTAAAAATCGTCAATAATTAATGTTGTATGGCAAGAGTATGAATCATAAGGCATGTATGTGTTACCCGAAAGGTATTTCGGTTTTATATTTTAATTGTGAATTCTTTTTTGCTGTAACATTCATTTGTTTTTTTTATTTGTTTTCGTTTGCTTTGCACGACCATTTATATATTTTGGCCTTTTAGTTTTACTTCCCTTCTTTGTTTTTCTCTGTTCTACGTTGTTATTGTTGTTCTTTTTATGCTTTTTCTACTACCCCCTTCCCGTATTCTAAAGGTGGGGTATTTGAGTATGGTTTTCATTTTGTCATATGCCTTGTTGCTGCTGCTGGTTTTTTTTTAATTTTAAATGTAATGGAACCACAACATTTGTCATTTTTGTTGTTGTTATTGTGTGTGTGGGTGTTTTCTTTTTGTTTTACTCTCACTCTCTTTTGGTTTTTTTTTTTTTGTTTTTTACAGAAGACAAAAAGGCTTACATACACATAAATTGTCAAGCCATTCATCTTGGAAATAAATGTTGTAATTTGTTGGTTTTGTACACACCGGAAAGGAAACCAACTCCATAAAAGTGGCGACAAAGTGTTTATTTTTTAAAAAATCAACAGCAACAAAACAAAAGAAAGAAAAAAAACTTTTCTCATATTGGGTATATATACATACATATATCGTATGTAAGTGTGAATTTGTTAGTGTTGTTGTTTTGTATACATGTTTACTTAGACATATCATATGGGCACACGTTTAATCCCCCCAATCTAGTATGTGAGTACATTTGTGCATGTTTGTTTAAAAGTCTGTTACAATTTTTTAAAAAGTATGTACCATACATACATACAGGCAAACATGATCCTTAAAATAATTTTTGGCTACTCATTCAACTCACCAATATGACCAACTCTTTGCTCGGCACTGCTCTACTCTTTTTTTAAAACGTATCCAACACTGTGAAGTTCTCTTATGAAGACAGAGAAATAAAAAGAAGAGCCGACAAGTTATTGTGTGAAATGTGTCATTTGTTATAGGAGTAAACAAACAAACAAACAAACGTACTCTCACACACACTCTCTCTCACTCTCACACACACTCTCACACACATCTGCTTATTGTTAAAAATGTTTGTTTATTCGCATACACAAAACTAAATGTACAAATACATACATATACACACACATATATATATTTAGTCTTATGCTCTAATATAAATCCATACAATTCAATGTGTGTGTGTATGTGTATGTGTTTGTTTCATGTTTTTCTCCTATTTGAGTTCTTAGCTTAACCCCACTTTGCGTCTCTCTCTCGCTTTCACAATTCACTCCTAGTGTTCTGTTGTGTTTAAATATTGTGGTATGATGCCATTTAGTAGTCTCTTGGTTGTTGACCGTTACTAAAACTAACACAATTTTACACTTTTCTCACACTTACACATGCATGCATACGTGGCTGTATAAACACACGCTTGTATATTTGCGCACAATTAATTATTATAAATGCACCACCACAACCAGTTCTAAATTATAACAAAACATACCATGCTCGTATATAAAACAAACACACATACACAAACAGCCGAATAAACATACATGGACTTTAAGCCCCCTAGAGTTATGTCCATAGGTAGTTAAAAACAGAGTGACATTAAATTTATTCCACTGGTTTTCGACATTATGAAAGCAAAATTTTAGTAGGACATTACTGGCATATGGGGGGAAACAATAGACCACATGTATTTTGGTAATTTGGAGTAGACACAGCGCCTATTTATAGTTTTTTGTCTATTTAGAGAACTGTTGCAGCTACAATCTTTAAACCTGAATAAAATAATTGCAGTAATGAGTTTCATAAATTAACTGAGACTTGCTTTAAATTCATACTCGTCTACGGTTGTTATTTACTTAAAGAATATCAAGAATATTCTGGTCTTGTCTCTCTAAAGACAAAAAACACAAACACAAAATCTAATAAAAAAGAAAATTTTTAAAAGAAAGTAGTGCTGAAACGGATATGACTTACGAAGTACCTCAAACGATACAATAAAAACAGTTATTGAATGAGTATAACAACCTCTGGAACTTATTGAAGTCGTCGTAGTCTAATAGGTATTGTCTTGGCTTATTAGACATGAGGCCTCGGTTGAAACCCCAGGTCAGACATCAACAACAATACTAAATATGAACAAATATTTCTTCGGTGACTACTCTCTGAGAGTAAATAATATTGCCATGAAAAGTTTCTCAAAAATCAGTCGTTCGGAGTCGACTTTTAACTGTAGGTCCCGCTACTCTTTATAAAATTAACGCACACAACGTATGTATGTGGTGTGAGAAACTAGGTCGTAATCTTGGCTAAAAAATTCAGTTATGTATTGAATGAAGTCCCAAAAAATAGCGAAGAAAAGATGGCTGATTGTACCCTGGACATTGTGCGGTCGATTGATACAGAAGCTACTAGTATCAGAACAAGAATAAAAACTTGATTGAAGCACAATGCTTCACAGAGTTTTATGGAGCAGAGGTGTTATAGCCCCATGTTGTTTGTTATCCATTTTCGGGTTAGTGCCTCTAGGTGACTTGATAATGACACTTATTGATTATTGGTCCTGTGGGAATCCTGGCAAATATTAACCTTTTCAGCACATTTATTACATCAGACTACACTTTGAATTCTCAGGATAGTTTAAAACTTCCATGCCAGAAATTGGTAGGATGCAGCACGTTAATGTCTGGGTTTCTACCCTATGAGTACAAGATGTACCTCTCAACTGCAACTCTCTCTATCAGCGAAATGCTTCTCTTAAAAAAAAAGAATTGGGCCCAGGGAGAAATATTAAAAAACCATGTGCTTGGACCAAAAATACAAAGGACAGCACATAGCAATATTATCTGGTCGTTTGGCTGTTATGAGATTATCTAGAAAATAATATAATACTATATACATACATACATACATACATAATTGGTCATTACAACCCTTTAGTTAGGATTACTACCTGGCTTCTCACACCACTCATATTGTGTGCGTTAATTTTATACATGAATGATTCCGAATGACAGTTTTTTTGAGAAACTTTTCGTGGCAATTTTATTTACATTCAGAGGTTTTGCCAGAAATCTGCTGAGAGGAAGTCGCCAAAGAAATATTTTTTCATATTTTCGTTTTCATGTCTGATGTTTGGGGTTTGAACAGAGGAATCACGTCTATACTGCCTACTAGACTACGGGGACTACAGACTATAGACATAGTATATTAGCTAAATAGGTAGGAGACGCAGGTCAATTTCCAGTTAGAGAGAGAAGCTTCCAAGCCACTAATGAGGTCGAAAGCCTTCTGAGATGTGGGAAGAGACGTTTGAAAGGCAATACTTAGCGAAAGAAATGATAGGGAGAGGCAAAGACTTTTCTGAAATCAAATGGATTTAAGGCAATCTAAACTTTGATGTGTAATTGCAACATAAGATCAAGCATAAAATATCAGACAAAAATAAACTGAGGTTAGTAACCAGCATTTTAATAGGGCACTGAAAAATTAAAAAAGGAACAATTGTTCGGGATAAGGATCGTTTCGAACTGGATATGTAGATACTGAGATAACGGTATTGAAACATCGCAACACATGCTTTGCACCTGTAAAGTATTAAAGTGTGCCAGAGGATAACATTGTAGCCCATAAAAATGGTTGAGTTGTTGTTTTACTTGTCAGGTGCATCGAGGAGACATTATACGTATACAATATATGGATCGCACCACAGATCACATAGTACACAACAATAACAATTATAATGAGCTGATTCCAAAAGAGAATAATTCCATATTTTTGCGATGCAATTAGACACCAAGATTATCCGACTTGGCTGTGTTTGTGGGACTACCCCAAGGCGCAAATCTATGAGAATAATACCATAAGGTTGGAGGGCACGAAAACCAACATTCGCAAAAGAAATTGTCAAGTGATTGTCAAAATACCCCATGTAACGTGCCTAAAGGCAAAAATATGCATTACAATGCGTACTTATGTATCCTGGAGGAAAGCAATTGAGTGGATAAGAGGTGGTGGCAGCATTCTAAAGTTTGTTGGGGACTAAGTTTGGGGAAGATATTGTAGGGGCACCCTATTTAGATTGCAGGACCGTTGGAGATACCGCATAAAATGTGTCAAGATTCGCTTGCTAACCCTTTCAAAACGATCAACTGCTGTAACCAATACAGGGGCGATAATACGCAACATTATGGCCGGGTGCAAGCAATATAATCAAATACAAATTTCACTGAAGTCGTTGCTTTATATACGTATATTCTATTGTAAACTTTGCTTTGGAATCGCTTGTAATTTGTTCACAACGTTATTTTCTATTTACACAGAATGCTGTTACTCTCGAATTTTCTAAAGAAACATTTTTAAATTTATTTTCATGGCAGTATAGCTTTAGAAATTGAAATAAAAGCTTACCAAATATCCTTGTACGGCATATCTTCAGTCACAATGTCCATTTATTTTGGTGTACGTATGTGTATTGTTTTAAATGTTTTCAACCCAACGACCTCTAAGCTAGTGTTTCCCCATAAACCGACAGGGTACAAGTAAACTTCCATCTGTCGGTCGGTTTTCCATTGTTATTGGGTATGAGAGTGTATTTGCTGTAGAAATTGTATTTTAACTTGAATTCCATTTTATGTACCCGTGTCGCGTTTTATTTTAGCCCTTTTTCTTCTTTTTTGCCGTTTCTCCGTTGATAATATTATACCCCGTATAAATATTTAGCGAATGTGTGTGTATGTGTGTGGATGTGTATGTGTGTTCAAAATTTTATGAAAATGTATTATTTTTTCTTGTATAATTTACAGTGACTTCTATTTCAATTATTTTTATTTTATTTTATCTTTTTCCTCTTTTTCTTTTTTTCTTGTATTTCATACGTTCTTCGTTCAGTTTTTCATTGTCGTTGTATATTACGAAAAATTCTTAACATTACTTGCTATTATTTTCATTCGTTTTTTTCTTTTTTTTTGGCGAAGCAGTTATTTAATTGGAAAAATTTTTATATGAAAACATTAAATCACAATACAGAGAATATATCTGTATATATGGTATGTACGTATGTATGTATATACAAATATTTTCATATTTGTGACAAAGTGAAAAATTAGCAAAGAAATATTTCAGTTGATAACCGTACAGAAAGCGAAAATTAAAATGAATTCGAAATGATTCAGTTCTCTTGCAATTGCATGTACGCGAGACTGTGAAATTGTGAAATGTTTACAAATTATTTAAATGGTTTCAATACTAATATTGAAATATTTGAAATATTGTTAGAAAAACTGATTACCTTCTCTGCAAAAGACAATAACAAAATGAAAACGATTTTCTTCTTAAAGTTAAGACCCAATTATATAACCAGGCATGCTTTTGAAATACCACAAGCTTTAGAAATCCTTTTTTCTGTTTTTTGTCTTATACACCTATATACTCTATGCTTACTTACTTAGTTAATTGCTCAATAAAAATCTTTGGCCAGGATTATAACCTCATTTCTCACACCACCCAAGATATGTGCATAAAGTTGACTCGTGAGTGTCGGGAGCTACAGTTTAAAATCGACTCCGAACGAATTTTTGCAGAATTTTTCTTACTGAAGTATGAGAAGTCGTATGTTTTGTAATTTCTGACTGAAATTCTATTGAATTATATCGGGTCTACCAATACTTAAGTCATTATATTCTGTCACAAAATTCAGTATATTATCTTCACTGAATTGATCCAGGTTTGAGCAACGTTGGGATTTAGGTTAGGTTAGGTTAGGTTAGAGGACGTGTACTTGTCAATTAAGACAAGTACAGTACCCGGAGGTCGAATTGAACCATTGTACAACGTCCTAGTTTCTCACACCACTATGTTGTTTAATACATGAGTGGTTGTCTGCGAACGAGAAATTTCTGAGAAAGTTTTCATGGCAATTTTATTTACTCTCATATTTCTTGTCAGAAATCTGCTGAGAGGAAGTAACCGAAGAAATATTTTTTCATATTTTCGTTTTGATATCTGACCTGGGATGGCCGTACGTCTAATAAGCCTACACACTACCTACTAGCCTACGGCGATTTCAACGTTGGGATTTACTGGAAATTCATTTCCAAAACAAAGGTCGGTAATTGCACGAAAATGTCGTACAAAATTTGGTCGACGAGAAGGATCAACAGTGCCCGGTATACGTAAGTTTATTGCTAAAGTTCTTGAAACTGGTTTCAATTCAAAATAAAATTTGGGGAAAAGATTGCGGTATGACGTCTTACAAAGTTCAATTGATTCAAGAGTTGAAACCGCATGAACATCCGCTTCGTTTTCACTTCGAGAGATGGGCCAACGAGAAAGAGCACGACGGAAACAAAAAAAAAAACATTTTTTCGAATGAAGTTCATTTTCATCTTGATGCCGTATTTAGGACGTGTACTTGTCAATTGAGACAAGTACTGTGCCCGGAGATTGAATTGACAAATTGGTCAGCATAGTTAGTGTCGCATTTGGAGCTCAGAAAATCCACACGTGGTCTTACAGAAGCCAAAGCACCCATTACGAGTGACTGTTTGGTGCGGCAGTGGACGCTTCTTTGACACATATTCCTTTGAAAATGAAGATGGCGCAACCATTACCGTCAATGGAGACCCCTATCGCAACATAATATACATACATACATAATTGGTCATTACACACCTTCAGTCAGGATTACGACCTAGTTTCTCACACCACTTATGTTGTGTGTGTTAATTTTATACATGAGTGGCGGTACCTACAGTTTAAAGTCGACTCCGAACGACAGATTTTTGAGAAACTTTTCATGGCAATTTTATTTTTACACTAAAAGATTTTGCCAGAAATCTGCTGAGAGGAAAATAAAAAAAAATAAAAATCGCTGAAGAAAAACTTTTTGTATTTTATTTTGATTTCTGGCTTGGGGCTCGAACCCTGGCTTTTCGTCTAATAAGCCAACATACTACCTACTAGACCACAGCGACTACAACATGATTTTTTTGTTCCCGCTCGTCATGGTTTTGATGTGAACTATGATTGGTTTGATTATGGCACACATCTCATCGCACGGTCACTTAATTAGCCGAAATTGTGACATCAGTTGGCGGCCAAGAATCTGCGATTTGACACCATTGGTGTATATTCTGTGGGGCGCCGTTGTGAAAAGTGTTATGCCGACAAACCAGAGATAATTGATGATTTGAAAACTACATTCGTCATGCCATTGCCGAGATACGATCCCATGCCATGGGGCCTGCCACGGCAGGCATATGAATGAAATAATATTCCATTTCTAAACGGAACAATTGTACTTCACAACAAAAAAAAAAAAAAACTTAAATTTGGAAAAATACCAAACCTTTCTTGTTTTATTGCATTTTTAAATTTAAACTTTTAAGTGGCCCACCCTTTAGTATCGCCTAGGTGTGTTCTACAAAACAAGTGTAAAAATTATTACTTTTATTAAAAATATTTTTCTTTGCAGATTTTATGGTAAACTTTGCCAAAATTAATCCTTTCATTTACACAATAAACTGAACACCCAATTTAACGCCGAAAACAATTTTTAATAGCAATTTGACGGTGAAATAAAAAAAATTAATGGACATTATATTTGATCGATTGGCATGTGGTGACCAATAGGAAATAATAAAGGCTTTTTAAGATTAATAAAAGAACAAAAAACGAAAAAAAATAACCACAAAAGAGAAGGCAGTTAATAGACATTTGCCACGACATTAAATGGTGTTAACTGAAGTACATTGGTAGTGGTAAGCAGGCAATTCATGTTGAAAAAATAAAAATAAAACAAACACAAGCATTACTACTCAATTGACTCGATAAAAACAGCGGGTATTTAATGCATTTGTGTTCATGTTCTTTTCTATTTTTGCCTTTTTTTTCTTTCGTAACCTTTAAGGGTGGTAGTGGTGGTGGTGGTGGTGGTGGTGGTAGTGGTCGTACGACACATTTATAACCATTAAGCAATATCTCTGCACCCAGTTAGTGGCTACATTGGCTGGACATAATGTACACGCACTATATTTCACGATTAGAGTGACTGACACACATTGACAAACCAACGGAGTCGTTGAAAGGTGTGTGTATTTTTTTACATTCTCTACTCTTTTTTTAATTTTTTTTTTTCTCCAACATTATTTTGACATTACATTCACTCTAGGTTTGTATTCTTTTTTTAGGTTATTTGTGTCTGTTTGGTGTCAATAAATGTTCATTTTAGAAATAAATTAAATTTTATTTTATTTTTTCAATGTGAGAAAAAATAGAAAAAATGGCACAAATTACATATTTTAAATATACATACATACATACAGATACACACACTATTAAATGTGTAAAAGTGTTTGTATACTTGTGAAAATATTATTTGTTTAACTACGACTAAAATACCTATTATTGTTGATTTTTATTTGAATTTCTATGTAAATTAGTGTGTCTACGTTTCGTTGGTCATTTCAAAAGTATTCAAAATTATAGAAAACTGCCGTAGTCTAGTAGGTACTATGATGGCTTCATATATCTCCACCAAAATATGAAACAACCATTTCTTCGGCGACTTTCTCTCAGCAGATTTATTGCAAAAACGCTGAGAGTAAATAAAATTGCCATGAAAATTTTTTTAAAAATCTGTTGTTCGGAATCGGTTTTAAACTGTAAATCCTGCCACTCATGGATAAAATGAACTCACAAAATATGGGTGATGTGAGAAGCTAGGTTGTAATCCTGACTGAAGGGTTGCAATGACCAATTACGTATGTTCTGGTATGTCGGTAGGAGTACCGGCTGAGTATAGAAAAGGTTTCGTGACATGTGGCAATGTTAAAACTGCTTAGTAAGGTTTGCCATTTTACCATGAATAGCTTAAAGATTGAACAACGAAAAACAAGATTCAAACTACATGGAATGCATGTGTTTCTATAGAAAATTTATCTCCAGTGCTGAAGCTTATTTTTAGGGCAATGAGTACCTATATAAACAAACAGAATTTCGTGTTTTGGTGTGAAGAACAGCCAGAGGCAGGTCAATAGCTGCAAAAGCATCCTGAAAATTGCACCTATTTGGAAGGCTTGAAAGCTGAGGGTACTATTAAATCATACTTCTTCTAGAACGCCTAAAATTGCAATAATATTGCCTTACAAAATGTAGATGATGTGATTTGAATACAGTAACAACAAGACAGTGGACAGTTGCTGCACGGCATGCAATACCATAAATATGTATTGTATTGTAAGAAGCTTTGCCGTAATCATACCTAAACGACTATTATGGCCAATAAAGTAAATTAGAACACAATATTTACCTAGTCTTCCAACAGGGACTTTCGAATTTTGAGATTTAATAATCTTGCTGATGCTATAACTGTCAAATTAAGTGTCATTTATTCAGTCTGTTTTGTCAAATCACCATAGACGATTATACGCAACGACGTATGTTAGCTGAATAGGCTCTTAAGCAATAAAAGTTGATGGCGATCGAAATATCACCTTCAGTGGTGATGGCCATTCCTGGATGAGTGGGTGCGTGAATCCCAAAAAACTCATATCTGGTGTGAATTTCCTATAATTCGGTTCATATTTCTTTGACCAGACGATCACTGTCAAAGATTTCTAACCTGAATTTGCATGATCGTGGTTTAAACAGGATGGCACTAAGTGCCGCATAGATCCTGCCACAATGGATATTTTGCACTTGCGATTTGAGAGCATACTCATCTGTCGTGAAGGTGGTGTGAACTAACCATAGAGATCTTGTGATTTAACCGCGTTAGACTTTTTCTTGTATGGTTTTCTTACGGTGCTGGTGTATGCGTATAAGCTACAAACCACAGCGATCATAAAAACCAACCTAAAGCCTGCCATCGCTCAAATTCAGTCGGATTTAGTCTAAGAAGCCATGGTAAGGATTTAAACGATGTTATATTCTACACATAATGACATTAATAGGTCTTTCAATAAAAAAAAAAAAATAAATAAATAATTCGATGAAAGAGATTTCATCACACGCATACATACATATCTACATAACTGGTATGTATTTTTAGTCAGGAACAGAGATCAGCAATGAGTATTCAAAAAGATGATTAGAATCGAATCATACTCATAACTTCTAATACTTATACGCATTCATACTTATTTTAATATCGTACTCATACTACTCATATTATGTATATAAAGTTTAAAGTACTCATCGTACTCATACTTAACAATACGTATAATGTTTTTGAATTCAACTCTCCTTTACTCAACATTTACAAGAATCACAAAATAAGTATGATTCGCGTACGAACACTACAATACTCACTAGAAGGTTGTGTGTTTGCTTTGTTTGCTGTCTTTGTCTTTTTTCTTTTTTTGTAAATGCAACAACGACTAAGACTGTAAATTTTTATTTACTAGAACCATTTATGAGTATTGTATGTATTTTTCTAAAGTTATGAATCTGAATGAGTAGGCGTAGGAATCAAACATGTTTTGAATGGTATGAGTTCGACGGCAACGTTGTACTCATACTCATTGTAATCATACTTATAAATCAACGTTGTAGTGAGTACGAATGAATCAGAGTAGTTAAATTTCAATATTGTGGACTCACTTATATTAAAAATTTCATGAGTGCTTATGAGTAGCGAAAAACCGATTCATTGCTGATCTCTGGTCTGGAATACGATCTAGTTTTTACACCATTTATGTTTTGTGTGATTATCATATCCATGAGTGACGGAATCTACAGTTTAAAGTCGATTTCGAACGATAGTTTTTTAAGAAACTTTTCTTAGCAATTTTATTTACTTTCAGAGTTTTTGTCGAAAATCTGCGGAGAGGAAGACGCCAAAAATATAGTCGACATAGTCTAGTAGGTAGTGTGATGGCTTATTAGGTGCAAGGCCGTTAAAACCCAGCTCAGACATCACACACACTTTGTTTTAATTAAAACTTAAAAATAGGAAGCACTAAATGAAACACCCGACAGTGTGTCATAAAAATTCTAACAATTTATTCTATTTTTAATACGAACATTTTAAAAAAAAACACTTTACTTTCAGGCAATACTTTTATTAACTTTTCAATTACACTGCTCTGTCTGTCTGTCTGTGTCTCTCTCACTGCGTCTGACCGTATTTACCTCTGTTTAAACAATATTATGTAAGTTTATATGTTTATTATAACAATATATATATATATACATACATATACATACACACGTACATATATATGTATATATTTTATGTGCATATTTTTATAATTTATTTATTATGTTCAAACAATAATTTTTAGTGTGCTAACAACTGTGACAGCAGCAACAAAATTGCTTTAAATTGAATTGTTCTCTGTTTGTACATTTTATTGCAGAAATATTTTTAATTGTTGTCACACAACTTGTCTTTTCTCAGGTGTAACATTCAATTGAAAAAAAAAAACGAAACTGAAACGAAATTGAGCGGACGTTAAAATTATACGTAATTACGACACTATAAATGCGTATAATTTAATGACGCAATAAAAAAATATGTATCAAAAAAGGTAAATAAAATAAAAACAATTCAATTTCAATTGAATAATTGTGAAACACAAACTTTAATAGGCGATATTTAACATGAATAACTTGTTGGAAGGAAGGTAGGAGGCAATAGTAGAAGCTTACTTCGGTAAAAATAGCTGAACGATGTAGCACATCATGAAAAGGTTGATCGGAATTGAATGGAAGGTCTCAACCATGGGCAAAGAGACTTTGTCTTGAAGTAGAATTTTCTTAAATAATATTGAGTTGATGTGAAGGAAAGTTAAGACTGTAGAATGATAGCAGTTGGCGTTAAGATAATTACGAAGTTAAGTGGTCTTGAAAATTATTGGATTTCGTTGTGTTTTTGCAGTATTTCAGTGATTTTGTACATGAGTGGCGGGAGCTACGGATTAAAGTCAATTTCGAACAACAGATTTTTGAGAAATTTTTATAGCAATTATATTTTATTTATTCTTACAGTTTTTGCCAGAAATCTTCGTTTGAGATGTCTGACCTAATAAGCCAACACACTACCTACTACACTACGGCGTCTTCATACACATATTTAAGAGCCTGTATAGATTAACATACATAATTGGTCATTACAACTTGTCAGTCAGGATTACGACCTTCAGTCGTTCACACAATATGCCTCTAATAACCTTATATACGATAGGGCTTATACCCCTGTAGTTGGAGCATATTGTAGGGTCTCTCTTTTTCAGGATAGGACATAGGACACTGAGGTTACAACCATTGGGCGTACTTTCCTCTCGCTTATTACATCTGGTCATAAACAATTTGGCGGGGAGGCCATCAGGACCTGCAGTTTTATTGCTTTTAAGACGCATAACCGCGACTTTGACCTCTTTATCTTCATCAACCGGGTTCGGAACATTATCTATAAAGGCGGTATTGGTGTCGTTATAGCCTTGTAGCAGAGTAGAGAAGTGTTTCCTCCACAACCTCAGCACACCCTGCGGATCTGTTACCAAGACCTGTAGGTTTTACTAAGTTTACATACATACATAAATTTCATTACAAGCCTTCAGTCAGAATTACGACCTAGTTTCTCACACCACTTATGTTGTATGCCTTAATTTTATACATGAGTGGCGGGACCTACAGTTTAAAGTCGACTCCGAGCGACAGATTTTTGAGAAGCTCTTCATGGCAATTTTATTTACTCCCAGAGTTTTTGTCAAAAATCTGAAATCTGAAATCAAAAACTGAAACATTTTTTCAAAATTAGGCAGCGACATGAAAACATTATAGTTTGCAGTTGCGGTAGTCTAGTAGGAAGTGTGTTGGCTTATTAGACGTAAGGCCATGGTTAAAATCCCATGTCAGACATCTCCAATAAAACGAAATATGAAAATAATTTCTTCGGCGAATTAAATAGAGATTAAATAAAAATGCCATGAAGAAGTTTCTCAAAAATCGACTTTAAACTGTAGGTTCCGCCACTTGTGGATAAAATTAACGCACACAACATAAGTGGTGTGAGAAACTACGTCATAATTCTAACTGAAGGTTTGTAAAGACGAATAAAGTTGAGTATTCAACAGAATATTTTTATTTCTTTCTTATCCTCCATCAATTAAATGCCCACACTTACTTGTTTACTTATGAAAAAAACAACAACAATTTGCCATTGGAACAAAGGCATTGAGTTTGAAACGAACATAAAAAACGTTAACAATTTTAAAATTTCAATGAGTTTTAATTGCAGTTTTTTGTTTTTCTATGAAATCTTCATCCTGCTTCATGGCTTTAATAATTCATGGCCATACAAATATTTGTAGAATTTCCAAATGCTGACAGTACCATTTCCCATTTGATGATACGTATCTTAACAAAATAAACATACTGCATTTCACAAAATCTATGGGCATAATTTTTTAAACAAAATAAATATAATTTCATAAATGCAACAAAAAAAACTCTCATACTTTTACCCCCCTCCCCCAATCTAACTCTTTCAAACAAAATTCATCCTTTTGTTGCATATTTGTTGTTGCATTAGACAGCCTAAAATGGTTTAATTTCGGTATTGACGGAAACATTCATTTTCAAATAACGAAAGGAGATGAAAAAACAACAAGAAAGAAGTTATGATTCCATTCTTTTTTATTCTTTCGTATGACAACATAAGAATATTTTCCATATTCAGCAATTTAATTTTAAAAATAACGTCCAACATAAGAACAATTGCAACTCATTGTGATACGCACTGCAAAAACAATTAAGGCAGGTACTATCTGTATAGTCTGTAGAGTACGACTTATTAACAGAGGATGATCGCAACCTACCTAACAATAATGAAAGCTTATGATAGGTGTGTCGCTAGGACAGGATATCCTAAATTATTTTGAAATAGTTTCCAATATTTGTATGGGGACCGATGTTGATTTGGTGAATCCTTTTTAAAATATTTAGGAGCGCCAGAGGTAGGCAAAGGAGTTCTTACCAGCTCTCACTTTATAGAGTGATGACTGACATTGGAGATGGAACATCAAAATAAGTTTTCCTCGTTAAGTGTCTGACCATAGTGGATGCCTTTAAGAGCATTCCACAGGTATTATTGAAGATAATTTTTTGAAGATATTTGAATATGATCTTACTAGAAAATTTCAGACATGCAAAATTTCTAAGTATTGTTGTTTAAGCCATACGATACCATTGTATGGCCAGAGTAGAGAGGAATCGCCGTAGTCTAGTAGGTAGTAAATAATGGTCTTCAATCTTCTCCAAATAGTCGCCATAGTCTAGTAGGTAGTGTGTTGGCTCATTAGACGTGAGGCGACGGTTCTCCAAGTCAGACAACTATAACGAAACGAAATATGAAAAAATACTTCTCCGGCGACTCCTCTCAAAGGATTTCTGACAAAAGCGCCAAGAGTAAACAAAATTTAAATGAAAATCTGTCATTCATAGTTGACTTTAAACTGTAGGACCCGCCACTCATGAATAAAATTAACACACTCAACATAAGTGGTGTGAGAATCTTGGCCGTAATCCTGACTAAAGGATCGTTATGACCAATTATGTTATGCTATGTCAAAGGATGTAATTTTGAGAAGCTGATATATTTCCAATTGCAAAGCATTATGTACTTTGTTGGACTATGAAGGCTGGCACTGTTCACTCTTTTTGTGGAGTGAGAAGCTCCCTGGTCGAAATGATTACGATATCCAAGGCAGCGGAAATGGTTTGGAATCGAATTATGCCACATGGTCTGGTAGTTATTTAAGTGGATAGTTAAACTGCCTCAAAGTCAAAGATGGCACATTTTATTTTAGCTCGAAACTGGTTTAAGTCTGCAGGAAGACCCTCTCCTTTGTACCTTTAACAGGTACAAAATTTAAGATATCAAATGCAAATTTATTTACAAGATTTGTACAAACACTTGCCATCTGCAATGGTGTAGGGTACTTAAATTGTAAGAACTTTGAAAAATATACCCATACAACTACAACAATACATATAAAGGATTGACACACACACAAATATACTTCTTCATTCGTATACGAATGTATGTATACAGTTATATTGCTTTATAAAGTTACTTTTTTTGGACTTTGTTGTTTGGAATTTCAAAATTGCTTTGCGACCCTTTTCAGTTACGTTTTTGAGCACTACTGACAGTGACATCAAAGAATGCATAATTATGAAACGTTATTGTTTATGTTAAAATTATGTTTAATTGTTAAAACAAATTAGTATTATTTAAGGTAAAGGGAATTTCAACCAAACTTCCTCTATATTGTAGTTCATAGACAGAACTCAATTATGGTAGCATCGGCTGAGGTGAACTAATCTCCTGTTTTGCATCAAAAAGTTGGTTAATGAAACTGAAATAAAACAAAGATGGGAAGGACGTCATCGCCGTAGTTTAGTAGGTAGTGTGCTGGCGTAAGGCCTCAGTTCAAATCCCAGGTCAGACAAAACGAATTTTGGAAATTTCTTCGGCGACTTACTCAGACTTACAGATTTCGGTCAAAAACTCTGAGTGTAAAAATAAAATTGCCGTGAAAAGGTTCCTCAGAAATTTGTCGTTCGGAATCGACTTTAAACTGTACGTACCGCCAATCGTGTATAAAATTAACACACACGACATAAGTGGAGTGAGAAACTAGAGCGTAACCCTGACTGAAGAGTTGTAAGACTAATTTCTATGTTATGTTATGTATGGGAAGGATGTCTTTTAGCATTGTTTTTTATGCTTTGCTGATTAATGAAACGAAAAGTAATATTTCTCTGCGATATATATCAACACTATTTGTTGCTTACGATGATATTTTTCCTCCTTATTTCACAATTAAGTTGTGTCATAAAATTTTAACGTTATGATTGTGGCAGGGCCCTATTTCAGATCTAAGCCCTTGCATATACCATGTCAGCTCATCCTTATAAAATAACAGGACATTTTAAACTGATGTTAAAATAATACGCGTTGATGCAGATTGTTATTAACATGCTGTCCACTAGGGCCCGGAAACAAAAAAACTAAAGTTCGCTGTACTTTCGCTGGCAAAATATCTAACTGGGGCGATGTACAGATTTTTCAATCATGGTCCTTGTATTTGAAAAGGCGTTAGTAGTAAAAATAGTCTGCTTTGCTCTTTTTCTACTTTTAGAGAAGGCACATGAATAGAAGCTTGATTTAGCCATGTTAAAAACAACCAGACTTGTGCTTGGTATTTAACATTCCGAACATTTTTTATGGAAATAGAATATTTAAACATACCAAGAGAAATACGCCTTTCGTAATATTCTGACCCACTGTACATCTAAAATAGAGAACAATGTATTGTTTATTTAGTTATATTTATACTCTTGACTTAATACAACAATGGAGAATATGGGAGACACTTGACTTTTGTAATTCATAATATTTTATCATGGGTGCTAAGGAGGATAGTTCCCCGATATCCTCCTTAGCACCCATGGGAAAATATATGAAATTATTCTCAATTGCATAGATTCTTAAATATAGTATCAAATCATTCTGATGATGTACAAGTGTTTTGGCATTTCCCCTCAATAGGTCCCCTTAGTGCTTTAAATTATAGAAAATTTTCCATGTACAATTTTAAAACAATGTTTAATTTGATTGTGTTTAAAAAGTATGATGATGATGATACGTTTCTTCGTTCTACAATGAATATTGCATTTGTATTTTGTCCATGCAATTTTACTTACATACAGACTCATATACATACAATGGTGTTCTCTTATTCCTTCTTATAATTCTTTTTATATTTTTCTTTATTTCTCTTTCTTTTTTTTTTTGTTTTATTTGCAGTTTTGCTAATAAGTTTTATTCTTATACCCAATACTACCATAAATTAGGTGAGTATATTGGGATTGTACGATAACGTTGGTAACACTTTAAAAAGAATAGTTGTAAATCCATATTTAACTACAGTGATCGACAACGGCCAACTGACTGCATCCCACATAAATCCAACAGAAAACTGATTCATATAAGAAAAGTTATATGCTTGCTATCAAAAATCTGACCTAATCTTTAACAATTAACCTGTGTCGCCACGTTTAGAATCATAATTAAAAAAAAAAAACTTAAAAATCTTGATAGCATTTATACTGTTCCGTTTTAACTTTTTAAAAACGTTTAAAAAATATGAGCTCGTAGATTGCAAATAAAATAAAAATAAATTTGTGTTTAGTTTTAATTAAAATTCTTTATTATGCGGACAATTCTGTAAGCCACTGTTCACAACTTTATATAAACAACAACAATTGCTTCATTTGTTATTCGTCTTTGCAGTCTTTTGCATAAACACCAACAATTACTAGACAATTGTTCGACAGATCTTTGTAACGGAGACCTTCAAACCACGATTATTCTCTCCAAACACACCGCGTCTTTACACAAGACTGACTGAATTTCACTGACTCAATCGGCTGTTTTTCTTTGCCTTTTATATGGCAGAATAAACAGTCTGATGAATGTTCTTGAAGGCGAATGTTCTTGGCTTCGCCTTCTTGAGATCTCTATAAATGTAAACATCACTGTTTCATTATAGTTGTTTGTGTATTTTTGTTTACATTTATTCTTGTAGTGTTTGTTGTTGTATTTTTGTTTACTTGTTTACCATTTTTATGCTGGTGCTTGTTGTTGTATTTTTGTTTATGATTTTAATGTTAAGCGATGTAAAAGCAAAACACTAGTATCTATGTATCTATGTATTTAATCACCTGTTTGTAGGGTAACTGACTTCAGATAGCTGATGATTTGTTCTGTATTCATTGCTAAATGAGTGCTTGAGAATATCCCTACATGGAGCTACATACATGTGTCGATATTGAATGGAGTAATTATGTTTTATACGGACAGGCTCGGTGAATAACTGCTTCAATATCTGTGTGACATGCCCATGTGTCACAATGAAGAATATTACACTTGATATATTGAGTTTCCAGTAAATTGAGGTGAGTTTATCTTTTCTCGTCAGAACGCCTGGCTTGAGAATCTAAGTCGAGGATTCATGTCAGAGAGGTATAGCATAAAGAAGGACCAGGCTGCAATAGTACCATTTACGAGTGAGAGAAACCTTCTCTCTCTGAGATAATATTACGGAAATTGGAAATAAAATACCTGGAAATATAACAAGACAGAAAATTGTAAATGAAGTAAGTAATAGTAGAGTAAGTATTTTGGTAAAGGTAATACATCTCATGAAGTCGCCGTTGTCTCGTAGGTAGTGTGTTGGCTTATTAGACATATCACCATGATTCAAACCCCAGGGCAGACATCAAAACGAAAATATGAAAAAATATTTCTTCGGCGACTTCCTCTCAGCAGAAAAAACTCTGAGAGTAAACTCGCCATAAAAAAGTTTCTCAAAAAATTTGTGTTTCGGAGTCGACTTTAAACTGTAGGTCCTGCCACTCAGGTATAGAATTAACACACACAACATAAGTGGTGTGAGAAACTTGGTCCATAATCCTGACTGAAGGGTTGTAATGACCAATTATGTATGTATGTATGTATGTATGTATGTAATACGTGTCATAATAATATGCAGAATGGAAATTGGGGAGGTAACCCACTGGAGGCGCACCAGTATTGTCAGACCATTAGTTATCTTTTGGAATATTCTTTGAGTTGACAGAAGCATTCCGAAAACAGCACAATCCTATTTCACAGTGTTAATGCAGACTCTATCCCTTACACATGGTAATGAAGATTATTTTGAAAACTCTTCACAAGGAGACTTAACCACTGAATGGGAGAACTACATAAAAGAGGGAACATTTTGAGGTATACAGATGGATAGGGAAAAGATTTTGCTTCCAGAGCGACAATAGAGAAATTCGTAGTCAACTAGAAAATACTGTGGAAATGTCTAAAGAGGCTGCATCAACTACCTTCTGCTGGATTTCAGGAGATGTGGGAACTTGTGTAGAAAAGCTTGCGAGAAAGAGAGCTTCACACAACAGATTGCAAAAAAAAAACATTTCTTGAGATTTTGTAGAGAAGTTTGGCAAAAGTATACTCAGCGAAAGGGAAGATAGAAGGAGATTAGAGGCTGGAATAAACTAATTTTTGTAGCCCCTCTTGCACACGAAAATTGATCAGAATGGAGATCATCTAGGTCATGATGAAAATGAGTTATCGCAACACATACTTAAAACTCGTTAGTTATTAATGAATGCAATACCTGTGTAGATATCAGATGCTGGGCACTGAATTATTCTTGTTGACAATGAGTAGTATACTTGGTGCAGACATTATAGAGATCCTGTAGTATCATGGAACCTCTACACGATGACAACATTCCGAGATCCATTGATGTTTCGAGCATCCAAAGGCCTTTGAGTCGGTAGATTTTTAGGGATTTCAATTAGATTTCAATTAAATTATCAAAGCATTATTCAGTTACATTTACAATCGTTTCAAAACTTCCTTGTAGTGTAGGGTATCAGGCTGTCGCTTAACTTCTTTTTTTAATTTCTTTATTTTCCGGCATCTTTGTATTGTTTTGTAAAATTTTTGAATTTTCTCTAATTCTAGTTACACTTGTTATCAAATTTATTTTGTTAACTTGGCTATATTTTTGCATTAGGACATCATGTTTTCTATGTGTTTATGTACATACACAAAAACACATACCCTTTCTATTCCATAAATATGCAAAATGTTTGTGTATCCCTTCATTTTTAGTACAATTCCTATAAAATATATTGGTAATGATGAGTAGGTAGTAAATCATTTCCATTACATGGTAAAATAGAAACAAATCTTTGGTTATAACAATTGCATCGTATTAAGAGTTTCCATTATAATTTACAAATCCATAGAAATAAAAATAAAAAACAAAAAAAAAAGAAAATTATATCCGGCCAAGGTCGATAAATAAAAAATTTATTTGAGAAATCCAAAAAAAAGATGAGAGAAAGATTTTTTGACAGAGGCATATGCATGCTGTTTCCGCATGTGAAGGAAATGCATGGAACTCTGTACGTATGATTTAAATTGATTAAAAGTGCAAGAAGAGCATGAATTCATTTTATTTTATAAGATTGTTGTAAAAGCCATTTATACACACACATTTACAAGGATTTTGAGGAAAAGTCTCATGACATAGACCTGGTTTGAAGCGCAATTTACTAGTGTGTTTGCAGTATAGATCGTCTGTATATGAGTCTGAATTTTTTTCCGTTGGCTAAACGAATTTTGAAAGTAAATTTTGGAATTTAATGCACAAAGTCTCAACGAAAGTGTAACTAAACCGTAAAACCTTAAGCTCTTTTTATAATAAAACAGAGAGATATTTTCACAATGCGATGGATAAATTCGATTTTAGTGGTTCAGTTAACAACCAACCTCCTTTTATTGACGAAATCCAAAATCTGCCGAAAACATCGCTGCTGACAGTGAAAGTGTGAGCACATGAACAGGGACTTTCGCAGATTACAGCTTGGAGAATTTTGCAACTTGACTTAGACCTGCATCTGTACAATACACAACAACCGTCTGTCTGAAGACGAGCTACCACAGACATGTTCTCTAATTTTCAGCGAAAAATCATTCATCTTCAGCGATAAGGTGCATGGATGAAGGAATGAATGGATATGTGAATAAACGAAATTATCTAATTTTGGGAACGATACCAGTTCACATGAGATCCAAGGGTGTCAAATACAACCCGAAATAGTAACTGTTTGGTGTGGAATTTTGCTGATGGCATCATCGGTTCGATCACTGTGAACGGCGAACACTATGAATCGATGATTACCAACTTTTTTTGTCTGTATTGGATGATTTGGACACCAACTATGTGTGGTTTCAGGAAGACGAACCTACGTACCAAACAGCTCACGCCGCATTAAATATTGTGCACGAGCACGATTTGAAGCCATGGTCATCTTACATATAGGTATTGTAAACTGATCATTAAGATCGTGTGATTAGACATTTTCTTGTCTAGTTTTCTTAAGTTTCAGGTGTATGCGAATTAGCCACAAACCATAGCTGTCCGCAAAGCCAACATAACCCATGCCATCGATGAAATTCAGCTGGATTTTTGAGCCAGAGTTGTGGAAAGTTGGATATTTCAGATGCGCTCTATCCAGAGAAGTCATAAAAGACATTTCAATGGTGTTTTCTTCAACAGTAGAATAACTGGATGCCAGTGAAAAATATTTCTTCGGCGACTGACTCTCAGCAGATTTTTGGCTCTGAAAATTCAAAAATCTGTTGTTCAGAGTCGATTGTAGGTCACGTCACTCAGGTATAAAATTAACACGCACAAGATGGGTGGTGTGAGAAGCTAGGTCGTAATCCTGACTGAAGAAGTGTAACCACCTATTATGTGTGTATGTATGTGTGAGCTTCTAATGAATCCTGAAAATGTTTTATTTGGTGTGATATGTGAACCAAAGACATGCTCGGATAATCGTTCTTCTGGAACGAAAAGTAATCGTAATGTTACGATCTATGGAGTAGGGTCGCATGCTATGACTACTGGCTCTTAACAGGAAGCTGCACATATCATACCACATTGATGCTATGGAAGCTTTAAAAGCCGATTCGATTGCTACAAAACTGTAGCAATACATTGGCCGACAAGTTTAAGCGATTTAACACCACTTGACTACTTTTTGTGAGGACTCTTAAAGTCTCTTGTGCACAAAGGTAAGTCGCTCACAATTCTAGTCCTGGAGGACAATATTTCTAGCTCTTATTGATATTCTACAGTCCAAAATGCTGCAAAGAGTGTGATAAAATTAAATCTTGCTAGTATTTGTAATGGGTAAGCTTCTAAACGTAAACGACATGCATTTGTACAGCGCCTTAAACAAATATTTCCTTTACTTTTGGAAAATGTTTGTGCTTTCCTCTTTTATAAACCGTTATTGGAAATTTGTTTTTTGGAAACATTATTTTATTTACTTTATTTACGTGAACAAAACAAATATCAATTACGCTTTCGTATTTATTTTAATTCGTGGCTGATAAACAATCTTGTGGCCTATTTTAAGCCATTGCAGATGTTTTATTTCCTTTAACATTATAATTATTATTGGACAATATGCCATTAAAACAATATTGTTTATAATTTTTTCTATGATACATATGTGTGTGTGTCTGCGTATTTGTGTGGTATTTGAATAAAATAATACATACTGATCGATCAACTTGATGGGCAAGGATAATTTGTTTATTACTTTCCGTTCGATTTATCTTAAGCCCTTTGTATAGCCAAAATAATATCCATTTGCTAAATATTCACAAATGAAGCTTGAGTAACATACATACACACATGCGAGTATATCAAACGACATTTAATTAAATTGAAATACAATGTATGCCTCCATATACAAAATAAACTAAAATTCTCACTCAACAATATAGTATACATATGTAGGTATGTCTAAACACGTACATATATAAACGTTATTATGTGGTGAATGTGTGGTACTGCTTGTATATTATTTTCAATAGAATTTGCGTCTATTTGTGTACAAGTAGTTGCTGTTTGTATTGTGTGGGCTTATTGAAATTAAAATCATGTTGGTGCAATACAAAATGATTAAATGATAGTCTTATCTATCAAACAATAAATGGAATTCTTTAAAATACCGGCATACTAACTAAAGCATGTGGCTTTAAACTCTCTTACTCTCTCTCTCTTTCTCTCTAAACTAACGACAAAATTCCGAAACGAAAGTTTCAAACAAAATGAATTGTAATCTTCTGAAATTAAGCAGAAAATTACTATCGCACACTATATTCCGAAAATATGCACTCGCATTGAGAAACATACTCTTGGTAGGAGATAATCAGGTGTATGTATTATCATATCGTACGTACACAAATAAAATTTCAATCAATTTATATGAAATCCATTATCAACACCAAACGCAGGCTAAAATATACGCTGCTAGTCAATAGAGAGAGATAATGTTGTTGGAATTTTTATACAAAGTAAATTTAACAAAAAAAAAAAAAGAAAACCCGATCCTTTTTATTATTGAAATTACTAAAGAGTAAATTAAAAGATTATTTAATTTGAAATGTTTTAAGTAAATTGATAGGCTTAACCGTAGATCGATCCTTAAAAAAAACTTCATAATTCCAGCTATGTATCACTTTTGATACATCCTTGTATTTCATAGAAGTTTCGCAATTATTAATAGATTTTGTTACAAAATTTAAATATTTTTATTTATTTCAATTCATTTTAATAAAAGTATTTTATATTCTAACATTTTATTATCACTTTTATGAAATTTACGCCAAAATTTTTGACATGATGTACATGCAGCATGGTTTTTCAAATAAAAATTAAACACTTCATATCAGCTTGGTTTTATTTTTTCTAAATGGTAACAATTTGACATCTAGCACCCTTGCTTTGTGGCGATTTATAAGTTTCCAAATATTTAGAAGGGGCAGCTTATTGTCACTTCCATCTGTAACGCTCCCAATCGAGGGCTAGCTGAAACCTGATGGCACAAACCATTGTTATATTTCGCTAGAAACATTTGTTATCGACGTCATGTAAAGTTTCCTGTTGCAATAGAACATCGATTATGTCAATAACAATTTTCTCTCTATCATGCCTCTCTGGTGTTCCGGATACAAGTTTCCCCAAACACGGCTAGTTGCTAGTAGTAGTTGAAAGACTCTACAACTTTTCATGAGGCATCTGCCATCAATCTGCGTGAAAATTGGCAATATATGTCCTTCCAAAACTAGTAATACGGTTCTCTATTCCAAGTAGTACCATCCTTTTCGATTAACGTCCTATTGTCATGTTTGCAGCTGTCAATACTTGCGTCAGTTCATAAAAGGAACTTCTGTTTTCTTCTTCTTCAGAATCTTCAGTAGAAGGAATATTACATATATATGTACATATTTAATCGGTCATTACAACCTTTCTTTGTAAACTGGAAATGTCTGACCTGATGTTTGAAACTTGGTCTGACGTCTAATAATACATAACATAGTGCATACTAAACTACGACTACTTCAATCAATATCAAGAACAGAAAATTCAAATTTTTCATTTTCATCCAACACTTAACCTTCAATCCCTTATCATATATATACATAAATTATGTATTATTCCCGATAAAACTTCACAAAATCTTTTGAAAACTTGAAAAAATTACATACACAACACCAAAGAATTCCTTACAAAGTCGTATGTATCAAAAATGATACATAAGCCAGAGTTATGAAGTTTTTGAATTTTTTAATCCTTGTTTGAAATTTTCATTTTTTATTTGGTTTAAAATTCAAGCATCGAACTTTTTCTGAATTTAAGTTATATCGTCTTGAATTGAAATTGAAATTGAAATTGAAATGTATCATTTTTGATACAAAGATCAATCTACGGTTAAGGCAAACGAAAATTTATTATTTTCGTGAATACTTCTTTACATAACTTCATAACCAAGCTTTTTATATCTGAAGATCACTTAGTTATTTCTGGAACCCGTTTTATTCTCAACGCCTAAAAATCGCTTTCATATGGAGACATGATTGATCAATTGAAATTTATTTCTCTCTAATGGCGCTAATATTCAAGATCCTATGCTCTATTAACTCCAACATTGTGTGAGAAGTTACTGATAAACTAAACAATGACAGTCGAAGAAAACATTTTGATCTTGGGGTCGAAATGGTTTCAGTTTTCATTTAGAAGCTAATAAATAATGCTTGTACATACATACATACAGACGCATGCATAGTTGGTCATTAGATCCATTCGGTTAGAATTACGACTTATTTTCCCACACCACTTGTTGTGTGAGCTAATTTTATATGTGAGTGACAGGACCAACAGTTTAAAGTCCATTCCGAACAACCGATTTTTGAGAAACTTTTCATTGCAAATTTTTCATTTATTCTCAGAGTTTTTGCAAAAAGACTGCTGAACAGAAGTTGTCTGAACTGATGTTAGACGTGAGGCATCGGTCGGACATCTCGATCAGAATGAAATAAAAAAATGGTTTCCTCTCAGAAAATTTCTGGCAAAAACTCTAAGAGTAAAAAATACCAAGAAAAGTTTCTCCAAAAATCTGTTCTTCAGAGTCGGCTTTAAGCTGTAGGTCCCATCGCTTATGGATGAAATTAACACGAATTAACACGACAAAAGTGGTGTGAGAAGCTACTGAAGACTGAAGAGTGTTGTAATAACCAATTAAGTAAGTAAGTTTTAGCACATTAAAACGTTAAAGAAATGTTTTGCTTTTAAAACTCTGTCTCGGTTGGAATTTTTCTATTTTCCTTCATGAACCATTTTCATATTAAATGTTCGTTAAATTAAATTAAAGCTAGGTAGCTAGTGCCCTGAATATTGTAGTTCGGACAGCACCCATGTATCGCAACAACACGACTTTTCAGTTAGTTGATTCATTCGTAACCCTATACGGGTAATAAGGTGGGATCACATCTCAAGACTCAAGTAGGGATTGCGAATTTTTGCATCCCTACTCTGTTTCTGTAAATTTCAAGAGCTTTCTATGCCCATCAGTTTTATAAATTAAAAAATTGTGAAGAAAATTGATTGACCTCGTGCAATTTAACTTCTTTACCACACCAACTGAGGCAGTTGTTAAGTTTGTTAAAATAGCTTACTTGGGCATTACAACAATTAAGTTAGGATTACAAGCAAGTTTCTCACACCATCAATATTGTGTGTGTTGATTTTATCCATGATTGAAGGGACCTACGATTTAAAGTCGACTCCGAATGGCAGATTTTTGAGAAATTTTATTTAGTCTCAGATCTTTTGCCAGAAAACCACTAGAGGCAGTCACCAAAAGAAAATATTTTTAAAATTAATATTTATTTTCAAGATTTCAATTACGTTTTAAAGATTAGACTATGTTAGTTAACGTTAAACTAAATATTGAATTCCTCCACCCAATGAATTTGAAATTTTTAGCCAATTGCTTCGATCACAAACTACTTACAGTCTTGTCAGCCGTTCAAACTCCCAAACATATTTCATATTCAAGCAATTTAATGCAGATTTGTTAACTTTATTTTCAACGTTATCACCCTGTACTTTCCATTCTTTCCATATAAATTTCTATAAGTAGTTTGCATAAAATAGCACGACACTTGACTGGGTAAGTGGTGGTAAGGGTGTGCACATTTTATCAAACTAAAAGCATTGCGTTTATGGACAAACCATAAATAAATTAGAAAGTTTTATAGCGTAAAGCGCGAATTGTCGTGTCGTATCGTGTTGTGTTCTGTTGTGTCGTCCGTTCATGTGTGCGTATGAAGTACAATTTTTATACATAAGCCTACCTACGGCATGTGATAGGCTACTTGGTATTTATGTTCAGCTTTGTAACGCCTTATAATGAAAGGTATTTAAGCAATAAGCAATTTGTCAAATTAGTTGCTGTGTTGTTAAATACCTGTGGGAGACCACATACAACGGAGTGTGTTCTTTGAATGAGCTCTAGAACGGTTGATAATTGACCTTAATTTACATCAAAAAAATCAACTTCAGCAATGAGGAACATTCCTTGATAAAAGAGCACATGAGAAAACAAAATTGTCGAATTCTGGAACGATACTAATCCACATAAGATCCAAGAGAGTCCAATACGTTTCGCAAAAGTCACAGTTTGGTGAGGATTTAGGGCTGGCAGTATTAACAGGCAATATTTCTTTATGAACGACATTGTTCAAGTCATCATTATCAAAGGTAAACACTATACCAACTTCTTTTGGCCTGAATTGGATGATATGGATACCAACGACGACGCTACTTATTATGCAGGTAATGCTATATTGGGTATTCGATTTAAGGACATGGTCATCTCAAGTGCAGTTGATGTGAACTAGTTACGGAGGTCGTGCAATCTGACTGCCTTTTTTGGTGAGATTTTATTATGTAACAGGTGTTTCCCAATAGACAGTAGCCGTAGTCTAGTAGATAGTGTGCTGGCTTATTAATCGTGAGGACACGGTTCAAATCACAGGTCAGGCATCTCCAACAAAACGAAATTAAGAAAAATATTTCTTCGAAGAGTGTCTCTCAGCAGATTTCTGTCAAAACTCCGAGATTAAATAAAAATTGCCATGAAAAAGTCTCTCCAAAATCTGTCGTTCGAAGACATTATGCTGAGTGATAAGCATCGTGCAAAGCTTGGTTGTAATACTGACTGAAGGTTTGTAATGACCAATTATGTATGTATGTTGTGAATAAACTTATGATGCCGGTGAAATTCAGCCTGATTTACGCGCCAAAATCATGGGAAATTTTACATTTCGGATGAGATCCGGGCAGAGAAGCCTTGATGAAGCCTTTCACTAAATTTGAACAAAAAAATTCTAAATAGTATTATAGGGTATCAAACAGCCCAGTTTGATGAATTGTAACCTACGTACTGGGGTTATTTTTTCAAATATTCTTTCAGCGACATAATGGCGTCCAGTACAACATGTTTTTATGCTTAATTTACTTAAAAGGCACATTTGACATGATACACACATTCATACATACAAACATATATGCACACTCCATCACTCTTTCTCTCTCTCTCTCTTTCTCTGACACACTTGCACTGTCCAGACATACATACATACAACCATCTAAATTCGTATCTCTGCATGTATGCCTGTATATGTACACACATGTGTATGTACATGTATATGTGTATGTGTATGCAATTTAGTTGTAACCAAATGGCTTTCAAGTATTAGAATATGATGGACGACAAATGAAGTGAAAAAAGGTTATAAAACTACAGCAGCAATAAGAACTCAACTGACATTTAAAAGCCAATGCATTGGCTATGGTATGGTCTGTTATTTTAAGTTGATAAACTATTGAATGAAAACAAAAAAGGTTTACATGCAACACTACCACTGGCGTAGTACCTCTTTAAGTTTTCACAAATATTCACTTGTTGTTGGCTCATAGCGCTGCTATTGCCATTTTTCTGTTTTTTGTCTGTCAAATGCCTGTTTTATGTTTACAAAAAAACATACACATACACACACACATTCTTACATACAAATACTGTGTAAAGATATCAGTGTGTTTAAACACTATCAGTTAAAAAGTTTTATAAACACGCACATTTAGTTTGTTTTCCGGTAGATTGTCGAATAAAATAAGCCAGTTGTCCTGTCCTGCTCGTCCTGTTTGTCGTTCGCATAGAACAGTTTGTTAAAATATTATGATTGCTGTGTGATATGAGGTGGAAGAATAAAGAAGAATAAAGGGGGGTCAGTCAATTGTTTAATAGGGTACTTGATGACGTTCTATTTTATGTTTATTTTACGCACAATTTTCTATAACAGCTATGGACACGCAATTTTACAGTTGAAATGGTTTTTGTAACTTCTTTTGCTGTTACATATATATTTCGCTTAGCGAGTACTTTCTTTAATTAGAGGTGTGCTAAATTGTATGGCAAATAGGCTCACTAAATTATAAGTAAATAGCTACAAACAATTTTCTATATATCGGTCCTATGTCTTTAACAAAAAAGCTTTGTATTGGCTGTAATATTATCAAATCACTCACTTGGATCAGTCTAAAACGGACACTTTATTTAAAGTTCTTTCATAGCTTTCTTTCATGACTTCTAAAGCCTTAATGCGACTCTGCCTTTTTGTTCGATTGTAGTATACATTTTAATCTCATACAAAAGCCTTCTTAGTTTCGAAGGAATGCCTGTAAACACGCAGTAGCAAGAGATTTCTTTTTGTATCGATTTACTAAAACAACAAAATATTTCGCATTGATATGTAAATCAAATTAAATTCAAAAAGTAGCCGTAACAAAATTGTAAATGATAACGTCCTTCTATAAGCTGGCTGTAACTGTCTAACTGGAAACCCCACAGAAAGTTTGAAAGCACATATTTCGGAATGAGGGTTCAAATTGCCATCTTTAAGATACTTAAGTGAACTTGAGCATTTAATTCGTCAGGGCAAAAGCCACTATAAAACAGAAGTTTGTGTTCCGAATTCGATAAAGTTGTGATGATGTTTCTGGCTGAATTGGCAGCCGCATCAATGGGCACAGCTTACTTGGACTCATATGCCGTCATATAAAGGCCGTCATATAAAGTTTAAATTTAAAGCTGCAATAAAACAAAGGCGATTTGAAATTTTGTCAAAGTTATACTTTTGTTGAAGTCGCCGTAGTCTAGTAGGTGTGTTGGCTTATTAGACATAAAAGCCAGGGTTCGAGCCCCAGGCCAGACATCAAGACAAATACAAAAAGTATTTCTTCGGCGACTTCCACTCAGCAGATTTCTGGCAAAAACTCTGAGAGTAAATAAAATTGCCAAGAAAAAGTTTCCCTAAAATATGTCGTTCGGAGTCGACCGCTCATGTATAAAATTAACACATACAACATAAGTGGTGTGAGAAACTAGGACGTTGGACAATGGGGCAATTCGACCTCCGGGTACTGTACTTGTCTTAATTGACAAATACACGTCCTCTAACCTAACCTAACCTAACCTATACTTTTGTTTTGAAGTACAATTGTTCCGGTTAGATATGGAATATAATTTCATTCATATGGCTGCCTCGGCTGACATCACAGTACCTCTTTCGATCGGACCAATTTTCGTGCAATTTTTCAAACGAATGGGATCGTATCACAGCAATGGCATCACGAATGTTGGTCTTCAAATGCTCAACTGTCTTTGGTTTGTCGGCATGACACTTTTCTTTAACAGCGACCCAGAGAATATAGTCTAAGCTTCTTGGTGGGCAATTGACATCGGCATTTCGGCTAATTAAACGGCCATCAAACGTTTGACGCAATAAATCGATTATGGCATGAGATATGTGGCAAGTTGCACCATCCTGTTGAAACCAAACAACGTTCATATCAATACAATGAAGAACAGGTACAAAAAATCGGTTATCATGGTACGATAGCTGCCTCCATTGACCGTAATGATTGCACCGTCTTCATTTTCAAACAAATATGGGCCAATGATGCCTCAGCTCAACAAGCTGCACCAAACAGTAACTTGTAATGGTTGCATTGGTTTTTGTAAGACCAGGGATGGGTTTTCTGTTTATTCTCTTACCCAACAAGATGAAAATAAGATTTATCCGAAAAGATGATGATTTTTTTTTTTTTTTGCAAAATCGACATTATCGTACAGTTTCTCGTTGGCTCAATAAATCCCAACGCTGCTCTAGCGTAAATCGATTCATTACGTTCAGTGGAGAAATATACTGAAATTTATGACAGAATAGAATGGCATAAGTATTGCCAGATTCGAAATTTATGCGAGAAAGTACTTTCCTCCAATAACTCTAAGAACAGCTTAACCTGCTAATGCAAGCACTTATGTTTCAACACCACTAAGCAATACGTGTAGTATGAGTGTTGTTTGTACAGCGAGAAATTGATGTCCTTTGAGAGGGGGCTGTACTTCTACACACCATACTTGACTTTATTTGTATGCTGATGTTATTAATTTTGCTAAACAATAACATGATTTTTTCTAACAGATGGTTTATAAATGGAATTCCAAGATGGTCGTCGTAGTCTAGTAGGTAGTGTGTTATCTTCTTAGACATGAGGCCACGGTTCAAACCCCAGGTCAGGTAGTTCCAACAAAACGAAATATAAAAAAATATTTCTTAGGCGACTTCCTCTCAACAGATTTCTGGAAAAATCTCTGAGACTAAATAAAAAAATACCATGAAAAGCTTCTCAATAATCGGACGTTTGGAGTCGACTTTAAACTGTAGATCCCTCCACTCATGTATAAAAATTAACACATACGTCATAAGTGGTGTGAGAAGTTAGGTCATAATCCTAATGGCAGGTTTGTAATGACCCATTATGTATGTATGTATGTATGTATTTCCAGAAGGGAAGATTGGGAATTTCCCACTCCATTTTTTATGGTATCTCTGAATCGAAAAATGCTTTAATTCGATGCCTAGATACTGATTGATCTTATTTGTTAGGTGTGGAACAAAACTACATATAACAACACAGTGGATGGCAATATGAATTCAAGTAAAGTTGGATTTCAACAAATCTACTACACTCTCCTGTCCTATACTAACATATCCCATAACAAACTTAGGTTTATTTTGTGGACAGCTGTTCCAAGGAATTGTACTGGACTTTTATTCATTACTCAGCATTACAAATCGAATAACAGACAACCCTAATAGTATGTCAAACTCATACATACTGTGTGTACTTATATATGTATGTACATATGTATGTATTGTAAGTAGTATGCATTGTGTTTGGTTTTAAAAATGTGCACATTCATTAGATATGCGTGGCAGTTGCGTGTTAAAATGTCAGATACCTCAATGAAAAGTAAATGAAAGCACTAAACTCTAGAAAAAAATAACAGTCGGTAAAAATCTTTAAACCAAAAAAGGGGAGAAATAGAAAGCCAAAACATACATAAACACACGCATATACCATATATATTATATATGTATATACATATACATATATATATATATGTATGTCTGTACTAATTTACATAAACACAGCCTATTGCTTAAACAGCTGACCCCCTTTTTATTATTATTTTTAGGCCTTGTTTCTTTCTTTTAGACAACATTTGATGAATTATTTTAAAAACAAAATTGGGCAATTCACACGACTTTGTATCGTGTATGTTGTATTGAATACATTTGTTTGTTTGTGAACGCTTAATGCTATGCTGTATTGTGTATCTCGTGACATTCAAACAATTTGATAGCCCGAAACCAACACAATTTTTTAAAAATATATGAAAACATATACACATTTTTTTCATTTACACAATTTGATAGCACGAAACCAATACAACTTTTAAAAACATATGGAAAAAATGTGTATAAGTGTATCGGATTTTTATATGAAAAATATCAACAAAAATCATACACTGTTGTATGTTCTTCCAACAATACAATGGATACAACGATACAACGGCTTGTGTGAATTGACCAAATGACATCGATAATGTTTTTCTGTACAAATACTATTGTTGCCAAGTATGATAATAAATAAAGCAGTTAGGAAGTCCACATCCTTAAAACAAAATCAACTGCTGGCATACGCATAAAAATTGTGGAGTGGCTTTGGATTGTTATAACTTGACGGGTTTTTCTTTAACGCATAATTTAAATAACAACAACAGCAATAGCCAAAGCCAAAGCAATAATAAGAAAAACAATGGCAACACTAAATAAAAAATCTAAAAAAAGGGCAAAAATATCAACATGTTAGTCACGTATGTTGACGATTTGTCACGAAATAATTTTTACGACTTTATTTCTGTTTAAATGCATCATCTTGTGTCGCCTGTTGTTGGCGTTTGTCGTCATCTTTGTCGTTGTGTTTGTCTTTGCTGTTGTCGCCATTAAAATCAAACCCATTTTTCTGCATAATTCTTACACTTGTATTTAGACAATCGCAACTGCGAGGGCTGTAAGAGAAAGTGATATTTAGTTTTTTGTTAACAATTTGGCACTTAAAGACTTATCGCAAGCTCGGTTAATTGATAACCTATTTAATAATCTTGTGAAATAAAGCTCAAAAAGAACAAATTTAGTGGCCGTACTCTAGTAGGTAGTGCGTTGGCTTATTAGTCGTGACAGCAAGATTCAAACCCCAGCTCAGACATCTCCAACAAAACGAAATATGCAAACAAATATTTCTTCGGTGACTTCCTCTCCGCAGCCTTTGCATTGTCCTTTGGTAGAACTTGGACAGTAAAGGGACTGCGTTCACTTATCTCATCACAACAGGCCGCTATGCATGCTCAAGTGAGCTGTTGGTATCAAGCCTCCAACCTAACCTAATGAGCTCTCCGCAGATTTCTGGCAAAATCTCTGAGAGTAAAAATAAAATTGCAATGAAAAGTTTCTCAAAAATCTGTCGTTAGGAGTTGACTTTAAACTGGATGTCCCACCATTCGTGTATAAAATTAACACACACAACATAAGTGGTGTGAGAAGCTAAGATCGTAATCCTGACTGCAGGGTTGTAATGACCACTTACGTACATATAACTCTGATTACTCGTTTACATATGTAATCTTCATTCTCTCAAACGAGACACTAAACTCTATTGAAGAAACAAACACTTTCATAACATTTTCCTTCACATAAACTTTCCATATAACCCTCGTAATTTGCATATATAACACACTTAACTGTATGAATGTTTTTGCATAGCAAATAAGCTTTAATTTTAGCTGTATTTCTGAATGTGTATGCCTTCCCGTACATATTAAATGTTTATTGTGTCTTTATTTGAGTCCACAGCTATCTCTCTCCATATGAGTGTTTCTCAAGACGGGTTAAGTATACGCACCAGTTGTCCCCATTTTACGAAAAAAAAAAAAAACCAAAAAAGTCTTTCCCGAGTCGATTATTTCTTTGCGTGAATTCTAATTTCTTTACAGCGTAAACAGCGTATTTGTTTGTTGAGTCTCGTTTTTTTTTTTTTTATTTTAGAAATGAAAATCGTTAATGTTGTACTGAATACGCACAGCGGGTGATAATGTGGCTTTTTGATGTTGTCACTTGCGTTGAGTGTTTCCATCTGTCTTAAGCGTTAAGCAGAAACCATAAACTCTGAAGCCAACCACATAGAGAACTGTTTAGTAAGAGCACAGCATACAATAATAGTAAAGAAATAAGTGTTTTGGTTTTTTTTGTTCTGTTGTTATGCTCATTTCATTTAATGGCCGTTTTTTTTCGTTTTTCTTTTTTCTTTTTTTGTTCGTTATATTTTGGTTTTAAACACAATTAAGTTCTTAATTGAAAATAATTTCACTTAAGTACTCCCCCTAAATGTTTATGTGTTATTAAGTTTTTTGTTTTTCAAAATTATCGCTCGAAAGTTATGGACTTAATGATATAAATTGTAGAATAGAAATTAAAAGAAGAAACAATTGATTTTGGAAATCGATTTTAATGATCTTTGTTAAGTTTGAGTTCAATTTGCAAGAAACTATTTTGAGAAAATATACAATAGTTAAGACTTCATATCTTTTAAAAACCAAACAGCCAAGGCTTGCATAAATAGTTGGCCACTCTAGAACCATGCTACTTTATACTGTATAGCCTTTGTACCGAAAGGAAATACGGGAATCATACGAATTCAAAACATTCCGGGAAACTGTAAGGCCGACGAGTTCGCCAAAGCTGGTGCACTCCTTCCGGAATCCTCTTCAATAGAATTGGGTATACCACTTGCCTCGGTCAAGTTGGCCATTGCGCGGAAATTCTTTCGGGACGCCAACCTATCCTGGGTCAATGAGAATTCCCACTCCACTGCTAGACTCACCTGACCCATGATGGATAGAAGGCGTACCAACCAGTTACTTGGACTTGGTCGTGATATCATCTCAACCACAGTGGTCATGCTTATAGGTCATTGCGTTATGGGTAGACACGTAAAAAGGATGCGGCTCCCATTTAACGACTTCTGCCGTGGGTGCAGATCCGCTAAGGAAGAGGAGACTTTATCCACTTTTTTGTTAGTGCCCGTCTCTTGCTAGGTGCAGTTATACGTTATTTGGCTCTCCATTTCTTGTCAGCTTGACGGAGCTATCATCTATTGACATCAAGGATATTGCTTCGTTTATCAAATTTTCTGGCTTATTTTCCATCGCAGGGTAGTCGTGCTTGTGGAACTTGGTCAGTACAGTGACTGCGTTCACCTGTGGCGTCACAACGGGGCGCTATGCGTGCTCCAGTGAGCTTTGTGATATCGGAGCTACCACTCCGACCTAACCTAACCTAACTCAATAACCTGCAATAGTATTAAAATAATACTAAAAATTTGTCAAGTGTGTCGCAGTAAGAAAACACTTGGCAACTCTGAAATTTTGTAGCTATTTCATATGTGTATTACGATTATTAAAAGTGAAGCTGTTTACATGAGAACAATCCCTTATGACTGTGAATAACCCAACACTTGGGATTACGACCTAGCTTCTCACAGGACTTATGTTTTGTGTGTTAATTTTATACACAAGTGGCGCTACCTATAGCTTAAAGTCGATTGCGAAGAATAGATTTGTGAAAACTATTCATGGCAATTTTTTTTTTACTCTCAGAGAGTTTTTGCCAGAAATCTGCTGAGAAGCAGTCATAGCTGGAGAAATAATTTTTTCTTATTTTGGTTTGCTGGAGATGTCTGACCTAGGGTTTGAACCGTAGCTGCACGTCTAATAAGCCAACACACTGCCTACCAAAAAGGAAATACACTTTATACCAAAAGGAAATACACAAATCATATGAATTCAAAAGCTGAGGTGGAAATACGCTGCAATAGCATCAAAACAATACGACAAATTTGTGAAGGGTAGGAATAGGCAGTAGGAGAACACTTTTTATAGTGGCAAGTCGGGAATTTTTCATTTATGCTTATAACGATTATTAAAAATGAAGCCCTTTACCAACGAATTTTCAAAATTTTGAAATTTATGTTAAAACCTTCCGTTTCTAAGAGCATTCAGTCGAAAAACTGCACCTAGTATGTCAATCATTCGAAGAATAATTAAAAAATTTTAAAAAACTTGGTCGTTCATGAATCTTAATTTTCCTGTGCGTCAATGTAGCCGACGATCTCTTGAAAACATTGCTGCTGTTAAAAAGAGTGCAGCCGCAACATCCTCATTTCATACGCACAAAATGCAGCTTATTCAGCAGTTCAAACCACTAGACTATGGAAAGCTTTGGCAATTCATTCAACGGGTAATGTAGCTAAGTGAAGTTAACGCCAAATTGTCGAAAAAAAAGTTATCTTCTCCCACGAATCGCTTAGTAAATACACCAGATTTTCATGTTTGGAATTCAGAAACTTGTAATGGAATCCATGAGAAACGAAGGCACTCAAAACGGACAACCGTCTGTTGTGGGTTTTGGTCAGCGTGATTAGACATATTTCTATAAAAAAAAGGCGTGGAAAATATGGTCTATTTTTATTGCCGTGGTAGGCATATGACGTATATTTTATTCCATACTTAATCGGAATATGGCTTCTTTATAAACCAAAAAAAATAAATATGTCGCAGCAAGATTCGAAATTATATCCTTTGTGGAATAAACCTTACATTAGTCTCCTGAAAGAATAGTTTGTTTTCATTTTGTAGTAAAACTTTATTTAGCTTTGCATTCGAGATGTAAGGTGATGTAAAAAATACTCAGTAAGGTTTGACTTTCCGCCACAAATAGGCTAACAAACAAATAATTTTAGAAGTGCTCAAGGAATTAGACACAGCTGGGTCGGTTATAGTCATGTTACCTTCGTACGTACAAATTTTAGCCTACTCAGGAGCAGGCCTTGGAAAGTGCCTCCAATTCGTTCAATGGATAATGGAACAGAGAGAAATCAATTCCAATTAGCCGAAAAAAATAATATTCCACGATAAATACATTTTCATTTGAATGGCTAAGTGAATACATAATATTGTTGAAATGTTTTTACAATGAGCCAATTTAGGGCTCAAAAAATCCTCATACAATCCATTTGAAACAAAGGAAAAAGCAACTGTCTGGTCTGGATTTTGGAAAGACTACGTGATTGGGTCTTACTTCTTTGAATTGCAATATGAAAATGAAGTTTTCGTGTGAATTGAATAACATGTGGTGGCTACATCTGCCACTCCGGGCATGCAGCAGCTGATATATTGCAACAACGACTTTCGCAATAAATTATCTCAAAAAATTCAAATGTCAACTGGCAGCCAAGATCAAATGATTTCTTTACTTGGGGCTTATGCAACTGAACCAGAAGCAATTACATACATACATAATTGGTCATTACAACCCTTCAGTCGGGATTACTACACCACTTATGTTGTGTTTGTTAATTTTACCCATAATTGAGGGAACATACAGTTTAAAGTCGACTCCGAAGGACAGATTTTTGAGGAAAGCGTTCATGGCAATTTTCTTTTTATTTTCACACGTTTGCCAGAAAGGAAGTCCCCAAAGAAATATTTTTCATTCTACGTTTTGTTGGAGATATCTGACCTAGGGTTTGAACCCTGGCCTCACGTCAAAGGAGTCAACACACTACCTACTAGACTATGGCGACTTCGACGATAAGCAAGAGCAACTGCTGAGTTCAAAGCATCATAGACAAGGTAACGTCACATAGTTTACATACATACATACATAATTGGTCATTACAACTCTTCAGTCAGATTTATGACCTAGTTTCTCATACCACTTATGTTGTGTGTGTTAATTTTATACATGAGTGGTTGGACCTACAGTTTAATGTCGACTCCGAACGACAGATTTATGAGAAACTTTTCATGGCAATTTTATTTACTCTCAGAGTTTTTGCCAGAAATCTGCTGAGAGGAAGTCGCCGAAAAAATACTTTTTGTATTTTGTTTTGATGTCTGGCCTGAGGCTCGAACTCTGACTTTACGTCTAATAAGCCAACATACTACCTACAAGACTACGACGACTTCTTTTTACATACTTTTTTGATCTCTTTGTGGTTATATTGTTATATATCAATTTAATCGAATTCTTGTTCAATGAAAGAACAAACCAGCCTTTTAATTAAAAATTTATTTCATTAACATTACACAGATAATATTAAAAATAATATTTGCTATTCAATATGATTAAAAAAATTAAAAAAGAATTTCAAACTGTAGAAATCGAACTGAAAGAAAAAATCGTCGTAATTTCTTAATGCTTTTAAACTCCAATTGATTTAATCAATTCCTAGCAAATACTTAATATCAGTCTTTTTCATCTTATAATTATTATCCTTCCGTCTTAGAACAGCAACCAGCAAAGGAGAGAGAGAAATTGTATCTATGTATGGTATGGTATATGAAAATAACGCAATTACTTTAAGATGTTCATCTTGTCAATGCAAGGAGTAAATTGAATAACATCAACGAACGTCTCTCTGTACAATAATGTCAAATCCGTTTTCTAATATCAACATGAAAATTGCTTATATCCGTTTGATCATTATTTCGTTCATTCATTCGTTTCAATTTTTCATTCTTCTTTACTTTTTAATTTCGCAAGCATTCATTCACTTTCCTTTACACAATTTTCATTGTTGGTGGCTGGTGTGTTTCATAATTTTTTTTTCTTGCATTTTCTTGTTTTCCTTGTTGACTCTACTCTCATGCTTATGTCTCTCTCTCTCTCTGTGCACTTATCTTCCTTTTAATGTTTAACATTCATCCTCATCATCATCATCGTCACCAGCATCAGTATCATCATCATCATCGTACTCATAGCCAACGTTGTCGTTGTTAGATAATGTTGAGTGAATGAACATGAAAACGAATGTATTTGTAGATGGAATGTAGCAATAATGTTACGAGGGCAGCTGTGGTATTAGCATCCAAGCTAAGCTATACTGAGACCAGCAACCGAGCTAATGGTTGTGGTAAATGCTGACTACTAGTATCGCAGGAGTAGCTGGCTGTATGTATAGCCAGAGTGGTAACAGAAGTAAATTTCATAATAACAAGTACTATCAGTAGCAGTAGTAGAAGCGGCAGAATGCGTATACCAAGTTAAAAAAAAATGATATGTTGCCTCTTCGGTACGTTGACGCTATTTAATGCCACAAATGAAATTAAACGCTAGCCGCAGTTTCAATGTTTTACATCGGTGACATTGTCAAATTTAAATGACGTGCGAAACAAGAATTTAATTTTCTACTCCTAGTTTCGAACAAACAAATGTTATGCGTCTACAGAGTGTTTTATCGTGCAGAGATAGATTTGAATAGGATTTCCTTGAATTTGTTTTAAACTGCATAATGAAATATAATTCTTGGATATTTTTCACTTGTTTTGGCTTTTAAAAATGTTTTGCATTTCTTTTCTTTTAGCAGACATTACAATTGTATTAGAACAAAGAGAGAAATTGTTATTAGAATAGGATAAGTACAGACCGGAACCAAATTTGGAATGATTATATCTTTAACAGGATTTAGTTTTAGTGATTATAGTAGACACACATAAATATTTAGCATATTACTCTACGATATTGGACTGAGATATTAAGGGCATAGCAAATAAATATATCACTAGGCCGTCATGGTAGCCTAGGAGGTGGTGTTCTAGACTATTGGCATGAGGATCATGGGTTGGAAATAATTATTTTACTAACTTTGTTGACAGTCTGTACTTGAGCCCGAATGAAGACTTAAACTTATTGATCATGGTTTAAGAATCTAAAAAATTAAAAGTCTTCAATCTTCTCAAAATAGCCGCCGTAGTCTAGTAAATACTGTGTTGGCTTATTAGACGTGAGACCACGGTTCGAAAGCTAAGTCAGATACCACAACAAAATGAAATTAAAAAAAATATTTCTTCGGCGACTGGCTCTCAGCAGATTTCTGAGATTAATTAAAATTTTTATGAAAAGTTTTTCAAAAATCTGTCGTTCGGATTCGACTTTTAACTGTAGGTGTCGCCCCCAATGGATAAAATTAACAGGGTGGTGTTCTCAGCTAGGTTGTAATCCTGACTGAAGGATTGTAATGACCAATTATCTAAGGATGTCAATAAAAAAGAAATAATTATTTTACTAACTCCATTGGCAGTCCGTGTTCTAGCCCGAATAGAGACTTAAACTTGTTCATTATGGTTTTAGAATCTTAAAAACTAAAAGACTTCAAAACTCTCCAAATAATCTATTTAGATAGCACGTTAGCTTTTTCAGAGAGAATGACATAAACACGAATTCCAAGCCCAATATTGATAAAATAAGGAACTCAATGAAGAAGTTGCTCACGTTACACTCAATACAGCGATACAAAATTATTTCTGGGCAACGACAGACAGTAACCCAATGTTCTGGAATCTGCTACAATAGTTTAATCAAATGCTAGGAGGGTTCAATGCGACTAAAACAAAACAAAAAATAGAGAAAAAGTAGAGGACATGCTTAATGAAAGTCCTATGCAACTTTAGAGAAAGCAAAAGGAATAAAATAAAGTACCCGGATTATGTACAAGAAATATCGCATATATGCATACATAATTGGTCATTATATCCAGGATTATGACGAACCTTCTCACACCGCTTATGTTACGTGTCGACAAAGAAACTTTTCATGGCAAAGCGTCATATTTACTAAAGGTATCCTACCAAGAGGCCTGTAGCAATCATGTATTAAAAATCTCTTCATCCGTCGTAGAAGCAGACACATAATTAACATACATACATAATTGGTCATTAAAATCCTTCAGTCAGGATTACGATCTAGTTTCTCACACAACTCATGTTGTGTGCGTTAATTTTATACATGAGTGGCGGGACCTACAGTTTACAGTCGACTCCGAACGACAGATTTTTGAGAAACTTTTCATGACAATTTTTATTTACTCTTAGAGTTTTTACCAGAAATCTGCTGAGAAAAAGTCGCCGAAGAAATACTTTTTGTATTTTGTTTTGGTGTCTGGCCTGGGGCTCGAACCCTGGCTTTACGTCTAATAAGCCAACACACTACCTACTAGACTACGGCGACTTCAACATATATTTAACACTTATTTTTAAAAACCTTTATATTTCCTAACTTTTCTTAATACGATTAAGCACTCTGTCTGTTGTTACACTTTAAGTTGAAATTTCAACGCAACATAATCAACGACAAACCAAGCGCCTGCCTTGCCTTCATATTGAGCCTTACTTGTTGTAACAGAAACGGTAGAAGGCATCATTATTCATTTAAATTGTTAATGTTGTAGTCAATTCACACACACACAATATTGTTGTTGCTCTTTAAAATTGACACTATTACTGCTGCTTCAAACCGAGTATCGGGTTAAAGTTATTGCCATTTTTGTTTTTCATTGCTACGCGGCAAAAAATAAAAAATATTTGGAATTCAGTTTGGTTTTATTCGGGTTTTTTTTTAATTTTTTTGTTTGGCAAAATGACAACTGAAATATTTTTAAATACAAAAATAAGTCCTGAAAATTTATGGGAGTCAGAAAAATTCATTTTTCAAAAGACGATTAAATAAATTTTAAAAAGGCAACATTATTCAAAGTGAAACAGCAGATAATATTTAAATTCTATTTAATTGCATAACCTAGGATTTGAAGCGATTTTGATCTTGATTTCAAAGTTCATTCAATTTGTTTAGGTTATTGGTCAAATTCCTTGTCAATTGAGTAGTTTATCTGCACTTTAATGATTTTCAGTCATTTAACCCTGGACGGTTACTCTTCATTTTTGTACATTAAGGTTACTCTTCGTTGAATCGACGAACATTTTAATAACCCTAATTTGTTACTGTTCGTCGAATCGACGAAGCTCATTTACTCTTTATCATATAATTCTTTTATGTTTGACAAAATTTCACTATTTTTCTCAACAATGTTGGTTGATAACGAAAGTTTGTAGTGAGTAAACGTACCCTGGCCACCCATTTTTTAATCCTGAATGGTCATTTTTGTACAGTAAGGTTACTCTTCGTTGTTTCGACGAACAAAAAAAATTTTTTTTCTTATACTGACTGCAAGCTTTCATTATCAACTAACGTTGTTGAAAAAAAGAGCGAAATTTGGTCAAACATTAAAGGGTTATATAATAAAGAGTAAATGAACTTCGCCGATTCAACGAACAGTAACCGTCCGGGGTTAAGAATCAAACATATAGCACGGCTAAGCACAATATAGTTTGTACTTTGTGTTCTTTAGAATTAAATCGGTTTTTGTAATATTTAAACTGATAATAAGTGCGTTTACTTAAAAGGAATTGTCACATTTATTTGCTTTCTCATTATATCTTAATATGTCATAAGGGTGTCCTTATTAGTTGTCACATCACTGTATTTTTTATTCTACCGAATCAAAACTAATTAAAACCAGGATCAATAAAAGGCAAATATTGTCAACTTACAAGGAGAAACCAATGACGTTGGGCGTGATTTTTCTAACTGAATTTGTTTAGTATTTCTATTGCGATTGAAATACGCAATGTCTGGGCTAAATATTAGGTGTGCTATACATTTCATTTACTTCTTTTCCATTCCTGAGAACCATATGGTTATTCCAAGGTTAATTCCCCACCTTTTTAGCATTTCTTCGCTTCGCTCATTCACATTAAGTTGTCCCAACTTTGCTGGTAATTACCGTGCTGTAGTTGGTTTTGGGGCATAGGTTTATTATTCGCTTTTGCCTGAACTCGCGTTCTCTTTGAACATATATTGAATATCGTAATGCAGTATTTTTGGCTTTTATGTCTTAATCTTTCTCAAGAGGTCGAACTGCCTGACATTACAACGATTTTCGGCGATGATTTCATTTTCTATGGATAACAGAAGTGAAGCGGATTTCATTATAGATAATTTGAAGATAATTAAAGCCTCTTAGTTTTTAAAACGACGAAGATTATATAGACTTTAAATATAGTTCGCTCGAATTTATAGTCAATCCGTTTACCCACTTCACTTCGCCACCTATGTGTTACGCATGCAGTATAATTAAATTATTTACTTTACATGGGCTGTTATGGATAGTTCTGAAAGTTCTGGTCACGCATTCCTTTCATTTAGTCTTCTTTTAAATTAGATAAGCTACGTTCGGAGTAGGTATGACTGACCTTTTCCTGTACTTTTAGATTGATGTTAGTGCTGACTTCCTAAGCAGGATATCGTATTTATGTATACATACATAATTGGTCACTACAATCCTTTAGAGAGGTTTACGACGTAGTTTCTTAAGCCACTTATGTTGAATGTATTAATAAAGTAAACGACAGATTTTTTAGAAACTTTTTTTTGGCAATTTTCAGTTTTTGCCAGTAATCTACTGAGAGGCAGTCGCCGAAGTAATATTTTTTAAATATATGTACATACATATATACATAATTGGTCATTACAACCCTTCAGTCAGGATTACGACCTAGTTTCTCACACCACTTATGTTGTGCGTTTTAATTTGTATACATGAGTGGTGGGACCTACAGTTTAAAGTCGACTCCGAACGACAGATTTTTGACAAACTTCTCATGGCAATTTTATTTACTCTCAGAGTTTTTGCCAGAAATCTGCTGAAAGAAAGTCGGCGAAGAAATACTTTTTGTATTTTGTTTTGATGTCTGGCCTGCGGCTCCTACTACCTACTAGACTACGGCGACTTTTTGAAATATATTTTGTTTTATTCGAGAAATCTGACCTGGGGTTTGAACCATGGCTGCACGTCTAATAAGTCAACATACTATCTACTGGACTACGGTAACTACAATATTGTATTCGATCCATTTTAATTCCTCGCAACAATTCTACGAAGCTTACCTACTTAATTGGTCGATATAAGCCTTTAGTCAAGATTACAACCTTGATTCTAACATCACTCACGCTTTGTGTGTTAATTCTATCAATGAGTGGCGGAACCCACAGTTTAATGGAGATTCCGAATGACAGATTAAAGATTATTTTCATGGAAATTTAATTTTACTCTCAGAATTTTTGCAAGGCTCTCTTTTGATGAGACAACGCACTACCTTTTAGACTTTGTAACCGTTAATCATAACCTATGGCAGCGAATCGTGTTGTAACTTTCCAATGCTGTTAAAGATTTTCTCCATACTTTATGAGAAACGCCATTATAATACGTCGAAAATTACCAAGAAGATAAATTAATAATCACCTGTGTTATAAAAATTAAATTCAGATAATTTTTGGTATGTCAAAACATTCTCTGGACAGACTGTATATAACCTGAAAATTTCCTGATGTTATTAAATTTCAAAATTATTTTTAATACATTTCATTACATTTTGCCTTTAGTTTCAGCGATTCCTTTGAAAGCCAAAAAGCAGAAAAAATAGATTCACTCCATTTTGGCTACAATCGATATGTCTAAGAGTGCAAATATTTATTGCTTGGCTTTGTTCTCTGACTAAAGTGTTAAAAACTTAAGCCTTTTTCTACTCGTTTTTTTTTTAATGGAATAGAATGCTAATATATTGTATTAGTGTTACACAGTGTGTTTGTATTTGAAAACGAAAGAAGAAAAAACAAAAACAAAAAACACATTGAAAGAAATGAATGTTTGCAATTGGTACCCGTATTTGTGGCTCCTATCAAATTTTTCTATTCCATTTCAACAGTAAAATGTCGCCGTGGCCATAGCTCTGGCAAAAGGAATCTTGTATAGAGATTTAGTCCTTAATGGTAAATTTTTACTGTATAACTACATACATACTCGTATACACACACATTTTTCTATATATTATATGTTCACATTCTATAGGCAATGAAATGAAATTCCTGCTTTTGACTTATTGATGGTGGTGTTCATTGTCTTCGCGTGCAATAAATTTTTATTTGCATTTGTCAAAATCGACACCATTTTCAAATTGACAATCAGTTGCATATAAAAACCCCAGTAAAGACAAAGCAAAAAAATAAAGAAAAATCATGTAAAAATTTAACGATTGTTAAAGAATTTTTATTTCAAACAAAGTCATGTGAAAAACTTCTTTCTGAGCACATACACAAGAGAAGCTCTTCAATTTTAATGTCTGAAATGAAAAGAAATTGTTTTTGGAACTCTTAAAAAATTTTGTGAAATATTTTTGGTTTGTTTTTTAAATAAAAACTGATGACTTATTTTATTTAAAAAATTTTTCTAGATGACTTCTTTCTCTAATTTGAATATGACAAACCGTTGTACATGCTTACATACATATTGGTCATTACAACCCTTCAGTCATGATTTCGATCCAGTTTCTCATACCACTTGTGTTGTGTGTGTTGATTTTATACATGAGTGGCCGAACAACAGATTTTTGAGAAACTTTTCATGGCAATTTTATTTATGCATATTCACATACATACATCTGCGATTTAAGAAAACTCCATAAGCAAAAGTCAAACGGTGTTAAATCCTACGGTCTCCATAGCCTGTTCACCTCACTACCATGTGAGATAACCATGCTCTCAAATCGCTCGTACAGAATATCCAAAATGGTGTGAGCTGTGCGGCACGTATCGTCAATCTATTTAAGACACATATCGTTCATTCATTTCAGACCAAAAGAAGCTTATAACCGTTGACTTACAGTGCTTATCGTTGACTTTGATATCCTGGTCAACGACGTTCTCAAAAAAAATATGAAACGTTGATGCCGCCAGCTTAAAATTCATTCCAACCGACTTTTTGGATGGTAGTGAACACTCTTAAAACTCATGAAATTTTTTAAAACTCTAGAAATTTTATTTAGTCGCGTACCCATTCATCCAGAAATGGGTTTTATCGCAGAAGATGATTTGTAAATGAAAATTAGAGTCAACTGTCAACTGCTCCAAAACCCATTCAGCAAACACAAGTTCTTGCCTATGGTCATTTATATTCAGTATCTGTGCCACTTTGAATTTGAACGGGGACAGCTCCAAGTCAAGACGCAAAATTCTCCAAACTTTAGTCTGCGAAATGACGAGCGCCGCGAAATTGATTGCCACGGATTCTTCTACAAACTCTCACGACCATCGATAATGTTTTCGGCAGATATAGTGTCAACATACTGGCGTTGCTCGATGGTTTACTGAACCAATGAGCACGAGTTTACGCTCCACATTGCGAATAGTCTTCTCAGTAGGACGAATATCACGATCGTAAAATAGGTAAAGCGCGTGCCCATATGTTTATTGTTGTTGAATGCGACATCCGTTCATGATGATTTAGCAAAGATGATTGATATCAACTTTCAAAATTTCGAAAGTTTCTGTTTAAAGACTCTATTAAATGACACCTCACTTAGGTCTTAATTCTAAAATATTGGTGAGCTGATTTGTGACCTGTAGGTCCTGTTTCAATATCATCTGACTGGATATTTGAGAAATTATCCTCATAGTATTATGAACTTGTTTTCCAAAACGCATTCTGTTAATAAATCCTGGTTGCTCAAATACGCTTTACATCAGGTTCCCAACTACCGAACAATAGCAGAGAAGGTGTTATGTGCTCTTCTCAGAAGTCTTTGTGTGATATTTGAGCCTCCGACCGTGTTGCTATAAGGTTCTTAAGGTTCATAAGGTTCTGGATATAGCCCTAACAGGCTAGATGGTCTCTACACAAGTAAATTAATTTACCCATTTTTGTTTTCTGCATGAGTAATACCTGCGTGGCACGATTTGCTTGCCTTCCTTAGGTGAAAACTTGCTCTAATAAGCACCCATTACGTTCTGATTCTGAAATCGATTGCTACATTCTTTATAGACATTATATCAGCACGAATAGGACTACAACAATAGTGTAAATGAAGAAACGAAAAGACAAAAGTCCCATTCAATAATTTGTCGTAAGCAAATGACTTTTAATTTTAACTTCAGTTTAGTGGCTACACTTTGATTTTGATTTCATTACAAATACAATTTCTACAGTAAGTATACAAATATATATGTACTTTAATACATTTACAATACATGTGTTTTTATAAATTACAAAAAAGCAAAAAAAAAAATACAACAAATTGAATGAAGTTATAAATGACAGAGACGATTTGATTGCAACGTGTCATTTTTTTTAATAAATTTGAGTAACAAAAAAATTATGCCGCCCATGCTACGGTACTCATATGACTAACCAAGTCATCCACATAAAATATTTAATTCATTACCACAATCAAATATAAAATATCTGATACAGCTGTTGACAACTAAATAGAAAGACCAAAAAAATAACTGAAATATTTATCAATGATCCATTTGTAGACTAGGTATTCATTAAGGGAGCTCTAGTGTTGTAAGTACACAGTTTGCAAAAACACTTTAGTATTCATTTTCTTAAGCTTCTTCTGTGCTGAGTCAATTTGGAATTTATTCAATGGTGTTAAGTTTCTTTCGGTATCCAAATTAATATTTAATGTAGGTATCAGCAGTTTTAAGCACGATTTTGACAATGTTGGTAATAAACTTAGGGGCTTTCCTTAATATTTTTACGTTTTAACCTTTTAAAAACGTTTAAAATATGAGCTCGTAGATTGCAAATAGAATAAAAATAAATTTGTATTTAGTTTTTAATTAAAATTCTTTATTACACACACAATTCTGTGTGCCACTGTTCACAACTTTATGTAAACAACAACAATTGCTATTCCTCTGTTCATACCCTTTGCATAAACAATAACAATTACTAAACACTTATTCGACAGATCTTTGCAACGGGGATCTTCACGATTACTCTCTTCAAACGCACTGCGTCTTCATACAAGACTGACTGAACTTCACTAACTCAGTCACCTGCTTTGGCTTGCCTTTTATATGGCAGAGTAAACAGTCTGATGAATGTTCTTGAAGGCGAATGTTCATGACTTTGCCTTCTCGAAATCTTTATAAATGTAAACATCATTGTTTACATAAACATCGTTGTTTACATTTATTCTTGTAGTATTTGTTGTTGCATTTTTGTTTACTTGTTCACCATTATTTTTATGCCGGTGTTTGTTGTTATATTAAGCAGTACGATAACTTGTAAACAGGTTTGTTTACTGCATTGTATTTACTGTTGTATTTTCAAAGAATCATATTTGTATGCCGTAGGATTAATCTACGAGGAAACAATCTGACAAATCTGACTTCTGAAAAACTATTCTGTGTTTCGAGAGAAAGGTTCATTAATCAATATAAAACAGATTTTTGAGAAACTCTTCATGTCAATTTTATTTATTCACAGAGTTCTTCTGCTGAGAGGAAGTCGCCGAAGAAATATTTTCTCATATTTCGGTTTTGTTGAAGATGTTTGACTTGGTGTTTGAACCCTAGAACGTAAATAATTTCTTTTCTTTACCCTGAGATTAAAAATTTTAGTTTTTCTTGACAAATATTAATTCTAATTAAGTTATCATGGCTGTAGCATTTTATTATCAAGGCAATTAGCTCTACAATAGTAAACACTCCTCTGTGAATTCATGATATATCTGAGCATGATATAACTGTTAGTGCGAATGTACAGCCACTTGTTGTCGCTAAAGTCTTACAAAGAGAAATAGAGATGGAGAAATAGAAAAGAAGAGAAGAGAAGAAAAAAAATAGCTAGTCTTTGTTAACTTATCACTCATGTTTTAAGCTGAAAGCATATATGTTTCCTTCCGTTGACACTTGCTAGCATTGCGTGAAATTACATTTAAAAGGCACCAACATAACAGCCAGCCAGCCAGCCAGCCAGCCAACCAAACACTCAACGAACGTTACGTATACAGATCTCTCCTCTGTTACACTCTCCCCTATTCCTATACGTAACACACTTTGGACACTTTTATGCTGAGTTTTTGAGTTTTCACTTGTTTTAGCACAAAATTTCATAGATAGTGAGCTACCAAGGAGTGTGAACTCAGTTCCCATGTTTTTACGAATACAGTTTGTAAATGTACGTATGTGCGTCAGAGTGTTTCGACGGACTGTATGTAGTGTAGCTGACGTGAACATTTCGCCACCACTTAATGCCAGTCAACGCTTGTAATCTTGTCACTTGGAATTTCTAAGCAATTTGTTTGTTTTGGTCATGTTCCCGAAAGGGGGGAGAGATTAAAACTTAAGCGTAGATTATGCAACACACAACACAAAAAAAAAATTTAATACTTTACATATGATAAAAAAGCAAGAATAAATTGTGAAACAGAAATAGGCTTAGAATGAGAGAGAAATAGAAATTCTTTTATTTCTCATGTAACTTAAAAGACACTGATGGACTTAAATAATCACATTACATGAGAAAACTGGTTAGTTTCCCGTATTAAAGAGCCGCGTGTTTTACATATTTCGGGGAGTGTTATACTATAAGAAATAAGCTGTTGAGTTTGTCAATCATTTAGGTCCTCTACTAAGAGCTTCTTGACTTTAAGGAAAACCTATTCATATCATTATGTAATGAATATAACATTCTTCGAACGTTCATCACGGCTTCTCTATGTGGAGCGCATTCGAAATGTAAAGTTCTCCATTATTCTGCTGCATAACTCACATTGAATTTGATCGATCGTTGTGGTTTGTGGCTTATTCGCGTACACCTGCAACTTAAGACAGCTCCACAAAGAGTGCAAACTTTATAATCTCGTTGGCTAGTTCACATCATATCTAACTGATGAAATCATACCCACAAATCTCTCTTACAGAATATTTAATGTGTTCATGAGCTGGGTGTGAAGTCGCCATATTCTAGTGGATAATGTGTTGACTTATTAGACGTTGGCCTCGGTTCAAACCCCAGGTCAGACATCTCCAACAAAACAAAATACAAATAAAATATTTTTTTCGGCGACTTCCTCTCACCAATCTTTCGGCTATAACCCCGAGAGTAAATAAACATTGCCATGAAAAGTCTCCCAAAAATCTGCCTTTCGAATCGACTTTAAAATCTAGGTCCCACCACTCATAAATAAAAATTAACGCACACAACATAAGTGGTGTGAGAAGATTGATTGTAATTCCGAAGAATGGTTGTAATGACCAATTGTGTATGTATGTGCAAAAACCACATGTCGTTCGTGTTCAGATCATATAGTTCAACTACAAAAAAGTTTGGTAATCATTGATCTATAATGCTCGCTGTTGACAGTGATGGTCTGAGAAACGTAGTTCTCAACGAAATAGGCGTATATACATACATACATACATACATACATACATACAAATGGTCATTACAACCCTTCAGTTAGTTTTACGAAGTAGATTCTCATATCACTTATGTTGTGTGTGTTAATTTGAATACATGTGCGGCGGGACCTACGATTTAACCCTGGACGGTTACTCTTCATTTTTGTACATTAAGGTTAGTCTTCGTTGAATCGACGAACACTTCAACCTTAATTGGTTACTGTTCGTCGAATCCACAAAGTTCATTTACTCTTTGTCATATAATTCTTTTATGTTTGACCAAACTTCGCTCTTTTTATCAACAATGTTGGTTGATAACGAAAGCTTGTTGTGAGTAAACGTACTCCCAGAAATTTGTTGAGAGTTGCCACGGCTTCTGATCTATTCGGGTATTCTTGCAACTTATGAAAACTCCAGAAGAGAAAGTCTAACGGGGTTAAATCGCATGATACTGTTGGCCAGTTGACGTCACTTCATCCAGAAAATTCAATGTAGCTCAAGATATGTGGCTTACAGCACCGATATATTGAAAACACTCGTCGTTGAGGTCTAGACCATCGAAAGTAGCCCGAAATAATTTGCCAATCATTTACTATGGACATATAATGCCTCCTCCTGAATGATCTTATGTGAATTAGCATCATCCCATATTCTACAATTTTGTTTGTTTTTGTACCCGTTTTTTAAGAAATATGCCTCATTGTTGAAGTTAATTTTTAAATAAAGATTAGAGCCCATTCAAAGCACACTTCGTTATTTTAGCTGATTTGCCAAAGTTGACTGAATTAATGGCAACCAATTGGACATATGGAGCTTCAATCCGATGGCCGTTATCTGGTGTTAAAGTCCCAGAACTTCTGGTAGTAAGCAGCGATATGAACTTTGAATTACGACAGGATTAAGGGCAACAGTTATCAACAAAATAAACTCAAAATGTGTGCAAAATAAATTACAATTAAAAATTATTATTGTAACGTGACAATAAAATAATTGAAGGGAGGGATTCAAGAGGCAGTAAGATTTACGTGAAGTTATGGAAAATTCAAAAAGAAATTTGTGCTTGTAAAACATTCATTTGTTGGCTGGGTTAGGGTTAATTAACATTTTTTATTTTATTTTTAAGTACAATGATATGTATTTCATATTTTAATTTTCGTATCTAATAATATCGCGTTCATAACAGTCTTATTTGGTTTATTTTGTTTATAAATAAATAATTAATTATTATTAAACATTTCATTTAATGGATTTATAAATATTTGATCATCTACTTTGTCTAAATACCAAAAATTAATTGAATAATCAATGACTTGTGTTTTATTATTTAAATATTACACGCATAACATCATACGCTCTTTACTACTTACCATCATACTTAAGTCGTATTGTAAATAAAATCACCAAAAATTGTATTAGAAAACTTTTATATCCACTTCGTACATACATCTCCACACATAAATCCTCTAAACGTTTTATTTATGCCATAAAGAAAGGAAACTAAAGAAGAAAACAAAAAATAAATAATTATTTTGTCACCATAATTATGCAAACACTTACTCGCAATAAGAATGACCAAATTCGTTAAGAAACCAAAACGAAAATATGGTTTTAATTGTAAAATCATTTTGTCCCATTTAAGTATTAACACGCTCCTCCATCTATCTTAGGCGCCAATCAAATTTAATAATTAAAGTAAACAAATGACGAAAATTGATTGGATTTTTATTTCATTGTTTCCTCATTAACAATGTTCCTTTGGTTCTTTCGTTCTTTCTTTCATTTTTATATGCCAAGTCATAAAATTAATTTGAATTACATGGCATACATACAGTGTAAATACCTTAAGTACGAGTACTGAAGTTATTCCTTAGCATACGACAATAATTGTGTACATAGAGAGAAAGTGGAAAAGTAATGGATTGTTAGGCCACAAAGTATCCACTATATTTTCGCAAATTTTGTAAATAAAATTTGGTTGATAAAAATCAATTTTGTATGGAATTTATGACTTCTTGGGAATGTTTTATAAATTTGTCATTCTTTGCTTTTTTGGTGAGAAACTTGACCAAATAGCTTTTAGTGGCTGGCCTATTGGCCAGTATTTAACCATAAAAATTGTTTCAAAATCCACAGGCACGGAGACAAGTAGTAGTCCACAAAATTTACCGGCTAAGCTCATTACTTTCCCGTCCGGTAATCAAATGCTCACTAGATTAATCATTTAAGTCCAGGCCATATCTTGTTATTGCAGCAATCTTTTTATTGGATAGTTCAGTTAAGGAATTTAGAAGAGTTAAGAGTTAAATTAAACTCTTTTCTTTTTCTCTTTCTTTTCTCAGGCCCACAGTTCCTGCAGAAGTCATTCACTAGAATCCAAATTAAGTTTAACTGAGGCAAACCGGCAACTGGCCAAGCAAAGCATATACAAATACATAATTATGTGATTATGTAGTTAGGACTTCTTCGATGAAACAAATAATAAAAATCAGGCTGAATTTAACCTTTAATTTTACATGGGTTATTCGAATATTTGTGCGACTAAAAAAATTTCACCAGAAACAGTCTAATACGGTGAAATGACACAATCTGGTGGCCATGTGAGATGACTGTGCCCTCATGTAGCTCATGCGGAGTATTCAAAAAGCTGTATGGCACGCAACAAGACGGTGCGTTAAAACCACATGTAGTTGGTATCCAGATCATCCAGTTCGGGCCAAGAAAATTTGGCATTAATTGACTTATAATGCTCACCGTTAATGGTAATAGCCTGGCCAATGTCGTTCTCAAAAAAATATGCACCAGCCGTAATCGTGATCCCCAAAATCCACACCAAAGAGTGACTTTCTTCAGATGCATATGATGCTCTTGTATCTCCTGTGGATCCTACAATTTTTTTGTGCACGTATGTACATATTGATGCAGAAATGATACTCATTAGCGTCATTCAGCAAAACCAGCATCGTTGGTTATAGTCATTTACCAGTAGACCCAGGAACTGGTATGTACCCAATTCACGATACAAGATTTGCCAAATTGCGATTGGACTGCATCTGAGCTACGCGAAATCAACTGCCTCGGATACTCCTGCACACTCTCATGCAAAGCGTTAATATTTTCTGTAAATGTTCCGCTTCATTGACATGTTGCTCGATCGTTTACTAAATCATTCAAATCGAATTTATCCTCTTCATGGTGGAATAATTTTGGCGATAATAAAATGGGTGAAATGAGCTAAACACTGCCCGAACAGAGCACACATGTTGATAAAAGAATTTTATAGTTTGCAGGTGCTGTTGAATCCTATATCCGCCCATGGTGATTTGGCAAAACGGACTGAATAAATGACAATTAATTCGACAGAAGTAGTCTCGGAAGCCCCTGTTAGAAGACCCGATATATATGTATATTGTAATGCATTGTTACGAAAAAAATCTAGATACTGGTGTTTTGCTTTAATATCGTTTAACATTATAAAAAAAAGCTACAAAAACAAAACAATGCAGTAAACAAACCTGTTTACAAATTATCGTACTGCTTAATAAACAACAAACACCAGCATAAAAAAATGGTAAACAAGTAAACAAAAAAATACACCAACAACAACGATGATAGAAAATTTTTAAAAAAGTAAACAAAAATAAAACAACAAACATTACAAGAATAAATGTAAACTAAATACAATAAATAAATACAATGTAAACTAAAAAACAATAATGAAACAACGATATTTACATTTATAAAGATCTCTAGAAGGCGAAGCCAGGAACATAAGCCTTCAAGAACATTCATCAGACTGCTTACTCTGCCATATAAAAGACAAGGCAAAGCAGGCGAGTTTAAAAATAATAAAAGTTCAGTCAGTCTTGTGTGAAGACGCGGTGTGTTTGAAGAGAGTAATCGTGGTTTGAAGATCTTCATTACAAAGATCTGTCGAACAATTGTTAGTGTTTATGCAAAAGAAAAACAAAGCAATTGTTGTTGTTTACATAAAGTTGTGAATGGTGGCACACAGAATTGTGAGGATAATAAAGAATTTTAATTAAAACTATAATTTATTATTTGCATTCTAAGAGCTCATATTTTATTTATTGTATATGTTTCATTAAGTTTGCTTATATGTTGAGGACCTGTATGAAGTAACATTAATGAGTACACCTATTGAGATATATGTACAATAACTTTCCATAGAAATCATAAATTAGTAAATAAAAGTTCGGGTAAATATTTAACATATACGGGCATTAGTATTGTAGACATTTGCGTTTATTTTCAACACTTTCATTAACTGATTTTATTACCAAATATAAGTTTCTTAACAAAATTCCAAAGGCGGTTTTGGATTTCAATTATTTTTGCCATATCACGTGCATATACCTCTTATATCTGCACAATCGCAGTAACAGTTGTAAACTTAATAGTCATGCTCTGTTGTATGAATTTAATTTAATACTACTTTCATACATAGTTAACGCATTCCAAGTTAACATGGCTAATTAAATTATGGTATTAGAAATATACGTAGATTTTGTATAGGTGTATACTAATTTTTTTTCTTTTGAATAAAGTGTTACAGTCACCGGTTTATTACGTGTCATTAGTAATGTATTTTTTTATTCAATATTTCAAACAAGGTATACAGTATCGAGCAAAATGAGCTGAACAAGAAGCAATGCACAATGTATTATAATAAAATTATGGCACTCCATGCAGTCTTCTGATAGTGACTATGGGAGTAACTACAATTGCCATGAAAAGTTTTTTAAAAAAATCTGTCGATCAGGAATGATTTGGGAGGCACTAATTAAAAGAATGCAATGACCAATCAAGTAAGTACGTAACTAATCGACAAACTTGGCAATACATTAACCACTCAAGCTTTGCTAATGACGTTGCTTTTTTTTAGTAAACATAAGAACGTTCTCATAACGTCCCGATAACATCGTGAAGACTTTTTCCAATTAGAGAAGTGGTTAAAGGGACGAGTTTAAAAACAAAATTGTTTGAATAATTAACAATATGCAGCCCATGAAGTCGCCGTAGTCTAGTAGGTAGTGTGTTGGCTTATTAGACGTAAAGCCAGGGTTCGAGCCCAGGCCAGACATCAAAACAAAATACAAAAAGTATTTCTTCGGCGACTTCCTCTCAGCAGATTTCTGACAAAAATTGCCATGAAAAGTTTCTCAAAAATATGTCGTTCGGAGTCGACTTTAAACTGTAAACTCATGTATGAGAAACTATTTCGTAATCCTGACTGAAGGGTTGTAATGACCAATTATGTTATGTTATACAGCCCAAAACAATCGAATTTACGATTAAATGATTTGCATTCACCATGATACACATTAAGGGTGAATTAGAACAATTTAAATTAAATTGAAGTTGATAGGAAAATGATGATAGGACTGCAAAATAACTCCGAACACCAATATACTGTCATGCCATTCAGTTAATCTTTAGGGTCTTATAGAACTAGGAAACCCATTTAATGTTTTACAGAAGGCCGAACAATAATTTAAACATTCACTTTACCAAGATACATCTGTAAGTATTCATGTAAGACGAATTTTCTCTCATCATGTCATACAATAAAAAATCTAAAACAAAATAATATTTTAAAACAGGTACTTTCTTTAAAAAAAACTAACATATTTTAAATACTGATCATAAAAGCGATTTTTGTTTTTGCATTAAAAACAAAATCTTATTTACAAAAATTTATTTTTATTTAAAAATTTTACATGAAAGTCATGATTTGAAAATTGTTTACATGAGGAAAGAAAGGATAAAAAATTACCGGATTTGTTCGAAAAAAAAAACTGAAAAAAGAATTTAAAAGGCGTCGAAGCATAAATCTACATTTTCAATTATTCTTATAAAAAAATTTACTTTTTTTGTTGTTGTTGTACATTCTAACTACTTTCAAATGAAATCACACAAGAAGAAAATATTCTTTAGCCTATAAAATGAACGAGCATTACAAAAGTAGATTATTTTTCTGTATTTAACAAGTATTTACAGAAATCATGCATACTTGCATACATGCTTACATGCAAACCTAAGCAAAAAAATACAAACGCCTAACTACTTACGCATGTAAAGAATGTAAAGAAGAGAAATATTTTTGGGGAATATTATTTTAATATGGCATAGATTCATACAAAATGCTTAGGAATGCTTACGAAGCTTTTAAGAGCAAAGAAATTAAAAAAAAATACTTTAAAATTTAAAAGTATTGGAATACATTTTACTTTTAGGTGGGGTAAGAGTACATTCGACTTACGACTGAAATACAAACTATAGATTTTAAACTCAACAAACCGGGCAATCTCGCACTTTAAAAATGTACACACACACATATGTCAAGAATATGATGGTCGTCTATACTGAAAAATACTGAATGTTCATTCAAGACAGCACCTGCATATTATATAATTTGCATTTGCTTCTAACGAACAGACATTCATTCATATGATGGTCGTCTATACCGAAAAATACTGAATGTTCATTCAAGACAGCACCTGCATATTATATAATTTGCCTTTACTTTTAACGAACAGACATTCATTCATATGATCGTCGCTATACTGATAAATTCATTCAAGCCTCCACCTGCATATTATATAATTCGCATTTTCTTTTTACGTTCTTCGGTAGTTATAAAGGAAAAAATTAAAACAAGGCTTGTGTGCTTCCGTAGTGTGGTTAAATAAATTTAAAATAAATAAATAAATAATATAAAATATGTCAGTAAGATTTGGGCTAAAAAATCCGCGGCAGTTGGCATTGACTAAACTTAATATGCACAGTATACATTGTATTCTATTTGAAATATATTGCTTATACGCACTCATACCATTGGTACTAGCAGGGTTACCGTTGACAATTTCGAAAAAGTGTCATAAAAAGGGTATTTAATGAAAAAAAAGGGTCAAAAGAGAGTATTTTAAAGTAAAATAGAGTCAAGTTTTTTGTGAACAAAAAATAAGATTTATTTCAGTAAAAAAAAAAGGTGTTATAACAGTTCATTAGATACATCAAACTAAAATAAAAGTAATTCACAGGTACATTCAAATATTAGTCCCATTATCAAAAACTTTTGACAATATTTATCACTTTTTAGTAATACTTATTCCATTCTTCCAGCTTCGATTCGAGCAAATTGAGAGAGAAAAGCATGGATTCACAAGTTTCTATTTTAAGTTTGTTAGTAAGTTTATTTTTAATTAGTGATAGTTGTTTTGAAAAAATTCTTTTAGCGGAAGCACTACTATGAGGGAAAGTAAATATATACATACATATGTAACGAATTCATATACATTTGAATCATCATCATCAAATCTATTTTTGAAATTTCCAATCTTGAACCAAAACTTTTCTGCGTTAATTATTTTAAGTATATCTTCATACTTTTTGCTGTTTATATTACTTTCTAGCAATTTAAACTCATTGACAAAAGTTTCTGCTTCGACAGGATTCAGATACAAGATTGAGATACAATTTCAAAATAATTTATATCTTGTTTGGAATTTATAAAAACTGGGTCAAAATATCTTAAAATATTAATTCTTTTATTTGTCATATCTATTCTCGATATCATATCGTGACACAATTTTTTATAAAAATTCAAAATGTTAGTTTTTATTTCTATAACATTACATCTTGGATACAAATTAATACATATTCCATGATCTATGTACATATGTATATCAAAAGGGTCTTTTGCATATAAAATATTTTCAAAATCAATATCCTTTACTTATTTTTCAATTGTACTGAGAACTTTCGTGGGGAATTTTGGAACTATTATTCATTTTTAAAAAGGGTCAAAGGTGCCCTTGTAGTCTAGTGGGTAGTGTGCAAGACTATTAGCCTGAGGATCGTGGGTTCGATTATCATCAGAGGCTCTGGCCTGTGACACTACACCGAGCATATGGTCAAGTTACTCCGCTTGTATACAATATAATTACAAATTATATTCTAATTAATAAATAAATAAAAAGTGTCAAAAAGTGCTATATATTTCGTTAAAATGATACAATGGGATAAATTAAAAAAAGGATCATTAAAAGTGTCATTGGCATGAAAAAGGGTCAAAAGTGATACTTTAGTGTCACAACGGCAACGCTGCTTGTAATATAACTCTGAAAAGTATGCAATAAAATTCGGTTTAATATTGTTGTATACCAATTAGTATAGAATTTCATATCACTCATACGTATACTTAATATTGAATTGTGTTAGAAATATATTACTTGTACACACCCATCCTACTTGTACAAGAATTACTCTGAAAACTATGCAATAAAATATAATTGAATTTTGCCCTATAATTGAGTTGCATATTACTCATACGTTGCATGTATGTACACCTAATTCTGTTTTTACACGGTAGATTGGTTCCAGAAAAAACCGTGTAAAAAAAACCGTGTAAAAAAGACACTGATCGTATGCAAAAATAGGTGATTGGTTCCTAATCTCTAAAACCTATTAAAATTAGTGAAAAACAAGGATTTTTTAAGAAGTCAACAACAACAATTGCTTTGTTTATTATTCCTCTTTGCACTCCTTGCATAAACACTAACAAATACTAGACAATTGTTGGACTGATCTTTGAAATGGAGATCTTCAAACCACGATTACTCTCTTCAAACACATCGAGTCTTCACACAAGACTGACTGAACTTTTACTGGCTCAGTTGCCTACTTTGCCTTGCCTTTTCTACGGCAGAGCAAACAGTCTGATGAATGTTCTTGAAGTCGAATGTTTGTGGCTTCGCCTTCTCGAGATCTGTATAAATGTAAACATCATTGTTTCATTATTATTATTTGCGCATTTTGTTTACATTAATTCTTGTAGAGTTTGTTGTTGCATTTTTGTTTACTTGTTTATAATTTTTTTGCGCCGGTGTTTTGTTGGTATAGTTTTGTTTGCTTGTTTTTTGTTTTTATAGCTTTTGTTTATAATTTTAATGTTAAACGAGGTAAAAGCAAAACACCAGTATCTAGGTTTTTTCATTTTCGTAACAATATGCAACGATGATGAATATTTCTAGATGAGTAGGTATTATATTTTAGTGTGAGAAGCTATGTAGATCGTAATACAGACGTAATTCCTTAATAACCAATTATGTATGTTTTTGCTTTAGGATATATTCCAAGAGTCAATGATATTCTAACGTAAATAAATAATCGTATGGATAGAGAACAACATATCTCTGCAAGGCATTATGCGATACCTATCGATCATGATTGGATTAGTTTCTACGATAGATTTTGATAGATTTTGATATGATTTTCGGAAACAATACTTATTGGACTGTATCATAATGGCGACTAAGTTCGTATTTTTCGGGGGATAGAAGGTTAATGCCTTTTATAAGGCTCTTAAGTTTATTCCCGATAAATTTATTCTACTGGTGACAGTAAGCTAATTGGACGATATGAACAAGGCATCTGTGAAAGTTTACATATCAATGTGTTATGATATCATCTTCGGTAATAAAATATATTATGATTGTCGTATTGTGTGAGTACACTTTTGGAATCCTCCTTTTTTCTCTAAATTTATAACAACACATTACCACAACTTGAGTTATTAGCTGATGTGCTAATTTGTAGATTTATATTTAAATATCTGTGTGATCTATTTTTGTATTTTCATCTTTTCCAGCCTCTACAGAGTAACCAAAACACATTGTTTGTCACTCTAACACAAAATAGTTTTTCCACATTTCCCATTCATCCCTTCCTCTTCCAACAAAAAGGAAAATTCATTAGCCATTTGGCTAAAGTTTTAACCTCATAGCCCCCAGTACACCAACCCCTAGCAAAGTGATACTAGATAGTGGGCACAAAAGGTGGGCCTGTGTATTTTATTGTGTTTCGTTATTGCGTTTATTTGATTTTGCTGTTGGCTCAGTTCGGCAAACAGACAATATTAAATGTCACGTTTGTGTTTAGCACTCGTATTTTGTGACTTGTGGTCGGGTGATAAATTTTATTGTCTTTCTCTGTATGGAGTTTTATTTGTTTAAAAGGCACACATGCTACGGTGCTAAATATTGTACAATAAATGTAAGAAATTTTCTATACAAATACAAACTTATGTGCATACATACAAATATGGTATACATACACAGGTATATTTTAGCTATACACTCGCATATACGTATATACATATATGTGATATACCCCTACATACAATAGATGATATGTATTTGTATGAATGAGTGATATTGTGTGTATTTGTAATAATATTTATAAATATTTAAATTTGTATACATGCATATGTACATATGTATGTATGTGTTTATCTATATATGTATCTCTGTATCTGTGTGTTTTCAAATATATATTTAAATTTATGTGTATGCAAAAAAGTTATTATTATTGTTTTCTACGTTGCTGTTGCTGTTATTTTATATGCATATTGCTCCAAAAAAAAAAAAAAAAAACAGCTCGAGAAAAAAAGAGAAAAAAATATGTTGGTAAGAATGTTCATTTATGAATATAAATTTATATGATTTCTATGTCCATGATGTTCTTGCCATTATTGTGCTAAATATTTATTATACTCAAATCCTTTCTTCTTTTTTTTCACACCCTCTCCCCCTCTCTCTGTGTATTTTCCTTTGATTCAAATAAGTAAGATTATAAGGAAGTGTATGTGCATGGAAATGTTCATAAATAATAGGTAAATATATTCATAACTTTTCATATAAATACATATATGTATGTACATGCATGAATGTACGAAGGTTGTTCCATGAATTCATTGTAAAATTAAGGTAATGGACTGAGTAAGTAAAATAAGTTCAAATATTAAATCCGATTAAATTTTAAAATTCAAAAAACCTGTATTTTTCTAAGGTGTAGAGGCATGGAAAGTCGCCGTAGTCTAGTAGGTAGTGTGTTGGCTTATTAGACGTAAAGCCAGGGTTCGTATACCAGATCAGACACCAAAACAAAATATGAAAAAATATTTCCTCGTCGACTTCCTCTCAGCAGATTTCTGGCAAAAACTCTGAGAATAAAATAAAATTGCCATGAAAAGTTCCTCCAAAATCTGTCGTTCGGAGTCGACTTTAAACTGTAGGTCCCGCCACCCATTCACAGCGAGTACATGCATCAACGTCTACGTCTATATTGTCTACATTGTCTTCGATGTTTTATGAATAAAGAAAATTTCATTCGAATTTGTACCCGAGGAAATTCACAGAATATGATGACTGAGATTCCGATGTAAAGACCAGGTCGATCAGGTTTCCTTATTATTATTTTCTTTTTGCATAATAATCCCTCGGGGTGTTTGTCGCCCCTTATCAATTGCAAAGTTACGCTGTTCATCGAGAAATGCATTCCTTTAGGCTTGTGCGAAAACATCAAACGTTCTACATATGGTTATGGCTGAAGATGCCGGTGGTGTATTCATAGCAGACATTTTCGGATTATCATCATTTGGGAACATTTTTCAATGTTTGGAGTCCAAGAAAACCAAGAATAGCTAATCTGCTGAGAAGATAGTGACAATAGCTAACTATGCGCATTAATGACACTCAAAATAGTGAAGGGTTTCTTCTTTTTTTGAAGTCACCACAGCTTATTAGACATGAGGCCGACGTTCAAACCCCATCCCATACATCTCGAACAAAACGAAATATGAAAAACATACCTTCGGTAACCTTGTCTCAGCAGATTTCTGTCAAAAGCTCTGAAAGGAAATATAATTGGCATGAAAAGATTGTCAAAAATCTGTAGGTCCTGTCACTCGTAAGTGGTACGAGAAATTAGGGCTTGATTCTAACTGAGTGTGTAACAACCAATGAATGAAACTGAAGCCGGTGTATGCGAATCATAGATTACGTGGTAGTCTGTTATGAGAATATAGTGGGCATCAAATGGCGAATGGTAACGATGATTTGAACATGTTCATATATACATTCATAATTGGCCATTACAATCCTTCAGTCAGGATTACGGCCTAGCTTCTTACACCACTCATGTTGTGTGCGTTAATTTTATACGTGAGTGGCGGGACTTACAGTTTAACGTTGACTCCGAACGATAGATTTTTGAGTAACTTTTTCATGGCAGGTTAATTTACTCTCAGAGTTTTTGCCAGAAATCTGCTGAGAGGAAATAGCCGAAGAAATATTTATTTTTCATATTTCGTTTTGATGCCTGACCTGGTATACGAAACCGGGCTTTACGTCTAATAAGCCAGCACACTACCTATTAGACTACGGCGACTTCTTTTGAATATTTTGAATATGTTGACATACAAAATTAAAGGCGTTTGACATACATTCGAGAATTATTGCTTTTGATCCTCTTATATTATACGAATAATCTCTGGGTGCCTGGTTGAAAGCTACCAAGTAGTGCTGTGGAAATATCATCAGGTCTTTGTTACTGAAATTGTCGAGGGATGAAAGACTGCTGGCGAGCACTTCAAATCCCAGCACAACGATATTTTCCTACCCGAACTAGGCGATTAGATCCAACATGTTAAAGTACTGCACATAGTACACGTAAGAGTCGTAATGTGACAATGGTTTCCTTATTATTATTTTCTTTTTGCATAATAATCCCTCGGGGTGTTTGTCGCCCCTTATCAATTGCAAAGTTAGGCTGTTCATCGAGAAATGCATTCCTTTAGGCTTGTGCGAAAACATCAAACGTTCTACATATGGTTATGGCTGAAGATGCCGGTGGTGTATTCATAGCAGACATTTTCGGATTATCATCATTTGGGAACATTTTTCAATGTTTGGAGTCCAAGAAAACCAAGAATAGCTAATCTGCTGAGAAGATAGTGACAATAGCTAACTATGCGCATTAATGACACTCAAAATAGTGAAGGGTTTCTTCTTTTTTTGAAGTCACCACAGCTTATTAGACATGAGGCCGACGTTCAAACCCCATCCCATACATCTCGAACAAAACGAAATATGAAAAACATACCTTCGGTAACCTTGTCTCAGCAGATTTCTGTCAAAAGCTCTGAAAGGAAATATAATTGGCATGAAAAGATTGTCAAAAATCTGTAGGTCCTGTCACTCGTAAGTGGTACGAGAAATTAGGGCTTGATTCTAACTGAGTGTGTAACAACCAATGAATGAAACTGAAGCCGGTGTATGCGAATCATAGATTACGTGGTAGTCTGTTATGAGAATATAGTGGGCATCAAATGGCGAATGGTAACGATGATTTGAACATGTTCATATATACATTCATAATTGGCCATTACAATCCTTCAGTCAGGATTACGGCCTAGCTTCTTACACCACTCATGTTGTGTGCGTTAATTTTATACGTGAGTGGCGGGACTTACAGTTTAACGTTGACTCCGAACGATAGATTTTTGAGTAACTTTTTCATGGCAGGTTAATTTACTCTCAGAGTTTTTGCCAGAAATCTGCTGAGAGGAAATAGCCGAAGAAATATTTATTTTTCATATTTCGTTTTGATGCCTGACCTGGTATACGAAACCGGGCTTTACGTCTAATAAGCCAGCACACTACCTATTAGACTACGGCGACTTCTTTTGAATATTTTGAATATGTTGACATACAAAATTAAAGGCGTTTGACATACATTCGAGAATTATTGCTTTTGATCCTCTTATATTATACGAATAATCTCTGGGTGCCTGGTTGAAAGCTACCAAGTAGTGCTGTGGAAATATCATCAGGTCTTTGTTACTGAAATTGTCGAGGGATGAAAGACTGCTGGCGAGCACTTCAAATCCCAGCACAACGATATTTTCCTACCCGAACTAGGCGATTAGATCCAACATGTTAAAGTACTGCACATAGTACACGTAAGAGTCGTAATGTGACAATGGTTTCCTTATTATTATTTTCTTTTTGCATAATAATCCCTCGGGGTGTTTGTCGCCCCTTATCAATTGCAAAGTTAGGCTGTTCATCGAGAAATGCATTCCTTTAGGCTTGTGCGAAAACATCAAACGTTCTACATATGGTTATGGCTGAAGATGCCGGTGGTGTATTCATAGCAGACATTTTCGGATTATCATCATTTGGGAACATTTTTCAATGTTTGGAGTCCAAGAAAACCAAGAATAGCTAATCTGCTGAGAAGATAGTGACAATAGCTAACTATGCGCATTAATGACACTCAAAATAGTGAAGGGTTTCTTCTTTTTTTGAAGTCACCACAGCTTATTAGACATGAGGCCGACGTTCAAACCCCATCCCATACATCTCGAACAAAACGAAATATGAAAAACATACCTTCGGTAACCTTGTCTCAGCAGATTTCTGTCAAAAGCTCTGAAAGGAAATATAATTGGCATGAAAAGATTGTCAAAAATCTGTAGGTCCTGTCACTCGTAAGTGGTACGAGAAATTAGGGCTTGATTCTAACTGAGTGTGTAACAACCAATGAATGAAACTGAAGCCGGTGTATGCGAATCATAGATTACGTGGTAGTCTGTTATGAGAATATAGTGGGCATCAAATGGCGAATGGTAACGATGATTTGAACATGTTCATATATACATTCATAATTGGCCATTACAATCCTTCAGTCAGGATTACGGCCTAGCTTCTTACACCACTCATGTTGTGTGCGTTAATTTTATACGTGAGTGGCGGGACTTACAGTTTAACGTTGACTCCGAACGATAGATTTTTGAGTAACTTTTTCATGGCAGGTTAATTTACTCTCAGAGTTTTTGCCAGAAATCTGCTGAGAGGAAATAGCCGAAGAAATATTTATTTTTCATATTTCGTTTTGATGCCTGACCTGGTATACGAAACCGGGCTTTACGTCTAATAAGCCAGCACACTACCTATTAGACTACGGCGACTTCTTTTGAATATTTTGAATATGTTGACATACAAAATTAAAGGCGTTTGACATACATTCGAGAATTATTGCTTTTGATCCTCTTATATTATACGAATAATCTCTGGGTGCCTGGTTGAAAGCTACCAAGTAGTGCTGTGGAAATATCATCAGGTCTTTGTTACTGAAATTGTCGAGGGATGAAAGACTGCTGGCGAGCACTTCAAATCCCAGCACAACGATATTTTCCTACCCGAACTAGGCGATTAGATCCAACATGTTAAAGTACTGCACATAGTACACGTAAGAGTCGTAATGTGACAATGGCAATGAAGATGGGAGAACAACTCTAATAGTAGTTAGACTTTCAAACTAATTCCACATGTTGATACACTTTAAGAAAATCTTATTGAGAAGCTTGAAAATAGGAACACTAAAGTGGGCTACGACATGTATGAAATGCCCTTCTTTCTACCTTAGGAAAACTAAACTGTAAAATAATGGCATGCATTAGCTAAAGTTTGGAGTAGAGTATATCTGCATATCCGACCTAAACCTAATATCTGCATATACTTTGACAGACAGGAAGAATTATTTTACGCCTTCCTATTTGTGAAACACCTTACGTTGTTGGGTATATATGTCGCTGTATTTATAAATTATTGTTTAAAAGTTTAGTTTTCATAATCATTCATCCGTATCATATGAAAAGTACATACGTCCAGATTTTACAGTGCAACGAATTCAATTTTAAAACTTTAATAAAATAGTGACGAATATTACATTAAAATTTATGTTAAAAATCTCAATTCAATTCATCTGTTAGACCAGTTATTACAAAACAATTATTGTTTAATACACTTTAAATTGAAATAAAAGGCCAGATTACAAAAATTATTGTAAAATGAAATTCATTTTCTTTAAATTTAAATGTTTAATTTACCGTTATTGTGTGCTACTGTGCCCGTAACTGTTGTATGTATGTACATATGTATATAACCATTTATTTTTAGTCTACACTCACAAAACTCAGATAATATGCATGATTGTTGGTCATAAAAACTTTTTTTGTTTTTTTTTTTGTTTTCTTTTTGCTGCTCTTCATTCACCCTTTTCTGAGCTGTTATGGCTATCAGTTTAAATGACAAAATTGCCTGAAAAATCAGTCTGAATTTCATTTGGTTTATCCTTCCGTTTCCTTTAGTGCAACACCAACAACAATTCATCTCTATCAAACATTTGCCACTTGCAATACAACAAGCAAACAAACTACAAACAACATTTGTCTCGAAAAGAGCTTCTATTGCACTTCTCACTGGTAGTCATATCAAGATGATGATTATGATGATGGTTGGTTTTCCTCTGCTGTCCTATGTTTTATTTTTTGGTCTTTTTACTCACACCGACAAGTTAAGGAAATTTTGACAGGTACCATTACGAGTTTGGCAGGGAAATTTCCGTTTCTATTTCTTTCGTTATTTCATTTCATATCATCACTCACTAATGGGAAAAGTCAAGTAAGAGGTATAAGGTGGCTGGGTCATTGATGATTGGTGGTTCTCTGATACAGTTTTCTGGTTCAGTTCTGGTTTGTTGTAATGACTGGTGTTGTTAAAATTAAAACGAACATCAATAGACATGAATTAGCTGTCGAGAAGTTGTCTCTATCGTTGGTTCTATTTGGCCTTTATTTCTTAGACAAATGAATATGAGATGTTTTACTTTTCGTATCCTTGTTTTTCTCATTTAGATTTCCCTTTTTCTTTTCCTTTCTACAATGGATTGCGGTAATAAATATGAAACTTAGTTAATTATTGTTTCATCTTTTCGGTGAGATTTGGTAATTTATTGTTAAGCCAACCAATCTACCATAAGGCAGCCATAGGATTTTAACAACATCTACTGAAGCTTATGTGATATAGAGCTCGTATGAATGACAATGAAAAGATCTGAGAAATATACTTAAATATCTTCAAGTATTTCCAAAGCTATCACATTTGTTTCTAATAAATATCAAACATTGACTGCCAATATAGACAACAAATTATAAGAGTCCATGATGAAAATATTTTGGTTTCATCATATTAATCGTAAGTGTAATGTTAATATTTCTTACAAAATTGAAAATATTTAAGGGATGATTATGATCGTCATAATAGGTCTGCTGTGCAAAGAACTGGCTAGATTATTAAGAAATTAAAAGAGACCGTAGGTGTTCGGAGTCGACTTTAAACCGCAAGACCCGCCACTCATGTATAAAATTAACAAACACAACATAAGTAGTGTGAAGAGCTGGGTTGTAATTCTGACACAAGGGTTGTAATGTCTGTGTATGTATGTATATAAGCATTAAAGATATTGTCTGGCCTGTATACCATAACAATGAACGCACCTCCGAAAATATCACTTCTGTTAGGAAAAGTGCTATAAATTCTACATGGTGCGTTAAACAGCTTCAGAAAACCCCATCAGAGCGCTTGTTCTTTGACAATTCTTCATTAGTTATCGCCAATAGATGTCAAGAACGTGAAGTCGCCGTGGTCTTGTAGGTAGTGTGTTGGCTAATTAGATGTGAGGCCTCGGTTCAAGAAATATGAAGAAATATTTCTTCGGTGAGTTCCTCTCAGCAGATTTTTAGCAAAAACTCTGAGAGTAAATAAAAATTGCCATGAACAGTTTCGCAAAAATCTGTCCTTCGTAGTCGACTCTAAACTGTAGGTCCCGCCACTCGTGTATAAAAATTAACGCACACAACATAAGAAACTAAGTCACAATGCTGACTAAAGGTTTGTAAAGACCAATTATGTACTAGTATGTTAGAAAAAGTAAGGCCGATAACATAAATTTGTCGATGCAATGGAATTCTCAGGATTTGCAGATCCTGGAACTGATCGCTCACAAGACCGTACATATCCTAGTAGGGCGCTAGATCAACAGGTATTCAGTGCTGATTTTTTGCACAACATATTCTTCAGGAATAGAGTTCACCAGGCGTTTATCGACTAACTTTAATGAAAAAGAGCGAAATTTGGTCAAACATAAAGGAATTATATGATAAAGAGTAAATGAGCTTCGTCGATTCGACGAACAGTAACCAATTAGGGTTAATGAGCATATTCGTCCTCTCCTGTACGCGGTCGAGAAGCTCAAAATGGAATTCCAGGCACTGGCCCATACATGAGAGTTGTATTCCATTCTCTGTCGGATATAAGTGGTGTAAATAGTAAGAAGATCAGATGAAGTGAAATACTCCTAAAAAAAACCGAGACACTTGAATGCTTCTTTCGACAGTTGAAAAATGTTTTGGTTCAAGACGTTCTAGTATTTACACCAGCCATAGTAACAGATGATACAATATTATTGCTGCGCTTATGTTTCAGTCAGTAAGTCGCCGTAGTCTATTACGGAGTGTGTTGGCTTATTAGACGTAAGGCCACGATTGAAACCCCAGGTCAGACAATAAAACGAAATATAGAAAATAGTTCTTCTGCGACTTCCTCTCAGCAGATTTCTGGCAAAACTCTGAGAGTAAATAAAATTGCCATGAAAAAGTTTCTCAAAACTCTGCCGTTCGTAGTTGACTTTAAACTGTAGGTCCCGCCACTCATGTATAAAATTAGCACACACAACATTAGTGGTGTGAGAAGCTAGGCCGTAATCCTGACTGAAGCGTTGTAATGGCCAATTATGTATGTGTATGTGTCAGTAAACGACACTGGGTCTTTCGCGCATTAAAATCGATCCTATTATTCCGACTTAATTTGGAGATTGACAGTATGTTGGAAGTGTGTGAGTCATTTACAGCTTTTCGCTTCAATCTCTTCAAGAGCGAATGAGATGAATGACAATTATTGATGTCATCTCCAAATAAGTAGATATGATTAGAAGTTAAAGAAAGAAGATTAGAAGTTAAAGAAAGTAGAACGTTTAATGGAAATAAGGAATAGAGTTTTCGAAAGTACATAGCCTTGGGGTACCCCTGAGTTTAACCTGAACTCGACTGATGTGATCCCACCTATAATAACCTAGCAACACCGAAAGCAATAAGGAATGCTGAAGAATATAGCCCACACAGCATTCAATTGCTTTTAAATTGATTTTTATTACAACCATCTTAACTCTGTTGAGGAACAATAAATTGTATACAATTTCTGCTCATTTTAGACACTTTCTTATTTACTTTTTGAGAAATAGTAATCATAAGAGAAATTAAATGAAATTAAATGAAATTGCTGGCATCCATGGTTATCCTTATTTCCGAAATTTCTATTTGTGTCTCTTAATAATTCTTCATCACAACTTAAATATGAAAATTAACTCCAATATGATATTAATTTTATTTTATTCTGAACATAATCACAAAAGACATGTATGTGCATGTGATACATAAAGGTATGTATATATATTAGCTGTTAGCAAGACAATTTGATTTTACAAAAAAAAAATTTTTCTATTTCGTTTTTAATTCGATTTTCAAAAGAATTTTTTTTTGTTAAGGTATTGCGTACACGTTTATTTTCATTTGCCAAATAGAGAAGCATTTGTAAAGTCTACATTATTAAAAGTCTTAAGTAAATTTAAAGCTTTATTATGATCATCATTAGATTTTATTGTATATTAAAGAGCCTTAGAATGCAGGTCGTCAAAGTTAAATACGGCATTTAGTTATCGCCGACAACATCCACCTTAGAAAGCTTCTGAGAACCATGGATTGGCATCAGCTTTTATTGTATATTGCCTGCCACCACCACCATCGTCATCTTCATCTTCATTATCGTATCATCAGCTTAGCACATGGAGGTGGTTAACAACAGCAAACTGTCTTGGGGGAATGTTGTTGTTGCTGTTGTTCTAAATGTTGCGCCTACTAATGTCAGATATGTATGTAATTATAATATTTTTTATTAGCTTATCTGATCCTTAGAAAGAGGAAACAACATAAATTTCAAAATTTCCTTTTATTTTCACTTGACTTTAATTTATTTTCTCTCTCACACTCTCACTCTCTTTCTCTCTCCCTCTCTTCATTTTCCTACCAATTTTTATTGTGATTATTTTTTCGGTTTTTTCTTCTTTTTAAATTTATTTTCATTTTTTCTTATGTTTAATTTTCTTTTTCGTTGTTGTTGCTGTTGTTGTTGTTGTGTCTGTATCATGTATTGTTTATGTTATAACAGCTTGCTGTTGTTGTCTTTACAATTGTTGGATATGCCTCCTGCCCATAGATGAGTGAGACTGTAAATGGTTAGCCAGGCATAGGCGAATATGACTATAAACAATACATGCAACACATATACATGGAAACCTTTTATTCTCTACAGGATAACTGGATGTTCGTTATGGTATTGTGTAGTTTCCTTTTTTTCTATGTTGTTGTTGTTGCTGTTATATTGATGCTTGTTCTGCTTTGTTGTTGCGGTTGTATTTATTATAATTTTTTTTTCTTGTCTTGTTTTTTTTTTTGTTGTTTTTTGTTTTGTTTTTAGATGTGTTTCGAGAAGTATATTTGACTTGCTGCTACAACAAGTAACCTAAAAAAAGGCGGTGGTAGCACAACAGCAGGAGCAGCAGCAGGTATTTTATTTTATGCAGTGGTTGTTTTAATAAACATATTAACAGTTATGTGGAAATAAATAGTGCTTTAGAAAAAAAAGTCCCGCCTCTTCCCCGTACTAAGATAACAGTCTTATCGTGTGTTATTTTACCAACAAAATAACAAATGCTGGCCAAACGTGGAAGAGGTTTAACAGCAGATATGGGCAAAAATTGTTTTAAAGAGTAGGTTGTAACCTAACTTTCTTGGATTCGCATTTGTCATGAACTTCTACCACTACAATTGTGTGTGTATTTATATAAATAGGAACTATTGTTTTAAAAAATATAAATAAATATATTTTAATGAAGGAAAAATTCTGAACATATGCCACCATGTCTGAAGTATAGCCCGTCTTTACTCACTTAATTGGTTATTACAACCTTTCATTCAGGATTACGACCTAGCTTCTCACACCACTTATGTTGTGTATGTTAATTTTATCCGTGGCAAAACCTGCAGTTAACTCAACTCAACTTCGAACGACAGATTTTTGAGAAACTTTTCATGGTAATTGTTATTTATTCGCTGAGATTTTGCCAGAAGACTGCTGAGGACTAGCCGCCGAAAGAAATATTTTTCAAATTTTGTTTTTTAGATGAATGTGCCCACACTAGTCCAGGATATTACAAGTGAGGACATTCGGTTTGAATACAAGCTTTTTCTCTTGATCGTCGTGCAGCTGTAATCAAACGTAAAATCTTGTTTTGTGTCTTTGATTTTTTGCTATAAAAAGGTCGTTGGTAACTTTGAGGCGTAACATAAAGGGAGATAACATTTTTATTCATTAATTTTAATTCTCAAATTTTATTTCCCTGGAAAATGATGTGCCTGTACTTTCGGGACAATGTTAATGTTATGCTATATTTAACACGCTATATTTAACACGAGTTCCAATATATGTACATAGATACGCCGTAGTCTAGTAGGTAATGTGTTGGCTTATTAGATGTAAATCTAGAGTTCGAGCCCCAGGCCAGACATCATAACAAAATACAAAAAGTATTTCTTCGGCGACTTCCTCTTAGCAGATTTCTGGCAAAAATCTGAGAGTAAATAGACATTGCCATGCAAAAGCTTCTCAAAAAATCTGTCGTTCGGAGTCGACTTTAAACTGTAGGCCCCACCACTCATTTATAAAATTAACAAACAAAATTGACTGAAGGGTTGTAATGACGAATTATATATGTATTCCATCATTAACGTTAACCTTTGGAAAATACCATGGTTTTCCAACATAACATTGTTTTAAAAGAAAAAAAAATGCCGAATGCTCTGCTTATGATTTAACAGATCATCGGTGTGCTCAATGCTATGGTGCTATGGTTCTTAGATAAGATTAGTTTAGTTTATTAGGGACTTCGTTAGGGACTTAATCGCAGCCCGGCTATTCTAGTTAATCTGGAGATTTTCAGGGAAAATTCCGCATCTCAACAAGCATTGCGCAGCCTTTCAAATTATCTCTGCTTGAAAAACACTTAATAAATATACCACAGTCTACTCTGTCACTCGTCTTATAGCCATCAGTGTAAACTTCAAGGATCCCATTGGAAACCTCCGGTTCCTTAGACCAAAATTCCTTAGTCGAAATTCAAACATCTATATTTCTTACTTTGTTTTAAGCTGTTAAGTAGTATTGGTTCAGATGGCATGATCCTTGCGCTGAACACAGTGCTGAAATTGTAAAATTTCATTGGGAAAACGATGGTTATAAAGAGCATATCTTTAAATATATTGTTGCTGAATGCATTTATTTAATAAGTTTTCCTTGAATTCAGTTGAACAGTAACTCTCCGAATTTCAGAAAACTCGAAACTCTGTGTAATGCATAAACTCCAGATGGCTGGTCAAGGGCATTGCAATATTAGAAGAGAAACATTGAAAACCATTTCTTGCTATTGTTTGCAACACATCTGCTAGCGGTGTTAAATACCTAAATAAGATGACATCAGAAGTGGAAAGGCTGGATTCGACCGCCTAATTGTATTAACTAGTCATACAGCAGCAAAGCAAAGTAAAAAAAAAAACACAGGCGGCGGGACATTGGCTTTTGTTTATGGAATATCTGTTTTTGTTGTTGTACTTGTACTGGACTGATGCTTGCACACAATACTTGTAAGCTTTTCTGGTTGTTGTCAAATGTCCATAATCATGTAACTGTAACTGTATGTGTATGTGTATGAGTTTAAGTTGGTATTAAATATAATGTGTTTCAAATGTTCGAGTTTATTTATGGCAGTCTAAGTAAGCAACACATCCCTTGTACATACGTTTGTATGTTTGCATGTCCTCTCTACATTATAATAAAATGAATGGAAAAACGAAAGGTCGACATTTATTATAAGGTTTTATCAGTAACAGGACATTTGTCCTGTTTTGTGTTAAAAAATTTTATATTCTTGATGCTGTCTACTATGTACGGTACGGTGGTAGTGTGTTTTATATTTCGTTCAAATATTTCCAAACCTCCTCCTTTCGATTCTGTTTACCTTTTCCTTAGTTGGGTCTCTACTTCTTACCGTACTATTGCAATTGTATGTGTACAATGATACTCGGCAGTCTTGTCTATGTCTTCGTATCACACATTTTATGAAGTTTTCCTTTTCTTCAGGTTTTTTTTTTTTGGTTTTTTCTGTTTTGTCATTGTGGTCGTATATTATTTACTTGATATTTATATAGCTAATGCAGTGTATTTGTTGTGGTTTATGTTATTGTCTTTTTTTTCCTCTTTTTTTTTGTTCTTTATACCTTTGTTGTTATGATTATTGTTGTTACTGAGGTTTTACAACTGATCAGACGTTATTTGTCTGTGTGTATTTTGTTATTATTTTTATTATCCATACCTACATGTATAAATTTTTTAGTTTACTGATGTTGTTGTAGTTCATCTTACCTTTTTAATATCGGTGTTGTTGTTGTTGTAGTTGCGGTTCTTGTTGTTGCTACGTTTAATACAATATAAACGCACAATACCAATGCCAATGGTGGTGGTGATTGTTGTGTTGATGTCATCCAGTTGTTTGTATTAAATAAAATCAACTATTAACATGTCCTTTACATCAGTTAGCTAAATATGGTTGTAAAAATATACAGTGGGTAACATAAGTGTATGTTTCTGTAGTTAGAAAAAAAATTAAAAGTATGCGATGAAAATTCTAAAAGAAAAAGAAAATACTTTTAAGACGATCATTCTTTAAAACACATTAACGCGTATTCTTTTTATTTTCATATGTTTTTCATATACTTACTTACTTAATTGGCTCTGACACCAATTATATTATGTGTGTTAATTTTATCCATAAGTCGCAGGACCAACAGTTTAAATTCGCCTCTGAACTACAGATTTTTTCGAGAAACTTTTCATGGTAATTTTTTATTTACTCTCGGAAATAATTCGTTTTGGCGTACTATACTTCATTACAAGCATTTAGTTTTACACTCCACACACAAAAAGTGTGTGGATATAAACTATTGCCAAATGTGGAAAATGAAAAATTAACAACACTGCGTAGTTGTCAGATTGTCAGCAAACACGATTGTAAGTACTATTGTCTGCAAGGCTTATAATTTAATTGATAAACATTTTCCTTAAAAAACCTTTATATGGCAACGTGTCAGACAAAAAATTGTCATTTCACGTGGTTGTCTGATTAAAGGCTCAAAGTACTTTATATAGTTTTGGGGAAAGATAGGCTTTTGTAATACCAAAGGGTATTGAAATCTAAAATTTAAAGAAACTGGAAATGCAAGAAATTATGTGACAGGAAAAGAATATTTTAATTACTTTGATTTTACTGATGTTGTTGTACTTCATCTTACCTTTTTAATATTGGTGTTATTGTTGTTGTTCTGCCTTTAAAAATTTTTTTGATTTTCTTGTTTTTCATCATTCGTCATTCTTTAAAATATTGCAAAACAACAACAATTTATAAATAGTTCGTACATACATAATTGGGCATTACAACCCTTCAGTCAGGATTACGACCTAGTTTCTCACACCACTTATGTGCGAGTGTGTTAATTTTATCCACAAGCGGCGACACCTATAGTTTAAAATCGATTTCGAACGACAAATTGTTGAGAACCTTTTTGATGGCAATTTTATTTACTCTCAAAATTTTTTGCCAGAAGACTTCAGAATAAGAAAATAAGAATAAGAAAAATAAGTTCCTATTCTATTCATGGAATTAATGCAAGTATCGATCTGAAGGAAATGAAGATATGCTGATCACATTACCCAACAAACATTATATTAGCGAGTGTCGCAATAGGAGGGCCATAACTTTGTTAGATATTCAATTTTTGCACAGACTATAATGGATTGTATATGTCCAACCATTGAGTCAGCTTCTTGCAAAAGAGTGGTTAAAATAGTTCATGCATGCATGAATAGACCACAAAAACTTGCTTAATCAAAGAGAACTATACAATGACGCCTCATGGAAAAGGGCAAGATATCAAGGGCTTTTTATAAAAATACCGATGTAAAGCATGCCCAACCATACTTATATTTGATGCTATCTTGCAAAGATTTAGCCGATGTAGGCACATGCTGGAAGACCTGCGGGGAAAATGTGAGTGACTCTATTAAAATGAACGAATTGATGATAAGTGTTTGAAATACAAATTCGAAGAGAAGTTTATAAAAATTCTTTTATAAAAAATTCTTTTATTCCTTTTGTTCTAAAGAATGTACAGAGCTATTGCTTCATAGATTTTTATACAAAAAATATAACAAGTGGTGCTAGATCCTTGAAAGTTGGCATTGAATACTTTGTGAATTGAACTTCACTAAAATTGACCACTCACAACGCTCACCGCAAATGTAACCGATTTATTCACGTAAAACTTTTTAGAGATTTACTATTTTAAAAATAGCATATTTGCCGGCATATCTTACCAGTTGGTCTTGTTTTGCAGGACTAAAATTGTGATTCATGGTATAGCATACCGTAACACCCTGTTCAAACTCCTTGTCAGACATCTTCAACAAAATGGAATACTAAAAGATATTTCAACGGCAACTTCTTCTCAGCAGATTTGTATCAAAAACTCTGGGAGTTGACTTTTGGTTCCGAATCACATAGATAAAATTAACACACCCAACAGAAGTAGTGTGAGCCTGGCTGAAGGGTTGTAATGACCAATTATGTGTACGTGTATCTATTATCCTAAGTCACCCTTAGCAATACACCGAAACAGCATTCGCTCTAGAATTTCTACAGGTTACAGCGTAATTTTCGAACTACACACTGTATTCCTAGGTGCTCATACCAAACCATAAATGTGTGTTTTTATATGAATATATGCACATACATAAATGTCGGTCGTGGGTTATTTTATAATAAACCCACAATGCTACGGCAAACACGTGTCTTTATTATTAGCAAAAAATAGTATGCCAGTAAAAAAGAAAACAAAAGCAGAAGAGAACAGAACATGTGTGCCATAAAAACCAAAATGGCCCAAAAAAATATTTTTTGTTATAAAATAAAATTTTAAGTTAAAAAACATTTTATACAAGATTTTATCAAAGACGTCATGTGATAAATTTTTTTCAAATATCTAATCATCTTTTCCTAGAAAAATAAACAAATTTCATGAAGCAAATGTTCTGTGAAACCCACAAGAAAACTTTTAAGACAATAAATTAAAATTAAACAAATGAAAATGAGGGGGTAGGTTGGTAGGTAGAAGTGGCTGTCCCCTCGATGGAGTCAGGAGCGGACACACTAAGGCAGCACACAGGGTCCATTGTGATAACACTGTTTCATTTTCACCCATAGTCCAGGAACCCCTCGTAGCTTTCGATTAAGGGGGTCGGACTGCCAATATCCATGCTTGACAGTTCCATGTATGTAGTAGGCACCCAGGTGCATCCTTCTCCTCTGACCAAGTGCCGGGCATGTACACATTAGGTGAAGAACAGTCTCAGCCTCCTCCTCATTTCCACAGCTTCTGCAGAAATCAGTTGCAAGTTGTCAAAGACCAATACGTCTCGCATACATACATACATAATTGGTCATTACAACCCTTCAGTCAGGATTACGACCTAGTTTCTCACACCACTTATGTTGTGTGTGTTAATTTTATACATGAGTGGTGGGACCTACAGTTTAAAGTCGACTCTGAACGACAGATTTTTGAGAAACTTTTCATGGCAATTTTATTTACTCTCAGAGTTTTTGGCAGAAATCTGCTTAGAGGAAGTCGCCGAAGGAATACTTTTTGTATTTTGTTTTGGTGTCTGGCCTGGGGCTCGACCCTGGCTTTACGTCTAATAAGCCAACACACTACCTACTAGACTACGGCGACTTCAATACGTCTCGCATGCGTTCCTATAATACCCCGATAACAGTGGTGAGCTTACTTCTTTGGAAGTTCTGCTTGTGTTCGAAGCTGGCCATCTACTATTGACAAGGTCCACGATTACATTGTCAAATATAAGCTTGCAGGTACCCAAAGGGATCCATCAGAGAGTTCGGTGGTCGTGCCCCTTCTGGTACAGTTCATCCGCTCTGCAGTTAGCGGGAATGTCCCTATGTCCCAGCACAAATATCATATCGATTCGTCACCTCGGTAAGACATCTGCGACAGTCATATACCGTCCTGGAGTTCATTACATAAGAGGTAGTTGAGGTTGATTTTTTCATCTGCATAAGCATACAATAATGTTTTTTTTAATTACTTTCATGCACTGAGTTCAATATCAACCGCCTCAGTAGAATTTTATCATTGGTTCTGGGGTTACTCTGTTATACCTATTTTATCATATGTCTCCTATAATACTTGACATTTCCTAGCCTTTGTAAGATTTTCTAAATCGAGTTGAATGTTCTCTCAGCTTGCGAAAGGTGTTAAACAAGTTGCCATGAAAAAGTTTCTCAAATCACTGTCGTTCTGAGTCGACTTTAACTTGTAGCTCACGCCATTAGTGGATAAAATTAACACACACAACATGAACTAAGTCGTAATCCTGACTGAAAGGTTGTAACGACCGACTATGTATTATGTATGTATGTTATGTACGATTCTTTAATTAGAATCAGATTAGAATCAGTGTGTTGTGTGTGGCAACATTACTGATGTCTCTACTGAATATGGATTTAAATGATCACACAAGTCGTACGACATGTGAAGATCCTGTAAACTCAGTATGAGAAAAAATACGAATGAAAATTTTGCAGTCGTAGGGCACTCACGTTTATTTTGAAATTTTTCAAAAACCAAAAGCTACAATTATACGATGGAATCAGGTTCCTATAGGACCTAAGTAAGCGGTACAGTTTACAAATCAGTTGTAATTTTAGAAAATAAAATAAAAATACGGCTGTAAAATTCATTCTGCTTCTTCGGACATCTCCACATAATTTCCTTCCAATTACATGCTACGGAATGCTTAGTTTACGTACTTGCTTCAATTAATTTCAATTGAAATTGTTTTCCTAATGCTATATGCAGCAATTAATTTTAATTTAATTTCTGTATTTTTTATTTTTTTTTTATTTTTAGTGATTCCATCAGTAGTTAGTTCTTCATGTGCCCGTATTGTCGTAGAACAGAGCATGTGATATATCCGTAGCCATATTCAATAATTTTTCATTTTAAATTGGAAAAATCTTTCTTTTGGGAAAGACATGACTATAATTGTTTTGTATAATTGATAAAGAGTGCATAAAATATTTTTGTACTTGGCATGTTGAGATTCAATTAAATAAAACATAAAAGAAGAAAAAAAAATTTTAAAAAAAATAAATAAAAACAAGACATACGCACAAAATGCTGGCTGTACGCATAACCCAGCAATGGTTTTTATAATGACTTGAAATTTTAAGCAAAAATGTGATTTCACAGGCATTGCTAATCCTGATATATTTATATCAGGATTGCTGAACCCACTTACGCTCCTTATTTTACACCTCATTGGCGAAACTTAATTATGCGACGTAGACCATTGTAGAATCTTAGATTGTTTTTGCATTGCCCAATTACTGTCATACATATTTGCTTACTGGTTATTATAAGTCTTTAGTCAGGATTACGACCTAGTTTCTCACACCACTCATGTTATGCGTATTAATTGTTTATCCATCAGTCGACTCCGAACTACAGATTTTGATGGCAATTTTAGTAATTCTCAGGGACTCAGTGCTTCTCAATTCTCAGTTATGCTCAAAAAACTGCTGAGAAGAAGATGAAGAAGGAAATATTTTTTCTTTAATTTTGTTCGAAATATCTGGGCCGGAGGTGGCTTCCGTGTAATAAACCAAAAAAAATACCGATAAACCACGGCAACTATTTTTACATCTTTATTGGCAGTAAAACGGATATTAGAACCCTAAAGTCTGAATACAATACATCTAAGGCTATCCAAGAATGCCGGATGTATCAAGAGAGGACAGCAAGATATTCGACCAGACAATGGATAATTCTATAGAGCGCCATTAGGCATTCCTCTAAAGAGGGAAAAACGAATGGTTTCTTATAAATTCCAGTCATTTGCCAAAGAAAATAAAGTAGCGAACCCCCTTGCAGAGAGTCTAGATAGATCTACATAATTGGCCATTACAACCCATCAGTCAGGATTACGACCTAGTTTCTCACACCTCTTATGTTGTGTGTGTTAATTTTATACATGAGTGGTGGGGCATACAGTTTAAAGTCGACTCCGAACGACAGATTTTTGAGAAACTATTCATGGCAATTTTAATTACCCTCAGAGTTTTTGCCAGAAATCTGCTGTATTTTGTTTTGATGTCTGGCCTGGGGTTTGAACCCTGGCTTTACGTCTAATAAGCCAACACACTACCTAATAGACTACGGCGACTTCGTTATCGTCGTGGTTTGAAGATCGCCGTTGAAAAGCTCTGAGTTGTAAGCAAAGAAGAATAGCGAACATGCAATTATTGTTGTATTCGTCAAGTTGTAAACGGTGGCACTCAAAAGTAGTGCGAATAATAAAAAGTTTAATTGAAACTAAACACCAATTTATTTTTATTTTGTTTTCAATCAACGAACTCATATTCTAAACGTTTTTAAAAAGGTAAAAACGTAACAATATATTCTCTCTCTATCTGTCACTTGAAAACTTAAGAAGAAAACTTTTAGGGCCTATAGAAATTATTGACAGCCAAAGGTGATTTGGATAGAGATCTCAATCGGGATAGCTAAGACATTTCTAATTGTATATCGGCAGAGATAATATCGGCATTTCTTTCAAGCTATTAAAACTACTAAAGTCTTATGAAAACTATTACTGGTTTTTTTTACGTCACAATTACATTCACATACTTGGAGGACAATATTTTATATTGTCGAATTGTTGCATGGTCAGCTCTTTTGTGTTCTTTTAGGCACAATTGCGTACAAAATTTTTGTCAGTAATAGAAGTATTACTCCAACACAACATCGGCAATGTTGTTATGTTTTATATCTGCCAGGAAGAAAAATTTAAAAATAAATAAAAAAAACAGCATCGAATCAAATAGATTTTATTTCCTTCATATCTTTCCTTTCTTTCGTTTTCAGCATTTTTTTCTATCGAATTGAAATGTAACATGTCTGTCTGTCTGTCCATTAATGTATTTTATAAAACATTTATATTTCAAATATCAGCATATTATTGTATCAACCATAAAGACCATTTTACATACACATAAAATCCATACAAAAAATAATACCTACGTACAAGCGTACATATGGGTGTATGTGACTACCATTTTGCAAATCGTATGAATGTGTAGCATATTTTGTGAAATATGGTTTGTTGTATTTGATTTCAAAGTGAATGTATATGAATGTGAATGTGATTGTGTAGAAATACCACTTACTACATACGCACATAAAATGTCACATTTTTATAATGCTTTAGGATACAACATATTTTATATCCAATATTTAATACATTCTAGTGTATTGCAGTTGCTTTCTTTATTTTTTTCCTTATTTTTTTTGTATTATACACCATAGAAGGACTTACTTAAGTTCTATACAACGGAAACATTTAGTTTCTTTATGTCTATTAACACCGTGCAAAAAATGAATAAGGTAAAGTTTGAATTCTAGAGAGTTAAATTATTGAATTATATTGGCTGTTACTCATGGCTTCCCACTGATTCGGACAACTAACTGTTAACCGACTGACCCGTTTGGAAAAAAAAGAAAATTTCTAAAAGAGTTGGTCACTGGTAGGTAAAATATTTTTCGTTATTGACCAAGGCTAGGTTAGCTTATACAGCGTTCAGATATACACCTTTATTGCATAAATCGCAATAAACGCCATTATTGAGCTCAATATTTCATTATAAAGTTTCAATTAATAATTGCGCAATAAATACGCAAATTGTTATAATATTGAGTAAAATTTAAAATGCAACACTGTCATAAGTGTGTTTAGCGAGCATATTACAATTAACCAAACACTTTTTGTTGATATCCGATAAACAAACAAAAAAAAACAACAAAACAAAATACAAAGAATGTTGTTGAAACAACCAGCTGTTTCAAATGAATATTGAATAAGCATCTGTACTGCCTATATTATTATGCCTGAACACTTAAAATATTGTACTCAGTTAACCGAATATTGATTCAATAAAAGTCCATATCTGAACATAGTATTACGTAAGAAATTGAGAAATATAAGAAAAATGTATGTCTGCGATCCTCATGAAGTGCACTAAAATGGTTGGCAAGTAGTCTGTACACAACCTCCAGATTGTCAGACAAATCTTCATTCTATTTAATCCTCACTAACTGCATTACCGCTTAAGCCGGTAAGCCATTGCCAGTTACAGGAAGTCCACTGAGTGCAGCAAATTCTTATGATCTTGAGTTGTGTTGTGTAACAGAGTTCACTCAACAGAGTTCACATACACCAGTTTGCCATGACTTTAACTATTTAAAGTTATAAACGGAAAGAAGGCTAATAGTAGACACCAAAATAATTGTTAATCGGCGCAGTGTGAAATCACCATAGTCTAGTAGGTATTTTATTAGCGCATTAGAAGCGAACTCGTGGTTCAAGTCCCAGCTCAGATATTTCGAACAAAAACGAAATATAAAAAAATATTTTTTATGGGACATTCTCTCAGCGATATGCTGGCAAAAACGCTGATATGAAATTAAAATTTCCATGAAAAGTTTTTTAAAAACTATCGTTTGAAGTTGACTTTAAGCTGTAGGTCCTGCCACAACTGGACGAAAATTAACACACGCACAACATAGATGGTTTGTCAGGTTGTTGTCCTGACTAAGGAGTTGTAATGACGAATTAAGTAAGTAAGATGGAGTATTTATTCACAATCGCTTATGCTCATCTACTCTTTGGCGCAGATGTTGTTACGTACCAATGTAGTAGCCTTGAGAGTACGTTAGATCTTCGATCCAGTGAGAGTTTGCGATGGATTCCGCATTTGATACAATAATCGGATGTATGTGCTCCTCAACGAAATGGACATTATGTAGCGTATTAATATACAGCGGCCACATTGGTCGGTCATGTCATTCGCATAGGACATTATGTGCCGGTGTGAAAGCTATTTAATGCGGGAATTAGCAGTACTCAGTATGAGGATGAATTGGAAATACCATATCGAGAAAGCCCCTGTCATCGACTGGTGTGACCAACTAGCAAGGAAGTACATAAAGCAGAGGCGCCTGAATGGTAATGTTATGTCACATGGAAATTTGACAAACGCTGTTAAGATCAGTTAAGTTATTAAGAAAAAGGCAAAAATTTTTCAAGAATACCATGGATTAGCCCATATTCGAAGAACCACAATGACTAACAGAAGTAAAGAGTGTCCTCTTGCAATCTAAAGAAGCATAAGATTTTTCGCAAAAAGTCAATGGACTGCGAACAAACTCTATGAAATAGGCTAAGTACCATTTAAAAGCTTCTCAAAGCGGGAGTGTAAATGCTGGCTAATAAGTACAAAAGACTTTTCTCACCAACAGGCTATGTCGTCATAGAATTTTCTCATTGAGTATATTCAGTTCAGTTACATTTGATTTGCATGTTCGCATGTGTTGGACCGGAAAATTCGCAGGACACTCAGCAAGCATCTGTTATTGATGCCCGTGTAGTTAAAGATCCTGATTTAAATATTTATTGATAGTAATAGTAAGTATTGCCAAACATTCATCTGCTTGGTTGGCCCATTTGATGCGACTTCTCATATCTATCAAAGAGCCACCTGATTTCGTTCTAATGCTAACCAGGCAGGAGCTGTAGTACAACCCCTATTACCATATTGCAATTAGCTTTACTGTGTCGTGTGAATACGTTTATGATTAGTAAGTTTCCTTTCTGTTTTTTACTCTCTTCTATTCTCTCCCATTCTGTTCTGTTTTTTTTCTTTATTCTGGTGATATTTTAATAATTCCCATGCATGAGTTGTCAGTATATTATGCAGTAATAAACATATTCTTCTAAACAGGATATTCGCATGCATTGAGTAACTTATACTTTTATATTTGTGCTAGTATTGAAGAAGTTCTTCTTTTTGCCACATTTCTTTACTGGGTTTTTTTTTCTATTAAAAAATATTTTTCAAGTATTTGATGATATACATACGCACACAAACAGAGATTAACTTAAATCAAGAGCTGTTTGATGGGGTTTATGCTGCAGCACAAAGCGGAAAAAGGAAATGCGCAAAGAGCTGCATAAGATCTATAGCTGGGATATATAATATTACTTACCTTACCTTCTTCAAGTCTTAAGCATGGTATGTATGAAAGGCATTTCTTGCATTCGTAGATGCGTTTAATAAACCATGTTTCCCCAATTTTGATAAATAAAATGAAAATGAAAATAAAGTAAAGGCTTTGAAATAAAGAGTGGAATCAGGAAGAAAACACCACAAAAAAGGACACTTTAGTACATTGAAGAGTGAGTTAAGTTCAGCAAATTTAAATCTAAAGAAGCCTAAATCATTTAAATTTAAGTCCATTTCAAATATAAAAAATTACCTAAGAATTCAGTTCAGTTGCAAATTATGAATAATAAGACTCGCAAAATATTCAAGTTAAGTTATCAAGGAGTGCGTATTTTTCGCCATTGGATTATCAATTACTTTTGGACTGACAACCAATCTGACAGGTAATGACTGTCTAGTTGGGATAAAAGCTTTGTAGTTATTGGCTCAGGTTACTATGCTTCTTTGAACACACAATAAATTGTGCTGCGTAAAAAGCTTATCGCACCACGCCGTCATTCTCTTAAGCAAAAAATCATTACATATGCAATATATTGTACATACGTTATAGGGCATTACAACCCGACCTAGCTTCTCATATTACCCCAGACACATCTTAGTAGACTCCCGTTCAATAGCACTAAAGGCAGCAGTAACATCTCCCTTGGTACGCCATATGATGTCAATGTCGTCAGCGTACGCAAGCAACTGGACACTTTTCTGAAAAATAGTGACATTGCCATGCACTCTCGCCTTTCGCAGAACACTCTGCATGACGAAGTTGAAGAGGTCGCATGATAAGGAGTCGTCTTGTCTGAAACCTCGCACCGTATCGAAAGGCTCGGAGAGGTCCATTCCTACCTTGACAGAATTGCAGGAATTGCCCAACGTCATTCTGCATAGCCTTATCAGCTATACCGAGCTCGGACATTTCGGTAAAAACAGGATCCCTTATGGGGCTATGGAAGGCTGCCTTATAGTCAACAAAAAGATGGTGTGTGTCGACTTATTTTTCGTGAGTTCCAGGATTTGGCGTAGTGTGAAGATCTGGTCGATGGTGGACTTGTGTTTTGACGAGTGGCTTTAGTCGTTCACAAAATATGTACGTCTGTAAGAACCTTATATGCGATAGGGAGAAGGCTTATACCCCTACAGTTGGCGCATATCGTTGGGTCTCCCTTTTTCAGGACAGGACAGAGGACACTGAAGTTCCAATCGTTGGGCATACTTTTCTCTAGCCATATTTTGTAAATAAGCTGGTGCATGCGCCCTAGCAACTTATTACATTCGGTCTTAAACAATTCAGCGGGAAGGCCATTAGGACCTGCAGCTTTATTGTTTTTAAGACGCATAATCTTGACTTTGACCTCTTCATGTGGAATCTCCACGTCGTCATCATCAATCGGGTTCGGAACATCATCTCTAAAGGCAGTATTGTTGTCGTCATCGCCTTGTTACGAAGTTTCCATTCTCATCTTTGCAGGAACAACAACATCATAGCAATTTCTTATATTCAGTGTTTTTAGCGGAAGACTGCTGAGAGAATGTCGCTGCAATAAATATCTTCCCCTTGTTTTTTTTTTTCACGGTATTACAGCTTAGTTTTTAATTCACGTGTACTCATCTATTATGTTAACATAATACCCAAGACTCTTTTCTGCTCTTGTGGGTCAAAGTAATCAGATTTTAGATTAAAGAGTTATTATGAGCGATGCAGTCTGGGTATAAATCCTACACTTATTTTCTATTTTCAACAGCTTAGATTTCATACATAATTGGTCATTACAACCCTTCAGTCAGGATTACGGCCTAGTTTCTCACACTACTTATGTTGAGTGGCGTTAATTTTTTTATACATGAGTGGCGGGACCTACAGTTTAAAGTCGACTCCGAACGACAGATTTTTGAGAAACTTTTCATCGCAATTTTGTTTTACTCTCAGAGTTTTTGCCAGCAATCTGCTGAGAGGAAGTCACCGAAGAAATATTTTGTCATATTTCGTTTAGTTGGAGATGCCTGACCTGGGTCGAGGCTTCACGTCTAATGAGCCAACAACCTACCTACTAGACCACAGCGACTTCTAGCTTAGATTTCGAAGTAGGCAATGTCAGGGTAAACCTATCCGCGAGATGAGAGTATAAATACTGTTTATAAACAAAAGGTCTTTGTTAATTTTTCATCGGAGTAATAGAAAAGAGAACCTAAGTCGTAATCCAGACTGAAGGGTTGTAATGACAAATTATATCTGTATGTATATATGTATGTAATAAACAAGATAATGTGCTTTCAATGGACGACTGATACGAAACCCTTCACTAGACACGGAATTACAGCGTGCATGTTACGGGTTCCCGAATGGTTACAAATAATCAGACAACATTGAAGGCCATAACCGAAGTCTAATTGCAATCACGCCAAACTAAGGCATACAGGTTATGAGGTTGTAAAACATTGCTTAATGCCCATGGCTAAAAGGAACTCATCGAAGATAATCTGATTGATCTGATAGCCTCACGACTGTTTTTGGAAAAAAAAAGTTAGTACCGTACCGGACTATTAAAAACTGCTAGTCAAAATATGTTCTGTTTCAACTCGGATAAAGCAAAACAAGGATCGTTCTGGAGAACACAGCGTTGTTAACAATCAAAAATTATATCTTGTCCACTATTTACGACGCAGAATTTATATTTAAACTGGAGTTTGCTTAATAGGCCTTGATTTGAGGTCATCGCTGACAGGAACATTTGAGAATGTAACGTCGGCTTCAGTTAATGAATATCTGAAATGCTTTCACATTCCAAGCAACCTATGATCGTAACATAAGCATATCGCCGTATACGATTCGGAATTCCACACATCTGGCAGATTATATTTATTCTGCTTCAGCTGTTAGTGCTGAATACATTGAACCTGAGGCGAATATTTCCCTAGCCGGCTTACAAATTTTAATTCAATTTTTTCATGTATAGGTGGCATTAACTTCTACAAAAACTACACGACTCATGTTGTGTGTGTTAATTTTATACATGAGTGGCGGAACCTACAGTTTAAAGTCAACTACGAACGGCGGAGTTTTGAGAAACTTTTGCATGGCAATTTTATTTACTCTCAGAGTTTTTGCTAGAAATCTGCTGAGAGGAAGTCGCCGAAGAAATATTTTTTTCATATATCGTTTTGATGTCTGACCTGGGGTTTGAACTGTGGCCTTGTGAACTGTGGCCAAGTCGTTTAAATAAAACAAAAAATTTAAAATTAATTTTGTGTGTCTGTGTCAAATCTTAAAGGATGTGCATTCCAAAAATTTAATATTTTTCAGTTAAAAATTTCTTGTGAACCTTAACCTTTCCTGCTGCTTAAACTTTATCCTCTTTTTTTAATTAAAAACAAACTTTACTTGCAGCATTAAAAAAAGAAGAAGACAAATAATGCAACGAACATTTTTGAGTGGCAGGATATGTTGGAGATAAACTTCAAGAGTAGCATAATTTAAAACAATAACATGACATTAAACATGCACCCAAGTATGTATATGATATTTTTTTTATTCATTTCTCTTTGTTTTTATTATTTGTCTTAATATTACACACACATATACACACTTACGTATACTTGTGCATTCGCATGTATTTATGCTCGTGTTTTTTGCATGCATACATACACACATATCTACACACATTTTATGCATTTTTATATGTATATGCAGTGCATCTATTATCTTTTGCAACAGAATACTTTGTTTCATTTCCCCATTGTTTGTCTGTCTGTTCCTCTGTCTACCTTAAATCTCCCTTTAGAACAACAAGTAAAAAACATTTTGAATTACAAGATCACGACAGGTAGTAATATAGAAACTTTGAGGCTAATGTACTTCTACTGTACGAATATAATATATAAGGGACTATAAAAACATACTGACATTCATATATTGTAAACCCATATACATATATACATATATATATATATATATGTATGGTAAGTAAAATACAAGTATATGCATGTTTTTGTATGGCATGCTTCTGTATATTCTATTCTGCATGTTTAAATGCAGTTTCGGTATTTCTTTTAAGGTTTTTTATTTTCACTTGTTTCACTATATCTTGTGCTTATTTTTCGATTTTATTTCATTCATTTTCTTTTGTTTTTGTTTTGTTTTTATAAGTTTCATCGCCTTATTAAGTACCGGAGTACAGGAAAGTAAATTTAAAATGATGCTTATTTTGGGGCACTACTTTTGTAATACACTGTTTAAATTGTTTGCATTACATTGCTCTAAAGTAATGCCATTTAGAATTTAAATTTTTTCTACTTTTTATTTAAAAAAAATATTTTATTCTTCACATATTTATGTAGAAAACTATAGGGTCGTACCAAAAAACAAAAGAAATATTGAATGCTTTCAAAATTTTTATGTTATCTGTATGATCCTTGAGACCAGAAGTAAATAACACTCTTGACTGTTAATATAAGAAATAAACTACGATTAACGACTAACTTGTAGCCCTTAATATTTTTTTCCACCAGCGAAGCTACATTAAAAGGGAATTTTTGTTTCAGCTTATGAATTAGTCCTTCATCCCACACCATTTCGAATGCTTTAGAAACATCGATAAAAATGTCCTCTTACACCACTCTATGAGATTAGTCAATAGTTTCTTTAGTTGCTTATTTCTGAATCCTTATATTGCTACCAGTTCGGATGTCAACAGCTCTCCATCTAGTCTTGACTGTATACGTATTAAACTTATAGGCCTATAAATCACCGCTTTTGTTTAATCCTTTCTAGGTTTGTTTAATCCTTGGGTATCGTTTTAACTAGACATCTTTCCACTCAAGTCGTAAAATTGAATTTTGCAAGGACAATCCTCACAGCTATACAGCTTTCAATCTTTTTAAAATCTAATTTTACTGGAATATGAGTTATAAGTGTCAATGTTCATCCATGCATCTGAAATGTTACCATGATTCCGGCCCATGAGTCAGTCTGAATATGACGGATGATGTGGGTTATATTGACTTTGCGGATCGCTATGGTCAACAATTTCAACTTAAAAAATCACCACAAAAAAGCATAACGGGGTCAATCCCGTTAGCCAGTTCACATTACCCACATGTGAGACGATCATGCCCTAAAATCACTCGTACAGAAAATGAAATGTAAAATAATCTGTAAGGCACATGGCATCCTATTTTTAAAATCGCATATTGTAGGTGTACAGATCGTCTAATTCAGGCTAAAAGAAGTTGGCAATCAGCGACCTATAGTGATGGCCTGACAAATATCATACTCAAAAAAGAAAAAAATTAAATTGATGAGCTGGCGGTGTGCTCATGATCCACATCAAACAGAACCTTTTCGAGGTTCATTGCACCCTCTTGGACCATATGTGAATTGGTATTGTTACGTTTTTGCCTTTTATAAACCTTTTAAAAACGTTTAAAATATGAGCTCGTAGATTGCAAATAAAATAAAAATAAATTTCTGTTTAGTTTTAATTAAACTTCTTTATTATTCGCACAATTCTGTGTGCCAGTACTGTTAACAACTTGATGTAAACAACAACAATTGTTCGTTATTCCTCTGTTTACACCCTTTTTATAAACAATAACAATTACCAGACAATTTTTCGACTATTCTTTGTAACGGAGATCTTCAAACCACCATTACTCTCTTCAAATACACCGCGTCTTCACACAAGACTAACTGAACTTTTACTAACTGCGTCGGCTGCTTTCCCTTGCCTTTTGTATGGCAAAGTAAACAGTCTGATGTAAGTTCTTGAAGGCAAATGTTCGTGGCTTCGATTTTTCGAGATCTCTATAAATGTTAACATCGTTGTTTCATTATTGTCGTTTGTGTGTTTTGTTCACATTTATTCTTGTAGAGTTTGTTGTTTTAATTTTGTTTACTTGTTTACCGTTATTTATGCTGGTGTTTTTTGTTATATTACGCAGTGCGTTTATTTGTAAAAAAGTTCATTGTTTTGTTTTTGTATCTTTTGTTTATTATTTTAATGTTAAACGATGTAAAAGCAAAACGCCAGTATCTAAATTTTTTCATTTTCGTAGCAGTATCATTTCAAGTTCAACAATTTTATTTGCTCACTTATCAATTTCGTCAGATAAACAGATGTCCAAACAGATGTCTATCTATATATTTCCATGACGATTTGGGAAAATAGACCTAAGATATGAAAACTTGACTGATTTAGTTTCAAAGAGATTGCCGTTACCAATTGTCGCAGTTCGAAAACCTCTATGTTTTGTGTATTTATAGCTTTTACGAGCGGCAAAAACGACTTGAGAAATATTTTCTGTAACCCTATTTTTCGAGATGTTTGAGCTTAAGAATTCTCGTCTAGTACGGCAACACACTACCTGCTAAACAACGACGACTTATTTAATTATTTATGTATTCTATCTGTACTAAAAAAGATAATAAAATGTGGTAGTCACCGTAGTCTAGTAGGTAGTGTGTTGGCTTATAAGACGTGAGGGCACTTTTAAAACCCCATATCAGACATCTTCAACAAAACAAAATATTAAAAATAATATTTTTTGCGCAATTTCTTCTCAGCAGTCTTCTGACAAAAAACCTGGAAGTAAATGAAATTGCCATGAAAAGTTTCTCAAAAATTTGCCGTTCAGGGTTGACTTTAAACTGCAGTTGCCGCAACTCATGTATAAAATTAATACGCACAATATGGTCAGGCAGTCACTAAAAAATTAAGTTAGAACTTAAAATTTGCAACATGCGTACCTAAATATAAATAGATGACAGATAATAACAAGGGAGTACAAAGATTTGTCAGAAAATGCGTTTTTTTTTTTTTGAGTTGAGTTTTGATGGAATGGGAAAAAAATTCGTAATCATGGACTACTTCAGTCTGAAAAAAATATAAATTCAGCATTTCAAAATTTATAACTTAATCGATTGGACGAAAGATTCAGAAAAGAAATACCAGAATTGACCAACAGAAAAATTAATTCCGATTCCCTGAAAAATTTTGCTGATAAACTACAGAATTTTGATAGCGAAAAATTTTTGGAACGGGCAAATTAATTTTATTTTATATCCAAAAACTTACCAAGAAAGACTGAAAACTAAATATTATACGGTCTCGTGTTGAAATTCATTCAATCAAATTTTACACTAAATAAAGCGAAACAAAAAAAATTGCAATAAATTCATATGGTTTCACAATATATACTACTGGTCCATTGAAAATTCAAAAAAAAACAACTAACATCACATGGTGTGTGCATGGTGTTCATCATTAGATTTTATTTTATTATTTGTTTTATTTATTTAGTATTCATAAAATACAATGTCATCGTTAGGTATAGAACACTGTCATCAGATCAAAATGAAAAATATAAATATTTATTTACAATACATAAAGCCACGGTATTGTGTTTAGGAAATGGAAAATAAAAATTCACTCACTCACTCACTTTCTCACTGTTTGCTACACATATCCAAATCTATAAACATTTCTATGGAAATAGTTTATAAAACTGTTTTGCGTTATTTTTTTTTTTCAAATAATAACATCACCAGCACTTTTCTAAACTGATTTTACTTGTTATTTATTTATTATTATTATTTTTACTATTTTTTTTAATATACATACAACATACATATATAGGTAGGTAGTAGTAGTAAAAATATATGCATGTTGCTATTGTGTTATACCTATGAAAACGAACGATATTATAAATTATGAATAAAATCCTCATGTTTCCCTTTTAAACCATAAAAAATACTGTAAAATACAACACACACATGCAATTTTATTGTAATTTTAGAACAAAACAAAAACAAAAAAACGAAATCTTTCTCTGTGCTAAATATAATAATAACAGTACAAGTAAAAGTACAAAAACAAGAAAAAAACAAGAACAAAGCGAAGAGAATATTTTTCAATTTTCATAAATAACATTTTGATACTCTTTACCCGAATGCTGAATGAACTGGCAGATGGAAGCAAAGCACTATCAACCAACATCAGCCAGTAAAAGTGTTAAAACAAAAGGCAACATTTTTGTTTTCCCCAAGAAATTGCCATAATAATGGGGGGAAAATTGTATTCTGAAATAAAAAGCGAGTGTAAGAGAAAAATACGGAAAAAAGCAATTGCAATTGGGAATCATTATGTGAAAAGCAATAACCAAAAAGAAAACGAACAGTAACCGAGAGGGTTGAAGTCTTACAAAATTGAGTGCAAAAATGTGGGCAATTACAAGTATTAAAGGATTCTTGTCTGCTTTTCCTCTATTTTTTATTTTCATAAGGTCCTATGCCAGTAACCTAATGGATTAATAAGCCAAAAACCGAAAGGACTTCTGGTGTTTGCTCATTGAATATTATTTTCATTCCAGTTATATATCTGTTCCATTCCAACAATAACATTCAGCCTGAATAATCGCATACATTGTTTTAACCGTAGATCGAGCATTAAAAAACCTTCATAATTCTAGCTTATCTCTTATCACTTTTGTTACATACTTGTAGTAACATAGAATTTTCGCAATTATTGATAAATTTTGTTAAAAAATTTATATATTTTTATTTATTTCAATTCATTTTAATAAAACTATTTTATATTCTAACATTTTATTCTTACTTTTATAAAATTTACTTCAAAAATTTTTGACATGATGTACATTGAAGCATGGCTTTTTACATAAAAATCAAACACTTAATGTCAGCTTGGCTTTATTTTTTTATAAATGCTAATAATTTGACATCTAGCACCTTTGTTTTGCGGCGATCTATAAGTTTTCAATTGTTTAGATGGAGCAGCTTATTGTCACTCGCATCAGTAACACTCTCAATAGAGGGCTGGCTAAAACCTGATGGCACAAACCATCCTTGTGATTCGTTAGAAATATTTGTGATCAACGTCGTGTGAAGTAAAAAAGTTTCCCATTGCAATAGAACATTGATTATGTCAATAATAATGCTCCTGTCTGGTTTCCCGATACAGGCTTCCCCAAATGCGGCTAAAAGTAGTTGCTACGCGCTTAGCATGTACTTGATTCCAAAACTGCCAATTCGATTTCGATGGGTCCCGAAATTTATAACGTCCATCAAATTTCAATTAGTTACTAATCTACAGCAACAAAGTTATTATGATTATTAAAAGCTGAAAGACTTTCGGCTCAGTTTTCGAAGAAGCGTAGCAGGTGTAAATTTATCATCACTTCCGAGTAGCACGTTATTAAAGTGAATAATTCTGTAATCTCATACGTTCATAGCTGTCCGAAATATTATCCTTCTGTAATATCTATGAAATAAAACATAGGACGAAACTTTTTTTGCAGTAAGAAAGTCTCTACAACATTTCAAGAAATATCTGCTAGCAATCTACGAGAAAATTTGTAATATTTTCTCTTCCCAAGCTACTAAAGGCATACGGTTCTCTGTTCCAGGTAGTACCATCTTTAGCGATAAACATCCTATTATCATTGTTGTTGTTGTGTTGCTGCCAATACTTTCGTCAGATCATAAGACGAGCTTCTGTTTCCTTATTTTTCAGAGTCTTCAGAATACACACATAATTGGTCATTACAACCCTTCAGTCAGGATTTCAACCTAGTTTCTCACACCACTTATGTTGTGTGTGTTAATTTTATACATGAGTGGCGGGACCTACAGTTTAAAGTCGACTCCGAACGACAAATTTTTTGAGAAACTTTTCATGGAAATTTTTATTTACTCTCAGATTATTTGCCAGAAATCTGCTGAGAGGAAGTCGCCGTAGAAATATTTTTTCATATTTCGTTCAGTTTGAGATGCCTGCCTGGGGCTTGAACAGAGGCCTTACGTCTAATAAGCCAACACAATACCTACTAGACCACGGCGGCTTTTATCCAACAGTTAACTTTCAATTCCTGCTCAGATACCATAAATAATGAGAGAATTTATTTATTTACAGTCAAAGAAAAGTGCTAGTAATATACGCTTTTTTGATTTTCACTTCAACAACGTATACAAAGTTATACATCTTTGAGTTAAAAATTAGGCAATGTTTTTTAGATATTTGGTAGGAGCTACTTTTAGTTAATTTCTTAAAAAAAATTGCTTTATGTCTACAAAAAAGTTGTTCCCTTTCCTTATCTTTAAATGGCTTAAAATATTCTTTAAGAACATGTTCTTAATAAAAGCATTTTCTAAAAAAAAATATCTTTTGAGTGTAAGCCAGCAGAAAATATTACAGCATCCGCTAACACGAGCACTTGCCACAGTCTGATCAAGGACTAAATAAAAGAGCATAAGCAATGTGTGTAAATTCTCTCTGCACAATTGTGCTATGAAATGTTAACCACTGCTTTGGTAGTAAGCATCACTTATCCTACTGCTGAAGATATTTCATACATTTATTTACCTCGAACACGAGTCGAATATTTTTTCGAGAATTTCGAAAATGCAAACATTTTAAAAAAATAATTTAAAGTAATTAGTTTTCATGTTTTATGCCCCCTTTTTGTTAACAAACTTCAAAAAGAAAACAAAAATTAAAAAGAAGAGAAATTAGAACCTGAATTCTACTAAATAAATATATACATACATACATAAAATGTCTTTGTACACGCTCCTATAAATTTATTTAGAAAGATCTACTGTTTACCTCTGTGTGTTTGTGTGTTTTATAAATATAAAAATGTAGTCAACATTAGAAACATTTAGGCTTGAGAATGCATTGCAAATGCAAATTCAAATGAATACGAATATGCAATACAGTTGGCGATGACCTAATTTTTTGCTTGAATTACCAATCTACCAATTATAAGAGAAAATTAGTTTTTCAGTTTTTATTTTTTAAGTTTCTTTATTTATTTATAATTCTTTTAGTTTTTCTTCTTCTTCTTTTTCTACTTCTTGTTGTGCTTCTTTTTTATTTTTAATTTTTTTCAAAATACATCTGCTTAGAGTTGTTTTAGTGTTTCTGCTTATTTTCATTCCGTTTTAGCATGGCATGTACACATACAGACATTAATTTTGTCAAAAGGATTTCTACCCCTTTTTGCATTTGCTGTTGTGTGAAATTAACAACTCCAACAACTACATTTTCTGTTTGGTTGTTTGATTTTTATGGCAACACACATTTCCAAAAATTTTTCAGACCCTCTCTCTAAATACTTAAAACGGAAATCAAAATTAAAAAAACAAAATATATAAATATTTATGTATGTATATGGAGATAACATCTAATTGACAATATCTATTTTTATAAGTTTCTCTGTCGATTAATACTTGTCATAAACTTCCATCTGAAAGAATTTTAAATTCTTCAATTAGAATGTCATTAGAACCTCTTGCGCGCAAATTAATTTCATTGGCTTCATTTATTTTATTTTTTTTTTTCCGCAGATGCAGTAATCGGTCGACCAACACTCATCCATCGACGAAAAGAAATATTTGCTGAAAACACCATCGCTGTTCGTGAGAGTGTGCAGACCACAAATTGACGAATTTTGCATAGTGATTTGGGTCTGCATCGGTACAAAATTCAAATAACCCAAGAACTGAAGGTTAACAACCGTAGGCAGCGATATGTATTCGTTAAAAGGATTTTGGAGCTGTTGGCAAGTGAACCTAATTTTCAACGAGAAATCTTCTTCTATGATGAGCCTTATATCCCGATGAATTGGTACGTGAACAAACGAAATTCTCAAGTTTGGGATGATATCCTTCCATGTGACGTCCAAGAGCGGCCAATTCATCTCAAAAAAAAAATCGCTGATTGGTGTCGGTTTTGTACCTGCCACGTCATCAGTCCAAACAACATTGAAAACGATGTCAAATACTGTAGGCCGATGAGGACCAACTTCTGTTGTTCTGAATTGGATGATCTACACCAATGGCAAGTGGTTTCAATAAAACGGAGCTACATACTGCAGTTTAAATTTAAAAATGCAAATGCTAATGCAACACAAAAACGGTTTGAAATTTTGCCAAATTTATTTTCTTTTGTTGTGAAGTACTATTGTTCGTATCTCGGCAATGGAATGTTGGTCTTCAAATGCTCAATTGTCTTTGGTCTGTCGGCATAACACTTGCCTTTAACGGCGCCCCACAGAAAATATTTCAACGGTGTCCAATCGCAGTGTCTTGGCGGCCAATTGACATCACCATATCAGCCATCAAAGGTTTGACTCAATAGATCGATTGTGGCATGAGATGTGTGACAAGTTGCACCATCCTGTTGAAACCAAACAGCGTTCACATCAATAGCATGAATTTTTGGTACACAAAAACGGTTATCATGGTGCGTTAAGTGTCTCCATAGACCATAATTGTTACGCCGTCCTCATTTTTAAAGAAATATGGGCCATTGATGCCTCCGCTCCATAAGCCGCACCAAAGAGTCACTCGTAATGGGTGCATTGGCTTCTGCAAGATCACGTGTGGGTTTTCTGAGCCCCAAATACGACAATTTTATTTATAAACGTACCCACCAAGATGAAAATGAGCTTCATTCCAAAAGATGATTATTTTTTTGGCAAAATCGACATCATCGTTTCTCGTTAGCCCATCTAGTGAATCGAAAACCAAGCGGATGGTCATATGGTTTCAAATCTTGAATCAATTGAACCTTTTAAGATGTCGTACCGAGACCTTTTCGCAAAATTCGAAGTAAACTGGACATAAACTGGTGCGCTCACGTCTTAACGCATAAACACTTAGACCAGTTTCACGAATAATAGCAATAAACTTGCGTATACGATGTTGTATTTGTTTCAAATGAATAAAACAATTTAAAGATAAGAAACGCTTAATGAAAAACCTGATGTTAAAGCACAAATAGTTTTGAACCATGAAAAAACCTCTCTTTTCTGTGTATTACATTAAATGATATTCACTGCGCTTGTTACAGGTTTGTCTTCATCAAATCGTAGGGTATTTATTTATTCCCACAGCCTTTAAAATCGAGCCCACAACTGTCGGACTGACAGACAAATCCTCTATCCCAGAGTAAGTATTTTTACTAAAATGAAAAATCCAGATACTGGTGCTTTGCTTTTACATCACTTAACATTAAAATTATGAACAAAAGCTACAAAAACGGAACAATGCAGTAAACAAACCTGTTTACAAATTATCGTACTGCTTAATATAACAACAAACACCAGCATAAAAAAATGGTAAACAAGTAAACAAAAATACACAAACAACACTACAAGAATAAATGTAAACAACGATGTTTACATAATTATCATTCGAATTGCAATGTTATTTTTAGTAAAATTTTAAACTTCGTAACATGCTTTTTTAATTTCATTTTATTGTTTTTACTTTAAATTTATGGATGCAAAATTTTAATTTTTCCGTTTTTGTTTTTTTTTTCCTTTTTTGTGTATGTAAAGTTTGAGGAGAATATTAAATAACTTGAGGACACATTGTTGTCGTTTTAAGTATGAAGTTGTTTTGAACGAAATCACTGAATCGTTGTAAAAGTAAACAAATGTAATGAAAACTTTAACAAATATTTACGCATCTACAATAATATTCATATGCATGCATATGCACACACATATGCCATATATGTACACAGATATATGATATGTTTACATACCATATAAACATACAATTTATTATGTAAGAAAAATTAAAAATGCAAGAAAAAATTAAATGAAAACAATCATAACACAATAACTTTATTTTTTATTTACATTTCTAGGCATAGTGTACTTAAGATGCCGTTTCTATAGGAAGACACGTCAAAGAAAGGCGTTGTTATTAATCACTAGAGCGACTCAGTACCTTTTAAAAACTTTTATAATATGTGCTCGTAGATTGCAAATAAAATAAAAATAAATTTTTATATTGCAGAGTAAACAGTCTGATGAATGTTCTTGAAGTCGAATGTTCATGAAATCTCGAAATCTCTATAAATGTAAACAACGATGTTTACATTTATTATTGTAGTGTTGTTGGTGTATTTTTGTTTATTTGTTTTTTTCTATGCTAGTGTTTGCTGTTATATTAAGCAGTACGATAATTTGTAAACAGGTTTGCTTACTGCATTGTTTTGTTTTTGTAACATTTGTTTATAATTTTAATGTTAAGCGATGTAAAAGTAAAACACCAGTATCTGGATTTTTCATTATCGTGACAATATGTTTTAGGGGCTATAAACTGTTGGACTTCATGTTTACGGAAATTCGGTCATGACACGACTAAATGATTACAATTGGCCCAACTTTTGAACTCAATAAGTAAGAGTTTGAGACTTAGGTCTAAGACATTCGACATGGCAGTTTACAGATCTTATATTGCTTATATCGGCCTTGATTGAAGGAATGCTATGGATATAGATTCTTATCTTGGGACGTTGAACAAAAGTATACCAAATTTTATCCTAAAGTTGATACTGGTGGTTTGCTTTTACATCACTTGCGAATACATGTATACTTTATTATGCATTCGCAGATACTTATGAAACTGCTCTCGTATTTATTTCTGTATTTAGTGCTGCTTGAGTATAACTTCTAGGAATTTTTGATTTCAGCCAACAAGCCTAATGAGGATTATTAACTTGTAAATCACTGTTGGCAGTAAGATTACACAAACATTTTATAACGAATGACATTTCATCGTAAAGATATTTTTTATCAATTAAATGTATTTCTTACTTGATAACGAAAATAAATTTTAGAAACGAATATCATGACACAGGCTTGTTAGCATTTCTTTAAAAGCATGAAAGAAAAAAAAATAAATAAAAGAAAATAAAATAAAAATGAAACGAAACGAAATGAAACTAAAGAAAGAACGAACGAAAATTAATTAATTTTACATAAAATAAAAATAACTCACGATGCAGCGCACAGCGATTGCAGCAGCAGCGTCAGTCGATATGTTTATCCTTGATGTGAGTGCAGAGCAATTCGAGCAGAAAACGACTAAATAAATGCACTGTAATGTAGGACAAGTGGGGTACTGCTTATGGCCGTTTGGTCGTCTCTTCCCCCCTATAACTATAATTCAGTTGCATCTGTGTTTTGAATGCTGTTTTTTTTATTTTATTTTATATTCTTTTAATTTTTTATTTTTTTGTTTGTTTTTTGAAATATATTTTAATGCTAATTTAAGTGAAATTAGATTCTTTTTCTCTACTTAATGATACAGTTGGCCTTTTCTGCAAAGATTTTTATTCATCTTCATAGTGGGGGTGGTTGTGTTGTTGGTGGCTAATCAGAATACAAGTAAAAAAAAAAGAAATAAAAATAAGGAAACAAGAAGCATTCAATTTAGAAAAAAAAAAATAATTTCATAAAAAAATAAAATACTAAACAATTAAACAATATAAGTATACTGCGGCAAAAAATGGTAGAAATTTGCAAAAATAATTAGTTTTTGAAATTCGGTTGAAAAGTAAAAAAGAGGAGCCTTTAATGCATTTCATACGCTCACTTAAATTTTTAAAAACACGAATAAAAGAAAACTTTGAAGCCAATCTCTAATTAATATTGTTCAGCAAAATAATTGTGCTTTGAAATGATTTCTTTTAAAAGCTATTAAAACACCCAACCATACATTATCACTCATTGTTGTTTTTTGTTTGGTAATAAAATCGGTTTATCACCGAAGGTATTTGATTTTAATAATTATTGTTACAATGCTGCTAATGAGAATATTAATTCTGAATAAAGAAATAAATATCGTATCGTATGTTTGTACATCCTGCCATCGCTACAACATAAAGCCTCAGGCCTCAATTAATTTATAAAAAATTTCAGTTTCAGCATTCAGTCATATAGGCTTGATCGACAGCAATTTGGCTACTTCCCTTCTTCAGCCAGTTTGGGGGCTATGGCTTTTCTATCGCTTTTTGAAGTGCGTGCTATCTATCACCATTTACGACTCTTTATTCCATCGTCAGGATTGAATTTCTTTCAAAACTAGTTGTTCGACAATACCAACACAACCATTCGTGTTAAAGAATTGTGAACTTTGTTCTCTAAGAAAGTGAATTTAAAGTCAATTCTACATGACCAAAAGTCTTTCATGCTTTCAGTATGCAATTTCTTAATGTTTCCCTTGATTCCGAAAAATTATGTTCTCAGGATGAAATCGCCGTAGGCTAGTAGGCAGAGTAAGACCACGGTTCAAATGCCAGCTCAGACATCCCGAATAAACCGAAAAACGAAAGTACATTTCGCTGGCGACTTCTTCTCTGCAGATTTCTGACAAAAAACTCTGAGAGTAAATAAAAATGCCATGAAAAAGTTTCTCAAAAATTTGTCGTTCGGAGTCGACTTTAAACTGTAGGTCCCGCTACTCTTGTATAAAATTAACACACACAACATAAGTGGTGTGAGAAACTAGGTCGTAATCCTGACTGAAGGGTACATATCTACATATGTACATATATAAGTGGTGTGAGAAGCTAAATGCGACTGAAGGGTTGTAATGACCAATAATGTATGTATGTTTTCGGGATATGGTAGGCGGCTTATTAGACAAGGGCGTTAGAGTCCAATTGACAACTTTGATATCCTTAAGAAATAATAACGCCGTTGCTTGTTCACACATGCATAGATTATTGACCAGCACAATTCTTTAGTCAGAATTTCTGTTGGCTTCTTACACTGCACACGATGCGTTCACAAATATTAGCCTTCAGTTGCAGATCATAGATATTTAGTTCGAATCCGATGATAGATTCGAAAAGATTTCATTGCATTTATTTGCCTACCAGGCTTGTCTAGTAATACATATCACTTAAATCACTTTCCTAAGATTGTCAGAATGTCTGAGAAATCATGCGATCAATACTCATAATGGTATTATAACGTGGTTTGTAGTAGAACTGTGACATAACTAAGTTTATTTTCGCAAACCTACGAGTTAAAATATTCTATTTAAAATTAATTGAATTGCCTTCTATCTCCTGTAATTATTCGATTCCGTTTTAACAGTGAATGACGAAACATTTGGCCAATTCACACGACTTTGTATCATGTATGTTGTATAGAATATACTTTTTGTTTATGAACGCTCAATGCTATGCTGTATTTCGTATTCCAAACATTAAAAAACGATAAGAAGAAGAAGACTAGTATTCATAATTTGATTTTCAAGCAACAAAATGAAAAATTTTACGGAAAAAAGTAAATTATTTAATTATCTGTGCGAACAATTATAATTTTGAAATGTTAATTGTTGACTAAGTTACTTAGAAAGTATTTTGTATTTTAATTTTCTTCCTTGATTACTGGCATTTACATAAACTGATACCACGAAACCAATACAACTTCCAAAAACATATGAATAAAATGTGTATAAGTGTATCCGATTTTTATCTACAAATTACCAACAACCAGCATACACTGTTATATATTCGTACAATGAATATAACGAGACAAGGGCTTGTGTGAATTGCCCAATTATTTGTATATAATGCTCTCTTCTGAGGAGAGAGAAGAATTTGTCCAAACAAACTTGAACAGAGCTGCCAATCGGTTACATTTTACATACACAGCTTTAAGCGAAAAACGCCGCATACAAGAAAACGTGGCAGTCAGCCGCTACGCGAGCCATTGTCGAGAACTATAGAGAGAAGAGAAGGGATGAGAGACGCCTTTTCAGACGCAAGAAGAGGGAGCAGGAAAGGCGTGAGCGTGAGGAAGTCGAGATGTATAGATGTAGGAAAGACGCTCGAAAATTCTATCAAAAGGTTAAGCGTCTAACCGAGGGTTATAAAACCGGAGCGTCTTCCTGCAAGGACGAAAATGGAAACTTAGTAACAGATCCGCAGGGAGTACTGAGGTTATGGAGGAAACACTTCTCTACTCTGCTACAAGGCGATGACGACACCAATACCGCCTTTAGAGATGATGTTCCGAACCCGATCGATGATGACGGCGTGGAGTTTCCGCCGCCTAGCCATGAAGAGGTCAAAGTCGCGATTACGCGCCTTAAAAACAATAAAGCGGCAGGTCCTGATGGCCTCCCCGCTGAATTGTTTAAGACCGGATGTAATGAGTTGGTAGGGCGCATGCACCAGCTTATTTACAAAATATGGCTAGAGGAAAGTATGCCCAACGATTGTGTCCTCTGTCCTGTCCTGAAAAAGGGAGACCCTACTATATGCGCCAACTATAGGGGTACAAGCCTTCTCCCTATCGCATATAAGGTTCTTACAGGCGTATTGTGTGAACGACTGAAGCCACTCGTCAAAACACTGATTGCACCTTATCAGTGCGGCTTCAGACCTGGCAAGTCCACCATCGACCAGATCTTCACAGTACGCCAAATCCTGGAAAAGACCCACGAGAAACAAGTCGCCACACACCATCTTTTTGTCGACTATAAGGCTGCCTTTGATAGCCCCATAAGGGATCGTGTGGCACTATTTTTCAAAAAAGTGTCCAGTTGCTTGCGTACGCTGACGACACTAACATCATAGGGCGTACGAAGCGAGATGTTACTGCTGCCTTTAGTGCTATTGAACGCGAGTCTACCAAGATGGGTTTGGCAGTAAATGAGGGCAAAACAAAGTATATGTTATCGACGAGTCGAGACGCGCGGCGTATTGATTCTCAGATTACGGCCTATAACTATACTTTTGATACGGTCAAGGAATTCATCTATCTTGGCTCCGCCGTTACCACCAGAAATGATGTCAGTCTGGAGATCAAGCGCACGATCACTCTTGCCAACAGGTGCTACTATGGTCTCAATAGGCAATTGAGTAGCAGAGACCTCTCTCGTACGACAAAACTAACACTCTACAAGACACTCATCCTACCCGTGCTTCTTTATGGCGCAGAGGCATGGACCCTATTAAGTACAGATGCAGCGGCCTTGAGAGTGTTCGAGAGAAAAGTCCTACGTAAGATCTTCGGTCCAGTGCGAGTTGGCGATGATTTCCGTATCCGATACAACAGTGAGCTGTATGAGCTCCTCAACGACATGGACGTTGTACAGCGTATTAATATCCAGCGGCTGCGCTGGCTCGGCCATGTCGTTCGAATGGAGGAGGATGCGCCGGCGAGACGGGTATTTGATGCGGGAATCTGCGGAAGTCGGCGAAGAGGACGACCTTGTATCCGTTGGAAGGACCAAATCGAGGAAGCCCTGTCATCGATTGGTGTGACCAACTGGCGTAGGCGCGCACGAAGCAGAGGCGCCTGGAAGGATGTGTTGCGGCAGGCCGAAATCCGATAAACGGGTTGTTATGGCCAATTAAGTAAGTAAGTAAGCTTTAAGCTTAAGCTTTAAATTTGCTCTGAAACTGGCGTCTGGCTACCTTGATTTTCCTGAAAACGTCTTTCAAAATTAGTGAAACGTACTTTAGAAAACTCTCGGTTAAACTGTTTTACTGTAAATTCTTGCGGCACCCAATCATGAAAGTTGTTTATCAAATTCTCTTCAATAGGCTTACAACAGTTTGCTGGTCCCTATCAACGTTAACGCTGCCTTTGTGTAGCTTTTTCTCGTTTTTCTCATTTGAATACAAGAAAACCATTATGCTGCTACCTTTGCAGTTCTAGCATCGTCTCTGTAAACATCACAAACTCTCTTATAGCGTCTAGGACACATTTTTACATTTTCTATAAAAGATAAAGAAAATGTTTCGAAATTTCTCTTACTAATAAATGTAGAAATATTATAAATTCTAACACGTGCTGTGATTTCCTCTTCTAATCTCTGCCTTTTTCGGATATACTTTTGTTTTCCCAAACCTTAAATTCGCATATGGGAAACGTTTTTTATAAAGTAAGACTCAATTTGTTTTTCTAAATTCTTCTTATTTTCCAAATCATAACACTTGAGCGAATTTCTATAAGACATATTATCCACACATGATACATATATACAGTGGACAGCAAAAGTTTATGTATCTCATGAGTGCACGGCTGCAAATATCAACAGTAAATATTAAAGAAAACTGATACATTCAATTCCAAATGGGTTAAATGGAGTGCTTGACCTTAAGGGATATTCTACTAAATAATGGGTATAACATTTTAATATACTCGGCCTTTGTATTATAAAATTACTCTGAGTTCTGCTTGGGGCTATCTACACTTTTACGGTGCAAAATATGGAGTGAACAAAAATGTCCCCTTATTTTCCTTATGCTTTGTGATAAACATTAAAAATTTTTTTGTTTTATATTAAAATAGTAAAATATTAATGAAATAAATTTAAAAAGCTACAATTATTTGCTTACACATATTGGAGTACCCAGACTTCTGCTGTCCACTGTATGTATTAACAAATATGGAATACATTTTAATATAAATTATACTCTGGAGCAGAATTTTGGGTGTTTTTGCCAAGTATTTTTACTGTACATACTTCTGTAGTATTATTAGTATATCATATATGATCGAATGTTTACTTAAGCAACTGGCATTCAATTCTTTTATTCACACGAATATTTTATGAAGTTGAAATTAAATCCTTAATAAGCGAGATTTGCAAAGATTTTTAGAAAAATAGCAGAATACCTTGTATGTATAAATTGGTGTGTTTTTATGTTTAATTTTTTCTTTATTATTTACCCCTCGTAGCATATTTTGTTTTAAAAATTTATGTTTTTTAAGATTTCCTACAGCTGGGACCTTTTTTTTTAAAACAATTTTCAATTTAAAATTTTATCATCAAAATTATTGAAAAAAACTATAAAGTATGACATTTTACATGCTGCTGGAGGATATATTTGACTCGAGATCAAATCACTCAAACAAAATACAAATAAAATGCAATTTAACATAAAGCTGAAGAAAAATTTTCAGCATTGCACACGTCAATTGGTCATATTGTCACATCTTCTGTATGCAACCAGGAGATATAGTTTCATAGGAATAGTCGCTGATAAATGTTGTTGACAAGTCAGTTACACGCATGAACCAACCAAGGCTGGTAAATACTCTAAACATAGAATTGAACTAGGCAATGGTAAATAATGGGATTTAACATGAACCCAAGCAAGGAAATTCGAGCATTATTACAACTCCCGTTTCCTATACATAGACACCAAAGTATCAAACAAGATATTGGGTTGTTCGGAAAGTAATTTCGTTTTTTCCCGACAGAGGATTTAATTGTATTTTTTTCCACCCATCTTCACACTTAAGCCGTATAATTTTTTGCTTTGAGAACTCATAGGGCCAGGCTTGTGAGTGAAAAATTAGTAGTAGTTTTTCTTTGGTGCCCTTTTAAATATGGAGAGCGATTTTGTTTTATGCAGAATCAGAAGATAGAAACAACACTTTGAGGGAAGGCAAAAACATCCATATGAAGGAGAGCTGTATTTTCTAAATGAGGCCTAATTCTCAGAATGGTACATTGTTTCCGCAGCATTGTAAGTAGGCCCTTGCTGTCATATGTTGGTGCACCATTGTATAGAAAGTGAAACGTGAAGTGAAAAACGACCTAGGAGAGAACTACGGTAACTATGACATTGAAACAATCATATCTGTCGATCTGAATGAGATACGATTGGGATATGAGGCTGCGCTTGTGCCCCTTCACCTCTAGACTATAGGGAAGTCAACTGACTCTAAATAGAAATAGAGTGGCTATATCATTAAATCATAAACAATATTGTGGATACTACTACCCAACGACATAGTATGGTAATATACATAAGCAAAGTTTGGAGACCTGTATGAATCAACGAATCATCGCAATTTGTAGCATTTTTTCAATTTCCCAAAATGTTAACTAACTGAAGTCGCCGTAGTCTAGTAGATAGTGTGTTGGCTTATTAGACGAAAGGCCACGGTTCAAACTCCAGGTCAGACATCAAAACGAAATGTGAGAAACTATTTCTTCGGCAACTTCCTCTCAGCAGACTTCTGGCAAAAACTCTGAGAATAAATAAAATTGCTATGAAAAGTGTCTCAAAAATCTGTTGTTCGGAGTCGACTTTAAAGTGTAGGACCCGCCACTCATGTATAAAATTAACACACACAACATGAGTGGTGTGGGAAGCTAGGCCGTAATCCTGACTGAAGGGTTGTAATGGCCAATTATGTATGTATGTATAAGGTTACATCACATTTATTGTAACTCAGTGACTACCATTATCTCAACTGGTTACTATTTTCTTTTTAAATTTGTCGATCTTTACTTTCATAAATATTTCAAAGCATTTTTGTATGACTTTTTGTGAAATTGCTCGATTATTTGCTTTGAATTTTTCTATAGCTATACTCATTTAGTAGGCTACTTTTATGGCAGCCTGATTTCTAGGCATTGAACGAGTGATAGCGATTTCCTTTTCAAGCTCATAGATACAGATGCGAATGCCTTGTTGTTGGAAGCCCTACATCAAATTGTTTTGCACCGGATGTTAGCTGGTCTTGTTTAGTTGTCTGTTCCGGTCCATTTTAAGATCTTTAAATTTGATTTTATTTTTACTGTAAATCAGATGGCAATTAGGGCAATAATGTGCAGTGACACAAGCTGGAGGACTGTTTAGAACTGTAAGGGTGCTTTGGTAGTCTAGCGTGTAGTTTCGATCGTGGTTTCGAATCTCACAAGAATCTCTGGTCTATTACACTACACCGAGCTTAAGGCTCATAAGGTTGAATTATTCAGCTCTTAATAATTATATCAAATATTAAAGCGAAGGCTAAAATATCGCGTGGTTGTTTTATGGAACAGTAATAACGCAGACAAAAAATCTAAGGTACTCTAAGGCTATTCAGATATGAAGAAGACCATTGGTCCTGTTAAGTTTAAACAAGTTCAATAATAGGTATACCCATGCGATAATAGGGAGTAGAAATAAATCGATCGAGAAATTTTTAAGGGGTTAGTATACTTCCTAAGGGTCTTTCTTCGACTTTTAATGAAACCAATGAAACCTTTTATATGTTAAAGTGGACATTTAATTGTTTGAAAAACAAAAATATTTTTTTGGCGTACAGTGGACAGCAAAAGTATTAGCACGGCAATATATTTTAGCAATTTCATGAATTTTAGCAACTAATTTGTATAAAAATTTATAGTTTTTATATTTATTTTATTACTTTATTTCTGTTTTATAATAAACAAACAATTTTTGAATGTTTTTCATAAAACAAAGGAAAAATAAGAAAAAGTTTCAGATGATTCCATAGGTACCTCCAAGGAGAACTCTGAGTAAATTTAAAATTCAAAGGCCTAATATATGAAAATGTTATCCCTTGTTTTAAGTAGAATATCCCTTAAGCTCAACCACTCCAGTTAACCCATTTGGAATTGAATGTACAAGTTTTGTTTAATGTTTTCTGGTGGCACCATGAGCAAGTTTTTCGCGTGACTTTTGTTTAAGGTTTAGCGATTACGTAACCGTTCTTTCAAATGATCTCGTAAATACTCTCTTGAAGTCATGTCGGGGCTTTGTGCAAGATGTGTATTAAGCCTGTGGGGACTTTTTTTGCCAAAATATATTTGAGTACTAAGACTTTTGCAGTCCACTGTATGGACTGTATATCTAGCGACCATGACTAGAGGAATAAGGAGCCTCTGAAAGCGAATCTAAATCGAAATAAATTCTTATAAAATATGTTATGAACTATTTTGAAGAGGTCAAAAAAATGGCGGTGTTTTTTATTTTTTTTTTATTTTTTGTCTATTTATTCTAACTTAATTGTTTAATAAAAATATTAATTATTGAGGGATAAAAAAGTATCACATGGGTACCGGGACATAGAGATATTCCCGGCACCTGCAGAGCGGATGATTTGGCCAGAAGGGGCACAACCATCGAACTCTCTGATGAATTCTCTACATTGGGGATGCCTTTGGATATCTGCAGATTGACAATGCAATCGTGGACCTTGTCAACAGTAGGTAGGCAGCTTCTGATAAGGACAGAACGGCGCAAAAAATCTGGCCAAGGCTGGATAGGGGGCGCACGGCGACTCTACTTAAACTCCAAAGAAGCAGGCTCAGCGCTGTTATCGGGTTTATTACGAAGCATTGTATTATAGGAACGCATGCGAGGCGTATTGGTCTTGGACACCTCGCGAATGATATCTGCAGAAGCTGTGGAGATGAGGAAGAGGATGAAACTATTCATCACCTACTGTGCACATGCCCGGCACTTGATCAGCAGAGAAAGAGACACCTGGGTGCCTACTACACGGAGGCCCTAGATGACGGTCTTGCATGGATATTGGCATCCTGAGTCGCTTCATCGGAAGCTCCGAGTAGTTCCTGGACTAGGGGTGAATATGAAACTGTGGTATCACAATGGGTGACATCGTTCGTATAGTTTTTGCTAAATCTCGGTCACCAAGTCGAGAAAAACGCGTTTTTGAGGCGGTACTATATTTGGGTTTTTCTCTTTCATTTCTTACTGTTTTATGGAAAAGATGATTTCTACCTTAATTCCTTGGCTCTGAACTAACTAAACCCGTGAGAAAAAAAAATATTTTTTTATGGAAATTATAATGAATGCTACCCCTTTATCAATTAATAAATCCTGAGCACAACGTCTCCGGCAATTACTTACTATTCTTTTTTAATTTAATTTTGTTTGCCTTTCTTTGTTTCTTTTTGAAATAAAACAATTGTTCAGCAATGGAATTTATTTTTAAAAAAATTTTTATTTGTGTTTTTCCATCATTTTTTTGTTTGTTTTTTTTGTAATTTTTTTTTGTAATATTTTTTACTTTTTATGTATATAATATAATATATTCTTTGCTGTTTTTTTGTTTTTGTTTTGTTATCGACCTTACATAATAATTTAAATATATATGTATATACATATAACTGTATATGTATATACATACTGTATATGTATATACATACATATGTATATATTTATTTTTAATATTATTTTTTATTAATTTTTTTTTTATTTGTTTTGTTTTTTGGTTTTTATTTATTTATTTACTAATTTTAATTCATTTTGGTTTTATATCCTTTTGTCCACCAATTGTTATGACATTTATGATTTTTGATGTTGATTTTTGCATTTCTTTTGTTTCTATTTTTTTTTTATTATAATTCCGACAATCATAATTTTATGGGTTTTTTGATTGGAGTGAGAGTGTGAGTGTGTATTTGAATGTGTTATATATGTATGCAAGTGTAGTTATTTTTTGTATCATGCAGCATACAATATTTTCTTTTCTTTTTTTTATCATTTTGTTAATATTTGTTTATTTTATTTTGTTTTTTACAATAAAATAAATATTTTTTTTGATTTCGTTTTTTTATTCTTCTACAGCTTTTCTAGTGTATTTTTATTTTATTTTTCTTCCTTTCTTTTTTGTATATATAAATGTTGTTATTATTTTGTTGTTGCTGTTGTTGTTTCTTTTTACTCAAATTGTTGTTGTTCTACTATTTGTTATGCATGTATTTCAGAGAAATTTTCATATTTTATGTTCGTCTATAATTCTCTGTTCTTGTGGCTTTACCATTATCATGCTGTTGTTTATTTAGCATTTCTTGTTAATGTTGCTGTTGTTGTAGATATTTTTTGTTTTAATATTGGTATACTATATACTTTCTTCGTTTTGTTTTCTTAATTTTTTTTTGTTAATTTCTCATATAATATAATATAGACACATGGTTGCTTTTTTTTCTTTTTTTCCTTTTACTTTTAAATTTTTTTTATTATTATTTTAAATATAATTTTTATTATTTTTAAATGTATAACTAAATTTGTTTTGTATTTTCTTGTTAAGTATGTATATATATATATATATTTGTTATTTATTTATTTATTTATTATTTTTGTAAATTATATATATAATTGGTTTTCGTGTGTAAGTGTATATTGTTTGTATAGAACCTTTTTTGTTTCTTGTTTTCCTTTTTTTTGTAATATTCTATGTATAATTTTTTATTTATTTCCACCATGCTTAAATTTCTACAAAATATTTGCAATACTGCAGTCAATTTTTTTTAATAATAATTTTGTTACATTTATTTGGTTTTTGTCTTGTGTTTTGTGTTTTAATTTTTTATTATTATTTTTATTTAAATTTAAATTTAAATTTTAGCATTTTACTGTCATTTGAATGCGTTTTTATTTCATATTTTTTTAATCATAAGCACTTTACTATAACAGTGGTGGTTAGATAAAAAGTACATACTAAAATCGAAATTTAAAATTTTAACATTAAAAATATTTCCTCAATCAACAATTGCATTATCAATTAATGATATTTTTGAAAGTAATTTAAATAGTCAAGGTTTTTTTGGACTGACTGAAGATATTCCATATAAAAGCTTTACATGATTTATAATTCATATCTGCTATTCGAAAAAAATGTAAACAATTTAAAACCAAACTTTTTATAGCTTTCATGATTCCAATCTGATAGTAAAATCGTAGTTAAGTCTTACGATAAGAAATTCCAAAATTTTCCCCGTCTACTAATCTGGTGAATACCTAGGATACCTAATTTATGTATTTAAAATAGTCTGGTTCTGTGATATTCACTTTATGACTACTTTGTATAGATTTTCCTTTATTTTTAGCACGAATTAAACTGAAACCTCTTTCTGTTCTCAATCGCAGTTGCAAACAATTCAAATAAATTTAAATACTTAGTATATGTTTTTTCACAATGGTTCTTAGAGCCTTACATACATGTATGTATTTCCATATATACATACATATGTATGGTTAGATTGAAGATTTTTGGTGATGCATTTTTTGAAAAAGTATAGAAAGACTGATTTCTATTGAACACGTCGACAGCGTGTCCACTTCAATTCTAGGCGCCATTATTACAACTTGCCGTTAACTAAAGGGAGGATTTTAACGGGCAGATAAATTGTTTTGCATTATTATAAGTGGACAATATGGTAGAAGTGAGCGTTAAGCTAAATGGAGGATCATCCTACCAATAACTTTTAAAATTAAGTTTATGTCTGAACATGCCATACATATACATTGAGCGTCAAAAGTGAGTAAACACCACTGAAATAATTCATTTTCTTAGGAAATGAGAATAGTCGAATAAATTTCCAATAGTAAAAACGTTATCTATTACTTATAAAATGTTAAACCATAAAAAAAAATTAATGATAAAGGAACTTTTTTATACTTAAGAACATAATAGAAAATTTAAAATTTTAGTGGGTGTTGACTCACTTATGGCGCTCACTGTATATTATTTTCAATATGGCAACTTAAAATATAAACAAAATGAGCATATACAAGAAAAAAACGAAGCCCGTCGTTGTCACTGCGTTTAAAAAAACTTTTTTAATTGAGTAGTGTTATCGACATTGCCGGAGCAATGACATATTTTTGAAAAAGTTAACTTTATTTTATCATTAGTTTGTAATAACGAAAAGAAGTTAAAATTGTCTTTAAAGTTCACTTTAGCTAAAGTTACCATTAACTAAACCCAACTTTAACGGGAAGTTGTAATAATGGCCCTAAGTGTCATGGAATGTTTATAGTGTTTGGCAAGCAATTGGTGTCGTCAAAGGTATAGTAGCAATTGATATTGTTATTGACCATTAACGCGTGTGTTGTTAGCTAGTAGCTGTAGTACTAGCCGCGAGTGTCTCAGTCCAATATGATGTTTATACTTATGCTTAACGAAACCGTTAATGACCCCAGCCATGTTCTTATGGTACCATAGAGAACACATATATTATAGTCTGTGATTGAGGTTACCCAGTGTAAGGTAAGTCCCCTTGTCATTATCCGTTAGAGGAGGATTTCAACCACCCCGATCGTCGGATGAAAGCGATCAGTTTCCATGCCCACATCTTAAAACTCTCTGTCACCTAAAAAACCATGAGGTCTGTCTTGAAGTGCAGTGCACTCAAATAAAATGTGCTTTCTTCCACTTCATGGTAGCTTCTGCAGTAATCCTGGTGGATAAACCGAGCTTGTCAGCTAAATTGGCAATAGCGTAGTGTCCTTTTAGAATTCCTGTTAGAGTGCGAACCGTTCTTGGCGATCTGAAGAAATTTTTTGGTTTTTCAGCTGTCAACTGCTGGACACAGCAATTTTGAAATTTGTCAATCAGATCTGTTCGACCATTTACGGTTGAATTTGGTGAATTCCATTCTGTTTTTTTTTTTAATTTGAAAAAGAATTTTCGTATATCTCCTCTATTGTCTCTTCCTCAGACATCTTCGATTCTTTCCGTGCCAGTTCGTTCGGCCTTTCGTTTTCTTCTATGCGACATATTTAAACAAACTGTATCTATATATATATAGCCACCACTGTTTTAGCGATGCTTTTTTTATATGTCTATAATATTGATTGTTTGTTGTAGAATAAAACTGCAGTTAAATTGAGGATTTTTATTTAATGTGAATATGTGTGAATCGTAGTGTTTTTTCTTTTAATTTTTTTTTTGTTCTCGGCTCCAATTCTTTACTGTTTTGTTATTTTTTATTTCTGTGTTTCAGTGTCCAACCAGTTCATTTGGGTTTTTATTTTGGTCAAACACTTTTGTAATTATTTTATGGCCTTTTTTGCTGTTGTTATTATTGCTTTTTTATTATTTATTTTTAAGTCAATTGTATATGTGTGTGAGTGTGTGTTTTTTAGGATATTTCATTAAATGTGTTTTTTTTATTGTTTGCTGAATTTCCGGTGAAGTGTATGGGAGCTGGTATTTTGTTTTTTTAGTTTTTGTTTTTGTCTATAATAACTTATATTTTGCGTTTTATTTATTGCATATTTATCTGTTAGATATACATTTACGGTTTATTTTATTTTATTTTATATTTTTATGCATTATTCTAGTGTTTTCTTTTATAATTAATTTATAGACTGTCATTGTATTTTTTTTGTTTTATTTTTTTTTTAATTTTTGGTATTGCTATTCATTTTCCTTTTTTTGTTGTTGTTGTTTTTGTTTTTTTTATTATTTTTTGTATAAATGTTTGCTTGTCTTTATTTTTTTCTTTAATTACATTTAATTTTTCTTATGGTTTTTATTTCTATAATAATTTCTAGTTTTTTATTTTTGTTTTTTTTTCATTTATTTTACTATTTAACTTAAATGTAATACTTTTATTTGATTGGTTTTGGTTTCAGAATTTGTATAAATTTGATTTGACAGTTTTTGGATTTATAGTTGTTTGTCTTTTTTTTATTCATTTAATTATTATTTTTTGTCTTGTTTTTGTTTATTTTTTCTTTAATAATATTATTTTAATAATTTTATTTTTTTATACATATTTATATTTATTTATATATATATGTATAGTATATATAGAATTTTGTTGTTGTTGTTATTTTAAAATTGACTAATGCATTGTTTAAGTTCTTTTCTTTCTTCTTTTTAATATTATTTCATTACAATATTTCTTTTGTTTATAAGCAAAAAAAAAAACAAAATTATATGTGAAATTATTGTAATTATAGTGTAATAAAAAATTATTTATTAATAAAAAAAAAAATAAAAATTTTTTTAAAAACATTTAATTTTGAAATTCTTTTAAAAAATTTTCGAAATATTTTAAAATATTATTTTTTAATTTAAAATTATTTTCCTAATATATATATGTACATAAAATATATGTATATGTTTTTAAAATACAATATAGTCATCAAATTTTTGTTCATAAAGTTTTTCGAACAGATCAGTTGAATATAAAAAAATCCACACCAGACAGCGCTAAATTTACATCGAACAAGAATTATTCTAGTGTTGCTCTGCAGTATAGTGAATTTGTTCTATCCTTTTGGAATGCTTTTGACTTTAAAACCGGACGATTACAAGCATTATCATCTCCTAACATAATGCCTTAACATATGTTGCTTTTGTGCATTTCTTCCAATTGATGTACCAGTCTGTTTTGATTGATTAAAGACCGAATTGTTTCAGCAATTACTTTCGGAACTTTGCAAAGTTGACTACAATGTAATGTTTTTCTCAAATGATGATATAAAATGGACGAAAAATTCTTACATTCGTATGTAATACGGCATTGTATAAAATAAGGAAATTATAAAATTCCTTTCATCATTTGCAGTCATCAAATATTTGATAAAATGTTAAAATTGAACTCTCCCAAATATAAGATAACAAGAGAAACATAAAATTGCCATCGGCTATAAGATTAAAAGCGGGAAATCATTATCGTTTTTGGAATATGAAACAATTTTAATTGAAAACTTTAAAATCACAAGAAAAATCAAAATATATGAAATTTCTGAAACCCAGTTTGAACCTATTATGGTAATTTTGGATCTTATACAAGGTATCCTTAGTAGCCTCAACTGGCTAGCATGTTGCAATAGGTCTAAATTCTACAGATAATGAAAACATAGATGTTATATTAAGGCCAAAATTGATGATTTCGTTGATTTTGCTCTACGTTTTGAATGGATATCTTCTCTTGTTTACAAATTTTCGAAGGTTGGTTGAGTCAATAAGATCTGATAATACATACATACATACATAATTAGCCATTACAACCCTTCAGTCAGGATTACGGCCTAGCTTTTCACACCACTCTTGTTGTATGTGTTAATTTTATACATGATTGGCGAGACCTACAGTTTAAAGTCGACTCCGTAAAACAGATTTTTGAGAAACTTTTCATGGCAATTTTATTTACTCTCAGAGTTTTTGCCAGAAATCTGCTGAGAGGAAGTCGCCGAAGAAATATGTTTTCATATTTCGTTGAGGTTTGAACCGCGGCGTTGCGTCTAAAAAGCCAACACACTACCTAAAAGACTACGGCGACTCCAAATCTGATCTGATAATATATATTTAAATCTTGGTGACCACTGTCGATAATCGTAGCTAAAAAGAACGACAAACGTTCGATCGATTAACATTGAAATAGCGGCAAACTGGACTTAACATCCACAATTCTAAAGGAACGCTGTACTGTTTTATATCAAGAGTATGTAAATGCAGGCTGTAGACTCAATCCAATAAGCAAGCAGTTTAGTATCCAGAAATGACAATGACATTAGTACATTAGCCGCGCGAAAGCCGGCATATACTTTGAAAAGCTGAATAAGGACAATCGCATATCCTGCCGAGACATGAAGAAATTGCCTCAGAGCAGAGCGATTTTAATTAAATGTTCATTGTGAACTTTAATATATAATTGGTAAAAAAAAAACGAAATTACTCAAAGTATTGTGATATTAAAAATAAATAGATTTTTGGTAATAAAAAAAAAATTAAAATTTAATTTTCCCCAAAAATTTTATACAAAATTTATTTATTTACGAGTATGTATGGTATGTTGTTGCCATCTAACATCATGTGTATAAAAAATTCATTTAATTTTGTTGTTGTTACTTTGTTTTCTTTTTTTTATTAATTAATTTATATTTTTTTATTTACTTTATATATTAAATTTGTTATTTTTTATTTTATTTTGTTGTTTTCTTTTGAATGTTGTTGTTTTTTTTTTGGTTTTGATTTTGTATATGATAAAATATATAATATGTATAATATATGGTATATACATATATATATATAGTATATAGTATATAGTTTATATAGTATATATTTTGCTAAATAATTGTAATAGTACTACAGCTTTCAATTTTTAATTTTGCTTTTCTTTTGTTGTTGTTTTTAGTTTATTTTATAAATTTTTTTTGCCTTTCATATGCTATTTATTAATATTGTGTTGTTTTTTTTTGGATTTTTTACTGGGGAAAAATCTTCAAAAGATTTATTTTTTTTTTGCGTACAGCATACAAAAGAAAATAAATATTTTTCATTCACTTTACGTATTCACGTAATGCTATTTGTTTTTTAATTGTTTTATTCAATTTAATATAATAATAATTAAATTGTTTTTTGTTTTTCTTTTGTATAATTTTTAATTTTTAGCTATTTTACGTTATTTCTTTTTCCTTTTTTTGTTTTTGTTTTTGACTTGCTGTAATACATTCTTATAATAAATATGACATCTTAAAATAGGTTGTGTTTTTTTCTAATTTTAATCTTAATTATGCTTTTTTCTAACTTGTTTTTTTTTTCTTTTTGTTACCATATATTGTTATTAATTATTTATATATTGTTTATTTATTTTTTTCTCTTTTTCATTATCATTGTTTTTATTTTCATACTTTACTGATATGTAGCTCAAACATCAACAAACAAATAAACTATTTTTCTTAATTTTTTTTTTAATTTTTACCCATACTTTTGCTTAATTATTATTTAATAATTAGTGTGTGTTGTTTTATACTTATTTGCTAAATATTTTGTATGTCTTTCTTATTTAGTTGAATTATAATAAATTGTTTTTTATTTAAATATAGAATTTTTAATTTAGTTTCTTTTTTATCCTTTGGTCAACAAAATTTTTTTTCTTACATTTATTGTAGGCTGGTGTTTAAGATAATTTTATCATAATGTATGGAAAATATTTAGAAAAAATTATTGTAAAAACCTTTATTTAATTTCAGAATTTCATAGCCTAATTTTCAAATCAAAAATATATGTTTTAATAAACCCCTTAAACACCAAAACCATTTACAATTGCAATTTAAGCACATATAAGTTTACTTTTTATTTAAATAACATTACAATTATAGTTTTAATTATAATATAATTTGTTTAAGTGTATTTTTTTATTTTTAGAATATTCCTTCCTTGTAACAAAAAAAGAAAAAAAAATTAAAATTTAAAAAAAGTTTGGTTTTTTATTTCCTCTACCAAGTATTGTTCCTGATAAAACTTGTCATATAAGTTTTCGGAGCTCGTTCTATTGTTGGAAAAATTAATAAAATATAGATTTTAATTTGTAGAAAATTTTAAACATTTTAAACTTTTAATGGTAAAAATATAAAATAAATAAATCACTGAAACCTCTGAATTAAGAAATTTTTTCACTTCATAGAAAGGTTCACATCAATAGTGGAATACAATTGTTGTGCTTGTTCTATATTTGATTTAAAAAATAAAGAATAACTAGCTTTAAAATATTTCAGCAAAAATTCTTTGATGTTTATTTCTTATTTTTTATATAAATTATCATTAATAACCAAAAATAAAGACTTCGTTCCCTGCGCTAACTTCGAATATTATCAGCATTCTCTGATTCCACAGAACGTCAGAGCAATGTGATGATAATTCTTTTTATGCGGTGTCGAACGATGTTAGGTATTGCACAAGGTTCGCTTATATTTTGTATAAGTTGTGTAATTTGTGAAAAATTTCTTTTACAAATTAATATTGGTCTAATATTGCAATCGTTTTTAATAATTTTTTTCCAGCCAGTAGCAAAAGTTATAGAAGATTTGTTGTCTGGGAAAAACTTTTTGGTGTTAACATCGAAAATTTTTAATCAATTGATAGTTTTTATATTATTTTTATTATTTTTTATTTAATAATACACTTTTAACATTTTAAAGTATTTTTTATTTTAAGTATTTTTATTTTTTCTATTTTTTATTTATTCTTTAATAATATTCTAATAATTTTTATTATTGAAAATTCACAAAACTACCTTTTTCCTACTAGCTGTCGTTGATTACACGGTGCGACAGTGAAAATACACCCGAGTAATAATAGTCTAAGTTCTTCACTAGGTTGAGTAGAACTCAAAAATACTTTTTTATTTTTCCCGAACCCTCCAAACTTGTTTTATTTGACAAAAACGGTTTTTTTGATCTTTTCACACAAAATTATTGATTACCCAAATATATTTGAACCCATTTTAGAAATCCAAATTTTTTTTAGAAAGGAGAGAGATTAGTCTTCGAAACGGTATACATAAAAGTTTTGTTCAAACTTATATGTTTTAAGTTTTGATGGGATAAACTTGGAAAATAATGTTTTTTTTCTTATTTTTTCAAGTTTAGCCATTCTTAATTGCAAATTTTAATTAAAAAAATATGAAATAAGTGATAACATTCTGAAAGTGTATTATCTTGTGAAGAGATTGACACTTTGTTTGATCAAATCGGACAAAAATTACCGTAATTATAATTTAATTTCTCCACAGACATTTATCTATTTTTTATGACTACCAGAATAAAAGCTATGTTTTGCCTGACACAATTCGTTTCACTATTCTCATGGATAATTTTTTTGACATTGGGTAAACACATATTCGTTGCTCTTCTAAATCAATTATGGAAAGTATATTATAACTCAAGGTGGATGAAATTTAATATATTTAGTTCCAGAGTCGAGACATGGAGTTTAAATGTACACGGTAAGTATGTACTTCCATTGCTTGCCAACTAATTTTCATAGAAGGACTACGAAAATCTCTTGGCCAAATATAAAGCTATTGCCGACCTACGAATAGCAACAAGTCGAGCTCCACAATGCTGAAGTATTGTAATGCTTGTTTTAACTGATTAGGCTAGGTTAATACATAAATTTGTGGGTAACCTAACATGGAATTTGTATGAGTTTAGTTTATCAATTAGCAGAAGCGGAATGCCCGATTATACGTGGCAACTGAATTGCGAAATGCTAATGATTGAAGAGATCTGGAATGAAATAAAACTGTAATTGCCTTATTAGAACGACGGTAATAAACATGTACAACTGAAATTAGTTTTTCATTAAAAATTCTTACAAAAACTTACAAATATAGTGATTTGGGTTCAGTAAATTTTCTCGTATTTAAAAATTTGCAAAATATTGTATTTTAATGTAGATTCTAGAAGATTTCTAGAACATATTTTTGTATGCAGCAGAGCTGTCATAATTATCCAAGACTAATTCATATAATCCAGTAATAGACAGAGCCATGAAAAACATATTTGCCAAATTCTATCAAAATCAAAGAGATGAGGAAATGAATGAATGTTTTTGTTCTTTTTTTCTTTTCCTATCCTTTTTGTTGTGATTTTTTTTTTTTTTGGTAATTACCTTCTTTTTTGTATAAATTAATGTTAAAAAAGTTTTGTTTCACAATTTCTTGTTTTAATACATTGTATTTTATTTTATTTTATTTTAATTTGTATATTCTATACCCATATATTTCTTTCATTATTATTTTTTTTTTAACACATTTAATTTATTTTATTTTAATTTTCGTTAAAGTGTGTATTTAAAACTACATTATGGCTATAATTATTATTTATTTTTATTTTTATTTCATATTACTTAAATACAATACATAATAACATGTACACACAAGTGTTATTCTTACTAATTTTTTTTTTTGTTTTTTGTTTTTTATTATTATTTAGCTCTTTTCATGTAACTTTTTTGCCATAATTTATAAATATACATAATTTTTGTTTTTTAATTAAATTAATTTAATATTTTTTGTTTTCTTTTATTTTTATTGCACATATACCTTTACTTTGTTCTTAGTTTGTTGTTAAACTGTGTATTATTTTTTCTGTGTGTTTTGTTTATTTGAAACTAATTTATTTATATTTTTATTTTTTTATTTTCTTTTTTATTTTTTGTTTTTTTAAGTATTTTTAACACATCTATGTAGCACTCGTTAATTTTTTTTTAATTTTTTTATATTTTATTTTAAATATGTGTATCGTATGTATATAAATATTTTATAATTATTTATTTATTAATTATTTTACTACAAATAATCATTAAATGTTTTTGTCATTCATTATTTAATATTTGATTTTCTCCACAATAAAACCCTTTATCTAAATATATGTTTATTTTATAGTTGATTTGGCTTAAATATATATGTATAGAAAACTAAATAATTTTTTTCTTCTCTTTAGAGCATGAAATAAACAACAGTTTTAACATTTTCTTTCCTTTTTCTTTTTTTTTTAATACAAAAAAAATGTCCTTTTAAAAAAGTTCAAGATTTTCACATGATTTTTTTATTTGTTTCTTGGTTTTTATTTTTTCATTTTCATTTTCATTGTTTTTTGTTTTTATTTTATTTTTATATAAAGAACCTATAAAAATGTATAAAAAGTAACAAAAGTTGTTGTTTTTTATTTTTGTCATAAAGTGGCAGTGAACTAAAAAAATTTAAACAAAAATTTCAAATAAAAATTAACACAACTACACCAATGCCAGTTACAGATGAGAAGGATAAAAAAGAAAATAATTTGCAAATGGTTTACAAAGAATAATAATTTTTTTTTTTAAATTTTAAATAACCATCTTTGGATAGAAAAAACACTGTAACTATCACAAGATACCATAGCTTACAGCAATAATAATAAAAAAATATGCTCAACAACAGCTCCGCTAAGCCTTTCTTCAAGCAACTACAGTCCCGTACAATGCTGAACAAAAATATATGCTCAAAAATATATGCTAGCTAACGGAGTTATTTTTCATCGAATCTACTGTATTGATTAGATTGCTTCAAACCCATCAATGTGTGTACGGCTTTGCAAAGAAATTTTAAAGAAAAATACATTCGAATGATCTGTGAGGCTAATTCAAACGGTAATAAACAAACTGCTGCATGAAAACACTCTTCATCTATATGCTGTAAACCATTTGAAAATTAGTTTATATTCCTTTTTTTTTTAAAAGTTAAGCCATATCTGTGCTACGGTTTTTCTCTTTATTAGATGGCATGTGAAATGATAACGCTAAAGTTTTGTGTGTGTTTAAAATGAGAAATTGCTTACTGTAGAAAGCATTTGATTTTCTGTTTTATTTTCGTTTCTGCTTTGATTCAATATTAAATTAATGCCATTTGTTGTTGTTGTTGTTGGTTTTCTGCTAATAATTTTATAAATTATGTTACTATCATAACATCTGTACAAATACTAAAGTATTCTTTACTGTTTAAATTTAGGGTTTTCAACTTTAGGGGTTTCTATGTATAAATATAAATATACCTTGCAAAACAATTGACTCACGTCTAGGCATCAATAAATTTATACCGACCTGAATTTATCTTCACAAAAACCAATTAAATTGAAAATTGGTGGTGGTATTTGGAGATGATGATTTAGAAATGATGATTCTGGCATCGTACACCGTATCATCCAATTGATTATTTCTAGATTTTATTGTAATAATTAAAGTTCATAATTCTAATATCAATCTTGATACGAACCACATGATATGATCAGCAGAAATTGTCTGAATTTATAGGCAGGTAACTATTGTGCAATAAAGATCGATTGAAGAATAATAATGCCGTTGCCGAGAGAACTGTTTAAAATCAGTGACGAATTCATTAACTAGCAAGTTTTATCTCCACTGTATATATTAGAATCAAAGATTTAATAAACAAACATCGCTGTGTGTATACACATCCATAAATAATTTATCATTATTTGATTTTGATTTTTGACAGAGTTTTTGTCAAAAATCTGCTGAAAGGAAGTCTCCTGGGGTTTTAACATACTCTATAGTGGAGTATGGAAACTGATAAATTAACTGTATGACAGGCCTGATATGTACGCTGCCCAACACTGATAAGTCTTGATTCTTCTTTTTGCCAGCTATATAGCTGAGTATGTATTCTATCTAAAATTAGTGACGAATTTTCGTAGTAAAAAAAATAAAATGTCGTTACACACGAAAATTAAAATTACGGGCGCATTTGTAAAAATCGTAAGTTGAGCATTCGAAAATTCGACAAGCAATCGGAAAAAGTAATTCATTGGGAAAAGTAGAACAACTGTGGGTTTCTAACAAAGCAGAAAAACTTTACCTATATCGGTTCCATCACCATTATCCGCTCGATCTCGTTAGCAGTAAGAGGATACGTATAATATGGCTAGATTCTACTATACACATATGAATAAGAAAAGGGCTGACTCATTTCTGTCCTTAAATCACATCGCCATCCATAGAACAAAAGCGACTCATACGAGCAACTGTCCCTTCGATAGGCATGGCGAAAAACTTGGAACTTCGACAAATGACTCCTGCAGGACCTGTGTATGTGAGGAGCAGAAGGAGACTGTGTTTTACCTCATTTGCTAGTGCCATGCTATTATGTTGAAGAGACGAAGGTTTTTGTTTAGAAAAAATGTTAAATACGTAGTATAGTTATTATACAACCGTCACGGAAAGGGTTAAGTTCACATAACACCAATGGGTTGCACAAGAATGTGTTTTATTTTCGGGAAAGATTGTGAATAACTTCTTGTCAAAAGCCTTGCAGGGTATAGTACATTTAAATATAAAATAAGAACTGTTTTGTTTTTTTATTTTATTTTTCAGTATAATAATTTACATATAATTTTGTCAATTTTCAAGTATATATTGTATTACTTATTAAATAAATTTAATTTAATATTTTTTTTTTGTATTTTTTATTCTTGTTTGCCTTAAAAATGTGTTTGTGTTTTTTATTTTGTATTTATTTTTTTGGTTTGCTTTAATATATTATAGATTTATTTATTTATTTGGTTTGGTTTTGTTTTTGTTTTCTTTAAACATTAATTATTTTCGTTAGATTCTTTTGTTTAATAACTTTGCTGTCTTAAGGTTTCTTATTCATTTATTTTTATTTTTAATATCAGCGTCAAGTTTTAATTTAATTTTAATATCATTCGATGGAATGTTGATTGTTTTAAAATATTTTCTTAATTTGTTTTTGTTTTAATTCAATTTTTATTTTATTTTCAAAATAATATATTTATGTATATACTATAATAGGTGTTTTTTGTTTGGTTGTGTATTTTTTTGTGTTTTAATTGTTTTTTTTTTTTTGCTAAATTATAATTCCTAAAATAAATATTTTTTTATATTTTTTTTGCATTTAATTTTAATTACATATATAACTTTCTTTCTTTATAAATATATGTTTAAGTATATATATGTATGTATATATTTTTATATATACTAATGTATGTTTATTATTTATTTCTATTGCTAAAATTATAATATTTGGTTTAAACTGTTTTATTTATTTATTTTTATTTTTTATAACATTTTGTTTTTTTTATGTATATTGTTCTGTTATATGTGTTAGTTGTTGTTGTTGTTTTTGTTAAAATATTATATTTCCCTATTAGTATTTGTTTTTTAAATTATTTTCTAAATATTTCCATTTAATTTCCTATTAAATTATTTTATTTTTAATTGTTTGTTTTTCTCCTCTGCCTTTTTGCATTGTTTTTTAATTTTATTTAATTTATTAGTATGTATGCATATATTTTTTTTTTATTTATATTTTATCTTCCATTTTGTTTTCCCTTTTTGCTTTATTTTGTGATTTTTAATTTTTGAAATTTCTATCAAAGATTTCATTTTCATCATGCCTTCTTTCTAACCATTTGCTAAAGATTTTTAATTATTTTTTAGTATTTTATTTTAGTTTTTATTTTCTCTCTAAATTTATATACTCTCTATATGTAAATTGTATATGCGTTTTATGTGTGTGTATATGTGTAGTACTTATTTCCTTTTTTGTTTGCAAGATTTTGTAATTTTTTTATTCTTTATTTGGTTTGGATTTCTTGTATTTTTCATTTCTTTAAAACTAACATAATAAATTTGCTGCTAACCATTCATCTTCTGGTAACTGAAATTAAGAAGAAGAAAAGGAAAAAAATACGTAAAAAATTTTATTCAACTTAATTTGCACAAAGAATTTTCTCACAAAAAAAAACCGAAAAAAGCAAAATAATAAATAAAAATTTAAAGGAATTTGATTTGAAATTGTACATTTTGAAATGGAATTTTTTGCACAAATAATTCTTGTGTATGTATTTTTTTTATTGTGTATGCATTTCTAAATACATTGTTATAAGTAAACAAACATGTATATGTATGTATGTGTTTAAATTATATCTTTAAAGATTCTTTTATGAAAAAGTTTTTTCTCTTTTTTGTGAGAATTATTGTAACGCATGGTGTTCTTATATTAATTTAATTTAATTAATTCCAAGCAATGGGAACCGTAAATGTGAAATAAATGTTAAAAAGTAAATGCATAGAATGCTACACTGAGCGCTAAAAATGAGTAAACACCACTGAAAAAATTCATTTCCTTAGGATAGCGAGAAAAGTATATAAGAATAGTCGAATAAATATCCAAAAATAAAAACATTTATTTATTACTTACAAAATGTTAAAACAAAAACAACAATTCATGATAAAGGAACTTTTTTTACACTTAAGAACAAAACTGTTTTATAGTTAAGAACAAAAGTGTTGACTCACTTATGGCGCTCAGTGTATATATGTATGTACTATTGTATGCTTAACATGTAGAAATTCATGTTCAATTGATAGTTCAATAATTTTCCCGGAAAGTCAACAACAATTTGAAAAAACTAAACAAAGCCTAGTAAACACAAGTAAAATCTTAGCATTATTTCCATAAAATTTTAACAAATCTCCAACTCCACGTAAGTGGAATCATAGGCAGGCACATTGTTTCTCCTATTTGCATACAGATTCGCATTATAAGAATGTCTCGAAATATAATTTTTTAACTGAAACCAACAATCAACAGATGCCCAAAATTTACCAAATTCACAACCCCAGCAGGCGTCTTTTAACACAGTACTTACTACACCTCTAGGACATTTTACTAATTCCTCATTCCAGCACAAAAGTATAAAATCTATTCAAAAAATCTATTTTTTGTTAGCGCAGTTTTAAACATTTATTTTTATTAAATTAAATTATTTTTTACTAAACAAAAACAAAGATTATGACTATTAAGATCCATTACTATACCACATGACTAGGCACAGTAGCCAACAGAAGGAGTAGGATAGAGAATAAGTTTAAAAAAATTGTTAAAACGGTTAAAAGATCCAAAGACGTCAATAAATTTTTTCGAATTCTTTCTGTTTATATGGTGGTTACAATGCTTTTGAAGGTTTTCTATTTAAGGAAAGTAAGGCTTTTGTAAATAAAATTGCACACACCATGGTACAGACACTGGCACAGGCTAATGTAGTCGTTAGTATTGAAGGAGATTATAGGCCCTTAATCTTTTTATCAACTAAATTTTTTTTAAACTGTTCGTCGATTCAACGTAGAGTAACCTTACTGTACAAAAATGACCTTTCAGGGTTAAAAAAAATGAGGTGCCAGGGTACGTTTACTCACTGCAAGCTTTCGTTATCAACTAATTTTGTTGATAAAAAGAGCGAAATTTGGTCAAACATAAAAGAATTATATGATAAACAGTAAATGAGCTTCGTCGATTCGACGAACAGTAACCACCCAGGGTTAAATTGTTCGTCGATTGAACGAAGATGTACAAAATGAAGAGTAACCGTCCAGGGTTAAGCTCCATTTAATATGATAGCGACGATCAGACTGCAATACAAACATGTGTTGAGAAAAATTATCATCTTTCTGATCGGGAAAGATTCTCTATCCTTACCAAGATTTTAAGAAACAATATGTCATTAACAAATAGGCCCTAATCCATGAAAGTTAAATTATTGCAAACTTATTGTACTGAATTGCTATGTACAACAGGGGATAGAGGTTATTGCTTAGAATCTGCCTGGAACAATTAGCCAATATTGTAGTCAATCTGTAATCTTTAAGTGTTAAATTTTGTTTGGATTTGGAAAAATATCAAAACTTTTGGGAACATATGTTTTATTATCAATCTATCAATCTAATGAAATATATACTAGATATTCAAAAAATCGTTAAATTTGTTTATTGCACAGGACCCTATATCTGCCTTCACTAACTGTTAGTTTTTTTTAAACAGAAATTGTTTGACTCGTTAACACATTTTCTGTAGGTTGTTTAGAAGCCTTATACATCAGTTTTTCTATTGGTTTGTTTTTAAATATTTAATTGATTTTCTTATTGAATTTTCTATACACATTACGACAAGTTTCTTTTTATAAAGTTTGAGTTGTATTTTAAAATATACAATCTGAATAAAATCTTTTGACAATTAATTGAATTTAATTGGAACTCCATATGGAAGAATGTTTACCATGCCAATTTAAAAATTTTTTTTAACTTCTACACATGCTTACGACGAGAGCTACGTTTCGCAGAGAGTTGAGATGACACAATAAGATGTAGTATATAAAAAGAAGGCAGAGTTCTGTAAGTTGAACTGAAAGATAACTAAACTATAGATTGAATATTTTGTAAGGATTTTATAACGGTTTGGTGAAAAATTTATTTCAAATAGAATTTTTATTTTAAAATTATGGCGTTTTGAAATCCTATTGATATATGATTGATAACATTCAGAATCTTTAAAATATATTTACACACATTCACATAAATTTCGTTAAAATTATTGCATAATTTTCAATTGGTGTTTGTATAAGTATATTAAATACATAAACAATTTACATACAATACATACATAGGAATTTTTTGTTAAGGAAAATTAGGTTCTTTGTTTCTTTTTGTTGTACAGTTTAGTTTTGCTTTCATTAATACTAAGTATATATAGTAGATATATGGTGTAAATATTGAAAACATTATAAGGAAAAAATAGTTTTTCGTTATTGTTTAAATATATATTTTTTTAATTGGTGTTTTAAAAGAAGAAAAGCAATATTAATTACTATTACAAGTGAAACAAAATATTTAGAAAAATAAATTTAAAAAAATTTATTAAATAAAGCGGCATTTTTTAATGTTATATTACATTTGTATGTAGCACATGTGTTATTATGTTTTAAAACTTTGATATTTTTTTTGCTTTTTGCTTTTTTTCTTGTTTAAGTTATGCATAAATGTAGGAAGGCAGAAAATTTGTTGTTCAATTTTTTTTATAGGAATTATGTGTGATAACATAAAAGCAGATTGAAAATAAGACAAAAATATAAATAATAAGGAAATATATTGTAATATAAAACATATGCTACATATGTATGTATACATATGTACTTAATTAAATAAATAATTTGCATTTGGTTTTTGAAATCATTAAACATAAGCGTGTTAATGTCTTAAGCTATTTGCGATCCTTATTTCGATGTAGAAGCCTCAAGAAGATGCCAGTGCTTGAAGTTTCCATCCAATCCGACTGTAGATCCACCTGCTATTGGAAATCAAAGTATTGGCGTTATATTACTTTGCTGCTGTCAATTTTTATGGCATTTCATTTTGGTTAAATTCCAAAACAATTTCCCTTAGAGTCTGTTTTTTCTGCGTACAAGTAATTCAAATGTACCAAATTAAGTTTGAAAATAATTTTAATTTTAATTTTAATTTGTGAATAAATATTATAATTAAATTACAAGAAATATGTACTCATTTCATTATTGATTGAATAAATGTATTCTCGTATAACTAGTTCTAAATATAAAAATTACTTTGTTTTGCACAGATAGTGATGAAATGTTGCTCTTGATATAATTTTTATCAATCTGTTTCAATCTTACAACCTTTTCACCAACCTTTCAGTAAGCCGTCTTTGTCTAAATATGTTATAGTCTGTGAAGAAGATGCTAAAGATAACAATAATATCCTGTGGCTAACAATTACCAGGAAGCTGCATGTGTCCAGGGAAATACATTAAGGTAATTCAATTCAATGTCAGAATTAGTTAAATTTATGCCAATAATATTCCATTTGCTCAGCTTCACTAACAGATACATAACTGCAGAACTATAAAAAGACCTTCGAAAAAAGATGTTAATTTGAAACATACAATTGGACCCTTTCTGTAAAAGATTTCATATTATCTCAGCCTCTAGATGAATCTCTTCGAAAAAATTTCTATAGATCAACCAGCTTATAGATTGTAATGAGAAAAATCAATCAACAGAACATCTATCCTCCTGAAGTTCATTAGGGCAACAGACAATATACATACATTCATACATATGTGGCCATTACAATCCCTCAGTCAGGATTACGTCATAGCCTCTAACACCACTCATGTTGTGTGTATTAATTTTATACATGAGTGGCGGGACCTACAGTTTAAAGTCGATTCCGAATGACAGATTTTTTTGAGAAACTTTTGACAGAAAATTTTTATTTATTCTCAGAGTTTTAGCCAAAAATCTACTAAGAAGAAGCCGAAGAAGAATTTCATTTCATATTTCGTCTGACCTGGGCTTTGAACTGTGGCCTCACGGCTAATAAGTCAACATACTACCTACTAGACTATGGCGACTTCAAATTCATATTTTCCTACAGACATTTGTAGAGTCATTAGACAACATTGGATCTTTATGGCATTTAAATGGAGCCTGTAGGTCTAGCCTCATTCTAAAAAATTGAACTAAAAGTTCGGGAATATGAATTTCAAATACTATATGCGTACATAGACATGAAACAAAAGCTTCTGTAAAAAATCTTCCCCAGCATGCTCATTTCTTTCAGTGAAGTTTTCTACGTATTTATAGGCAAAACTCGACCTATACTTATGTTGTGAAACAATTTCATTTGTACGTATTGGCTAATCGTACAACATCAATTTCATAGTTTCATAGTGTAAGTACATGGTCTAGAGGACATCAGCTTATACATTAGAGTTGTATTTCATTTTCTATCGAACTTAAGTGATGTAAACTGAAAGGAGATGGTATTGAACATTCATGGCCAAGAGTACCACACCACCTCTTGTAATGCTTACATACATATATAATTCGTCATTACAGCTCTATAATGAGGATTATGGCTTAGCCTCTCAAACCACTTGTGTTGTGTGTGTTAATTTTATACAAGAGTGGCGGACCTACAGTTTAAAGTCGACTCCGAACGACAGATTTTTGGGAAACTTTTCATGGCAATTTTATTTACTCTCAGAGTTTTTGCCAGAAATCTGTTGAGAGAAAGTTTGCAGATTGACTGTAGATCGAATGCGAGTGATTAATTCACTCTTAGATTTTTTGCCACAAATCTTAAATGCTTAGTCTTTGATCACAAAAATTTTAAATTACAAATATGACTGTCTCCTGCAAAAGAGTTAGGGACAGAATATCGTTAATCAAAAAATATGAAATAGAATTGGAAATACAACAGAGTTTTGCCGAGGACCGGAATTTAGCCTCCCTCATCTGATGGCAGCCGATCTGTAATAAACCGTAAAGTACGTTCCATAAAAAAAGTTCAGCATAAGTTGGGTTAGGTTTGATTGATTGATTACATTTGCCATCACTGTTCGAATAAACGCTTAAAGTATGTTAAGGCTCCTTTTAACTTTTTCATCATAAAGCTTATATGATTTCAAAAACTGCTTAAAATTTTATATTATTATGACGGAAACATATTTTCTTTAAAGATTTCTTTTTTTTTTTTGGTTTTTCTCTGCTGTTTAATTAAATTTTAATTATAAATTATGAAAGAATAAAGAAAAAATTACATTTCTAAATCTCATTTTAATGTGGAAAAAGTTTTAAGCTTTCCATATTTGCATATGTTTTTTTTAGGAACTATTTGACAATACAATACATAAGACAAATAATATCGTAGCAATTATAATGAGTAGAGTACTATGATAATTAATTATAAATTTTTCTACGTTTTTTTTTTTCTTTCATTTATTTTTTTAAATTTTTGCTGAGTATATTTAGTATGTAGTAGGATGGTAGTAAATGTAAATAATCGTTTTACAATATGTAAGTAATGCATGTATATAATGTATTGTAATGTAATCATTTATTTTAGCATGTGTATTAGTATATGTAGGTATAGAATATGAGTTTTTTGTTTTTTTTTTCTTTCTTTCTTTTAATAGTTAAACTGTTTGCCTATTTATTAGGTGTACTAAGTGTTTTTTTTTATATTTTGGTTTGTTTTTATTTTTGGTTTTTTGTAATAGAAACTACTGGATTTAGTTAATTGCTTTGCACTAATTAATTTAGGAAATATGGTTGTTCACTTCTGTTCGTTTAAAATTTTTCTTCTTGATAATGTGTTTGTTAAGTGGTAAATACGTGTGTGTGCGTGTAAGTGAGTGAGTAAGTTTGTGATCGTGTGTGTAATATAAGGCTGTATATGTGTTTTTTGGAATATGTGCTAATCTCTGTGTATGTGTGTGTATGTGTGTATAATAGTTAGGAATTATAATTTCTTTTTTTCATATTATGCAGGTGTTTTAAATCTACGAAAATAAATCACTAATAATTGTTTTATTTTTTTTTAGCTAAACGACTGTTTTAACTTAATTTTAATGCACTAATTCATGTTTTGTTTTGCTTTTTTTCTAGCGCAAGAAAAGCAATTTGTTTTTGTTGTAGACGTAATATTTTTTTTTTGTTTTTTTACAATTTGACACATACATTTTAGAATTTTTTTTTGTTGTCAGAGTTTTTTTTGTCTTTTAGTAACCACCAAAACGATAAGTGTGCGCTTGATTTTTTAAACTTTTTTCATTTATTTTTATTTTAATTTTTTTTCTTTTAAAATGTTTTAGGATTCAGATTTTCCTTTTCATTTTTAGTTAAGAAATAAAATTTCAAATAATTTTTTTTGTTAGTTATTTTTTTTTGTTTTTTTTTTTTAGGCACTAGTGCTATTTTATTTTTTTCTTCTTCAATTAGGTTTAGTTTATGTGTTACATATCGTTTTATATATATGTATACGTAGATGTAAGTATATAAAAACTCATCTTAAAAGTTTAGTTAGTTCGTTAGTTAGCTAAAGTTAAACTTTGTTTTTGTTTTTTTTTTACTTATTTTTCAATATTTTTTTTATTTATTTTTCTCATTGGTAGGGGAATAAACTAAAGTTTTTATTTATTTTATAAAAAAAAAACATTATTTTTTTTATTTTACACAAGTAGTTTGACGTTTAAGTTGGGCAAAAAATTTTCAATACTTTCTTGTTTGTCTGTGTCTAAATGCTTGTGTTTGCATTGTTTGCTTTGTATTACAGAGTTTTGACATTTCAAAAAGTCAAATCAAAAATGGTGGAAAAAATATATGAGTTTTATATGGTTTTGTCTTAGTACAAAATGTTTCTTTTTGAAATATATATTTGAAATCGATAACTTATTATTAGCTTGAAGACAATGGATAGCATAGAAGATTTGCAAATATGTAACGTAATGCATTATTTAATAATTTAAATAAAATAAATGAAAAGCTTATTTTGAAATGAAAATGAATATTCCATATGAAAAAGCATGTTTTCAATGGCAAGTGAGTGTTAATCGAAAAATTAAAAAATCTATTTAAAAAAACCTTACAAAAAATTAAATAATTGATTGAACTTGAGCTCTAAGCTGACAAGAAGAATTTTTTACAGGCAAACCATATTAAAACTTAAGAAATACAATTTATTTCTATTATTCTCCAAAGTGTCCAAACTGAGATTTTATCTTAATATTTCAAACTTATATTTTCAGATTCTAAATATATTTCCGTTAATAGACATGGCATGTTACACGAAGGAACAATGTGTTTCACTTGTCAAAACAATGGCAAATTAAATTAAAAATTAAGAAATAATATCTTGGTATAGAAAATTCTCTACAGAAACAGAATTTATCAACCTGGTGGTCGTTAAAGAGCTGTAAGCAGAAGTTCGCCATTCGCCATCGTTTGCAGTAATTAAACAACAAAAGACCGACATTATTCAACATTTTTCATTGTGATTTTCATTTAAAGGCTTATAAGGTCCAGCTATGCCAAGAAATAAAAACAAGTGACCACGCATTACGTGTCTTAATTCGCGTCTTGGCTATCGAAAAACAAGCAGAGGAAAATACTCAACAAGTCGAACTACAGCTTTTGGGGTTGTCGAGAAGCCAAGAGTTATCTTAGTTGGCTTAGAGCATAACATCCACAAAAACTTGCAGTTTGGTGTGATTTGTCATCCGAAGGAATCATGGGTCCACATTTTTTTGAAAACCAAAAACAGAAAAGCGATTTTTTAGTCAAATATCAAGCCAGAGTATATTATTATCGTTTAGAGGTTTGAAGAAGACTGTAATATAACAGCCAAAATTATACCAAGCTTTCTCGTAGCTTAAAGGTCGTCAAAAAATTGTTCTTTTTAAATTTTTGCTCAAGTGCAGGCCTCTTCTGAACTCCGTTTCACTTCTATTAAGACGACACTCTACCTCCTCGCTTACAGCGCTTTCAATGAAAGGCGAATACTATGGTAAGTAAAAATATAAGATGTTTGTAAAGAAGTTCCTTGGTTTAATTACAGTGTAGTAGGTTATAGTGGCAGTTACATAGTGAAACTCCAGCAGCATTGTAGGGATGTTCCAATAAACCAATATTGGTGGATAATTTACCGCCATTAATTAAACTCGATCTGTACCCGATGGAGATGTAACAAAATAGACTTCGCCTCATACATTTCATTTTCGGTTTGATACAGTGTATTAAATGCATTGTCTTAAGAAATCAAGGCATATTAATGTTCTTCACGACACTTGAAAAATATACCGGTTCTAGAGAACATAGCACCAAATATTTATAACTAGAGCATCAGAAGTTTCTAACTTTTCAACCAGAGATCTTCACGACACTTAAAATGACTCGTTTTTTCGCTACTCATTGTAGTACTCATGAAATTTTTAGTATGAGTGAGTCAACAGTATTGAAATTCAACTACTCTGATTCATTCGTACTCACTACAATATTGATTTATAAGTACAGGTTGCAATGAGTATGAGTATAACGTTGACATGTTTGATTCATATGCCTACTCATTCACATTCATAAATTAGAAAAATGCTTATAATACTCATAAATGATTCGAGTGATTCGAATCATTCATCAAAATTTACAGTCTTAGTTGTTGTTGCATTTACAAAAAAAGAAGAAAGAAAAAGCCGAAACAGCAAGCAAAGCAAACACACAACCTTCTAGTGAGTATTGTAGTGTTCGTACGCGAATCATACTTATTTTGTGATTCTTGCAAATGTTGAGTAAAGGAGAGTCGAAATCATACGTATTGTTAAGTATGAGTACGATGAGTAATTCAAACTTTGAATATGAGTAGTATGAGTATGATATTAATATAAGTATGAATGCTTATAAATATCAGAAATTATGAATATGATTCGAATCTACTCATCTTTTTGAATACTCATTAGAATACTCTATAGAATCCATATTTATATATTGTAATGGTATTAGTGGAGTCAGTAGACAACATTCGATCTGTACATACATAAATATATACAGAATTGATCATTACAAGCCTGCAGTCAGAATTATGAGCTAGCTTCTTACACCACTTATGTTGTGAGTGTTAATTTTATACATGAGTGCCAGGACCTATAGTCAAAAGTCTACTCCACAAGATAGATTTTATTGAGAAACTTTTGATAGAAAATTTTTTATTTATTCTCAAAGTTTTAGTCCGAAATCTACTAAGTGGAAGTCGACGAAAAATTTCATTTCATATTTCGTTTTGTTGGAGATGTCTGACCTGGGGTTTGAACTGTGGCCTCACGGCTAGTCTACCTACTAGACTACGGCGACTTCAAATCCATATTTTCCTACAGATATATGTGGAGTCTTTGGACTATATTTAGCGCATTAAAATGGAGCCTGTAGGTCTAGTCTCATTTAACTATAAGCTGGGGAATATGAATTTCAAATACTATATGGGTACATAGACATGAAACAAAAGCTTCTAGGAAAAATCTTCTCCAGCATGCTCATTTCTTTCAGTTAAGTTTTCTATATATTTAAAGGCAAAACTCGACTTAAACGTAAACTACTCATGTTAATATACATTTGTTTTGAGACAATTTCATTTGTATGTATTGGCTAATCGTACAACATCAATTTCATAGTGTTTTGCAAGTGAGGGGGGGGGGAGGGTTACTGGATCTGTGGTAATACTAACATAGTTATCCAGTTTGCTAATAATACGTGCGATTACTCCTATACTATATAGACAATACATTTTTAAGGATTTTCTATACTTTTTCAGTTTATTCGTGTACAAACTACTTCTCTAAAGTCACTGGAAACTCTAAGTTGTTATCATGTATATATTGTATATGTTTATATGTTTATGTATATGCTGTTAATACAGTTATGTGTGTATATTTATTAAATCTATTAATATAATGTGTAACATATCGTACATCTACTTATGCCACATATATTTTTATGTTTTTGTTCCTCTCAAAATGTTGAAAATATTTTCATTTCTTTTTTTAAAAATGTTTGTGGTTTTTTTGTATTCTTTAATTTACAATTCTTTTTTGTTTTTTTTTTTTTCTAATTCATATTTTTTTTCAATAGGTATAAATATGTATGTTTTGTTTTTTTTTTTTTCTTTATATATAAATATTTTTAATTTTTTTAAATTTAGTTTTAACCACTTATTAATCATATTTATTTATATATATTGCAGCTTAAATTATTCTTAATTGTTTTTTCTTTTTTTCTTTGTATTCTGTTTGGTTTTTGGTTTGTTTTTTTTTATATACAGTACAGAATTTAATTTTTTTTTGGCAATTTAATAGTTTTAAATATTTTTCTGTTATTTTTTAAAATAATTTTTGTTTGTTTGTTAAATATTTTTTAAATATTTTTTTGAATTGTTGTGAGGATTTACTGTGCCTGCAAAAGTAAAGGATAAACCTTAAAAAATAATATGGGTGTTAGTAAAAATTGGAAAAAAGTAGTAAAAAAAAGACAATTTAATTTGAAGAAAAAATATTTTTTTTTTGGTAGGTAAGTAATGGCATATATTTCTACATGATACACTTGTTTTTTTTGTTATGGTAAATTTGTGTGAAAATAAAGTGCAAATAAGCAAATACAAACATGCAATTTAATTTATTTATTAATTTTCTAAATAAATTAGTCTTCGTTACATCATTGTATATACAGTTTAAAAATAATTAACCGTAGATCGAGCCTTAAAAAAAATTATGTATCATATTTGATACATACTTGTAGTGACATAGAGCTGTCACTATTATCGATAGATTTTGTTAAAAAATTTCAATTTATTCTAATTCATTTCAATAAAACTATTTTATATTCTAACATTTTATTCTCACTTTTATGAAATTTACATCAAAAATTTTTGACATGCAGTATGGTCTTTTACATAAAAATTAAACACTTCATGTCAGCTTGGTTTTATTTTTTTCAATTGTTTAGATGGGCCAGTTTATTGCCACTCGCATCAGTCCATTCAGAAAAAGTTAGATGCCTGATATTTTTATAATTCGTTAGTATTGTTATCGCCATTATTTTAAACCAAATAAAAACAGAAAATTTCAAACAAGACTTAAAAATTTCAAAAACTTCATAGCTCTGCCTAATGTATCATTTTTGATACATACGACTTTCCTAGAGATTTTTTAGTGTCGTGTATGTAATTTTTTTTAAATTTTCAATGATTTTGTGAAGTTTTATCGTAAATAATACATTATTTATGGTATTTGAGAAGGAATTGAAAATTATATAAGTGTGGGACGAAAGTGAAAAGATTGAATTTTGTATTCTTGATATGTTCTTGATATTGATTGAAGTAGTCGTAGTCTAGTATTTAGCGTGTTACCTTATTAAACGTTAGACCAAAGTTCAAACCTTAGGTCAGACAATTCCAATTTATATAAGGTTGTATTGACCAATTATATATTAATTATATATATAATATCCCTGCTGCTAAAGACTTTGAAGAAGAAGAAAATAGAAGCTCGTCTTATGAACTGGAGAAAGTATTGGAAGCAACAAACATTTAGTAGCTTGGGATGAAAAAATCTAGTTGTTTCTTACTGCTCTTCTCATATTTATCTCAAGTGACAGACAAACATTAGAAGAATGTGTTTCGTTCCATGTTTTATTATACATGATAATATTTCGGTCAACTACGTACGTATGAGATACCACAATCATTCGCTTTAATCATGATAGATATTTACACCCATTACGCCTTTTCGAAAAATGAGCTGAAAGTCTTGCAGCCTTTAATAATCATGCTTAAAGCCTTTTTTGAAATTCGAATGAAAAAGATGTTTTTTTTTCAAAAAAAAAATATATTTTTAATTATTAATTAATTTTAATTTAATTTTTTGTTATAAAATTTTAACCATTTTCATAAAACTTTTATCACACAACTTGTAGTTTTATGTAAGAAATAATACTGTATAAATAGTTTGTAATTAGCTATCATACTTTCAGAGCAGCCCGTGTATCCTTTTTTGAAGATTTTTAAAAATTTAATTTTTTCTTCGCCTAAGAGGTAAGAAAATTAAAGAAAATATATTAAAATAATGATCTTTATGTTTTTATATTCCTTTTTGGTATATTTTCATCTCAAATTAAATTTTTTTAGCAAAAGAATTCAAAAAGTTTTTAGTTTTATTGTGGAAAAAGGAAATTACCTCCAGTGATTTCAATTGAAATTTGATACTCAATGATGGAATACTTACAGTGATTGTTAGGGAAATTAATTTAAGGATATTTGTACAAATCAAGCTTCATAAAGAAATTCACGGAGTAATGCTTGGTATTGGTTTATGTTTTCTTTCCTTTTGTTTTGTTTTATTACCTTTTCAACTCATATTTAATTTTGTCGCCGTAGATTAGCAACTAATTGACTTTGAGGGTCGTTATAAATTTCGTGATCCACCGAAGTCGAATTGGCAGTTTTAAATTCAAGTACATGCTACGTGCGTAGGAACTACTTACAGCAGTGTTTGGGGAAACCCTTCTCCGGTAAACCAGAGTGCAATCAAAGATAGAGTAATGTTATTGACATATTCGATGTTCTATTGCAACAGGAAACTTTTTTACTTCACATGACGTGGACAACAAATATTTCTAACGAATCACAAGAATGGTTTGTATCATCAGGTTTCAGCCAGCCCTCAACTGAGAGTGTTACTGATGCGAGTGACAATAAGCTGTCCTGTCTAAGCAATTGGAAACTTATAAATCGCCACAAAGCAAGGTGCTAGACGTCAAATTATTATTATAATTTAGAAAGAATAAAACCAAACTGACATGAAGTACTTGATTTTTGTGTAAAAAACCATGCCTATGTCATACATCATGTCAAAAATTTTGTCGCAAATTTCATAAAAGTGATAATAAAATGTAATAATAGCAAATAAATTGTTTTATTGCAATTGAATTAAAATATTCAAATTTTTAAACAAAATCTATCAAAAATCGTGACAATTCCATGTACTACAAGTATGTATCAAAAGTGATACATAAGCTAGTTTTATTAAGGCTCGATCTACGGTTAACACTGCACTGCAAATTCTATGGTACGATCCTTTTACGAGCCTATACTGATCGATCTTCAAAATGATTAATATTGATAGAGCATGTACGCAACATTAATTTTCGCTCTTTTGCATTTCAATTTGGCAACTTCTAGAATCACATTATTTATATGGTGTTGTTATATTTTGTTTCCTACTCTCAAGATACTCACATACTGCTGATTGACTATCAAAGAAAATTACGATTCTTCGATAGATTGCCAATTCCACGTTTGTTAGAAATTGTTAAAATGTTGTAATTTTATTTGAGATGCTTTTCGAGGTACTTTTCAAAGATCTTTGACAAACTCTTTTACATACATACATAATTGGTCATTACAACCCTTCAGTCAGGATTACGACCTAGTTTCTCACACCACTTATGTTGTGTGTGTTAATTTTATACATGAGTGGCGGGACCTACAGTTTAAAGTCGACTCCGAACGACAGTTTTTTGAGAAACTTTTCATGGCAATTTTATTTACTCTCAGAGTTTTTGCCAGAAATCTGCTGAGAGGAAGTCGCCGAAGAAATACTTTTTGTATTTTATTTTGATGTCTGGCCTGGGGCTCGAACCCTGACTTTTCGTCTAATAAGCCAACACATTACCTACTAGACCGCGGCGACTTCAAACTCTTTTACATTTTTTTAAACATTGTTTCCCTTCTACACACTCAAATTATACTTTGGCAAACTATTATTATTGTGTATACATTCCAACTATGAATGGAGAACAAAGCAACTTTGTGAGTACACTAAAATGTGGACGTATCCCGCCCGTTTTTACCGACCCACCAACTCAAGACTTTGCAAAGTATTTTAAAATTCATATCGGAGATTAGCGAGCTCATATCTAATTCATGAAACATGGAATTTTGAATCAGAAATAAGATTAACTACCAAATAAGAGCTTCTTTGAGGAGCCGTGGCAATTGTCGTTAAGGTAGGGTAAAGCGTTGCAAGTGCTTGACTGCAAACTTAAGTAATCCAATCTCGTATGTGGCAGATAGCAGAGAAATATTCACTCTGTTTTTTGCCACCAAGCTTATGCTATTTGAATACATTCGGCTCTTTTTTGTCAGGCTATATGAAGGATCTGGTGTAAATAGACCAGTCGGCAACAATTCCATACTTTACAAACAGCATTGCTGAACGAAATGTTGAACAAAGTAAGACAAAATTGGAATTGGAAAATAAATACTTCATTCACTTTTGAATATTTTTCTGTTGTTTTCATTTTTAGAATCTAAAAGTGAAAAAATTCATCGATTATAACTGATAACATACGCAAGTAATTCAAAAAGTTGACAGTCAATTAAATGAAAATTGCAAACGTGTGAAAGTATTAACAGTACTTCAATAGCGATCATAATCTTTCGATAAGTAAGTCGATAAGATGTACTTGAATCGATATTACACTGCAAAAGAATAAAATTTTTTCTCTCTGTAAGAAGAAATTTTTGTTGTGACTTGACAAGCAATCATAAATCTTACTATGCGTATAAATTATTGCCGATATGTTGAGTTATAAATTATTTTTTTTTTTTTTTTTTTTTTTTTAGTATTTTATTTAAAATAGTAGCTTAACCTAATGTTATCACACAAATTACAGAGTTTTAGTTATTTATTTAACTTTTCATCTTAGAAATTTAACATTTTATTACAGTATATTAAGTTTGAAAAAAAAAAAAGAAGAGTTATTTCAGAGGAAAATTTAAATGTAAAAACCCCTGATTTATTATTTGGAGACAAAAGTATTTGTCTATTTATATAAAGATATTTTTAGAAACATGTTTTATTTTATAATTAAGAAAAGGGGGTAAACGAGATTTATACACATGCATACATACATCCAAAAGGTTATGTGTATGCATGTGTGTATAGGGAGGGGCATTCAGTCATATAAGCTAGATATAAGTGGATTTTCAGATAAACCACAAAAAATTTTAAAACGTTCGGTGACAGTATTTATTCTGTCACGTATTAACCTAATATTGTTGTTGTTGTGTAGGACTCTGGTAGAGAAGTGCCATGGCAGGCTTTGCATCATTTTGAGCAATTTGTTTTGACAAATTTGTAATTTTTTAACATGCGAAGCAGCGCAAACACCCCATACTGGGCATGCGTAAAGAATTATTGATTGAAAAACTACCTTAGCTAAAATGATTTTGTTTTCACTGCTTAAAGGAGATCCACGCCTAATGAGTGGATATAACATGTTCCTAGCCATATTGAATTTTTCAATTTGTCTCTTAACATGTAGTTCAAATATGAGTTTTCTGTCCATATGTACTCCCAAGTACTTAACACTATCATTCCATGGTATGCTTGTGCCATTAATTTTCAATTGGGTTGTGGGGTAAAAGCAAGCTTTGCGTTTTCGAGTAAAAAATACAGCTTGAGTTTTTTCCTCATTAATTTTAATTTTCCATTTTTCAAAATAAGATACCAAGTTTTCTAGCGCGCATTGTAATTTAATCACTATATTTTGACCAAATTCATGCGAAAAGAATAGGCAAGTATCGTCAGCATATGTAGCGCAATTACAACCGTTGAGATCCGGCATATCTGAACAATATAAAATATATAAAATTGGCCCCAAAACTGAGCCTTGTGGCACACCGGCAGGGATTTCTAAGAGATCAGAATACTTATCATTTAGACAAACACAAAATAGTCTGTTTTTTAAAAATGATTCAACAATTCTTATAAGATAAAGTGGGAAATTAAATTGAACCATTTTGTATAATAAGCCATTGTACCATACGGAATCGAAAGCCTTTTCAATGTCCAGGGTAACCATAATTGTAGAACTTCCACTTTTGAAACCGGTATTTATGTGATTATATAACCGCTTAATTTGGTGGGTTGTGCTGTGAAATGGTCTAAAGCCAAACTGGTTTAGTGGAAGGATACTACGTTGATCCATAAATTTTGAAATTCTACTTTTTAAAACTTTTTCTAAGATTTTACTGAGGCTGCTTAGAAGACTTATTGGGCGGTAGCTACTAACTGAATTGGGGGGTTTATTCGGCTTTATAATCGGGATTACTTTAGCAGTTTTCCAAATTTTTGGAAAATATTGCAGTTTTAAGCAGCAATTTATTATAAAGCAAAAATATAGAATAGCAGAATTAGGTAATTGTTTTAACATTAAATTTTTAACCCCATCAATACCAGCTGCTTTTCGGGGTTTTAATTCTTTAATAATTGATCTTATTTCATTGGTATTTACAAAATCCCCTGGATCTGTTGCAATAGTAAAAGAAGATAATTGTTGATTGACACTATCAACCATTGAAACGTGTGTTTCATCCCCTAAATCTTCCGAAACTCTATGATTTTTTAAAAAATTAAAAGCAAGTTGGTTCACCTTTTCTTCATCGCTATAATGCGTAGTCGTTTTATCCAATAAGGGTGGTACAAATATTTTTTTCTTTCTAAGACATTTTGCTATATTCCAAAATGGTTTAGATGCCTTATCAAGATCTTTTATTTTATTATTCCAAGATATATTTCTGAGTTTAGATATTTCATAACGAATTTCTGTACTGTATATGTTCATAGAAACAAGGTCTGATGTGTTTCGATATCTCATCCATTGTCGTCTGTAATAATTCCGAGTTATTATTAAATGTTTAATATGAGGCGTTATAGAATTTGACTTTAAGTCGGATTTTATTTTTGGAATTGCAATATCTGCTGCTTCTATAATGCTGTTAGTTAAAATATCTACACTGAGATCAATTGAGTTACAATTTGTTGTATTATTTATATCACGGGGCAAATGCGAGACTGATTTATCAATGGAAGATTTAAAAAATCCCCAGTTTGCTTTTTTGTAATTGAAAAACAAATGTTCAGTTTGTGAGGCACTCAGGTTAAGGTTGAATGAAACAGGTAAGTGATCAGAACTTAAAGAATTTATGGTTATAGGATTTGTAATGTATTGCGGAACATTTGAAACAACAATATCTAAAATGGAAGGGGTTTTGTTTCTTGAAGTAGGAATATATGTTGGTGAACTAGGGTGTAAAATAGTATAAGGAAGTATAGCAACTGTATTGCATAAAATATTTCCCCAAGTGTTTGCTCGATTACACATCCAATTTCTGTGCCTGCTGTTCAAATCCCCACAGATTATTACATTTCTATCAGTTTTAAGAAGTTTCCTAATGTCTTTTCTAAAAATACCCTGTGATTGAGAATTTGACTCACCCCCAGGAAAATAAACTGAGAATAAATTTATTTCCATCGCATCAGAAGTTTTTAAACAGATTCCTACATTTTCAATTTTTTCAGTTTTAACAAATATAGGTTTAAAATTCGTAATACATTTTCTAATAAGTATTGCTACTCCTCCACCAGTCCGATCGGGTCGATCACAACGAACACAATAATATCCTATTTGAGGTATATTTACACTGTTTGTTAGCCAAGTTTCTGTAAGAAAACATAAATCTACATTATTAGTATTTAAAAAATCATAAAGCTCTAAATATTTATTTCTAATGCCTCTACAATTCCAAAAGATTATATTTAATTGTGTAGCTGCAATTATAACTTATATATTATACAAATATTTTGTTGCTAATTGTGTGATAACATAAAATTGTTCATCTTTTGTTTTACAAGATTTTAATTTGCTCACTATATCTAAAGTCAGCTGACTTATCTCTTCTACCGTAAAGAGTTCATTTGATGTTTGAGTAGTGCTTCTCTTATTATTGATTTGAGATCGTGGCCAGGCCATTGTATTATTTTCAAATCTAGCATTTGAGTTTGGAAGTTGAGGGAAATTATTATTATCCAAAGTATTTAGATTTGTTGTTATATTTTTTCTGCTTTGATAAATTCTATTACCATGACTTGGATAACGGTTGTTTTTGCGTTGAATATTTTCTCTTATATCAAGAAATGATGCTCTTACTGGACATGAAATGTCAGTTGATGTATGCGTGTTGTTGCAATTTGCACATTTTACTTTATCTTTATTTTTACAATCTTTGGTTTTGTGTCTACCAGAGCAGTAAGCACATTTTGTTTTAATGGAGCAACCTTTTTCTCCATGTCCAAACATTTGACAGTTATGACATTGAATTGGTTTGTTTTTAATCTTTCTTTGATAATCCCATCGAATTATCATATGAAAAAGAGATTTGACGTTTTGTTTTAAATCACGGAGTTTAACTGTTCCATTTGGAAAGTAAACAATATAAAGAGTATCAATATACTCATTATATTTCTTTTCAATTTTTTTGACATCAATGCAATTGTATTTAAGAGAATTTAATTCTTTTTTTAATTCTTCCTCAGATTTACCTTCAAGGCCAAATAAGACAAATTTAAATGGTTTATCATGTTTTGATTCATGGGTAAAAAATTGACAGTTATGTTCTTTTAGAATAGTAACAATAACGTTGAAAGTGTCTGTTGATTCACAAATTATTTTGATTCCAATTGAAATCTTTTTTATACAGTATTTAGTCATACCAGCGTTTTTAAACATTTTATGAAAAGATTCACAATTATGTGAAAGCACTTTTATTGGTGAAATAAATTCTTTTTTGGTGTTTTGCACTTGAGTGTCTGTGTTATTTGCATTTTCAGCATCTTCATCTTCATCCAATGCCTGCAAAGGAGTCCAAAAATTAAACTTCCTCATTTTACTACCAGAGGAATTTTCTGAGGACCATAAGTCCTCAGATTTAACTTGAGCTTTTCGTTTATTAATTTTGATTTTTTTTTTTTTTATTAACAAATTATTCACTGAAGCGAAGAAAGAGACACGTCATTCACAGCTGACCGATGGAGTTTGATGAGTTATAAATTAAAATAAAAATTTTTTGTTTTTTTTTTAATTATTGTTAGTTATTGACCAATGAATGTGCTCAAAATTGCCTGACCCAATCTTTTTGAAAAACAAAGAGCAGTAGAGATGCTTTATATAGGTTCGTGTCTTGGGTATTCATATTCCAACTACAGTTTATTCTAAAAACTGAACAAGAAGCTTAAAAATAAGAATAAAATTCTACCCGCAAAGAAAGCTAACACTGCCTTTTTAGTGATATCTTTATATGTCAATCAATGTGACTGTAATCAAAATCTATCATAATCTACAGCGAGAATTGTATAAAATTGTTCTCTTCTAAGTGCAATAAATAGCATTTAAAAAACACATCCAATGATAAAATTAAATAATAAAAAAAACTTTTAAAGCAATTAGGAAAATGAATAACAAATAAATTTATTAAAAAAAATTATTCTCAAGCTAGAAAACCATGCCAAAACTTATTGAAAAAAGGAAAAATCACCACAAAAAATATTTAAAAAACTGTAATTAAAGAAAAAAACAACAACTACGACTACTCTACAATAACATTTACCAAGAATGCTGTTTTGAAGTAAAATTTTTAATAAAAAAAAGAAAAGGTGCAAGAATATGTACATAATTATGTCAGAAATATTTCTGTTGAAATTTATCGTATCATACATAACATACATACAGCAGACATACATACGAAAAAGTACATTTAAATTACGAAATAATTTACACTACCAACCTGTGGGCTAACTTGGAATTGTTGTATCGGATAAGCAACCACGCCGGCTGCTTGGGGTATAGCAGCACCGGCAACACCCGCCGTCGCCAATTGTTGGGCAGGAGATATTTGTGCTTGTGTAGCAACACCTTGCCAAGTAGCTGGAATTTGTACGCCCATGCTGTAAAAAATAGAAAATTGCGATAAATGGTAGATTATTCATATGATTTAATAATAAAAATCAATTAAAATTTAATTTAATATTGTAGAAATAGAAATTAGACGAAATATTTGAATATTATGAGAAATATGTTTACAAACATATTGGCTGCGATTGCGGTAAGTGACATGGAAGTATGCGAAAACCTTGGGTTTAGTTCCCGAGAACAATGAACTTGTTTCCTTTTAAAAACCAGATAGATTTCATTACTACAACAGTTCACACATACCAGCGAACGTTACTCATGTATCAAGATAAGGATCAACATAACGAGACAAACTTGAAAGTGAAATCTTTTCAGAACAATTTAATATCAGATTGTCTCTTGTTCTACCCGACCTACTTTCTTCACTTAATTGGTCACTACCATTAGTTAGGATTACGAAATAGCTTCTCCTACCACCCACATTGTGTGTGTTGATTTCAAACATGAATGGCGGAACCTACAGTTTAATGATGATCCCCAGCGATAGGCTTGAAAAATTATTCTTAGCAATTTGATTTACACTCACAGTTTTTGCCAGATATCTGCTGAGAGGAACTCGTAGAAGAAATATTTATTCATATTTCGATTTGTTAGAGAAGTCTGACCTATGTTTTAAACCGTGGCGTCACTCCTAATGAGCCGGCACCCTGACAATTAGAATACGCAGACGTCATAGCATTACTCAGACTGTAATATTGACTACAAAGACTGCCGCTTATGAGTCAGAGCGTATCGAGTGAAAATAGTCGTAAAGTTTTTTGAAAAATAAAGCGGCTGTTACATCTCTAAAGAGTGTGAGCTTCACAACCAAAATTGTCCAAGTATGCCAGTTGTAATTATGTAAAGAAAATAGCGAGTCATTTATGGGTTTCTGAACCGGACACATACATAGAAGGTAATAACAACTCTGGAGCTCCTGCGTAGGCTTGTACAAGTGAATTCACATATGGAATTGACATTGCTCTGCAATTAGAGCACTCAAATCTCATACCAACTTCACTCTTTAAAAAAAAAATGTGATTAATGGAGCCATCTGTACAGAAAACAAACTGATAGGATTCCCAATTGGATATATGCTGAATAAAATTTGTGTTACAGCTCAAAAGAGTTAATCTTAGGAACCTTATTACGGTTTTAGTGGGTTACCGGCCTCTGGATATTGACGCCCGTTGGCTGGGAATACCTTACAACGACTTCTGCCGAAACTGCAGCGATGAGGAGAAAGAGGAAACGAAAGAACATCTTATTTGTCATAATGAAGCACTCGGGTATAGAGGGAAGGATTTTCGGGCACCCAAAGTTTGTTAACATAACGTATATAGCCAAAGGTTATTTAGGCAGAAGCTATAGGAATGACTGAGAGATGCCAGCCAAAAATTGAAATTGTATGACGGAAAATATGAGCGGGCTACTCCTTTAGGCAGACTACCTTCTCACACCACTTTTATTCTGTGTGTTAATTTCACACATAAGTGGCGGGATCTACAGTTTAAAGTTGACTCCGAACGACAGATTATTTTAGAAACTTTTAATAAGCCAGCACACTATCTTCTAGTAGACTTCGGGACCTGAAGTGATCCAAGTAGAGTATACTCTCTAAATCTAACCTAGCAGCGGTGAAAAAACTTAAAGCAGAGGAATACCAAACGTTGGTCGGTATTTATTTTCGTAGAAGTGCTTTAGTTTTCATTCTATAACATGCCACAGTTCGTTTAATATTTCTGTCTTGATTCCAGAACAGTTCATATGACTGCAGCGAAGAGAATGCTTTACAGTGGGTGACACAATTGCTACTTCCTATGCGATCACATTTGTATGGTACTTTGGTTTAAAAACATGTTAATGAATATGAACTTTTGAATAACTGTCATGGGTTTATAGTGAGTAATAAAGAAGAAGAAGCAGAAATCCACAAGGGGGATTTCTAGTAAGACTACACTGACTTCCGGATCGCATTAAATTTGGTTCAAATTAAATTTCATCATATTTTCATTAAAAATTCTATTTTTAATACTTCTAATTAGTTGACAGCAGCTGTTTTGTTGTGTGTGTGTATTATTAATTATATGCATTTTATATTTATTGAAATAAATAAATATATGGATTATTGAACACACATACTTAGCCATTCATATCCTATAAAAATCCATACAGTGTTGTTGCACAATTATGAAGCACTCACTGTGTGCTCGCTGATATGGCTTAACAATTCAAAGTATTTATTAATAAAGGCGGCGGTATACGTTATCTTGATGATGATTGCATATAAATTCAACATACATACGTATGTATGTATGTATGTAACGCCAGATATAATTTGTTATTGTATGTCAATGCAGTCCAATATGTGTAGGTGAATGTCTGTGTGTATGTCTGTTGTGTGTGAAATATTTAATGAACATGTCTAGCAATTAGTAAATGAATTCACTCTCTCTCTCTGTCTATTTAGTCATTCATTTAGTTAGTCAGTCGGCATTTATGGTAGTCAGTCATATATTCATCATCATGTTATCATTATCCCTGGTGGCATTTCAATCATTTAAAACATCAAAATGTTTTTTGTTTTACTACGTAGTAGATGTATGTACACATGTTTGTACATGTGTATGTTTGTATTAGTAAAAGAATATGTACGTGTGTGGTGATAGGATATAGGATTGTATGCAATGTATGCATTTGATGTGTGTAACCTCATTTTGTGTTAAAATTGTGTTTACATTAACAACGACAGTGACAACCGTAGCAAAAATTCTACATACATACCTTTAGTCATACTTAGACAAATTATACCCTTCTCTTGCGGTTCGACTTATATAGGTTATGTACTAATGTTTGCTGCAATTGAAAATGTAACACTGGAATCATATTTTCTTAGGCCTCTTGACTTCTTTTCGAACTTGCTGTTAGGAATACAGTACGGTTTTGTAAGGCAAACTTTCATACAGAACTTTAGAAAGTTTAGAAAAATAGCTTCACAACTGTTACGAACTACATTTATTGTATTGTAAGAAATCAAAGTCATTAGAGACAATTAGAAGAAGTTTGTAGGTTCTGATCGAAGGGACATAGAAGCTCAGTAAATTTTTTCAAAATACTGCTGTCATAAGCCAATGCTTTTAGTTCGCTTCTGGTTTTACCCACACCGTTGTATTCTACATCAAATTTCTTTTTCCATGTAGGCTTCCTTGCATGTTCCATGGTAGTAGTAGTAGTATGGTTTTTTGGACGCGATGAAGCCGAAGTTAACAGCAAGACCCACGACATTGCTAAAGCTGGCACCAAGAAAATTCAAACGCATTCCTACATGAAATTGGCATTCCTCTACTATGAGGCAAACAAATGGTATCAAAATCAACTTGTAGAAATGCCCAACAGATCTGACCCGATGGGGATGAAGAAGAGAATTTGCGTTGAATTTATCGGAAACACAGAACAACTTCTCTGTCATTGTCTGGCACTTGGGAACCTGAGAAAAAGAATTCTTTGATAAAGCACGTATAGCCAAAGAGGATTTGGGAAAAATTCACACCTTCATAAGGTTCTCTGCATGGAAGAGAGATGCCAACTAGAAGCTATAATTAAATGACGGAATAATGACGGCAACAACGGGAAATTATAGGACCCTAGTAAGCTGTGCGCATTGAGGCGATTGGCGTTTTTAACATAACCTCTCCTATCACCATTAACGTCTTTTTATTTAGGCGCACAACTCTAGGCTCGAAAATTTGCAAGTTTCTGGGACACTTGTATCATTTTAATCATAGGAATTTCACTAGAGGCAGCATCCTATCTCTTGCATACATGTTAGAGTTATAAGTATTGCGTAATTTTAATTGAATTTACTGGAAGTAATTCCAGCAAAAGGCTGAATAAATTCCTGAATAAATTGTGTACTTGACTAGGAGGATATCAATTTAAATCTTGATAAGTTTATATTGAACTCTTTACCATAAAATTTGATTTTGTTTAACTTAAAAATTAAGCCTACTTTATTCGTTCTATGCATTTTGTTCTGTAACTTGTCACAAATAACTACACTGACCCTACTTTTTTGACCCTCGCATTTAAAGCAAGTACGCATCAAAAGCATTGTGTGGACTTCCGGCTCCTGTTCATGAACTGCGTTGTGCTGAAATAACGGTAATAAAGTTAGAGGCGAATATAAATAGGGAGTCTTGTGCTATAAATTGGTATTGTATTGTTATTTATAATAAAATAACATTAAAATTTTTTTCTAGTGTAACAGGACTTCTAGTGTAACAGGACTCAGATTCTCGCAGATTAGCACACTGCTTACTACCAGATGCTTTAACGCACTCCAAAACTAATTATAGTTGTCATACATATATAATTGGTCATCACAACCCTTCAGTCAGATTTATGACCTAGTTTCTCACACCATTTATGTTGTGTGTGTTAATTTTTTTTTAAGGTTTAAAGTCCACTCCGAACAACATATTTTTGAGAAACTTTTCATGTCAATTTTTTATTTACCCTCAGAGTTTTTGCCAGAAATCCGCTGAGAGGAAGTCGCAGAAGAAATAGTTTTTGTATTTTGTTTTGATGTCTTGCCTGTGGTTTGAACACTGGCTTTACGTCTAATTAGCCAATACTAGACTACGACGACTTCGCGACATAGTTGTCATAACATTATTTATTACTACCTTGCTATATATAAGAGTAATTTTTCAGTACACTTCCGACTGTATACACAGACTTACATACATAATTGGTCATTATAACTCTTAAGCCAGGATTACGAACGAGGTGCTCACGCCACTTATATCGGTTGTGATAGTTTTATACATGAGTGACGGGATCTACAGTTTCAAGTTGACTCCGAACGACAGATTAAGAAATTTTTCACGGAAATATTTTGTATTTTCTCTGATTGTTTGCCAGAAATTTGCTGAGAAGAAGTCTCCGAAGAAATATTTTTTAATATTTCGTCTAATAAGCCAATACACTAGCTACTACGCTACGGTAAGGCCAAATACTAATCAAGTTATAGTTTAGCTGCTATAAACTGTGCTTAAATTATAATGACAGTCCTTAGCTGCTATAAATTAAACTATTTCTGCCAGAATATCTATTATGACATCATAAAGCCCATTTAAACTAATGTCTATGATATATAACATAAATACATATACACTTACACACATACACTATAAAGTAGTATATTTAGCATTTTGTCATATTTAATGCATTGACATATTTAAGTGTTTGTATGTATATTTTCATATGTATATTGAATGTTGTTGACACATCCACAAATGTTATAAGGACAGTTACCATTTAAATGACGCTTTCATTATACAATTCGTTTATTTTTTTTCTCTCTTCATTTATTTATTTTTATTCGACATCATAGATATTTATTCTAAAATGTTTTTTTATATATAAAAAAATAATTTTAATTAATTGATAATATAAATAAAAGAGAGGAATGAAAAGAAAAAATATAATATTGATCATGACAGGTAATTTATTACGTCGTTTCATTTTTTTAATTTTTTTGTTTTTTTTTATTGTAATAAAAAAAAAAGTTTTGTTGAAATATCCTGTCGTTTACGATAAATTGCATTTATTCATCGTTTCCTGGCCTTCAATAAATGTAGTATTTTGTCAACAATTAAATAAAATAAAACTTTTTAATAATTATGATTGACTTTATGGCGTGTTTTTTTCTCTCTCTGAAATCTCAATTATAGTTTAAAAATAATGAAAGTTTTATTTAAAACCTAAATTTTCGAGCAATCCATTATAGAAAGTATTGCTTGAATACAAAATAGCTTCAGGATCTGAAAAATTTCTTACAATAAAGGAAACAGTTCCAGTGATGTTAAAAGACAAAAGAATTTATTTTGAAGACGACAAGTCTTGAAAATAAAACAATTGCTAACGGATTTTTCAGTATGTCAAAAAATATTCGTGAAATATGGCAAAAAAAATATGGCAGAAAAGAGTACATAAATGAAAAATATAGGGTGAGCCATTTAAAAGTTTAATTTTACAAATTCAATGATACAAAAACGGTTTGAAACGGTTTTTTCTTTGTTGTGAAGTGCAATTATTTCGTTTAGAAATAGAATAGCATTTCATTCATATGGCTCGGATCAATTTTTGTGCACTTTTTCGAGTGTTGGGGTCGTATCTCGGTAATGGCATCACGAACGTTGGCCTTCAAATCCTCACTTGTCTCTGGTTTTACGGCACAACACTTTTCTTTAACGGCGTCCCACAGAAAATAATCCAACGGTGTCAAAATGCAGCTTCTTGGTGGCCAATTGACATCACCATTTTGGCTAATGAAACTGCCATCAAACGTTTGCTGCAATAAATCGATTGTGGCATGAGATGTGTCTCAAGTTGCACCATTCTGTTAAAATAAAACATCGTTCACATCAATGCTATGAAGAGCGCGGACAAAGAAATCGTTTATCATCGTATATTTTATATTATTATATTTATGTCGTCCTCATTTTCAAATAAATATGGGCCAATGATGTCTCCGCTCTACAGGCTGCACCAAACAGTCACTCGTAATGGGTGCATTGGCTTCTATAAGCCCACGTGTGGACAATTGCCAAATGCTGTAATTTTGCTTATTAACGTACCCCCAAGATAAAAATGATGATTTTTTTGGACAAAATCGACATCATCGTACCGTTTCTCGTTGGCCCAATAAATCCAAACGTTGCTCAAGTATAAATCGATTCATTACGTTCAGTGGTGATAATATACTGATATAATATAATATACTGGTTTAAATTTAAACCGAGAATAGACCCGCCGATAGTTATCAACAAATTTAAAGTTTTTAATTGTCTAATAAAAATCCAAGTCATTTTAAATTTCTTTATAACTTAAACTGCATAAAAACTGACACATTTTACTTAACCTATAAATAAACAAATAACAGGTCGTATAAAATTTCAAACATACCCCATATAACCCTGCTGATAGCCACCATATTGTCCAAAATGATAGCCCTGTATGCCCTGCAGGAATTGATTTTGTACGGCAGCCGAAGCGGCAGGCGTTACAGCTGCAGTAGCCGATGAAGCTGGATACGTGGGTGTAGGCGAATACCAGCAGCCGGTAGCAGCCAACTGCTGCCCATAAGCAGCAGCAGCTGCAGCTGCTGCACCAACGCCATATGGGAAACCAGCAGCAGCTGGATTTAATGCTTGACTAGCAATGGCTTGTGCGTTATTGGGATCGCCACTTTCTTTGCCCCACGAACATTTAACGGGCTGGGCATTTATTTCCGTATTGTGAACACCAACAATGGCATGGGTAGCAGCTTCTTTGGTAGAGAATCTGCAAAAACAAAAATGCAATGGAATTTAATTCATGTTTAACCCATAAAATAAAAGAAATGAGTAGGAAATTTATGTTGTTTTTGCTTACCTAACAAACGCATAGCCTTTGTCCTTAAAGACTCGTATTTCTTGTATCGAGCCATATGGTGAGAAAGTTTTCTGTAGAATGTCTTCACTTAATGCTGTTAAAGAACTGTTGACGCCACCCACATAAACAGTGCAATTTGATGGACTGCTTTGATTGTAGACTTCGTCAAAGGTTAATGGCTTAACATTTTCTATAAATGAAGAGAGAGAGAGAGAGAAATATTTAAAAGTTGTTAAAAATTAAAAGCCAAAAAAAAATTATTTGTAATACGATACTTAAGTCTTAGAATACAATTACAAATAAAATTTATAAGCATTTAAGTGCTTACAATTTATTTTTTAAGTAGTTTGCCATCTTCAAATACGATTTTTTTAAAATTTTCGTAAATAATGCAAAATTTAATGAAATTATCTGAAATACTTAAAAATGTAGAATAATCGTCCAGGGCGGCACAACATGATGATGACACGTTCACGCTTACATAATATAATTGGTCATTAGAGCCCTTCAGTCAGGATTACGACCAAGCTTCTCACACCACTTAGGTTAGGTTAGGTTAGGTTAGAGAACGTATACTTGTCAATTAAGACAAGTACAGTACCCGGAGGTCGAATTGACCCATTGTACAACGTCCTAGTTTCTCACACCACTTAAATTGTGTGTGTTCGTTTTATAAGATTACGGTGTTGGCTTATTAGACAAAAAGCCAGGGTTCGAGCCCCAGGCCAGACATCAAAACAAAATACAAAAAGTATTTCTTCGGCGACTTCCTCTCAGCAGATTTCTGGCAAAAATTCTAAGACTAAATAAAATTGACATGAAAAGTTTCTCAAAAATCTGTTGTTCGGAGTCGACTTTAAACTGTAGGTCTCACTACTCTTGCATAAAGTTAACACACACAACATAAGTGGTGTGAGAAACTAGGTCGTAATCCTGACTGAAGGGTTGTAATGACCAATTATGTATGTATGTATGTATGTGTAAACCAAAATTGATTAAGTCTCCAAGTAATAGTCCGAAATAATTACGTTCAATTTCACCAAACTCTCTACGTATCCTTACTTGCTACCATCTAGACTTTGGATTTAGTTATTCAAGGGTTGCTTATAACGTCTTAATGGAGAATGTTGCACCTAAACTTTGTGCTACTTAAAGTTTTCCTTTCAAATTGATTTCAAGTTCTTCAGCGGTTAATATTTACAGGCTCTGCTATCTCTTAAGGGTATGTCTGATTATAAAGCATAATTTCGTGTGGTTCTTTCGTGGCTTTCTTTCGATTCGGGGTCTAGTTATTGCTCACAACATTCTCAAAATAAAATTTTGATGAAATCATTATCCATTTTTTTTTGCACAATTTTTCCCCCTCGTTTTAGAGCAATGAAAAGAGATCACATTGGGTATTTTAGGCACAATAAATAAAGAAGTAACTAAGGAACCTTAAATGTTACAAATATATTCCGAATGATATCGTAATGATACGAAATGATTTTTTTTTGTGCAGAAAAATTTCTATTAGAATAACAAAAATTAATTAAAATTACGAAATGACATTTGCTCATACCAAATAGACATCATTAATGATTTAATTGCACCCAAAATAGCGTACGTATGTATGGGCATGTAATTATTTATCTGTGATAGTTCCATCTTATCTACAACCTGTTTTATTTATTTATAAAGGAGGAGTGTTGCAAGTATTTTCCATCTCTGTTTCTCGTGTAATGCTTGTAATCGTATGTTGATATACGAGTATAATAGCTGCCTGCAGTCCTTCAGCATACCCCGGCCCTGTGTCTGCTTGCCATATCTATTGTTTTATTTAATTCTAGTACATGTTTTTAAAATGTAATTTACATATTGTAGTTTCATTTTTTTTTATTGTTTTTTTGTTGTTGTTGTTGTTGTTGTTGTTGTAGTTCTTTATACTTTAGCATTCATTGAAGGCATTTGTTTGGCTGGCTGGCATTGTTGCTGTTGTTGCTACTTTTACCTTAAAGCAGTTATTGTGATTTGCTAATTACCTGTTTTTTTTTGTTGCTGCTGTTGTTGCTGTTATTGTTTTGTTTTTTGTTTTAATTCAGGTTAAAATAAAATTTGCAACTTTTAAAAAATAATGTCAGCATTGCGTGTTTATGTCTTTGTTTAGTTTGAAAACAACAGCAACAACAACGACGACGACAAGAGTAAATGAATGCTTGGAAGGCTAAATGAATGGTTGAGCCAACTAACTAACTATGCTAGGTAGTTGGTTAGTCGTTTCCATTCGCCCGTCCAACGGTTCAACTAATCCACCACTCGACGCCCGACTTTTCACTTGTTTTGTTTAATTTATCCGTTTATTTTCCATGTTTATAAATATTGCATGCCTGACCAAGAGGCCAAATCTACCAAACGGTACAAGTACGCGGCAAGCGGTATGCATAGGGCCATGTTCTGTATGTTTGTATGTCTATGACGGTATACCTATTTAATATCATCGTAATATTCATATTCATACACTTACATTGGTAAAATGAAGTAAAATAGTTGCTAGTTTGTGCCGGTATTGGTATGTTTATGTGTGTTTTTAATTGTATGTATTACAATAATAAATATTTAGCATGTTTAGTTATTGCAATTGTTGTTGTTGTTTTATTTTTTCAAAAAAAAAGCATATGCATGCACAAGTTAGTTACATGCTTTAAATCAGTTTGGGCTCCATGTTAAATATGGCCTGTTTTAAGTTTAAATATGTTTTTTTCTGTTTTTTTTTTCTTTCATTTTCATTTATTTATTCTTTTTTTTTTGTATAATAACAAAAAAGCAAAAAAAAAAATTAAAAATAAATAAAAAACCTGGTACCTGGATAAACTCTTGAATAATTAAAAAGCTTCAGTTTTAATTTATTTTCTGTTATTATAAGTAAAAGCAAAAGCAAAAAGCTTACAAAAAAAAAAAAAAATAACATTACAAATGTTGTTGTATAACGTTCGTGAGTGAGTAAAATAAAACAAAACTGAAAAACAAGTCAAATGTTGAAAAATAAACATGTTTAAAAATGTTGCAAGACAGAAAAGAAAACAAACAAAAAAAAACCCAAATCAAAAATAATATTCAATACAACAACAGTAGCTTGGGCAGCAGCAGCAGCAGCAACTTAAATAATGGAAATGTAATTAAAATCAACAAAAAAAAAGAACAAAAAAATCTCATGAAATTTAAAATAAAAATTAAATTCCTTACAACAGTCATAACTTTAAAATAAGAAAAGTCTTGGTAATCTACTAGACTTCCACTGTACCAGCTACAAACCGTTGCCAAAAGAGTTTAATTGATCTGCATAACAGTGAAAGGACTTTCTAAACCAATTGAAAATGTTTTAAAAATAATATCTTGTTGACTAACATCACTCATGATATCTAAAGTCTCAGCTTAACGCAGACAATCACAGAGAGGCGATTCAGTAATGCTTTGCTTAACTTAATGGGTCATTACAAGCTTCTCACACTATCCATGCGTGGCATGCTTTACAGCGAGCTACAGATTTTTAAAAACCTTTCCCAGGCAATTTAAGTACACTCAGATTTTTTGCTACAATTTTTTTAAGACCAAAAACTCAGGAGAGAAATTCGTACTCATGCAGTCCATTGTGTTGGAATAAGAGAAAAATTGTTATACGAGCAAGGAAAGAGAGATAGTGTGCGACAAATTTTATTTTGAAACATTGTTTTTTTATGTCCAGTCACTTCGTCACTTTTTTCTTCTCTGGAATTGTGCTCTAGTAAATCTCACTTTCTTTTTCTATTTCGTTTAATCATATAATCGCCACAATCAGGCAATAACAAAACACTCAGGGTCTCTGGTGGAAATCGAACTCACGGCCTCGGTATTCGAAATTTAGCACAAAATCAAGACAAGATGTCACTGAAGGTAAATTTTTTCATATTTCGATTTGTTTGAGACGTCCGAGATATGTTTTGAAACACTGGCTCGAGTCTAATAAGCCAACATACTACTTACTAAACCACAGTAAATTCTTTATCAAACACTTCTCTGTAAATCAGCAGCATTACATACATATATATCATTAGATTTTCCAAAAGCAATTATCTTAAAATGAAAGATTTTTCACCAAAATATCACTGAGTGGCACGGTGTAGGCCGCGGATAAAACGAAATCCTATTTATTACGGTCGTCGTAATATAGTACGTAGTGTGTTGGAGTCATGTTTCAAATACCAGGTCAGACATCTCCAACAAAATGTAATATTTGAAAATATTTCATCGGTGACTTCCTTTCAGCAGACTTCTGCTAAAAACTGCTGCGAGTAAATAAAATTGCTATGAAAATGTCTCTCAAAAATCTGTCGTTCGGAGGCGACTTTAAACTGTAGGTGCCGCCACTCATGTATAAAATTAACACACACAACATAAGTGGTGTGAGAAACTAGGTCGTAATCCTGACTGAAAGGATTGTAATGACCAATTATTTATGTATGTATGTATGTAGATAACTTTTGACAGAATATTGTAATGTAACTTTCAAAGTAAAGCTGAAAATATTCCCCTTTAAACATCGATGTATTATTGTCTTATATGATTAATATTACCAGAGAGTAGGTATCTTTCATTGATCCTTTGCTTCCAGAAATATGCCACTGGTTATAAGACGATGTACTCGTATATTGTATACATACATCAAATTTGAGAAGTTTTCAACGACAAATAACACTTTAACCCCGCTTCTTTCGCTAAGCTAGTTTTTCTAAACTGACTCTGCCACTAGAAATTCTAAAATAATGCACAAATTTAAAGATTGTGTTGAGCTCTAGGGAGGCTATTAAAAATAAAAAAAAAAATAATAAAAAATTAACATACGCAACATAAGAGGTGTGCGAATATAGGTTGTCGTCCTGACTGAAGGGTTATAATGACGAATTACGTATGTATGTAACATATGATATCATAAAACAATAAAACTCCCGTTTAAGTTTTCAATAAAAGAATTGATTTTCTAATAGAAAAGGAGTAACATGGAACAAAATATTGTTACGAAAATGAAAAAAATTTAGATACTGGTGTTTTGCTTTTACATCGTTTAACATTAAAATTATAAACAAAAGCTACAAAAAGAAAACAATGAACTTGTTTACCAATTATCGCACTGCTTAATATAATAACAAATACATACATACATACATACATAATTGGCCATTACAACCCTTCAGTCAGGATTACGGCCTAACTTCTCACACCACTCATGTTGTGTGCGTTAATTTTATACGTGAGTGGCGGGACCTACAGTTTAACGTCGACTCCGAACGACAGAATTTTGAGAAACTTTTTCATGGCAGTTTATTTTACTCTCAGAGTTTTTGCCAGAAATCTGCTGAGAGGAAGTCGCCGAAGAAATATTTTTTTTCATATTTCATTTTTGATGTCTGACCTGGGATACGAACCCGGGCTTTACGAATAGTAAGCCAACACACTACCTACTACACCACGGCGACTTCAGTTGTCGAATAAATAATAACAAATACCAGCATAAAAAAGATGGTAAACAAGTAAACAAAAATGCAACAACAAACACTACAAGAATAAATGAAAACAAAGTACAAAAACAACAATATTGAAACAATGATGTTTATATTTATAGAGATTTCGAGAAGGCGAAGCCAAGAACATTCGCCTTTCATCAAGCTGCCATATAAAAGTCAAGACAAAGCAAGTGAGCGAGCGAGTAAAAGTTCAGTCAGTCTTGTGTAAAGACGCGATGTGTTTGAAGAAATTAATCGTGGTTTGAAGATCTCCGTTACAAAGATCTGTCGAACAATTGTCAAGTAATTGTTATTGTTTGTGCAAAGGATGTAAGCAGAGGAATAACAAACAAAGAAATTGTGCCAATAATAAATAAATTTGAATTAAAACTAAACATAAATTTATTTTTATTTTATTTGCAAGCTACGAGCTCATATTTTAAACGGTTTTAAAAGGTAAAAAGGTAGCAATATGTTTTTTTTTAATAAATTGAAATCCCATCAAGACAAATTTCATATCCTTTAGAATATTGGTGGATAACATAAGCTGTCATAATTTTCTTTTTCCTTTAAGAGCAGGCCAATTTTAAGTTCAGCAATTTCAAAATCTAATTTTCCCCGTTAATGTTTTTATTTTTATTTTTTGTAAGTCATTTAGGGTGGTAAAAATCTGAAATGAAAATGTAAAAAAGCTTTTTGTTTTTGCTGTTGATCCCTTTACCGCAGTCTATAATACAGAGACAAACAGAAATAATGCCCATGTTATGCTTAAATATTATAAAAATATTAAAAGAAAAGAAAAATAAAATAAATAATAAGGGCAACAGCATTTTATCTGCAAAACACTATGACCGCCCTAATTTATACTTTTTTATGTGATATTTAATTGAATAGTGGTGGATAAAAATACCTCATGGGAATAACAAAGGCTTACAACAATAATACAAAACTGAACTGAACTGAACAGTACAGAGTTGAGAGTACGAAAGTAGTGTGCAATGGTTGTGTAACATTTTCCATTTACAACTGAAAACGAAATGTTTTTTTAAAACTCCATAACATTATAAGCTTCCAAATGACACTACACACTGACTTGAATAAGGCAAACGTTTAAATACAAAAGGAACATGCTTCTTTTTTAGACGGATTATATATAATTTAAATGCTTGTAATTAAAATAACAACTGCAGCGACGACTATGCATATGAAAATAAACTTTGTAATCACAATAATGACAAGCATATGTCCCTTTAGTTATTCCAAACAGTTGCTACTGCCACCGATGGCTGGAGGTGGCTGCTTAGTCCGTCTCTTTAATTGGAGGGTAAACAAACAAAAAAAAGAGGAGTAGAAATTATAAAAATGCTATGAAAACATGATAAAGAAAACTAACGAATGTGAGTAACAATTTAGAGTTGAAGTGAAAGAATTTATTGTGTTGCATTGTATTCCATTTTATTTTATACATACACACTTATACATAAGCACTGATTGTAAAAGTATTGGAGAGAGAGAGAGAGAAAGAGTAGATTTCATTATTTCATAGCATCAGTTGCTGTTGCTATTGCAATTGCTGCTGTTTCTGTAGTTATTGTTCTGAATTACAACTGAGTATACGAGTAATACGTGCTTTGCTTGAGGCTACACTTTTGTAATGTTGGCTACAGTTACTCATCTTTTTTGTTTTTTTCCTTTTCTTTTCCCTTAAATTTGATACCCTACATAAATATACGACTATGTTGATTTTATTTGTCTGCACTAATGTTTTTATAAGTTAGGAAAGCAAAACAGTCCAGATTGTCAATCGTATTACTTTAGGAATGGAAAACAAAATTTTAAGTTCCTTGTAAAGGGTGGGCCATTTAAAAGTTTAAATTTAAAACCACAATAAAACAAACACGGTTTGAAATTTTAACAAATTTATTTCTTTGTTGTGAAGTATAATTGCTCCGATTATAAAAGGAATATTATTCCATTCCTATGGCTGCCCCAACTGGCCTTACAGTACCTCATTCGATCGAATCAATTTTCGCACATTTTTGTATGTGGTCGTATCACGGCAATGGCATCACGTATGATGGCCTTCAAATGCTGAATTGTCTCTGGTTTGTCGGCGTAACACTTTTCTTTAACGACGCTCCATAGAAAATAGTCTAACGGTGTCAAACTGTAGCTTCTTGGCGGCCAGTTGACATCACAATTTCGGCTAATTAAATGACCATCAAATGTTTGACACAACAAATCTATTGTGGCATGAGGTGCGTGGCAAGTTACACCATCCTGTTGCCACCAAATATCGTTCACATCAATAGTTGTCTGCATTGACAGTAATGGTGGCGCCTTCCCCATTTTCAAAGAAATATGGGCAAATGATGCCTGTGCTCCAATAAGCCGCACCAAACAGTCACTCGCAATGGATATTGTAAGACCACGTGTGGGTTTTCTGATCCCCAAATACTAGCAATTTTGCTTATTAATGTACCCATACATACATACATACATAACATAATTGGTCATTATAACCCTTCAGTCAGGATTATAGACCTAGTTTCTCACACCACTTATGTCGTGTGTGTTAATTTTATACATAAGTGACGCGACCTTCAGTTTAAAGTAGACTCCGAACGACAGATTTTTTCAGAAACTTTTTCATGGCAATTTTATTTGCTCTCAGAGTTTTTGCCAGAAATCTGCTGAGAGGAAGTCGCCGAAGAAATATTTTGATATTTTCGTTTTGACGTCTAACATGTGGTTTGAATCGTGGCCTCACGTCTAATAAGCCAACACACTATCAACTAGACTACGGCGACTTCTAACGTACCCACCAGGATAAAAACGAGCTTCATCCGAAAGGATGATTTTTTATTAAAATCCCATCTAGCGAAGCGAAAACGAAGCGCCTTCAACCATTGAACCAATTAAGCTTTGTAAGACGTTGATCTGAGATCTTTTCGCAAAATTCGACGTCAACTGGTGCGTGAAATGTTCAATTCCTGAGAACGTTGACCAGCTGTTGTTGAAGGATTCTCACTTACACTCTCAGCCACAGCTTCGATATTTTCGATTGTACGCACTGTATGCGCACGCTTGTGTCTTGTCGCATCAACATTGAAACCAGTTTCACGAACTTTAGCAATAAACTTGCGTATACCGGGCACTGTGGGTCTTTCTCTGCGACTAAATTTTGTATGACATTCTCGTGCAATATCCGACAAATTGTCTTTGTTTTGGAAACAAATTTCCAATAAATCCCAGCGTTACTCCAGCATAAATCGATTCATTACGTTCAGTGGAGATAATATACTGAATTTTGTGACAGAATAGAATGCAATAAGTATTGCTAGATTCGAAATAACGATAAATGGCCCACCCTATATTATTGGTCTTGGCATCTATTGTGAATTTTGGCAACATAAGTTTGATTGGTATACCTTGATCTTTTCGAAACTTTAAGGACAAATCAAGTAAAATTAATTTTTTTATGGTAAGTTAAGTTGAGTCTTGATTTCACTAATATCACTCACATCACTTTTCTGGTTTACAGTATTGAGTAGGGTATCTTACAGTAGAACGGTTTCTTACCTGTTCTTTATTCTTGTTTATATGTTTCTCTTGCAATTATTTTATATAAATTGTATTGGTAAGTTAATGTGCAACGATGTATTGCTATAAAGTTGGTTTGTTTGGATTTATTGGTTGGTTGCCATACATAGCAACACCGGTTGAATGCATTTTTTTTGTTTTTTCTTTGCTTGCCTGCTGTTGTCGCTGTACTTTTGTTTAAAGAACGTTTTCATGTTTGGTGCAAATGAAACGGATGTGGTGGTATGACATAATATGGCAGATATGTAAATTTCTCTCTTTTACTCTCTCCCTCTGAGGCAACTAATTTGTATGAGACTCGAAGAGTGTGTAATTGTATAAAATTGTATTGTTGTGAACTGTTTTATTATTATGTATGTGTGTGTGTGTGTGTGTGTATGAAATAGAGTTTTTAAACTGATGGCGACGATGTATTTGATGGTGTATTTTATATACATACACCAATAAAAGAAATTACAGGGTGTTTAAAAGTAAAAAAATGTTATTAATTAAGGATTATTTGTTGAGTCACAACGAGGTGTTTCCATTATTGGTTTTTGTTCTTTTTTCTTCTTCGTGGATTTTTTACAATTAAAAACTAATTTAATTACAGCGTAAAACATAAGGGAAATTGGCAAACGAAAATGTCAAACAAAAAATCTAACTTTTTTAAAATTTTTATAGAAAATTAAAGAAGTAAATGTAAGCGAAATTGTAAATATTATATGAGAAAATATATTTAAAAAAAAATTATAATTTTGTAGAGACCTTTAAATTGTAAAATTGTATGTATTGTAGTGCGATATGTGGTGCATCTACATTATACACTCTTTCATAACTTATAGATAATTTGGCAGATTCTTAGGAATTATTTTCAATTCAGTAAAAATATTGGAATACTTAAAGAGGAATTGCGGTGCTTAACAATACATATGAGATACTGATCGCCATATAACTGAGACGACCTCAATGTGAAATACAGAATAATATGGGATATATACAAACAGTTTTCCGACTAAAACAGAAACAGGTTCATAGTATTCACATTGTAAAAGAGTAATCCATTGGATGTCGCCGTAGTCTAGTATGTAGTGTGTTGGCTTATTAGAGGCCACGATTCAAACTCCATCTCAGACATCTCTAACAGAACGAAATATGATAAAATATTTTTTCTGTAACTTCCTCTCAGCAGATTACAGAGACTCTGAGAGTATGTAAGTGATGTGAGAAGTTAGGTCGTAATCCTGAATAAAGGGTTATAATGACCAATTGTGTATATATGTATATAATCTATTGTGATAATTAATTTCTTTTCTCACTTAAATACCACACACCAATTGTAGGCTAAAGCACGAATCCCCTTTTAACTTGTTAATTACTCATCATAGTCAACTCGTGGATTTAAATTATTCTAGAGACATTCGGCGACTCTTATACAATATCACTAAGATGCAAGTAAAATAAGAACAAGTGGAAAGTAAGGTACATATGGTTAGCCTTGAGGTAAATACCAAGAAATTCTATGACATGACTATAAACAACGTCAGAATAGAGAACATTATACTACGAGTCCAATCAATTGAATACATACGTAGGTACTGCCTGATATCTGTTAATATAGTGACAAGGAAAGTCTGTCCATATACGGATTAAAACCCATAGCATATTTTTGCAAATTTTATACCAACAACTGCATCACATTTTTCCAATCGTCACCTCAAATTTTTGTAATGAAACGATTGACTTGCCACCTTCTGTTGCTATACGTACAATCTTTTTGCTGGTCACAATCCAAGAAAAGCCTCTGTATTGATGAAATCAGTGAGACTATGCTTATAAACGCCAAATATTCTTAAGTATACTTATTTTTATTTTCAGTGCATATTACCCACGAAATGATCCCCAAGCACAGCTTAATTGAACAAATCCACAGATTGATTGAAATCATAACGAGGGCATAGATTTGCTATTGTTCAGCAGGTTTTTGCATGAGGGTGCGATACATAAGCTGAAACTAAATTTTCCTTTAATGGTGAGTATGTATTGGAAATCTGTATTATTGGCAGAAAGATTAAGAACTTATGTGTTGGAGATAGGAACATAATGTTCAGCCCGTAATTGTTCGACTGGTTGCATTGGAAAAGCTTTGTAATATTAAAAAACTACTGAACGGGTGCCTTCCAAAATGTATCAATACAAAGTTTGTATGCAGTTCTACTACGGTATATAAATTATGTAGATATGCAAAGTTACCAAACAATGCATCAACTATAAATCCGATGCCTGATTGGTTTCTGACTGCGTTAAAAATACACATTGACGACATTTTGAAATATAAAACATTGTATATATTTTGTACAGCGGCGTTATGAAACACGGTACTTTGTTCAAACACAAAGCAACTAACATCGGAAGGCAGCCAATTATTCTGTAGTTGCATACATCCTGATGAGGCAAGTAGGTGCCGTCCCAAAATATGCAACGTAACAACTTACCAAGCAAGCTTGTATGAACCAAATGATTGTCCGAAAGCAAGCAGCTGGCGTAGGATATATTGTGTCTTTCCGGTGGTTTTATGTCAGGCAGTCCAATCAAAAGGTTAAGAGTCTTAGGCCAACAACCTACTGCTTTTAAATCCGCTTCGTGCTATTCATATGCTATCATATTGTGTGCTGACGCCACTAAAAATTAAAAACCAGTTAAACGTAAGCGGACTTCTTGTATTAGAAAAGTTTATTTATCATGGTATGAATCTGCATCTAATAATTCTCTCTGATTAGACAGTCTTTCAAAACTACATACATCATAACATACATAATTGATCATTACAACCTTCAGTCAGGATTACGACCTAGTTTCTCTCCCCACTTATGTTGTGTGTGTTAATTTTATACATGAGTGGTGGGATCTACAGTTTAAAGTCCACTCCGAACGACAGATTTTTAAGAAATTTTTAATGGCAATTTTATTTACTCTCAGAGTTTTTGCCAGAAATCTGCTGAGAGGAAGTCGCCGAAGAATTTTGATTTGATGTCTGGCCTGGGGCTCGAACCCTGGCTTTACGTTTAATAAGCCAACACACTACCTACTAGACTACGGCGACCTCCAAGCTAGATTTAATCTCACTATGATATTTTCATAATATTGTGAAAGGGCACTAGAATTAATTCTTCTATGCGGCTGGCTGCAAAGCTCTCAGGAGAGTGACAACAATGGAGACCACGTTTGAGTTATAAGATATGTTCACAGTTACTGGATTGTTGAAATCCCAATATGTGTTCTGTGCTTCTTTGAATTAAATAAATAACGAGGGGTGTTTTAGAAATTTCAAATACTTGACCTCAATCTATATAAAATAAACGTAGCTAGCTATAAGCTAGTCTACTGGGAATTAGCGGTTCCAATACAATAATTGAATAAGCTTGGATGAATGTCAACACATCGTAATTCTAATTACGATTACAGAAACAAAAACTGAAGGACACTAAAACGATACCTAAGTTTAGATGCCACAGGTTTTAAATTATCGACCTTATGCGGAAAAATATTTAAACGATTCCAGAATACGCTACTTTGTTGTATCAGTACCTAGACGATCTTCAACAAATGCTATCACGTAATTATTTTTTAATATTTAATTGGTACATGATTGATTCGTGCTTGATATCATGAAAAGTAAAATATAAATTTATTATCTAACTATGTTAGAAATGAAGTCAAAATAAAATTTAATGTCACATGCTCTTTTTATACAAACTTTCCAAGCAACTCTTAAAGAATTCTTTAAAAAAGGAAAGAAAAATATGAATCATCACAATAAAATTTTGAATATTCATTGTATTTACGCGCCCTGTTTTTTATGTCATATTTTATATTGTAATTATACTTGCGATTTATATCCCCTGTTGTTTTTGTTGTAATATTTGCTTTTGTATTATTTTCTTTATTTATTTAAATATGAAGGTTTAATTTAAAATAAAAAGCCTTTCATGTCTTCACTCTCACAATAATTAAAATATTACAAGCGGTAAATGCAGAAAGAGTGTAACAACAACAGTAAAAACAACAGCAACAAAATTATTAAAAAAAAATAAAGAACAGAAATATATTATTAAAACAATAGCAGCAACAGCAACAACAATAACAAGAAAACATTATTTTACGAATGGTACCAACAGCAGCGAGCGATACCAATAGTCCTCACAAAAGACATCATATAACGACATAAAAATGCAACAGAGTAACAATAATTAAAAGGACATAAAACTTCCATTTTAACTTTTAAGCTACAATTAAAAACCTCAAACAGTAACCAATACCACGCATATCTCTGTATCCATGGTGCTTAGAAATCAAGAACAAATCGAATAAAATCAACAGAAATGAAATACTTCTGTAGACTGACTGGACAAATTATAGAAGAATAGAATAAAAAGTCATAAAATTTCGCAAGCTAAAGCGTTGGGAAAACATCCAAACAAAAATGACAAAAGTTAAGAGGGTATAACCATGTAATAAGGACTTAGACAAAGATGTAACTCCTGACGGAAACAAAAATGAATTGTTTATACTGTTACAAAAATGAAAAATTTAGATACTGATGTTTTGCTTTACATCGCTTAATACTAAATTTATAAACAAATCTTACAAAAACAAAACAATGCAGTAAACAAACCTGTTTACAAATTATTGTACTGCTTAATATAACAACAAACACCAGCATAAAATAATGGTAAACAAGTTAACAAAAAATACACCAACAACAACGAGAGATCTCGAGAAGGCGAAGTGTGAAGCCACTGTGCGTTTGAAGAGAATAATCGTGGTTACATTTATTGAGGTTTCCAGAAGATGAAGTCATGAACATTCATCCGACTGTTTACTTTGCCATATAAAAGACAAGGCAAAGCAGGCGACTGAGTTAGTGAAGTTCAGTCAGTCTTGTATGAAGACGCGGTGCATTTGAAGAGAGTAATCGTGGTTTGAATATCTCTGTTACAAAGATCTGTCGAATAATTGTCTAGTAATTGTTATTGTTTATGCAAAGGGTATAGACAGAGGAATAACAAGCAAAGCAATTGTTGTTGTATACATCAAGTTGTGAACAGTGGCATACAGAATTGTGGGAACAACAAAGAATTTTAATTAAAAACTAAACACAAATTTTATTTGCAATCTACGAGCTTATATTTTAAATGTTTTTAAAATGTAAAAACGTGACAATACTTTGGCGTGGTACGAAGAATTTGAATGTTTTTATGATATGCCTGACTATGGCAGTATTTTATGGCAGACGCTCATGTATGATCACAAAAGCGTTGCAATAATTGTTTGATGGTGTCATTTTTCTTAAGTACACTTTAATTAGTCGAACAGTCAGGTTTCAATTCGGTTTAAATATCATTAGCTCCGTCATGGTACAGGGCAAAGCTGTTGTGATTGCTTTGACTTCATTAGCAGCATGAACATACGTACAACATTGTTAGTCTTAGCTGGGCTGGTATGTATAATAGAGAGCTACTTAAATCACATGGCAATCGACTATATAATTATAATTCTCACGGGCCACTGTTCTGTTAGAAGGCAGACTGACTTTCATATGACTTCGGCTGAGGATGTGGGTGTGAAAAAAAACAGAATATCTTGCTTTATCAGATTGGTTTCCTATAGGAAATGCTTGATATTCGAGTTGAAATTGCTCACTTTAATGGTCATTATAACCATTTTGTCAGGATTACAACCTAGTTTCTTAGCTCATCTATATTGTGTGTGTTCGTTTTATGCATTAATGGCGGGGCCTACAATTTAAAGTCGACTTCGAACGACAAATTTTTGTGTAACTTTTCACGGCAATTTAATTTACATTCAGAGTTTTTGCCACAAGACTGCAGAGAACTATCGCCGAAGAAAGTGTTGGTATTAATTGTGGTACTTATTTCCAGTTTGTTGGGCGATAAAGTTCGAAAATATTTTAAATAATTAAACATTTACAAGAAAATCTTCTTATTATTCTACCAATTCAATCTGATATTTATTGAACTTTTGTGTAAAAAATATATTTTCACACTGTAAATAAATATTTGCATTTTATATATGTATATAACTCTGTCGCCATATTGTATTGCATAAATCGCTGTGATTAACATGCATAAATATGAATTTTTAAATAATTTCACAATATTTTCTTTTTTTTTTAAATACGTAGGCTTGACAAAAGAATATCAAATTGGAGCAAAATCTCCATATTCATGTTTCAAATTGTAAATTTTAGTTAAATTATGCAGAAATTATTTGTAAAAATTCAAAAATAGAAAAAGATTTTCTTTGTAAAATGATACAAAAAAATGATAATAATAGAAGGTATTACAAAAATCAAACTGAAAGCATAAACGTGGTGTTTTTATAGAAATGTTTACATTTTTGTTACATTTTATGATGCTAATATGAACTAGAGTTACTCCAGCACAAAGTTATCCTTGTGAAATTTAAAGGATATCGGTTTGTTTTTTCTTTCCCTGATTTATAACTTTACCAAGTCCATACGTTGCTAACGGCATCTCCTTAAAGTTACATTTATTAACTCAAATAAGCCATAGACCATAGCAGAAGGCAACATAACCAATGCCATCGATTAAACTCAGCCTTATTCTTGCGCTCCACTGCTGCCCGTATGTTAAACTCGAATGTTAAAAGATGAGCAACGAGGATGCCATTTGCGGCCTGGATATCTATCTCATCTTATTGAGTCTACAGCCTCCTTATTAATAAGGTTTTCTGCTTGATAAACGGTACAATGATTTGAAAGTTCACTTGTCATGCTCAGTCCGGATTTACTCGGGTATATTCCAAAAATACAATCACGTAATTGTTAGAATATTTCTCTCTTCCAATTATACCGTCCATAAACGCTCCTTTGCAATGGTCACTGCATAATGTAATCAAACCTACGAGATTATAAAATCAAAATCGTTTCAAGAGTGCTGGTTCAAATAGTACGCACAGACAGCTAATATATATCGAGGCCAATATACGGATACCAACGAATTTAGAAGGTGTGGTCTCATCCAAACTTTAAGTGCCAGATAACCAAGCAGTTGTGGCTCTATCTTGACAACAAGAGAGTAAGAGTATGGAAATTATTCCTAAAACTATTTAGTAACAATTACAAATTTTTTGAGAGACTTTTCATTGCAATTAAATTTACTCTCAGAGTTTTTGCCAGAAATCTGCTGAGAGAAATTCGCTGAAGAAATACTTTTTCATATTTCGTTCAGCTGGATATATCTGACCTGGTGTTTGAACCGTGGCCTTACGTCTAATAAGCCAACACACTGTCTACTAGACCACGGCGAAAAATTTGTCGTTCTTAATCGACTTTAAACGGTAGGTCCTGTTACTCATGTATAAAATAACGCACACAACATAAGTGGTGTGAGAAATTAGGTCGTAATCCTGACTGAATGGTTGTAATGACCAATTATGTCTATTTAGTAACAAACTTTTCAAACACAAAGAATTTAAATCTGATAACATTTTGAAACTGTTGCTCTTCGAAAGTTGAAATAATTCAAAAGGTATTTAAAATGACGCCACCGTAATAAAACGTTGAATAAATAAAATTTTAAAAGAAAATTTGTTCATAAATTACATGGAAGTGTGTATATTCACACACTCATATTCCATAATTATTACACCCTTTAAATGTATGCTTTTGTACTCACACCGTTATTATGTGCTATTACACGTATTCGATCATTGTAAGTGGCTATACACCCCAACTCATACGTACAATGCAATCATACAGGTGTATATTTACTCACGCTTACTCACTTAAGGTCATATATTATCTATGCATACACGTGAGTACGTATATGTGTTATTGTATAAAACATAATTGCTTGTTTACTATTATCCGATATAATATATAACGTTAAACTTCATAAATTCGGTAGGCAGGAAATTTTTTATTTGTTCTTACATTTTTATTATAGAAGTACAGTCGTGGTTGAGTAATTAGTAGTGACATTGTTATATAGAAAATCCATAGGCACTGTAATGATAGTGAAAATTTTATCATTCATATAAAAAATGAACTTAAAAAATGAAAAGAACATAAAGTTCAAAACGGGCTTTTACTGAACCTCGTTGGCTTACGGATACAAATGGTCATGAAGATTGTGGCTTGCTGTGGGGTCAGCAACTCACTGGGCATCAGTAGCCCATAGTCTGAAAGACCATAGTGCTGCTGCTAGTCTACTAGGTAGTGTGTTGGCTTATTAGACGTAAAGTCCGGGTTCGTATCCCAGGTCAAGTCTTCAAAACGAAATATGAAGAAAAAATATATATTTGGCGACTTCCTCTCAGCAGATTTCTGACAAAAACTCTGAGAGTAAATAAACCTGACATGAAAAAGTTTCTAAAAAAACTGTCATTCGGAGCCGACGTTAAACTGTAGGCCCCGCCACTCACGTATAAAATTAAAGCACACAACATGAGTGGTGTGTATGTATGTATGTATGTATGTATGTATGTATGTATGTATGTACATATGTATAGTGCTGCCGCAAAACAACTGAATCTATGGACACGGTTTCTGTTCCAATTTTTTTTTGCGTTGACTGTCTCAATGCAATGCTATAATAGAGTTGTCATCTGTCAGTGGTTTGAAGCCGTACACTCAATGGACATATATTGGGTGTAGTGTTAATAATCTATGCTCATTCATTTGTATTCCTTCTCATATGGTGTTGCTGTCTAACCTTTCTCTGATGTGCATTGTTCATGGTGTCTTATATAACGGTTCAGTTACAGGCGACCGAAGACTATGAATGTTTTAAAATCAGAAACAATCAAACGGGCGAGTTTTTGCCCTCCTGTAATGTTGTAGTCTGGAATGCTTAAATTTGTGCGTATAGCTGTGTGTAGAAACTCTAGAACGTTGCTTTAGTATGTTTTATAATGACTACTCATTACATTCTGAATATTCTAGATAGTACGATAGGTTAATGGGAGGTGACCATCTTAAGTAAGCTAAATCATCCATAAAATATTTGGTTGTCATTAAACCAATCTTCAGAAGCAGGGCAATGTTATCAAAAATATCTTATAATCATGGTATCGTCATCGCATGGCCTACACCTTCTCTTATTTATCGCACCTAAGCGACACAAATTCATCTACATAGTCCACTGATACCTATCATATTACTGTGTCTACTATGATCCAGATCTAACAAATTTGATATTGAAATCAAGCATAATATTTGTAGGAATTTGTATTTTTTTTCAAATTATTGTACAAAAGTGCGAAAGCTGTAAGAAAAGCCTACCAGAGTTAGATGGGAAAAGTTTGACTAAAAAATATTTAATTTTGAATAGAATACAAGAAATAAGAAGCTATTAAATTCTACTGAAAAGCCAAGACTGGCCATTTTTTGAAAGCAAATTAAATCCTGTTTGAACAAAATGTTTTCTTTCATTATCGGTATGCTAATTTGTTAACACGAACTGTATATATTTGGTTATAGTATTCTTGTATTCATTGTTAAAAAATCTCTACGCCACTAACGATTTTTGTAAAGTTGTATTTAATTTACTCGGATGTATGTATGTATGTAAAATACATACATTTATTTTATTTATTGTTTATGTATGTGAGGTTATTTATTTATTTAATTGTATTTAATATCTGGTTAATATTCGTTTTTTTTTCTACTTTTTATTTCATTTGTAACCCAAAATATGGATTAATTGATGATTAACCCAAATATAATTAAGACAACAGCAATTTTTTTATATTGCCATTCAAATTGATTTATTGAGTATCAACTGATTTCAGGTGTCTTGTAGTATATAACGTTTAAATTTGCTTTTCATGGTTAATATTGTGGCACTAAATCTTTCCTTTCAAGTGGCACCACTAAGTGGTAAATTAGTTTGTGATAAGGTGTATGCGTGGGATAAATTTTCTGGTTTGACTCGTTAAAGACGAGCAATATCTGCACTAACCCCGAAGCATTGTTACAATCACTGTCATGTTGGAAGTCATAAAAAATGTTACAAATTTAGTACCATTGCCGTTTTGAAAGTCATATAAACGTTACAAACTTAGGACCATTGTCGTGTGGGTAGTCACACAATCATCTCAAATATACACATTTTTGTATACGCAAATAGAAGTGAAGGAAGGCTTTGAATAAAGTGCAGGAATGAGACGAGATTTAAATATGAACGAAATTAGGCACTACCGTAGTAGCCATATTTTTCACTACCATCACATTGAATTCTCTAGTAGCTTAGTGTAGGTGTTAAATATTTAAAATCCTTTTCTTTATTTGCCATTAATCCTTGCCATTGCTTCTCCATCTTTATGAAAAATATAGAATTCACATTCATCACTGATAATAACAGCTTCCTAAACGGTAGATTAGTATGTTGTTCGCATTAATCTAAACATGACTATTAACATAACATATCTTATCCTACGTTATCATATTGTTAGAGGTCAAATTATTCGACTACAAACCCGAATACTATAAGTCCACTCTCGTTACTCATTCCAGATTTTTTTTCAGTTGTATTTAATGTCGTATATAGTATATGTAGGCACATTATATATGTGTATACTTACGTTATTGTCGATCCTTACATGCAGGTTTACTTCACACTGGATAACCAAATGGGCCATACGAGCCACCAAGTGAACTTGCTTGTGTTCAGCAAGCTAGCCGGTAACCTGACCTAACCTATCCTAACCTAATTTAACCTAACCTAACCTAACCTATACTAACCTAAACTACTTTATTGTTCATTATAACCATTTTGCTAGGATTACAACCTATCTTCTCACACCAATATGTTGGGTGTCATTGTCATTGTTTATTTATTTATTTATTTATTTATTATTAGTCATAGCACAACAAGATAATAATCTTATAAATGAAAGTGCTATGGGAGTACATCAAAGAAACAAAATAATAACAAATCATTGAATATATATGTAATGAAATGCTTGAAATAATGTATAAATAAAAATGAATAAGAACGTGTTAAAATCACGGGAAATAGCAATCGATACAAAAAAAGGATAAAAAAATGAATATATGTAAAAAATAAATTAGGAAAACTACAAAGAACAATATATACAAATATAAAGAAATATACAAACAAAGTAAAAATATATACATATACTAAGATACAATGAAATTTAAAGATATATTAATTAAAAAAATTAAAAATTAAAAATTAAAAATAATCATTAATAGAAATAGAGAGAAAAAATTCACAAAAAAATCAAGATATGCTAAAAACTACTTAAACAGAATGTATAGCTCCTTTTTGAACTTGGTTGCATTGCCTATGTTCTGAATATAATTAGGTAGTGTATTCCAAAGACTGATGGTGTGTATAAAAAACTGGCGTTGTGACAAAAGCGTCCTATGTCTGTGTTGGATAATTTTCATACCGCGGTTAGATCTAGCAAATGTAATCCTACTAAATAAGTATATTGGCTGTTTTAGAGTAATAATCTTATGGAGGAGAATAAGGCATTTTATATTTAATAGATTATCAAAATTAACTCCGAATATCCGGTATGAAAATTGTGATATATGGTCTCGACGTCCCCTAATAAAAACATATCTGGCTATATTATTATAAGCCAGGTTGAGTTTCCGCCTATCGTCAGTATCACAGTTTGCGAAAATTTCACATCCGTATAAAAGGACAGGAATCAAATACGTTTTAGCCAGTTGAATACGTATGGCAAAGGGAGTCGAATCTATAACAGCCCACAAGTTCCTAAGCATACCATAAACTTTACCAACGATGACGTTAATGTGGTTAGACCACGTTAGCCGACTATTAAAGATAACACCCAGATTGGAGGCTGATTCAACAAAGTCAATTTTATTCCCCCTGATAATAATATCCGGCACAACAAATGCTCTCTTAGTTCTGGAGAGCAATAAACATTTAGATTTAGAGGGGTTTATACAAAGTCCATTGGACCTAGCCCAGTTGTCAATTTTTCGTAAATCACAGTTGATGGTGTCTATACATAGTTGGATATCCTCTATACGCGTGCTTCTATAGAGCTGAACGTCATCAGCGTACATATGTACGCTACAATTATCCAAAACATCAGGCAGGTCGTTAATGTATATACAGAACAAGAGAGGCCCTAATATTGATCCCTGAGGAATACCTCTTCCAACGCTTAGCGAATTCGAGATCTTGCCGTTAAGATAAACTCGTTGTGATCTGTTCACAAGATAAGAACGTATCAGATTACAAGCTGAGTTAGAAAAATGAAAGAGGGTCTGTAGCTTCCTCAATAATATTTTGTGGTCAACCGTATCAAAAGCCTTGGTGTGATCCAGAAGAACTAAAAACGCTATGTAATTTTCATCTAGTTCCAACCTGAGGTCATCAACTACATTGACTAAAGCAGTAGTGCAGCTCCTAGCTTTCATAAATCCCGACTGCTTATCAGATATGAAGTTATTACTCACGAGATAACTATTTATTTGTTTAGCCATGAGATTTTCCATTACTTTAGACAGGAATGGAAGAATGGCAATTGGCCTGAATTCGTTGTTGGATTTAGGAATGGGAATGGTTTTCGACTGTTTCCATTCATCAGGAAAGGACGACATAGTTAAGACTGTATTGAATAAATGAGTCAAATACGGCAAAAGTCTAGGTGACAAAGCTTTCAAAAACAGAGGGTGTATCATAAATTTATTTCCTAAGTGACAGGACCTAACATTGCCGCCTTTTGTACAACTATGGACATAACCTGACTTAATCACAGACAGGTAGGTAAAATTGCAAAATTTTCTAATACATACATGCATACGAATGTCGATCTAGCTTCTCACACCTCTTATGTTGTGTATGTTAGTTTTATACATGAGTGTCGAGACTTACAATTTAAAGTCCACTCCGAATGACAGATTTTTGAGAAGCTTTTCATGGAAATTTAAGTTACTCCGAAGAAATATTTTTTCATATTTCGTTTAGTTGGAGAAGCCTCACCTCTCACGTCTAATAAGTCAGCTTTCTACCTTCTATTAATTTAATTTCAATAAAAAAACAGATTATTTGTAAAAATTCCTGATCACCTTACTTTTCATTAATAATTTTTTTTGTTCGCAAAAGTATTGTGTTGTAGTCAAATATTCTCTTAAATTCTAATATTTTAACTCATTTTTTTCAGTTTTTTTGTTTTCGTTTTTAGAAAATATCAGAATTTTGTTTCTTTGTTTATTTTATTCTCCTCTAAGCCTCTCGTAAGCCATGACTTTTATGGCTCCATAAGAAAATAAAAAAAAGGCGAAGAAGAGAAAAAAAATTGCTAAAAATATCCTCCACTTCCATTGTTTGCAATAATTTCCTCCATTTAAATATTTAGTTATACAGAGATATGTATGTATACACAACAGCAGTGGAAAAAATAAAGAAAGAAAAAAACTACTCGTTGCAGATAATAAATATTTTATATGCTTTAATAAATGTTTGCCTCTCCAAAGAGAGGCGTATACCTTTTTCTTGCTATTTTATTGCGCCCAATGCTGGGTATTTGTTCTTCCGTAAAACAAAAAAGAAAAAAATACAAAATAAAACGAAATACGATATCACATCTGTCAAAAAAGGCGTAATATTTGCTTTTAGCTTTTATATGAATTCAATATAACCGCAAGCAAAATAAAAGCAAAAATATGAAGCCAGTATGTACGAGTAATACGTTAGTATGTAGAAAATGTATACTTAAGATATGTATGTATTGGAATGGTAGACAAACATTATAATTTTTCTATAGGAAAACAATTTTTCAAAACATCCTCTTCATATGCGGGCATGTTATTATCATTTTTGTAAATATTTTAATTCCGGAAATTTGAAGATAAATTGAAGCAAAGATTTAAAGCAAAAAATCGAATGAATTAAGTTGGGGCAATAAATTAGTTTTTTCCTGATTAACCTTTAAATTAAAAGCACCGTAATTTCCAACATTTCGGTAGTTATCTAGCTAATGGCAATTATAGTGATGTCTTCCAGCGATGGCTGGAACAGGCCCTTTCAAATTAGACCTGCTATAAATGGTAACAAGATAAGTTTCTTGAATCTAATTTAATCTGAATACGAATTGAACCAATTCGAAACTAAGGGATCAATGTTAGTTGAAAAATAAGCCAAACTTCATTCCCTTGAATGCAATAAAAAAAAAAAAACTTTGAAAGAAGATACGAATGTTAGTAGTTAGAGACTCGTTAGAGATTAGTCAGGATCAGTTTTACTACATGTTTTATGACCATTAGGTTAGGTTAGGTTAGGTAAGAGGACGTGTACTTGTCAATTAAGGCAAGTACAGTACCCGGAGGTCGAATTGACCCATTGTACAATGTCCGAGTTTCTCACACCACTTATGTTGTGTGTGTTAATTTTATACATGAGTGGTGGGACCTACAGTTTAAAGTCGACTCCGAACGACAGATTTTTGAGAAACTTTTTCATGGCAATTTTATTTACTCTCAGAGTTATTGCCAGAAATCTGCTGAGAGGAAGTCGCGAAGAAATAATTTTTGTATTTTTGTTTTGATGTCTGGCCTGGGGCTCGAACACTGGCTTTTACGTCTAATAAGCCCACACACTACCTACTAGACTACGGCGACTTCGACTACGAATGTTAGTAGTTAGAGTTTCGTTAGAGATTACTCAGGATCAGTTTCACTACATATTTTATGACCATTACATCGGCAAGAAATAAAGTACACTAGTCAGAGGGGTGGAAGGATAATCTAAGATTAATCGATTCGGAGAAAATTCCACTACCTTCCTTATTCTCGAGTATAGAAGAGGCCATGTAGGCCTATAGCAGACTATGTAGCAAGATCCACTTGGAGTTCTATAGTGAAATCTCTCATCAGTACTGAATTCAAAGGTTTTTGAAATGAAAATCAATACCAACCTTTCTGGTAAAATGGAAATGCGCAGAACAAATCATGTGCAAAAGGAACTTGTTCGTAGTTTCTTAAAATTTCTTCCACCTGTTTATTGCTTTCCTTCAGAATGTGTAGTCATGAAACGCACAGTGTGGTAACACATGTGAGTACAGTGTAATAGAATACAAAATTTGAATTTATTTCGTAAGAGACAAAACAGATGTCTTCCAGAAAAATATGTGAATTTCGAATACCAATCAGTTCCAATAAAAGCCGGTCCCAACTTGATAAGAAATTTCAGAGCGATAAGCAAAAGTCACAACCAGGAGAGGCCATAGACATTGAGATACCGCTGCAGCATACAGAAGACAGAAGAAGTGATCATTAATTTGAACTTTTGTATTGACAACAACAAAGCTTGTCCTCGTATAGGCTGCTTTGAGCGCAATAACGATTGTGTTAACTAACTTTCTTACCAACTGTTTGAAAATGAAAGAATTTTTTGAAGAATGAAATAAATTGAAATGCTGATATGGGTGATTGAAATTTTAGAAAAATTCTGCCAAAAATGCGGGTCAACGACGAAAGTTTACGCCTGCTGCGAAAACTAGAAGTAATAGAGACATGAATATTAAGAATAATAAAAAGTACTCCAGATAATCTTATAGATATCACCGAAATTGTCTAAGGAAACTATGTCGACTATCTCAAAGAATTCCTTTTCAAACAATTCTTTTTTTTAAGAAAGGCAGGAGATATAACTCCAGTTGCTTAGTAACAGCAGAGTAAAATAATTTGTTTTGTATACGATTTTTAATAAAATTGAAAATTAAAAATTTAATTGACAAAATTTTAGCCATCACTGTGTGGCATATGCACTAAAACAATATTTTTTTATATGTTATTGCCCAGCTGAAGTTTACGACCAGTGCTTTACAATTTTTTTTTTTTCGTTTATTGTGTTCTTGTTGTTGGCGTTTTTTTTTTTGTCGTATTTGTTGTAGTTTTTTTTGGTTTCTGTTAAAAGCTATATTTAAACCTTGAGCATTGTAAACTTAACCCATATACCCACATGTGTATATTTTCTAAAAACAATACATAAATACTCATTTATATAGGTTTATATATTATACATACATACAGACATATGTGCATACATATATGTAGGTATATACATGTGTAAACAAATACTCATACAAATACACATACCAATTGTACGTATAATACGTAAAATTGTATAAGTTGGTATGGGAAAATTTACGATTACCGAGCGTGCTAAAACTTATGTGACAGCCGGGAAAAAAAATTTTATAACGTTTGCAATTTCAGCTTTTTTGTTGTTGTTGTTGGTTTTTTCTCCTGCTTAAACCATATACATTGTGCTGTACTGTAATGAAAGTGAGATTGAAAGTATTTGTAAAGGTTTACACATGAGAAAGGAGAACAAAAAAAAAGAGAGAGAGAGGAAGTAAATGGATGTCTAAATACACATCTACACAAGTCAATGGATAAATGAAAATGTGGGATTTTATTTGTTCCTTGTTTAACGGAAAGCCATAAACTTAATAATTTAATATGTGTTTAAGACTTATTCTTAAGTGATATAAGAATACATAAAAGCCTTTTGCTGGTTGGCAGTTGATAGTTGCTTAAGTACATTTTAAATATTTTTATTTTCCAACCAAAAAAAAAAAATTTTATATGTCATCAAAGAAACCTTTAAAAGCTTATGTTTTATTAAGAGTATTAAAAATTTAACATAAAAAGTTAACATTTTCAAAAAATTCCACTGCAGTTGGCATTGACTAACTTCATACTGACAGTATTCTTAATATTGAACTATATTTGAAATATATTACGTATACGCACCCATACTATCTATACTGGTATTACTACTCTGAAAAGTATGCAATAAAATTCAAGTTTAATATTGTTGCATACGAATTAGTATAGAAATTAGTATCACTCATACGTATACTTAATATTGAAGTTTATTGAATATATATATCACTCATACGCACCCATACAATGTGTACTTTACTGGAGTAATTATTCTGAAAAGTATGCAATAAAATAATATTTAATTTCGTTGTACACTAGAGTTGGGTAGTTCGCGAACGAACTAGTTCAATTGAACTATTCACACAACTGAACTAAAAGAGCCGCTCATAATAATGAGCTCTTTTATCTCCGTAGTTCAGTTGGCTCTTGTTCTCGTTTCTTATTCGTTCATTTCGTTCTTTTATTTTGTTTATCGTTCTCATGTGTGTAGTTCACGAACGAACTATATAGTTCAATTGAACTATTCAACGAGAGTTGTGTAGTTCACGAACGAATTAGTTCAATTGAACTATTCATACAACTGAACTAAAAGAGCCAATTGAACTAATGAGTTCTTTTAGCTCCGTAGTTCAGTTGGCTCTTGTTCTCGTTTTGTATTCGTTCATTTCGTTCTTATTCGTTCTTTTCTGTTGTTTATCGTAGTGTTAAATGGTAGTGCCATCATTGGCGGTGTTACCACATACTAATAAAATAACTTATGGCAACATTTTTCCTACAAAAGCGCGAAAATTGCAAAAAATAAAAAAATAAGCAAATTAAAATAATATATTTTTTCAATTTAACTCAAAGAAGGGTTAGGCGAGAAATATCCACAGAAATTATTATTAAATATACTTTTATAAAAGCATATGTAATTTTTGACGATGTATTAAAATTAAAATTTTTTGCTTTTGAATTTCTTGAATATAATTCAAATTTTATACATTAGAAGTAGTAGGTAGGTAGGTCAAAAAATCTTGCCAATAATCGGAAAAGGGTTCAATTTCAAAATCTGGATTTGCAAAATTCTCGCTAAACACTAGATTTCATTCATTTATTGCCGGGTATTCAAATTTTTCAGAGCAGGTAGGTAAATTATCAAAGAAATAAATTGTAGGAAATTTCCGTCATAGCAATAATACCAAAACAGTGCTAAAAGGGCCGCAATTGAAAAATGGGTTGAATGTGGTCATGCTACCTACCCTACAAGTGTAACGTCACACAAAACAAATGTTATTCTCGTCATAGCAATAATGTCAAAAGAGTGCTAAAAGGGCCGCAATTGAAAAATGGGTTGAATGTGGTCATGCTACCTAACCGTACAAGTGTGACGTCACACAAAACAAATGTTATTCTTACTGAGAGTTTTCTGTAGCATTCCCCATTATGAAAAACTGCTCAATAGCTCTCTTCATGTTTTTTTCTGGAAAAAAACATTCGACTTACAGAATCAGGGTAAAAAATCAAAATGAGAGTTATTTGTAATAAACATTTTTTTCTCAGAAAGAGAGCCACATATATAAATAGACAACATGGGTGAATCAAGCACTAGTTATTCGAAAGAGTTCATATTGGTATAGTGTCGGATGATCAAAGTGATCTAAGTGAATTTTTATTGGTATAGTGTCGGATGATCAAAGTGATCTAAGTGAATTTTTATATTTAAAAATGGCTGAAAAAAGAAAATTTAGCGCAATATGGACTCATTTCACGGCAGAAGAAGGTAATAGAGCAATGTGTAAATATTGCAAAATAAACCTAAGCATTGCTGGGGGTTCTCATGGGAATCTTTCTCGACATATGAGAACAAAACATCCGCTTACACCATTAAATCAAGAAAGACAGACTACAATCCCACCAGAGGTACTTGAAGAAGACATGCCAGACGTACAACCTTCTACCAGCTTCCAATCCAGGCAAAGTGCAACGCTCCCTCAGCAACCCCAACAAAATATAACACAATATTTTCATAGGCCTCCACCCGTACGTACTGTTGAGCTAATCGATAGACAAGTGTTGAAAATGATAGCCAAAGGACACCATGCTCTACGAATTGTAGAAGAACCGGAATTCAAACGGCTAATAGAACTTGTCTCAAATTGTCCGGGATACACGCTTCCTACAAGAAAAACTATATCAAATAATATTATGGAAGCGGTTTATGGAGATATCTTAAGCCAAGTAAAATCTCAACTATTATCTGCTACAGCAGTCTGTTTAACTACGGATGGATGGACTTCGAAAACAAATGATAGCTACTTGGCTATAACTGCTCATTATATTAGCGAAGATATGCAACTAAAATCACATTTAATTGCATGCGACAAATATGATGACAGACATACTGCCGAAAACCTAAAAAATTTTATAAAAAAACAGGTGCAAGAGTTTGGTATTGAAAATAAAATTACGGCAATTGTGAGCGATAATGCGGCAAATATTACTGCAGCGATACGTATGGGAAATTGGAGTGGAATTAGCTGTTTTGCCCATTCATTAAACCTGATCGTGCAATTAGCACTTGCGGAGGTGAGTGATACTGTTTCTAAAGTGAAAAAAATAGTAGAATTTTTCAATAAAAGCACACAAGGTATGAAAAAGCTAAGAGAATCTCAAAGGCAAATGAAACTCCCAGAGCTAAAATTAAAGCAGGATGTTCCAACACGATGGAACTCTACGTAGGACATGCTTAACAGGATTGTTGCCGTAAAAGATGCTGTAATTTAAACCCTGTCGCTCACAAAACCCGATTTATCTTTGGCACTTCAAGATTGGGAGGTTTTAGACGAACTAATACCAGTTCTCGAGCCATTTTATGAGGTTACGAAAGATATTTCAGCTGAAAAAAATGTAACCCTATCAAAAGTTTTAGTTTTGTGTAATCTATTAGAAAGTGTATTTTCTGATTTTAACGCAACTAAAAGTCAAATAAAAGTACTGATTTCCGTGATGAAAAGAGAAATTACTAATCGTTTTGGTGAACTAGAACGAAGTAGTTTATATGCAGAGAGCACAATCCTAGATCCCAGATTTAAAAAATTAGGTTTTAAAAATGACAGCTCCTATGAAAACGCTGTGAAATTATTGCGCAACAGAATCGGCCAAATTAGACTACCAAATACTGAAACACCTGATACGGAAGGAAGTATTGCTGAAGTTCCACAAAAAAAATATTTGGAAAAAATTCGACATAAACTTCAGTCGACTTACAAAATCTGACAATAACATAGCTGCTGGAATTAGAGAATTCGATAAGTACCTAAACGAGGAGTACCTGGAAAGAAGGAAAGACCCTCTTGCGTGGTGGAATGAACGCAGGCATTTGTATCCAAGGGTGTACATGTATGCTTTAAAACGCCTTTGCATAGTAGCCACATCTGTACCATGTGAGCGTATTTTTTCAGCAACAGGGCAAATAATAAACGAAAGAAGGACCCTCATCAAACCAAATAAAGTTTCCACTCTTGTGTTTTTACACAATAACATGTGAGCCAAGTTACTATTAACTTTATATCAAAAATGTAAATACAATGTATATTATATTATTATATAAACATATTATAAATGTTTTTTTTTAAATTAAATTAATAAATGTGATTGCAATAGACTGAATTACTATTAGTTTCTATTTTTGTATTTATTTTATTTTTGTTTTTTATGTCCCTATAATTAAATTAAGATTTTCAAAAGCTGCATTTTTTATTTTTCAATTTATTTTTTTCCTTTTAAATATATGTATATATTTAGATAAGTTTTGTTGTTATTATTAGTTAGTTAAGTAATTTTGATTAAAAAGCGCTTCAAGCACATAAATGAATTAATAAAAATGAAAATGTGTTAAATACTATACTATATACTGTTTTTATTTTATTCAATAAGTTGATATAAATACACGGAATGCATTAATTCCTTTTAATGTATATATGTATTGTTTACATCATTTTAAATATAAATAAAATTGAGAAAGAGAGCGGAGTTGTTTAAAAGTACTGAACTATTGAACTAAAAGAACGAACTAGTTCATTACAGAGAGCTGAACTAGAAAGAGCGAACACTCAAAAGAGCTAAAGAACCCAACTCTATTGTACACGTTGTTAATAGAATTGAATATCACTCATACGTTTTAGAATTGGAAATTTATACTCCTATTATTGGGTTATTAGTTAATTTATTATAATTAATTCCTTAATTAATTTATAAGAATTAAATTATAATTTGATTTAAAAACGATTCATTGAAAAAAATTAGGTACTTTATGCAAATTATGACTTGATACTTTTCCTTTACCCTTATGATCCTGATAGGTCTGATAATTCTGTTATTGTAGCCGAATAAATTAGATAATATTGACAGCCTTTTAAGCAAGGCCATCAGTACCATCAAAGATCTCAATGATCTCTTATTGTACAATTATCTGTACAATTGTAATTCCGGGGTCCCATTTTTAAGACATATCGCTGACTTTAATTATGTATAAAGGATCCTGTGGTTATTATAGAGGCGAAAATCCACGCTAATGGAAGAGATGCTAAAGTGACAGACAAAGGAACATATGATAATTAGAACTCGTTGCGTGATGTATGTCAGGAGAGCCAAACCTATTTCCTGTATTCTTATTTAGCTTTCATTAAACTAGTGTTAATCTTCTGTACTTCATTTAGTAAATCAGTGATATTGGTGTTTGATTATTGGTTCGATTTTCTGATTCCGCTATGCTGTTATTTGTTACGTTCACTTATATAACGCACATGGGGATGAACGAAGACTAGAAGACTTTTTGGTGACTTCTCGAAAGCTTATAGCAGAGTCTGAAGCTGCTTATTGATATTGCACTGTGACCCATGATTCAATGCTTTATCGCTAATACAATGGATTTTACTCCAGATAAAAGCAGGGACTTGTTCCAAAAAATCATATACTCTTACAAAACAGTTGTGGTCGATTAGCCAGTGAAGAGTACACTGCATTACACACAAAATTCCTTCCTTTTCGACTATCTACATGTGGAACGTCCTTCTATTGCTGTTACTTATGATTTTTAAATCTAAAGTTAACAAATGCTGCTCCCACTTTCCAACTTCCCCTAAAGCAGTTTTTCTAGTTCCAAAGCAATACACAGCATCAGAAGGGACCATTCCCAGAGTATTAGCCTTTTAATCGCATTACTGTCAATGATTTCATATTCGATGAAATGGCGACTGCTCAGACTATGCTTTGATAATCTTCTTCTGCTCGGTGTGGTGAACAAAGTTGTAATTTGCTGAGCACCCGCGTCACCGCGATATCACTGCGAAGAAATTCCTGAAGGAGATTAATACGAAGCAGACTTTATAGAGATAGTCAAGAGTCCTATTGTAGCATTAACTAGGCTGAGAATCATGCTGTTGTCTCGCCTGAAACCTGCACAAGGTCCTCTTAGTCAAATTTTGATTAAAGAATTTAATTTATTCTCCTTAGCAATTATTGTTTGGAGACCATGAAGAAAGAAACAAATATTTTGTAATCAAAATGAAAAATTTTCACGTAAGTATTTGCTGAGGCTGACGTTTAATAAAAGCAAAGTGATGGCAATTATTTGTTTTAATCACAGCTACATTTATAGGCTCTCCCCCCAGTTAAAGTAGTGAAATTGTCAGAGACATACTAAGTTTCTGAACAACACAAGTCAATTGAGCCATTAATATAAATTTCTTATTAGGACTTCCTATAAAAATTAACACAAAGAAAAACAAATGGACCTCGAAAGTTTCCCTTCTCAAATGGCCAATTAATTATAAATTTTTCTTCCTTTTTCTTTTGTTTTAATTGTACAAATAAATAAATAAATATTTGCTTGCCTACCTAATTGAGTTTAAATAAAACTTTTCAATTATGAATTACCATTAACGTTGTCATACGACTTCTTATAACGTTTTTCTATTGATCAACGTTTCTATCTGCTATAAATGCCTGTGCCTGTGCCTGTGCTTGTATTACGCGAATAGATTTTTTGATTTAAAATTTCAAAAAGATAAAAGGGAAATAATTTCAGTGCCATTCTTAACAATTTTCATGCCTCATGTATTCCTTTCAATTACAAACAATAATAAACACAATAATGAATGCCAAGGAAGTGCTACAGGGCTGGGGGGCGGGTCAAGCAGAATAGAAGTGAAGAGCAAATAGTTAAAAAATTTAATTACGATTCTTTGGAAAATATTTCCTTCGTTTCTTTTACGTTTTTTTTTTATTTTTAATTATTTTATTATATTCTACTTACTTATGCTGTGCTTTAATTTAAGCCCAGTTAAATGACTTTTATGGCGCGGCTATTGTTGATGTAATAATTTCAGATGAAATATGACGTTTCCTGTTTTCCTGGTTGGTATGTCAGTGCTAACAGCCAACAATATTTTTTCTTATTTTCTTTGTAGAAAAACTTTTGATACTACCACCCTCATAACACTGTTATTGGATTAGAAACTTTGTGTACCTGTTAGCATGGCATTACGGCTGTCACCATATAACTGCTAGGCGAACATCAAACCTACTACATACAGCTGCCTAGTTGTTGCTACCGCTTCATTACGTTTCCTAAGAACTTTATTAAGTTCTTTTTAACTAAATTTATAACAACAACAACAACAACAACAAACAACAAAAAAATTAAAAAAAATATAATAGAAACCCCTTTCTTTATTTCCACTTTAATTATTATCCCTTTCTCTGCTTTTGAGCAGAAGGCACAGGGAAACAAGCATAAAAGCAGCAACAATCAACTAAACGAGCCTGCCGACCGACAAACTTATGGCAAAATGACAAATTTCTATGGGTAACTATTTTCACAGTTGACTTTTTAAATTAAAGCAGTCGACCTTAAAAACGAGTGGAATTCATGAATTCATATATATTTTGTGCTACATTGAGTTTCAGTTATAAATCAAACTTTTCATAAAGTTGTACACAATTAGGCAGTTTACTAACTAACTACTACTACAACTATGCTTTAAATACACATACACACACTGTCACACTCACACAAACCCCACCAAGGCAGACATTGTTCTCCCCCCTCCATCCTATTATTGTTATACTCTACTCTAGTCTACTACTACTGCTACTACTACCACTACTGTATGTATACTATACTTAGCTGTAGAGGTAGAGTATTAATAATCGCCGAATATGTTGGAAATTATTCATGTCGTGTGCTGTGGTGGTAGAGTAATTGTAAGCGTGTGCGAGCGTTATTGTTATTTAAGTTATTTCAGCAGGTACGCAAGCAATCAAGTAAGTCGTTAAGTGTAAATACAGGGCTTTTGTGATTTTAGGCTTTTGATTTGTTAAAGAAAGATGAAATTTATTAGTAACAGTTTGAAATATTCAAAATATTTCAACATAATTAGTAATCTTCCAGGCTCTATTATTATTTAATTTGTTTATCAGTTTAATTAAATTATTGTAAAAAGTTTTTAAGTACATCTATATATACATACATACATCTGTACATAGTTGTTGGTATAGAAATTGAATTTATGACTTGAAAGGTATCTTAATTAAATTTTCAAGCACTATTCGCAATACAAAAAAAAAAACACAAAACATAGAAATCTTAATTAAGGGTGATTAAAATTGAAAAAAAATATGCTTCAATTGATTGGTCTCTTAAAATATTATTGTGGTACCAAATTTGGTATGTATTATAATGGCAACATGTTAGTTTAATACTGCTCCACAATTCCGTTTATTAGGCTGAACACTGTTTGCCGCAGTCAACTTAAAATTTAAACATAGAATACCTCACGAACTATCTACGCACTGTGAGCGGCAATCGAAAGAAATTCAAGTGATGCTTAATAAAATACTCAATTTTTTAATATCTTTTCGTTCCAATCATCTTCTCATTACTCCTTTGCTGAAGTTTCAGCTTCATTCATCAAGTTTTTCTACTTACTTAAGAAGTTGGTTTCGGCCAGCCGGTTCTAGAATACTAGGGCTGTCATCTTTCGTTGTCTAGAAACAACGTACTCTGGAAAATGTATTTCCTTGTTATATTGTTTCAAGTGATAATGAATCTGCTCATTCCGTAAAGATTAACATAAATTTCTACGCTTTTACCGTAAATCGCAACATATTATTGACGGTCTGCTGTTGCTTTCTGTTGATATATGTTATCTGGTAAGGTGCTAAAGGAACAGAATTCCATACTTATTGAATTTCCATTCTGGCCACTCTACTAGAGTTGGGCTGTGGAAGTGTAGCTTGAAAGAGGTCATTACATCCTGGTATATACCAGGTGCACCCATCTTAAACGAGTTTTTTTTTGCTAGAAATTAAACACTGATTTCTAAGGGAAAAGTAGAAAACAAGTTATTCAAAGTATTGGCCTTTGCTGGCTACACGTTTTTTTCCATCTTTTAGGCAATTTGTAGATTCCATGCCTATAAAACTGCTCGTCTTTTAAAGCAAACCATTTCAAGGCACTGAATTTTCGTTATCCTCTTAAGAATTGAAAAATCAATGAGAGGCTCATCAGTAAAATGTAATAGCAGTCGGACGGAATCAAATCTGTTGAATACGGCGGGTGGGGTAGCAGTTCTGATTGTACGTAACGCTCTGATTGTATTTTAAACAGGGTGTGCTTTGTGCGCAGGTGCCTTGCCGTGTTGCAAAATTACTTTGCATAGTCTTCTAACCTATTCTAGCCATTTTCGATCAATCCATTATTTGTTTTGGACCACGATCTGTATTAACGTCAGGTTTTAGAAGTTCGTGTACACCAAACCTTTCTGGTTCCAAAGGACACACAACATTGTCTTCCTGCCGAATTGATCTGGTTTTGCAGCCGAAGTTGATAGCTCTTACGGATGAACCCATGATTTTTCTGTTTAAAAGCCTGAAAATAAATCCATTTTTCTTTGCCAGTAGCAATTTGATGTAACACTGATTTTCTTTAGCGTCTTTGAAGCAAGACTTTTGACTTTCTGCCCTTCAGAAACGATTTTAAATTGTAGGTCTGCCAATCATTTATAAAATTAAAGCACACAATATAAGTAGTGTGAGAAACTAGTTCGTAATACTGCCTGAATGACCAATTATGTATGTATGTATGTATGTCTTTGAAGCAAAATTGTAATAAACTAATGATTTTCTATTTGTCGAACATTCAATTCACGTGGCGTACACTCTCCAAATTGTTGAATTTCTCCCATAGCTTTTAAACGTTCAGAAATGATTTGTTGTACAACATTTAAAATTTTTACAGTTTGGTTCTGATTCAAAGATATGATCTTCCTCCACTATTGTTTATAATTAGGCGTCTTCAAACTTTTATTGGTGGTTCTTCCATATTCCTCATTTCTCACATCAAAATCCTTATTTCTAAAGCGTCGAAACCATCCTTTGTTGATTGCTGTTAATGTTGATTTTAATAGAGTACGATTACAATATGCCTCGACAAGCATTCGATGCGACTCTCCAGCACTTTATTTTATTTTTATTTTTATTTATTTATTTATTTTATGGCATATCACATACAACAAGAAATTAATCTTTTTAATTACAGTATGTGATTATATAATATAATATTACAAAGAATGAAATATATATAAGACAAATAAATAAAAGTGGTAAAAGCAAATAATATCGAAATAATAATATGTAAAAACAAGAACGAAAATATATGCATGTAAATATGTAATAATTTTACATTAGAATTTAGAAAATATTTTTTTTTTTAAACTGCAAAGCGTTGCCATTGATTTGTAATGAGTTTGGTAACGAATTCCACAGCCGTATTGTATTTGTAAAGAACTGCCACTCGGATATCAAAGTTCGATATCTTAATTGAATTATTTGTTTTCCTCTATTTGATCTTGCAAATCGAATACGATTAAATAGATAAGACGGTTCCTGCGTGTAGATAACCTTGTGTAGTAAGATTAATGCTTTAATTTTAAGTAAGTCCATTAACTCAACACCATATAACAATTTCGAATACTGAGAAGTACTATCATATCTTCTTATGCCGTAGACATATCTAAGAATCGCGTTATACCCTACTGTTAATCTAGTTTTACTAGCCGAATCGCAATAAGCAAAAATTTCGCAGCCATATAACAACTTGGGCACTAAGTAGGTTTTCGCAAGAAACACACGAATATTAAGAGGTGTAATGTGTTGTATAGGATATAACGTTCTAAGCATAGAAAAAATTGTCCCGGAGACAGAATTTATACTTTTCTTCAAATGAAAACAAAAAATTACTACTTTCCGCAAATCCATATTTTGTGTTACAAAATTCGTCACATCTGTAACAGAATGAGAGAATAAATAATATGGATTTTATAAATACAGAAAATGTTTGACAGATGTCATCGCCAAAACATAGAAAAAGGAAAATAAATTAAGACTCCTTCACAATAAAAGTTACCTATGGAGACATTTGTATCTGGATGCCCACTTCTTAGCGGTACGCTTGTAACTTTTTTACTCTGATGGTTTACAATCTCTTTGTAAGATTACACATTTCTTCTGAAATGAATTGTTCTTATTGAGATTCGATAGCAATCATGTAAGGAAATTCAAAATCATATAACATGGGGGCGACTTTACAGTGTTTATGACACAGAGTTAAACTGAGCTTTCCAGACTAGAACACGGGTGAAAGTAAAAGCAACTTTCATCTTTCTTTGATGTTCGTTCTTGATTTTATCGTTTCCTAGAGTCTTTGGGTTTCTTTAATGGATTATTTGGAGAGAAATTCCATGTTCTTAATTTTATAAAAATTCGGAAGGTATGGGAAAAATTTATTCCTGTATTCTTCGAATATATTGTGGCCTCTCAAGATAAACAAGCTACAACTACAACATACATATTTATGAATAATATAGGTGTAGTTTAGATGGGCTTGACGATATGTACATAAATATCTATTCAATTTAAATTTACAAGAAGTGATAAATTAAAGACATAAAATTTGACTAAATAAACATGACATCTAACATGCAATAAAGCTCTCATAAATATTCATAAAAACCGAATCATACCAAACCAAACCAAATCTCTTTGCTGACAACTATCTTAAACTAGATTCAATAAAAAAACTTAACCCAAATCACGTTACACGTCAAATTATGACTTATGATTACAAACGATAAATAAAACGCCTCTCTTCTTTATTGAATTTTATAAGGCAAGTGAGTGAAAAGGAAAATTTTATTTCGCTATTTAACGAAATAATAATACGAAGCGTGACTGATAACAAATAAAGCAAACCTTCTGTCATAAATACAAAACAGAAAAAAAAGGAAAATGGAGTGGTGGCCCTATAAAATTTAAATCACAATGATTCTAATAATAAAGATTTAACAAACTTATGAACAAAAAAAGAAAAAACAACCTTCCAATGGAAGGAAATAAATTTCATAAAATCATATTTAATTGCCAACATATTTAAGGCAACAGCTCACATACATACATACATACATATGTATATATATATATTAACGTGTTGCCAATTTGAATAATTTTATTTGACCGTATAAATCCTTCTTAATAAAATTTATAAAAAAACAAAGCAAAAGAGAGACTAAAGGAAGAAACCAAAAATATTTACAGGCCGGCATACATATAAGTAATGATAGCAAAATTATATACACTTTGTAACCTTCAATTATTAAGGCAAACGTGCCGTAGTTAAAAATGAAAAAAACTGACAAAAAACGAAGTGAATAGAATTCAAATTAAATGTATTCACAGCCTAAATTTTTGTCTATTATAAGGCGTCTTTTATGACAACAATAATAAATGCAAAGCCAAAAAGAAAGAGAGAGAAATGAAAACCCAGAAAGAAATGAATACAATAATGAAAAAAACAGCAACAACTACAACAAAATTTTACCATAAACCATAAAAAAAACTGTTAACCATCAAAAATTCTTTTATAACGAGAAATCTGTACAGCAAACAAAAAAAAATCCAAAAAAGAAAAATAAAAAGAAGGAGGAAACCTCTTAAAAAGGAAAATCCTTACAAAGTACACCACCCTCTTAGAGAGCAAGTCTCTCACACAACCTTTGCGTTGGAAATAAACGTTTATAACAAATAAGCGAACTATAAACACGAATATTAGTAATTCTCATAAATATACGAGGGTTGTCGTTGCAAAAAAATAAACCATAAACGTTTGAAATTTGGTTTAAAAGTGAAAATCCAATATAAAGAAAATTGAAAATATCAAAAATAAAAAAAAAATTCATGACATGAGGTAAACAATATTCACGATGAACAACAGACCAACAAAAGAACTTTGCTTTTATATTTCATATGAATTTGTTATAAAAATTTGTACTGTTTGAGAAAAATGGATCTTCAGATACATCCTTTAAACGAACGAAGCATTATTAAGGGCTTAATGCGTATTTTAGCAAACTGAGTTGGCGAAATTGATAAAAAAAAAAATAAATAAAATTGGTCAGAGACATCCCAATAGCTGCCAATGCATCAAGAAAGATGATTTGTTTAAAGCCATTTATGGGCAACATCTTTGGTTTGTACTTGTTTCAGAACTATGGACAAAGCACGAACATACACACATAATTGATCATTATAACCCTTCAGTCAGGATTGCAACCTAGCTTCTCACACCACTTATGTTGTGTGTGTTTTAATTTTATACAGTTTAGAAATCATTGCGAACGACAGATTTTTCATGACGATCTTATTTATTCACAGAGTTTTTGCCAGAAATATGTTGAGAGGAAGTCGCAGAAGAAATATTTCTTCATATTTTGTTTTGTTCGAGAGGTCTGACCTGGGGCTTGAACCGTAGTCTCAAGACTAATAAGCCAACACACTACCTACTAGACTGAAGTCGCCGTAGCCTAATAAGCCAACACACTACCTACTAGACTGAAGTCGCCGTAGTCTAATAAGCCAACACACTACCTACTAGACTACGGCGACTTCAGCCAGAAATCTACTGACAGGAAGTCGCCGAAGAAATACTTTTTGCATTTTGTCTTGATGTCTGGCCTGGGGCTCGAACCATGGCTTTACGTCTAATAAGCCAACACACTACCTACTAGACTGAAGTCGCCGTAGACTGAAGTCGCCGTAGTCTAGGAGGTAAAAAACACACAACATAAGTGGTGTGAGAAACTAGGTCGTAATCCTGACTGAAGGGTTGTAATGACCAATTATGTTATGTAACTGAAGAACTTTTATAAAAAAAAATTGTACAAGAGATTGTCAAATAATATTATTGTCAAGTATGTGTTTAAAATTCTAAGATAAAGGAAGACATTTATATACAACTTTAATTTGATACTCTTTATAGTTTTTACTTGAGTACTGTTAACACCAAACCCAATGATAGTTTTCACAAATTAACTTCCGTACAAAATGCTCAATGAAATTATCACCCAACTCTCGCTTTTGTATTCAGAATTTAACACAAATATTATGCAGTAGTTCTGTGCTCATTTTCATTATATTTCTTTTTTTTTACATTTTATTTGGTTTTTATGACTTTTTCTTTCTTCGTTCTGTGATTCTTTTGTTTACTTTTTTATGATAATAGTTTCGTGTCGGCATAAAAAAAAGAACCCAAAGAACTAAAAAAAAAGAAAAGAAACTCCATAAAAAGTATCAAAAATTCTAGAAACTTATAAGAACGACAAAATTTATAACCTTGATTTGGCAGACACATTCTCAAATCTCCAGCGTAATAAAGGAGGCAATAGCTAGGGATGGCATAGAAAATGGAAGTGTTAGTGGAAGGATACATATTTGTGTCCCTGTGTGATGATAATAACGATAAATATGATGACTTGGTATCAGGAAAGAGCCTTCTATGTAGTCTATTAGCATGTATTGGTGAATGGGTAAGGGTCTTTGTTAAACAATAAAAAAAAAAAATCAACAAACCTGTAGTAAAGTAGTGAGTAATCAAATAATAACAAATAAAAATTATGTTAAAACATGCAAATATGTGTTAACGTTGATTTATAACCAACTATTGTTTATTGTGTTATTGTTTATAGCAATTACCATCATCATCATCATCATTATCATCATCAACAACAACAAAAAAATAATGTTCGAAACAAAACATACACACTTAAACTTTTTTTTTACAAAAGTTTTAATTTTATAACAGTACCCAATACAAAACAATAAGACACGTTTAATAGTTTAATAATACAGTGTGGGAAATAACTATTTTAATGGATGACACGACTGATTGAATGAATCATTTTGTTATGGTAGGTATGGTAGTAAATGACGGTTATTCATTTCAATTGAATATAATGCTACTGCCTGCTGCATAATAATACGCATAATTGGTCATTACAATCCTTTAGTCATGATTACGATATTACTTCTCATGCCACCCTTGTTGTAATTGATAAGTTTAGGTGCGAATTGTGGAACCTACAGTTTAACGTCAACTGTGAACGATAGACTCGGAAAGCTTTTCTATGGCACAGTCAGTTACTCTCAAAACATTTGCCAGAAGACTTCTAAGAGAAGAATGCCAAAAGAAAATATTTTAAAATACTTTTTGTTAAGATTTAATAGCTAAGATTTAAACTATTAAACTATACGTTTAGTAAGGAACACACGTGCTGAGTAGAGTGATATAAGCCTCACATACATACATAATTGTTCATAACAACTCTTTAGCCATGATTACGACCTAGTTTTTCAAGCCACTTTATGTTATGTGTGTTAAATTTCTATATGAGTGGCGGAACCTACAGTCGATTCTGAACGATAGATTTCTGACAAACTTTTCATGTCAATTTTATTTATTCTCAGCGACTTTGCCGTAGTTTGAGAAGACTTTGCTGGAGGAGATTTATGAAAACCAAGCCAAAACTTTCCATTTTTATGTTGACTGTAAGACAGCCTTGTACAATATACAATGGGTCAATTCGACCTCCGGGTACTGTACTTGTCTTAATTGACAAGTACACGTCCTCTAACCTAAGGCAGCCTTCAATAGCCCTGCAAGAAATTGTATTTTTCCTCCAATGTTTGAGCACAGTATTCCTGCGAATTTGGTAATGACAATAAAAAAAATACTCCTGCGGTTCCAAAAGGAATGAATCTCTCAGAACCTTTTAATACCGTGCGAGGATTAATACAAGACGTTATTCTATCATGCGACCTGTTCAATTTCATCATGTAGAGCGATCTGCGGACGTTGGAAATGCATGCACTGGCACTGTTTTCTAGTTACTTGCATACGTTGACGACATTGATATCATGATATCATGATATTATGGGGCGCACCCAGCGAGTTGTTACTTCTGCCTTTAGCACGATTCAATGGGAGTCTATCACGGTGGCAATATCTGTAAAAGAAGGAACAACGATGTTATGTTGTCGACAAGTAGGAACATGTGGCAATCGGATTCCAAATTACGACCGATAGCTACACCTTCGGTGTTGTCAATGAATTTGTTTCACTTGACTCTGCTGTTACAAGTAAAAGTGATGTCAGTATAGAGATGAAGCACGGGATTACTATTGCCAACAGAAGTTTTTATTGCCTCTATAGGCAGCTGAACAACAAAGACCTCTCTTGCACGACTAAGCCAATGCTCAACAAGTCGCTCATCCTACATCCTGTATCTTAATGGCGCAGAAACATGCACGGTGTTATGCACCGATACGGCAGTCTTGACAGTATTCCAGTAAAAATTCCTACGTAAGATTGGTCTTGTGCGAGTTGGAGATTATGTCCGCTTTCGATCCAAAAATGAGCTGCGTGAGCTCCTCAACCAAATGGCCGTTGTCCAGCTCATTAACATCCAGTTGTTGCTGGATGGAAGAGGATGCTTCAACTTAAACTAAAGTGTCTTGTATAATCTGTATAATTCAATAAATAGAGCCATAGTGTATTGTAGTATAATTAACACCGTGTGAGTTCCATTAAGAAAGTGCACTTTCAAGTCCCTCATAAAGTGCTAAAGCCTTAGATACTCCATAATTAATTTATAGTAGAGCACACAAAGCGCCATAGTCTATTAGATAGTGTGTCGGCTTATTTGATGTGAGCCTACATTTCAAACCCCAGATCAGAAATCTCCGACAAGGTGAAATAAGAAAAATTATTTCTTTGACGGCTTTCTCTCGGCAGAGTAAATAAAATTACCATGAAAAGTTTCTCAAAAAATCGGTCCTTTGAAGTCGACTTTAAATTGTACGTTACGATACTCATGTGTAAAATTAAAACAAACAATATAAGTGGTGTGAGAAGCTAGGTCGTAATTCTGACTGAATTTGTTTGTAATGACTAATTATGTATATATGTATGTATTTATGTATTTAGGGCTCACAAATATTGCCTGATGAGTTATGGAAAATCCCAAGTAGAAAATAATTTGTCAAATATTCGCCTGAGCAAAAGAAGACGACTGAGTAAACCAGATTAATGGCATCAAATTTTTTTCCAGGACATATGAGAAAGAAATCCCGAGGCTGTTTTGTTTTGGCACTTATCAGACAAGTCGTTGATGGATTTTTTTCCATTGAAGCCTGATAACTTTACAGCACTCTAGTGTAACTGAGAAGTGTTGGTTAAAATTCCTGTTTCATTTCTTGAGTACAAGTCTAATTGTTTAAATTCCATTTAAAATTTTAAATTTCTGGTTTTTGATCTGAAAGATCGAGTCAATCACAGGAAATTTTTTTATACTCCTAATATGATATTTTCTCTATTGATCCCTAAGTGGAGTTATATTCATTAGAAGTAACACAAATACTGTTTACAATTTAAATGTTCCCTGTTCATAGCATTTTGTTTGGTGCTACCGAAAATATCTAAAAGATCAGTAGGGGTAGTAATAAATTCTCTCTGTACAAATTATACACAGCTATGTATTTATAATATATATTTGTAAGAAAATTATTTTCATAAATTTATTTATTCAATATAAAAACGCACAAGAAAAAAAATGGAAAAATTATTATTAAATGCATCACCATAAATACAAATTCGTTTTAAGCCTCCAGTTAAGTTAAATTGTTTTGTCCCTACTGTATATTTATAATAAACAACACGTTAACATTATTTTATCTGGTAAATACGTATATATGTCATACATTATATATGTATGTATGTATATAGATAGTATATGCAAATATATACAAGATATACAGATGCCAAGAATATATTATTGATAATGCGTATACCATACACTTACTACATACAGTGGACAGCAAAAGCCTTAGTACGGCAATATATTTTAGCAATTTCATAAATTTTAACTAACAGTTTGTATAAAAATTTATAGTTTGTATATTTATTTTATTAATTTATTTCTGTTTTATTATAAAACAAGCAATTTTTTAATGTTTTTCATAAAACAAGAGAAAAATAAAGAAAAGTTTCAGATGAATCCATAGGTACCCCCAAGGAGAACCGTGAGTATATTTAAAATTCAAAGGCCTAATGTATGAAAACTTTATACCTTGTATTTAGTAGAACATCCCATAAGGTCAAGCACTCCATTTAACTCATTTGGAATTGAATGTACAAGTTTAGTTTAATGTTTTCTGGTGGCACCTGAAGCAAGTTTTATGGTTGACTTTTGTTTAAGGTTTAGCGATTACGTAACCGTTCTTTCAAATCATCTCCTAATTACTCTCTTGGAGTCATATCGGGACTTTGTGCAAGAGTATTAAGCCTGTAAGGACTTTGTTTTGTCAAAATATAGACTTTTGCTGTCCACTGTATTTATGTATACATGTGTTTTGTTTTTGTACTCATAAAAATTATTGTATAAAATATGGTTTTTATATGATAATTTCCTTTTGGAAAAGTATTTGTATTACAAAAGATAATTACATATTAATAAAGCATTATAGGAGGAGTTTATAATAAATCATCTCCTATGAAATTTGTTTTGTATTTTCATTTTATTTGCTTTAATGGCGTATTATTTATTGTAATTGTTAACATTTTATTATTTGCGTTTTATTATTACTATTTTTCTGTAGTATTTTTACCTTTACTCGCCGGCGGTTTTCTGGTGGCCCAATTTGTTCTAATTGAACGTGAGCCCAGCCATTGTCCGTTCATGGCCGTTATGGCACTTTCAGCTTCCTGTGAATAGAATAAAAAAAATGAAACGGGAAATAATTAGAGAATTAATTAAAAGTTTTTTTCTTTTTTTTTAATGGCAAAAAGGTATTCTTGCTGTCTATAATATTATAAGACTTTAATATTATAAGGCTTTAAAATTAATAAATTTCATGCTGACACTGTATAAGAGACTTACCGATTTTTTGACAAAGGATACGAAACCATAACCCTTTGATTTTAATGTTTGTGGATCGCGTACAACACGACAATCCCTGCAAATAAAGTAATAAAAGAGGAGGCTTTTTAATATTTATTTTCAATATTATTTTGTTTTTTGATTAAATTAAATCCTAAAAATTTAAGAAAGATTATTTCCTTTTTTTTGACAGGAAATTAATCGCAGTATCTGTTAAAAATTAAATTGATTTTGGTTTTATAGGTTTTTAAGAGTGCATAAATTTAAAATAGATTTTGCCTGACGTACATATCTACATGCATACATAATTGATATTTACAACCGTTCAGTTAGAATTACGATCTAACTTCTCACACCACTTATGTTGGTGTTATGCGTTAATTTTATACATGAATGGCGGAACCTGTCGCCGTAGTCTAGTAGGTAGTGCGTTTGCTTATTAGACGTAAGGTCACGGTTCAAACACCAGGTCAGACATCAAAATGAAATTATGAAAAAAATATTTCTTGGGTAACTTCCACTCAGCAGATATCTGACAAAAACTCTGAGAGTAAATAAAAAATTGCCATGAAAAGTTTTTGAAAAATCTGTCGTTCGGAGTCATTTTTAAACTGTAGGTCCCGCCACTCATATATAATTAACACACACAACATAAGTGGTGCAAGAAACTAGGTCCATAATCCTGTCTGAAGGATTGTAATGACCAATTATGTATGTTGAATGGCGGGACCTGCAGTTTAAAGTCGACTCGGAATGACAGATTATTGAGAAAATTGTTATGGCAATTTTATTTGCTCCTAGAATTTTTGCCAGAAATCTGCTGAGAGGAAGTCATCGAAGAAATATTTTTTCATATTTTCGTTTTAATGGAGATATCTGAACTGGAGTTTGAACCGTTGACTAATACGCCAACACACTACCTAATAGACTACGGCGGTTTGTATGCCATATTTTATATTAATTTTGGAGTATCTAATCATTTAAGACATCATGAGGAACTTGAAAGTGTAAAACTTTTTGTGGAACTCTCACCATGTGATCTGTATCACAGTAGAATGATGGCTCTTTGTATTGTGTTAAACAGATTGTACAAGTCATTTGAGTTTGAGGGTATCGCCTGAACATTCTCTTTCAGCCAGCAGCAAATGGATGTTAATGAGCAGCACAAAGGCCATTTGGTTGTGCAGTTCACAAAGCTCATTGTTGAATCGAATGCGGAAATAATCGCCAACTCGCACTGTCTTAAAAATATTATGCAGGGCTTTTCTCTATAATAATTTCAAGACTACCATATCGGTGCGTTTATTCTTCTATGCCATAGAGAAGCATGAGGAGTATAAACGATTTGTAGAGCATGAGAGAGTTCTTTGATAATCAACTGCCTATTGAAATCATAATAACATCTGTTGACAAGATCATGTTCATACGATTTATTGATGTAACATGCTTTTTAAAAGATCGATTAGAAAATATATGTATTACAATCAACTCAAATGATTAAAAAGCCAAAGCCTCTAGTAAGAATAAAGTTGCCGCTTTAAATACAATTCAGTTGGATTCTTTCAAGGGCTCCGTTCAAAACAAATTTGAATATTTTACAGCAAACGTATAACTAAGTGGTTGGGCATATTGGGTCAAGTAAATCTGGCTATCTAAACTTCTTTTGGCTTGGTAAGCTAGTTCTGGGAATGATACAAATGACATTTTGTAGTCCATCTTGGTTCATAATCGTCATTAATTTGGTCGTTCAGTCGTTGTTCAAAATTTTTAGCGTGTATGCATGGATGCTTTCTAATCAAACTATCGTTATTTTTCTATATTCATTACAGTATAGTTGACACAGAAACTGCAGATCATCAAAATGACAGTTAAATAAGGAATTATTCGATGCATTTTTGGCATGTAAATCAAAGTACTACCGACTAGACTACGAAGAGCCTTAACAAATACAAATATTCTGTGATTAATTGTCATAACAAAACCTTCAATTCCAAAATGTATTCAGTGTTCCAACAAAGGCATTATACCGTTGTCTGTTTAATAACAGCCAATTAGTTTTCCTTTATTTAATCTGATTTCCCAAATCAAAATGAATGGATTTAGCACAACAACAAGTGCAAATAATAAAATTTTCTAATAAAATTTGCATTCTGTTCAGGCAACAAAAAGCATCGAAAAATCATCTTCAGTTATAAGGCGCATTGCTGGGTAGGTGGTGACGTTAACAAAAAAAATGTTAAATTTGGGACGATATTTGATGAGTTTACTGAAGATGGCTAAAATTTATCAAGCGAAAGAATGTTTTACATACATAATAGGTAATCCTTCAGCTAGGATTACGACCTAGCTTCTCGCACCACTTATGTGGTGTGTGCTAATTTTATACATGATTGTCAGGACCTACAGAAATAGATTTCATGGCACTTTTATTTACTCTCAGAGTTTTTTCCAGAAATTTGCTGAGAAACAGTCGCCAAAGAAATATTTTCTTCATATTTCGTTTCTTTCGAGTTATCTTACCAGCTTTGAACAGGGGCCTTACGTCTAATAAGCCAACACACTACCTACTAGACTGCGACGACTACATTATTATCTGTTTTACATTTGATAAATATACTATTTAGACTTTTTCCTCGCTTGTAGTAAAAAAAGAAAACCCAGCAACTTTCATCTTTAAATAGTTCACAATCACTTTGTATTTTCAGTAGATTTTTGTCTATCACTCTACCAACATATTTTTCTGGGTCATATTTTATTCATAATAAAACTTTATGATTTCTTTTTTACAATATTTCATATTTAAACCTGATTATTTCCCTTTTTTATTTTTTTTTTTTTTGTACACTTCGTTATACTGTAACTGCTACTGCTACTGTAGTGCCACCGTCATTGCCTAACCTAAGTTTATAATTTATTTAAATTAAGCTAAAGATTATAAGTCTTAAACAAAATATCTTTATTATTATACCTTTGAATTTTCTTCTTTTTTTTCACATTTACATTTACATTGTTGCATAAACAAATGTAAATATCACGAAAGACATATTTTTTCTCGTTTTTTTCGCTTTTTTCGTAAAAATTTATGTAAATTTCTTCCATGAATTTTCGTGTATTGTTTTTTTTTTGTTACACGAAATTTTCTTTTTCCTTAAAGGAAATCAAGAGTAAAATTTTTAAACTTTATGGAAATACGCCTGCTTCCAACGTTAGAACAATAAATTGTAGAAAAGCGTAGAAATACTAGAAAATAGATGGAGAAGTAAAATAGAAGAAAAGAAAGTATTACTACACCCTCCTAGAAGAAAACATTTTTTTTAATCTTGCCTTGAATGCAAGTTAGAAGGAAAAACAGGAAAAGATTTTCTATGCCACCTGTTATAATTTAAAATTCATTTTTGGCTTTACTTTTGGGCCGCTTGATGTTGCTGTCAGAAGGAATTTTTAAAATATTTGTTTTATTGCAAGAAAAAAAAAGAAAAAGCGAAGAAAATAGGGAAAGTAGGCAAAAATGGGTATGTAGTATTAGCATACCATTATAGGCTCAAACCCATGTACAGTGAAGGAGAAAATTGTTTGTAATTTAATGGTGGATAAATTGTAATAAATTATATATACAAGACAGTTGTACTGCTATTGGCAATCTTGTTGCGGCTACATCTGCCAAATACATACATAATTTGGCCATTACAAGCCTTCAGTCAGGATTACGACCTAGCTTCTTACACCACTTATGTTGTGTATGTTAATTTTATACATGAGTGGCGGGACCTACAGTTGAAAAGTCGACTCGGAACGACATATTTTTGAGAAACTTTTCATGACAATTTTTATTTTACTGTCAGAGTTTTTGCCAGAAATCTGCTGAGAGGAAGTCGACGAAGAAATATATATTTTTTTTTCATATTTGGTTTTGATGTCTGACCTGGCGATATCTGTCAAATAGGTTATCATTTATTTAGTCACCATGGACGACCATGGACAAGGACGAGTGTTTGCTGAATTGGCTCGAGAGCAGTTGGCCATTGAATCTAAAGTGTTGAGGCTGGCTGCTTTCCAAAATGTATCAATACAAAGTTTGTATGCAGTTCTACTACTGTATTTAAACTATGTAGATATGCAAAGTAACCAAACAATGCATCAACTATAAATCCGATGCCTGATTGTTTTTTGACTGCGTTAAAAATACACATTGACGACGTTTTGAAATAGAATACATTGTATACATTTTGCACAGGGGCATTATGAAACACGATACTTTGTTCGAACACAAAGCAACTAACATTTTGGAAGGCAGCCGCTTATTTCTGAATGGATGTCAATAAATACCATGTGAGATGCAAAAGCATCCAATGCATTCCGATAAAGTTACTGTTTAACATGGGTCTTAGACTGGCGGCGTATCGATCAAAATTTATTTGAGGACGACGTTGGCCAGACCATAATTGTTTATGACAACCACTTCACTTGGCCTGAATTCGACGTTCTGCATGCCAGTGATATGTCGTTTCAACGTGCTACAAGCTCATGTCACATTGGATGTGATGCAGTAAATGTAATTATATAGTTGAGTACATGTAAATAAAATAAATATGCCGTTATATGTAGATGCTACGTAATACATGATTAATACTTTCATTCGAAAAACATTTTAAAAAATTATTTTGAAGACTTGTTTAAAATACTACCACCACTGAGAGAATGTAACAGACACATGGTATGATATGGAGCACAATGTAACCAGTGATGACAATTGTGACGTTTAAAAAACGCTAAAATCAGCTGCCTTAACCGTTTTCTTGGAGGGAGAAAGGAAATGTTAAAAGTTTTGCGAATCAAATGTGTCAGAAGCAACAGATATACAGGGTGAAAACTTGCGGATAAAGTAGAAAAATTAAATGTAAACAAACATTTATTTTGTGTTAAAAAAGGGAAAATTTGGAATATTTTTTAATTTCTTCAATGAAAAGTTTAAAGATTCTTAAATATTTAAATATTAATCGAAATGTGCTTGATTTTCGGTCACAATGAATATAGTTTCTTGCGCAAGAGGTAATAAAGGAGCTAAATATTACAAGATCAAAATAAGACGTACTGCTCATAAAAAATTTTTCTTGCTGCAAGTTGCCAATATTTTTAGTTTCTTGAAAGAAAAAGTTAAAAATTGTTATTGTTATTAGTTGTTTTTATTATTTATTAATAGTTTTACACAAAAATTACATTTTTATTAACTCTCGCCAATATAAAGAACCCACCCCAAAACCTAAAAACACATAAATAAACAAAACAGACAGACAATCAGAAAGGGACAGAAATACTTTTTGGTAATATTTGCTGTCCCTTTCTTAGTATACGGTTAAATGTCAAAATCCCGAGTCGTCACTGTGTACATTGTGATATGGAGGAGCTAGTAAAATAGAGATGGATGAGCGAAAAGAGCGATAAATATAGGTTATGCAACTGCAAACATTGTAATTAACACGAAAGACTTCTGTCGGTTTAGCATCCCAGTTCGGGTAAGTTAAACTAAGTAACGAATGTATTGTGCGTTACAATGGTAAATCGCCCACGAGTAGATAAGTGGATGTAAATGAGAGACGAGTTATACATTTCAATAGCAAAGTTTCGCGAAGTTATTTTCTAAGTCACGGGCCCTATTTCCTCGCTAGACACAAGTACAGGTTTTTCTCAGGCATTCAAAATTTAGGATTAACACTTTCTTGCCGGCGCTTTAATTCATGGCGACTGTTATATTTATAGGACGTTACTAATTATAGTTGTTATTAAAAGTAAATGGTTTTAAGAGAACGTGACTCTAAGGTATTTTTTTCGACAGTCGCAGTGTTAAAGTTCTAAATATTTGGTATTACGTATCGTCTAATAGCATGATCAATTGCGTACCACCGGTGGTTCACGCTGCATAATGAGACAGTCTAGTGCGGGCCACCGGCGGTACGCGCCGCCCGATAAGGCAGGTTAGTGCGGGCCACCGGTGGTACACGCCGGCGTGAACGTGTTAATGGCAGTGCTATTTATTTATTTATTTGCTCGCCATACAATTCACAACTTGTTTAATGTCGAACACGACTTTTGCATCTAATTAAGAATGTGCTCTATGTTTGCTTTTTAGGTAGGACATCTACCTTGCTTACAAGGAATTACAATCCATTCGTTAAGCTTACGATATAGCATCTCACACCAATCAAGTTGTATTCATTGTCCCTAAGAGTGATGGGATATACAGTTTAAAGTCAACTCCGAACAACAGATTTTTGAGAAGCTCTTCATGGCAATTTAATTTTACTCTCAGACTCTGTGCCAGAAGACTGCTGAGAGTAAGTTGCCGTAGAAATATTTTTTCATACTTCGTTTTGTTCAGGATGTCTGAGTTGGAGTTTGAACAAACTTAGTCTAACAATCTTTCTAGACTTGTACTAGACTATGGCGACATTCCTCTTAGTTTCAGCATTTTCCGAATATTGCAACTACCTCCGTCATGTCTACGTTTATCGATCGCTATTTCGGCGCTAGTTTCCCAACAATTCTCGCGTGTTACTTCTCACCTATAGCTTCATCTGAGTTGGTAAAATTATCCACACTTTGGAGTATTTCTTGTTTTGGGCAGGGATAATAGTCTATCCTTTTGCCTCCTAGAAGTTAGAATAACAGCAAGGTCAAATAGATTGAAATATTTCGTTTATTGATGTTAAAATGATGATGATTTTATTAATGAATAATTCTTGGATTTCTCTACTAGCATATTTTACGAAAATTTTTGAATATTTTTAGTGATAATATCATCTTTTTTTGTAGTGATAATGTTGAATTATATAAAAATAGTGCAGTCGATAATATTCATCCATCACTGTACGAACAAACAGAACATTTTGAAATTTGTTTGTTTTTCAAGGAAAAGAAAAAAAAATGAAAATATTCTACAATGTTAGGCATTGCTTAAGTAGAGATTTTTGCAAATCAAAATTTTACTTTTAAGATCTTTAAGAATTCTCCTTCTTTAAATCTCCTTAGTTAAGTGTGAAATCACATGCTACTGACATACTTCCACATTGACAAGAACGCCATCATGATTATCATCATCATCATCATGTGTAGCATTTTTCACAACGCATTTCGTAAATTTTCGAAAATAAAAACACAAAAGGGGGCAGTCACAAGTAGGTGTAAATGGAGGGTTTGTTTGTAGAAGAACGAATACATTAATGCTAATATGGATTTCGGTCTTAATTTTCAAGAGAAATTCCATTTATTTTATGTTAGTGGTTGAATTTTTTCTTTTGTTTTTTGCAGGGAATATTTGAAAGTGCCAAAGTTTACCGACTGTCTTATTGTTTTCTTATAAAGTATTTAACAGCATCAAAAATTTAAAAATTTTTTTAAAGTATTCCAAATGCTGAAAATAGATTTAGAGAAGAACATCTTTAAATATTAATATTTGGATTGAAAACAATTAATTATTTAGCTTAATCAATTGCCACTTTCTTTAAAACATGTTGACAAAAAGGATGTGAATTCCGGTATATCAAAATTACTTTCTAATTTTGTAAATTTTATATGCCAAGAATAAACAAGAAATACCGCACTTCTGGGAAAAGTTTATTAATAATAAAATGTATGTGGTTGCTATTTGTAAAGGACCTTAACTAATATTTAAACAACAAAATTAATAAATAACAAAAAATAATTAATAAAAAATCTACTAGACTACTACCGTAGTCTAGCAGGTAGTATTATGTTGGCACTACCCACGTCAGACATCAAAACCAAATATGAAAAAAAATAATACTTCGTCGACTTCCTCTCAGCAGGTTTCTGGCAAAAACTCTGACAGTAAAATAAAAATTGTCATGAAAAGTTTCTCAAAAAATCTGTCGTTCGGAATCGATTTTAAACTGTAGGTCCCGCCACTCAAGTATAAAATTAACACACACAACATAAGTGGTGTGAGGAGCTAGGTTGTAATCCTGACTGAAGGGTTTTAATGGCCAATTATGTAATAAAAAATCTAAAAATTCCAAATTACTTTATACCTTAGGCTAGAAATTCATCCGTTAAAACAGCATTAATTAGGATGAATGGGTTATCTGGAGATCCTATGGACCCTATCTTTATAGAACCTCATGCCACCCATTATGTATTCGTACGTCTTACATGTGACGTGACAAACTGTCTGTTGACGACTTCCAACGACAGATAAGACTCTAACTTAATAAACCTTCACGCAATCCATATTCACTAAATGAACTGTGGAGCAATTGGCAACTGACCCTAATTTTCATCAAAAAATTATCTTTTGCGTTGATTCCCATTTCTGTATGAATGAGTAAATAAACAAAAGTGTGGAATATGCGTTAATACCAATCCACATGAGATCCAACAGCGTTCAAGGCATCACTAAAAGTTCACTTTTTGGTGTGTATTTTGAATTGAAAGCATCATTTGATCATATTTCTTTGAGAACAACATTGGCTGGGCCCTCATTGTCCACAGCGAGCACTATTAGTCGATGATAACCAACTTCTTTTGGTCCAAATTGGATATAGAAAGGTGGTTTGAAGAGAATGCCGCCACATGCCACAAAACTCATGCCACATTTGACATTTTCTACGAGAGATTTGAGGGCATGGCCATTTCACGTTGAACTATATCCACTGAGATTTGCTTATGGAGTTTTCTTAAATCGAAGATCTATGCAAATAACCACCAAACATAACTCATGACATCTGTCATACTAAGCGCGATTTATATGCTGGAGTCACCTAAAATTGGACAGTTTGAGTGGAGCTCACTCAGAGAATCCGAGGAGAACATTTGAACGATAATAAGTTCCAAACATAGTGGGAGCAATAGGCCTTTCAAATGGATGGAATCTCTCAGACACTTTGTTTTGTTCAAAATTTAAATAGAGGAAGCGCTTAACAAAAACACCCGATATAAAATTGATAGGTACATATTATATGGTACATAACAAATATTGAAGTGCCTATGAGATGTACAAATCATTGCAACCCTTCGGTCAGAATTACAACCTAGCTCCTCACACCACTTATGTTGTGTGTGTTAATTTTATACGTAAGTGGCGTGGGACCTCCAGTTTAATGTCGACTCCGAATGACAGAATTATTGAGAAACTTTTCATGGTAAATTTGTATTAACTCTTATTTTTGCCAGAAATACACTGAGAGGAAGTGGCAGAAAAAATATTTCTTCTTTTTCCTTTTGCTGGAGATATTTGACCTGGGGTTTGAATCGTGGCCTCACGTCTAATAGACCAATGCACTACCGACTTGACTACGGCAACTTTAATAAAATGTGCCTGTTGCATTAAAGGAAATGTAGTCTTTTTTGATAATAAATACTGGAGTGTTACTTTATTCATTGAGTAGTGTGTTATTAGACTTAAAGCCAGGGTTTGAGCCCTAGGGCCAGACATCAAGACAAATACAAAAAGTATTTATTCGGCGACTTCCTCTCAGCAGAGTTCTGGCAAAAACTCTAAGAGTAAATAAAATTGCCATGAAAAGTTTCTCAAAAGTCTGTCGCTCGGAGTCGACTTTAAACTGTAGGTCCCCCCACTTATGTATAAAATTAACACACACAACATAAGTGGTGTGAGAAACTAGGTCGTAATCCTGTCTGAAGGGTTGTAATGACCAATTATGTATGTATGTATGTTGCACTAAAGGAAATGTGGTGTAGTCTGTATGCATGTTTTTTCGATAATAAATACTGGAGTGTTTGAGTAACTTGACCATAAGCTCGGTGTAGTGTCACAGACGAGAGCCCCTGGTGGGAATCGAACACCACGACCATCACTCTAATAGTCTAGCACACTACACAATAGACTACCAGGGCACCCTACAAAAAATTAAAAACCATTTTCACCATAGTCTCTTCAGACTTTTTGGTATTTTGAAAACAAAGCTTCATTTAATATATCACGGCCACAACTGGTGTTACAGAGAACTTATGTTTGGACATTTAAAGCTAAGGAATCTGCTATAATTTTGAATTGAAATTCTAAATGAATTTCTAAGCTTTAATTTATTCTTCTTATCCTATACGAATGATTTTATTCTGGTAGGTAGTGTGTTGGCCTATAAAATGTGAGGCTACGGTTTAAATCTCAGATCACACATCTCCAACAAAACGAAATATGAAGAAATATTTCTGCTGCGACTTTTTCTCAGTAGATTTCTGGCAAAACCTATTAGAGGTAATACAAATGTACCATGAAAAGGTTCCTCAAAAAATCTGTCGTTCGAAATCGATTTTTAACTGTAGGTCGCACGCCACTCATGTATAAAATTGACACTGAGAACCTAGTGGCCATAATACTGTCTAATGGCTTGTAATCTGGAATTATGTATGTATGTATGTATGAATTTATTCGTTTTTATGCATGTATCTACTGGAATATTACACTGTTAGCGGTGACTTAGAAGATTTCTTCTGACCAGCAAGTAATCCTTGCGACTGCACTACACCATTCTCTGGGACCTAATTAATTTGCTTATAAAATTCAAGTACAATTTTAAATATTACTTTTGGCTTGAATACAAACAATTGAAATTTTTGTATCACTGAAATCAAAATTTGATTTTGTTTGTTTGTACTTAGGTCGATAAATAGGCTCTAAATTGTTTTGTACAAAAAAAAAAATAAATACTCGTACACTTAAATTGAATAAAATGTATTCAACAGAGGTCGTTAATATTCAATTAATTAAAATGTATGTATATGGTATGTAAGTAAGTAAACCATGGCCTCTTTCAAAGTTTATAGAACAAAAGATATTTTGTTTTTGTTTGTTGTTGTTTTGTTTTTAATTTAATTCGCCTTAACGAGAAATAGAACAATTTCCTCTGCTAAATAAAAGCAACATTAATAGGATTATCCAACAAAAATGAAAACAACGAGAGTAGAAGAGATAAAATAATGGAAATTAATCAACTTCGAACAACAGAAACAGAAAAAAAAATACACGATTTTCCTGTTGTATGTACCTTACACCTGAGTCTTTCAGCGAAAAAGATTCAAAGAAGAAAAAACAAACAAACAAACCACAAGCGAAAAAATTAAATGAAAAGAAAATTGAAAAAATAAATCCCACCAAAAAAGAAAAAAAAGAAATGAAATGAAAAGAAATAAAAGCATACCAAAAATTGTATACCGCCGCCACAATTACAGGAAAACCAAATTCATTTCACAACTTTATTTCAAAATATTTCAAATCTTTCTTCTGCTGAAATATTCATGCCTGTTTTCTATTCGTTCCTTTAAGGAAATAAAAATCTTAAAGAAAAACATGCCAGCCGTAGAACATTTTGTTTTGTATTCAATCTCAGTCAAAATCCGTCTTGTGTTCACAAATGAAATGAAAATGAATAAAAGCGGAATAAATACGTTCAAGCACAAATACACACATACATACACACAAATAAAAAGGAAGAAAAAAAAATGGAAATATTACCAAGAAAAAGCAGCCAGTTTAGAATATAAATGTTAAAGGTTGGTTTAATAAATCCCCTTGTATAGTTAGTTGCACGTTTGGTGGGGGTATGGGGGTTGGAGTATAGGAATTCAAATAAAAATCACTTAAAGTTTTTCCTTTTATTTTGCAAATTTTCCCAAGAACAAAAACATTCTCAAGAAATGGCTTTCTATGGTAGATAGACAGCAGGGAAAACAGGTACAAAATAAAATAAAAAAAGTTAAATTACAATTTTCTAAAAATATGCTCTTATAAGTACATGGCATACAAATGATGATAGAAAAACTTTCTTATACAAATAAAATAAATAAAATAAATGAATGACTGAATGAATGAATGAGTGAATGAAATGCTTAATAAAAGATAAAATAAAATAGAAATATAATATAAAATAAATATTCTTAAATACTGTTTCCAACTTAATAGATCTTCAGTGTTAAAGTAGAACTTATGCTTGTGCCTCTTCTAAATCTCAAGACTATTTAAGGTGCTCTGACATTAAGACAAACTAAAATCAAAAGGAAAGAAAATCATTTTGTAGCGAAGGCAACAGGAAATGATGAAGAAACATAATTCATAGCAATATTGTACACAATTCTGTTGAAATTCAATTTAATTTCATTTCATTTGTCTTCAATTCGTTACTAAGGAAATATTTATTTATACCTGGTAACTGTTTTATTGATGACAATTTAATGTAGTGTCATACTGTAATAAAGGGTGATTTTTTTTGCTGTTTGGTTTTTCTGTACAAAAACGGAGATTTGTTAGATACAGCCATACGAAAATTGCTTATCAAGAATGGACAAACAAATGATCAACGCTTGGAAATCATACATACATATGTACATACATAATTGGTCATTACAACCCTTCAGTCAGGATTACGACCTAGTTTCTCACACCACTTATGTTGTGTGTGTTAACTTTATACATGAGTGACGATATCTACAGTTTAAAGTCGACTCCGAACGACAGATTTTTGAGAAACTTTTTCATGGCAATTTTATTTACTCTCAGAGTTTTTGCCTGAAATCTGCAGAGAGGAAGACGCCGAAGAAATACTTTTTGTATTTTGTTTTGGTGTCTGGCCTGGGGCTCGATACCTGGCTTTTCGTCTAATAAGCCAACACACTACCTACTAGACCACGGCGCTTGGAAATCATTGAATTTTATTATCAGATTTTATACTATGTAAGGACAAAGCTTACTCGTGGCTCAACGGTTACGTGGACAAACAGAATTGCCGAATTTGGTGTGAAGTCTGGTTTCCATAAGTTGGTATAACATGGCATACGACATGCAATATCATGAACTCATTGAGAGATGAGATTTATGTGTAATTGATCTCACTTGATAGCGAATACCATCTGAATTGACGTTCGTTAGAAAATTTATTGTGAGTATACGTTAAATTTGTCTATGCGGAGACATACTATCTTAAATTCTACCATTGGAAGACAATGGTATGTTTGACTTCAGTAACCTACAGACTGATATTCTGCAGAAAAAAAAGAAAAAAATACGATATTGGAACTGCCAACAGGTCTCCCAACCCGAACAATTAGCCACTTTTGTACTCAATCTGTGGCTGACTCATTTCTTTTTTCAGAATATCATTCGGTGTCTATTTGAAGTTGCCGTAGTCTAGTAGGTAGTGTGTTGGCTTTTAAGATTTGAGGCCATGGTTTAAATCCCTGGTTAGGCATCTCCATCAAAACGAAGTATGAAACCTCCTCTCAGCAGATTTCTGGCAAAAACTCTGAGATTAAAATAAAATTGCCACAAAAAGTTTCTCAAAAATCTGTCGTTCGGAGTCGACTTTAAACTGTAGGTCCCGCCACTCATGTATAAAATTAACACACACAACATAAACAGTGTGAGAAGCTAGGTCGTAATCCTGACTGGTGGGTTGTAATAATTATATGTATGTATTGAAGACAGAAGAATATTTGTCCCAAAAGACGAATTTTTAAACTGGTTCGCCAAAACCAAGAAAAACGCCATTGCGGTTAAGAGCTATAAAATCGATTGCTTCAATATAAGGAAAGTTTATGAGAAGAAAAGCCTATAGGATGGAGATTGGTCTATGCTATAAGACATCAGTTTCCAGGGTCTTTTCTGCCTTCCTTACTACGTCAAAAGTATTAGTGATTGTGCAGACGATAGCGCTGCAGCTGGTAGCTAATATTTGTACCCAGCTTTATTTGTACAATTGAGCTTTCAAATAACCAGTCACAATTGCTACACATCATATACTTTTATGTACATACACAAAAAGGTCAAAGCTCAGAATACCTAAATATAAGAAAAAACACAAATCATCCGCTTTTTGTAATCTAAGTAAATATCGGCCATTGATGTGCGGTGTGAGTTTTTACAACGAAAGTTTATATACGGCAAAGAATGACAGGGAGAAACAGGTTTGCGTTGCAGGAAAGTAATTCCAAATATTCTTTTCAAAATATTAGAAGTGAGAGATTTGAAGTTCTTGCATAGAAAATCGATTTTAAATATTTTTAATTTATTACACATATGTATGCCAATATGTTTCACATTCGTATGGAAGATTATCACTCAGTTATTTACATTTGAACAGGGAAGTACCACTGCATCAATAAAAGGGATCACAGCGACATGTAATTGAGATACGAGTACAGTCAACTTTTACAAAATTCCCAATGATGATTGAAGTAACTGTCATTGCACATAATTTTTCTCTTTGGATTTGTAAACATAAACATATAAGTTCTGGTTTGCCAATTATACCCGCAAATTCAATGAATATTTATCCTATACTTGTGCATAAAAAATAACGTCTAACTAATGGGGACATCTCTTAGGTGATTGAAAATAAAAACCACAAGGAAAGGAGAAAGAAAAACATCACTTGTTAACCATCGTATGGAATAGTAATATAGAATAGTAGCTACAGTTACCCATCCACGACATTAAGGAATGAGTGCAGTTTCCTTCAGTCAACTTCTGCTCTTCAGGGAGTTGTAAATTGCCAAAAAAAATAATTCTAGTCCACAGAAGGTATGGAGGTAAGATTTTTAAAAATACTCAGAGTGCTTTAAGAAGTTTGGTTCCTGAATTTTGAGCGTTGGAAGAGTACATGTAGATTAAGGTATTGAAGGGTTAGCGATAGCGATAGCGATAGAATACATACATATATGTACGTTATTACAACCCTGCGTCAGGATTACGACCTCGCGTCTCGCACCACTTATGTTGCGTGTGTTAGTTTTATACATGAGTGGCGGGACCTACAGTTTAAAGTCAACTTCGAGCGACAGATTTTTGAGATACTTTTAATGGAATTTTTATTTACTACCAGAGTTTGTGAGAGCAATCTGCTTAGATTAAGGAGCCGAAGAAATATTTTTTTATTTCGTTTTGCTGGAGATGTCTGACCTTGGGTTTAAACCGTGCTGTCACGACTAATAGGCCAACATACTACCTACTAGACTACGACGACTACTTTACTAGTCATTTCATATTAGTTCTGAGTCAGTGAAAACGAAGTATTCCATTTAATGAATTCGGGAGAAGTTGGTTGTAGGGAGCTTACCCTTCAGATAGAGTCCACCACTTAGCGAAAGTTATAGAAATTAGGATATGTATTTATATATGTTCCTTCTTCTTCTCTAGGGAGCATAGGGGCGCATAGAAATCAGGATGTAGTGTTACAAACATTTGTATCATGTGTAGACATTTTACTACATATTTAATGCAGACTATTCTGTAAACTTCAGAAACAAATCCCTTTTCATTACTTTTAAATCCTTTGCAAGCATTTAAAAATCACATATAAAAAGTAATAAGTCGACAAATTTATAGTGTATGCATATCCCTTAAATAAACGTTTTTATTTTTATCGCAATAATCCTTCGTTCTTATTAAAAACTGAAGCTCATGTCTTTATTATTAAATGCCTTGAAGTCATTAAAATAAATTCCTCTCTAATTCAAATGATGGCACAATTACCTGCTTCCAATTCAATTACCTCGAAATGTTGTCTCCTACACCCCCCCCCCCACATTTAAACTTGATTCTTTGCACAAAAATTATGAAACATATTAAATTAAGCATCCATACCATGCCATTCTTCGATAGACGAAATAAAGAAATGGAATCTTTAAAATTTATCAAATCTATGCCATCCTCTCTCTCTCTCTCTCTCTCTCTCTGGAAAAAGCCATTTCTTTACATTCAATTACACAATACGTCCCAACCCCCATTCCATTTTGAAATGTATAACAAATTCTGTCTTGAATTTATTCAGTAGCACATTAAAACTTTGTCGAAGGGGGCGTAGGGAGAGGAAAAGGCAAAAGAAAAAAAGACACATCCTACTCATGATGAAAGTAGATAAAGCGTGAATAGAGACGCCAGCAACCAGACAATCCGTTGCCAACATTATCATAATCAACACCTTCGTTAACACCAACCGTCTATTTACTCATTCATCCATCCTATCCATCCTATCCATCCATCCATCCATTTAGTCAGCCTGTTATCCAAATATAAGGGAAATATTTCGAAAATTTTTGAGAATTTTTAAGTCTTGAAGAAGCAATTTTGCTGTTGTATGTATGTGGCATGGCATAATGGTTTGATTAGAAGAGATAGAAAAAGAACAAAAAGGGAAGCAAATAACAAAAATGGCAAAACACGCCAACTTCATGACTATAATGGCAACCATAGAGACCGAACAACCATACAGACAGACTCATAAGAGCTCATTTAATATTTCGTTGTTGTTTTTTTTTTTTGATGTTGCTTGCTTGCCCTGATTAGAAAATCTATTCATATGTAAAATGTGTAACACATGTACACGAAGGCCAAAATTTTATGTACGCCAACACAAAATTACTGTGAAATACGGAAACAAACATTGACTACGAAGCACATCTGATAACTGGCGGTCTAGTAATACTTCCAAACAAAGTGCATTGACACTTGGCTTAAGAAATTATTGAGTTCTCAGGACAAGATCCATTAAAATTATTTGAAATCGATTCTTAATTTAAACTCTCGGAATTCCTAATGAAGCGACTTTGACTGCCAATGTCAGTCCATGATAGATAATCCAGATCATCCATATAGTAAGCAAATAAGTACTTTTTTCTTCTTCGACAAAGTGCCTGGCATGTATCCAGGAACTGAAGGACAGTCACCTCCTCTTTCTCAATTCTTGTCCGATATCAAACCATGTATGCATACCCACAATGCAATGACGTAATGACACCGACAACCATACTATACGACTTCTCTGGAGTTTAAGCAGACTTACAATGCGCACTTAATCTAGCCTTGGCCAGATTTTCCGAGCAGTTCTAACCGTGTCCAAGACCGCTCATCTGTCGTTGCCGGAATTGACCATCGCATCATCAATTATGAGCCTGCAGGTTCTCATAGGGATTCCCGGAGTCAAAAATTCATGGGAAAGTTCGATGGTTATGCCCCGCCCGGCCACTTCATCCACTCTACAGTTACCCGGAATATCACTGTGCCTCGGTGCCCTTATGACATGGACATCATATCGTTCGCCGTGGTCTAGTAGGTAGTGTGTTGGCTTATTAGACGAAAAGCCAGGGTTCGAGCCCCAGGCCAGACATAAAAAAAAATACAAAAAGTATTTCTTCGGCGACTTCCTCTCAGCAGATTTCTGACAAAAACTCTAATTTTTTCTCAAAAATCTGTCGTTCGGAGTCGACTTTAAACTGTAGGTCCCGCCACTCATGTATAAAATTAACACACACAACATAAGTGGTGTGAGAAACTAGGTCGTTATCCTGACTGAAGGGTTATAATGACCAATTATGTATGTGTATATCGCTGAAATATCTGCGGCAGCTGTACACCGTCTTAGAGTTCATTACATTGAAATTTAGAGCCGCCTGGCTTTAAGTAAGTATGTAAATGTTTCGCTTGGAGATGTTTCCGTCCTCAATAATTCTCGTCGCAGCCTGTTAATATAACAAAAATAACACTTGAGTGGAATTCTCAAGTTTAGTCAAGATTTGAGTATGCTATGACCATCTGACGTTTAATCAAGTGGTTGAACTTAAGGAAAGACTGCAGCTGATTAATTATTTTATAGAGCAATACGCTTACATTTGAAGAAATGCCATCGTGGCGGTAACTTGTACAGAACAAATATTCTAAACTTTCCATTAAAGTGATCTTAAGGATCGCCGATATCAAAACCTATATGATATCTTTGAGAAATCCACAAGAATATTATGTTTTATTCTAACAGCAACCAATACAACTGGTTTTAAGTCTCTTAACATACGGAAAATATTCTACAAAAGAACGGTAATTATGCGATAATTAATGCAGTACAAAAATTCCCTTTGGAAATAAATAATTGTAGTCTAAGGAAAACTCAACGAAACTCTGAATCGTGGCAAGCAAACGACATTAGGCATCTGTGGGAAGTTCCCAAGAACACTTATTATAGTTTATCGCAACAACAATTAAAACAACTTGATTAACGAGGTATATGCTGGGATTCTGATTCAGTTCTGGTGTAGGATTTCATCAATGAATCTCATTAACAAAGAATAATTACATTTTAAACACACACAATAAAAATAATTGAATACTTACGATATTTCGCCAAATGGTGTAAACGCCTCACGTAATTGTTGAGTTTCAATCTCTGAACTAAGATCACCGACAAAAATATGAAATTGTTCTGTAATGAAAAAAAAAAAGAAAAGAGGAAAATTAATTACAAAAAAAAACGAAGTATACATACGTCTTATAAGAAATTATTATTTAATAATACACAGAAAATAATAAAACCACAAGAAAAAAAGGAGGGAAATAAATCATAATATTCTTAAAGCCGATTTACGTATAAATACGTGTAATAAAGAAAGGAGGGCAGGTTGGCACATACATACATACAAATGTATATAATTATTTTGCTTCTATTACAGCAATACAAAACTTGGCTTGGGTGTCTCGTACAAATAAGCAAAAAATTCTTTTTTATTCCATACTCCAATAAACCACTCTCACACTCATAAGCATTCAAATAAATATACGAATATTTATGTGTATTTATCGTTCATATACATATCTATATATATATATCTATACATACATTCACACTTTCATAAATATTAAGTTTCTATTGCCATGCCATCCATGCCATCGTTGCCTTCATTGAATAGTGGTGCTAATTATTTAGGGTAAGAAATCAACAGCAACATCAGCAAAAAAACAAAAACTAAAACAAAAACAAAATATGTGTTATGTTGTTGTGTCTGTCTGTCTATGGTATTGTATTTGTACAATGCATGTAAAACATTTCTTTTAAGGGAGAAAATGGAATACAACGCCGTATATGTAGAAATCTACAGAAATTGTAAGTAGTCTCAGGCAGAAAACTTAACAAATTTGTAGGAAAACTTGTCTAACCATCGTAAGGAATAACAGTGTTACGTCGCGACCTGAATGCGTGTATTAGACAAAGGGAATCTTAATAAAATGTAAATTAAATGCTTGCTTGTTCCATACGAAAGCTAATACAAAACACATGTACACTATCAGATTTTTGTTTTGGTAAAGCATTGCGCAGTTAATTAGAAACAAAATTTTTTTCTGCAATCGAATCAAATATTTTTCTTACCAAACTACATTGAGCAACAGAGAAACAAACAACTCTTGGTAAAATTTTGCAAAAGCCCCAACCGTAAGTTCAAAATGTGTGTTGGGAAGTGTTACGATTTAGGTTTTACGAGAACAATTCTTTTGCTCATTACATCATTGCAAGCATTCAATCAGGATTAAAACCTAGTTTCTCAAACCACTTATGTTGTGTGTATTAATTTAAAACATGAGTGGCGGGACCTACAGTTTAGTTCATAAATCGCCCGTAATTTTGAGATTTTCGTTTTGTCGCAAATCGCTTCTACTGTTGAATTGGAGTGAAAAATTCTGCCATGCAGAACTATATGTAATGTCGATATGACCCAGAATTCTTTTCTGAACTCCCACAGTCTATTTCTACAAAGCTAACTTCTATATGAGTCGTAGGACTCCTTATATCTTCGGAGATTACACCGACATATTACAGGGCATAGAGGCTCTCATTGCCTCCGTTAAACTACGTATTATCCGCTCATTTTACAGGGCGGCTCAATTTCGTTAGCAGCAGAAAGATATGCTCAATATGTCTAGACCGTGTTATATTTATACGGATGCAAAACTTTCATGAATTAGAAGAGTAGGAGTTCTCATTCTGACTTTAAATACCAAGGTTATCGCAAACTGCAATTTTCATAGGTTACTTGGTAGGTTATAGACTTGGCTTTCCCTCAAATAGCTTTTGCTGATGGCAGGAGGAGGAAGAGATTATATTTCACTTTGTCGGCGCCTTGATTTTCTTTCCTTTTTGACTGAAATATTCAATACAAAGAATGTTGCAATAACAAGGTTTATTCAGGAGCTAAGTTAGTTGCCAATTGGGTAAGTTTGATACTCCTTTCATGGCAATTTTATATTCTCTCAGAGTTTTTGTCTGAAATCTGCTGAGAGGAAGTCGCTGAAGCAATATTTTTTCAGGTTTCGTTTTATTCGCGTCTAACAAGCCAACACACCACCTACTAGACTACGGCGACTATCATGTCGTTCGAAGTTGACTTTCAACTGTAGTTCTCGCCACTCACAATAACACATACAACATAAGTGGTGTGAGAAACTAGGTCGTACTCCTGACTAATGACCAAATATGTAACAATGTAGGTATGTTTGATACTGGGGTGGGACATTAACTTCGGTATCACAATGTGCAGAGGTATGGTGCTTTTAAAAGAAGATGAAACTAACTTAAGTACTCTACATCATGATTGTTGGTCAAAGTGGCATAACATGGCATAAACCCGAATTAAAAGTTTGTTCCATTAAGAGCACTTATTCATTTATTGTTTAACAATTGACGTTGACTCATTGTGGCTGTTTCCATATGATATTCACAACCCTGAATAGATATGATTCCAAAGATTTAAATTCGTACCTGTGGGTGGTTACTTGCATATAAAATCTTTCAATAATACAAAAAACCTTTCTCGTTTGTGTAGTATTTATGATGTCTCATTTCTTTCGCTTCTCCCCGCCTTCATTTTGAAATGAGACGGTTTTGCCGTGATGCATTAGTCTACTGGGAAATTAAAAAGGTGCTTCAATGATGATCGGATTTAATGACTTCAATAGCATACTGAAATTTCTCAGCAGTTAGACTCTTGATAGACATTTTTTTATTTTGCTTCATATGGTAAGTTTTTGAAGATTTTAGCCGTCCTTAGTTTTTAGCGTTTTTACTATTTTTATTTTTATAGAAGTCGCCGTAGTCTAGTAGGTAGTGTATTAGCTTATTAGACGTAAAGCCAGGGTTCGAGCCCCAGGCCAGACATCAAGACAAAATACAAAAAGTATTTCTTCGCCGACTTCCTCTCAGCAGATTTCTGGCAAAAACTCTGAGAGTAAATAAAATTGCCATGAAAAAGTTTCTCAAAAATCTGTCGTTCGGAGTCGACTTTAAACAGTAGGTCCCACCACTCATGTATAAAATTAACACACACAACATAAGTGGTGTGAGAAACTAGGACGTTGTACAATGGGTCAATTCCACCTCCGGGTACTGTACTTATCTTGTCTCATTTTATGCGTGTAAATCTATAAGTTTTTTTCTTGATGTCATTTTTCTGTTTTGTTCATGCTGCGGCATGTCGCATGCAAGGGTAAGACCTTGTAAGTTATTAAATATTGAACTCCTAACAATAGGAACATTTTCAGGAGTTTCAATTTGACGCACTTTAAAACAACTTGAAGCCATCAATTACAAAACCGCTGAAAAAGTTGCTTAAAACAAAATTTTATATTTTCATCTTTTGGACAATCCAATAATGGACATTTTATTGCATTACCTTGGCTGATTCATAGAGAATTTTTATTCAAAGGCTACTAATTACTTGACAACAACTATAGCAATTCGAACTATGAATGCGAATGTGTCTATGTTTGTTTAGTATTTATCAGGCATATGAATATATAGAATTTATTTAATATTTTCTTCTTAGACAAGCACTCTTACACTCTGTGTTTACCACCACTCACGCGCTCAACACTCAATAACAGCACTCTACTCATGTATTAGACTATAATTAATAAATAAATAATAAAAGAAGAGTAGCTAAAATGAATAGGAGGTGATGATGGTGATTCAAAACTTCGTTATTCGTTGTGTTTATTTATGAATAAACAATTTTTTCCAAACTACTGCTACTGATTTACACATATATTTTACATGTTAAAGTACTATGTTTATATGCATGTATTCTACAATATATATACATACATATAAGTATGTATATACATATATACGTTAAGTAATACAATTGGTTAATTTTCAATTGCAAATTTTTACAACAATTGCTAAACAGATTTTGTATTTGCTTTTTATATCCATTCTCTATACGTTGCGTACATGTATGTTTAAGTTGTTGTATTGTAATGATTGTTGTTTTTGTGTTTCATATGCTTTAAATATTGAACATTTGGTTAAATAAGCGAATCAAATTTCAGGCAATGAATTGCATTTTGTAAGAGCAAAACGAACAAACCAAGTCATTTGTATGGAGAAGTGTTAATCAACAACTTTTACTAGGTTTTTAGAAAAAAAAATAATTGGTCCAACATACAAAGAAATATGCTGTTAAAATTGTTATGTGGAATACTAAAGCAAGAGCGGAAAGAATGAACTCCATCTAGATGACTTTAGTTAAATTGTAGTCTAAACACCCAGTCGGGTTCATTACTTTACCTATTTTTCTATCATTAAAGCTCTAGAAATTCTTATGTTCTCATTACCACCAACTGGGATAACCATGCTCAGAAAAGCCAACGTGGCAATAACTGTGCGGTACTTAGCGACGTCCTGCTGAAACTACATGTCGTTTTTGTTCAAATCATTCAATTAAGACCAAAACATGTTGGTAATCATCGATCTGTAGTGCTTGCAGATGACTGTGATAGCTTGAAATCCATAAAAACAGTGACTTTTTTGAGATGCATTTGAATATTTTAAATCTCATGTGGATTGGTATCGCACCAGATTTGACGAATTGTTTAGATACCCATTCATTGCTGAAGATAATTTTTCGATGACAATCAGGGTCAGTCGTCGACTGTATCATAACTTATTCAGCAAATAAACATCATTGTGTATGTTCATTTATCTTCCGTTATTGGTTCAATTAAATTTTGTAGGTTTGCAGATCGAAATTTAGCAAATTGTGGTGCATTTTCGTCCAATCAAGCATATCATCGGCAGACAGGTACTGGTCGATAGTTTATTGAGCCAGAACACTTGAATGTATGCACCGCATTGATAATAATAGTCCTTTCACATACACACAAACATAATTAGTCATTATAACTCTTCAGCCAGGATTACGACCTAGTGGCGTGAGAACACTTATGTTGTGTATTTTAATTTCATACATGAGTGGCGAGACCTACAGTTTAAAGTCGAGATTTTTGAGAACTTTTTTCACGGCAATTTTATTTAGTCCCAGAGTTTTTGCCAGAAATCTGCTGAGAGGAAGACGCCGAAGAAATACTTTTTGCATTTTGTTTTGATGTCTGGCGTGGATTTCGAACCCTGGCTTTACGTCTAATAAGCCAACACACTACCTACTAGACTACAGCAACTACTCTCTTTAAGACGATTATGGTGGCCGTAAAACGAATAAAACGCACAGTATTTCAAACGAATAGAACACCCATTTTGATGAAACAATTTTATTATTTGCAGGTGATTTAACAAAACATACTGAATAAATGACAACTGTTGGATTCTTACTGAAAAACGCTTGTAATCAATAGCTTATTGCAAAAGCTTTTTACCTCGTTCTTGGCCTCAAAAACATGCTGTTCTTTTGATACAGAATCCATATATTGTACGAAAAATGAGAAGGTTTCATAAACCCTATTGGGGAAAATTTGTTTAGTCTACGACACTGTCTATAGTCATAAATATATCATAAAACCGAGGAAGGCATGTCGCGGTTAAAGCTTGTTTTTTCTCTCTCAAACACACATTTACAAAAAAAAACTTATTCGAAAAGCAGGCAACCACCTACACCCCTACAACAATTTCGCATCATTTAATGTTGCATACAACACACATTGCATACGCATATCACTCTATCCCATACACTCGTACTCATTCGGAGAGAGTAAGGGAAACCGGAAGAAATGCATATGTAAGTGTAATAAATGTCAGTTGAATTGTGAAAACAAAGGGAAGTATAAAGAGTTAAAAAGTATGTATTCGTGTGTGTGTTTGTGTGTTTATGTAAATAAAAATGAGTATGCACACCTGTGTGTGGGGAAATAAAAGGAAAAGAAAACGAAAACGAGAGAAAACTTTCAACATTTATGCGTTAAAACTGAACGTTTCATGGAAATGCAAATACACGCCAACAAAAACAACAACATATGCACACTTACTTTATTTCTTAAGCTTGTAAATATTTCACAGGGTATTGCCATACACTACATCTATGCAACTCATTTTGGAGGGGGAACTACAAGTATATATACGGATATTGCAAATATTAAAAGGGGGAACAAGGGAAGAGGTACATACTAAATATGGTTCCAAAGTCACTCATGCATTTATAAGTTTTTGCTATAGGTGTGTTTGTGTGTGTGCGAGATAGAAAATTGTAAAAGGTATCGTATAAATATTGAATGTTTTAAATGTATTTACACGCATGTGTGTGTGTGTGTTTAATGCATCATGTAATTTGTATATATTTTACTGTCACTACAATCAAACATTTCCGAAGTATGCGTTGTTGTTTTAAGTTTCATTTACTTTCTGCTTCTTACATTGCAAAGTGAATGCATTTGTTATGGTTTATGCAACCGTTGAGTAAGTAATAAAGCATAAATGTTCCGAAGGGAAGTATAGCCAATTAAGAATTGGAAAAATTTGTAATAAATCTGATGTACTACATATCTTAACTCGGATACAATACAAATTTAAATATTTCTGTACAATTTGCAAATAATAATAATAATAATTTGCGACATAATGAAATTGGGTTTGTAAAGAATACAAACGTAAAAGATTGTAAACTAAAGACAATAGAAAAAATCGTAAGGACTACGTTATAGCTGGCGACTACAGTGCCAAACATATCTATTGGGGATTCGTGTGCTATTTGAATGCCGTTTCTAGCGGACAGTCAACTTATAGGCCGACTGGTAGACAGAAGCTTCTAGAACTGATAGACTTTGTAGTTATAAAAGTTGTGTAGATTTGTAGATGTCAAGAATAGATTTCAGTGGATTTGCTTTTGTATCACTCACATGCCAAATGGCTGAGTAAATTTATTATGGATAAGCTTACGTTTAAGATGTGGATCAAAGTTAATTGATGTGAGAAAAGTGATTAGAAAAGCCTTAAGTTATTATTGTTTTTATACAAGACTTTGAGAAGGAAGGCCAGAGACTGTTCAGTACACTATTGTAGTATGTTCTTAGGCTATATTTAATAAACTCTATTCTGTGGAATGATTATTTTTTAGAAAACGAAAAGCACTAAGACAGGTGCACATACACCCATACATCTAATATCTAATTAGGCTTAGGAAAAGCACAAACACATGAACACATGAACCCATGAACTAACAAACATAATGAATTATGGAATGTATTGATGCTACTACATTCATTCATTGGTCATTACAACTCATCAGTCAGGGTTACGACCTAGCTCCTTACACCAAATATACCTTGTAAGTGTGTATTTTATACATGACAGTTTAAAATTCATTGAGAGCGACAGATTTTTGAGAAACATTTCATGGCAATTTTATTTACTACCAGGCTTTTTGTCAGAAATTTGCTGAGGTTAAATAGCCGAAGAAATATTTTTTCCGATTTCGTAACGACTAATAAGCCAACATACTACCTACTAGACTACGGCTACTCCACAGGTAAATTATTTGTTCTTGACATATGCGGAACAAGATTTACTTTAACAAGGCCTAGAATTCATCTTACGAACTACACGTCTCAAGTTTTAGTGACGAGTGAGAAGCGGTGTTCTCTATAATTTTTTAGCATTTGAGACCCTGAAGCGTAAGAGCATTGAGAATTTATAGACAGAACATGTATAGCCAAAGATAATTTGAAAAAAATCAACATTTTTATAAACATTTCAGGATGATAGTTAGGATGGGTACCAAATAAGCCACGGTTTAAAGCGGCCACTATTTGCCATTTTAAAATTACCCAGCCTAACTCTTATAAAACGAAGTAAAGACTGACTAAACAGAGTTATGAAGAAATTTAAATAAACTCAATAAAGTCCAGGCTGAAATCCACGGCACTAAATAATAAATAAACTAAACAGCTTTTCGCGTGATTTGTAATTAATGTTGTAAACTATGGAAGAAAATGAGTAGCAAATCTTCGAGATATTTTACTGTATTATGTACAATGAACAAAAATCCTTTTACTGTCATATATGTGCCACTCCAGCCCTACATAATACATAATTGGCCATTACAACCCTTCAGTCAGGATTAAGGCCTAGCTTCTCACGCCACTCATGTTGTGTGTGTTAATTTTAGATGATTTCAGATGTTAGATTTTTGAGAAACTTTCCATGGCAATTTTATTTACTTTTACAGCTTTTGCCACAAATCTGCTGAGAGGCAGTCGCCGAAGAAATGTTTTTTAATATTTCGTTTTGATGTCTGACCTGTGGTTTGAACCGGGGCCAACACACTACCTACTATATTACGGCGACTTCAATCGTTCCAGCCCTAATAATATATAATAAATCGAGTAGAAGTTTACTATGGAATCTACTTAGCTTGGATATATTGTTTCAACCACCATACCAGGTCTGTTAAATATTTGTCCAATGAAGAACTTAACAGTCTTTTAAGTAAAAAGTAACGAATATTACACATGAGTACTAGTAAACTGCTATTAAAAGGAAAGTATAGACAATTAAGACCTGGAAATTAGTAATAAATACGATGAACTACATATCCAAATTTTAGATAACTTACAGCCAGCCACATATAATTTCAACCATAATTTATTTAAGTCTTACATATGTACATACATATGTTCATGCTATTTTTATTTATTTATTTTTTTATTTGAAATATTTACTTTGAAATTATACTCATACAGACCGGTATTACAAATTACTGGGTACATCGTTTACAAAATATAATCATGCGTCAATAAACATACATACTCTGTGTTATTTCAACCAAAACTGTATAATTTAAAATATTTCATTTTGATTTCAAAATTTATTTTTTTTTTGCATTTACTTTCACTAAAACTTTATCTTGTCTTGTGCTCTTGTAATTGTAGTTTGTAAAATTAAAAAATTAGTTTCGTAGAGAATTTCTGCAAATGTTCAAATATTGGTTAAAATTAAATGAATTTATCTTATGGAATAAAATTAAAGGGAATACAATTTTTATAATTGAATTCATTTAATTGAACAGTTTTTTACCTCTATTGAGGGGGACTCGGTTTTTTTTAAATTTTTAAGCCGTGTTATAAATTACTTTGAGATTTAATAATTTGGCATCCATAATTTCATCATAATTTAAACTTAAAACTTGGATTATGTCTTTGTATTTCCGTAGTATAGTGTGTTGGCCGTGGTTCAAACCCCAGCTTAGGTATTTTAAAATAAAACAAAATGTGATATATTCGTTCTTAGTCTACTTCCTCTCAGCAGATTTCAGTCAAAAGCTCTTAGACTAAAAGAAATTGCCATGAAAAGTTTCTCAAAAACCTGCCGTTTGGAGACGACTATAAGCTGCTCTCATGTATAAAATTAACACCCACAACAAGAATGATGTGAGAAGTTGTTTTGTAATCCTAACTAAAAGGTTGTTATGACAAATTTAGTACTGCGTTTTTACTTTATCTCTTCATGAAGTTTTTACTATTCTACATCAGCCACTTTATCGGAAAGCGATGTAGGATTCCATCATGTCTGAAAATATTCAACACATTGTTTTTAGTACTTTCCATTTAAGTAAATTTTGGAAAAATACAAAATTTACTAGAGCGTGTATTCCTAAAGAAATATACAAGCTAAAGTCACCGTAGTCTAGTAGGCTTATTAGACGTGAGGCCTCGGTTCTAAGCCCAGGTCGGGAATCAAAACGAAAATATGAAAAATATATCTTTGGCGACTTCCTCTCAGCAGATTTCTGGCAAAACTCTGAGAGTAAATGAAATTTCCGTGGAAAGTTTCTCAAAAAAATCTGTCATTCGGAATCGACTTTAAACTGTAGGTCCCGCCACTTATGTATAAAAATTAACACACACAACATCAGTGGTGTGAGAAGCTGGGTCGTAATCCTGACTAAAGGGTTGTAATGACCAATTATGTATGTGTAAAGAAATCAAAGAGAAAGTCCTCTAACTGAAATACCCATACTGCTTTGTTTCACTCCTGTATAGTCCGCTTCCAATCTTACGGCAGATGACTAAACCTTTTTATGTTGGTTTAAGAAGCCATTTAAGTATCTCAATATAGTTCGATTGCAAAGGATAAAAGTGTTATTCACATCACTTGCCAATTTCCAAATCCGGTTCAGATTTCTCGCAGTTGGCTCTCCGTTTATCGATAGTATACGGAGCCGTCGCTTAAAAAAGATTAACTTGGCAATCAAGTTCACTTTATTCTAGGGAAGTGATGCTTTAAAGCGAAGCTCTGATGTTTAATTGTTGTTACCAATAAATCAGAAATTATAAATTGTCTGTGGCAAATTGTTTCATGGGGTATCTCAACGGATTACTGTGTGTGCTTTGCCCTCTTGCAGCCAGGATGCTTATTCTTCATAGGCATCGATAAAGGAATACACGGATAACATATACTCTGAGGTGTATGTATATTAGGTTAGTATATACAGGCGTATTGAAGATTCAAGACTAAAGTTTGCTGATCTTACTGCGTTCCTGTATAGCAAAGGATTTCCTCATAGGTAGTAGGCTAGTATTCTGGCCTAGATCTGATGGCCTTATATATTCGTCTGCTGAGAATTAGAATATAATCTATAATTGTTTAATGATTAATAAATAGATTTTGATCTTTCGTGTATGCTTTTTACTGATGTTCAGTGTACATTAAAATATTTTATTTGATGGATGTGCAAAATTCCTTCCCCTAGATCCACGCCTGGTGTACATACATGCATAATACATGCATAATTGGCCATTACAACCCTTCAGTCAGGATTACGGCCTAGCTTCTCACACCATTCATGTTGTGTGTGTTAATTTTATACATGAGTGGCGGGACCAGGTTTACAGGAAGCTTAAATTAAATTTGCACTGTATAGTGACAAAAATAAAGCCAAAAAGTTTATAAAATTTTTCTTTAAATATCTTATAAAACAGTACCCTACACTTTAGAACAGACGTCCTCGATTTTTGAATGAGAAAACGTTTGAAGGTGTGGGCATGGTGGCAAACGTGCGACTAAGAGAACTGGCTGGTTTCATCCGAAACTTGAAGAGGTTCAAACCCACCACTAACGGATCATTGCAATGGGCTTACCTCGCACTGGGCAATACAATGGGCCATATGGGCTACCAATTGAACTTGCCTGTGAACGACAAGCTACCCACTAACCTAACCTAACCTTATAACATTGAATTCAATTAGAAAAAAATAAGAAAAATTTTAATGATGCGTACTGTACACATACATTAGAATTTTGTTAGTATTTACCATCTCCAACTTAAGTTTTTTTTCTTTTCTGATACAAATTAATTACACCATCCATGGCATCCTATTTATTTCTCTCAGCAATCGATAACCACTTAAATTTGTTTTATTTACTGTTACAAGAAGACAACAACAACAACAACAAATAAAAAAAACAGAATAAAGAGAGAAAGGAAACGTTGTAAACCCTCAATACAATTTATAACAAATATGTCCTTCAAACACATTAAAAATATCCCCCATAAGACATTAAGAAGAGTCTCTCTTATATCTATAAAATATGTATGTATGTATGTATGCATATGTGTATAAACTTGTAAACATTTTATAAACGTCTATTGGTATACCATATACATTCATACATTCATTTGCTATGTGTGTGAATATATACGACTTGTGCAATAAAGCCGTTACGGAGTTAAGCCCTCAGTTGTATGTCGAAGCAGAGAACATTTTACATTTTATGACCACTTTATGATCACTGAAGCATAAATAGCAGGCCATTATTGTAAATCAATCGACTGTTGTTGACTGAAATTTCATAGAAACTGCGGTTTTTATTGTTTCCTCAGCTATAATTTCAATTTCCTCTCTTCTCTATTCCATTTTGGCCTGCAAAATAGAGTTTCTTTGATGCTCGCATAACTTTTTAACACAATATTTCGTGTTAGAACGTTTAGTTGTAGAGAATTTCATACGATACGAATGAAATTGTACAACTTTGTTACTGTGGAACATATTTTATTTTCAATTAAAATAATTCACATGGTTGAGGTAATAAACACTCTATAAACGAAATGGATTTGGGTTTTTTTTCTGGGCTTTATTCACAAAATTTATAAGCATTTGTGAATCGAACATTTGGCATTCAAGTTATGCGCCAGTTGCACAGAATAAAAGATTTCAGAAAGTATCAGAAGTTTTTCAAATTTAAAATCATTTTGTATTCAAATGATAGCCTTTAAATGGAAAATAAAGTAAACATGTATGTTTTAATAGCAAAAAATCAGTTTTAATTTAAAGGAGCCCAGATGAAGACGTAAATTGATGAACAAATAATGAAGTCGCCGTAGTCTAGTAGGTAGTTTGTAGGATTATTAGACGTAAAGCCAGGGTTCGAGCACCAGGCCAGACATCAAAACAAAATACAAAAAGTATTTCTTCGGCGACTTTCTCTCAGCAGATTTCTGCCAAAAACTCTGAGAGTAAATAAAATTGTCATGAAAAGTTTCTCTAAAATCTGTCGTTCGGAGTCGACGTTAAACTGTAGGTCTCACCACTCATGCATAAAAATTAACACACACAACATAAGTGGTGTGAGAAACTAGGTCGTAATCCTGACTGAAGGGTTGTAATGACCAATTGTGTATGTATGTATGAAACGAATAACATTTTCTTTGAACGAAATTATGACAAATAATCGATGATTGAGATCATTAAAGGGCAGCCATGAACTCAAACTTCAACAACGTTTTAAGATTCTTGTCTTTTAGAGAAGTATGCTGACTAATATGTCAAAAGCACAGTGTGGTGAGAAAGGCGTGTTGGCATGTTGGCAAAAATGAAGTACACAAGTACACAATATTTTAAATGAGAAAGCTCTTCACCAATTGTCTCAATTGGAAATTTAGTAGCAGAGACAAAATCATTCATACGCCCCGTGGTTCTCTATGGTGCAAAAGCCTACATGCTTTTATGTACTGATGCATTTATCTGAAAGAGTATTCGATAGAGAAGTACTACGTAAAATTTACGATCGCGAATTGGCTATAATTTCGGCATACCATCCAATACTGAGCGGTATGAGCTTCTTAACCACATGAGCATTGTGTAGCACATTAAGTGGCTATTCGAACGATATGAATAGAAGCAAATGTTCTTGCGAGAAGGGTGTCTAATGCGCGATTGGCAAAAGGTGACAAAGTGGACGACTTTGTCTGCATCGGAAAGACCGAATCGAGGAAGCCCTTTCATCGATTGGTGTGACCAACTGACAAAGGCATGAAAGTCGCAAGAAGCATGCGTTAAGGCAGACCGAAATCCAGGTTGTTAATGGTCACTTAAAAAATTAAAAGAAATCTGTTAAGCATATTTTTTTAAGCCGCTTGACTTGAAAATACGCCATCAGACAGATATTTCGCTGGGCATGAGAAAAAAAATTCTTTTATCAATGAACCCCTCTCAGCAGCCTTCTGGAAGAAACTCTAAGAGAAGCTATTGAAATAAAACATGATTTAGAAATCTATGCTAGAGGTCTACGTTAAATTTTGTTTCTGACCACTCGAAAATGAAATTAACGCGCCTTAAAAGGAACGGTGTGGGAAACTTGTCCGTTGTCCAGGCTAAAGGCTTGATATGACCGGGATGTATTCGCCGTAGTCTAATAGATAGTGTGTTGGCTTATTATACGCTTCAAATCCCAAGTCAGACATCTCGATCAAAACAAAATATGTTAAAAAAAGTATTTCTTTGACGATTTCCTCTCAGCAGATTTCTGGCAAATTAAATATTTTTCTTTGAAATTATAATTCTGTTATTTTTAATTTTTGTTAGTGTTTTGAATAACTTAATCTTAGTATTGTTTGCTCTTTGTTGCTATAAAAGCTAATACAAAACAGTTTTATTTGCAAAACCCCATGCCCTAATAGCACATCCGATTATGCGTATCGAACTCTGACACATTAAAATACATATACACGTGCAAACAGTGTTTGTATGTAGTACATAAGAATTAATGATGACAACTGCGTCACTAATTGAAGCCAGCAATAGCAATTGTCTCAAATGAGTGTCATAATGAAAGCAGCATAAACGTTTACAAAAATGCGAATTAAAAAAGGAAAAAAAACAGAACGGAAATGAGGTAAATACAAAACGACAACAAAAAACGACAAAAAAAACAAATTCACACAGCCATGCATACCTTTAAATATGTAAGGTTTTACCCGCTCCATTTTAATTGTGTTCATACATACATACGAGTATACAATACAAACAGACGTAATGCCTTAAGTCACAAAAAAAAAATGTAAATGTAAAGCAGAAAAGAAAAACAAAGAAAAACCAAAGAAGAAAAAACGAAAAGTAAAGCAAAATTGTCATAAATACGCGGATTATATAAAAAGCTTTAAAAGTTAAAAAGGGTTCGACATCAGGCTTAACTGTAACTGTGATACACACACACACACAAGTGCAGCGAATAAACTGAAAGACCAAGTTATTGTCCTTCATTGCACGGTTGGAATGAATTGCAGTAGAAATATGTTGAATTTCTTAAAATTTCTACGCTTTTGGTCACATATTCGACTTGAGCTTCATTAGGTCAGGAAATAATATTCCAGTATTCTTTACGGTTTTAGATTGGAAAACTAATCAATATACATGCTACTCGTTTTAATATGAATGTTTTCAACACCTTTCATCCCCTTTTTCACTTCGAAAAAGTCTCATATTTTCATAGCAATTTCATAGCCTTATAAACGACTAGAAAAACGTTTGTACTTAAATGGGATCTATTAAATATTGTCGTTAGTGAAAGACTGGTTCTGACAATACTTACGCCAATACATCTACGACTGTTTTGATACGGAGTCCGTACTACTTATCTAAACATAACCCCCATTCCGACCTGTCAAAAAAGGTGTTATCAAGCCACGTAATTTTTGGATAGACTGATGCATGACTCATGGCTTGAAGTCGCCTTGGTCTATTTAGAGGTGAGGCTTCGGTTCAAACCCCAGGTGCGGCATCTCCAACTGAACGTAATATGAAACAATATTTCTTCGGCGACTTCCTCTCAGTAGATTTCTGGGTAAAACTCTGAGAGTAAAACTGCCATTACCATCTGTAGTTCGAAGTCGACTTTAAACTGTTGGTCCATCCACTCATGTATAAAAATTAACGCACAGTACATAAGTGATGTAAGAAACTAGGTTCATAATCCTGACTGAAGGGTTGTAATGACGAATTATGTTATGTGTGTATGATGCATGACTCAGAACTCGTTTTTTGGTAATTTCTTAAGAAAAATTTTGATTGCCTTAAACCCACTTGGTGTATAAACAGTCTTTGCCAGACTTATCTTCCCTTTCGCGTTGAGCATACCTTTTCAAATATTGGTGCTATAGATATAAAGGAAGCACAGGCTAGAAAACCGATTGGGCGCTGTTCATATCCCATTACTCCGAATAATTATGCAACAAGTAAACTGGAGCATGAAATATTTTTATGAAAAAGGTGGTTTCAAGTGCGCATTACTATGTCATACAACAGATTTTTTTGCTTTTCATGGCATATTTTTATCCAACAAAATGTACAATAAAATATCGAAGGATTACAACATAATTCGTTACTTTCTCAACGCCTTGCACATGATTATTTAAAAAAATTACCTTCTAGGATTAGTACTTTCATATGCAGTAAGGAGATTTAACAAAATACCGTTGAATATAGGTAGAAGCCATGTTTTTTTTAAGTTAAGCCATGCATTTTTAGGTTAAGACATCCCGAAAACCTAGAGTGATGTAGCAATTCTAAGGTATGTTGGATTCAAATTCAGTGCATCAAACAATTTTAGAAAACAATGCTGTTGCTTCACGGTGATTAACTTGTTTCAAATTTTGTCAGCATCTGTAATTTTTTTTTTTTTTGCAAAAGAAATGCCTCACATAACAGGCTTAAATTACCACTGTGCAGTACTCATATAATGTACATTGGTTTATACGACTTGACTACGTTTAATGTTTTATCTATAAACGAATCTTTTATATCAACGCTTACTTACACGTATATATATATACACACACACACACACGTATTCGCACGCATATACATTTTTATTTAAACGTTAATATAAACAACACACAACACAATTTGCACCTTTACTTACTCTTACATATACTTACATACACACGTTAATATGCAAAACAAAAATATTAAATGTATATGTATGTGTTTATATGTATATGAAAAATATGTACAATAACAAAAGAAAAACACAACACACTTCCTTTAATATCCTTTGTAACCAATATATATATGTGTGTGTATGTATGCTTTCTGTGTTTTATTAAAGAAAGAAAAGAAAGGAACAAAAAAAACCAGAAACCGAACGCAATAAGAACAACAACAGCAACAACAAATAGCACAAACGAAAGAAACGTGTAGAGAGAGAGAGAGAGAAGAAAAAGTAACCTTTACCCTTTTGCAGTTATTTTACATCCTTTTTGGTTTATATCGCTCGCAAAGCCAACAAAGAGCCTAAAGGATAAAGGAGAGAGTAAAACTTTGCAAAGCAGGAACAAAGCAAAAAAACAAAAATAATTCGCAACAACACATACAATAGCACTAAAGGAAAAGTACAACAAAAACGAAGAAAAAAGAAAGAAAAAAAGAAAAAAAAAAATAAAAAACAAGTGAAACAAGAGAAATAAGAAAAATAAGTAGCATTTTTAATGAGTTAATTAAGTTTTGCTGCTGCTGCTGCTGCTGCTACACAGCCATGGCTGCTTCTTTATATTACAAATAATACCTCAGACCTCAGACCGTACCCATCAAGCGTGCCAAATATAAGCTGGTGTATGTTTTTAAACCAATAGTATATGAGTATACGAGTATACGTTTCTGTAAACATTTAAGTTGTAGATCGTAATAACGATTTTAACGTCTTGTATAAATTAATCATAAATCCCGCATAAAAAAAAAATCTCGTGATACTTTTATTTTTATTACACATGCATCTCTCTATCTACCTAGTACATGTGAGCTGGTCTTTTATGGATTTTATAACCCAGCAAAAGTTTTGTGAAAATGTTTCTTTTTTAGATAAAAATAGTTGAAAACTTTATTTAGCATGGCTTACAATGGTTTGCAGAGTACACAAGTGTCCATGACTCTGGCTTAAAAGTCAGGCTGAATTTGACCGCTGCAAGGTGCAGTGTGGCTTACAGATGTGCAAGCGACTCAAGAAAGTTCCACAAGAAATAATCAAATTAGGTCTAAACACACCATCGCACTGGTCATTCACATTACATCCATGTGAGACGACCATGTTTTCAACTCGCTCGTGCAGAATATTCAAAAAGGCATGATCTGAGTGCCACGTAGTGCCCTCCTATTTAAACCTCATTCATATCTTTAGTTTGCAGCTCGAAAGAAGTTGGTAATCATCGGCCTATAGTGCTCACCGTTGACAGTGATGGCCTGGCCAACGTCGTTCTCAAGGAAATATAGATCGGTAATGTCGCCAGCCCAAAATCGGACACTATTTCGAGGTGCATTGAATGCTCTTGGATTTCATGTGGATTGGTTTCGTTCTAAGTACGATAATATTGTTAATTCACATACCCATTCATCTGGAAATAGGTCCTATTGCGGGGTACATTGTCCGAACAGAACACCAATTTTGGTACAACATTTTTATTTTTTTGCACGTGTTGTTGGATGTTATATGCGCCAATGGTGATTTGGCAAAAAAGGCTGTAGCTTTAACGAGATGTTCATTATCAAGTGTCCAAGTTCGAAGGTATATATTGGAAAACCTGATAGTAGCACAGTGGGACAGATTGATTGTGCGAATATTGACTACATGACGCCGAAATAAGTCTTCGCTAGTAAGTTCAGAATAGCGAGGTATGGAAAGAGATATTTACGGATGCCTCACGTTAATAGCAGGTACAGCACACTCGACAAGATGACTTGCATATGACTTGCTGTGATGATCATTGCAAAGAGCATTGTCTTCGGGATAGATGGCAGCATACTTTCGAATAGAAAGCCTTTAGGTGTACATGATGTATCCGAAAATTTTGAGAACAATTTTACACTGTCTTTGTATGTAAACAGGTTCAAATAATATGTCATTCACTTCGCCACAGAATCTACATGATGACAAGACCATTTTCCGCTCTGTCAAAAGAGGGTTAATTAGGCTCAGGTAAATTTATGATAGGTTGATGCATGACTGAGATCTTCCCTTTTTGTAATTTTCCTATTAAACTTTTGATTGCTTCAGACCCACTTCGTTTGTGAACAGTCATTACATAACATGATTGGTCTCTAAAACCCTTTAGTCAGGATTACGAGCTTGCTTCTCACACTATTAATGTTGTGTGTATTAATTTTATACATGAGTGGCGGGACCTACAGTTTAAAGTCAACTCCAGACGACAGATTTGGATTTCATGGCAATTTTATTTACTATCAAAGTTTTTTCCAGGAAGTCACCGAAGAAGTATTTTTCTATGTTTCGTTTTGTTGGAGACCTACTAGACTACGGCGACTTCTAACTGAACAGTCTTTGCCTCTTTTAAATTTTCTATCGTTGACCATACTTTTCCATATATTGATGCCTAATCGTTTGCTTTAAATTTTTATGGTTTTACGGTATAAAATGTAATCGAAAAAAGAGTTTTTGTATTTGATTGATTACATACATAACATAATTGGTCATTACAACCCTTCAGTCAGGATTACGACCTAGTTTTTCACACCACTTTTGTTGTGTGTGTTAATTTTATACATTAGTGATGCGACCTACAGTTTAAAGTCGACTCCGAACGACAGATTTTTTTTGAGAAACTTTTCATGGCAATTTTTATTTACTTTCAGAGTTTTTGCCAGAAATCTGCTGAGAGGAAGTCGCCGAAGAAATACTTTTTGTATTTTGTTGTGGTGTCTGGCCTGGGGTTTGAACCCTGGCTTTACTGGTCTATTAAGCCCACACACTACCTACTAGACTACGGCTACTTCTTGATTTGATTGATTATATGATTGATTATATGAGTGTAAAAAGGCCTCAGTAATAATAGGCAATCCTTGACTAAAGGAAAATATTGACGCTGTTTGATACGATATTTCATAAAACCAGGAAATTCAAGTCTGTGGATCTGATTTATGCATAAGATCTTCCCTTAGAATCCATAATACATTGGGTTTTATTCCGATTTAGTCAAATTGATTTGTATTCCAACATACCCGCATTGTATTATTTACCTAAAACCGACTGTGGGTTTCTTAATTTCATATCATCGTATCAAGTCTATACTCGTTTGCCTTTACACAGTTTAAATAGTAAAGCCTTCCTATCGACACAACGTAATTTGATGTTTCCTTTTCAAAAATGTTGAATAATTTATACAACTGCAGCTACAACTTTATACCATCACTTTACAACTTTATTTTGTTTTGTATCCTTTTAAACTGAATGCCTTGTCTATACACCAAATAAAAAATTATTTACAATAATACACTCTCTATATATACACTCATATATATGTATGTATGTTTATTTGTACATACATTTGTGCTTATAATACACCTGTGCTATAATTATTACAAACAATGTCTAGAGTATTTAAAACTGATTTAATTTTTGTTTTTGTTTTTTTCATTCTTTTCTTTTCATATTTAAAAGAATACGCATATGAGAGTATGAATACGTACGTAAGTATATGAATTCTTTATTTCTTTTCATTTCTGTGCTATTAAATCGCAACTGAAGGTGCGTTCGTTTGGAACGAAACTATTTGCTGGCTTGCAGGGTAAATGAAGATTTTGTAGTTTTATTAATAACATCGAGTATGAAACGTTAGAGAATGAAAATGAAAAAGAAAGAACGTCTTGTAAAATAAAGTTTTGGAATAATTCAATAGATTTTATTAAGGAAAATATGTTTTATGAAATTAATTTATTTAAATAAAAATTTAATTGATATGAAGACTCCTGAATGATATGAAACGATTTACAATCCCACTCATAACACCGTCAAGTTAATAATGAGAATAGCATGAGACAAGTCTTAATAAAACATTCTTGTAGAGGCTTACAGACATACAAACATTATTGATCATTACAACCCTTCAGTCAGGATTACGATCTACTTCTCACAACACTTATGTTGTGTGTGTTAATTTGTATGCATAAACAGAGAAACATGAATATTTTTATTTACACCTAGGGTTTCTGCCAGAACTCTGCTAAGAGGAAGCCGCCGAAGAAATATTCTTTTGGTATTTCGTTTTGATTTTTGAGGTCAGACTTGGGGCTTAAACCGTGGTGTCACGTCTAATAAGCCAACACAGCACCTACTAGACTACGGTGACTTCAACTTGTGGAGGGCTTATGTTTCTTATAAGGACCAAAGGCATCTTATTGTAGTATAGGCGTATATGTATATGAACTTGTGTCTGCAAATATGATTCTCTCCATCAGAAAAATGTATTTTTACATAAAACTTGAGTTGTCGAGTTTTCTAACTACCGTGTCAAAATATTGGAAGAACGTTTTATAATTGCTTCTGTCAGTTTCTTTAAGACAGCTATTCTAAGCCTTGTCTTGCCTTGCCATATCGCCAGATGGTTGTCGTATGGTTTATCTCAACCAGGAGTTAGTAACTGCCTTGTTGTTACCAACAGAGAACTGCATATGAACCTACTTTTCCACAATGCTGGAATAATTCTACGATATGTATGCCATTCTCGCTTGAACAGACCACAACCTCCACACAATTTTTTACGTTGAACACACATTGAACATATTTTTGATGAAATTACTGGACATAAGAGACAGCTCCTCCAGCTTAGTCTCATTCAAATGTGACTTTAAGTCTTCCTCGAACCACTACTAATGGGGATACATACATACATAATTGGTCATTACAACCCTTCAGTCAGGATTGCGACCTAGCTTCGCACACCACTTATGACGTGTGTGTATTAACTTTATACATTGGCGGGACCTACAGTATAATCCGAACAACAGATTTTTCAGAAACTTTTCATGGTAATTTTATTTACTCTCAGAGTTTTTTCCAGAAATCTGCTGAGAGGAAGTAGCTGAAGAAATATTTTTTGCATATTTTCGTTTTGATGCCTTACCTGGGATTTGAACCGTGGCCTTACGTCTAATAAGCCAATACCCTACCTACTAATGGGGATATGAACCCAAATATTGTACTGTAATGTACTACACAGAAGAAATTAACCGGCCACAGTCTCCCTCTCTCTCTCTCTTTAATTGGTATCCACCTTACTCTGTCTTATTTTGTCTTGACCACTTTAAGTAAAAAGTCTTTAATTCAACGACCTCCTATTCTAAAACAAACAAAAAACCACAAGACCAAGAAAACAGCAACTTCTGCAGAAAATTTACATTTCAATGAGAACACAAGAAAAATAAAAGAAAATTCAAATTCAAAATGGAATAAAACTAAAATAAAATAAAAACAAAAAAAATTGCTAAATTTGTGAAAACAGAAGACGTAGAGAAAAAAAAATTAATGAAGCAGTAAAAGCTAGAAAACTTCAAAACAATATACTGACATACATACATTGAAATGTAAGGATGTGTATACAAATAGGAAAAAATATTTAAGAAAACAAAAATCTAAAAATGGGTGAGAATATTTTAAAAAACAGTTGATGTCGCAAACAGGGTGGAAAAACTAAATTTAACACAAATACTAGAAAAACTACAACAACAATTGAAATGGAAAACTAAATGGAAAATAAACCAAAAGGCAAGAAAAGAAAAGAGCAGAACAACATAGAGATATGTATGTATGTGTACAAACAAACAAACAAAAATAAAGGAAACGAAAACCCTTTTTAATGGTTACTGAATCTCATTAGAATTTTGATGAGCCTTAATGAGTCATTGTTTTACACGTTATACGCCAACAGACACGATTTGTAGGTGCTCTACAGTCTTTGGCTTTGTGAGTGTAAACGGTACAAATGTCATAATGAACAGGCAGGCCAAAGACATTAAAGTAGACGGCAAAGAAGAAATGCGCCTTCAAGCAAATGGCAAACAAACATTAAAGCTTAACTCACATAACATCAACGTGCAAAGTGTCTCTTTTAAAATAGCATAGCACAGCACCCCCACTAACACCACCACCAACACCACTACCACTAATAAATAAAATTGCTAGAGCTTGAGCTGAACAGTTCTTCTTTGCCGTACTTCATTTACACTTATAGCTGTAGCTGAAACAAATAAATTAATAACCTTGGCAACTTAAGCTTTGCCAGCAAAAGGAATCAAATCAACCGCCTTATGCTTATGAAACCAATACTATGACAGCTACCATCAGTTTTTCTGTCTACAAAACTCACATACACTCACCTTACATGCCTTTAATATCATTAAATATTTATAAACCTGCATATATTTTTAACATCTAAGACTGGATGTCTGTCTGGCTGTCTGTCTGGCATGTCGTATACGTCTTTGACTTTGTGAAAACCACATCAAGGAAATAATCAACAGCAGCAACAGCAGTACCAGTAGCAACAACAAGTTCTTTTAAACAAAAATCAAGGCAACCTAAGATCGCAGCATGAGAACGTAGTTAAATTCATGAAATTATCAAATATTTCCTTACGAAAGTTTTGTTTTTTTTTATTTTCTTTAAACTTTTAAATAAATATTCACGCTTCTATTTATAACACACACACACTTAATTTGTAAGAGTGTGACAGGTTTTTCTTTCATTAACCCAATGGCTGTTATACTACCACCACCCAATCCTTTTCTCCTGCATACATTTGCATGCCTGCGTTTAATCCTTTTGCTTTGGCACGTGTATGTGGGCTCTACAGTGGTGTATATAATTTTCGTACAGTGGCAATTTTAATTGATTGATTAAGTTTAAAGGGGAGAAACTAAACTAGTGTTGTCACAGCGAAGATGCCAGCACATTACTTTGATAATATCACAATGAGTGGTGTAGGCTATAGAAAATCACTTGAAGTCTGGAAAGTGAACATGGACTGCCGATTGACATTTGAAAATTAACTCAAACATCAAGGCAATATTATTGAACGAATGCAAAATTTTAAGACGTAAGTTTCAATACGCCAAATGGCAAAAAAAAACTCTTAGAGAAATATTCTTTCACACCTAGAAGTTACACATAGACAAAGAAGTTGCCGTGACAAGAAAAAACTGGGGGAAGATTAAGGGTATTCATTCATTTGAGTTCATTAAAGGAAACATTTTTTACGATGTTTAATAGGAAGGAAAAGCTTAATTACATTGGCTTATTAAACGTGACGATACGGTTCATATTCCAGGTCAGACATCTCCAACTACACGCAATATGAAAAAATATTTCTTCAGCGTCTTCTTCTCAGCAGATTTCTGACAAAAATTCTTGGAGTAAATAAAATTGTTATGAAAAAGTTTCTCAAAAAAATCAGTTGTTCGGAGTTGACTTTAAACTGCAGGTGCCGCCACTCATGTATAAATTTAACACACACAACATAAGTGGTATGAAAAGTTAGGTCATAATCCTGACAGAGGGATTGTAATGACCGACTATATATGCGGGCAATTTCGTGTCAAGTGACCCAATTTTTAAAATCGATGTCTTCTGATTTGGATGAAATTTGCATAGTATTATTGGATAGTAGGCCAGACACAAATTTTCAGCTCTATCAGTCAAGAACTGCCGGAGTTAGAGGGGCTCAAAGTTGGACATTTTGGTCATACAGGGTCATATGTATGTAACTTTTCACCTATTGGTCCTAGCAAAAATTTTAAGATCATTTAGGTAGTACGTTTTTATGCCAAATATTGAAAAATCTTATTCTTGACTTAAAAAATATTTTTTTTTATAGATATCCCACTCGCATCCCATTAAGCGATTATAAAGTCTTAAAGGAAATTGTATAAGCTTTCTTTTGAGCAAAAAAAGGGCCCATTTTGAAAAAAAAAATAAAAAAAAATTTATTAAAAAAAAATAAAAAAAAAATGTTTAAATTAAAAAAATTATTTTTGGAAAGATTGAAGAAATAGCTATCTAATATACTTTGTAAAATTTTTGCTAGGACCAATAGTTGAAAAGTTACACACATTTTAAAACCTTTATGACCAAATCATCCAAATCGGAAGACATCGATTTTAAAAATTGGGTCACTTGACACGAAATTGCCCATGTATGTATGTAAGGTTTAATGGGAAATAAATTGTTGACTGAGATTTGTTTGAGTTCAGCCCCATTGTTACATTTTGTTCCAACATTTGGCTCACAACAGTTAAGTTCTTGAGAGTTAGGGACAATGATTAGAAAGTATTTTATAAATCCTTTAGGTCAGTTAGATGGAAAGGTCTATCAGTATGATGCATTGAAAGCTGTTTGTAATTAATAAGGCGGACCACTTGTGATTAAACTTATATATTGGAAATTCGCTCTGAGCTTTAGCTTGTGAGCTATTTAGGATGTATAGAAACTTTTATTACCGGCTAAGAACTTGCAAGATGCGACAAAAAAATTAAACAATATGTTGAGACTATCGCGGTTTCCGTTCAAACATAAAACAGACATGCTATCCAGAAGTCTAGCAGAATAATCAAAATCTTCAGCAGATTAATGGGAAGTACAACAACATAGTTCAATCTGAAATTGCTAACGAAAACTGCAAAATTTAGGTCACATCTTGGAGCGTAAAGCAGACGAAACGTCACTTAAGGGTGGCATCAGCATATCAAAAAGATTCGCAAGTAAACGTTGCTAATATCAACAACCAATTCGAATAGATTTTTTACTCAAGGAGGGCATTAGAATAAGAGCTGAAATCAAGTAAGTCATCACATGAGAGGCAATTATGAATAGAATCTCTGAGGATAGATGGACAGCAAAATCAATACAGCAATTATATGACCGATACGAGAGGTCAATTACTATACAATTCAAATGCTGTTTGGGCGCGGCTATTTCGAGAAAAAGTTCTTTAGAAAGAATTTTTGATCCCGGTTTTTATTTGACTACGAGGATTTGGCGATACAGAAAATGCTGTCTTTTATTGGAGACAATAGCCCAATGAGTAAATAAAATTTGAAGAAAAAAATTGGGCATCTGGGCATCTTATCCCACTGTTTTGCCTATGTTAGGTCCTTTAAATAGCTTAAGACAGCCACAAAGCACTTTCCTCATCATATTATATCATATTATAATAATAGATCACTGAGAAGATTGGTGAAATCCAACAGCGATGTAGTCATCACAGTCTAGTAGGTAGTGTGTTGGCTTATTAGAGGTAAGACCGAGTTCAACCCCCGGCTCATTAATCTCCAACAGAACGAAATATGAAAAATATTCCTTCGGCTACTTCCTCTCAGCAGATTTATGGGTAAAACTCTGAGAGTAAATTGGAATGGTTATTGTTTCTCAAAAATACCGCCACTCATGTTTACAGCAAATACACACAACGTGAGGGGTACGGGAAACTGACTGACTAAAGGGTTGTAATGAGCAATGAAATAAATAAGATCGATAAATTTCTCCATCTGTCTGTTAAAATAATTTTAAAAATTACAAAAACAAAACTAATAATTTGCTTCTATTTTAATTAGAAAAACAGCCTGAAATTACGTTTTTATTTACCTAATAAGCTCATTAAATCAATTAAACCAATTTCAGCTCTTGTTAAAAAGCTTAATTATTTTATTACAACAATATAATGCCTTAAATACAATATGAAAATGAACAAAAAATTAGCAACCTAACTGTATAACAAAATGTCTGCTTTGCTTTGATTTGCTCTGCTTAGCTGTGCTTTGCTTAATGACGATAACGAAACAAACATTTCTATTCCATTGTCATTAAAAACGTTGATTATAATTTAAGCACAACAAATACCTCTACAACTGGAGGCATATCCTGGCATGTGCACAATGACTGCTGCTTGCTGTACGATGTCTATGTTTTGAAGACCTTTCGCGAACTGCCACACCGCATACGAGACAAGAGATCCGTTGGCTTTGGTTTTTAACGAAGCAAATCATACGATACAGTAACGATACAACAGCGTCGAAAGTCAACGCCATTATTATGTTTACGAGATTGTAAACATGTTTACATAGTTACATTTTATGAGCCACTGCTTTTCTAAAGTGAAGTAAAAAAAAACGAAGAAAAAATTGCTGGGAAAAAGCTGTTTTGCATGTTACTCTGTATCTCTGCTCGACTAGATTTTTATTTTTTTTTTCTTATTTCGTTTCGTTTCTTTTTCTTTTCTTTTAATTTTATTTTTCACTTTTGTTGGTAGCTTCAAATTTGAGAATTTCATTAAAAGCAACTAAATGTTATCAAAAAAAAGAAGCAAAAAAGAAGAGGAAATACTTTTTCAAAAGACTACAAAAGAAAGTTAATTCAAACCGCTAAACGGAAACTGGAAAAGAAATTAAAAAGCACTGCTAAAGCTACCAAAGCTAAGCAAAGGAGCACAGCAAGGCAAGCCTTACTGAAATGAAATAGAATGGAGAAAATTGCAAAGACGAAATAGAAAGAGTCAAAGACACAAGAAGAGAGTCAGTGACAGTGACGGCAGTTAAGCAATTCAAAGAAAAATCAGCAGTTACGAGCTGAGCAATGAAATTATTAAAATTATATTCAAAGAGAGGAGGAAGAGAGTGAAAATGAAATTTAAATTTAATCAAGAGCCACTGCACTATACACAAACACTAAATTGGTTGTTGATTATGTGAATGAAAGGAATTTCAAAATATTTTTAAAAATATGAAAGCCGTGAGAGATAATGATGATTTTGATTGAAATCGTTAAGCCGATTAAAGTTATAAACATTGAAAAAACACGATCTACAAAGATAAATTACAAACATATGCTAACATCTCCGTTATATTTGATTAAAACATAGAACGAGTGAGCTTTCAACCGAGAACCGGCTAAGAACAGTGGACAGCAAAAGTCTTAGTACGGCAATATATTTTAGCAATTTCATGAATTTTAGCCAAAGTTTCTATACAAATTTATAGTTTTTATATTTATTTTATTAATTTATTTCTGTTTTATTATAAAAAAAAACAATTTTTTAATGTTTTTCATAAATCAAGAGAAAAATTAATTAGAGTTTCAGATGACTCCATAGGTACCCTCAAGGAGAACCATGAGTAAATGTAAAATTCAAAGGCCTAATATTTGAAAATGTTATCCCTTGTATTTAGTAGAATATCCCTTAAGGTCAAGTACTCCATTTAACCCATTTGGAATTGAATGTACAAGTTTTGTTTTCAGGTGGCACCATGAGCAACTTTTTCGGTTGACTTTTGTTTGAGGTTTAGTGATTACGTAACCTTTCTTTCAAATGATCTCCTAAATACTCTCTTGAAGTCATATCGAAACTTTGTGCAAGAGTTTTAAGCCTGTGGGGACTTGTTTTTGTCAAAATATACTAAGACTTTTGCTCTCCACTGTATATACATTTACGGAGACGTATTTATTTCATTTGTAGAGATTACTACACGTAAAATGCAAGCCAAACATCCTTACGTTTCAATTTTTGCATAAATTTTCTAGTATTTTGTAATGTAATGCTGTCTTGTTCGGTATACGAAAAATTTCACGTCTCCCAATAAAAAAAAAAGATACTCTATGGAATCAAATTGTAGGTTCTTGCCGGCCGATGGACTGCTCGAAACGCGAGAATAATTACTCACCAATCTTTACTTTCAATGTGTCGAAAGTAACACGAGCATTATGTGCCACTGGCTTGCTGAAACCACTTGTCAACCATATCCATTCCTACTATTTTAGTAAGATAAAAATTTACTAACCTCTACAGGTTTCTCGCTACAAAAACTGAAACATTAAGGCTTTCATTGGTTCAGAAGAAGTACAATCCCTTGAAGCCACTAGCCACTGCATCAAACAGTGCTTTTTTCAGGCCCTTAAAGAGCCTTTCGTATCAAACTTGGGAATTTTGTTAGTTGATGTACCCATTGCGAGCAAAAATGTTAGAAACACATTTCACACTCATAACAAATTTTGCAAATAAAACTCAATAAATTTCAGGCGTTGTTTGCTTGCTAGTTATTTATAGGGAGAGAGCAAATACAGAAAGAAACATATAGGGTCTCCCAACAAGGCTGTCCAGGCTTTTGGTAGTTGCTGATGGCCATCGTGTTTAAGCTTTATCTGTCAATAAAGTTTCAATTTATTCAATCTACTTTGGCAAATGACCTTGGTCGATTATAGAATCGATGTGTGTTCCCCAAAATGGCTTTGTAGCAGTTGGTAATTGAGCCCGATTTTCACGGAAAAATTATACTCAGCGGTGTGATCTATTTCTAGATAAACAAGTATGTGAACAAACAAAATTGTCGCATTTGCAATGAATCTCGAGGTGGATATTGGACTGGCGGCATTATCGGTCGATATTTAATTGAGAACGATATTTGCCTTGCCATCACTGTGAACGGCGAGTACTATAAGTCGAGGATTACCAACAGATTTAGTTATAAGAATACAATAAGGCTGACTTTCAAAATCTATCAATACAAAGTTAGTATGCAGTTCTACTACGGTATATAAATTATGTAGATATGCAAAGTAACAAAACAATGCATCAACTATAAATCCGATGCCTGACTGCTTTTTGACTGCGTTAAAAATACACATTGACGACGTTTTGAAATAGAATATATTGTAAACATTTTGTACACCGGCATTATGAAACACTATACTTTGTTCAAACACAAAGCAGCTAACATTTTGGAAGTCAGCCTTACAGATTATATTATAATTATTACGTGCTTAGACACATAGACCGGTATGTAATAGACCAGTCACTGATGGGAATTGAACGTACGACCTTCACAACCCTAGCACAAAACCCACTAGACCATTAGGGCACTCAATTACCAAATTCTTTTGGTCTAAATTGGATGATCTGGGCACCAACGATATGCAATTCCAACAGCACCGTGCTACATACCACTCAACTCCTGCCATATTAAAATTTCTTGTGAGGTTCTCTTAAGCCATAGGTGTATGCGAATAAGCCACAAAGCACAGCGGCGCTTAAAGCCTACATTATCCACATAAATATGTACATACACAATTGGTCATTACAACTATTCAGTCAGGATTATGGACCTAGTTTCTCACACCACTTATGTTGTGTGTGTTAACTTGATGCATGTGTGGCGGGACCTACAGATTAAAGTCGACTCCGAACAACAGATTTTTAAATTGAACATTTTGAATGTGCTTCACCCAGAGAAACAGTGACGAACATTTAAACGATTTCAGTAGTGTCTTCAAATGAACAAAAAATGTTGATGATATCTCAGACGCGTGTTGTTTTATTTGAATTTCAAAATAGGAAGCTTCAAACAGACCTTCTGTTGAATGAGTTTTTTGTGTGACCAACATATGCAAAGTGCCGAGAACGAACGAATTTGCTATATAATGCAGAGTGCGACAGAGCGGCGAATTCATTAGTTGTAGTTCCGATGTGGTATGAATAAAACGATTCAAAGTCGAGACAAAGGCCCGTACATGGGAGTTGTATTATATAATCGGCCGGCTGTAAATAAGGGAACTGGAGTGAAAAGTTTTCAGTCAACGCTCTTCAAAGTTTCTTTCGAAACCAGAGGGATATGCTGCTGCCAAAAGAGCTCCAATATTTATACCACCCGTTTACATAAATAGTCTATTATTAAAGGAGTGTTTGGAATCTATCGAATATTAAACTCGATGCAAATTTAAATTCGATCTGCATAATTGTATCGCTATATGATGTATTTTATAAAAAATTTCTGATTATGATTTTTTACTAAACTTAACACTATCTGCCTTCTTCATAGGCTTTTGGGTAATATAACGACTGTTACTTGCCAAAATATTATCAGGCTAGTATACCATCATGAAGTTGGTAATACTTCAAGCACTGCTCTGCTATTATATGCCAACATCACAATAGAATAGCTTCCAAAATTCAAAATTGTCTACTTTTAAACAAGTTTTTCAACACATCACCTCCTATGTGGTCCATACATTGTGTGTTATTTTGGAAGCAATAAATAATTCAGAATTTATATGTCAATCTTATAAAACATTATGGCTATTTTATGTTAAATACAATACAACAAACTTAACAATACTTTTAGAAAATATTTGGAGAAAAACAATTTTTTTAAAGAAAGGATTGGAAATCCTTAATAAAATACAAATACAAATAAACAATTGCACAGAGAGATATGAATTTTTATGAAATCGAAACGAAATCAAATGAAATGAAATAAAATAAAATAAAAATGAATGATTTTATTTGTATTTTTTTTTGTTGGTATTTCTAACAGATTTCTATTGCTTAAAATAAGGCAATTTCATGAATGACCACATAAATCGAAAGGATAAAAGCACCCCTAGGACAAGATTTCAACAGCTTATATTGTGCTCTTCTTCCTTTTTTTCAACAGCAAACTATATAATGAAAGCCAAACAACAAAAAAACGGAAAAACAGGACGAAATACACAATTGAGTGTATGGCAAATGACTGGACCATATATGTATACACACATGTATGTCTGTATGTAATGTATGTTTGAATAACAGGAAATATAAAAAACCCATAACCAGTCGAGCCCTTACTTACAACTACACACTCCCAAACACTACCAACCATTCATTGCCATAGAAGCCATCATAAAAGACCAATCAGCATAAAAAATTTGGCATGAATAAACTTTTTAAAAGACATTTCTATTTGCTAACGACCAAAAATAGAAATAAAAAATAAAAGAGAAGAGAACTTAAAACCGAAAACAAAATAAAATATTAAACAGCTAAAGCTATATTTACAGCAACACCAACAACAATAACAAGAGAAAGGCAATAAGAAAATAAACGAGTGTGTTAACTTTTGAAAACATCATAAATAAATCATAGTCCTTCCCCAGTACACTTTGTTCATTCATTCATTCATTCATTTTATTCAAATGGGCAAATCTTTATGCTACACTTCTCCACCTCTTTCTCCCACCTCCTTTTCCCAATATTTTTTTTTCTTGAAGAAGAAAACATTAAAATGAAGAAGAAGAAGCAGCATAAACTATTGTTTCGTTTAAAATATTCAGATGCGGCCGCCCACATGCAAAAATCACACGAAATATTTTGAATCTTTAGTATGCCATTTGCTGGCAGATATATTACCCCATTAACAACATGGGACCATAAAAAGAGAAAACTACTTTAAATAGTCATAAATAGTACAAAAAATCAAGTTTATTTGTTAAATAATACGCTTTAAATTAATGCTAACAAAGTCCAGTTATCATAGCAATATGTCAACGTAACAGACTCATTCACTGCAACGTCTAAACTATTAAGACAGGAATCCTGAATTTTTGTTTTGAAACGTTTCTTTTGGATTAAATAAAAATAATTTTATTTTAGTTTCCAGTTTTAAAAGCTTAAGAAAGAAAATAAATGGTATTTCAATTCAATAATAATTTCTCAATACAGTGAAGGATAGATATGGTAGACTTTTTTATCTTTTTTTAATTTTTAATGGCACCCATCTACTCATGCACAGTATAATGTCAGTACTAGAAAAATATATGATGATAAAGAGAAAGATAAGTAGATGTAGAAGAATATTCCACAAGGCGATAGTTATGCTTTAGAATGAATTTTCTTTGTAATTCATTGTACTATCCAGTGGTCAATAGACCACAAATTAATGTGCATTTCAAGAAAAACGAGTACTAGCGCCATTTTTAAACTGATCATTACAATGTTTCAGCCAGGATTACGACCTAGTTTCTCACACCACTAATGCTGTGTGTCTTAACATTATACATGAGTGACGGCGCCTAAAGTTTAGAGTCGACTCCGACAAATTTTTCAGAAACTTTTCATGGCAATTTTATTTATTTTCAGAGTTTTTGCCAGAAGAATGCTGAGAGGAAGAAGCCGAAGGAATATTTCTTTATATTTCGTTTTGTTCTAGATGTCTGTACAGAGGATTTATCCACGGAATCGCGTCTAATGAGCCGACAAAGTAGATACTAGACTATGGCGACTTCATAAGGAAGATAAGTATCAAGAAAAAAATTTGAAATAGAAATAGAGAATAAAGAGTCACATTATGTAAGTATTCAAATGAATCAATAGAGTCAGATATCCTACCATTGTTAACAAGCATTTCTGCTCTTCTCTGTATGCGATCGAGCGACCTCAAAATAGAATTCAAGACATCGTCCCATACCTTAGAAGAGTTTTCAAATTTCTATAGAATATATAGTAAGTTGTGTAGATGGTAAGGAGATCAGAATGCCGGAAATATTCGTTTCTCCTCCATCTCCAAAGAACTTGCTCTAGTGCCGAAAGAATACCTATGTCATATTCATCTGTCATCTGTAGATAGAATTTCAACATAAAGAGAGTAGATTATTAAGAAAATTAAAAACTAAATTGGCCCTGAAATAAGCATAACTTGTCGAATAGTCTCATCTGATTGACGTCCAAGGAGAAGAACATGGTCATAAATACGTCTCAATATCATTAAAAAAGCATGATCCAAGACTTTAATACTTTTTAAGATATTTAGCAAAAATCTAGACTTATCTTAAAGTCTAAAACCATCTGTTCTGTATGGATTTGATGACTGGCTAGTATCGAAAATAGAACATAATTATGAAAATGTTACTCTACAATAATACCAACGAAGGATGATACTAAAGAAAATGCATGGGATTATAAACAACTCCTATAGTATCACCAACATGACGCATAAAGAGAGGAATCCACAAGGCTCAAGAATCATAGGTTAACCAAAAAAACCTGCAGCTTTACGATACTCAAGCCCAAGGATAGAACGACCATATATGGGAATGTACATACATAATTGGCTATTACAATCCTTCAGATAGGATTACGACCCAGTTTTTCACACTATTTATGTATATTTTCAAGTCGTCTCCAAACAACAGGTTCTTGTGAAACATTTTCATGGCAATTTATTTTACTCTCAGAGTTTTTCTCAGAAATCTGCTGAGAGGTAGTCGTCGAAAAAGTTTTTTTTCCATTCTGTTTTGTTGGAGATGTCTATGCTGGTGTTTGAACCACGGCCTTGCGTCTAATAAACCAACACACTACCTACTAGACTACAGCGACTACCAACCGTGTATAGGAAAATGTAAAAATAACAGCAACCATGTTAGACACAAATGCCTTGTAAAAGCCATCAACTTCTAAACGTGAGTATTTGAAACACTACTACCGAATCTGTTTGTTACTATTCGATGTTTACTGCTTGAAATTGCAACAAATGGTATATACCAGTCGGTTAAGATGATTTTCACAAGGAAGATGAAGATCTTTGAAATTCGGAGATAAGGAAATATAGTCATTATATAGTAAAGACTGTCAATAAAGCCGATATTAATCTAAAATATAATTTTGGGCTTTAAAAAATAATTACAAGGAACAGATTCCATTCAAAAGCAACATGAACTTTAACTAGTGAGTATTGAGCTGGCTTATTCGACGTAAGGCCTTGGTTCAAACTCCAGGTCAGACATCTCCAACAAACCGAAATATGCAAAAAAATTTTCTTCGGGGACTTTCCTTCAGCAGATTTCTGGCAAAAACTCTGTTAATAAATAAAAATTGCCATAAAAAAGTTTCTCAAAAAATCTGTCGTTTCGAGTCGACTTCTGTAGGTCCCATCACTTATGTATAAAATAACACACACACAGAACATAAGTGATAGGAGAAGCTAGGTTGTAATCTTGACTGAAGGATTGTAATGACCAATTATGTATGTATGTATATATGTGTGTAAAATAAAGAACTTAAAAGTTCGAAAATTAGGAAATACAGTTATTTAGCAGTAAAGATTGTCATCGAGTGAAGTTTAAAATATTATTTGCAGTTATTAACAATAATTCCAAGCTGATCGATTCATTCAAAAGTAATGTGAAATGCTAAATTTGCCACACAGCTACACAGTAGATTTGTTTAAAAACAGCCTTGACCGGAATAAAAAAAATAAAACAGAAATTCTTTAGACTGTAATATTCAAGCATAAGAACTCTTGGCCAATATTGCAAGATCAGTTCAAGTGTAAAGTTTACATACATACATACATACATACATACATACATACATACATACATACATACATACATACATACATACATACATACATACATACATACATACATACAAATTTTGTCCTCGCATTGGAGGATATTCGGTTACTCGGGAACGCGAATGACAAGGCGACGGAACTTATGCGCTCCATAACGGAGGCTTGCAACGTTTCTATGGCAAGGAGGCGTAATATGTCTGGGAAGAAACACGTCTACTGGTGGAACGCGGATATAGCGGATCTGAGGCGTAAATGCAAGCGCGCACGGCGGCTATTCCAAAGGGCCAGAGGCCGGGATGAATTTGCAGAACTGCGTGAAAGATATAGAAGGTGTAGGACCAGCCTTAATGGGGCCATTGCGCTCAGCAAGAGAAGATGCTACAGGGAAATGTGCGCCGATGTGGACGAGAATCCCTGGGGAACTGGATATAAGGTGGTGATGAGAAAGCTGAACTGCTTCCGACCACCAGCAACGTCATGTGCAGCTAAGCTGCAATCAATCGTTGCGGACCTTTTTCCGCACAAAGCCGAAATTACATACTGCGTGCGGGATATGCGGTCACCGGAGGAAATCCCAGAAGTCAGCAGGCAGGAATTTGAATCAGTCTGTGGGGAAATGAAACTTAACAAAGCACCGGGGATCGACGGGATCCCAAACATTGCGCTTAAGGCGGCCATTGAAAGTAATACTGAGCTGTTTAGACAAGTTTTTAATGCTTGTATTCAGGAGAGGACGTTCCCTAGGATATGGAAGAGACAGAGACTGGTTCTAATTCCGAAGGGTAACAACGCGCAGGATGCATCGGGCTACCGCCCGCTCTGTATGATCGACACAGCTGGAAAACTTTTGGAGAGGATAATTTGTAGGAGACTGGAAGCATTCCTGGGGGCAGAAGGCTTGTCGGATCGCCAATTTGGTTTCCGAAAAGCCCGTTCCACAATAGATGCAATAGAGATGGTTATGACAATAGCAAAGGATGCTATCAGTGGTGAGCGCTGGCTGGAGGGCGATAAGGAGTACTGCGCTATCATCACCCTGGACGTCAAGAACGCATTCAACTCTGCGGATTGGGATGCCACTTTAACAGCCCTAGATGGAAAGGATGTACCGAACTACTTGATGGAACTTATTAAGGACTACTTTAAGGATAGAGTGCTCTTATATGACACAGATGATGGCAGGAAGACATATGCGGTATCGGCGGGGGTCCCGCAAGGTTCCGTGCTGGGCCCAATACTATGGAATGTCATGTATGATGGTGTACTGGGGCTTAGATTCCCTAGAGGTACACAGATCATTGGTTTTGCGGACGATATTGCCCTGGTGATAAGGGGAAAACATTTAGATGAATTAGTGAGAACATGTAACACTGCGGTTGGTATGGTCAGGAACTGGATCACGGGAATAGGTCTCAAACTTGCTGATCACAAGACGGATGTACTACTTGTAAGCAGTAGGAAGAAGATAGAATTTATTACAATAACAGTAGGCGACCAGCGCATAACATCAAAGCAGGCGATTAAATATCTGGGAGTAATGATTGATAACAGGCTCACGTTTAGGGAACACCTGACGTACGTCGGTGGAAAGTGTGCGGCGACATCATGTACACTTGCCCGATTAATGCCTAACCTTGGAGGCCCAAAACAGGAGAGGAGGCGGTTACTGATGAAGGTAGTGACTTCGATCGCTATATATGCGGCCCCTATATGGGCCGGGGCCATGGATAAGAAGACCTATAGAGCAGGTATAGAAACGGCCTACAGGAGATCAGCTCTCAGGGTGATTTCTGCCTTTCGCACGGTGTCTACTGATGCAGCATTGGTGATTGCGGGGATGATGCCCCTGTGGCTAGTAGTGGATGTAGAGCGGAGGAAACATGACACAAGGAGGGGAATGGATCTCCCCAGTCCTGTTCAGTTAGTGGATGACGCTATGCATAGATGGCAGCATGACTGGGTCAATTCAACCAAGGGAAGGTGGACCCACAGACTCATACCGAGCATAGGCGAATGGACCAAAAGGAGACACGGTCAGGTGAACTTCTACCTGACACAGTTACTAACCGGCCATGGATGTTATAGAGCGTATCTCTATAAGTATGGTCATGATGTAGACGAGGCATGCCCAGAATGCCCCAATGAAAGGGAGACGGCGGAGCACGTTTTCTTTACTTGCCCGCGATATGTTGTTCAACGAAATTGCCTGGAGAGGACAGTAGGATTCCAGGTAACGCCCGATAACATAGTTAACCTGATGTTAACCTCATGTGACAATTGGAACGCAGTATGTGTTTTCGCAAGGAAGGTGTTGACGCAGCAAAGATTGGCTGAGAGAGCAAGGTCAGCAGAATTTGAAGGCAGCACTCGCTGAATCTCCACCCCCCCGAAGTAATACTTGATTGTGGTCCCGGGGGGGGCAAATGGTTGAAAGTGTGACGAACTAGGTTGGGTTTAGTACGTATGCGTTTAGCAAGCCGAGAGTAAGTCTTGCGGCGAATCGTGCACATTGGTAGGCCGGGCTACCAATGTCTTTCGAAGATTCCCAACCTTTAGCTCGTAAAGCTATAAAAAAAAAAAAAAAAAAAACATACATACATAATTGGTCATCACAACCCTACAGTCAGGATTACGACCTAGTTTCTGACACCACTTATGATATGTGCGCTAATTTTATACATGAGTGGCGGGACCTACAGTTTAAAGACGACTCCGAACGACAGATTTTTGAGAAACTTTTTCATGGCAATTTTATTTTACCGTCAGAGTTTTTGAAAGAAATCTGCTGAGAGAAAGTCGCCGAACAAATACTTTGTGTATTTTGTTTTGATGTCTGGCCTGGGGCTCGAACACTGGATTTACGTCTAATAAGCCAACACACTACCTACTAGACAACGGCGACTTCAAAAGTTTACCCTATGCTAACTCGAGAAGTTTTGTCTCATGCGTTTTATGTTTTACACCTTGTCACGTTAGGCCACTATATCCTTCAAAAAGGATACCATATCTAGAGTCGATTCATAATTTGCCTAAAAAATTTGTACAATTCTAATGAAACAGTTCTAAAAAAACAGAATAGCAATTATTATACAAAGCAAATCAATTTACAATGCTTTTAAGAAACTATAAAAGACAACAAAGCAAAATACTTTGTTTAATGGATTACGACAGAGTCCGTTTTGTAGACATTCTTTACACTAACATTACATGAATGTTTTATTGTTTGCTGGGTTAAAAAAGAAAAATTTAAAGTATTGCGATTCAAATCTGTTCACTTCACACACGGCTGCTTTACGAAATTAAATATAATATTTCTTTCATGCTCTTAAATTTGGCCAATTGCTTTACCACCACCATCATCCACCATCCACCTAAAAGGCTTTGTATTGAATGCGTGCTGTTTTTTTTTTGACATTTTTCAAGTATATCGTATATCTTTCCAAAATGATTTCAATATTATAATCATTATCGGACCATATATGAAACAAACAATGTTAAGGAAAGTAGAAGTTTAACTTGATGGCAAATATATTTTATAACACAACACTCATATACAATTTTATTCAAAGAAAAATATTTCATACATATATATGTATATGTGTATATGTACGAGTGTATTTAGCATAAAATAAACAAATTTATCATTTTGCTGTACGTTATGGTATTGGCGAGTAAAATATGCATGTGTGTCTTAGGGGATGTCCCCTTGGAATTTGTTTAAATAGACAGCATTATCGTTTATGGTAGAAATGTGCAAAAAAGAAAACAGCACATAATAAAGGACAGAAAAATAGAGAAAATAAAGGAAAAAGAATAAAAAACGCACACATACAATTGCTTTGGATTAAAATTGTCCCAATTGACTGGTTCTTCTTTCAATATTTCTTTTTTTCTTTATTTTTTTAAGGCATATAGAGCACAAAAGGGACAAACCGAAGCAGTCAAAAAAAAAATGAGGTGATTTGACAAACGGACATACAAAGTCCCATATTTAAAGTCTCTATTTTTTCTTTATTTGTTTTTTTTTTTGACAATATTCTGTCCCTTTTGCCTTTGATTAAGTTTTCAACATTAAAAGAAGATACAAATGTTTTTGAATTTTTATTATAATTGCCATTTGATTTTTAAAGACATTTTTGGGAATATTATCTACAATTGTGTATTGATTTTGACCTAAAAATAAATAAGTATGCGTGATGTATTTATTGAATTGCTTCAATCGCCAGTAATACATTAAGATATCGTTTAAGAAAGAAAATCTTGTAAATATTGTACTTCGATTATATGAATTGAAAAGTAAATGATGCGTTTAATAGGAAATTGTCTAGAATATATTGATTAGATTTCGAAGAAATATAAAAAAAAATTAGGATTCTTAACAGAACATAAACTTACAGACCGTATTTTATGGAATTTTTTGCAATAGACTTACCTAAAAAGAAAAGAAAACAATGGAAATTAGTTGAGAATTTTATAGTGTATTCATTATAATTTATATTAAAAATTAATAAAAAACTAAAACACTAAAAGACTTTGTTTTATTAGATATTAAAATGGACAAAACTTTATTACAATTCATAATTCTGCGAAAGGAAAAAAAATTTAGGCTCTCGTACTTCTTAAATGGTAGGCAATAGGAAAATGCACTCCTACGTCAATGGATTAAACCTAAAGATACGAAAAGTATTGTCGTAACCCAGTATGATGTGTGTTGTCATATAAGACTAGAGGCCACGATTCAATCCCCAGGTCAGACTTTTCCAACAAAACGAAATACGAAAAAATATTTCTTCGACGACTTGCTCTGGCAGAAACTCTGAGGTTAAATAAAGTTGCTATGAAAATTTCTTAAAACATTTGTTGTTCGGGGTCGATTTTAAACTGTATGTCTCGCCACTCATGTATACAGCTAACACACACAACATAAGTCGTGTAAGAATCTAGGTCGTAGTCCGACTGCTAGGTTGTAATGACCAATTATGCATGTATGTATACGAAAAGTCCAATTGTTAGTGACTTTGGCAAACAAATAAGGCAAAAATTGATCGATGGTGTGGGCTATGCTGGTTTTGAGGACACTGTAGCTTGTGGCTCATTCGCGTACCTAAGAAAATTCTTCGAAAGTCATGCGACCTAAAAAATCCTACAACAAAAAGTCTAACAATGTTAAATTCTATAATCTCGATAGCCAGTTGATATCTAAGATGGTCTTATTGCAAATCGTTTCAATACGGAATAAGCTGTATCGCCACGTAGCGCCGTCCAGTTTAAACCACACGCCATTGCCTTTCAGATTTTATACAGTGCTCGCAGTTGGCAGTGATGGCCTGTCCAACATCGTTCACAAAGGTCAAGGTCCATAAAAAGCGGTGATTTTTCGAGATGCATTGAACGTTCTTGAATCTCATATGGATTGGAGTAATTATCGTTCCAAATTCAACAACTTTGTTCACGCACGCATTTATCTAGCAATGGTCGTCATAGCTGAAAGATGATTTATCACAGTGCAGTGCGTGGTACTTTGTCTGAACAGAACACTCGTTTTGATATTAAATACGATATCGACTGCTTTTTTAAGTGTTGTTTGATGTAATTTCATCGCTCTGACACTATATTCACTTTCTTGGACAAATGGAACCATAATACAGATAAGTGTTGGAGCTTGTTGCTGCGCGGATAACTCTTGATATGAAGATAGAATAGAACGGGGCCGCTACAAAAGAATAAAAAACCAAACTATGACTGTACCCTGCCCCTGCCGATCTATAAAACAGTCTTCTAGACAGAATTTTCAAGGAATGTATGATATGAAGTCGCCGTAGCCTAGGCCACGGTTCAAACCACAGGTTAAACATATCAAACAAAACGTAAATGAAAAAAAATTTCTTCGAGAACTTCCTTTCAGCAGATTTGTGGCAAAATCTGGCAAAGAGAAATAAAATTTACATTAAAATCTGCTCAAAAATCTGTCGTTCCGAATCCACTTTGAACTGTAGATTCCACCACTCATGTATAAAATTAACACACAAAACATGAGTGGTGTAAGAAGCTATGTCATAATCCTGACTTGTGGGTTGTAATAACCAATTATGTATCCACATAATTTGGCATAATTTAGCAAATTTGACGTATTGCGCCTTCAATGTCTTCCCTAACATTCAAATGACAGCAGCTGTTCTGGAAAGTAAGAAGACGAATATCAATTACTCCAAGCACATAGTACGGTTTGTATGAGGAAACGAGTACTCTAGCTGACTCTTAGATAAAGCAAACTGAGATAACACAATGCTTTTTAGTGTATTGTAAACCAGGCTCCAAAGTCGCCTGACATCGCACATCCAGTATTGTGGAATACATTAAGAAGAATTGCAAAAATACTCTGGGATGATCCCGATAAGAAGAAAATCATTTTAAGACTGAAAAAAGGCAACTTGGGAACCTCAATGATCCTACACACATTATACTCTGCCGTACATCTAAACGCATTGGCTTTAAACGTATTGGCATAGTGAGGGCATGTGGTGAAGATATCGAAACAGCTTTTATTAAATCTAAAACCCAATATGTTAGGGAAGATACTATACTAGGCAGAATTCATCACAGAAGAGTGAACATATTTTTTTATTCTTTTTTTTTGACAACACTAGGCCATATTTTTAATTATGTTACCATATCACATTCCATATTCAATTTTTCTATCGCTCAAAAGGACTATAAATTATTTTTAAAAAATTTTGATTTTACAAAAAAAATATGATTTTTATGGCGTCTACTTTCAAGTTTCAAATGTATGTATGTTTCGTCCTTCGTCCTTTTTTCTCCGCCTGCATTTATTCAATTCTATTGTGGCAACTAAATTTGTTGGATGTGTCATAAATAAAATAAAAACGAACAAAATAGAATAAAATTTTATTTTCATACGCATACACACACACAATGATAACATGATAGTTGATGGCGACAGCCGACGTATGTATTTGTCAGCATCACAAACTCAGTGTTTTACACATACACACTCTAGCAGGCACACACTCATTTAATGGTGGACATCGAACAGAGATAAAATGTTGAAGTGTACTGTGTGTGCAGAGTACGAAATACAAATACATACACAAATACAATCACTTTCATTTGACATTTTGTACTCATCTACTCGTGCTCATACTCATGTACTCATGTTTTTGTACATTGTTGACAGGGAATGAGTGTGTGAGTTAGACAAACGTACGTATGTATGTATGTATGCAGCATTAGTGCAATGCAGTGTCCTTTTATTTCCAATGTTTGTTATGCCTGTGTATGCATTTTGTCGTTGTTTGTTTTTATTTATTTTACAATTGCTGTTGTATTGTTGTTGTTGTTGTTGATGTTGGTTTTTCATTTTTATATTATTTGCATTTGTTTTTGCTTTCACTGGCTCCCTAAATTGTATGCATGTGTGGTCATTTAATTTCGATTTGTATTCTAGATTGTAAAAGTTTTTTCTCTTTTTTCTTTTTTTTTTTTTGCTTTCCAACACTGGTTTTATATGCAGTTTTTTCCATTTTTTTCCCCGTTTTCCATTTTTATTTTCTGTTTGATTGTTCAGTTTGTTTTACGGCGAAGAAAATCTGCAAAAAAAACATAAACGAGTAAAGAGTTCGACATTTGTTGACCGTGTATTCCATTATGATTTTTTTTCTGTTTTGTTTTGTTTTTGTATTTTGTTGTAGCGAACTTTTTCCCTCTTGGTTTAATTTCTTTTTTTTTTCAGTTTTACATACCAACCTTATTTGTTGTTGCTGTTGCCGTTTGGTTTTTTTTTTATAACATTTTATACCAGCTGGTTTTTGCAATGTTGTTGTCGTTGTCGTTGTTGATGTTCGTATTTTGTTAGATTTGGCAGTGGTAATGGCAGTGGTTCTATTGCTACTACAACTACTGCCACTACTACCACCACCACTTGCCTGTAATAGTTTCCACAATGAGTTGACACGTAAAAACTGTGTAATTTTTAGCTTGATTTTATTTTAACAAACATCACTTTATACAATTTAGTTGGCATTTTCTTTTTTCCTCTCACTGATGGCATTGTTGTTGTTTTATTTTATTTGTTGTTTTTGTAGTAGCCACGTTTATTATTAAAACAGTATAGATTTTTAGTATTTGCATACATATGGGGTCATTTTATATGAAATTCACAATGTTCCGTAAATTTTCTTAACATCTAAGGGAGAAATTACTTTCTTGACATACTTTGGTACTTATCTTATCGCTCGTTAATATATTGATTCATTATTTTTGTTTCATACATACATAATTAGTCATAATAACACTTCAGTCAGGATTACAACCTAGTGTCTTATGCCACTTATGTGAAGTGTGTTATTTTTAGGCATGAGTGGCGGAACCTACAGTTTAAAGTCGACTCCGAACGACAAATTTTTGAGAAATTTCTCATGGCAAATTTAATAACTTTTAGAGATATTTGCCAAAAAGTCTGCTGAGAACAAGTTACCGAAAAGATATTTGTTTTCATATTTCGTTTTACTACTGTCTGACCTTGGGTTTGAATCGTGGCCTCATGTCGAAAAGGCCCACACTCTATCTACTAGAGTACCGCAACTACTTTTGTTTCCGTCTTCAGTATTTCTTTAAAAAACTGTTTCGACCTATGCTTGCTTAATATGAATATTTTATTTCATGAAAAGATTTAAGGCCTTTTTGCAACAATCGATTTGTTTACTCAAATGCAGTGTATTGGGTGGTGTGTTCATTGAAATACTGTCAATACTCCTCCTGGGAAGATTCCTTCCTGGGATAGATTTTTTCTGCATTACTTCGGAAATCATTTGATATGGACTCGCTTAAAGGACAAGAAAACTGTCCGAAGAACGAGCCTGGCTAATATAGAAAACACTCATACTTTTTCGGCTTAGATTTTAACACGAAAGTGATGTCAAAGGTGGTAATATATCACCAGCAGTTTCTCCAATATTTTTGAATGTGTTGAATGGAATAAATGACTGGTAAAATGCTATAGTCACACAAGACTGCTTGCCATCTTCATGTCTTGTAAGTGTCTTAGGAGAACATACATAACATACATACATACATAATTGGTCACTATATCCCTTCAGTCATTATTACGACCTAATTTCTCACACCACCTATGTAGTGTGTATTAATTTTATACATGAGGGACGGGACCTACAGTTTAAAGTCCACTCCGAACGACATAATTTTAGAGAAACTTTTCATGGAAATTTTTATTTACTCTCAGAGTTTCTAACAGAAATCTTATGAAAGGAAGTCACCGAAGAAATATTTTTTTTTGTATTTTATGCATGAAGGACGGGACCTACATTTTAAAGTCGACTCCGGACGACAAATTGTTGAAAAACTTTTCATGGCAATTTTTTATTTACTCTCAGAGTTTTTAACAGAAAGGAAGTCACCGAAGAAATATTTTTTCGTATTTCGTGTTGTTGGAGATGTCTGACCTGGGGTTTCAATCGTGGCCTCATGTCTAATAAGCCAACTCACTAACTACTAGACTACATCTTATGAAAAGCTAAGTTTACAATTATTGCAATCCCAAAGTAAAAATTAGTACGAGGAAATATTGTGATGATTATTAAAAATTATTTTAGTTTCCAATTGTAGACGTTAGTATCCTATTTCTGCAAGACGAATGGTTTCAAACGTTCGTATGTTTATATGGATAACAAAAAAAAACAATAAATTTTCCCTAATGTAAACTGCTCACTAGCAATTCGTTTTTATTATCTGAAAAATTTTATTCTGCTCTAAAGGCAGAAATTTCAAAATATACACTTTCATGTGCAATGCCTATGCAGTAAGTAATGTATACGTACATGGGGTTTCCTAAATGTGTGTGTGTGTGTGTTGTTGTTTTATGTAAATATTTTATTTAATTTCATATGAATATTTCTGTATTTAATTAATAATACCTTGAATTATTTTTATTTGAATATTTGTGTTTTACACACATACCTACGTACGTAAGTATGCATAAATATAATTTTTAGATTTTAGAACAAATTTGCGGCTACATAAGCCAGTTGGCGGCTGGGTGCTTGGAATTAAAAGCTTAGAAACGAGCTAAAAGCTTCAAACTTTCAGAAATCTTTTTTAAACTCTTATTATTTTAAATGAACACTAACTGTAGAGTTTGCTAACTCCTCCAGAAATATTTTATTTAACTCTTATAAGATAATGTTTCCTTGAGGGCCTATCAAGTCAACGCCTCTCGTCATTTTTTGACTGCAACTATTTGTTTTTAGCTTTTATTTTTAGATGGGTGCGGTTTTGTTATGACATAAAATCGATTTTATTTAAAGAATTAAATTTTATGCTAAAATTATTAATTGTTGTTACAAAAAACAAAAAAAAATAGAATCTAATCTTTTATTTTAAGGCTAAATATGTAATTGAATGCACTTTCCAAATGCATTTTGTCAAATGAATTATTTACTCGTTTCTGAAATTAATTAACATATCTACACGGACTGACTGATGCATACATATATCGAAATTTTTAGAATTAATTAACATTTCATGGGGTAAAGAATTGAAAATTATTTTACTTTTAAATTTCAACATTAAAAATTAATAAAAACAAACAGATTTTCTTAACCAGAAAATTCCATATTTTCCTATGGCGGCATAGAATGTTAAACCAAAAAAGTAATATTTTATCGAAGCAATATTTATTGCTTACTCTCATGCAAAATTTTTGGTTACGAAAATTGGTGTTTTGCTTTAACATCGCTTAACATTAAAATTATAAACAAAAGCTTCAAAAACAAACAAAATTCAGTAAACAAACCTGTTTACAAATTATCGTACTGCTTAATATAACAACAAATACCAGCATAAAACAAATAGTAAACAAGGAGACAAAAATTCAAAAACAACACTACGAGAATAAATGTAAACAAAATACACAAACAACAATAATGAATGTATACAACTATGTTTAATTAATAGAGATTTCGAGAAGGCAAAGTCACGAACATTCGCTTTTAAGAACATTAATCAGACTGTTTACTCTGCCATATAAAAAGCAAGGCAAAGCAGGCGAGTGAGTTAGTGAAGTTCAGTTAGTCTTGTGTGAAGACGCGGTGCGTTTGAAGAGAGTAATCGTGGTTTGAAGATCTCCGTTACAAAGATCTGTCGAATAATTGTCCAGTAATTGTTGTAAACAATAAAAGGGTATAAACCGAGGAATAACAAAGAAAAGCAATTGTTGTTGTTTACATCAAGTTGTGAACAGTTCTACGAGCTCATATTTTTTTATGTAAAATAACACTCGCGTTAACATATTTAATCGTTAAGAAAATCCTATTTCTTGTATCGGAACACCTAGCAGACCTCAGGATGTTTGTCATTCAAAGAAAAATTGTAGTTTTACAGTTCTGTCTGAGGACTTTAATTCCCTATTTCAATCCATTTTGTATGTTATATTGCAATCACATTTATAATCACTGATTTTGGAATAATGTATGTGGGATCTGATACATTTTTTCTTTAATTTAATCGATTCGGTGATTGTTTTTGCTTTCTGATGGTTTCGATGACTGCTTTAACTGTTATTTGTGTGGGTCCATGTCGTACTCAGACTTTGTCGTGGCGAAACAGAGAGAGGTTCTCTATTATAAAAATGCTGACAGTTTTGTTTATTTGATAGCAAACACAACAACTACTTTACACGTAGAATTTTTGTCAAATTATTGTGTTAATATGCATTGTACAAGCTTTTGAAATGCCTATTATTTTAACTTCATATCTCACGCACCTTTAGCTTATAACCTTCTAAAAAGGGTTTGACGCGGATACCTCCATTAGTTGACCTATACGATGTTCATCAAAGCAGCTCGTACAGCCTCATTATACCTCTACCACACAATCTAACTGGAGTTGAATGTTAATTGAACTGAAGCAATTCAGTTTTGGATTACACATATTAGTATAGGTTAGCCACCCTTAAAAGCATGCCGATAAAGTCATCTCGTAATACCGATTGTGGTCCTCATTATCATTGTTTTCAAGAAGATGGGGATTTTATATAAATCTCCTTTAGCTACAGATGTTAAATTTCTGGTTGGCCTAGAGTCCATCGTTTCAGGCTTTCAAGTGTCAGATATTGACTGAGAACATGCTTAGTAGTCTGCTTTTAGTTTTTGTCAGGAGTTCGTTGTAAGAAATTTCCATCCACCAGATGTATGAGGTTGATAAGATGGTTGTTTCTATCCATAGAAGACTAAATTTGTCTGATCTGTATATAAATGTGTTTATTTTTATTTTAATATTCTGCCAGGCAGAGGAATGCTTTTCGCAAGTGTGAATTTTTTCAAATTTTTTGTTCATCAGTGTTTGAAGTTCCTGAGTTCAGCCAAACCTTTGGCTTTCTGGCGCAATTTTAGTTATGTTATGCGCTCTCTCCAGGGATCTTTTTTTTCATATATTATTTATTGAATCTTTCCTTTCGGAATTTACAATAAGTATTCAAATCTGAACCTAAAACAGCTAAACGCTACAGCTAAAAAAGCTCATCAAAAGTAAATTTATCTGATCAGATCATTTGTTTGAACCCTGTTGAGACGTCTGTGACCCTCGAATACAAGTAAGTCTCTTGCAAGACGGTTGGGATGTTCTGTAATCCTATAGATGTAATTGACACTTGCTATTTTTATTTCCTCTCGAACTAAGGGCACCTTCAGATCTTTATGGATGTTACTGTTTCTCATATACCAAGGAGCACCTGTTATTATTCTAAGAAGTCTAGATTGCCGCCTTTGAAGCTTCTCTACATTGGATGGTGAGGCTGTCCAACGCAGTTGGATACCATAAAGCCAAATACGTTTCAATACTGACTTATACAAAAGCAGTTTTAGTTCTAAATCAAGGGTTGACTTAAATCCAATAAGCCAGTAAAGCTGAGCTGTTCTGAGTTTGATCTGGGTAATTTTGGCAGCTATATGGTGAGCCCAGATAAGGCGACGGTCGAGATGGATGCCCAGATATTTTACACTACTATGTTCTGGTACTGTCACACCATTAATCTTGATGGCCGGGCAATTTCCCCTTCTCAGTGTAAACCTTATGTGCATGCCTTTAGAAACCTTGACTTTTGTCTTCCATTTCAGCATCCAATTTTCCAAATCACTAACATGAGATTGAAGTCTTTGTGACGCAACTGTAGAATCTCTATGAATACTTAAAAATGGCGTATCATCCGCAAAAGTAGACGTGTAAGTCACAAAACTTGTAGGCATATCTGTAGTGAACAATAAGTAAAGGAACGGCCCTAGAATACTTCCGTGTGGTACGCCAGCAGATATCTTTCTGCGGGAAGAGGTGACATCTTTTGATTTTATTTGGAAATATCTATCCCATAAGTAACTTTTTAGCAATTTATGCACAATCTTTGGTAAAAACTGCGTGATCTTAAAAAGAAGTCCTTCGTGCCAGACCTTATCGAAGGCTTGAGATATATCAATAAATAGCGCAGAGCAATACTGCTTGTTCTCCAAGGATCTAATGGCTGTTTTATTGTTAGTAAATATGTGAGTATCTCTAATGGGCGTTACCACTTCACACAGAATCAATACTGCGCCTCTCAGTCTTATTGCCGCTTTCGCAGACACTTGCTTCGCAAACATGCTGATGTTAGGCAGTGAAGTATTGTGAGACAATGTTACATTAAAAGTAAATCTTATTATAATCGCCAGTAACTTTATAAAATGCTTGAAACATACAGAGCCTTTGCCATCTTAGTGGCACTAGATTACAGTTTCTTATTCCATTTATGTTTCCCGTTCAAAATGATTCCACAATATTTCGCATTATTTTTCTGTCTGAATTTATTAGAATTTAAACTCAAACAGGAATAACAATGTGCTAAAACTGAGGGAATTATATTGATTTTATGTAAGAAAATAAATTTTAAATATGCAAGAGAGACAACAAGTATGTGATCCAAGGTGACATACAAGCAGTTAATGTGCAAGACAATAATTGAAACGATTTAATTAAACTCCTCAAGGTAAATTAACAAACATTTTGCATACGAATTTTCAATTAGAAAATAGTAACGAATCGCATAATAAACATATGCTACTGCACAGGGACTATAACCCAGTAAACATTTTTAGTAAAATTATACAAAAAACAAAAAACAACAAATTTAAGAAATTTATTTATTTTCTATTTAAAGTTTTCATTTGTATTCAATATTTTCCTCTTGAATTATGTGTGTTGGTTTCACAGGTTTAAAGTGCTCTAAACGTGGCTGCTCTAGTCGACTCTCAACGACAGAATTTTCATGGCAATTTTTTATTTACTCTCAGAGTTTTTGCCAGATGGCTGCTGGGAGGAAGTGGCTGAAGAAATATTTTTTTAATTTGGATTTGTTGGAGGTGTCTGAACCAGGGTTTAAACCTCCGGCACTCGTTTAATAAGCCAACACATTACCTAGTAGATTACGGTGGCTTCAACTAAGAGGACAATAATTTTATTTCTAACTGCACGTACCCATAGCTCCAATCTATTAATTTACTCACCCTTGTATTTAAAATAAACGAGCATTTATAAATCCCGTATGTTAAGGGTAGAACATTTTTTACAGATTTATACAGTGTATATTAAATGTGTCATTGTTATTTTTATTGCTTTTCAATTTGATTTTTTTTTTACCATATGACCTGTCAAATGCAGGTTAGTGAGCAACTTTATTTGAAAATCCATAAAAAAATAAAAACTTGAAAAAATAAATGCTTTTCGCCCAAAGACATTTGCTTCGGAAAAATAAATACAATGTTACATACAATTTATGTGTAGAAAGTAGTGGAAGTTCAAAGTAAAAGTAGTAGAAAAAAGGGGAAAACAATAAAAACAAAAATCGAATAAATTAAATTTGATCAAATAATGGCTAGAAAATATACAACAAAAATAAAAGAGTAATAAAAAATCTATAGCAGCGTATGTGGTATTAGTGAGAAAAATTACAAGCCGCATACATACATCTAATGAAGGTCAGATTTGTGGTACAAATGGTTATTCAAACACAGCCAAGCTTAGAAAAGCTCTGCCATAACATTACGAATATTAGAGAAAAATAATTTTTTTTTAAGTGTTAATTACGTTAACACTTCAATTAATTGAATTTAAAACAGAAAAAAATATTTTAAAATGAGTAATTAAAGTACAATGTATGCATGTGATATTGAATGCAAATGATGTAACCACTGGGTGGTATGAGTAATATTTTATTTCTCATACGCAACTTAAGTGAACATTGTATATGGTAGAGTTAGATCAGTATATGGGGATATCAAAAATGAAGACAAAAAATAAAAAAAAAATAGAAAGAAAATAAAATAAAAAATCCCCTGAAACGAATTCCGATATGTTATTCGATTATGGAATATTATGTTAGAAATGATCGTAATTGATGTCGCCACATATATATCATGTTTTATTTGGGAAAACATGTAAAATAAAGGGAAGTATGAAGTAGTTTTCATGATCGGTAAACCTACAAAAAATAAAATGTATTTACTATGAGAGGTCTGGAGACTTAACATAAACTTTCCATATCTTCTCTATATTTTTTATTAAAAAGTACTTGTAGTAATGTAGTAGTTTTTTTTTTTGGGTTATGCCATTTTCTACTCAACATTTGACGGGTAATTGATTGTTCATTTGCTAGTCGTAAAATGCTGACGTTGCAAAATGCTCGGGACCAGAAATAATTTCAAATACATAATTGGTCATTACAACCCTTCAGTCAGGATTACGGCCTAGCTTCTTACACCACTCATGTTGTGTGCGTTAATTTTTATACTTGAGTGGCGGGACCTACATTCTGAATGACAGATTTTTGGGAAACTTTTTCATGGCAGGTTTATTTACCCTCAGAGTTTTTGCCAGAAATTTGCTGAGAGGAAGTCGCCGAAGAAATATATTTTTTTTATATTTTGTTTTGATGTCTGATCTGAGATACGAACTCGGGCTTTATGTCTAATAAGCCAACACACTACCTACTAGACCACGGCGACTTCCCATAGCTTTTCTATACTGACAATAAATTTTAATTTCATCCCATAACCGATTTTTATTAAAAAGTAATTGCAGTAGTGGTCGTTAGCGATGAATTTTCCATTCTAATACTGTATTATGCTTAAAAGTTTTTTGATTTTGACATTTTCTACTCAACATTTGACGAGAAATTGATTGTTCATTTGGTAGTCGTAAAATGCTGACGCTGCGAAATGTTCGGGGCCAGAAATAATTATTTTGCAGGACTACTAGGCTCTAGTCTAGTAGTTGGTGTGTTGGCTAATAAGATATGCGGCTTCAGTTCAAAACCCAACAAAACCAAACATGACAGAATATTTCTTCGGCGTCTTTCTCTCAGCAGATTTCTGGCAAAAACTCTAAGAGTAAATAAAATTACCATGAAAAGTTACTCAAAAATCTGCTGTTCGAAGTCGACTTTAAACTGAAGGTCACGCCACTAATGTAGGAAAAAAATTAACACGCGCACCATAAACGGTGTGAGAAGTTAGGTCGTAATTCTGACTGAAGGGTTGTAATGACCAATTATGTACGTACGTATGTTGTGGTCCTTTGATAAAGCGAATGAATACGGACGATAAACAGTATATGACAAGCGACAGGTTACACACCAAAATTGTTAATGTTGTATATTCAGTGGTAGAGGAATGCAATTGTTTATTATGGGATTATTGCAATTCATTTGAATAAAACTATTTTATATTCTAACATTTTATTATCACTTTTATGAAATTTACGCCAAAATTTTTTAAATCATGTATATTGCATAGTGGGTTTTGACGGAAAAATCAACCACTTCATCTCAGCTTGATTTTTTATTTATAATTGGTAATAATTGTATATCTAGCACCTTTGCTTTGCGGTGATTTATAGGTTTCCAATTGCTTAGATTTGGCAGCTTATTGTCACTAGCATCTTTAACGCTCTCAATTGAGGGCTGGCTGAAACCTAATGGTATATTTCATTAGAAAAATTTGTTTCCGACGTCATGTGAGGTAGAAAAGAGCCCCCCGTTGAGTAGAACGGGATACAATATCGATTATGTCAATAACAAATGCTCTCTCAGTAATTCCTATCTGGTTCCCCGGTTACAGGTTTAGCCAAATACGACTGTAAATAGTTGCTACACTCGTTGCATGTACTTGAATCTAAAGCTCACAATTCGATTTCGGTGGACCACGAAATTTACAATGACCATAAAATTCAATTATTTATTCATCTACAGCGACAATATTAAATATGAGTTGAAAAAATAAAACAAAAGGAAAGAAAATATAAATCAACACCAAGCATTACCCCGTAAATCTCTTTATGGAACTTGATTTATATAAATATCATAAAATTAATTTCCCTAACAATCACTGTAAATATTCCATCATTAAGTATCAAATTTAAATTAAAATTACTGGAGGTAATTTTCATTTTCTACAATAAAACTAAAAAGTTTTTGAATTCTATCGCTAAAAAACTTTAATTTGAGATGAAAACATACCAATAAGGAACATAAAAACATAAGCATCATTATTTAAATATATTTTCTTTAATTTTCTTACCTTTTAGGCGAACAAAAAAATTAAATTTTTAAAAATCTGAAAAAAAGGGTATATGGGTTGCTCTGAAAGTATACTAGCTACTCCCAAACTATTTATAGAGTATTATTTCTTACATAAAACTACAAGTTGTGTGATAAAAGTTTTATGAAAATTGTTAAAATTTTCTAACTAAAAATTAAGATAAATATATATTTTTTTTTTTTAGAAAAGAAACCCTTTTCATTCGAATTTCAAAAAAAGCTTTTAAGCATGATTATTAAAGGCTGCAAGATTTTCAGTTCATTTTTCGAAAAGGAGTGGTAGGTGTAAATATATCATTATCAAAGCGAATGATTCTGCTATCTCATACGTACGTGGTTGACCGAAATATTATTATCTGTAATAAAACATTGGACGAAACATTTTTCTAATGTTTGTCTGTCATGTAAGATTAATATGAGAAGAGCAGTAAGGAAGACCGTACAATAAGAGTCAAAAAACAGCTGCTAGCAATCTGCGTGAAAATTGGTAATATTTTCTCCTCCCAAACTATTAAAGGCACACGGTTCTCTGTTCTAAGTAGTACCATCTTTGGCGATAAACATCCTATTGTCATGTTTTCTGCTGCGAATACTTTCAACAGTTGATAAGACGAGTCTGCAGCAGCAGAAATATTACATACATACATAATCGGCCATTACAGCCTTTCGTTATTAATTGAAAATATCTGACTTGAGGTTTGAACTTTGGTCCGACGTCTGATAAGCTAACATGCTACATACTAGACTACGACTACTTCAATCATTATCAAGAACAGAAAATTCAACCTTTACAATTTCATCCAACACTTAACTTTCAATTCCTTCTCAAATATCATAAATAATGTATTATTTACGATAAAATTTCACAAAATCTTTGAAAACTTGAAAAAATTACATACACAACACGAAAGAATTCCGAGGAAAGATGTATGTATCAAAAATGATGCATAAGATAGAATTATAAAGTTTTTGAATTTTTTAAGTCCTGTTTGAAATTTTTTTTATTTCTTTTAAAATGATGGCGATAACAATACAAACGAATTAAAACAAATATCAGGCATTTAATTTTTTCTGAATTAAAGTTAAATGATCTGAAATATTGAAATGTATTATTTTTGATACAAAGCTCGATCTACAATTAATTGTGACCGCAATTTGAAATTCTATTAAAAATGTTTCTAATTTACATTTTATTACACTTTAATCATAAAAAAATATTATTAATAATAACAGAATATATGTTTATTTATTTAATTTATTATTTATTTAATGATTTATTTAATTTAATTAAATTTTCTCTAATTATTGTTGATTTTATTCTTAGAAATCTTATGGTATTTTGATATTAAATTTTTTATATTAAAGTGAATACAACTTTAAAGTCAATGAATAATATTTTCATAACCAAAGTTTGCGTTTGAAGGCTGATGATATCCATCAGCTCATACGTCTTATTTACAAAAGATGCCCAAACCATCAATGATTTGTGATGTTCAAGATGTCGTTGAAGATGAGGTTGAAGATGATGATGACAATTTTGCTTCTGGTTTGTATTTCATTCAGTCTTGTTTCTGTTGGTTTTCTTGTTGTTGTTGTTCTTATTACTACAGGCATTTTATTGTTATAATATGTATCGAGATTACACTGGTTGTATGTGGTGGGGGTGGGGTAGGGTTTGGTTGGTTGGTTGGTACTCTTGCTAAAGACTATCAACCGACTTGAGTGACTCTTTTGTGACAGTATCGTGTAATGTTTAACAGTATTACATGTTGACTTATGAGTGTTGCTACAACATCAAGTACAAAGATATTATTCCCTTAACTAAGATTTAAAATTATACACTTTTATGTATGTATGTATATATTATACATATACAAACACACATACATACTTGTATAATGACTTATAGCCATGAGAATATATGTATGCATGTATGTATGTATGTATGAGTGGGGAGATCTGTACAAACAAACAAACAAACAGAATTGAAAATGTATAATAAAATAAACAATATTGTGTATGTGTATGCAAATGTAACTGTATAATTTTCTATAAATTGTATCTAAACACATACATACTTACATACACCAAAAATTTAACAAACTTATATATGAGTGTGTGTGTAAGCGAGTAGAAAGACCAAGGATTTGTATTCATTTATGGCAAGAAACAAAATTTATAGGGAAAAATTTAAATAATACTCCTACAACATATAAGGACTTTAAAACATTAAAGATGTGATCAGAATTTAAGCAGCTTTAGCGAAAGCAACATACATACTTAGAAACAAAAAAAACTGAAAATTTGCAAGATTTTTGACTGCTGCCCTGCCACCAAGAATTATTAAATGTGAATCCATTGTTATCCTTGGTGTTTGATCATCTCTGCTAATTTACGAAAGCCGATTTCGAATACCCCATTCAGAAGTCATATTATTTCAGAGAAATACTTCTGCATCAATGTGCCCAATATGTGGGACAAAACTTCTCAGCCAACATTATGCATGGTATTTAGTGAGAAAGTCGCCGTAGTCTAGACGTCTCAAAAATTTGTCGTTCGGAGTTGACTTTCAACTGTAGGTCACACACAACATAAGTGGTATGAGAAGTTAGGTCGTAATCCTAAGTAAAGGGTTGTAATTACCAATTATGTACGTATTTAACTGGTATGATATGTTTCCTCTGAACGGCTTGCCTGTTTTCAAAAACTCATACCAGGTAGAGTCGTTCTGTTACAACATGAAGCGGAATTTCCTTTTTCTTTTGAAAGCGTGAATATTCGGAATCCACTATAGCATAAATTTCGCTTTAGGTTATTGCGATAAATCGATTTCTGTTTGCCTATAAATAATCTATTTTTATTCTGTTGCAGCAAACTTATAGCCACCTAAAACAAGCCATTAGTGTCTCTCACTTTCTGGTAACAAACATGAGTATCAAGCCAGACAGACCTTGAAAGTGCTTTTTATGTGGGTATTACTTTACATACATAATTGGTCATTACAGGATTACAACAGTCAGAATTACGACATCACATCACTTATGTTGTGTGTGTTAATTTTATATATGAGTAGTGGGACCTACAGCTTATAGTCGACTTCGAACAACAGATTTTTGAAAAACTTTTCATGGCAATTTTATTTACTTTCAGAGTTTTGGTCAGAAATCTGCTGAGAAGCAGTCGCTGAAGTAATATTCTTTTATACTTCGTTTTGTTGGAGATATCATGACATGGGGTTTGAACAGTGGCCTTACATCTAGTAAGCCGGCAGATTACCTACTAGACTATGGCGACTACATGGCTATTACTTTGCTTCTGAAAAAGCATGCTTAAAAAGTCTAGGAATTGCTGCTTGAGTGGTTTTTAATAATTTTAAAAATTTTTCTTCTATTTGATCAAGAGTTAAGGATAAGTTTAGGTACTATTTTGTATATAAAAAGCCGGCTTGTGCAACACGTCCAGGATTACCCCATAAGGACGAGTGTCTCTGGAAAAGACATTCAACGATTACTCCCATGTGAGTTGCGGGCTACACATACATAGAATACAATGACATAGTGGTGGTGGCTGGTGCTACTGGTAATTCAAATTAATTTATACGTCAGATTGATACTTTTCTTAAATGGTTACACAAGCAATTTAAGAATTTGCAAAGAATACATGGAAAAATGAAGGCACTCGTACAGAGGTTGCAAAAAAATGCCCCGCTGAATAAAAGTATTAAAACTAGACTCCATTATAGAAACCTAATTGCCGTCTTACTGCCAGAGATTTCCAATAACTTATAAAGATTTTCGCGGAAGTATTAATGTTGAGGAAGAAGTAAAAGAACTGAACAATGTCAGACACTTAATTGGCATAAAAGAAACACCTTCTTCTAGTGGGGTTATTGATCGGTATTACAGTGTAAACTTATATGACCCAGATCAGCTATTCTTATTAGGTCACTTACCAGTTAATCCAATCCTAATCTTTTCACTCCTATATTAAACATAATTTGAATAACAGTTCATTAAGTACAACTCTTACTGCTTCTAATACTTTAGTTTATTTGACTTGTGCTAGTTTTTTCAACGCTATGGCAGTTGAGTTGGGTATATTTGCTTTTGTAATTTATGTTGAATATTACGCTTTATGCATTAGAAGTTACAATTTGACATTTTCATATCGTCGAGTAAATAACAACAGCAGCAATAGCAACAGCAACAGAAGTAGTAGCAGTAGCAGTAGCAGTAGCAGGAGCAACAACGATAACAAATTTTCTATGGGTTTTATTTCGATTGTTGTTGTAGTTTTACTTTTCATTCGGCCTCTCGGGGGACATTTGTCAGTCAAGAGACAAATTTAATTTTTCGTTCTTCTTCGTTCTTTTTGTTTTTTGTTTCTCTTTTTGTTGTTGTTGTCCCTTCAACTGTTTTGCATAGAAGTATGGCAAAACATACATTCGAACAACACGAGCCAAACACAAAAACAAATGAATACTTCAACGACAAGAAAATATGGCAAGACATCAGCACAACAAACTCTCTCACACACTCTCTCTCTCTCTTTAACTCTGTCTCTGCTTGTGTCCTCATATACAATACATACACAAAATTTTACTCAAACAAACTGAATACAAAAATAAACGGAAATGCCAAATATGGTTGTTGTACTTGTGTGTGTGTCAGTGTATAAGGGTGTAGTAAATTTTATTATGAGGTTGATGTAAATGTTTCCAAGATACAATATAAGTCTCTATGGTTTGTGCTCATAAAGCCAAAGCGAACATAAACAAAACAACATGTACAAAAGCATTGGAGAAAGATCGACTATGAGGGAAAGGGAAGAATAGAGAGGAGAAAATATAAAATGTTAGAGCAAGAAAAACTTGAGTATGAGTGCATGATTATGAGCATGTTCTAATGACATTTAGTAGCAGTAGTGGTGTCAGTACATATAAGTAGCAGTCACAGCTACTTAAACAGTTATCTATTATAAACTGTTTTTCACTATGCTAAATGAGTGACAAAGAGAGAGAGAGAGAGAGAGAGGGAGAAAACGAAATGAATACAATTGCGTATATATATGTATGTACGTATGTGTATGTATGTAGTAAATTGTATGTGTTATGTTATTGTCAATTGTTTTTGTTTTGTGTCTAACCGTACTATTTGCCATAACTAATAAGGACTTAAAGGATGGTGACATAAATTCTGATGATTATTTGCATTTGATTTAAAAACCATATTGTTTGTTTACCATATTTTACAACAAAAATTTACATTTAATTTATCAACACACACACACACACACCCACACCCATCTACAAACAACCATTTACATACACACCTACGCTTTATAAATGAGTGACGTTGAAATTGTTAATTATTTAACAAAGATACTGTTGGTTCTCTTGATTTTGCTCTTTAATTGTAAAGGAAAATGGCTGTAAATCGATTCATGAGATATAAAAAGTAAAATATTCACTTTGAGCAGCATACAATTTTATTTAATTTAGAATTTTTGTGAAATTAAAATATCTTCAGAGAGAGAGATAGCAACAGAACATATTTTATAAGTTTATTTCTTAAAATATTTCATCTTTAAAGGTATTGCAGGAGGAATAGGAAAAAGTCGCCGTAGTCTAGTAGACCCAGACATCTCAAATAAAACGATTTAGGAAAAAATATTTCTTCGGCAACTTCTCAGCAGTTTTCTGGCAAAAACTCTAAGAGTAAATAAAATTGCCATGAAAAGATTCTCAAAAATAGATCGTTCGGAGTCGACTTTAAACTGTAGGTCCCGCTACTCATGTATAAAATTAAAACCAACAACGTAAACAATGTGTCTGAAGGGTTGCATTGACCAATTATGCCCTGAACTTCAAGGCAGACGTCATCGGTATTTGGGTGACAGAACTTTTGATGATCTGGGCACGGTGGTGAACATAGAACCGGATCATGTGGTTCAAACGCATTACTAACGGATTATCACAAGGGAGCTTTCCTCAGGTTGGGTAACACAATGGGCCATATGGGCCACCGAGTGAATTTGTCTTGGAACGCCATGCTAAACACTAACGTAATCAAATCTAACAGTATTATACTAATACTGTATAATAATACTGTATAATAATAATGTAATAGCTTACAGCTTAGTTAGCTAGGGTAGATTAGATCACATACATATGTCCACAACGATTAGCAAATATGCTCGAAGGCCCTGTTGCCCATTGTATTAAGCCTTAAAGAATAATTTTCGGATTCAATTTCGCTTCTGGAATCGCATAAAATTCTCCGATTATATCTTGATAGATGTCAGACTTAAGCACACATACATAATTGGTCATTACAATCCTTTAGTCAGGATTACGACCTAGTTTCTCACACCACTTATATTGTGTGGAGTCGCCGTAGTCTAGTAGGTAGTGTGTTGGCTTATTAGACGCAAGGCCACGGTTAAGCCGGCTACTTCCTCTCAGTTGATTTCTGGCAAAAATTCTGAGAATAAATACACATTGCCATGCAAAAGTTTCTCAAAAATCTGTCGTTCGAAGTCGACTTTAAACTGTAGGTGCCGCCACTCATGTATAAAATTAACACACACAACATGGCCGTAGTCCTGACTGAAGAGTTGTAATGGCCAATTTTTTATGTATGTATGTATCTACTTATGTTGTGTATGTTAATTTTATTCATGACTAGCGGGACCTATAGTCTAAAGTCAATTCAGAAAGACAGATTTTTTGAGAAAATTTTCATTGCAAATTTTTTCTTTACTCTCACAGTTAATGCCAGAAATCTACTGAGAGCATGTGGCAGAAGAAATATTTTTTCATTTTGCGTTTTGTTGGAAATGCTGGACCTGGGGTTTGAACCGTGGCCTAACGGCTATTAAGCCAACACGCTACGTACTAGACTATGGCGATTTCATGAGTGTATCACTTAGAAAAGTCAGTGCAAATGAAGCTGAAAATTTATGAAATATACAGTTAGCGTCAAAAGAAACACCATGAATAAAATTCTAACAATCACCATACTCAACTTTTATCAATTAAAGAGAGTCCCCGAATTAATTTCATCAGATTTCGAAATTTTTTTAGTATTTTTGTGCTTAAATTTTAAAATCAGGCAATGAAACAATTTTATAATAAAAATAGCGGTTTGTTAATAGTTATTTAATTTATATTTTTTCTTAATGTACAGTTTCTCTTGACGCTCACTATATGTGCCTATGGTGCAACAGAATTATGCATGAGATTGGATTACACACTTTTACTGTACAATTCTCTCCTGTGGCCAGTATGGTATTGTTTTATGCTGTAATATGTTAGCTTACTGTAAAAAGAAACAAGATTCAAAACAAGATTCTATGGATGATTACAGCAATAATTTGGTTGATCAGAAACTCGTACAAATTTAAAGAATTTCGGCAACCCAACAGTAACAATTGGGATATGGAGGATCTCGCTTTTCTGCCAAATTCCCGTGGGTTATGACTTTACGGAATGATCAGAATAAGCAGGTTCGTTTAAAAAGAGGAGGATAATGTAGGTAATTACGAAAACTATGTTCATTTTTGGCTATGGTGAGGAATGATTAAGTGCTATTTTTTTTAAATTTTGTTTTTAAACTTTGCATACTTTTTAATATTCCAATAAGGTATTGCAAATACTACAATAAGTGGATTTAAAAATAAAAAAATACATTTTAAAGCTTTTAATATCTTTCTAACAAATTCAAGGCATTGTGTAATAAATTATATTCCATTCTGTTTACACATTTTATAACATTAAATCTAAAATCCACTTAAATTCCTTTATTTACTGTTTATTTTCATAAATATTTTGAGGCATACACAAGGCAGCCAGCATACAAACAAATATAAATCCTTTAACTATTGTTTTATTATATTGTTAACAGTTTCAATAATCAAAATCCCTCACTAAATCATTTAACAGTAAATTGTTTATTTAACATTTATTTTGCTTTATATATTGTATATCATCTCCCGCTCTGCTTCTCTCTCTCTCTCTCTCTTTGTCCCACACCACCAAAAGCCCTTTTTAATACCCACATACAGACATACATACAACCATAGTTCTTTCTGCACGCCTGTCTATTTCTAATATGAAATTTCATCGTTCCCACATAAATCATGGCAGATGATGGTGGTTAAAGGCGAACTTCAATAGGCCTGTGTCAATACTAAACAGAAAAGAAAACAAAAAAAAAACAAAAAACATAGAAAAACTAAAATCCCCGTATATATAAAATAAACAAAAGCAACGACAGACAGACAGACCGACAATAGCAAATAAATAAATAAATAAAAATTGTGGCAGCACCAAAGCACGATAGAAGAAGTAGAGGAGAATGTATGGCAACTGGAGGAGTAGAAGAATATCTGAAATATTTATTGTATGAAGAAAGACATCAAATAAATCAATTCAATAAAGTAAAATGGAATTGACGTTTTTTTCTTTTTCTTTTCTTTTTTCTTTTTTTTTTCTGCTGGCGCTATAAATTGGAATAAAAGAACGTATTATTTATTTCAACGCCAATCATAGTAATAGAATACAGGGCCAAGTTTTTAACAACAGCAACAGTGATGCAGCATAACAGCAGCTGTGAAATAATATCGATTCCATATTACCATAGAGACGTTTAATATTGTGTTGTGAGGATGATTAAAGTTTTCCTTTTTTTTTTGATAGATGGTCGGAAATCATACAGGTTGCTTGCTTAGAATGAAGTATGAGGTAAAATTACAATCTTAGTGGGGCAATTGTCCCTTTTCCATCTTTGAGTTTATTAATATTGGATTGCTGTAGTTCAGTAGATCGCGGGATAGCCCTGGTTCAAACCCTAGGCGTGATATCTCTAACTAAACGATATATTTCTTCGGCGGCTTCCTTTCAGCATTCTCCTGGTAAAAACTCTGTGAATAATTGCAATTGCCATGAAAAGTTTCTCAAAAATTTGTCGCTCGAAGTCGACTTTAAACTGTAGGTCCCGCCATTCATATAGAAAATTAATACGATTGAGAAAAACCAAAGTAGTGTGTTATGAAATACTTTTTTGCTATAAGATAAGGATTAAGGCTGGCAAAACATATGAAGAAATCAAATCAAGGACGCCTTGTATTTAAAAGGAAAATAAAATAAGAAGAAAAAGTCTTTAAGAATGACCTCAATTCCTAAAATGATCGCAAGTGAAAATGCTACAAAACAAAATCAATTATTGTTCAATAACAGCTGTAATGAACAAACCCACTACGTCTATGAAATCGAGAAAATCGCCTCCAAATTAAATCAAAATTATGCCATCGGGAAAACACGACTTTGACGAAACACAGAATCAAATGATGAAAACGAAAGAAAGACGGCTGGGTTAGTGTTTAGGAGTGCCTTGAAAAGCTATTTGCTTGTTGACTAACTGAGAATTATCTTTGTATTCAATATGTTCAAAGCCAGTACGCATATGCAACCTCTTGTTACTATTACAGGTATAACTAAACATTCAATGGTTTTATAAAATCAGCACTACTTGAATGTAATAAGACCTGCTTACAATTTCGATCACAACTGTCCAAAGTCACAGGTTTTTTTTGTCTCATACGAGCAAGACGAAATCAAGCAAAAACTTTCCAAGAAATTAAAGCAAAATCTTTATTTTCCTCAATGGATACGTTTGGGTAGAGGCAGCATCATTAGATACAACGGCAAGAGACGGCACCGGAGACGTATCAAGCAGTCGTCATTCTTGTATTGCTTTGGAGAAAATTTCCATTGAAAGCGAAAAGAACTCATATTGTGGTGTTTAGATATTCGATTTTAGTATGTTGTTTGGCTTAAATAATTTGCGCAATACATACATACATAGTTGGACATTACAATACTTTACTTACAATTACGAGCTAGCGTTACACATCACTTTCGTTGAGTGTGTTAATTTTATATATGTATGAACGACAGATTTTTGAGAAAATTTTCATGGCAATTTTATTTTTAATCTCAGTAAAGTACAGTTTTTGCCAGAAAGCTGCTGAGAGGAACTCAACGAAGAAAAATTATTTCATGTTTCAGCACACTACCTACTAGACTACGTACCTACTAGTACGTCTTCACTTTTATGAAATACATATGTTAGTGGTCATGTTGGTATGGCAATAACAGTTAACATAAATGACATTCATAGTCTAAATTATCTTATTCGCATAACCTTATGACTAAGACAAGACTGTAAACAGACGTCTTATATTTAAATTCTAAAACCAATACGGCATTATGCTATTCATTTGGAATAAACTGCCTCTGTTTCCCTAAAACAAATAAAAAAATTCTCAACAAGATTTTACACATGCCACAGCAGCTCCATATTTAAAGATTTCAATTTACCATCGATTAAAACATTTGTAAAAAACTGTACTAAAAAATACATGAAAATACTTGGAAATGCATGGAATAGTTTTTGTTCCATTCGGAGTTCCATGACTTGGAAGATGTCGAATTGCTTAGGCCACTTTAGCGGCGAAAAAGAGAGACTCTGTAGGTCTCAAGTTAGAAATATACATACGATACATACATAATTGGTTGTTACAATTCGACAGTCAAGATTACGACATAGCTTCTCACACCATTTATGTTGTATGTGTTAATTTGTATCCATAAGTGGCGGGACCTACAATTTAAAGTCAATTCCGAACGACAGATTGTTTGACAAACTTTTCATTGCAATTTTTATTTACTCACAGAGTTTTCTGTCAGTGACGCGACGAAGAAATATTTGTTTAATATAACATTGTAGTCGAGGCAGGGTTCGAACCGTGGCATTACATCTAATAAGAGTAGACTGCAGCGACTTCAAGTAAATGTTAGAATTCATGAATTAATGAATTAAGACATCATGTTTTTTAAGATAAAAATTCAATGTATGTTTATATGAATATATGTATACATTTGCACGATTTTCAGTGACATTTATGTACTTTACAGTAGTGCTATACAAGACATACAGATGAGTTCTGTATAATAGTCATATCAGCACTATCCCTATATATAAGTGCTGTACGTACACATACGTATTCCAGCTACCTGTGGAGGTAAATAGTATATTGAAAACAAAGTTAGAATAGTGTAAGAATCTGTATCTTTGTAATTCACAACAACATTAATGGTATCGCCATTCTCTTTGTTTTTTTTTTTTGTTTTTTGCTTGTTAACCCAAACCCAAAGGTCAAGAGCTTTAGGTTCCCACATTTAAAATTTTTGAATTTGCAAAAATTTTATATCAATTAAGCACTTCTTATCACAGTATTCTCACACTTTTCAGCATAAATTACTTTGTGTTCTACGCTGCCTTTTATTTTTCCATACATTTCATTATTGCTACCCTGTTTCTAAGCATTTTTTAGGGCCATTACTCATGGTTTTGCTTTAAGTTTTACTTGTCAACACCACAAGCATTCCACATTGCTTTTCTTCCCCATTTACTATAAGGATTTTATCTTTCATTCTTCCATCTTCTTGGAATATTCTTGCCCTATAACATTATAGTTTTTGCTTTGCTTTGTCTAAGTTTAAAGTGGCAGAGAAGAATTATTTCTTGTTCTGTTGCTTCTCCCACGGCCACTTTTAATCCTTTTGTCTTTCCTTTTTTAAGTGGGGTTTTTGTCGTTGGTTGTCTCCTTGTTATTTTTGCCCGTATTGTATCGTTTATCATTGTTGTTGTTGTTGTTTTCTATATATTCGTTAAAATTTATTTTTTATTGATAGTGTGTGGGTGTGTGTGTTACTAGCGTGTGTGCATATGTATGTGTTTACGAGTGACTGTTTATTGGTATTGGTTTAATATCCCTTTTAACGTTTGTTTGCCTCTTAAATTGCCATAAAGTTGTTTGCTGTTGTTACTGCCGCTTTCATAAAATATTCAGGCGCTCTTTCATTTTTTCTCTTTGTTTGGTTTCTTGTAGTCCTTACCCTTCCCCTTCCCCGACGCTTTCAAAATCAACAATACTTTCAATAGCTTTGGATTGTTTTCTTTTGTTTGCCATTGAATTTATTTAACTTTCTGTTGCTTCTTTACTTTTTCTGTGTTGTTTTCTCTGCTTTTTTTTTCTGTTTTTCTTGACAACTTTTTAATACGAACAAGAGAGAGGAGGAATGTCTATTTACTTTGTGATTTTCTTTGATCAATAAAAAGCAATAACAACAACATGACTAACAAATCAAATTTAATTTCAATTCCTTTTTGTTTTTTCGTTTCTGGTAAATTTTTAATTTACTTGCTTGTTTTATATTCTTGTACTTGTTCTTGTTGTTGTTTGTTTTAAAAAACTTTTCCATAATTTCCATAATATTGTCCCGTAATAAATTCATTTAAGATTTTATTTGAATTATATTTTCTAATATACTTTGACAGTTTTAATTGCTAAATTCCTCCTTAAGGAATCGCTATAGAGCTTTGGGGGGGAAGGGTGTGTTCTCTTTTATTTTAAGAATTTTCAACAAATTGCCACAAGTCAAGCGAGTTATTTGCAAAGTTATTTATATTTATGCATCAGCAGGCAGCATACAACGACAAACTCTTAGAATTTTAAACAACAATTTCGTAAATAGTGAAAATATTTGGTAATAAAGTTTTAATGACAGTGTTTTGAAATTTTGTTTCTAAAGGAAGAAAAAATAAAATTCTCTTCATTCAATTGATAATCGTTAATAAGCAAATTGTTTGATTAGATTTAATGTTCAGGTAATAAAATGAATGCAATGAACATAATGCAAAGTAAGTACTTTGTGGTCACCCGATAACGTTAGAGGACTAAAGTACACAATCAGAAGAGGGAAGATATGCCAGGCAGACAGCTATAAATAGCTACAAATAGTCCTTATGGTTATGATAGCCACTAAGACTATCATTAGATTTTATTCCAATCATTTAATGTGTCAAAAATTCACCATATTCTGCAGCATCAATTGTCGAAAATGACAGAAAAAAGAGAGCATTTCTACCGATTCATCGTTTAACACTAATTCCGTTGTGAAAGAAGATACAAACATACATAATTGGCCATTACAACCCTTCAGTCAGAATTACAACATAGCTTCCCTCACCATTTATATTGCGTGCGTTAATTTTATCACATAAGTGGTGTCGCCAATGAAGTTTAGTTAACATTTCATGCATTGTCAGTACATCAAATGGTTGGTTTAACAGACAGAAGTAATGATGACTTTTCAAAGAAAATCATCTTCAGTAACAATGCTCCCTTTTACTTCAGTGGATTCACATTTGGGCAAATAAGAATCCATAAGCGATTGTTCAAAAGCTGATACATTCACCAAAAGTGCTGTTCATAGGCTGGCGGTGTCAGCGAAAGGTAAATTTTCGAAAATGAGGTTGGCCAGCAGTTACGGTTTTGGTATTCACTAGAAGATAACAAACTTCTAGTGGCCAGAATTTAAGGATATCCAACAGATCGATGCCACTTGCCACACAGCCAACTAAGCAATGACTCTTATGCACTAGAAATTCAATGGCCATGTTATCCCATGTCGTGGCGATTGGCCGCCCATATCATGAGATTTGACACCGTTGGCCTTCTTTCCCAGCCATACAAGTGAATATATTATACTATTGGCCTACTGCAGATGCTTGGCTGACAGGGTTGTCTTTTGCCTTCGCCTAGATATAACAGCTTCTGGGAATTCGTATTAGTTGTAAAGGAGAGAAACTTCTGCTACATAATCTGACTCTCTTTCAAGAGGTCGCACTGCTAGATATTTGTAAAGTATTCGTAATTAATTTTAGCTTCTCTAGAGATCAGGCGGTTTCTGGAATATATAATGCAATGGGTTTTGGCAACTGTTCATTTTTGAACAACATGATGAAACTGTTTTGTCATTTCCAGAGTTTAAAACTTGTTTACTCGGATTGGTAGTCAAGCACTTTATTCTGTTTACCAAGTCACCTCTAAACATCAGCCACATGACAATTTTTAATGACTTAAAAATGTTTGTCTACGGAATGCCCAACATGAATTAACAGCTAATGGCCATGAGTGAAATGAGGCTTATTATTAAAACAAATCATTTCAGGCGATAAAAAATTGGTCATATAAGAGATTAGCAAATTAAAAATAATAGATATTAGGCGATAACCTTTCGGCAAACAACTTCAAGGGCTGGATTGGCTTTAATTAAGCTTATGTAGAGTGCCTGGTTAAATTCGAATAATCGACTAATAATCAGGCGAAATTCACTATATTTTCTGATTTACCGTCTTAATAACTTAATAACTTTCTAGTCAGAACGGCTAGAATAAGCCAACCCAAGAGTCATTGTCGAAGTCGCCGTAGTCTAGTAGGTAGTGTGTTGGCTTATTACACGTAAGGCCACGGTACAAACCTCAGGTCAGGCATCTCCAACTAAACGTAATATTAAAAAATATTTCTTCGCCGACTTCTCAGCAGATTTCTGGCAAAAACTCTAAGAGTAAATAAAATTGCCATGAAGAGTTTCTCAAAAATCTGTCGTTCGGAGTCGACTTTAAATTGTAGGCCCCACCAGTCATATATAAAATTAACACACACAACATAACTGGTGTGAGGAACTGGGTCCATATTCCTGACTGAAGGGTTGTAATGACCACTTATGTATGTATGTAAGAGTCATTTCTCTAACACATCTGTGATAATCTACTGCAGTGGACTAGGAAGTTATGCTGACTCGAATAATTTAGTTTTGTATTTATAAAACTCTCTTCACGTCCAGTAATTTAACAACTAAAGTGTCCCTGTCAGCCACATGACTAGGTTATGCAATGAAATTATGAGATTATACCAATGGAAGGCCATTTTTGTGTATTCTAATTGCAAATATGTATGCAATTAAGTAAAATCGATAATAAAGTTCAATAATTTACCAGAACACTTCGTTTTCAAAATAAATGAATTATTAACTTATCGGCTTCATAAAAAATTCATTTGGTTTTCCAGCAACAGATAATTGAAATAATTATGCAATACAAACAAACTTTTGTTTAATAAATAATTACAGACATTCAATTTATTTAAGAAGAACTTATTTTATTATTATGTATACAAATACACATACATACACATACATTCATAATATATGTGGTAATCGTAAATTCATTAATAATTGTTGCTGTTGAAATAACTTCTTGTACAACAATAAACTTTCATCATCTGATGCTGAAGTCGCGTTATGAGTGAGTGTCTGTGTCAGTCTGACTAATTGAATATTCCTGACAACCGGTAGTTTTCTTTTTTTTATATTGTTACGAAAATGTCAAAATCGAGGTATTGGCGTTTTGCTTTTACATTGTTTAACATTAAAATTATAAACAAAAATACAAACAACAAACAGTACAAGAATAAATTAACAAACTACACAAACAACAGTAATGAAACAACGATGTTTACATTTATAGCGATCTCGAGAAGGCGGAGTCACGAACATTCATCAGATTATTTACTCTGCCATATAAAATGCAAAGCAAAGCAGGCGAGTGAGTTAGTAAAAGTTCAGTCAGTCTTATGTGAAGAAGCGGTGAGTTTGAAGAGAATAATCGTGGTTTGAAGATCTCCGTTACAACGATCTGTCGTACAATTGTCTAGTAATTGTCATCGTTTATGCAAAGGGTACTAACAGAAGAATAACAAACAAAGCAATTTTTGTTGTTATATCAAGTTGTGAACAGTGGTACACAGAGTTGTGCGAATAATAAATAATTTTTTTTTAAAACTAAACACAAACTTATTTTAATTTTATTTGTAATCTACGAGCTCATATTATAAACGTAACAATTTGTTGTAAGGCTAATAATTGTGTAAGTCGTTACGGTAACAGTTATTTTTTGGTAAAATTTTTCTGCCTCCATATTGACGAACTTACTTGCCAGACTAGTTCGAGTGGTTGTTGATCTCTATCACCTGGGATGCGTGAATTTAATCGATTTTACATCGCCGTTAACAAGAAATTCTCTCAATGTCTCTTCACTTCTCACAATATGGTTCTCAGTTTGTTGACAAAGCATATACTAGCATTTGTTACGGCTTGAGTGTCTCTGAATGATAAATCAAGATCTTGTTATTCTTGAGTTTCACAACCATCTGTTACCAGTAATATTAAATAAATATAAAATCATAAATATTAAATCATATAAGCTTGGGCCTCTTTTTGCCCTTTCAGAGTTTGGAAAAAAAGTAAAAGGTTAAGGTTGTCCGGGTTAATCACAAATTTTATGGAGTTTTTTGCAAAGCCTATGTCTAATTGTGACATCATAATACCAGCCCTGTTGTGTGTGCGATGAAACCTACAGTTTAACTTCAACTTCGAACCTATAATTTAAGAGAATTTCCGAGTTTTTACCAGGAGTGTAAAGTCTTCGAAAAAAAGAATATTTTCACTTCATTTCACTTCTTTTTTATCAAGATATCAGAGCTGAGTTTGAAACTAACAAATCCCGCTAATGGTACGTCCTCTAGACCACTACACTTCTGTAGCGTTAATGTTTGGTGCGTGTTTTGCCCTTACAAAATAGCGGTTTTTATTACGTCACGCAGTAGAGAATACATCAATAGAAAATACAGTTATTAACAGCAATATTCTCTTGTAAACCCTCTCTCAGTTATTGAATTGAATTAATTATTTGTCTGCTCATGTACTTACATACCATGCATATATAATTTAAAGCAATGAGTTTTAATACAAGCTTAAGAGCGTGATAGAAGGGGATAGTTTATGTTAATTAGAGCAAAAGAGATAAATGTATTGTATATTTAAATGAAATTACCGCTTGGAGAGTAATTAGCAAAAATTATTGCTAGAACGTGACTCAAACTTAATACAATTACGCACATAAGTATATGTGTACATGTACACTACCCCACAACGAGAAAGAGAAGAGGTCATACCCCAACATTGGTAATAATTTATAGAAATTTTAAAATACTTACAGGCAAGCACACGATAACATACCCAATGAAATATAAAAATAAAATGACAAAATCAATGTGAAGCACCATAAACATAAACATTAAAACTGAATTGTTCATTTGAATTTTAATTTTATTTTTATTTATATTCTATAATAATTAGATTTATTTTTAAAACTGTGTTTTTAAAATAAAATAGAAGCACGTTAGAAAGAAGAAAGCTTCCTGGTCACTTTTGGCCATAATTATAGTAATGAGGGAAACATCTCTCCCACTATTGGAATAACATCTAGATGGCTCTTGAATTAATTCTTAAGGATTGAGGTAACAGGGTGTAGAATATTTCATAATTTTTAACAAGGTGGCTCAGTGTTAAATCCAAATATTTCTTGAATTTTAAGGCCATCTTTTTAGCCTATTTATAACTCTAGGTTAAGTGGCGGCTCCATCTTAAGACTCATAGTCCCACTTAGGTTAGAGTTTAGGCCCACTGTGATACCACAGTTAATATCAAACTCGGGCATTAAACATGCCCTAGAGGTAGCCAACATAAATCCCGAAATTTTCCTTTTGCGGTAACTTTGTATCGGAAACATCAGCCAAGAATGAAAAACAAATAAAAAATGAGAGGTTAAGAACCTCACTCTCTACACATAACTAAGACGAAGTGGTAGCTCTTATATCAAAAAAAAAAAGAAAACGGCTCACTTGGGCATGCATAGCGGCCCGTTGTGATGCCACGGGTGAACGTAGTTTCTGTACTGTTTCTGTCTGTAGTTTCTGTCCACCAAAATCAGGGAAGAGGAAGAAGTTGGTCAGCGCAAGGGCTACACATCAAAAACACTCCTACACTGGGAAACCAGCCAGAAAGTTTAATAAACGAAGCTATATTCTTGACATCAATAGATGATAGCACCTGCAAGAAATAGAGAGCCAAATAACCTATATCTGCACCTCGCAAGAGATGGACACTGACAAAGAATGTGGATAACAAACTCATCTTCCTCAGCGGATCTGCATCCACGGCAGAAGTCGTTAAATGGGAGTCGCAATCTTTCCGTGTGTCTACCCATAACACAATGAGCTGTAAGCATGGCCACTGCGATTGACATAGTGCCACGACCAAGTTCAAGTAACTGATTGGTACACCTTCTAGCGGTTGAGCAGAACTCCTCATTGACCCAAGATAGGTTGGCGTCTAGAAAGAAACTCCGTGCAATGGCCAGCTTGACCGACGCGAATGGCATACCCAAGTCTACTGAAGAGGATTTTTTTTTCTTATTTGCCCGGTGACCCAGACCAGTGACACACTAAATCACCCAGGGAGAAGGTCGAGACAGTAACAACATTCCCTAACGATCCTGGAGTTATTCACAACACCCGACAGAGATTTAATGGCGGCCTGACAGAGAAGACCGAGACGCGGGTATAAGGAGCACCGTTGACGAGGATCCAATCAGCGGCCCGGTAAATGGCCATCACCTCCGCCTGAAACACGCTACAGTATACCGGCAGGCGGAGAGAGATGCTTAGGTCCAATTTTACAGAATAGACTCTGCTCCCGACCCAATTGTCGAGTTAAGAGCCGTCCGTCTAAACATAACTGGTCCTTACAACCCTACAGTTAGGATTACGCCTTAGCTGCTCACACCACTTATGTTGTGTGTATTAATTTTATAGATGAGTGGCGGGACCTGCAGTTTAAATTCGAATCCGAACGACAGAATTTTGAGAAATTTTTCATGGCAATTTTATTTACTCTCAGAGTATTTGTCAGAAATCTGCTAATTGGCCGTTTTATTAACACTCCAACGGCTGAGTAGACATTTCACTAACAATTTCGACAATATTAGGAGCTTAATTACAGTCTGGTACTGCGAAAAGATCGAGTTTTTCCTAAACTTAATAGCAACAGTTGTCTACAACAATTCTCTCCATTAGAATGTATTGGATTCTTCTATAAGGCACAGTGTTTAGGAACTTTGATAGTTGAATTCGAATGCCTGGGCTTTATATGAAAGTACCCGCTCTGTTCGCCCAGTAGCTGCACATTTGGATAGCAGCTGAATTAAAACTAAAAATTTAACTGAAGATTTACTAATAATTATAAGGCCAGAATTGGATTAAATTAAGTTAAGAAAATATGTTTAATAAGTAAAGACGTTAGAACATAACGAAATGATCAATTACAGCTTCTGCAACTCACAACTCGTTCATTAGAATGAAGCAATTGAAGAGGAATTGTCCTAATTAAGCTGAATTCTAGTTTTAACCCCAGTCAACACAAATTTTTGTATTTCAATGCATACTCCATTTGTCAAATACTTGAATCAGGGATCAATTTAGGCTCCAGATAAAAATTATGACTATTGTCATGATGAATGAATTCGATTTTCGATGAAAAAAATTTCGATATGAAAAAAAAACTCCTGTGATATAGAATTTGTCAACTTATGAGTCTAAATTAAGTTGAAATATAATTTCCATTGCCAATCATAACAAAATTTTTATTTAAATTCCATATTGATTGTATGTTTTTCACCAAAAGCAATCGTTAAAGTATATCACTTGGCGTCAAAACTAAATCCAACCACTAAACAAAATTTAAAAGCAAAAATAAATGTTCAGGACAAACAGTTTTTAGTTTCTTAAATTAAAAATTTATTAAAAAAACAAAAAAAAAACGAAATAAAAAAAACAAAGGACAAGCACTGAACACATGCAAAACTTTTTTTTTTGGACTTTAGAAATAGTTTATTTTTCGTATGTATACAATATAAGAGAATAAATGGAAATTACGTAGGAAAGGGGTAAGAGGACTGTGCTGTATTAAAATTTGTTCACTTATTTTTTTTTCTTAATTTGTTGTTTGGATTTTAAAAAGTTTTCAAATACCAAAGAAGAGGAATTTTGATTTTGGTTGGCCATAGTCGTTTCTTATAAATCCCTAATAATAATATGCTCAACATTGGTCCATATTTTGTATAAATTTATACGACTTCACATATATACATAATTGGTCATTACAACCCTTCAGTTAGTTTATCACACCACTCATGTTGTGTGTGTTAATTTTATACATGAGTGGCGGGACCTACAGTTTAAAAACGACTCCAAAACTTTTCATGGCAATTTTATTTTACTGTCAGAGTTTTTGCCAGAAATCTGCTGAGAGGAAGTCGCCGAAGAAATACTTTTTGAATTTTGTTGTGATGCCTGGCCTGGGACTCGAACCCTGGCATTACGTCTAATAAGCCAACACGCTACCTACTAGACTACGGTGCCTTCATACAACTTCAGTGTTTCTAAATAAATGCTTAAAACTTGCTGAAATTCTATACTGTTTGAGTTAGAATCCCAATTTAAACAAAAGCTACAAATATTTTACAGCAACAGACAATTTGTATTTATTATTTAAAAATTAAAATATTAAAGACTAACTTCCAATAGAATTAAGAATGCCGCCTGTTAATAAGTAGGGTATAATGCAAATGGCACCAGCATTACCAAAAAAAAGAAAAAATTCTTTTTTGACAAATTAAACTAAAACCACACAAACAAACTTTAAAATTTTATTTAATTTCCTCATGTACAATATAAAGCATCAACTAACGGGTCTTCCAGCAGAGACTTTCAAACTTTGACAGTAGTAAGCAATCATCTTATGTACAATGGGTCAAATCGACCTCCGGGTATTGTACTTGTCTAAATTGACAAGTACACGTCCTCTAACCTAAGGAACCATTCTTGTTGAGGCTATATCTGTAAATTACTCGTCATTTATTATGTTTGTTTTCCCAAAATTGCCATGGAAGTACAATATAGCATTCAACAACAACAAATGTTTTTATGAAAAAAAAGCAATTGACATAAATTTTTATCGAAAAATCATCTCCAGCTTTGAATCTCATTGCAATTTACAATCAAAATTGTCGAATTTTAGACAATACCAATTCACATTGTAGTCGCTGTACTATAATAGGTAGTTGGCTTATTAGCAGTGAAGCCTCGGTTCAAACCCCAGGTCAGACATCTCGCACTAAAGGAATACAAAAAAAATATTTCTTCGGTGGCATCTTTTCAGCAGATATCTGACAAAAACTCTGAGAGACAAATAAAACTGCAATGAAGAGTTTCTCGAAAAAAATCTGTCGTTCGGATTCGACTTCAAACTGTAGGTCCCGCCACTCATGTATAAAACTAACACACACAACATAAGTGGTGGGAGAAGCTATGTCGTAATCCTGATTGAAGGGTTGTAATGACCAATTATGTAGGTATGTACCAACCCACATGAGATCCATGATCATTGAATGCATCCCAAAAAAAAAGTCACTCCTTGGATTTTGGGTAAAGCCATTTGCTAAGCCATCACTGATCGCTGATTCCAAAGTTCTTTTAGTATAAGTGGCATGATCTGGACACCAACGAAATGTGGTTTCAACAGGACGGTACTACGTCGTATACAGATCATTCCATATTGAATATTCCTCACAAGCGATTTGAGGTCATGGTACTCTGAAGTGTAGGTAATGTGAGCTAGCCATTGAGAACGAGCAATTGACCCTAACAAACTTTTTCTAGTGGGGTTTTTTTAGTCACAGGCAATGTAATCCCCGATGGCGATGTAATCCATGTCATCGGCCAAATTCAGTCTGATTTATATGTCAGTGTCATGAAAAATTGCACATTTGGAATGAGTTCTACCCAGAGAAGACGTGGCGGAGATATAAATCATTTTCTATGAGTCACATAATAGCATCAGTAGGTCATAAAATAGAAAAAAAAATAAATTCATGACCTTTCATATTCAATTTGTTTATTTAAATTTAAAGATAGGAAACTGTTAATGAAAGACCCGCTGTATACGAAATATATGCCATGCTAAGGAAGAAAAAATACTCCCATACGAACAATTTTAAATCATTTTAAGAGAATTAATTTAAAAAAATGGAATCTCCTTTGTATACATGTTCGGTAAAATTTAAAGAATTTTTTCACAACTAAATTTCGTCAACAATTTTCATTATAAAATATAAAAAGTTTCAAATATTTTTTACGAAAAACAAACAGAAAAAACAAAACTATTTTGAGGAAAATTTCGTTTAAATTAAAACAACAAAAAAACTGTATGGTTTTCCCAAAGCGGTTTAATAAATTTGAAAATTTATACGAGAACGTACGTACGTTATGGTATGTTATGTATGGAGAAAAAAGAGAATGAAAATATGAAGTTTTTAGATTTTCTGGGAAATTGTTGAAAATTCTGTATCCCGTAAACTGCTGCTACAAATACACACACCATCATCATCATCATCAGCACAGCGACATCTTCAAATCCAAGAAATAACAACAGCAATAATTGCTAAAATAGTGACACCATTCATATGCAACAGACACTACTATGGCCAACAACAACAATACCAGTAACGCCATCACCACCACCACCACCAATACAAATGAAATCTTTCTTCGGGGAAAAAAGGATTTTTTTCTTTTTACTGAATAACTGAGCAAGTGTATGAGTATTTTGTTATTTTATTTTTATAGTATTACACAATAGTGCGCGCTAGTTTCTTTCCTATAACAACAGCAACAACAACACCAACGATAACAACAAGAAAAATGATACTTACGTTGCAAGTGAATGAACGTATAAAAGGGTTGGGTGAGAACACGAAACGTCAGAAGAAGAAAAAGAAAAAAATACGATACAAAACAGAATTTGTTTCTATTTTATTTCTGCTTCTCCTTCCTCTATAAATTTTTCCCTGCTTTTCATTTTGCATTCCTATACACATGAATGTATGATTCTGCCCAGTTGCAAGCTGGATTACCAGTTAGTAAGAGCTGTTGTTGTTGTATATTATTTGCCCTCTTCCCAATAGCTGTTGGTTGTTGCAGCAAGCGCACTACAGTTAAGCATCGGCTTTTTGAATATTTCGTCAGCTTCCGGTTCTTACTTACTATTGTTGTTGGTAGTTATTTTACAACAACACTCTCTAACTATGTCTGAGTGTATAGGGACTTTTATTCTGTAGTATTATTACTGGTGCCAACATTGTTGCTTTCATTGCGCTTAAAACCGTTTTTTTCATTTTCCTCATTGTAACCCATATATGTATGTACGTACGAACAAAATTAGTATACACTGACGCCCTCTATAATGCTTCTACATATACATACATACATTTATATTAAATACATTTGTGTGTATGTGTGGTAAAATGCAATAAAAATAAAAAAGCGGAACAACAATAACAAGAAAATCTATGTACAGTAAAGAAAGACGAACGCTTTTGTTTGTATTGAGAAATAGCGGCAAATACCAAACTGGTTTAAAATTGTTTATACGAACGACAAGTATATAGGTTAAAAGAGTTGCCATGTATAGTTTACTCAAAAACGAAGTGTGGGCAATATTACTCACTGACATTTAATAGGGAAATGAAAGTCACAGTCTTCTAGAAATGTACAATGTTTGCAATGTTTACAACAACCAGCAACTTCAACCAGCATCAATTCTTTACAAGACATTTTAATTCGTAATGTTAAAAACTCTTGGGTATCTTGTAATTCGAACTCTCTGTGTCCAATTCAAATTAGACATCGTAATCAGCTAGTTAAGGAAATATGGTTACCATCTGCTGGATATTAAATAATGTGTGGCACATGAATTTGCGAGAAAGACATCCACATTGCTGATGGTGTTAGACCCTTTCTGTGGAATAACACGAAATGTTTTTGTAGAAGTGTTCTTAGAGAGAAAAAAAATTATTAATTTCTAGTCGGCATATATACCCTTTATGTGTGTCCGCCAAATAACTTTTTTTTTTGAAAATGCTTTAAAAAAAAACTACTGAATATTTTCTCAAACTTCTTTTTTTATTTGAAAGTACAATCCTTCTGGTTAATAATGGAAAATAATTTCATTCAAATGGCTGCCTCGGCTGGCCATGCAGTAGCCTCAATGCTATGTGGAGCGTAAATGATTGCTGATTGTATCATGTCCATGATTTTATTACCGATTCGCCATCAGACGTATTTAAATCTCTTTTTTAAAGAGGTCAAGAGATGATAGTTGAAGACAATAAGTAAAAATTTTCGGCATTGTTTTGCTGCTATTCCGTACTCGAATGTTGTCAAGCTCAAAAATTTTCTAAAGTCTATGAAGTCAAGAAAATTAAAATCGAAACAAAAATTACTGAAGTTATTTTAGTAATCATACTTACAGTAGTTGTTAGATTTGTTTCTTAGTTAAACTTTTTACTCACCTAAAAAGAGAAAAAATTAAATTCAAATCATTTAGTGGATGTACTAATTAGTCGTCATTAATTCTAAAATAAAAATATAAAAATTTATTTGTATCAATTTAATGGCAATGATTGTGGATGCTGAAATAGAAATATTTAAATCAAATGCATATTTATCATTTTTTTAGTGAAAATAAACCTGTGACTAAAACTAGTTTTAAATTGGGTTAATAAAGTTAAAATGTTTTCAATTCAAAAAAAAAAAAATTGCAAATTTAATTTCGTTTTCTTTTGTTTCAGATGCATTAATTAATTATATTTTATATTAGACGACATGTAATTTATTATGTGTCATTTATTTCATATTACAGCATTTGTACATCTACGATGTATGTATGTAGATGGGCACCATCTTGCTAGACACCTAATTAGTTAATTCAATCTTAACATTAATCATACGCCCCGTATATAATTTTCATTCATTACATTTTTATATTGTTTCTTGAAGACATTTTTTTCTACTCCTTCTAAATAAATTATGAAAGAAAAATACTTAATAAAAGAAAAAGTTTAAAAAATATTTGTAAAATATATAACACAAGTTGTTGTCCTCTTTGATCAGAATTAATGGAATAAATTAGCAAAACACTCCAATAAAATTAAGGAATTAATGATCAATTTCCCAATTTACAGACAAATACTTTCAACATCGTCTTATTTCATGCAGGCCCTGAGTTGATCATTTCTTCGATGAATTTGGTGGAATTCGGTCAGTACAGGTACTGGCCACAACGACCCTCTATGCGTTCTCAAGTGAGATTTAGTAACCAAAACTACCACTTCAACTTACCTGCCTACCCCTTATTTCGTAAAAGAATTGAAAATTTCAATTTCTTTGGAATTTTTCTTTTCAACACACCAAAATATACAAAAACGAAGAAAAGATTGTGAATTTTTAAAAGAAAATGTATGTGAAGTCAAAGAGGTTGTCGTTATTGTCGATAAACCTAATGACACTCGAAAGAATTTGCTTTCAGATTATTTTCAGATTGATTTTCAAACGCGATTATGTGTCTTAAAAACAATAACGCTGCCGGTCCAGATGGCCTCCCTGCTGAATTGTTTAAGACCGGATGTAATGAGTTGGTAGGGCGCATGCACCAGCTTATTTACAAAACATGGCTAGAGGAACGTATGCCCAACGATTGGAACCTCAGTGTCCTCTGTCCTGTCCTGAAAAAGGAAGACCCTATTATATGCGCCAACTACAGGGGTATAAGCCTTCTCCCTATGGCACATAAGGTTCTTACAGGCGTATTATGTGAGCGACTGAAGCCACTTGTCGAAACACTGATTGGACCTTATCACTGCGGCTTTCGATCTGGTAAGTCCACCATCGACCAAATCTTCACACTACGCCAAATCCTGGAAAAGATCCACGAACAACAAGTCGACACACACCATCTTTTTGTCGACTGTAAGGCAGCCTTCGATAGCCCCATAAGGGATCGTATTTTTGCCGCAATGTCAGAGCTCGGTATACTTGCGAAGCTGGTAAGGCTATGCAGAATGACGTTGAGCAATTCCTGCAGCTCTGTCAAGGTAGGAATGGACCTCTCCGAACATTTTGATACCGTGCGAGATTTCAGACAAGGCGATCCCTTATCATGCGACCTCTTCAGCTTCGTCATGGAGAGTGTTTCGCGAAGGGCAGGAGTGCATCGCAATGGCACAATTTTTCAAAAAAGTGTACAGCGAGATGTTACTGCTGCCTTTAGTGCTATTGAACGAGAGTTTATTAAGATGGGTCTGGCAATAAATGAAGGCAAAACAAAGTATATGTTATCGACAACTAGAGACGCGCTGCATATTGATTTTCAGATTACGTCCGATAATTATAATTTTGATACAGTCAAGGAATTTATTTATCTTGGCTCCGCCGTTACCATCAAAAATAATGTCAGCCTGGAGAGCGCAGGACTACTCTTGCCAACAGGTGCTACTATGGTCTCAATAGGCAATTGAGTAGCAGAGTCTTCTCTCGTACGACAAAACTAATACTCCACAAGATGCTCATCGTACCCGTGCTTCTTTATGGCGCAGAGACAGTGGTGCAGCAGCTTTGAGAGTATTCGAGAGAAAAGTCCTACGTAAAATCTTCGGTCCAGTGCGAGTTGGTGATTATTTCTGCATCCGATCCAACAGTGACCTGTATAAGTTTTCATATATCGTTTTGTTGGAGATGTCTGACCTCGGGTTTTAACCGTGGCCTTACGTCGAATAAGCCAACACGTTAAGTTAGGTCGAAGTGGTAGCTCGGATATTAAAGAGCTCACTTGAGCACGCATAGCGACTGGTACCTCAAACCCGTTCCCCCGGACCTCCTGTATATATACGCGGACGACTCCAAACTCGACACTGGGGTCGGGAGCAGAGTCTATTCTGGGAAATTGGACATAAGCATCTCTCTCCGACTACCGCATTACTGTAGCGTGTTTCAGGCGGATGTGATGGTAATTTACCGGGCCGCTCAATGGATCCTCTTCAACGGTGCTCCTTTTACCCGCGTCTCGGTCTTCTCTGACAGTCGGGCCGCCATAAGATTTCTGTCATGTATTGTGAGTAACTCCAGGATCGTCAGGGAATGTCGTCACTGTCTCGACCTTCTTTCTGGACGCTTTAGTGTCTCACGTATGCTCACTTGAGCACGCACTGCAAGATCTTGAATTTTTGATCTTTGTTTTGTTGGAATTTTTTTTGTTATGCTTTTTGGAAAATAATATTTCCTAGTAGTGATTATTCTGTAAGCCATTTATTGAATTATTTTTGATTTCTTTTCATTTCATAAATCATCATAAGACTGTCTGTCATACAGCATAACCTCATTTACTTTCTTTATTTGCTTTATTTTGCTGTATCTTAGAAAAAAGAAAAGCAAAAAATTCTTTCTTTCATTTCTATTTAAATTACACATTATTTTTGTAAATTTCCATAATTATCCGGTATTTAAGGTATTTTTTTCAAAGGAAAACGAAAGGCCATGACAACCATGCTGACGAATAGTCGTCATTACTATTGTTGTTGCACAATTCGTTCGGTTTTTACTTTTACATTGAGAATGTTGTCTATGCGTGAAAGTGTGTGGGTGTAGTACATACACATGCATACACATACAGATGAAGTATATTATATATGTGTATAGTATGGTATGCATTTTGTAGATGACGTTAGAAAGAAAGAGTTTAGTAGGTTGTTACGTAGTAGAAGGTCGGTACATCCGTTATTTTTTATTTTTTTTTTTTGCGTTTTGTCATGTTGTATGTTTTTGTTTTTGGTTTTTCCTCTCATTCTTATATGCAACGCTGTAACCATTTTCTGTCTCAGTTTGCTTGTTCTCTCTTACTCCAGCATTACTATACGGTTTTAGCAAATGCTTTCAGTCTTACTGGGATTTTTCAAAAAAAAAAAATTATTTCGCTTTTCGTTTTCTTCTTGTTCTTTTTTGTTTTTTTTTTCTAAAACTTGCATTTATTATACACAAAATTTATACGTATTTGTTGTTAGTTAGTTAGTTGCAAGCTGGTGTTGGTGCGCTGTAACAGCCTGCCTAAGTAATAATTTGCAACATTGAATGAAAAGTACGATAATAGTGGTTGATGGCGTGGCGTGGCGTGGCATGGCATGGCATAGCATGGCATGGCATGTCATGACAGAGTGGTTACAGCTGATAATATTATTGATATAAGCCGGGAGGATAGTGTTGCTTTTATTGCAATAACACTATATTACAATGTAATAGTTATTGTTGCTTTATTTTATAGTTTTTATTATAATTTATTGCCATTTATGTACTTCAAGAGTAAAAGAAAATTAAAGAAATAATACCAACAAATAATAAAGGCTGTTATAAATAAATAATGTCAGCTTTTGTTTTTCTTTTAAATTAAAATTACTATATACTCCTCTGTATATGTATACCCTGTATTATATACAAAACGACGAGACAGTTTACAGAGCCAATTCAAAGACACGATTTAAACTTCGTGTTACTTTGTATATATTTCTGGATATTGTTTTCCTTTCGTAGTATTTAGTGTATACACGAATCCGCTTATGTTTACTGACTGACCTACAGACTCTAAAAATGCTGGTACATGTTGTTGTCTGTGTCGGTGTCTCTGTCTGTGTCTGTATCTCAAACTGTATCATATATGTTGTTGTACATAAGAATTGTTTGTTGGTATTGCATTGTATGTATATTTAATAATATTTAAAGTAAAAAGAATTCCTTTTTTTTCAATGTAAAAATCATTTTTATAGTTTAGAAATGTACACGGTTTCCTCTGTTGTAAAAGCGTTTTAAGTCTATAAGACACCCACTTATACTGCATATACATACATATGTATATTATATAGAAATAGATTGTATGTGTATATGTTGCATATAAATTTTATGCGTTTATATATCCGTTAGGATATTAAAATGGAATTTATAGCATTCAAGTTATTATTTAAAATGAAATTTAATTTGAAATTACATCCTGTTTCAGATGAATGATATTGAAGACGCCTGCCTATATATACACACAAAATATAAGAGTTTTTTTCTTGATAATTTGAAGGACATTCAAGTACAGAAGAAGTTAAGCTTTTAAAATATGAAATTGAAAAGACATTCCGTTTAAATACAACTCATTATACGAAATATTTTCAGAATTATATGTTTTTGAATTGCTTTTAAAAGTCCTTTAAATTTGACTTTAATTTCAATGTTAACCAATTTTAAATAAGTACTTGAACTAAACTTTGTTTCAAATAAATCCGTACCTATTTGAATTATAAACATAAATTCCAGATTTTTTAATGAATTGTAAAGAATCTGTTTTACATACATACATACATAATTGATGATTACAACGCTTCAGTTAGGATTACGACCTAGCTTCTCACACCACTTATGTTATGTGTGTTAATTTCATATATAAGTGGCGGGACCTACAATTTATAGTTGACTCGGAACGACAAATTTTTGAAAAAATTTTCAGGGCACTTTTATTTACTCTCAGAGTTATTGCCAGAAAACTACTGAGAGATAGGGATCTCCAACTTGAAGAAAGAGTATCATTGTTAAGTTATCGTAAAGTATTAATTTAAAAGTTTATAACACTACAGAGAAATGCTCTGCTTAACTACATGAACGGGATTCTAGCGGGAAAGGATTCAAAGAACGTAGTAGTTTCCGACCATGTAGGATCCATACGTTGTAATAGAACAATGTCTTCAAAAGCATACTCCCTTGTATTTACAGTTCGTAGATTTCAAGAAAACCAACAACAATATTATGCATATTGGCACGTGGACGGCATAGAGAAGACAACGAGTACACCAGAAATGAATTCATAATAATCGGAGCTGTGGAGTAGGAGCTTCACAACTGGTATATCTACCAACCATTTCACACAAATGCTGGAGTAAAACATGGATGTTAGAATGAACCAATGGGTGAAAACGTACATCTGTTAATACATTGACAATTTAAAAATAATGCCCTCTACCATCTCAACTATTTACAAATGTGTTTATTGATATCGTAAGCGAAGTTTGCCTAAAGAGAAGAAGAATTACATGGAGTCTCTCTTGCCAATATAGGGATTTTGATAATGTGGATGATATTTGTCTACTCCGACCTTAAATTTGGGATAAATATCAAGACAACGAAAGCCATGAGAATTAATAAAATTAGCCCAGCCAATCGAGTGCGTAGTTAGCTTTCGTTTTATGGATGGCACAGTGACAACTTATGGTGTCATAGAAGCAGACATAAATAACAGACTACAGCAAAAGCAGTATTGATAAACTCACAAAGCTTAGAATATTCAATGGGAATATAATCTCTACCCGCTTGTACAGAAGCAAAACCTGGTTAGTTTCAATCAATATTAAGCAAAAACTAAAGGGTATTCATTAACAAGTGCTTTAGAAACATATGTTAGACAACATCAGCAACACTGATCTCTGGACTTTAGCAATTCGCAACGAGAAACCTATAACTAAGCAAATAAAATTCAGGAAATGGAGGTGGTAATACACTCTCCCTGGCAACCTTTCGGAAGCGATGACATTGCCAACAAAGTAGTTCTATTGTGATGCCAAATATATTGTTTGTACGGTGGGCCATTTCTTTGTTTAAATTTAAAAATACAATAAAACAAAAACGGTTTAAAATATTGCCAAATTTATTCTTTTGTTGTGAAGTACAATTGTTCCGGTTAGAAATGGTATATTTTTTCATTCATATGGCTGCCGCAGCTGGCTTCAAAGTACATCATTCGATCGAACCAATTTTCGTGCACTTTTTCGAGTGTATGGGGTCGTATCTCAACAATGGCATCATGAATGTTGGCCTTCCAATGCTGAATTGTACCTGGTTTGTTGACATAACACTTTTATTTAACGGCGCCTCATTGAAAATAGTCGAACGGTGCAAGTCGCAGCTTCTTTGTGGCCAATCGGCATCACCATTTCGGCTTATTAAACGGCCTTCAAACGTTTGACGCAATAAATCGATTATGGCATGCGATATGTGGCAAGTTGCACCATCCTGTTGAAACCAAACATCGTTCACATCAATACCATAAAGTGCGGGTACAAAAAAACTGGTTATCATGGTGCGATAGGTGTCTCCATTGACGGTAATAGTTGTTCCATCCTCATTCTCATAGAAATATGGGCCAATGATGCTTCCGCTCCACAAGCCGCACTTAGCAGTTACTCGTTATGAGTGCATTGGCTTCTGTAACACCACGTGTGGGTTTTCTGAGACCCAAATACGGCAATTTTGCTTATTAACCTGCCCACCAAAATGAAAATGAGTTTCATCCGCAAAGATGATTTTTTTTGGCAAAAACGACATCATCGTGGGTGCCCTGGTAGTCTAGTGGGTAGTATGCTAGACTATTAGCGTGAGGGTTGTGGGTTCGATTCCCACCAGAGGCTCTGGTCTGTGACACTACACCGAGCACATAGTCAAGTTACTTCGCTCGTATATAATTAAAATATAATTTGTAATTGTATTGTAATTAATAAATAAATAAATAAATAAACGACATCATCGTACAGTTTGCTCAAGCATTAATCGATTCATAAGGTTCAGTGGTGATAATATATTGAATTTTGTGACAGCATAGAATGACATATGTATTGTAAGATTCGAAATAACCAATGGTTCAAATTGAAACCGATACGCGGTGCACCCTACACAATGTATTGAAAAATAAATTAAATAAACGATTATCGGACTTCTAAGAAAGTATAGAAAAGGATTTACTTTTCAACTCTTTACTCTGTTCATATATATGTATGTATGTATCTATGCTAATTTTATATTATCTAAGCAATACATCCTTGAGGAGGACATTTAATTTACAATATTTTATTAAAATTTAGTATAAAATTTAAATTTTTAATTTTATTTGCCTTTTTTTGCTTTTATTTTAAGCATTAAGGAATAATTCCTATTATGATGGTGGTTTCTGTGGTTTTCCTTTACATTGTTTCCAATAATTTATTATGGACCACAAATTTGTTGTTGTTGTACTGGTTGTTTTTGTTTTTTTCCCATTATATTTTCAAGTCACTGGAACACATAATAAATTTACACATAAAATTTATATTCCAATGCACATACACAATACATACATACATACATAAATTTTTATAGGAATTTCAATAATTAAATTTAAATTATCTTAAAACAAAAACAAAAAACAAAATGAAATTAAAAACACCAATTAAGTGGTAGTTTATTAGAAATTTTAGTTTTAAAGAATTCGATGTGTGATGTGTTAATGTGCATAGGCCCTGTAATTTAATTACCAACAGGGCGTATACTTTATATGGAATTATTTAAATTGTTATTAATTATACGCCTACATTGTTGAGTCTCAAAATAATGCCTAACTAAACATGTATTGTATTGCCAATGTTTACCAGGTTTATTGTTAAGAATTATTTGAAAAAGAAAATGAATGGCTGCAGACTGCTTGCTGATGGCATGTCTAACAGCTGGAATACATGCAATTAATTTCAACAAAATTCAACATTTTAAGTAAGAGAACAAATTGAATGATAATGATATAAATACATGATGACAAACTGTTCGTCAAATATCAATTAGAAATGGAAAATTTATTTTAAATTGAAAATAAGTTTTGTAAAATTTTTAAATCGAATAAAAAAATTTATTTGAGTTCTATTAAAACACGATTAAAATTTGGCTCTATTTTAGAGTAATGTGACACCGATGATTCAGAATAATGTGAACGAAAGTATTTGAGTGTATTGGGAGCCTTATCAGGTATTACTTTTTTATTCCTTGACCGATAGCACCCTGAAATGTGAATGTTAGAGTTTTGAATTTATTCCTTTGCAACTGTAATAACACGAAGATGCAGATGCATTTGCCCTTAATAGTATTTGAAGTGAATTCCATAATAGAAGCTGCTGTGGTATGATATGATAATTGGCCATCACAACCCTTTAGATAGGTTTACAAACTCACACCATTCATTTTGTTTGGGTTAATGTTATCCATGAGTGGTGGGACTTACTGTTTAAAGACCGATTTGATAAACTTTTCATGGCAAATTTTTACTCTCAGAATATTTGCCAGTAGATGTTAACATAATCAGATGATATTGGCCTAGATATTCTAAATCCAGAGCTCAAATTCTTCCTAATTTATTAAAAGATATGAAAGCATTATAAAGTTCCTTAAAAAGGCCATATTTAAGGATGCAGGAATCTCTAGTTGGAAAAGCTTAAGGAATTATTAGTGGATTCTATGGAGCAGCAGGGAGAGCATGACAACAAACTGGAAATGCCCGATATACTCGAAATGACTGTGAATTATTTGCACAGGATAAGTGAGGCATAGGACAGCAACTTGCCTGCAACTAATGCTAAAGCATCTTACTAATGATAACGTGTGTATCGTAAATAAAAAAACTTATTCTTCTCTTAACAGATGACGATAACAATTCATTAAGCTATTGAATTCGACAGTAAGAGTCTGGTTTTTAATTTTCGAGAGAGTATTTCACATTCTCAACGGCAATATCAATTGGAAACCTCTACAGTATCCACTCGTTACAATCCAGCTCCTTAAAAACGATATATTTTAACACAAGTTTTTCCGCAAAAAGAAAAAGTGAGTGATCATTACAGCCCTTCTGTCAGGTTTACGTTCTTGCTTGTCACACCAATTATTGTGTGTGTTTTAATTTCGTAAATGAGTGGCGGAACCTACAGTTTAAAGTCGATTCAGATTGACAGATTTTTGAGAAACTTTTCATGGCAATTTTATTTACTCTCAGAGTTTTTGCCAGAAATCTGATGAGAGTAAGTCGCCGCAGAAATATTTTCATACTCTTGTTTTGATATCTGACCTGGGGTTAGAACCGTGGCCTTACGTCTAATAAACCAACACACTACCTACTAGACTACGGCGACTTCCCTTCAAACACAAATAAATTCATTAATTAAATTGCAAAGAAAAATATTGAGAAACTTTTTATATGAGGACGATGAAAATTTAAAATTTTAAATTAAACTTAAGCGAAAATGTGCCATAAAAACAAATTCTATTTTTGTTAAGAAATTTGCTTCATATTGTATTTTCAAGGCAAAATAAAGAAAAATAATAAATTTTTTGAAGAATATTGCAGTGAATTGAAAAAATATTTTTTTTTTCAAATTAAAAGGAAGATGGAAATGAATGGTAAAACAATTTAAAATATTGGAATCAAACTTCCTAGGAAATCAGTAAACAAATCAAATAATTTCTTGAAAATGAAACAAAACAAACAAAAAAACTAGATTTCTAAAGCAAATCAAGAAATGTACAAATATTGCATATAAAAGCTAATAAATAACGAAAATTATTTTGCAATTTTCAAAATCAAATGAAATCTTCCAAAAAGCTATGAAAACTAAAAGAAGAATGAATCAATAAAAGAGGTGGTGAAAGCTTTAACAAAAAATTGCAATCAAATTGGTAGTTTTTTTGTAACCCCAAAACAACAACAGAAAAGCCAATTTTAAATTAAACTACCATCTAACCAACACCACTAATAAACTCTCTTTTTTTTTAAAAAAAAGAGACGAAAATGTGTTATAAAAAAATTCGACGTTACAACAATCAGGGTTTAAATAAAAATATACACGAGAGTTTTTGTTTTTTGTCAGACACACAACACAGTACGGATTATTTCATTTCTACAGCAGAATGACAATTTGAGAATAAAAAGAGGAAAAAAAGGAAAATTGTTACCAAAAAATTAAAAAAAAGAAATGAAAACAATTTTAAAAATAAAACTAAAAACAGAAAGCGGAAGAAAAAAAAAATTCAAACATGAAGTGAAAAATCCAACATCTGACCACAACTGTTTTCATCAGAGGTAAAGAAAATTGGATTTGATCTAGAAAACAGCAACCAAACAACAGTTTGTAAAAAAAGGACACGAGAGAGAGAGAGAGAGAGAGAGAGAGAGACAGAGAGCAAACCAGGGTGTTATACCTTAACTGGATTGGTAAGTTTTATCAAATTTTTTTCTATCGTATCGTATACCACATGTAAAATCAAATATTTTTTAATGCATTATATACACACAACAATCCGTAGATAGTGTTGTAACATCGCTGCAGAAAAACCTTTACTGAAAGCAAGGAACAAGCAAAAAAAAAATATTTTATTTAGGGACAAAAATAATTCCGCTTTTTTTGTTTGAATATTTTTTTAAATCTTTTTTGTTGGCTTTTGTCTTTCCATAACTTAAATTGCAACAGACACTTAATCAATAAATGTGGTGGATATATTTTATAAAAGAAAGGAAAAAAATACAATAAAAAAATACAACAAAAATATTGAAAAAGAAAATATACACGTACATAAATTGTAAACTGCTTTTGATAACAGCAAGATAAAGAGCCAAAGTAATAAATATTGGCATAACAAATAAAAAAAAGAAATTATATTTCGTATGCAGGACAATGGTTCTTTTATTATTTATGGAACGTAAATTATAATTATCATGAAGGCATAGAAAATAAAATTGAGTACTTCAAGGACGCATATTGACAGAACGGCTGAGATTGTAATCATAGATCGTAGCAAATGTGGCATTACAAAGATCATATAGAACAACTAAAAAGGTATAACTTATTGTGATAGTTGTGTCCTGAGCTATACTAAAATAATAAACAAGCTAGAGCTGATCCAACTAAGCTAAGTAATTGAAGAAAGATACCCAAAAAATCTTAGTCGACTGCAGATTTTCTCTTAACAACAGTTCGGAACTAACATCTCTCTGTATAGAAGATGATGAAATAAAGTTTTTCCGTCAAAATTTTCATAAAGGTAACTCTGACATACACATTCATAATTGGTCACTACAACCAGGATTACGACCTAGCTTCTCACACCACTTATGTTGTGTGATTTAATTTTATACATGAGTGACAGAACCCATAGTTTAAAGTCGACTCCGAAAGACAGATTTTGTTGAGAAGCCTTTTCCTGGCAATTAGTTTTATTCTCCGAGTATTTGCCAGAAATCTGCTGAGAGTAAGTCACCGCAGATATATTTTTTCTTATTTCGTTTTGAAGTCTGACTTGGGATTTGAACCGTAGCCTCACGTCTAATAACTAACACAATACCTTCTAGACTACGACGACTTCAAGAAATTCTGTTATCAAATTTATATGATTGCAACTATCTGGTCTTTCAACATAGACTTTCTAAAGTTATCAATTGATAGCAGTAATCATATTGAAGCTACATCTGGCAAATTAGTTGTCATTCATTCAAATCGTTTTGCCTCAAAACTATAAACGGATAAAGCGTTCAAGAACAGGTGCAAATAACATATGTTTCAAAATGGAATACCCTCTGTTACCATCTTACGATCGCCATTATCGTCTTACTGAGAGTTCTATTTCCAAAGTGGTGCATCGAACAACATTCGTGCATTCATAAAATGCAACATCAGTTGAAAACATCGCCGTTATCCGTGAGAGTGTCGTTATCCTATTCGTGGTCGATTTCGTGTCGCTCTCAAGAACTTTCTGTCTTGCATACATACATAATTGGTCATCACAATCCTTCAGTCAGAATTACGACCTAGCTTCTCACATCACTTATGTTCTGTGCTTTAATTGTATACATGAGTGATAGGACCCACAGTTTAAAGTCGACTATGAAAGACAGATATTGTTGAGAAACTTTTTCATGGCAATTTTATTTACGCTCAGAGTTTTTGCCAGAAATCTGCTGAGAGTAAGTTACCGAAGAAATATTTTTCGAATTTAATTTTGTTGGAGATGAACCGTGACCTCATGTCTAATGAGCCAACACACTACCTACTAGACTACGGCGACTTCTTCGGTCTTTCGCAGACCATAAATTTGCAAAAATTTTATTGAAACAAAATTCAACTGTACCAAGACTTGAATGTAAACGACCGTAGACTATGGGTGCAGTTGACAAATGATTGTAATTTTCATCAAAAAATCATTTTCAGCGATTAAGTTCATTTCTGGCTGAATGGACACATCACCAAATACCAATTAAAATACCAAATACCAATTCACATGAGACCTCATAACCAAGGACTACTGCATACAGCGATGTGTGTTCTGTGAATGGGCTCTAGGGCATTTGGCAACCGACCTTAATTTAGTTCGAATATCGTCTATAACGATAAGGCCCATCTCGTAAACAAATAAATTTTAAAATTAAGAATAATGTTAGTACATATAAGATTCAATAGCTTTCAATACATCCCTAAAAGGTCACTGTTTGTTGTGGATTTTTGCTTGCCGACTTTATCAATTCATATTTCTATGAGAACGATGGCGACTGGGTCATTACTGTCAACTAAGAGCTGCTTAGATTGATGATTGCTTCTTTTGGCTTGAATTGGATGTTGCAAATAGGCTCATGCTACATTGGATATTCTGCACAAACTATTTAATGGCATAGGCATCTTGGGGTGTAGGCTGGTCTGCAGCAGTTCTGTACATCCAGTTATTTTCAAATTGTTCCAGAAATTCAATTTAATTTAAAATAAATTAGCTTTTGTGTCTGTTATTTTTTTTTTTTTTTTTGTTCTCTCGCTCCCTATCTCTTAATGGTTTCATTTCTTAAATAAAAACAAATTGTTTTCCTTCAGTACAAAAATTTTCCGAAAAACTGCCTTAAACAACATCAAAAAATAAGCACTTAAAATATGATAAAATGTTAATTAACAATAAAGAAAAATAAAAGAGAACAAAAATAAATTATAATTTTTAAATAACTGCCATGGAAAGTTCTATTAATTAAGTATTTATACAGTATAATCAAAAGAAATACGAACGAACACTACAGAAATACATAAAAAATGGGAAGCATAAATAAATAAAAAAATATATATGTGCGTACATGAATAATGTATTTAATAATAATCCCTGTAAATGCAAAGAAAAAGAAGAAGAAGAAAAAGCCAAGAGAAACAAATAATAACAACCAGAAAACCAATGTGACACAATCTTTATCACCCACATCAGTTCCTTTAGCTACGAATGATCACCAGTGGACAGTGATGGACGCATGTACAAAAACGTTTCTCTTTTCATTTATTTCCCTAAGGTTCATGCTAACACGGGGAATATATTTTTTAGCAGCAGAATTAAAGAAGAAAAAAAAAAGCAGTTAATGGGGAAAAAGACCAGGAATATGATTATTTATAATGATTGACGATTTCATGCGGTTTATGCTGGTTGTTGTTAAGCTTTTCTTTTTTCTTTTTTCAAAGCTCAGTGACATTTAGTCATGATAAACATTTTATCGAAATAAAAAAAAAATACAATGAAAAAAACAGCAAAAAGTTGAAATAAAATGTGTCTTGATATATAAAAATATTTTGCAAATAACAACGAAAACAAAAAAAAACGGATAAGAGGGAGAGACTTGACAACACTCAACACTGAACAAAGTGGATGTGTCCGTAACCATGGATTGTATGGATGATATCACTATAACAACCAACTCAATTTGACTACAAGTGTATGTACAATATTATATAATGGAATACAGCAGTGAAATGCTAATAAAAATGATTTGTTTGTATATATTTTTTTTATTTATTTATTTGTGATTTCAAACACAAGTTCGATTGAGTCAAAGTTCAATTGTATCAAACGCACACGTGTTGAGAGTTGTTAATGAACACTCTTCTTTAACTAGTCGCTTGTGTAGAAAGTTACAGAGATTTGTAAACGAACAATTAGGTTAGGTTAGGATAGAGAACGTGTACTTGTCAATTAAGAAAAGTACAGTACCCGGAGGTCGAATTGACCCATTGTACAACGCCCTAGTTTCTCACACTACTTATGTTGTGTGTGTTAATTTTATACAACTTTTTCATGGCAATTTTATTTACTCTCAGAATTTTTTCCAGAAATCTGCTGAGAGAAAGTTGCCGAAGAAATACTTTTTGAATTTTGTCTTGATGTCTGGCCTGGGGTTCGAACCCTGGCTTTACGTCTAATAACCCAACACACTACCTACTAGACTACGGCGACTTTTAAACGAACAATTAAGTCGTATGGTATCGTTTTAGTATCAAATATATCACCCGTTCATCATAAACTGTAAGAACTCTGTGGTTAAACGTCAGGATCAGGAATAATTTGTTTTATTTCGCTTTGGGAACTTTATATGTTAAGACCGGAATCCCAATTTAAGTAAACATCAATCAAATTTGCCTGGAAATCTTTATCCATGTTTATCCATCATTTATGGTCAACTAATATCAACACTCAATATATGCTCTGCTTGAAACTGATCAAAATCGTTATAAAGCTGTTCATTGCTTCTTGGCGGCCATTTGACATCACCAGTTTGGCTTACTAAACAGACATCAAATGTTTGACGCAATAAATTGATTGTGGCAATGAGATGTGTCGCAAGTTGCACCATTCTGTTGAAACCAAACATCGTTCACATCAATACCATGAGGAACGGGTACATTAAAATCGGTCATCATGCTGCGATAGGAGTTTCCGTTGACCTTAATGTTTGCGCCGTCCTCATTTTCAAGGAAATATGGGCTAAAGGTGCCTTCCCATCACAAGTCACACTAAACAATCAATTTAATGACTACATTGACTTCTGTAACACAACGTGTGGATTTTCTGAGCCCCAAATACGGCATTTCTTTGATTATTACCGCACCCAGCAAGATGAAAATGAGCTTCATTCGAAAATATGATTTTTTTTTGTCATAATCAACATCATCGTGCAAAATCGATTTATCGTTGGCCCATCTAAAGTAGCAAAAATGCAGCGTAAATCGATTCATTACGTTCAGTGGTGAAAATATACTGAATTTGTGACAGAATAGAATGCCATAAGTATTGCCAGGTTCGGAATAAACCATCGGTTAAATTTAAGCCGATAGATAGACCAACCGATACTAACTGTTGTATGTATTATGGCCGTTTACAACTTAAACTGGAGGTTTCATTTAACTGTTCTTTCTTCCTTTTTACAGTTTTACAGAGTTATCCTTCGGTGCAATACTACTACACCTGACTGGAGATGACTTTTTATTGCAATAGCTATTAGGAGGAATTGGCCGAGATTCCTATTTTTTTCGGAGATAAATACTCCGGGGTTGACCTCTAATCATGTATGGGAATACCGAAAAGTAAGTTATAGGAAAAAAGCAAGACGTGGAACAATGTGGAAAATTTGGTCATTTCAATTCTTTAGTCGGGATTACAACCTAGCTTCTCACTCAATTCGCGTTGTGTGCATTAATTTTATACAAGAGTGGTGGGACCTATAGTTAAATGTCGACTCTGAACAACAGATTTAACATGTTGACTGCCACGGCATTTTCAGAAAACTGGCCAAATATGTCAATTTGATTTTTCACATGTAGTGAGTACGAGATAACTCGCAGTTGGCACCATAGATTGTGTTCCTTATATACGAGTTATCTCGAAGTTGGCAACTTTTCATGACATTTTTATTTTAATGTCAACGTTTTTGCCAAAAGACTGCTGAGGGGAAGCGACCTAAAGCAGTTGTATTCATATTTCATATTCATTAGAGATGTGTATACCAGGGGTTGAACCATAGGCTCTCATTTAATAATCTAACACACTATCTACTACACTACTGGGACTTACATTACGCCATATTCATATCCATAAATTTCAACACAGGATAACAAACCAGACGGTCCAGTCGAAATCGAACCTACAACCCACACTCGTAGATTAACAAATTACCCAATAGACCAACTCAATAGCAGTTGATTAACGTTAAGAAATTTAATATAAGGACTCGCCTTTAATGAAACCCTGTTACAAAGAACTAAGCAACGAAATCTGATTTTATCAGAAGCCATCTGGTCCAGCGGTTTAAATAGAAAATATTACGGAAAATATATCATATCCAGAAGCCAATATACCACTACAAATGACTTTTGAAAAGGGCCTGAAGGCAAATATAATGTTATGAATAGAGCATTTTGGTGGTTAATAATCCAATACGAGCTACTACAGTCTAAGGAAACAACCAATTTTGATCCGTACTACTCAGTTCTCTGCTATTTAACAACAGTGTTGTGTGTCATTATGAAAATGCATGACACGGAATTAGCACCAGTAACCCAGGAGTAACTGAAAATCTCTCTCTACATTCATAGAGTTATGAAGCTAATCGAAAAAATTAAAAGCCCTGGGATGACAAGACAATTGACTTTTTAACCCATTGGATTTGGCTCTTTGAAAATTATTTACAATTTTTAAATTTTATTACTTTTTAGTTAACTACGACTGTAGGTGATGGTAGATACCTACACAATCTCTATAACAAGAGTAGCATGTATCGTATACGAAAATAGAAGCAAAAGAATAGAAAAAAACAGCAAAAAAAAGTATGTACACAGAGTGTTTATTGGTAAAGTGTCAAGCTAAAAATTCTATTTTTGAGGTCATACAACTTTTACTTTGTGAAAATGTTAAACAAATAGAATGAAAATGACAACAACAACTACAACAACGACAATGACGACAACAAACCAGGCAACAACAAGAAGATGTAACAATGCTGTTAAAGCACAGGCAATAGACAACAGCGGTGGCATCACTACCAACAGCAGCAGCTAAAGCAACAGCGGGAGCATAAAATGGTAGAAACAATTTAATCACTTTCTTTAAAGGACGAAAGACATACTGAGACAATATCTGTGAGTATACATTTGCACTTGAGCCTTGGGAGATGGCTTCGAAGTTTTTTTTACACTAAAGATAAATAACTTACAACAACAACAACATACATAAATATGTATGTGTATATAATTACAAAAATAAAAATGCACGTGAATCTATTATGTATTATACGATTAGTAACTTGTTTATACATACATATGCAATGTCGAATTACGCTCAGGACGAAACATTAGTTAAAAGCGAACGAAGCCTATGTATTCTTCATAATTCACATTTATTTTCCTCCACTCTACATACATAATTGGTCATTACAATCCTTCAGTCAGGATAACGATCTAGCTTCTCACACCACTTATGTTTTGTGAATTAATTTTACACATAAGCAGCGGGACCAGCACTTTCAGTCAATTCCGAACGACAAATTTATTAAGAAACTTTTTCATGGCAATTTTATTTACTCTCAGAGTTGTTGTCAAAAATCTGTTGAGAGGTAGTCGTCAAAGAAATATTTTGTTATGTTGGAGATGTCTGACCTGGGGTTTGAACCGAGATTTCTAGTCTAACAAGCCAACAAACTACCAACAAGTCTACGGCGACTTTCTTTTATCTAATAAAGCTTAAAAATTACATTCAGTTCAGAAGCGAATACCATTTAATTTAATAAAATTTTTAATTAGTTTAGTTCGCGTGAACATTGTCTCCTTCATCAAGGTTTAGTGTTCTAAGCAAGGTTATTCGGCTCCGCTAGAAATTTTTGTGGAGATAAACATTTATGTGTCTAATAGGGAAACTGACCTCTGTCATATAATAGATTGCACATGTTGACGCATACCGTGTCCTGTAGGGGACCCTGTGGTCTCCTATCACGTAGGACTATAATGTATGAAAAAGATCATGGACAAAGCAATGGTGAACTTCCCAGGCTATGGCAGAGTGAGAATTGACACCAAGACATTTAATGATGTGAGTCTGCTACGATGGAAAGGGAATTTTTTATACAACTCGGTTTCAGTTTTCTTTGTGGTGTTTTAAGAATCATAATCGAAATTTTCATTTCAATTTATATTAACTAGAGTGCGTAGATAACTTTACTCTACTGACAAAAGGCAGTTATAGATTTCGGTTTGGCTCTATGAAGGAAGTGTAAAAAATCCTAGACGCTGTATAATCAGTGTAATTAAGTTATTCTTGCTAGAACAAAGGGGTCAAGAACCAGCAAGTTGTCATAGGAAATACTAGTAACTTTTCATCTAAAAACCAGTCCAATTGCCTCTTTAGGGCATATGAATAAAAATATGCCATAATCGGTTGGTTGCAATTTGTACGCAAGCATATGTCGCTACTATTTTGAGCATTTCCACTGACTAAACATGTGACTGACTGACTGAAGCATCCGATCGCAAACATTCAAATGTGACAAATGATTTACTGGCTTTAGATTAATCGAACAGACCTCAACGTTCCCATTATAGAAATCCTACTGAATTCCACTTTTATTATGAGCATTTCCACTGACTGAAAGAGTCTCCGTACTACTTTGAATGAATCATTCCGAATGTAAACAATCAAACGCCTTATAAACAATGATTGCAAAATTATTGGCCCCATTTTTTGAATAAAAACGAATTTAAATTAGCGGTTCAAAATGTATGTTTCACATATGTATGTAATTTTAATAACTTACTTACTCCCTTGGTAGTTATAACCCTTCAGTAAGGATTATGACGTAGTTTCTCACACCACCCCTGCTACTTGTGCTAATTTTATCCCTAAGTGGATACAGTTTAAAGTTAACGACAGATTTTTGAAAAGCTTTTCATTGCAATTTTATTTACTCTCAATGGTTTTGCCTGAAGACTGTTTAGAAAAATTCGCCGAAGAAATATTTTTTTCACATATCTGTTTGTCATAATGGATAATTTAACCAATATAATTCTTTAGCAAGGATTGCAACCTAATTTCTTACATCAGTCGTGTTGCGTGCATTAATTTTATACAAGAGTCGTGGAAGCTAAAGTTTATTGAACGACTCTGAACGTCCGACGTGAGAAACTTTTCATGGCATTTATATTTTACTGTCAGAGTTTTTACCCTAAGGCTGTGGCGACTTCGAAAAAACTATTTTAGATATTTTAGATTAGTTGGAAATTTCTAAACTAGAGGCTGAACCAACACACCATCTACAAGACTTCGGCTAATAATGGCAATAGGTAACGATGTATACTTTGAGTATATTTATCATATATTTTGAAGAAGCTGCGGCAGTCAAGTAGGTAGTGAGGCCACAATTCAAACCCCAGGTTTGTGAATATTTCTTCGTCAAAAACTTTGACAGTAAATGAAATTGCCAATGAAAAGTTTCTCAAAAATCTGTCATTCGAAATCGCCTTTTCACTGTACGTCTCACCACTCGTGTATAAAAACTAACACACACAACATAAGTGGTGTGAAAAGCAAGGCCGTAATTCTGACTGAAGGGTTGTAACGACCAATTACGTACAGTACAATAAGTTCCAGCGCTAAACAAAACAGCGTTAAACCAGGCAACTTAAGACGTACTTAACTGTATAAATCAAGTGTGAGGCAGGAAAGATGCGTTCGTACTGCGATGGCGACTTCGGAAAATAGAGTTGGAATCTTTATTCTGAACAGATTAACAAAAGATCGTTGAGAAAGATACATAGTATACACCGTCGCTATATAGTGGTTGGTGCATGGCCGTTTCATTTGCATGCATATACAACACGTATCAATATAGTGTGCGATTTAGAGGAATCCCAATACTACTGCTTAATACTGAAACAGCGTTAAACGGAGCAGCGTTAAGCGGGGTCTGACTGTATGTGTTATATATAATAAGAGTAAACTATTTTTTAAAACTAACGGACTTCCTTATCCTCCAGTCTATCATAGCCCATGTAAAATATGTCAAAACAGGTCTTATACCTTCAGTAAACATGCTTGAAAATTCGCTTTTTGTTTTAAAAGTATTCTATGACAAGATTAAATTCCTTTTCGAGTTTTCAATAATATTCCTCCCTTCTTACATAAAAATCGTTTTAAGAAAGTAGTTTTATATACGAACTTATAAGTTAACATTATGGAAACAGTTTTAACATTATTTCACAACAGCTAATATGCTCTGGAATAAATAAAAGCATTTATATTTACGTTATTAAGCCCAATAAATTGAAATATGCTTTAAAAGAGAGAAAGATATTCATTATTCGTGCATTTTTACATCTTTGGCTGTAAATGACAAAAATTTTTCTTTCTTTCTTTTGTTCAATTTAAATTCATAGACTATTTATTTGACTCTGGCTATGCTGGTCTACTGTACAATACTATTGGCTTGACTCTCTGGCTGTCTGCATTAAAGAATGTCTGTTCATCTAACCAAACATTTCGTTTGTGTCTACGAACATTTAGTGGGTTTTTTGAATGTTTATGTCTGTATGTATGAGAGACTATTTTTCATAAGAGAGTGCATTTATGTTGAATTTTCTTATTTTCTTATTTTGTTTTTGTATTATTTTTCTTCTTTTCATTCTTTTCTGTTTTTAGTTTTAAATTTGCATTTTTATGTATTTTCCTTAAAACATAGAAACAAAAAAAATGGAATCCCTAACACCGTCAACTCTTACTCTTTAAAGGCTGGGGGTTAAGGCTCTTCCTTTACAGCTGATGCTTTTGCTTTTGCTGCTGCTGCTGTTGTTGTAGTAGTGAGTGCTCTTTTTAATTTCTTTTCTGTTGTTGTTGTTGTATGTTTATATGCAAATATATGTGGTTGTTTGTGCACAATACAGAGGCTGGCATTGCTGGGTTTTATTTTGTTTTTGTGCGGGGTCAGTCACTGACTGACATTTCCGTAGGTTGGCCAGTTGTCTTGCTGCTTCACTTTCATGCTCGCCATGGTTTGGATATTTTTGCTGTTTCGCTATCTCTTTGTTTGCCTAGCCATTGTGTTCATGTTGTATTGCTGTTTTTCACAATTTCTGTATGTGTTGTGCTGCTGCTGCTGCTGCAGCAATTGTGTTGGTACTGGTTTGTTGGATTGTTCCTCCTCCAGCAAACAACACATTTCTACTGATGTTGGCTTGGCGTTTCAACATCACTTTTTTCCAGTTTTTTTCCACATTTTTTTTCGATGTGTCTGTGCATTGTTTGTTCCCTCGGTGACATAACTAAAGTCATCATTTCATACTTTGGCTTGTTTTCTTTTTTCTGTTTTATTTTCGATTCCATGCAGTTTCTTGCTTTGCATTTGTGGGTCGTTCGCCGCGTTTGCCTTTTGGGCATTCGTATACGTGTACAAGTATTATTATAGAATTCGAGTACATATAGTATAGTATACATACATATAGTATTTCAATTTATTTTGTTTTTTCTCCCATTCTTATTCTATTTCCCCTTCCTTTAAATATGATTTGATTTATCGCTCTGTCTCTTCTCTCTTGATTACAAGCTCTCCAAATGATGCTTTATGGCAGTAAATGTTTTCAAGACTTCTTTTTTTTTTATTTTACATTTTGGCACATTTTTGATTTATTTTGATCCTTGTCCAGTTTTTTCGCCTTTTTTCCCCATTCTTTTTCGTTATTGTCATTTTCATTCTTTAAACTTATTTTGCATAGAATAAAATGTCTTTCTTATTTTTTTGAATTGTTTATTATTTCTTTATTATTGTATTTGTTTGTTTTGTTGCTATACTTTTTCATCTTTCATCTTTTCATGGCTGCATTATAAATAATTGTAGTTGTCCTCTTTTTTCTTTTTTTTTTTTTTTGTATTCCACTTTATCTTAAAAAACTTGGCATATACTCATGCAAATAGAAAATTTGGCCATAACCAAGCACGAAAAATCAAAAATAACATCCAACGCAAATGAGCAAAATTTTTAATGAATTTTTACAGCCAGGCCTCTCTACTACACAAAACAGATTCTCTTTCGTTCCTTTATTTTTTGGTTAAAATTATTTTAATTTTTTTTTTTTGAAGCCAACATCAAATACTATGTTTGTGTGTTTCGTAACAAAAAAATAAAATTGTTAAATAAAAACGCCAAAATTGCTGGCAAAATAAATTATTGATACAATCATTCGATTATTGATGGTTTTTTTAAAAGCCTATTATATCGTGTATATGGCAATATAATTTGCATATTAATTAAAAATTATTATAAATTTTTAAATTATCTTCTTTTCATTTTCATTTGAAACCATATCTTCACAAAGCACCACACATAAAAATGAGGTTTTAAAAACTGTGTATATTACAGCGCCATAGAAATTCATACAAAAAATTCGGGCAGTCAATAGAATATTGCAAAAACAAAGTGTTTGATATCATCATGTATGTACGCAAGTATGTCCAATAGTCTCCTGCAATATATATTGTTACGTTTTATTGTGCATTCATAGTTTGCAAGTAAAATGAAATAAATTATTTATTTCCATAGAGCTTTCTTTATTTAAATAAATCATACAACATTACATACATAACTGGGCTTTACAACCCTTCAGTCAGCTTTACGACTTATCTTCTCATACTACTTATGTTGTGTGTTTTAATTTTATTCAAGACTGGCGGAACCTACAGTTTAAAGTTGACTCCGAACGCCAGAATTTTACGAAACTTTTCCATGGCAATTTTATTTATGAGAAGAAGTCGACGAAGAAATTTTTTTCATTTCGTTTTGATGTCTGACTTGGGGTTTAACCCGTGGGCTAAACTACGGCGAAACAAGGTTTAAGACTGCAGGAATATAGAGGGAATAAAACAACAACAACAGAGTGAATAAATCCTTTATTTTATTTAAATAAAAACGGATTTCAACTGGTAACACTGCACTATCAATTATAATCACGGTTCTTATGAACAAACACCAAACTTTCGGTATTAAAATGAGTGCGCTTAATGCACACATTTCAATACAACTTTCGGTTATTACACACAGACTTGCGACTTATTACTGCGTAGCAGCATCTACTTATACTCCTTTCTAATTATATTTTTTACTAGCTTCGTATATAATTACAAGCCTTTAGTCAGGATTATAACCTACGTTCTCACACCACCTATGCTGTGTGTGTTAATTTTATACATGAGTAGGACGTCCTACAATTTATTTTGAACGACAGATTTTTGTGAAACTTTTCATTAAAATTTTATTTACTTTTCAGAGTTTTTGCCAGAAATCTACGTAGAGGAAGTCAACGAAGAAATGTAGATATCGGACCTGGAGGACTTTCTACTAAACTACGGCGACTGTACGATCTTGAATTTTTGATCTTTGTTTTGTTCTTTTCTCGTAAATTTCTACGTACTTTTTAGTGAAGTTCTGTTTACCGTATAGTGTGTACATTTTGTTGTTGTCTGACATGGAACCGTAGCCTCATGTCTAGCCTCTAGTAGTAAACACACTACCTACTAGACTACAACGACTTTAATATCTTTGTTGAATTAAGAGTAGTTCGCTTAGGTTAAAAAGATAACTAAACCGACAAGTTAATAAGATTCCTAAATTTCAGTAGTATGCCCAAGCTTATTCGGTTAATCCGATATGAAAACTGATAAACTTGCTACGTAGTTTTATGTCATAGGCGTATCTGTATCATAGACGTATCATATATTACTGGAAGCAACCTTTAACCATATTAAAATCTCTGCGAGAACGATTTTCATAAGTTCAATGCAAGAAATATTGTCAAATCTAAGTTCTTGTAAGTAAAGTACGTATGTCAAGAGGCAGCGCTAAGGCATCCCAGCATTTCACATAACCGTCCAACTACTGTCGATATATGATGAAACCATGCAAGCTTCAAGTTGGACAGAATCCCTAAGTTTATGAAGTCAATAATAAATTCAATATGATTAGCATCTGCTTTTCGACAATGTCTTTCTCCGGCGATATATGACACCAGTATTGTAAATAAAAATGCATTTCGATTTGGTTGGTTTGAATTAAAGTCCATTGTTCGCAGGCCAGTGAATGTTGGGCAGATCGCTGTACATATGGTACGCTCAGAGGTGGATATTATTTGCCAAGCAATTTTTATAAGCCACATCGTTGGCTTACATTCACAAAGCGTAATGCTCAATTGCATCTAGCGGAGATCATTGGTGTGCAGAAAGAACAATGTAGATCCGAGAATTGAATCCCGGGGGTACATGCAATTGGCGAAAAATAAAATGGGTTTCCAAGTTTTTCCAATAGAATATCATTCTTTTTTAAAAACTATGCTGTAATGCAATAAAAATAAAAGAATATCACACTCCTGTCAAGATTACGCCACAAAATTTCAATTGTCATAGAACTGTGTCATTTCACAGCTGTTGAATGAATGAATAATAAGTACCTACAGGACACAGGTTTTCTAAAAATTTAGGTTGTGGGCAAACTAGGTACTCAATACAGGATACTTCCCAGACGCGACAATACCTTTGAATGATGTTCTTCATCCTTCCAAAATATAACATAAAACCGAGACTATTTAAATTTTATAAATCCAAATTTTATAAAAAAAATTTTTTCTAAATTTTAAATGTTCTCTGTTTCTAACAGCAAAAATTATTCTCTCCATTTGTGTTATGTTCTCCACCACCTCTTAACCATTCACTCACTACCTTAGCATTCAAAATAGAAACAAAAAAGTTCAAAAAATTATGATCACATGTCTTTGTGTTATCAGTGGTGGAAAGTGAAGGATATCCGTTAAGGAAATTGTCCACTAATAGAAGTTTCTACTGTTTCTAACGTGATATGTGTGGTGTCTTCATTTTGTGTGTGTCTTCTTTTTGTTTTAAACCACTTGTTCTTTATTGTTATTTTTGTATTCTCTTTAGCAATTTAAACGATTTGAAGTTGATTTCGTTTTTTGTTTTTATTTTTTTCTGTGCTTCTCAGTCGTTAACAGCAACGCTTCCTTTATGCCATTAATGTGTGTATTTTGCGCTGGTACCAGTATGTGGGTTCTTTTTTTATTTTTTATTTACAAAGTATGATGTGTTTTGCCCCATGGGTGGTCGCCTTAATAGCAATAGACGCTGCACTAATGGTCTTCAAGCTTAAAATCTACTTATCTGCCATTCGATGCAGGGACATAGAAAAAGAAAAAAAAGCAAATGAAAAGTGAAGAGAACAGTAAACCAAAAACACAGAAGAGCCATACGAAGCTAAAGGCTGAGTATTATTAGGAACTGTTCTAGATTTGTCTTTAACAATCGTTTTTTTGTTTTTTCTGTTAATTTCTCTTTTAACTTTACGACAATTTTTTATTTTTTTTCGCTTACGGTATTAACATGTTTACATCCTGTATGACGATTAAGTATTTCACAAAATAAGGAGAAAAAAACCAAAAAAAAAAAAGAAAAAGTAAAACAAGCGAATGAACGAACTTTCAAAGACTAATTCCACAGAACTTTTTAACTTTTACGTACGTATTGTCCATTTTTTTACGGTTTCCTTGCTTCTTCTTTTACTTTATTTTCAAGGATTTTGCTCTGTAGTCGTTTGCTGTTTTTTTCTTTAATTTTTTTTTCTTCTTCTTTATTTCCTTTGTTGTAGTGCTAAACAAAAGCTTAAAGTACTTGACTACATACAACTTTTCTAACTATATTCATACATTCATACATATGTACATATAGTAGCCGTATGTATATATGTATGTGTGTATATGTGATTGTATGTATAGTTAATGCTATATTTAGTTTTTTTCTCACATTTTTTCTCTTCTTTTCTTCATTTTTTGCTCAGATTTTCTACAATGCCAGAGACAAAGCGTCTGGTTGGGTTTCATGTAAGTTAGGACAGCTATGGCAACAACGACAATGACAACTACAACAACAACAATAAAAACTAAATTGAGAATTCATAGAAAGCGAACAAAAATAACAACAACAACAAGAAAAAAAATTATATATTGTCTGTGATTTTATATGACAGCAAAATGACAAGCGACTACCAGAGTGACATTAAACATTAACACGTACAAACTTTAATGATGATAGACAGAATATGTACCCACACTGACACACACACTTAAACTTAACTAATTCAATATTATTAGCTTTAAACTATACTGCACCTACACACAATCAACATTGTTCTTTCAGCTACACTCTCGCATACATTTTAAGTTTTATAATAAATCGTTTTCAAGTGGTAGGTATTCGTTCGTTCGTTCGTTCGTTTTTGCAGGACTTGCTTGTGATTGCTTGTGAACTGATAATCATTATTTATGCTTTTGAAGAGACAAAATCAATTGAACTTTTTACTCGTGATGATTTTTTCTTTAAAGTTAAAGTATCAATGAACTTCAGAGAATGAAATTATAATTGAATTGAGAGAAATCCCAGTCATATGGAGAGAATATTGTTTCAAACATAATTTTTATAAATTTATGGGAATCTTTTTAGAACTGTATTGAGAATATTATATACAAACATATTTAAATTCCCTGAAACAGTATCAGCAGTAGGAACTAATTTATTTATGGTTAATCGTTAACCAATACCGCCCGTAAAGTCGTAGGCCAGGATCTGAACATAAAACAAACGACAGCTTGGGGAAGTTAATAGTTGAAGACTCATAATTGCCTTAGGTTTGGGTTCTACTTGAATAAGAAAACAAATTGATTTGACCAAATTAGCTACGTTATCTGAACACGTGATGAGCCAGATCGCAGATATTTAAAATAACCGCAAATAAATTATTACACTGGACTGGCAAGTTTTCATATGCTGAGGAACTTTTACCGTTTGATTATTATTTGGTTCAGAGTATACGACGCCATGTTATTTTTAAATGACAGACCTGGTATTGATAGGAAGTCGCCGTAGTCTAGTAGGTAGTGTGTTGACTTATTAGACGTAAAGCAAGGGTTCGAGCCCCAGGCCAGACATCAAAACAAAATACAAAAAGTATTTCTTCGGAGACTTCCTCTCAGCAGATTTCAGGCAAAAACTCTGAGACTAAATAAAATTGCCATGAAAAAGTTTCTGAAAAATCTGTGGTTCGGAGTCGACTTTAAACTGTAGGTCCCACCACTCATGTATAAAATTAACACACACAGCATAAGTGGTGTGAGAAACTAGGTCGTAATCCTGACTGAAGGGTTGTAATGACCAATTATGTATGTATGTATGACCTGGTATGGATAATGAGTTATCCTCAGTCATATTAAGGGAAGACGATTTAAAAATGTAACTCAATAGGCGGAGGAAGCTGCGGCATATAACAATATAATATATTTTTAGATCATTGCACTGCAATAGAGGATATGTCCAGTCAAATGCACGGCAAAAAATCTACTCTACACTAGACTACTACTATACATCGGTGTATGTACACATTTTTTTTTTTTGACTGTAAGGTGGACACGACTTTGAAAACGTTATGGGCATATGGGACGGCCAGAAGAGACCTGAATAGAGCATTTTTGTTTCCTTATTATCAATGGAGAAAACATACATAACTCACCCTGTTGGATAGAATATATTTACAGAGACGAAGATCGCATGATAAAGGGAATAATCTGGTGTTATAATAAAAGACTGGAAGACCTAGAGTGCAAAGACCCCATGCACTTGACATATATCTGATATACACGTATTTCGATATGAAACAAACACTGCCCAGCAGAAGAAACATCGGCAAAACCAAAATTATGCTCATCAGTAGTAATAATACAACATGATTTCGAATTGAATTTACAGATTTGACGAATGTTATGAGATTTTTCCATCTTTGCAATATCTTTACAAGTTTTTTCAGAAGACTGATGAACGGAAGTCGCCGAAAGAAATATTTTTTATACTTCGTTTTGCTCAAGATGTCTAGGCTGGGGTTTGAACCGCAAATTCTCGTCTCAGAAGCCAGAACACACTACCTGTTAGACCAGGGTGACTTCATACATATTTACAAACATGAAAATTGAAATTTGAAATTGACTGCGTGACTGTTGTCAAACTGGGTTCTTATTTTGAAGAAATATTATAAGAAAAAATGGAAATGAGTTCTATATACACTTTTAAATGTAAAAGCTAATCTTACAAAAGACGGTTGGAGAAGGAAGCTGTCCACCGCTGGATGACGTGCAGCCTTATGAAAGCATTGGATAAGGACATGTAATGGCTATGCAATGGCTGTGTGATTCTCAAAAAGGAATTATATAAACAGGAGGAAACATAAACAACGAATAGAATAATAAGGTGTGGCAGTGTGACTTTATAGTAAAGAGTAGGATCCGAGGAAAACTGAGAGCATTATTTCTATACAACGGGAGAGGACAATGCTATCATGCTGTGATCTAAAACAGAAATGTAGTCCCCCGCTTGATTGAAAAAACTTTATTAACAAAACTGTAATGAAAGAAAGAAATTATAGAAAATAAATAATAAATGAGGAAATTTATCAACTAAGCATTATAAAGGATTCCAAAACTAAGAAATGGCTTAAGGTTAGAAATGGGAATGGGTAAAATGAGATTGTTGACAATAGGCTTTCAGTACCACATAAATTCACATTTTCTCTTCATATTAATCAAATAAATAAATACACATAGTGGTAGCGATCAAACTATAAAAAGAATGACTAATTTAGTTGTCGTAGTCTAGTGGGCAGTGACTCAATCAGGCCAAGACCAAGAGTCATTCCCAAACCTTTCTAATAAAAGAAAATATGAAAATATATTTCTTTGGCGACTTTCTTTTAGCAGATTTCTGGCAAAAAATTTGGGAGTTAATAAACAATTGCCGTTAAAAGTTTCTCAAAAATCTGTCGTTCGGAATCGAATTTACACTCTAGGTTCCGCCACTCATGTATAAAATTAACCTACAGGGACGGGACGGGACTCCGAGCGAGAGATTTTTGAGAAACTTTTCATGGCAGTTTTATTTAGTCTCAGAGTTTTTGCCAGAACTCTGCTGAGAGGAAGTCGCCGAAGAAATATTTCTTTTTTCATATTTCGTTTTGATGTCTGACCTGACATACGAACCCGGACTTTACGTCTAATAAGCCACCATACTAGCTACTAGATTACGGCAACTTCGATGCTAGATTGTAATCCTGATAAAGAAAACAAGAAGTATAAATAGAGCAAAGAACGATGCTGCTACGCATTAATGAGTTATCAGTCAATGATGAGCCGTCAGTCTGTGGGTAATAACCGAGAGTTGTATATAAAAAGAAGGGTTGTAGTGGCCAATTATATACGAATGAATTCGAAACTCGCTTCAAGCTTTTTTGGGATAAAACTAAACTTTTTGCCTGTAAGTATGTTTAATTTTATATTCAGTTGAATTCTCTTACTCACAATAGAGAGTATCATCTCCCTTCTGAAATCTATAATTTGCTGCACAAATTCGATTCAATTATTTCTGATCTAAATGTTAACAATTAAAGCACATTTCTTTTGATATTAAACTGTAGCACGTATTTAAAATATCGCATATGCCACACATACCCTTTTCATCCAGCTCTGCCATTTGCTTATTACAATCTATACAGATATTCCTATATACCATACATACACACACATAAATACATATATTTTAAAATATAAACCAATAATAAAAGAGAAGAGGTAAAAATTATTGAACTGTGACCCGTTATAATAATAACCATAATAAATCTTTATATGCACATAACGTAACGCATTGCATATACTGGAGCGTATATATCGATACACTGCAGAAAAGTGATAAAAACAAAATTTATTGCAAATACATACATACATACATACACATCTACATATATCGTATAAAATTTATACGAATATTCATGTGTCAATGTGTGTGCATATAAGAGAAAGTGACACTTCTTGAGGAGAGGAGACAGAGAGAAAGAAAACAGAAAAAAATTATTAAAAATAATACAAACGCTACCCCATATGATATCCCAACTCGATAAAAACCGGGTATAGACACTTACTTCGCCTACAATACAGAGAAATTGAAACGAAATGGCAGCAACAGCATTGAGAAACGAAAAATGCAAACCAAAGAATACAAGAACGGACAAATGGAAGAAAAAAAAAGTTAAAGGGAATGAAAAGAAGAAATATTGCCAACAATAGCGACAACAATGATGAAGAATTTCTACAAACCAAACTAGAGTGGAGAGAGTAAAATAAAATGAACAATGACAGGTTAATAGCAAATAAATGAAAGACATAAAGAGAAATGAGATTGAAAATACCAGACAAGCAAAGCAAAGAAAAAAAAGACGGCAACACAATATTTGAATGGCAACAAACAGGAGACAAATTCATAAATATTATACATATACACACACACGTGTATGCGTGCATGCACATGCAACAGTGAAATATCCTTATGGCCTAACGGTTGATATATGGTTTCACTTAAAGCTTAAAATAAAACACCAGCAAAGAATGCAAGAATAAGCTGCAAAAGCCATGAAAAGATAGAAGAAATAAAACCAACAAACAAACAAACAAGCCAACAATAATATAAGAGGAGAGACATTTAAAGAGAAAATACGAGCACCAATCCACTGCTGCCCTCAGTCTTAACTAACAGACACCATTATGAATCATAAACAATTGAAAAGAAAATCGGTAACAACTGCTGCACTAAAATTGTCGCAACTGGCACCAAGAATAGCACAAACAAAAAGAGGGGAGGAGGGGGTAAGAGACATGTGCAGGCAACCAACCGATAATATACGTTGGCAATCATCTGTAAAATAAACATTGAAAATTGTTTGCTGCTACTAGCATAAGGACAACAATGAAAAACGACAATAATTTATAATGATGATCACCAACTGCACGTAAGAGAGAGAGAGAGAGAGAGAGAGAGAGAGACCACTACCACACTCTTCTTAGCCTATTAAAATGGAAGAGAAAGAATTTTTCCACTTAGATTAGCTCTGTATGGCACGCGTACAATATATTAAAAGGAAACTAAAATAAGGTTTCAAACTATTTTACGGAAATTTCAATATGAAATGTGGCTTCTTTAAAAAATTAAGAGAAGTCCTCTACACAACTGTACAAAAAGCAATCTGAATTTATATGTACACGGTAAATTAATTTTGAAGGGATTAGATATTGCTACTAACATAATACATTTCTGATCTTTATTGCATGATTTGTAAGCAATGGCCCAAAATGATGAATCCTCTCTCAAACTCAACCAATCAGTTAAAGTCCTGAAGTAGTCGATTTTCTAGCACAATTTATGCCTTTATTATTCTTACATACATACATAATTGCTCATTACAGCCCTTCAGTTAGGATTACAACCTAGCTTGTTACACCACCTGTATTATGTGTGTTACTTTTATCCATGAGTGGTGGGACTTACAGTTTGCAGTCGACTCCGAACGACAGATTTTTGAGAAAATTTCAGGAATTTTGCAAGAAATCTGCTGAGAGCAAGTAGCCGAAGAAATATTTTTTCATGTTTCGTTTTATTGGAGATGTCTAACCTGGGGTTTGAACCATTGCCTCACGTTTAATAAGCCAACACACTACCTAATAGATTACGGCGACTGTCCTTCCTTTATTATGCTCGTAGTTAATACTCAATTATCGCTTTCGAAAATGATTTGATTTCATTGTATTTCACTGATTGTAAAATATTTATGGTACACAGTCCTTTTGATTAAACTTATGTAACCTAAACATCAGATTTCTTTCTTTCAGTAACCGAGTATTGACCAAATTTTAGGTGTTTATTGTGAAATAATGAAGCAATTGGAATTGCAATTGAAGTTCATCGAAAACTTAGGACATCATTCGCTTTAACCTATGGATTCCGTACCAAAATTCTTATCCTAGTTTGCAACTAAATCCAAATCAAGTCAATTTTGTATGCCTTGAAAGCGTTCTGCATGGTGCAAAGGAAATGGCAGTTAAGGCAAGGTTTGAACTGTAAAGTGAGTCAAGCAATGCTTTTTTTTATCAATATTTCCTAAATTTGTATGAAATAGTATATCAGCATGTACGCCCGCAATGTTATGATGTAACATAACGACTGCACAGCTGATAGCACGATCCTTAGGTTTTTCAGAGGACAATCACTTTAAGCAAAGCAATTATGAGGACGGGGACGTTCGAAAAAAAATAAAGTCTCTGTGGATTTGCCTATTCAAAATTTAGTTGATCACAATACATAGGAACCCATGAAGGGGTGAAGGTCGTGGTTTTGAAACCCACCATAGACTCTGGTCTGTTAAACTACACCGAGCATGTAATTGTATCTTGGGTAGTGTGTTGGCATATTAGACGTGAGGCCTCGGTTCAAACCCCAGGTCAGGCATCTCCAACTAAACGAAATATGACAAAATATTTCATCGGCGACTTCCTCTCAGCAGCTTTCTGGCAAAAACTCTGAGGGTAATTAAAATTGCCATGAAAAGTTTCTCAAAAATCTGTCGTTCGGAGTCGACTTTAAACTGTAGATCCCGCCACTCATGTATAAAAATTAACGCACACAACATAAGTGGTGGTGTGAGAAACTAGGTCGTAATCCTGACTAAAGGATTGTAATGATTCTATGAGGATTATGTATTCTATGTATTCTAATAAATAAATAAATAACTAGAAGGTGTTTAAACGTTGATTCGTTTGGTAGAAGTCACTTTACATATTATTTCTTACATGTAAGATTTTTCCAAACAACTGAGGTAGGAAAATAAACTCATCTTATAGGTCTACAAAAAACACAGTTTACAAAGACTTCTGTTGTACAGCAGACTTTTATCTCTACCAGTTTTGTGTGCTTATGGACCTGTATAAGATTTTTCGACACAAAAAACTGTATCAACATACACTGTCTAGCCATGCTTTCAAAAATTAGTAGAAACTGCTTTACAGACAGAAATTATAGCCATGAATTGTATAATAACAGATACATGTGAGTTTAAAATTTCCTGTACCTTGATTATTTATAATCGAATTCTGTATCGAATTTTTATTACTAGAAATAATACAATACGATAATGATTTCTACTTATAAACGGCATGTCGATCATCATATTTTAGCGTCTCTCGGCGTGAACTCGTTTTGTACCTAAATTTTTTACTTCTGGATTAATTCTGTTGCTTTCTAATATTTCAAAATTTACAAGTCCTTCAGCAGTTTTGTAATTTTTTTGTAATTTTGTAATAGTCTTCTTCTTCAAGAACGAAACTTAGAAACAATCTAAACTGTCAACAGATAAATTCAGAACAAGCTTTCTGTGAATACCGATGTGCTTCAACTGCACTTTTCAATTACTTACTTACTTAGCAGGTCATAACAAAGTTTTAGTCAGGATCACTGCCTACATACAAACATAATTGGTCATTACAACTCTTTAGTCAGGATTACGATCTAGTTTCTCCACCACTTATGTTGCGTGCGTTAATTTTATACATGGACCTACAGTCGACTCCGGACAGATTTTTGAGAAACATTTCATAGCAATTTTATTTTCTCTCAGAATTTTTGCCAGAGATCTGCTGAAGATCTGTTGAGATCTGAAGTCGCCAAAGAATTATTTTTTTTTACATTTCGTTCAGTTGGAGATGCCTAACCTGGGGTGTGAACCGAGGCCTCACGTCTTATTAGTCAACATACTACCTACTAGACCACGGCGACTTCCCATGTTATGTGTAATGACTTTAATCAGGGCTGGCAGGACCTACAGTTTGAAATCTACTCCGAAAGACAAATTTTTAAAAAACTTTTCATGATAATTTGTGCTACACCCACAATTCACTGAAGAAATATTTTTTTCATATTTCGTTTTGAACCACAGCGAACACACTACCTACTAGACTACGGCAACTCCTTTTCAATTGCTACCACAAATTTCGGCAAACGTGTTATTTAATGCATCCAATTTTCTTGCACAATACTGTATTTGGTCAAATATTTAATGTCTTCATGGATGCCATAACAGTTCTAAGGCGGCTCTAATTAACATGGAAACCGTCAATAATTTTTCAAAACTTTTGTTCTGTGAAAATTTAGTTTTTCGTTGTTTAAATATTATTTGAAATCCTTGTATTCCTTTTTCGTTCTTGTATTACTACGTTTATTATTACTCTAAGAAAAACGTACTAACTTGTCATTTCTGTTCTCTTTTAATTACAATATTTTTTTAATAGCGATAATAATGGGGGAGAAAAAAGAATGAATCTTAAATCACGTTCTCTTGTAAGGCCGGCAGTCAAGCAGGCAGGCAGGCCCACATATAAAATAATGTATTGGTCAGCACTGATAATTGACTAAAAGACAACAACTGTGGACGAACACAACGACTATGACAACGACAACGATTGCCACCAACTAACCATAGAGACAGACTATAAGGATGTGAATTAATTGGAGGGTAAAGAAAAAAAGAAATTAAAGCGAGGCGTATAGAGAAGGAAAGACTAGCTGGAAAAAAATAAAAAAAGCTGAACTTAATGGCGACAATAATGATAATGACACAACGACGGCACAAATAAACAAACGAAACGGAACAGAACAGAACAGAACAGAACGGTACGCACGTACACATGTACACAACATGTTATTGTCGATGTACTTGCATTTATACTTGTTCTTGTGGCTGTGGCTGCCTCAAATGCTTCTGCTCCCGTTGTATGTGCTGATGGTCTTTTTGGCTAGAAAAATAAAAATATGAGTGCAAATATAGAGCTACATGTGTGTGCGTGTATGTGTATGGATGCTTGAACAATACTCTCACACACTCTCATACACACACGTACATACATACACTTAAATGCATGCTCAGGAATATTTTTTTTTTATTTTTTTGCTTGCTTTTCTTTTTATGAAAAAGAAAATGAAAAAAGAAAATGAAATAATAGTGCAGTAAACGAAAAAATGAACAAAAGCCGGTATGATTAAATGCACTAGTCCCACCAACGCAATTGTATTATAAATGCCAACTTTGCAATACAGCAGCACTACCAGCAGCAGCAAAAAAGCAATCACAATCACAAACACTATCACCATTGCCATCGCTACCACTGTCGACATTATTAAAAACAACAACTGAAAATGCCATGACAATAACAAACACTCTTCTCTTTCTCTCTCACACACACATACTTTATAGCATAAACTATTGCACATGTATGCGTTTATTAATGCCTTTATATATGTATGTATGTATGTATGTATGTATGTGTATGAAAACAAGTATCAGACTTGAATTTTTATCGAGTAGTTGTAGCAGGAAAACTATAGATTCTCCTCCACTGAACATACTGCAATAATTGATGCAGCATGCGGAGAACTTTAGAAGAGGGCACACAAAAACAAAAAAAAAGAAGAAGCGGGTTGAAGAAGAGGAAGAGGAAGAAGAAAATAATACAAGAATTAAAAGACATTTAGTTACTGGCAGAATGAACAAATAATGAAGAAGATTATTTTTTTAAACACAGCAACGAATAATGAATGGTAAATTAAAAAAGATGCATAGGCAACAAAGACAACAACAAAAACAAAAGCAGAAAAAAAAGAAAAGCAAAAGAGAGTGAAAAAACATAAAAACTATTGCCGAGATATGAGAAATAAAAGAACGATAAATTTAACCACATATTAGGGTTTATCGCATAAATCACTGACAAAAAACAAAAAAAAAGAAGGCAAAAAAGCCATTTGAAGTTAAGATTAGAATTTATTTATACAAATGGCTGCAGACATAATGAAAAAGAGATGAGACAAAATTAAAAACAGAGCAAAATTATGTGTTTCATAACCAATGAAAAATTGGGGGTAATTATATAAACTAAAGGCCATGTTAAAGGCTTAAATATGAGAAAAACTGCATAAAAAGTTGCAGCACAATTTATAAAAAAAGAAGAAGACACAAAATATATTTTTTTTGTTACTCTACAGAAATGCAAAGGAAGTTATGGATCGATTAAATTTATAGAACCACAACTAACTAGACATGTTACTGTAAAATAAATTCATCAGTGCCAGCAATATGTCAAAAGATTATTGAATTTTAATTTAATTTAAAAAAACCTTAAATTTGGATGGATTTTAATGAAATTATATAATTATATATATAATCTGAATCCATATCTTTATTGCCAAGTAGTCCAAAACACGTACATATTTACTATTAAAGCCGCTATAGGCTAGTAAGTAGTGTCTTGCCTTATTAGCTGTGAAGTCGTGGTTAATCAAACACCAAAACAACCAAAACACATACATATTTACTATTAAAGCCGCTATAGGCTAGTAAGTAGTGTCTTGCCTTATTAGCTGTGAAGTCGTGGTTAATCAAACACCTGCCCAGACATCTCAAACAAAACTAAATATGAAAAAATATTTCTTCGGCTACTTCCTCTCAGCAGATTTCTGGCAAAAACCCTGACAGTCAATAAAATTTGCCATGAGAAATTTCTCAAAAATCTGTTGTTCGAAGTCAACTTAAAACTGTAGATCCCGCCACTAATGTATACAAATTAACGCACAATATAAGTCGTGTGAGAAACTAACATGTAATCCTGGCTGAAGGGTTTTAATGACCAATTATGTGTGATGTGTCACCGATTTAGCCACAGAAATAAAAAAATTGGTTTTTCAATAAGAAACCCCTTTCTGTTACGCTGTAGAACACGTATGGCTTACAGTGCAGTTTTGCAAATAAGGGCTCAAATGGTAGTCAGATGGTGCTAGCTCCGGGCTATGCATTGCCTGCCTCAAAAAATTATCATCGAAGTGAAAGTAGCATTACCAAAAGTGTATGTCTACAGCTAATTTGTTTGCTCTTTTAGTAACATACCGCGATAAGCGTTGAGTTATAAGCAGCACAGATCTGAATTGATAGTTTCGGCAGTTTAAAGGAGATCATAATTTATAATTCCTTTACGTTGTTTATGTGGGATTGCCAGAATTACTTACATTCATTACTGTTGTTTATGTATTTATTCTTGTAGTGCTTTTTGTGTATTTTGTTTACATTTATTCTTGTATTGTTGTTTGTGTATTTTTGTTTAGCATGTTTTACCATTTTTTATGCTGATGTTTGTTGTTATATTAAGCAGTACGATTATTTGAAAACAGGTTCACAAGTCTACAATAATGGTAGAGATAATCAGAAATCCTCTATGCTACAGCAATCGTTGCCAACTGTTTTTCATAAATCTATAAGGGACCAGTGAATCTAGGCAATTGGAAACAAAGCTTAGAGAAAATGAGCGGAGATGCTTGTGATGAAACTACAATTGTTATTTAAAGAAACTTTCTTTGACATCAAAGTTAATCCCTTCTAACTTTGATCTTTCGCATTCTAATAAGAATACCTGTTTAAATACAAAAGTTTTAATATTACATTTCGATACTTATTGACGTTCCATTAAATGCAATTTATTAATGCATATTTAATTGAATACGAAATTTAATAAGATTTCTTCACAAATTAACTTCTGTTTACAATTCAATGAATATTTAAATTTAAAAATTTTAATGATTATATTCGTTGATTGCATAATTATTTCCCTGGAAACTTAAGCATAACAATTCAAAACAGAAAGAAAAAACAGCCATCGTTTTTCAACAGACATTAAATCTAAATTATGATAATTGGCTTTTTATAAACATTTCAAAATTAATACATACATACATATTATTATTGTCGTTTTTTTACGTAATTTTTTTTGCGTAATTATTTTTTGTTTTCAAATGAAATAAATTCTAACGCTTTAAATAAATAGTCATCACGTTGAAAAAAAAATAAAAAAAAACTTTTGCAAAAATTGAACTAAAAGTTTGTTTTCCATTAGAAAAATTTATTTTATTGTACCATATATGGGGGAATACACACGAAAATTTAAATTTTAAAAATTTTATTCTGCGCTCTCAACTTTATATCATGTGATGTCATGATTTGATAATAAGGAACCACAAATCTATGAACAAGCCATAGATGGTCTGCTTCGGCATTGTAGTTTATGTGAGGCTTCTAATATATATTCGGTGTAAATTTCAAACAAATCCTGTGCTTTGTATACCTAGACAATTATCCAGATTTGTCTGTTCTCAATGCAAGTGGGTGTATTGTTCCATTTTGGTTTACTAAGGCGTAAATTTTATAGGAGATCAGTTGTATGTTCCTCAGTAGAGGAATACTAACCTCAAGTCTGCATTTGTTATGTGCTGTACCAATTATCATAAGTGCGTTCTAGAGTTATATTTCCATTAACCCGAAAATCCGAAATACATACATAATCGGTCATTACAACCCTATAGTCAGGACTACGACCTAGTTCCTCACACCACTTATGTTGTGTGCGTTAATTTTTATACATGAGTAGTGGGACCTACAGTTTAAAGTCCAATCGGAACGATAGATTTTTGAGAAACTTTTCATGGCAATTTTTATATACTCTCAGAATTTTTGCCAAAAATCTGCTGAGGGGATGTCGGCGAAGAAATATTTTGTCATACCACAATTACTGTTCGTGACTTTACCTTCTCGAAATCTCTATAAATGTAAACATCGTTGTTTACATTCATTACTGTTGTTTATGTATTTATTTTTATAGTGTTGTTGGTTGTTGTATTTTAGTTTACTTGTTTACCAATTTTTTATGCTGGTGTTTATTGTTATATTAAGCAGTATGATAATTTGGAAACAGGTTTGTTTACTGCATTGTTTTGTTTTTGTAGCTTTTGTTTATAATTTTAATGCTAAGCGATGTAAAAGCAGGCAACAGTATCAAAATTTTTCATTTTCGTAATAATATGTAGATATGAATGTCACGCCTTAAAACTCTAGCAACCCTTTTAGCAAATCGAAATTCCGTCCAACTATTGTCACTATCTACATACGAGCCTGGTGAATTTTTCGAGACCTCCCAAGTATACAAGCCGTTTAAATTATTTTTAAATTATATGCAACGTTTTGTTGCGAAACTCCACATATATATGAAAAATAAATAAAAAACTAATATTATTTTATTTATTTATTTTTTTGAGGCAGAAATAAATTTATGCATGCATAATTTATGGGCAAAATACGAAATTTATTAAAAAATTGTTTTTTAAAAAATTCTTGGAATTATTATTTTTTTTTTGCTTTGTTCTGTTATTTTTTCCGTTTTTTTTTTCGTTTATTTTTTTTTAATAAAAACTAATAATAATTCATGTAGAAAATGACATAAATAAACAGTTGCAACGAAATAAAAAACAGAAATTGCATATTTAAAAAAAAAAAATTTAAGTTTTGAAATTAAATAACGCAGTGAAATAAAAAATAATAATACTTTGGGTAAATACGACATTCAATTGGCCAATATAAATTAGAAAAATTCATTGGCTAATAACATATACGTATGTACGTGTCAAAACCAGGAAAAAATAAAATATTAAATATAAAATATAAAATACATTAGAATTTATTTAATTTGTTTTAATTTATAAATTTATTAATTTTGTTTTTTAATTTGGAATTCTTGAAAATATTTATACACGATTTTTTTTATTACAATTCAGAATAAAATTATGAGTCTGGTAGATTACTTATTGGTGTATATTTTGTGCAGTCGTCGTAGTATAGTAGGTAGTGTATTGGCTTAGCGTGAGGCCCAGGTCAGACATCTCCAACGAAAAGAAAAATATTTCTTTGATGACTTACCCTCAGAAGATTTCTGAAAAAACTCGGTACACATGTATACATGCATGAAATAAATTAAACGAAGAATTCTGGGTATGGACTGTTCATATTATTGGATGATAATAAAGTGGGATCTCATGGCTTTAAATAGCCAGGTCGACGGATTGTATGAATATGAGGAATCCAAGAACTAGGATTTCATTGAATATGAGGAATTTTCTGGGTTAAGATCATCAGCAGCTCAGGTCTCAGAAATGAATAACACACATTGAAACAAAACATACGTAGAATTCTCGATGTGGACCATTCGTAGTATCGGAAGGAATCCCGCATTGTCATAAGGATGGTTATAAAGTGGAATTCTCAAGACTCATTGAACTCGGACCGATCAAAGAATACCCAATACTCCAAGTATCACCATGATTTCTGGAAAGGCCCAAAGGCAGCAGCAACTAACTGAATGACTTGGTTATAGCATAAATATTGAAAGTTATACAAGTGTAATCTGAATCACGGACCGACAACACATTACTGCGTAGCAGTATTTGTACTCCATTATGTTTGCAAACTTCATACAAAATTACAGCTCTTCAGTCAGGATTACGGCCTAGCTTCTCACAGTTCTTATGTTGTGCATGTTAATTTTATACATGAGTGGGTTTTTGCCAGTAATCTGCTGACAGGAAATTGCTGGAGAAATATGTTTTCTTATTTCGTTTTGTGTGAATTGTCTGAGGTTTAAGCTGAAAACTCACGTCTAATAAGTCAACAAAATTTCTCCTATACTACGGCGACTTCTAAATCACGAATAAAAGCTTCTCCTCACATACAGTATACATCGTTGAGCGCTTTTAAACATTTTTTACACGAAAAGTTTTATTTCGTAATAAAATTTTTTATGCTCCACTCTGGGTCCTTTCTTCTTCATTTTATACACCACACATGTGGCCTAAATACTGTTGAATTTTTTAAACATGTTAACATTTAATTTCAATTAAGAAAAACAACAACAACAATAACATTAAATATCACTTAAAAACTTTATGAAAAGTATTGTAATGGAAAGTGTTAATCACTTGGTAAACTAGGCAATTAATGTCATTCCTTTTCAAATCACAAAAAAAAAAAAAACAAAAAAAAATAAATCTTGTTGCCAAGTTTGCTTAAAGTTTTCTTGTAATTTTCCATGCTGCTGTAAATTCAAGTGTGCATTATTTGGAATGCAATTCCTTGCATTACCGATCAAAATTGATTTGCTTGATTGGATTGTTAGTGGGTCACGTAAAGTATTTGTCCTTCATTGTTCTATTGTTTCAATAATAATTTCACCCAAATATTCTCTCCATTGAGCAACTTATTGTCTTCAGATTGTTTGTTGAAGTTGTTGTTGTTGTTTTCAGATTAGATATCCTTTTTTCTTTTTTTTGGTTTTTGTCTTGCTGCTGAGGAGTATGGTTTAACTGCAGCCGGCAAATAGTTGATGATGGATTGGTTTTGGTTTTCAAATATTAGGGTGGCACATAAATATTGGAATTCTTTCAAATTTTTTTGTTTTAGTATTTGTGTATTAAAGCTATTGGCGAGTAAAATGCTTTTGTCATTGCAGCAAAAAGTTTACCTAAAATTAAGAAATCCTGGCTGGTATAATTATTGTGAAGTTATTCATCTCCTGGAGATAATAATGCAATTATGATGCAAGAAGTATTTCATTTTATATGATTACCTTGCAATTCACGCCACTTATAGGCAGTCGCCTGACAATGCAGTACATTTCTCATATATGACACGGTGCTACGAGGACTATACAAGTCATCTTGACTGCCTGGAGGTGATCTATAATGACCCTTTAATATGTTCCATTCAATATGGCTTGTATTTTAATGTTTTATCTTTATTATTATTGGGAATTAAATGGATATGTTCCCAAAAATTCGAATATTTTTTATTTACTATGCATCTAGCCAGTGGAGAATATCTACTCCAGTAGATCTCACAAAACACTACAGAGAGAATTCATTTTTTAGTCGCTCTATATTAGTGTATGTATACTGCAGCAATTTCTTCTTTCTATTACAATAAAAATAAATTCAAAGCTAATGTCCCAAAACACTATTTCTTCTTTCCTTCCATGGTGCAACACAAGGCATTACTTGAGCCATCCCCTGAATGCTAATTGAAAATAAATAAATTTGATTTCCTATCAAAAAGGATTTCTTATCGAAAGGTTTGTGTTGCACGGACTATATGGAGGCAAGATAATGTCAATAAAAAGATGGAACCTTTGTCTTTAGAGTACAATGCAATCAAGAAGAGTGCGTCGCGCACGCCTAGCCTAACTTTCATGAAATTGACAGACGTTCCTTTCAGAGAGAGAGCAGTTTTGTTAAAGTGGTACTGCTCTGGCTAAACTTGCTTACTTACTTAATTGTTCACTACAACCTTTTCGTCAGAATTACAATCTAGGTTCTCCCTCTCCACTTATGTTGTGTGTGTTATTTTAATCCATGAGAACCGGGACCTACAGTTTAAAGTCGATTCCGAACCACAGATTTTGTGAGAAACTTTTCATGGCAATTTTTTATTTGCTCTCAGAGTTTTTATTAGAAATCTATAGAGAGGAAGTCGCCTAAAGAAATATTTTTTATTTCGTTTTTGTTCAAGACGTCTTGCCTAGGGATTGAACCGTGACCTGCAAAATTGGTATACAAAATACTCCACAATTTAAACGCATTTACACTAAAGTTTAAAAAGAGTAACTCACATACCGGGGGCAGTAATAATACAAGTCGTAGCAGAAAATTTTATGGAATTGTTTCTTAAAAGCTCTTGTCACCATTACATACATACATACTTGGTCATTAGTTTCTCACACCACTTATATGTTGTGTGTGTTAATTTTATACATTAGTGGCGGGACCTACAGTTCAAAGTTGACAGAGATTTTGCCTGAAATCTGCTGAGACGAAGTCGCCGAAGAAATAATTTTTGTATTTTATTTTGATGTCTGGCCTGGGGCTCGAACCCTGGCTTTTCGTCTAATAAGCCAACACACTACCTACTAGACCACGGCGACTTCAAATTGTCACCACTACATACAAAATAAAAATATTGAGTATTGAAGACCCATAATAAGGAAAAAAAATCAAGAAATAAATAAAAGCAATGTCTTGAAAGCAATAACTGTTGATTCACAAAAATAGAGAAGCACATAGATACAGCTCGCAATCTGAAGACATCAAGCAAGTCTTTATTTATACACATGAATGATATTTGGAATAGTGGAGGTTTGTCTTATTCATTCAAATCACTGTAAACGTTAGTAAATTATGAAGAATTTAATTTTTCTAATTTTATTAGCTTTTTATGCTGTCTGATTAATTTGACTGCTTTTGAGAAACGAAAAATTATGATTACATTATGCAGGTATTTATTTAACATCCATATTTCAATATCATTCACGTAAAATGGATTTCATAATACACGCTTCATTTTAATTTCACGATAATTTTTAACCATTCTTTTTGATTACCACCCTAATTGCCATTTTTCAAATATTTCAATCGTCATGGTTGTCTTAAACCTTAACACACACAATCCAACATTGCAATATGTATTCGCATGTGTATAGCATTTGAGTTTTTCTTTTCCTTGAAGTTATTGGTAGTTGTGTGCGTTTGTTCGAGAGTGCCAGTATTTGTTTTACGTTTTACGTTTTTAGTTTTGCAATGCCAAAACAAATAAAATCAATGCACATGTGGAAATTGTCAATAATTTCAATTTGATTTCATTTTGATTTTTCCACACACATTGAAATAGTTTTTCTTTTGTTTTTAGAACTTCTATTGCTGCTCTCTCTCTCTCTCTGTATCTCTCTCTCTCTCTCTCCCTTCTTCAAATCTGTCTTTTTGTAATTGTGGTTGTTCTTGCTGTTTTTGCTGTTGGTTTTTTAAATTTACTCATGCTAGATGTCGATAAGGTATTTTGTTTAAGTCGATTACATTATTTCTGGTTTTTTTTTCTTCTTCTTCTCATTTCATTCCTTTTCTTTTCTCGACTTTCTTGCACAACAACAACGACAACAATAACGAAAATATTTCTTTTTTTATTTGTATATCGAAAAAAGCAGTCATTGTCTAATAATGATTATCTTGAATTTTGTTTTTCTTCTTCTATTTTTTATTTGTATTTTTGTATTTTGTATTACTGTTCAATTTTCCTTTCCTTCTTTCCATTTTTGCTTTCTTTTTTTTATATAAGTAGGTAGAGTTCATTAGATTTTTCTTCTCTTTGTTTTTGTTCTTTTATTTTGATTTTGATTTGTTCTATTTTTACATATAATCTGATTAGATAAGATTTATGTATTTAAGATTTGATTGCTAAATAAATATCTACGATTTATAAACAGGGTTAGAAAGGTGCCTTGAATGTCAATTATTTTTGATTGATCTTTTTTCTGTTTTTTTTTCTTTCTTTTTTTTGTGGAAAATCAATTTTCATGATTATTTACCTTAATTTTTCCTAGAAATATAATAATACAGAAATAATTAAAAAAAGAGGGGAAGAAGTTTAACCTGCTAATTTAGAGATTTCTTGCAATTTAAATTTAATTTAATTTTAATATTGCTACTCGTTATCGAATTTTAAATACAAAGCTTGGTTATTTAAACTACGTTCATTCAAAAATCTTAATTTCATCATCTTTCAACAGTGTGTTTTCTATCCAAAACTTAGACAATAAATATAATGGCACTGAAAAGATTCTCTAAAAGCTGTTGTTCGAAATTGACTTTAAACTGAAGGTTCACAATTGGTGTGGGAAGTTAGTTTGTAATCCTGACTGTAGGTATGTTATGATCAACTAAGTAAGTAAGTAAGTACTCTTTTTTCTTGTAATTAAACATCAATTCGCGGTGTATTGGCCAGTGGATAGTACAATGTATCACAGAGAAAATTCGAAACTGCTCTCTCTGAAATGGGCGTTAATGAATTTTGTGAAACTTATACGGTGTTCAGATATTGCGTAAATCACAATAAACACCATTATTGAGATCAATATTTCATATAAAGTTTCAATTAATTATTGCGCGATAAGTGCGCAAATTGTTATAATATTGAGTAAAACTTAAAATGCAGCACTGTCACAAGTGTGTTTAGCGAGCATATTACGATTAAGCGAACACTTTTTGTTGATTTTTGACAACTCAAACGTCACCAACGACAAACACAAAAAAAAAAAAACAAAACAAAAAACCAGCTGTTTTGTTTACCAACTGTCAAATGAATATTGAATAAGCAGCTGAACTGCGTATATTATTATGCCTGAACACTTAAAATATTGTAGTCAATAAACTGAATATTGACTCAATAGAAGTACATATCTGATCATAGTATTAGACTGAGTGTGTATTGCTTTCTCAAGACAAAGGTTTCATCATTTTATTGACATTGTCTTGCCTCCGTATAGTCTATGCAACACAAACCTTTCGATAAGCAATCCTTTTTGATAGGAATTCAAATTCATTTATTTTCAATTAGCACTCAGGGGATGGCTCAAGTAATGCATTGTGTTGGAACATGAAAGGAAAGAGGAAGCAGGGTTTTGGGATATTAAATTTGAACTTGATTATGTTGTAAGAGATAGGATAAAGTGGTGCAGTATACATACCTTTACAGACATACATACATAATTGGTCATTACAACACATCAGTCAGGATTACGACCTAGTTTCTCACACCACTTATGTTGTGTGCGTTAATTTTTATGCATGAGTGGTGGGACCTACAGTTTAAAGTCGACTCCGAACGAAAGATGTTTGAGAAACCATTCACGGCAACTTTATTTATTCTCAGAGTTCTTGCCAGAAATCTACGGAGAGGCAGTAGCTGAAGAAATTGTTTTTATCATATTTTCGTTTTGATGTCCGATCTGGCGTTTGAACCATGGACTTACGTCTAATAAGCCAAGAAACTACCTACTAGACTACGGCGGTGTGAAGGATAAGGTTACTAAAAACAGTACTAAAGAGCACAACACACATATATGTATAGACTGTGGTATTAAACGGTAGAGAGTTTTAAAATTAGGATATTAAAATTTTTTTAGCAAAATTAACTTAGTGTTGTCGATGGGAGTGTTTTGTTAGAATTCAATAAATCAAGGAGTTAGTTAAATAAAGAAATAGCAATTGATAAGAGTGAAATTTCGTTTATTTCGAAATTGTAATTTTCAAATTTTGGTGCCCTGCTAGTCTAGTAGGTAGTGTGTTACAATATTAGCGTGAGGGTCGTGGATTGGATATCCACCAGAGACTCTGGTCTGTGACACTACATCGGGCATATGGTCAAAGTTACTTAGGTCGTAAATAATTAAATATAGTTTGTAATTACATTGTAATTAATAAATAAGTAAAATAAAATAAAATTAAATTTTCAAATTTACAGAGAATAATTGATTTCGAAAGGCAAAAAGCTGTTTAAGCTGCATTTTGAGTTTTTTTTAGGTAAATAAATAATATTGAATTACTAGACATGCCTCCAATTCCTTAATAAGTTCTTGAGTGAGATAAAAAATATTTTTTTCTAAGAAAAAAATCTGAACTTCGGTACACATGTTTTTGTTAGCCAGACTAGCATGCTTGCTAATAAGCAATTAATTTTTAATAGGAGTTTAAAAATAATTTTTTTTAATTTAATTTGCTGCTCAACAAACCTTTTTCATTTGGATTCTTTGAAATTATTGTTCAAAGTGAAGTCAGAGTTTTAAATTCGTCTTAATTTTTCAAATATGTTATGTGACCGTACATAGTCTTATTTTTTTAGTTATAAAAACTCTTCTTAAGAATTTATTAACACAATAAAAATGTAATATTCTTACATACTATGTCTCGTATATACAATATTAAAAGCTTTAATTTTAATTACATTAACAAAATTAAAAAGAAATTCTTATTTTAATATGCAACTAAGCCGATTGATTCTAAGAACACTGCCATGTCTAGACGTTTTCTTAACAAAAAATGGAAAATTTTTAGTAAAAAAGACAAAAACAAACGAACAACATCTTCAAGTAATACAAGGAAAAAAAAATAAAATAAAAAGAAAGAAATAACTGAACGACCAAAACAACAAGACCTACATAATTCTATGTATATATGGAATACATACATATGTACATACATATAATACTTATGTACAAATGTTTATAAATTTTCTTGAATTATTTGCCCCCTTATCATTACCGACTCTACTTTATTATTATTTTCCTTTAACAAAGCAACAATGAATTTATCTTCTGCTGGAAATAAGGAAATAAAAAAACGTAGAAATGAATGAAGGAATGAATGAATAAACGATGAATGAATGATATTGAAGAGAATATATCAACATATTGTTAGAAAACTATGGCTGGTTCAAAAGACTGCAAATGATATTGATTTGTGGGAAATTGGAAAAATGTTTTCCATGACATACATAGTATGTATGTTCACATGTGTGTGTGTATTGTATGTATTTGTTTACAATATTTTATAATAATATTGTATATTAGAAATAAATGAAGTGGACAAGGATATTGAAAATACTTACACACTTTACAAATAAATGTATACCACAGTCAACGTTTGACTGATGCTGTGATTATTATTTGTCCATACGTTGAGATATTGTGCCTTGGCACGGTATCTTGCTCTGCAATTTTTCTTTCTATAGATCAAAAGTTTTTGTTTTTTTAACTTTTAATTTTTTAATATAATAACTTAAGCAATCGTAATGTGTGGTCTTCACTACATAGCTCAGTCACACATTACGCAAGACTGCAGTATAAAATTGTATTTCTTTTAATACAATCGTATAACTTTGCATACTAAAAAGATATATTTATTTAGAGTGCTCCACATTGTGGCGGAATACATACATACATAATTGATCATTACAACACTTCAGTCAGAATTACGGCCTAGTTTCTCACACCACTTAAGTTGTGTGTGTTAATTTTTTTATACATGAGAGGCGGGACCTACAGTTTAAAGTCGATTCCGAACGACAGATTTTTGAGAAACTTTTTATTTTATTTACTCCCAGAATTTTTGCCAGAAATCTGATGAGAGGAAGTTGCCGAAGAAATACTTTTTTATTTCGTTTGGACGTCTGACCTGGGGGTTTGAACCCTGGCTTTACGTCTATCTACTAGACTACGGCGACTGGCGGCATAATTGATTTAAAATTCTTCAACATGATGACGAGCAAAATGTAATGAATGGCGCAAAAGACTTACAATTAATTTGTTTGTAACTCTATCGACGGGTTTTAACTTTGATTATACTGCCTTGACTGTGTTCAATAAAAGCCTTTAGTATAGTTTCCATACTTTTTCAATTAAAGAAAAGTACATGAGGCACAATGCTTGCCCGTCGAAGCTTTAACTAAATACAGTCAATGATTTTATCCACGAGAAACGGTTTGTGTGAAACAGTGATGATTTCTACATGGAAAATAAGATCAAAAAGTCCGACCAACCCATCAAATATCTTTGCTGTCAGTATAACACTCTGTAATGGAGTCATTTATTATGAACTACAGAACACACATCTGAAATTTAATGTGGTATTGTGTGGTAGTCGCAGTTGTCTAGTAGGTAGTGTGTTGGCTTATTAGATGTGAGACCTCGGTTCAAATCTCAGGTCAGTCATCTCGAACAAAATAAAATATGAACAAGTATTTTTTCGGTGGCTGGCTCTCAGCAGATTTGTGGCAAAAACTCTGACAGTAAATAAATTGCGTTGAAAATTTTCTCAAAAATCTGTCGTTTGGAAATGAATTTAAACTGTAGGTCTAGCTATTATATATAAAATTAACACAGACACAACATAAGTGGTGTGAGAAGTTACGTAGTAATCTGATTGCAATGGCCAGTTAGAGAAACAATCAATTATAAAATATACTGCACTCAACTCAATGAAGACAGAGTCATCAGAACTGGCCAACACAAAACGTATTGCGTTCCATCAGAACATTGTCAAATAGTACGCGACTGGAATGGCTTGAAATAAGAAGAATGCACTCTAAGTATAATGCATATCATCTTACAATTATCAGCTTTTGTGTGTGAAACTATATTAACAAGATGTTGCAGAAAACAATGTACCCAAGATTTTTGTCGATAAACCGCAGGTATTACAGATTTTTCTTTTTTTTAGGTGTTCGACAGCCGGTTAGGTTACAACTCGCTGGTAAATAACATTAATCTGTTGTAATATTATTTGTATTAGACAATATTCTGCCTTACTTAAAAGCTAACATTTCAATTTATCATTTCAATTTTCATTTTATTAAAATCATATTATCCTGTGCCAAGATAAGTGCTGCGCTCAAAAGTGAGAGAATATTCGGAACATCATTGTCATATTTTGCTTTTTCTACAGAAACATTAAAAATGCTCTGTTTGCTAATGAAAAAAAAAATTGTGAAGTTTATGAAGACTATACTAAAACGATGCTAAAAATGTTAATTAAATCATGGAGCAAATTAAACATAAGTAGCGACTTTGGACTGCCTTTTGTTTAAATCTCTGCTGAACTACAAAAGGTAATTTGCTCAGAATTCATCGATCAAAGCACCTTTCATATGCTTTCAATATTTGATCAAATTTGTATCCGGTCTTTTTTCGAACATCTACCATTTCAATTATTCTATGCTTCATATCGCAATAATTTTGTAATTCTTTAAAAAATGTAACCACCAACCATAAGAACTTACATTACCGTGCCTTTCATAATAGAACATCAAAAGAATACTTTGATAATGTTTTAACACAAAAAAAAAAACAAAATTGAAAACCTTAAGGACATTGACTGATGTTGTTACCAAATATATACACTTTGTTATTTACTGCTCCTTTGTATGACGAAAAAGAAAAAGAAAAAAAAATATTTTCTAAAGAGTACTATACGTACATACATATACAAATACAAATAATACAATCACATATACATACATACTCCCACAGAGGCAACAAAAGAAAAAAATAGAAATCCCGAATAAATAAAATGTTACTGCTTTTGGCATTTGTTATCATCAGCCAGCTTAAATATGTAGAAAAACGTTTTACTTTTTTGTGTTTCCTTTGCCAATATCAGATGAAGAGAATTTTCTTAAATATATGCTCACTGTTGGATAGGAAATTGATATTCTTATTTACATACATAATATTAATACATACTCAAATAGATGGAGATATTAAGAGCCACATAAATTTCATTGTACTTGTATAGGATCATCTAACAGGGATTTTTGATTCATGATTACAACACTTCAGTCAGGTTTACAATGTAGTTTCGCACACAACATATGTTGTGTGTGTTAATTTTATTTATGAGCGGCGGGATTTTTCCGAACGACAGATTTCAGAGAAAATTTTCAGAAATTTTTCCAGTAATCTGCTGAGAGGAAGTTGCTGAAGAAATATTTTTTTTTATGTTTCGTTTTGTTGGAGATGTCTGACCTGGGACTTGAACCATGGCCTCACATCTAATAAGCCAGAACACTACCTACTAGACTACAGTAATTCTTTAATCGTATATTTCGGTAAATTACTATGCCTCGATATAGCCTTCAATAACAAGTTATAGCCTTCAAAATAATGAACTTGTTTTATCAAAATGGGTGTTCGGTTAGGGCAACATACTGCGAGCTTTTTATCAAAATATTACTTCAGCGTCAGGGCTCATTTCTGAATGACTGAATACATGAACGAATAATTTGTCGAATTTGCGGACGATACCAATTGATATAAGAGCTAATAGTATCCAATGTTCCCCCGAAAAAGTCACTGTTTTGTGTGGATTTTGGGCTGGTGTCATCATCAGACCATATTCCTTGGGAACAATGTTGACCACGCTATTACTGTCAACGGTTGATGATTACCAACTTTTTTGGCCTGAATTGGATGATGACAAGTGGTTCCACTAAGACGGCGCAAGACAACTTATGCCACATTGGACGTAGTCATCTCAGGTGAAGATGAAGCAAACTGTTCAACAAAGGTTAGACCTTTCCTTGTGGGGTTTTCTCATATCACAGCAGTATTCGAATAAGTCATAAGCCATGGCGATTCTCAAAGCCAACATAACCCATGCCGCCATTTAAATAAAGCCCGATTCATTTGCCAGAGTCATAGAAATTGAAATTCAAACAAATAAAAAATTTCAGTGACGTCTCACGCCCATTTTGTTTTATTAAAATTAATGGATAGGAAGAGCTTAAGGAAAGACCCTATATGTATGTATACAAAGATATATTTGCTTATATTGATTTATATTTTGATAATCTTTATGAATGTTTACTTAGAATTGTAAGTAGAGTAGATTATTAGAAGGATTTAACAGGTGTTTGAAAGAATATATAAAAAAAATTAATTTCATATCAAATAATTTGTAAGGATTATCTGTTTTATTAGGAAACAAACAAAGAAAAGCAACAATATTATGACATCAGCTGTTCATTTCTTTATTTTAGAGAGTAAAGTTATTTTAAGTCAAAGCAAAGAGCATTGATAGGTAATGTGCCCATAAATTTCCTAACTTTGTATTAAAATAGTAAAAAAAACTAGAGGTACACCAAATTGTATTTATTTAAACATATGAATTTATTGATAAAAAAAATTCAATTCTTATTAGTTTAATAAAATCGACTTCATTACTTACTAATGTGTTGGAAAGATTAAACAGATTCAAGTTTCATACAGTAGTTTAAGCATGAAATTTTTCTTGCGGATATTCTTTAACGATTAATTTATTGATATTATAAAAATTTTTGCTGACCGAAATAAATATTTTTTGTTTTGCTTTTTTTAAAGATTTACAGAATTATGAAGTTTTTCTCTAGTCGATTACATCGTAAAATTCTTTAAATTTAATAGGTTTATAAGCAAAAACAATGTTTAACGGGTCGTATGAGGGATTTGACGAATTGGTATTAAATATCACTCATACGCTGTGGTGTCTAATGTTGCGAGAATAAACCTAAAAATTAAAGTAATATTCAGGTCCTATTCTAACAACATAAATTACGATGATTATAGTGCAAACGGAAAAATTTAAAGCTTTTAATTATTGTTTTAAAAGGTATCAAGAGAAAAATTCAGAAAATCAATAATCATGGCACATTGCAATTTGTATTTCAAAGCTTTTCCATGTTAATACACAACTTGATTTCGAACAAAACGCAGGCCAATAATTAATAGCAATATATGCACTCCTTAAATTATTGTTTCATCGATTACATGATCTATTTTGGATTTGCTGTCGCTTCAAACTAAAGTTTAACTCAAGCAACACATACAGCAGCAGATATGTTAATTGGATACTAAAACAATAGACTTTCAATGTCGATTTTTTAAATAAAAGTTTCTTCAGCGATTAAGCTCTGTTTACGCAAGGTGGTATATCATAATCGACGAATACCATTCTGGTCGAACCCAGAAGTGATGGAAAAAAGCGATTAAAATCAGAAAAAATTACTTTTCACCGTGTTTTCAAAATGCTATTACCATACTTTTTTAGCCAGCAATTGGAGACAAGGCAAGGCATTGTCAGTGGAATATTATTTCATTCATATGGCTGACGCGGTAGGCGTCACAGCACTTCATTAGATCGAACCAATTTTCCTGCAGTTTTTCGAGTGTATGGGTTCGTATCTCGTCAAAGGCATCACGAATGTCAACCTTGAAATGCTCAATTGTCTCTGGTTTGTACGCATAACATTTTTCTTTAACGACGCTCTACAGAAAATAGTCTAACGGTGTCAAAACGCATCTTCTTGGCGGCCAAATGACATCACCATTTTGGCTAATTAAACGGCCATCAAATGTTTGAGACAATAAATCGATTTTTGGCTTAAGATGTGTAGCATGCTGCACCCTTCTGTTGAAACCAAACATCGTTCACACTAATGCCATTAAAAGCAAGTACAACAAAATCGGGCTGTTATGATGCGATAGGATACAATACATCCGACTTTTGGTTTTATTAAGTGAAATATTTCCAGAAAATTTTTTGATTTGCTACCAAATACAATGTATGATATAGCTCTAGATTGGACCTATTTTTGTAAAGCTACTCTATGTATACACATAGAATTCCTTAACGTTTGATAACCACCATTTGTCAATTTATTTTTAAGACTCTGTTCGAAATGTGCGAAATATTGCTCGGAAATGATCTCAAATGGATTATCGACATTATAAAGACATTATGGAGACATAAAATTATCTCTGAAATCATAATTTTACCTTACTTTTGAAGCCAATAAGGCAACATTTAATTAACTCGCTGTAAATTTTCTTTTAATTTAAATTTTTTAACACAAAAATTTCAATTTTACATAAAGTTTCCTTCTGTTTTAACAGTTATTCGCCACTTTTAATGTGTTTTCTAATTAAATTAGAAAACACTCTTTTTCAAATACTGTTGTTGAATATTTAAATGTTGCACCTTTTGTTTCGGTTACAATCGTAAAGGTGAGAGAGAAAACATGATTTTATTTTGTTTGTACTCATTGTGCTCATCATCGAAAAACATTCAACAATGAACCAACGAACAAACAAACGAGTGAGTAAATGAATGAATGGTTGACTGATAAAACCGAAAAAAAAACAGAAACACAACAGCAAACTTCTAAAATAAGTGAACTCTTCTGCACATACATACAAATACAATCACATAAAGGATACGAGTGATTCGTAGGAGGCAAAGAGGAAAGAGCTGCGCTCTGTACAGGTACTTACCTTGTTTGGGTGAAGCACTCAGTGCTTGTTGTGGTGATTGTTGTTGAGAATGTATTTGATATTGTTGTTGTTGTTGCTGTTGTGCAGCAGCAGCAGCAACAGCTACAGCCTGCTGTTGGGCAATACAAGCTGCAGCAGCAGCCGCAGCAGCTGCTTGCTGTTGTTGTTGATGTTGTTGGGCTTGCTGTTGTTGCTGTTGTACAGCAGCAACTTGTTGTTGTTGTTGCTGTTGTTGTTGAGCCTGCTGTTGCTGTTGTTGACTATTAGCGGACATTTGTTGTTGCTGCTGTTGTTGTTGTTGCTGCTGTTGCTGCTTAGTATTATTAGCCTGCTGCTGATGCGTTTGCTGTTGTTGTTGCTGCTGCTGCTGTGTTATATGAGTCTGATGTATGGCCAACAATTTAGTTTCGTATGGTTTAGCATGTGGAGCACCAACTGATAGTGGTTGACTGCTAAGCGTCATTTGTGCTGTGGCTGGCATCATGAGTGTGGGCATTGCCAACATTTTTGCTTTGCTTTTGATTTTCCTAAACAACACACTAGGTTTTCGCTGTTCACTCAGTTAGTTTGGTGTTCCCTTGTTATACGATTTTACTTGTGTATACTTAAACACTCTTGTTTTTCTTATTGTTGTTGTTGTTTTATATATATGTAAATGTAAGCGTGGGTGTGAGTGTGTCTGTGTGTATGTTTGTTAGTATTTTAATTCGTACGGTGAACTGTTGCCGCGTTTTGTGTTTTTATTTAGAAATTGTGGATTCTGCTGTTTAAATCCTCTCCCTTTTGTTGTCTTTCAGTTTCTGTTTTCCTTTTTTCACCCTGTTTGTAATGCTTTTGAAGTTTTGCGGTCAAGTTATAGTTAGACACACTTACTCAGTTGTCGTTACACTTTAAACAAATGCTCGCACTTATACTTTTACACGTAATCTTTCGCATACGTACATACATACATACACGTAGAGTGTAACAATTTTAATTCTATAATGCTCACGTATGTTAATACAGCCAAGGTATGCTAATATTATGCTACTGTTTTACACTCTTTTACTCTTATTGTTGTTTTTCGTTTTCTGTTTTCTGTTTTCTGTTTTTTTTTAGTTTTGTGTTCTCTATGTGGTCTTTAGAACGAGAGAGATAATAATGTGAGCGTATGTGGGAGCTATGGGCAGACGAGATTAAACGAGTACTTTCCTGTTATTCTATTACGTTATTTTTCTTTGTGAGTTTTTTATTCTTTTTTTTAATTCAAATTTACACACACACAGCAGCCGTTAAAGTAATAATAGTAGTACTCGTGATGGCGTGATGGTGATGTTGGTGGTGGTGGTGGTAGTTAGTAGCTAAATTGGTTGTAGTAGTTGTATGCGTTTAATATGTAAATGTATGCCTGCATATACTCACTGGTTTGTTTGTTTATTTGTTTGTTTGTTTGTATGTATGAGTGAATCTGTTTGTCAGTACAATCTGTTTGTCTATATGAACCCCTTTTGTTTTTTTTTCCTTTTTTTTTTTCGTTCGTTCCGTTTATATGCCGAACATAGTTGATGTTGATGTGGATATTGTGGTTTTACAAAAGTGGTAAAATGTTCGCGTTGATGGCAATAACAAATTATTTATGTGTGTAGGGGCAAATGAAACAAAGAATGTTACTCTTCTGTTTGCAAAATAACTGCAGTTGTTGCTCTGTTAGATTTTTGTTTTTTGGTTATAATTCCTGTTGTTTAAAACAATTTTAATGATTTTTTATGCCCAAAATTTAAGTTTTCAATGATAGTTTCGCTCAGGCGGGCAAGCAGGCAGTTAATTAAATATTTGTTTTGCAAATTTATTTTTTCAGCGTTCTTGATTCCTTTTTACTCCACCTAATGACGACTTGTTTCTGTTGTTGTTTTCGTTTGTTTATTTAGTGTGGTTTTTGTGTTGTTTTTTCTCGTTCTTTTATAATAATTTCACTTATTTATGAAAATATTTGCGTAAAACAGAAAATATTTATTTTATGTTACGTTTTTGTTGTTGCTCATTTATTTATTATTCGTATTAATTTGCACTAAATCATCCACTTTTAATTTTGAATTTTTATTTTTATTTTTGGATAGGCTGAAACCGCACTAGTGTTTATTTATTTATTTTTGTTTTTTTATGTTGTTTTATTTTCTGTGTAAATGGAAATTATTTAATGTTTAATTAACATAAATTGGTAATTTTGCTAAAAATGTTTCTGTCCTCTATTTTGTTCTTTTTGTTTTGGTTTTGTTTTTGTAATATTTTTAAAAGAGGAGCAAAATTTGATATAATAATTTTGATTTCGTGTGTTTATTTACTTTTTATATGTTCTCTTTTTTTACATAAATTTTAACAAAAAAGAAATTTATTTTTATTTAGGTTGACCTTTACGTATCACAGACCAATGAAATAGTTAAAAGTTAAATTTGATTCTAAAATTTAATTTGATGTTCTTTTTATTTTTGGTTTAGAAAATATTTCAAATAATATTGTTTATTTTCCTTTTTTGTTTAGTATTTCTAAAAAATAAAATTATTTATGAATTTAAATATTATCATAGGAGTTGTACAATAAATTACAGCGAAAAGTGAAATTTTTGCTTCTCAAGTGGATTGTAATTTTTTTTTAAAAACATTTAAAAATTCATAAATTTAAAATACAAAAAAAAAATAAAAATTAAAATAAAAATATTAGATATACATATATTCTCTTACATACATATGTATATAATTGGTATCTTAATATATATACTACAAACATACATACATACATAATTAGTCGTTACAACCCTTTAGTTAGGATTACAACCTATGTTCTCACACCAATTATTTTAATTTTATAAATGAATGGCGGTACCCTCAGTTTGAAGTCGACTCCAAACGACAAATTTTTGCAATATTTTTTTTAATAGCATTTTTATTTACTCTCCGAGTTTTTGTCAGAAATCTGCAGAGAGGCAGTCACCGAAGAAATCTTTTCTTACATTTCATTTTGTTGGAGATGTCTGACTTGGGGTTCGATTCGTCGCCTCACGTCTAGTAAGCCAACACACTACCTACTAGATTGCGGCGACTAAAATTTTACATTTTTAATTAAACAGAAAAACTAACATTACTAATGCGAAACTAAACCATCCTTGTGATTAATCCTTGGCGTTAATATTAAATAGTGACTACAGATCTTAGATTTGAAATCACGAGCTCTTGGTTAGTAAGCACATTACTAACTACACTATGACAATCGCAACTTTAATGCAAAAAGAAAGCATTTCTAGACCATAGCAAAGCAGTATAAATTAGCAAAATATTGTTAAATTCAACTCAACTAAAAAAAGTGTTAGAAAAAGTGATGTATTGCGGTACATTGCCAGAAAAGAAAATTTATAATACATTTGAAAATCAGAAAAAAAGTTTTTAAAAAAGAAGTTCTTTACAAAATGTAGCTGCAGTTTTGGCAAATGATCCTTACTGATTGATTTTTTACATTTTCCTGGACTAAAATTCAATATAGAAAATTAAAAGGGGTAGGTTAGGGAAGAATTTCAAGTGAAAAGAAAAGATAACCTAAAAAATGCTTAGTATTGATTACAAAAATATTACTAAGTGCTTGGAATTACAGTTATAATTGAGAGGTGCCAAGCGAATAATGTTGTTTATGTAACCAGACCAGCTAATCTTTAAAATTATAGAGAATTTCTCTTTTTATAGAGGTATTCTGAATAAAAACATTTGAAATATAGACAAAACAATGGGCTTAAATGCTGGCCTAAGTAGGACGTTTTTCTTTGGGAGGCGTCCGTCACTTAACCTAATCTAACCTAGAATTTGTAAAATATAAAAATAATACAATAAATATTAAATTCAATATTATAAAAAAAATTGAAGAATTTACTAAAGACTATATTCTTTCTTATGTATTAGAAGTTAAATGTTCTTTGATTAAAATAAAGTTTGATAGAATTTTACTATCAGTTTAGTTTACTTTTAAAGAAAAGTGTGTGCAAATATTTTCGAAAAAGGGGTTTGTAATACACCTCTATCTGCCTTTTTTAAAGACAAATTCCTTCAAACAAATAAATATTTTCATATGTTCAGAGAGCTATTTGATAGAGCAACGAATATTCTATTATAGTGCAGCTTGGCGGTGGTATGGTAGCATAAAGACGGTCATCTCAAAATCTGGAAACCATTATAGGATGAATTATGAGAGCCAAAAAATCGAAATGGATTCTTATAAAATAAGTTACTGGCTATAATCTGAAATAGGATATTTTGAAATTTTATAAAAAATTGACGGCGTTATGAATTGTTTCCTGTTTTTGCTTATCTCTTTCTACTTTTATTGTTTAATAGAATTTTTTATTATTGACCGATCAAAAATATTCTGGCTCGGGCTAATACTAATGGTCTTAGGAACTTTGTCCCAAAATACGAGAAAAAATCGATCAATTAGTTTTTGCTAAGTTGTGGTCACCAGGTCGAAAAATGTAGTTTCGTTTGAGTTGCGCGCATCTGGAGGCGATTTTCTCCTACTTTTTGTTACAATTGAAGGAAAAGAAGATTTCTATTTTAGTTCTAAGGCAACTAAAAGGTAACTAAAAATGTGAAAATGCAAAATTGATTTTTTGAAAATAAGAAACTACCTTGAATTCATAAGGATTTAATATGTATGTGTTAATAGTAATCAGCTTAAAACAATTCAATAAAGTTTATCGTTTTATTGCTAAAAGTCTACATTTGCATAATGCTTTTAATATGCTTTTAATTTATGTCTTCTAAACTATAATACAATATTTTTTTCTAAAAGGCATAATTATTTATAATTTTTTCTCCTTTATTAATTTTTTATCATGATTTTCGGTTAAATGTGAATAGGACTTAAACGAACTTTGACCACAAATTGATAACACAAAACAATTGCCAATTTATCAAGTTCTAAACGGAATTAAAAACAAATTAATAAGATTTAATCTTTTCTCATTTAATTAGTTTGAAGTTGTTCGTAAGGATTTGTAGGAATTCGTGGAAATTAAGTGAAAAAAAATAACAGAATTGGAAGCAGATTTTGAAAATATTTTTTGATTATTCTTTTTTAAAATTGGTAATATTTTGCAGTAACTAAAAATTCGCACATTTATTTAGGATTCTTAATACATTGATGGGGTCTATTTCTGTCTGACTGCATATGTATAGGAAAAGAAAAAATAATGGTAGTATAGCGAAATTTTACACATTTTGTAACGTATACATCTATTAAGAGAATAACATAAATTTCATATGGAAACGAAATTCCTAACAAAAAAAAGTTTTTTTTTTACATCAAAGCAAAGAGTATTTATGGTTACAGTTTTAAAAATCAGAACTTTGTATTAAAATAGTAAAAAAAAACTAGGGGTACACAAAAGTGTATTTATTTAAACATATCATTTTATTGATAAATAAATTCAATTCTTACTAGTTTAATAAATCGACTTCATTACTTACTAATGTGCTCGAAAGACTAAACAGATTCAAGTTCTATACGGTTGTTTAAGCATGCAATTTTTTTTCCGAATGTTTCTTAAAGATTAATTTATTGAAAGTATTAAAATTTTTGCTGACTGAAATAAATATTTTTTGTTTTCTTTTTTTTACGATTAACAGAATTATACAATTTTTCTCTAGTCGACTACATTGTGAAATTCTTTCAATTTAATGGTGTTTACAAGCAAATAAAAGTTTATCGGGTCGTATGAGTGATTTGACGAATTGGTATTAAAACTCATACGCTGCAGTGTTTAAAGTTACGAGCATAAAAGCTAAAATTAATGTGTTATTCATGTGCATTTTATTCCATATGCACAAATAAAATAAAATAAAAATGAAATTAATAAAATTAATAAAAATAAACTGAAAATTAAAAAAATTTGATTCTTAACAGGTTTCATTTTGCTGGATCTAAATGTGATAAGATGACTTTTCTAATACGATTTAAGTCTACCAAATTATATTAAAAATTTAGGTGGGTGCCCTGGTAGTCTAGTGGGTAGTGTGCTGGACTATTAGCGTGAGAATCGTGGCTTCGGTTCCCACCAGAGGCTCTGGTCTGTGACAATATACCGTGCATATGATCAAAGTTACTCAGCTCGTATATAATTAAAATATAATTTGTAACGGTATTGTAATTAAAATAAATAAAAATTTAGGTAAAAAAAATTACAAGGCTGTGCTGTTATAACGTATTTTGTATTAAAAGTTTTTAAAATAAAAAAAATTAACAACATCTTTCAACCTACATTTAATACAATAATTTATTTATTTGTTTACTTTAGTTTTTTTTTACTTTTGTACACTTTTATTTTTCATTTTATTTGGTTTTTTTTAATTTTTAAATTTTCTCCTGGTTTTTTTAGTCAATTTTTTTAAATTGTTTATAACACTTCTGTCTATAATCTCTTGTGTATGCTTAAGTAAACTTGAGTTACAATTTTTAATAGAAGGGCTTTAAATTGGTACAAATCTGGTAATGTTAAATGCATCAGGTAATAATTTATTTATAATTAAAGATGACATTTCAAACATCAGGCAAATTATTCTGCGAAACATAAACTACATTTAAAAACTAAAAAAAATTTGTAGTTTTTTTTTTTTTTGTTACAGAAAACATAAGAATGTTTCTTAGTCTATCATAAACTATTCTTTTATATTTATGTTTACATTGCATTCTCTGATAAGAACAAATGTCATTGGCAGTATCCATTTAGAATTTTACATTTTACTAAATATATGTGAATTTTATACACTAATATTTTAAATTTCTAATGGCATTTTTCCTCTAAATCAATTAAAGTTAATACGTATGTTTTTTAGTTAGATATTGGTTCTGGCATTGTTTGAAGGCCTGTTGGTTATTACGCACAATGTTTATGGCAATAATTTAAGTTTCATCAAGAATTTGTTAATTCTCTATTTTTTTTTAAATTTATAATTGCATGACAATACATGTATTAAGAAAAATTCCTATTAAAATTTTTAATCCTAGACTGCACTGATTTTGAATAAAATATTTTTATAATTTTTATAGAAACATCTTTTTATAGAAAAAAAATAATACTTAAAAATTTATACTATTTACATATAAATAAATTAAAATAATGTTTCATAAAAGAAAATAGTTTATCTATTCCACCTGTAACGCAGCAATATATCTTATTGCAATAGCTGCTAGCTTTGCTTTATTTTTTATTTATTTTTATTCGTTTAAAATAAATAAATAAAATACACTATATAACGTAAGCACAGTTATTATAAGTTAATTATGATAATATAACTGACTATGATTACAGAAACGAAAAAAATAAATAAAAAATTAAACACATATTATTTTGTATAAAAAAAAAATACCTACAATTACTTGAAATTATGTAACCTAACTTAAATTAATATCGTAGCTCAGCATTGTAACTAACAGTCTTGTAAAGGAAAGACTACTTCCTTGATTTATGTTTTATCTAAAATTTAAATAAAACAGTTTATTTTTTTTTTTTTCAATTAAATAAGTAAATAAATAAATAATTTGAATTAAAAAATGTTTACATTTAGAATATTTAACACCCGATTTTGGTCATTGAAAATTCAATTTAGTAAGTAATAATTTTAAATAAAATAAAATAACAACTAACGGATCTAAGATATTTAAAACAAGTTTCTTTAAAGTTTTTTCTTTTTTTATAAAAATAAATCTCAAAAAAAGCTCAAATTATACATACATATTTCGTTCAATATTTGCTAAATGTGTTTACTTTTGTTTAATATTTTTTTTATTGAATATGAATGCCCCTCACGGTATTAACTCTGGGTAACAAAAATTTCCTAACATATTACAACTATGTAAAATCGATCATTTATATTTAATATATGTTATGAAAAATTTTGTGAAAAAGAAACTACTGACATGGGCCTAAGAGGCATATACAAAATAGTTCATATATCTTGAAAATGTTTAACTAAATAAACCATTCGTTATATATTCGTGTTATATCTTCTATCTATCAATATGGTTATCTCTCATACACAAAGTAAGCTTTCATATGCAAAAACTAATCTCTCTGTTCTGTTTACTTCAAGGTATTCATATTTTTTAAGACATCTCATGTTTATAAAATGATTACTAAGTGCTTGCAATTGCAATCATTATAAGTGGGGGTCCTAAGCAAATAATATTGTTTACAGAAACCAGACAACCTAATCTTTAAAATTATAGAGAATTGCCCTTTTTTGAGAGGCATTGAGAATTAGTACAAAAATATTTGAAATATAGACAAAGCAATGGCCTTCTTTCTTTGGGAGGCGTCCGCCACTTAACCTAACCTAACCTAGAATTTGTAAAATAATAAAAATAATGCAATAAATATTAAAATAAATATTAAAAAAACTTTGAATAATTTATTCAAGATTGTATTCTTGCCTATGTATTAGAAATTAAATGTTCTTTGATTTAAATAAAGTTTGATATAATTTTATTATCAGTTTTGTTTCCTTTTAACGAAAACTATATACCATTTTTTGAAAATTAGAATAAATTAAACTAATAAAAAAACTAAACTAATAAAAAAAAACTGGTATTAAAATATAAAAGTATATAGAAAATAGCGAATATTTTCAAAAAATGCAACTATACCCTTTAAGGAGTTAGTATACATCTTTTTTCGCCATTTTTAAATACAAATTTCTTCAAAAAAAAAAATATTTATATTTTCAGGGAGACATTTGATAGGTAATGTAGCCTGAAGAGGGTCATCATAAAATCTCGAATGGATTCTTATAAAATAAGTTACTTGCTATAAGCTGAACTAGGATATTTTGAAAATGTACACAAAATTGACGGCGTTCTAAATTGTTTTCTGTTTTCGCTTATCTTTTTTTACTTTTGTTGTTTAATAGAATTTTTAATTATTAGCCGGTAAAAAAAAACTAAATCTACTAATCGTTTTAGCAATTTTGAGCCAAAATATCAGGGAAAATGGGCCTATGAGGCATATACAAAATAGTTCATATATCTTGAAAATTTTTAACTAAATAAACCGTGCGTTATGTCTTCAATTTATTAAAATATTTATCTCTCATGAACAAAGTTAGCTTTCATATGCAAAAGCTGACCACTTAAAACAGCTGATCTTTTAAAACAACTCTAAGATATGCTAAATTATTATGTCATGGGCCAATGCCAGTAAGATTTGTTGCATTATCGTGTCTATAACAATAGAGTTAAGAATTGTTACATTATCTGCTTAAGTGACGCTAACCTGTTCTAATGTTCTTAATTTATAGTCTATGATAGTAAACTAATAATTCAAATGGACAGACCTAAAAGCTTTGTTATACAAAAGAAAAAAAATTAATTTATATTTTAATACTTTAAACTAACAAAACTGATAAACTGCAATTTGAATATACTTTCTGTTAAAGAAAATGATTAAAAAATATAATAAAACTGCAGAGTGCCCTGGTAGAATAGTAGGTAACCCAGAGAATCTGGTCTGTGACACCACACCGAGCATATGGTTAAGTTACTCAGCTCGTATATAATTAAAACATAATTTGTAATTGTACTGTAATTAATAAATAAATAAATAAAATAAATGAAAAACTGCATTTAAGTTTAAAAAAAGAGATTCTACTGTACCAACAAGTAGGTTTTCATGTTAAAATATTTGTTACACGTGACCACACCTTTAGCCTGACTATTAGTCAATTAATTTGAATTAATTTGTTTTTAGAATGTTAAGTAGGATATTAAAATGTGAACAATTTTATTTGGAAACCATTATTTAAAGAATGTATTACAAAAAATATTTTTTTTATTGTTTATTAATGTTCATTTTCTTAAAGCAAATAAGTTTCAGGCAAAATAATTAAAACTATTTTCAAATAAATTATTAGTTAAACTAGCAGATTTAATTTTTAATTTAGCCGCAAACAAAAATAATGCCGCCTGAATTTAATACCATTTTGAAAGCCAATAGGTTAAGATTATTTTATTAAATTAAAATGCTAAGAGGCAAACAATTTTTATTACTTTTTGTTGCTATGTTTCTAAATTTTATATTTTATTTTATTTTTTTTAACTAAATAAGTATGTAAACTTGAGATTCTATTCTACGTGTTGATAACTTAAGGGCGTAAAAGAAAAATTTTAATTTCATTTGAAATATGATAGCTTCTGTGCAAACACACTTATTTAACGGTAAAAGAAAATACTTTCAACACCTGTTTTAAAGCTGTTGGTGAAAAAAAAGGAAATTAGCAACACCTTAAGTAGGGAGAGAGAATGTAATTATTTTTTTTTTTTTTTTTTTTTTTGGTAAAATATTTTCAGTTTTTTATGGTCTGTCTGCGTTAAGGAAATAAAATAAAGATAAATTTTAAGGCAAAAAAAAATTTATACTTTACACTTCATTTCAGAAATTTAAAAGCGATAAAAGAAATAAAATTGAATAAGAAAAAAAACGAAAAATATTTTATGATACAATAAAAAATATGCCAGTTTTCATAAACTTTCCATATAATATTTATCAAATATAACATACATATGTACATATTATGGCCTAAAAGTTTTTTTATGATATTTGCAGCTGTTTTTTTCTTATTCTTTATTTCATTAGGAAATCTTTAATGTGGAAATATGACGTCTTAAAAGGAAAAGGAAGAGTCGTAAGTTGTAAATGTTTGCTTTTATTTATATGTACGTACTGAAACCCGTTTCTTTTTTATTTTTGCTATAATTTTAATGTTAATAAACAGTTATTTTTAGCAAAATCTCATTGAGAACAAATTTCTGTGTGTATAAAGAAAGCAAAAAAAAAATAAATATTGCAACTCCCATGCTGCTGCTTTAAACGTTTAATGACTTTATTGGCATCTTTTTTCCTTTTTTTCATTACTCTACATACTCTAGCATTGCTACAATAAAAAATACATATATAAGTATGTATGTGTTGCATACTTATGTATTATATATATTAAATCTATATACATTTCTTTATATACATACATACATATGTATCAATGTATAGTAAAAAAAAAATATAGAAAACGAATGTATGAGTAAACATGTACATGGCATATACATAATAATACTCATACGCATCGTATATTGCTACCTACAATTGCTTGGCATTGCATATGTATGTTATATATATATATATACATATGTACATGCAATCATTGGCATAAAAATGTTATTACTATTTAGATATATGTATGTATATAGCATATATATATATATATATATATATATGTCTTCTTCTTTAAGTGTAAATCGATTTGCTATTAAATAAAAAATTTTAAAATATAAAATAAAAATATTTCAAGACAACAAAATAATGTTAAAAACGCCTTAGACTTACAAAAGCCTTACAAATACAAATGTAAATATATATACATATGTATATATATAAATATATATATATTTTTTTTGGTTCTGTATTTAATAGCTTCAAATATAAGACCTAAGCTATCCTTTAACTTATAAACTTAAGTTTAAAAAAATTATTTTTTAATGTTTACTTATCTGTTAAGAATATGGGAATATGAATATGTATGGGACTTGGCAAAAATTTCACTTTTTTCATGTAATTTTCTTGGTTTTTATATTTTTAAATTAAAAGAAAAATTTTATTATATTTACTTTTATTTATAGAAAATAATTTTTTATTTATTTATTATGTTGAATTTTTTATTTCTTGATTTTGTTTAAATAAATTATTTTTCTTTGATTTGGTTTTTTGATTTTAACATTTTTCTTGCACGTCTTCCGCAAAGTTCATTTAAATTTGTTGTTGATGTCGGTTTTTTATTTTAGAATTTATTTAATTTATTTTACGACAAAAATCAAAATGTATGTTTAACAAACAATTTGAATTAAAATTTTTATTTAAATATTTATTTAATTAATTTCTCTCTTTTATTTTTTGCTTTGTTTTAATAATGAAATTTTGAACTTTCTTTGTATACGACTTGCATTAGTAGCGGCTGCAGAATAGTGATTTTGATTTGGAGGAGGAAAGATGCTTCTTTGTTTGCAACAAAAAACAAAATTATTATGATTTTAATTTTCTTTTATCTTTTGATTATTAATTTCAAAGAAAAAAATGAAAAAACAACAATATATTCTTTTTATATTCACGCGCTTTATTTCGTTTTTATTTTGGTTTTAATTCTCCGCTTTTTTTTATTTTGAAAAATTGATTTAAATTCCCATTATATATGTTTTGATATTTCCTTCCCGTTTTTTTTATTCTTTTATTATATATATTTTTTGATTTTCTTTTTCTTATTTTTTCTTTTTTTTGTTAGATTGAACAAAATAATAACAACTTAATAACAATGTAACGAATATCCTTTCATTACGAGGACACAATTCAAACTGAATGCGAAGTTTATTCGTCGTCTTCACAAATAGTCATACACATCGTTTGATTTTTCAATATTATCCTACTGTCACTGGTTATTGTTAAATTGTGCTTCTCATTTACACACACACACAGAGTTATTTACGCAAACACATATGTACATACGAAAACACGTAAACGTCAAAGCAAAACGAAAGCACTACTACCACCGTACACACAAGCTATCATTGTATCAAACACCGTTAACATGTTATAACGCTTTATAACGTGTTTATTTTACTCTCACTTACTTTCTCTCAATATCTTTTCCTCTCTCGTTCTCTCTCTCTCAGTTTCGTTTATTACTCATTCGTTGGCTTAATACTTTAGTTTCATTTATTATTGACCAAAAAAAATTTACGAACGCACCCTTTCGTACTTTCTCTTTTCGAAATGTGTTTTCATAAACACATTGAAATAATGTTCTCTTGAAATTTCATTTTCATTTACAATTCAATATACTCACGCATGTCCTTTCTATTCTCTTGAAAATGTGCTCTTGTTTCGTTATTGGCTACAGGCGGCATGTTATATTCACCTCTTTTATAACTACTTTCATGTCCTTTTGCCAAGGAAAGTTCTAACGTTTTTCGTAATTAAATTTTTTTCTCAGACATCAACCATAATTGTTACTCATTTTCGTTGCAGGCTTTGTGGTTTGCGACGGTAATAATAGTGGGGATTTTTTCCTTAAATTGTTGTAATTATAGCCGAATATAATTTCGAAAAATTTTCAAAGTTATAATAATAAAATATCAGAGGCAATATAACACTTTATAACATAAGTAGTAGGTAATGAGCTGTAGAACGCTTTCAAAAATTTCAATTATTGGGAGAAGATATTTCACAGGGATATCAAACCATATTAAATGATGGAAATAATTGTAATCGTAACGTAAGACTTTTTTCAATAATAATTGACACTTAAGAATTAATTAACTTCGGCATACGACCACAACTTCGTTAGGAAACATCACCAATTTGTCAATTTATTGTTTACATTGGCGTGTAAGATAAAACAATTGTAGTTAAGATATCTCATTAGCTGCTCCACAACGTGTATAATGAATATATTTTGTTTACATAACGCTCTGTCCACATAGAGCTGTATTACGACAGCTTTCCTCGCCTTTTCAACTATAACCTTCTATAGTCTGTTGCACATCTGTCCTTGCACCATGTCCGTCCTTATCCCATGACCTCATGGAGAAACTCATCCCGCTTGCTTTATATTCTTACAGCCTATTTAAGGACAACATTTTTGAACCTTCAATTTGTGTTGAAATTTAAATATCACACTGCAAACATTTACTTCTCCCAAAACTGAAGAGGTTTATTTAGTAATGATATTTCCTACACTCGTGTACTTATGTAAAGTCTGCATTGCAAATATGTTACATACATACACAATTGGTCATTGCAACCCTTCAGTCAGGCTTACGACCTAGTTTCTCACACCACTTATGTAGTGTGTGTTAATTTTATACATGAGTGGCGACACCTACAGACTTTTGAGAAACTTTTCATGGCAATTTTATTTTCACCCTGAGTTTTTGCCAGAAATCTGCTGAGAGGAAGTCGCCGAAGGAATATTTTCTCATATTTCGTTTTGATGTCTGACCTGAGGTTTGAACCGTGGCCTTACGTCTAATAAGCCAACGCACTATCTACTAGACTACGGCGACTACATTGCAAATGTTTTACTAGTCTAAAACGACACCATGATATGAAAGTTAGTAAGGACACCAATGTGACACATAGTAATTTGACAATAACTTAAGTAAGATGCGAAAATTTCTGATAAGTAAAATGCATTAATTCCCCAGCTTATAAATATAGTATATCATCTAAACTAACTGATCAAATTACGATTAAGAAACGATATTTTCAAAATATAGTCCTTTTAAAAAAAATCTACTTTTATTAGAATTATTATTAACCGTAGATCGAGCTTTGTATCACACCCGATACATTTAAAGTTTTGAGACTCTAAAACTTTAATTCAGAAAAAGTTAGATGCCTGATATTTTTTAATTTGTTACTTTTGTAACATGCCTTTTTAACGCCTTTTTAAAAACAAATAAAAAAGAAAATTTCATACAGGCCTTAAAAAATTCAAAAACTTCATAATTCTTGCTTATGTATTATTTTTGATACATACGACTTACTAAGGATTCTTTGGTGTTGTGTATGTAATTTTTTTTTAATTTTTCAAAGATTTTGTGAAATTTTATCGTAATTAAGGCATTATTTATGGTATTTGAGAAGTAATTGAAAGTTAAGTGTTGGATGAAAGTGTTCTTGATACGTTCTTGATAATGATTGAAGTAGACGTAGTCTAATATGTAGCTTTTTAGCTTATTAGACGTCATAATAAAGTTCAAACCTCAGGTCATACATTTCAAATTTTCACCGAAAAGTTGTATGTATATTCCTGCTGCTGAAGACTCTAAAGAAGAAGAAAACAGAAGCTCGTCTTATAAACTGACGAAAGTATTGGCAGCAGCAAAACATGACAACAAGATGTTTATCGCCAAAGATGGTACTACTTGGAACAGCGAACAGAGCTTGGCAAGAGAAAATATTACCAATTTTCACGCAGACTGCTAGCAACTGTTTGTTGACTCTTGTTGTAGAGTCTTCCTTACTGCTCTTCTCATAATCATCTCACGTGACAGACAAACGTTAGAAAAAAGAGTTTTTAATTTTTATAAAATAAAGTGTGAGTTATTTTTGAAATTTTTAATTCATTTGAAAGAGCTATTGATACCATTTTGCGTGGAATATAATATTATACTGGTTGAATCGCATCCTAAATATCCTGGCGCATAAATTAGTACCTGTGACTTAAAAAAACACCAGAAGATAAAGTCTAACGGAATCAGATCGCACAACCTCGACAGTCGCATTACCTTCACATGAGATGACTATGGCATCAAATCGTTAGTGCAGAATATCCAATGTCGCATGAACTAAGTGGCACGTTGTGAAGTCCTGTTGAAACCACATGCTGTTGGTGTCCAGATTATCTAGTTTCGACCAAACGAATCATCGAATCGAATTAATCATCGATCTATAATACAAGAAGTCGCCGTAGTCTAGTAGGTAGTGTGTTAACTTATTAGACGTTAAGCCCGGGTTCGTATCCCAGGTCGGCGAGTTCCTCTCAGCAGATTTCTGGCAAAAACTCTGAGAGAAAATAAACCTGCCATGAAAAAGTTTCTCAAAAATCTATCGTTCGGAGTCGACTCAAAATTTTAGGCTCCGCCACACATGTATAAAATTAACGCACACAACATGAGTGGTGTGAGCAGCTAGGCCGTAATCCTGACTGAAATGTTGTAATGGCCAATTATGTATGTATGTATCTGTAATACAAGTCATTGATAGTAATAGCTTCGTCAACGTTATTCTCAAAGATATATGGACCAATGACATTGCCGTCGGACGCCATTGTATCTCATGTAGATTAGTATCTTCCAAAATTCGATAATTTTGTGTTTAGATTAGAATGACTTGCCAATTGCTCCAGAGTACTTCTCAGCAAAAGCATATTTATAGTCGTTCATGGTGACTTTGAAAAAAAAGAAAAAAAACTAGTGGACTAGACTAGGTTTTCAGATCTTAGTTTTAGGACCCTTAAATTTAATCGGGCCTATTATAAACAACATTTGATACAAAGGTATTTTACAAAATGTCATGCTACCTCCATTTGTAAAAGAAAAACTACCAGCTTCACTGCAGATAAACTATATATATATAGGCAGGCCTGCAAGATCACCTGTTTTGAAACCACTAAATGGATAACATGACACATTTTATGATCCAATCAGCTTAGCAATCAGGAAGCTCGGAAGAGCATCATCTCTAGATCAAATATGAGGCAACTACAATAAAACAATTGGCTACAACTAGCAGAGCAATATACTTACTCGTAGCTACGCTATACTATCTTTTGACTTTTTTCACTGTAAATAAATATGGCCATATACTGCTTACTGAAAACGTACTAAAGAAAAGCCGGGCCAATGACCATATTGTGAAAGATAATCTTCCCTATCTAAGCCTATAAAAAATCAGAGTTTTAAGCAGAATTTCTTCTGTATCAGAAATAGATAACTTTGTCCTTTAAAATTGTAATGGCATGGTTGATGATTATGACGACGAGATTTACAAAGACTAGATAGCATATGCAATAGTATGGCCGACGACCATGTATTTCTGACATCATATTTAATTGCAGAAAACCCAAAAACAAATCCTAGAACTTGCGTACCATTGAAGCTTAGGAAAAATCACATTTTATTTGAGCAACGGTTTTATAAGTTTCATTGAAAAGAATCGCGAAATCTACAGGTTTTCTGGGCTTATCCCAGTGCGATTTTTTGATTTCATTTGTTTTCTATTATAACTGGAACACTATAATATTGTTTAATAATATCTTAACAACATAATTCATTCAATTATACAATTAAAAGATCAATGACGACATTATTATAATTCTTTTAAAAGACTAAACCGACTGTCATCTTTATCACTTAAATTTCGTTTTTTTTTCTGTTCATAGGAAAGATTTACAAACTCCATTAAATCGACAGCAATAGAGAAGAGAGAGAGAGAGAGAGAAAGAAAAAATGTAAAAATTTTTATTGAATAGAAACAAAAGACCCTCAAGTGCCAATAATCCAAATGTAACAATATTGCTTGGCTGGTTTCTCTATATCGACATCACAATAATCATCTTCATTATTATCAACCTCATGCTCATGCTGGCTGCCGTCATTGTTCCATTCTTCTTCTAGCACTTATAGCCATTGTTTTCGCTTTTTTTTTACTCCTGTGTTCTCAGTTTTTATGTCCTTTTAACCAGTTGTCGCTTCGCTAAGAAAACTAATTGTGTTTTAGTGCGATTACAAGTGAAAAATACAAAACAACAACAACAACAACACTAACTGAAGATAAAAAGAAGATTTTCAAACAATAGAAGGAAGACTGTTTAAAATAAAAAAAGGGATGCCACTCTTGGCATGCAGTGAAAAAAATCCAGCGAATGTATGTTAAAAATTGTATATGTATAGGGAAGTGAATGTTTATGGCTTAAGGACTAATGGCGTCAAAAAGGCTGAAAGCGCCATTTGACCCTAAACAAAAACGATACAATTTTTTTTTTTTTTGCTTTAAGACCAGAGTGCGTAAGTATTTTATTCGAACAACAAATTTAAATTCATTTTTAGTTTTTTAGTTTTCATTTACAATTAATTTACAAACGTTATTAACATTTTCAATTAGCTGTTGTGTGCATTTTTTGTTTCTTTTTAACAGTTTTTCTTTATTTTTATGAATATGAATAGAAATTTGTGTGGGATTACAGGGAATGCAACCATAGCACTCAATTCTAAATAGTATACTCTAAAGCAAGCGGAAGGAAATTCTCAGGACAATTACAAATACGACATGCTTAATGTAGTTACTGTAGTTACTACTTATGCTTCATGTAGTTACTGTGTTAAGATTTGAACGACTTTAAAATGCACGGCTTATAAGCACTAACATCGTTCTACTTAATTCCGGCTCATGGTTATACTGCCTGTCATAATTCAAACCTGTTCTTCGGTTATTTAAAATAACCGACGCCTTATGGAAATTTTTTTTACTTATGCGAGTTTGTCTTAATTTTTCGAAAAAATGCTTATTTTGACATTCGAACAATTTTATTTTGCTCTCCTTCAGCTCTATATAATGTATTCTCATCACATTTACATATCTTTGAGCTGTCTCCAATCGCTAGAAATAAATTCCATTAAACATTTCAGTGATGAGTTGAACCGGCGCATCTGGAAACACACAGAGTCTTATGGATTCATAAACAATACGATCGAATTCCAATATTCCTAGCGTAGTAAAAAACATACCAATCCGTCTAAGTAGATAGGTAAGTAGGTTGAAGGAGAGGAGACCAACCGAGGGTCTCATGCCTATTAACGTCCACCTAAGTCATCACGTAGACTTTTTGTGTGCTTATCATTAAGAATACTACCTTATTTTATATGGGAAGTCTGTCTTTATCTGGTACAAATTTCCTTAAATTCTTCCAGACCACTCCTCTGAGACAAGTTATGCCTGATATAGTGTTATAAACAAAATGTTGGATTCTTCAGCTTACTAAAGCTGGGCAATAAACATAAGGAGTGCTTTATCGTTTCTATGTCTTCACCGCATGCAATGCATTCATCATTTTCCACAAGGCTAATACGGTTCAGGTGCATTTGTAAGATGGAGTGTCCCGTGAGTAAGCTCACTAGCATGCTTAGGTCGCCCTTATATAGTTTTAAAATACTCATGACTCTCTCTCCATTAGGATCACCTGAAAGAATTTTTGTAATTCTTTCTACTGTGCTGATAGTCCACAGTAGTCGATATGACGTTTCTGCTCATTTTCTCAGCTTGGTCTTTAAAGCACTGAAAGGTGTTGGGTTTCCCAAGCTTATGGTATGTAATACTCTAGTTCTGTTCGCCATAATATCGCTTCTTCATTTCCAATCACTCCATGATGACTATGTACCCATATAATTCAAACCGTTCCATGGTTGGAGTAATTTTTAACAATTTTTTTACACTCTAGGACGATGTTTTATCTCACATTTGATTATTTGTGAATATATTTAAATCAAGATATCTTGTCAGAATATTGACAATCGTTTGCCGATAAATATTTCACCATCGATGAGCCATGTAATTGGTGTTTACAATTCTTTACGATCTAGCTTCTCACACCACTTATGTTGTGTTCGTTAATTTCATACACCAGTGGCGAGACTTGCAGTTTAAAGTCGACTCAGAACGACAGAAGTTTTGGAAAAAATTTTTTATGGCAATTTTATTTATTCTCAGAGTTTTTGACAGAAATCTGCTGAGAAATATTTGTTCATATTTCGCCTTGTTGCGGATATCTGACCTGGGGTTTTTAGCAGTGACCTCAGGTCTATTAAGTAAACACATTAACTACTAGTCCAAGGCGGCTAGTCCATTCATTACCTGTTTATCTGCTTACGAACTTATAAAAATATTTCATTCTTTACATGCTTTTGAGTTAAACTACTTTAAATTTGGAAATATTTTGTATATCCTTTGACTTACCAAAAGCAGGAGCTCGCAAAAGAGCTTTCAAAGCAGTCCCCAGCTTATATATGGGATAACCTGATTACTTTTGAAGCTTGGAACAATTGCAAGCAACTGTTTACAATGAAAATACTCCGTGGTTATAAATACACATTTCCTTCCAAATTTTTGTCAATAAAGAAAGGCAATTGAAAATACATACTCAATCTGCGAAAACTCTGTAAAACTCTCATCACTATTATTGTCTCAGGCTTAAATTAGCTCAAAGTATAATAACAATGGCAACAACAAAAACAACAACAACAACAACTTAACTTCAAAATATCGTAGTAAAACGGAATAGTTTTGTTTGAACAAATAAAATGAAGATCTTTATTACTGCATGTACTCGTACTCTTTCATTCATTTTTATAGAATTTTTATGTCAAAAAGTTTCTTCTTAAATGTTTTTGTTTAACATTTTAACTGTAATAATAAAAATAAAAGCAACACAAACAAAAATTATAATAAAAACAAAAGAATAAAGAAAGTTTTTTGTGTTTTTTTTTACAATTCTTTTCGTTCATTTTTTCTCTTTTATTTCCATAAGTTTGTCCTCAAAATAAAACACGTGAACGTAACCAAAAGCATTCCCACTTGCGTGTTGAGTGCGAGATGGGACTAAATGACAGAATAATGAAAATAAATCAGAAATTATGACACAGCAACAGAACCGCATAGCATAGCCCAGCCATATACTCGTATGAGAAGAAGCGGAAGGTAAAGTTAAAATAAAGTTATTACGAGTACTACAGATTGTCTGAATATGGCTTTAAATAATATTTAATTTTATGTATGCTGGTGTGCTATTTAGAGTTTGTAGCTTAGCTTAGCGGCATAAGGTAATAGAAATTATAAGGCCTTGCCATTAAAACAAAACACACACTAAGCAGAGGATAATGATATGTCCTGGCTTAAATGCAAAATTATGCGTGAAAATATTGTTAACAGTGTTAAGATTTTATGACACATGAAGGCATTTCTACCACATAAAAATATGTTTACATTATATTTTATTTTATGGATTTTTATGTGAATTATTTACCCGTGTACGGGTTATAAAACTAATCTTGGAAAATAGTTTATTAATGTGTTTACATGGTGTTAAAGCATTTGCTTCCAATTAAAAACATAGATTTTGAATTATATTTAGTACAATAAGGCTAAAATGCACAAAAAAATCTCCCCCATTCTCCTAGTAAGGCGTTATTAACTTTGGCGTTCTTTCTTGGTGGCAATAATATTGAATGCAGTTTTACTCCTGACCCAACTTTGGCAAAAGATATACAGTAATACTGAAAAGCAATTTCCATACTCGGATCAACTACTTGTATCCTCATAAGATTGTTACGATTTTACAACTTAAAAACGTTTAAAATATGAGTTTGTGTTTAGTTTTAATTAAATTCTTTATTGTTCCTACAATTCTGTGTGCCACTGTTCACAACTTGATGTAAACAACAACAATTGCTTTGTTTGTTATTCCTCTTTACACTCTTTTGCGTAAACAATAAAAATTGTTCGACAGATCTTTGTAATGGAGATCTTCAAACCACAATTACTCTCTTCAAACACATCGCATCTTCACGCAAAACTGACTGAACTTTTACTGACTCCGTTGCCTGCTTTGTTTTGCTTTTTATATGGCAAGGTAAACAGTCTAATGAATGATCTTGCAGTCGAATGTTCGTGGCTACGCCTTTTCGAGTTCTCTATAAATGTAAGCATCGTTGTTTCATTATTGTTGCTTGAGTATTTTGTATTCATTTATTCTTGCAGTGTTTGTTGTTGCATTTTTGTTTACTTGTTTATCGTTTCTTTTTTTGTACTGGTGTTTGTTGGTATATTTTTGTTTACTTGTTTATCATATAGATTTGTTTGTTTTTGTAGATTTTGTTTATAATTTTAAGGTTAAACGGTGTAAAAGCAAAACAGCATTTCCTTTCTCGTAACAACATTCTCTATTGAAGCTTTGAGGTAAAGTTTGCAACTATCGAATTTTGTACTCACAAATCGGAAACTTTTGACAATGAGATTGGGATTAATATCGATAGATACAAAATGGTTCTGAAATTAGCTTTTTAGGGATATCTGGCTCATACAGTATTAGGCTTTGCTGCATTGATGTGCCCAACGGCCACTGCCATATTGAAATACGATAATTGAAGAAGAAAACTACCTGCCCTGGCTACAGCTGCTAGAGAAAACAATTTGTCTAGTAATTTTTTCATTTCATGTCATGTCCAATGCCAACTCTTACCTTTGAGAGGTTCAGCTGCAAGACTTCTATTTCATTTTATTTCATTTTTGACTCATCTGTGACTGAATTTCATTTCATTGATTTCCACAATATTGTCATCGCGTCATCAGCCACATGTACTATGCACGCAATATTTTTATTCATCATGGGAATATAAGATTTCAATAAAACTCTTTATTCGAACTTTATTTAACGCTGATGTTTTAATTGTTAGCCACATGCGGTTGGTTGGTTTCAGGTTAGCCAGGCTAGACCGTCTCTAAATTCTACGTAGTCTGCCCGAACAACTTTTGCCTTGGGGATTCCAGTCAATCGCTGCTCTATAAATACTTCCGTGATCATTGTGTATCGTGTGACCGATTCATCTCCATTTCTTTCAGTGAATTTTTATACGTTTTGACGCCTAATTTGATATCATCGAAAGGTCTTTGTTTCGAATGATGGCTGGCAACACTATGCAATGAATAATCCGCAGATAATTATTGACAAAAACATGAAATTTTTGAAATAAGTTCTGTTTCCCATAGGCCACTGCCCGGCATTTCTTCGCGTGATTTCTACAGAAGCTTCATCTCATGTCAAGTCAGCGCCATCTCTTGTCTTAAAGAGATTTAGGTTTAAGATCTCTATTTTTCTTTGTTTCAATTTCGTTTCATTGATTTAAACTATACATACATAACATAACATAATTGGTCATTACAGCCCTTTAGTCAGGATGACGACCTAGTTTCTCATACCACTTATGTTGTGTGCGTTAATTTTATACATGAGTGGTGGGGCCTAGAGCTTAAAGTCATCTCCGAACGGCTGATTTTTGAGAAACTTTTGCATAACAATTTCATTTACTCTCACTGTTCGTTCGTTGGAAAGGGCTGACCTTCTAATAACCCAACACGCTACCTACTAGACTACGGCGACTACTCTAGTCGAGATTAATTTTGAAGTAGGGCCGTTCTCTTAGACGAGCTCTATGATTCTCATCTTTAATATTTTGCGGTCTAAGTGGGGCTTTAAATTTCAAGGAAGGTTTGTATAATAAAAACAACATTGTGTCGATTATCTATTCATTTGGGTGAACTACTGTAATAAGTACTTTCGTACATCTTGATTTTGGTTATTACCTCTCAAGTTAAAGTTTTATGTAGTTTCTGTTAAGACTTATTGTTTATTGGGATGCACTTGAATTGTCTCACCGACAATTGGGTATTCTTTGTAGAATAAACGCTCGATCTTATAAATTTCTAATTAAATTCCAAGTAATTTTTTTATTTACTAACCTACAATGTATGATAATAAATATTACAACACAACTACATATCTACATGCACGGATATCTTTAAATTGTTGGCCGAGAAATTAAGAATAATGTTTGAGACAAAGAAGAAGGCCATATTCATGATTTTTATTGTATACGAACAATAGTTTTCTTTTTTTTTGGCTTTGGCTACTAACAGCAGCAACAAACTATTCTATTATTACCCCATGGCATAGAAGCATTTCAATTTTATTTTATTTATTCAACTTCCTGTTGTCCTTTTTACAAAAAAAAAAGAAAAAGAAGCGAAAGAAATCGAAAAAAATATAGGAAGAGTAGGAAAAAACCATCAACATGAAGTGGAAAAAAATGGGAAAAAGTTTTCATGCTGAGAGGCTCTTTAAGAGAATCTCGTAATGTTGTTGAATTTATTGAGCTTAAAAACTTTGCCTGGGCTACTTTTCTATCGTCGTAGTCCTTTTTCGCTATACAGTAGCATACATATGTATGTATTGTATAGCATTGTACTGTACAATGTAATTTATTGCAAACGCTTTATTTAATTGTATTTGTGTTGTACGAATGTCAAATTCTTTGTATTCTTTTTTTTCTCTCTCTCTCTTTTTCTCATATTTTTGTTATTTTATTGTTACAGCCACTCTTGAGGAAGAAAACAAAAAAAAAAGAGACGAATGGAAAAAAGAAAAATGGAAAGTAGAAGGTATAGGTATGGCATTACAGTTACTTAAAGTGTATCTTTATCTAGTAGACACACTTTTTAAATATTTATATATGTATGTGTTGCTGTGTGCGCTATAAGAAAATAAATATTAACAAAATAACGCAAAAAAAACAAAATAGAAAATAGAAAATAGAAAAAAAACATTTATCATTTTGTGTTGCTTAGGATTTCGAAAATTGTTTTTAAATAACTAAACTACCATAACAAAAAAACCAAAAACAAACAAAAATTGAAAAAAAAAGAAATTGTTGTTCATTTTTCTTATTTTTTTTTTTCTTTTCTCTCTTACTTTTTGTTTAAACAGCTTCCGGGGAATTTATTATGTTTCTGGTGATCAGAAAAACCAAAAAAAAAAAAAAAATTAAATTGTCAAAATAATGTTGTCATTAGAGGAGGGGGTCATGCTATTTATTATTTATTTTTCATTTTATTTGTTTTTGTTTTTCTTTTTGGCATATCATTTCAAAATTTATAATTCAATATTCATTTTCGTTTATCTTTATATGAAAAGGTTTAAATTTTTCAATAATATTACTCCATGTACTTACTTTTTGAATTATTATTGGTTGTATTGCCATCTTCTGAATCCTCATTATCATCTTGAATATCATTGTAGTGTGCATACGTATCCTGATCGTTACTATCTTGACTTGATGAAGAGTTGTTATTCTAAAATAAATAGAAGGATTGTTGCATTACATGAAGTCGTAATAATAAAATAAAATTACAATGCTTTCCTACCGCCAATGAATACATTTCTCTATTAATAGTGAATCTAAAATTGTGAGATGATCAACAAGTGGAATAAGTATTACAAATGCTTTATATGTTATGGTATGATACGGTGGGAAGATAAACATTCCAGTAGGCCTTTGACCGGCATACAAAAATAAAAGTTTTTGCTTTTGAAAATATTGAAAGCTGCCAATATTTTGATTCTTAATTCTTTGATTGTTAACTTCTGTTAAAGTTTTTTTGAATCTGTTGTATTCAATTTTAATTACAATACATACATACATACATACATACATACATACATACATACATACATACATACATGCATACATACATACATACATACATACATACATACATACATACATACATAAATACATAATTGGGCATTACAAATAAAGTAATTTGCAGCATCGTAAGCGCTCTATGGTATATAGGAACTGGAGACCAGGAACGTGATCTAGGCATACGTGATTGATCATTAAAACCCTTCAGTCAAGATTACGACTAAGCTTTTCAAACCACTTATGTTGTGCGTACTAATTTAACACGTGAATGGCTGGAGCTAAAGTTTAAAGTCGATTCCGAATGACTGATTCTTCAGAAACCCCTAATGATAATTATAATTATGCTCTGAATTTTTTCCCGAACTCTACTTCTGTAATGTTTGCATAGCGAGTGACCCATCCACCTATATTTCCTTCGGAGAATTTTACACGCAAATAGGTAACTCACCAATATATGCAACGAATAGTAAGCCAATACTTATTGACAAGGAGTTGTAACTTTTGAGTCAAGTTGCAGTTTTTTAGCCATGTTTCACTTCCATGTAGGTGTGTTGGTTCGAAAATTCTAATCTTAGTCTTGCTTGAGAGACTTATGCAAGCAGCATTTAGGAGTCCAAAAGTAGATCGTGCTGTGCATTGTCACTTCAGTCTCACCTCTTAGAAAAAATAGTTTTTCTAATTGCTTGTTTGTCTCTCGATCTTTACGCAAACTGTACATTTGTTATTTAGTTGTACTGCTACAGTAGTGCTAGTCTTCTCAAACTGACCAGATGTTTTTCCTTGCATGTTCACAATAAGGCAGTAAAATTTACAAATACGTTGTCGAAAATGATTTCAGGAGAAAGCAGAGGGTCTAACCGGAGTAAATTCCCCTCATTGTCAAATTTAGAATATAGTATAGGCTGCCAGCGTTAAAGGAAAAAGTAAAAAGCAACCAAGAGATACATGTTGACAATTTTTAGTCCACTCGCGATAAGGATGTTTGATGTTCAATATCATATCATCATCATCTTTAGAAATTATTCCTAATGATAACAGAAGGCACTTGTCTAAGACTTTGTAATCCATCCATTAAGGACTTCTGAAAAATTCCCGGTCAACATCGCCGATTAATATACAATTGCGTGACACATTGTCTGATCGATACCTTGGAGTCTTCTATGCCATCGTGAGACGCAGGCGTTATATTTTCAGCAGAACGGTTGCCCACATTTGGAAGTATTTGCAGTTGTGGCATGTCCACCTGTTTTGTATTGGACACATACATAATTGCTCAAAATGACTTAGAAATTTGCACAAAAGTTGTAGAGATTCTATAAAATTATGGAAAATATACATACAAAGCGGTAAATATAGTAGTTGCCGGCATCAATTTGACACCACACGTGTACAAAACATTGCAAATTCTCCTATAAATACATAGATACACAAAAATGTTCTCTCATGATATATTTCTTTTTCAGAATGTGATGGCCTAAGTACGACTAGGATATGGTACTAAAAGGATTTATGATGAAGTGCCATTAGAAGAACAAATCTGAGTAATAACAGTCCATGTGAGCAGAAGAACAACCTGTAAGACAAATCTACTGTTTTCTAGCCCCAGTACTATTTGTATGCCAGAGTACTAACAGTATTTGAGGTTTGCATAGAAATTCGAAAGAATTCTTAGATCTATTCAAGGAAGTTTACTGCCTGAGACCAAGAAATTTCCAAAAAGTTTTCTTTAGTTGTGTAAAAACAATTTTAGTGTTCTATTCTATTCAACTGGGAATTTATATCTGTTAAATCAGGTGTCCTAATGATAGTTAAATACTACAAACAACAAATTTCATTACTGCTAATAATAACTCCCTAACCCACCTTATGCCCAACATAATGGCTAAACATCAACAAAATATTCTTTTTATTAATTCGTGTTCCTAGGTTGTTATTTTCGTTTTTTTTAATCACGAAGTCTCTAGTTGTGTTCTATACTTACGGAAGAGGAACGGTAAACAATATGCAAAACATTTGAACCTGTTGTCATAACTGATACCATACGACGATGATTATTTGACATCCCCAAATGCATAACAAAAGTTCAATTACGAATGAAAATTTCATTTTATGAAATGTCCTTTAATTACATTATTAACCCTTGTCAAAGTAATTTTCTAACAACATGCAACAATTCTACTGTGGCATGCTTATAAACGAATACGTACGTACATACATCCCAAAAATTATACACAAGTTACACAAAATTTATGTTCACCAACCAAATACAAATACCAAACAGTATATGTGTATGTGTGTGTATGTGCTTGATTTGTAGAAGCCTTAGAAAGGAAATGAGAGAGAAAAAAAAGAATTTTTAATGCTGCTGCTGCTGTTGTTTCATTCGGCCATATTTATGGACAGGGGATGTGTATGTAGCTTTATGGCAAAATATAATCACAAAATCTTTTTTTCCTTTAATTTTCTTTTTTTTGCCTTTCTTTTTACAAATACAAGATAATTTTGTAAGCCATAGATATGACAACATAACTGTAGCTTACACACAAATACATACATTAATAGCACAATACACAAATGAAAGTCTTATTAATTGTTGCACATACTCGTACACGCACACATAGAACAACAGTGCGTGTGTGTAAATTAAAAAAAGAAATATCCATGTATTCCATGGATAAATGACAATGTGTTTAATAGTTATTGTATATGTGAAGTTTGACATGGTTTTCTGACAAATTTACTCTACTCATGAACAATGCTGCAAAAGAAAACACGAATAATATTCACATATACCGGGTAAAAATTCAGTTTCAATTTCAAATTTTTCACTTTTTGCTTTGTAAATGAACTGTTGAGCAATACAACCATATATTTAGAATTAGGGCCTAATCTTACACACCATCAATATTGAATTTAGCTTTAACATCGACTCTAAATAAACAATTTTGAAAATGTTAACTCCCAACGCTTTTGCCCCAACACTGCTTAGAGGTGCATGATTGCAGATCTGAAGTTTGAATTGCAAGCTTTGGTCTAGTAGGACTTCTAGATCTATCTATCCTTTAGAGTATGGTGACCATTTCATACTAATGATGTATACACACTTATTTATTTAAGGAAGATGAACTTAAGAACTCATTATGTGAAAGAGAAAACATACTTTATGAGGAATGATAAGAAAAAACCAATCAGTTAGAAGACATTTTTACATCGATTGTGGTTTCAGTTGATAAAAACTTGTCAGGGCCAATAACCTTAGCGAAAATGCAATTTTATACCACAAAAATCTTTCACTTTTCACATTTCACTTTGCAAAATTTATTCTTATGTTTTATTATAAAAAATTTATATTAGAAGCTACAAAAATAATATTTTTCGGGCTACAGCAAATGAAGCGCTTAATAATCCAATAAGTTCTGCTTAGACGACATCTCCAGTCATGCGCCGCATTGCAAATCCTTCAATGTGTAGTCATGTGTAGCCGATCCACCTACATTTCCTTATGTGAATTTGAACATAACTGGGTGCTTGTTCTGATAGACTATAAACGTCTTCATTTCGAATACAAACAGATCTGAATATGCAAAAGATAACGCGATTACCTTTATTAAACAATTCTTGGCGGGTACTGTGTATATGAGATATTCACTTGGTGGACCACAGTGGCTGATGTCGTATAAAAGTTACTTATTGGTACACAAATGCTAATGCCGCACGAAGTATGATACCCTTGCGTTTTTGCTAAAGGTGACAGAGTATGGTCAGTCGCACTATTGTGAAATATTACATTGTGTGCCTTCGCGAAAGGTTTAACAAATACTTGTTATTTCTTTAATATAACCAAAGAAGTTTACATAGCCATTTAAAATTGTTGCTCTTCTTCCATAAATTTGGATACGCCAGTTAAGCAAAGTTTAATCGAAACTATTTATTCGTTTGAACTACCTATTCTCTGTTTGAAGAGCATGTGAAATGTCCAATTTTGTATAACTCTGGCGCATGAATCGGGCTGACACTTACACATACCATGGCTTATGTTGGCCTTGAGAACGTTAGTGATTTGTGGCTTATTCGTATACAACTGTGACCTAAAAAACCCACACAAGAAAAAGTTACACTCGTTGCCATGATCTTGATCTTCCCTCATAAATTCCACGTTAGGTGATCAAATTACTTATTCTGAATGACCAATAAATCATTATCTCTTTCATGTCGTCTCCATCCGGTTCATCCATTTCGGGTTACAAGATGTTGGTATTGCTCGCCGTTGAGAGTAATAGTCTGGCCAACGTCGTACTCTAAGAAATGAGGACTGATGACGCCGATGACATCTCTAGTCAAAGAATCTCATGTGGATTGGCATCGTCTTAAATTTCACGATATTTTTTTTTTGCTTATGTACACATTCATTCAGAAATAGGCCTCAAAAGTCGAACCTGGAATTACTGAAGATGATTTTTTCAATGAAAGTTAAGATCAATTGCTAACTTCCCAAGAGCCTATTCACACATCCGTTTGTCTATGATCTCTTAACTTTAGTTCCTGGATTAGTTGAATTTTAAACCGGGAAAGGCTTAACTTTCGACGCAATATTCGTAAGTTGTGATCTACAAAATGGTCAATTTTTTGGCAGATTCTTCCTGTCCTCAACGTAAGGGTGTTGGTCAGTTGTTTACTAAAGTAGTCGATACGAATTTATCCACCACATTGAAAATTGAAAGTTCGGTACAACGATTATGGCGAAACGTGCGTCTCTTTGGCCGAATGCTATATCCATCCATGGGGATTATGACAAAACAGACTGAACAATGACAGCCAATTTAACTGATATAGTCGTTATCAACTGTCAAAATTCGGAAGCCCGTGTCAAAATTTTTAAATACTGAGAATACCTTGGTTTGAATATTTTTTAATTTATTGAACACTCTGCTTCATTTTTACCCGGGACATTTCCTTATGCTTTACATTTGTGTATAATTGTGTCACAAATGTTTATATCGTAATGTCGTATGCCCATACGTATACAGTTTAACATAAATGTTCATGTTACCTGAGATATGTTTGTTTAGTTAAGAAAATAATTAGAAATGAAAAAAATGAAAGACAATTATACTTGGAATTGGTCAAATTGTTTGTATTTTTTCTGTTTAAAAATAAGTATTTTAATTAACATCATGTTTTTTTTTGGGTTTTTAATGACCACACAGAGAATTTGTATATGATTGTGATTGTGATTGTGATTTTTATACGGCAATGATTATATTTGATATTTAAAATTTTATTATACCCTACACTACACTCATTAGGGGATGGCAGTGGTATTGTGATGTTTGTCACATTCGCCTATATTCATGCATTTTTCGATTCACAATGCCTTTGTTCAGAAAGATTATGAACGTTTTCTGCAAATTAGGCAGCATTTCCCTTAAAGGCTTTGCATAACGCCCTTGTCTAAAATTTTGTAATCCATTCTCAAGTACTTCAGAAAAATTCCGGGTAAACATCGCCGATTAATATACAATCGCGTAACACATCGTCTGATCGATACTCTGGGATCTTTTGTGACATCTTCAGACACAGCCGTTATATTTTCAGCAGAACGGTTGCCCACATCTGGAACTATCTGGAGTAGGTATTGGCAAGCAGCTAAGTGGCATGTCTACCTGTTTTGTATGGGACACATGCATAACATATATAATTTGTGATTACAACCCTTCAGTCAGGATTACGACCTCGCTTTTTACACCCCTTATGTTGTGTGTGTTTATTTTATACATGCCGGACAGGACCTGCATTTTAAAGGCGACTCTAAACGACAGATTTTTGAGAAACTTTTAATACAAATTTGTATTTACTCGCAGAATTTTTGCCCGGAGTCTGATGTGAGTAAGTAGCCGAAGAAATATTTTTTTAAATTTCATTTTGTTGGAGATGTCTGACCTGAGGTTTAAGCCGCGGCTAACAATAAGCCAACACAACAATTTGAGAGTCGATGTTACAAAACTTTGTTTTTCAAATCGTTCCCTGTGCTGTAAAAGCAGTATGTGATAGTCGACTATAACCTTCGTATTCGTTTTAGCTTTAAATACATATGTATGTATGCCATTAGTATGTTAATTAAAATTGACATTTCTTTCTTTAGAAGTGTAAGCATACTTATGTAGGACATATGTATGTATGTTGACCATAGAAATTGTTGTTATTAATAATAAAGCCTGTCATTTTTATGCTGTAATTGTAATTTTAATATCAAATTGGACATTTTTGAAGTGTAATAACCATTCGAGAGTTATATTGTATTTTTGAATTTGAATTTGTTGCAACAATTTCCATTAATATGGATTATAATGTTAATCTCCTGTTAGAGGTAGAATAATACAGGCAATTTTGAAACCTAAAAATAATCGTAAAATTTTATAAAAAGGATATTAAATCGAGGACAAACAAACAATATTGTTCTCATTGACAGAGCAATAGTAGTAATTGGATGAGTAAATAAATACAATAAAAGGAATTAAATAAAAAAACATATTATAGTTGTGGTAATAATTATTAATTGTAATCGATACCCAAATATGGAGCTGCACCTCTAATACCAATATTAACTGCTGCTGCAGCAATTGTTATCTAAAGTAGGAATGATAATCACAAAAGTCTTAGCACACACTATAAACATAACAAATAGACGTTGGAAAATTATACATTGAAACAGTAAAGAAGTTAATATGTGAATAAAAATCAGAATCGCTTTCAAACTTAAAATTCTAGTAAAAGGCAAAGACCTAAAATTACTTTCGGAAATCCTGAAATCCAATAGTGAGCTGTATGAGTTCCACAACAACATAGACGTTGTGCAGCGTATTAATATCCAGCGACTGCGCTGCCTTCGCCATGTCATTCGAAGGGAGGTGGATGCTCCGGCGAGACGGGTATTTGATGCGGGATACGCGGAAGTCGGCGAAGAGGACGACCTTGTATCCGTTGGCAGGACCAAATTGAGGAAGCCCTGTCATCGATTGGTGTGACCAACTGGCGTAGGCGCGCAATAAGCAGAGGCGCCTGGAAGGATGTGTTGCGGCAGACCGAAATCCGTAATCGGGTTGTTAATGGCCAATTAAAGGAAAGGAATCCTGAAATCTGTGTTGAGTCTACAGTTGAAATGGTGTTTGTGGTAGTACTTTCACAAGGAGATACAAATCTGCCAATTTGCCAACCCTAATGTCAATGGAGGAGTTCTCGCTCTATGCATTAACACCAAATATCTTGGAATCATATTGGACAGCAAAACTTAACTGAAGAATGTAGACAGCATACCCAACTACTAAGAAAGCAGTTAGTATTTACTACTGTACCCGAGCAATAAGTCTAAACAGAAATATCAACCATAAAAATTTGTACTGGACGTAGGTATTTATAGTCTAATCAACTCTACTTCTGTAGGGGGCCACGTTTTTGTGTTTGGTTTCAGTAACATTAAGAGAATGATGACAATCGTGATAGCAGGTGCTCTTAGATGATAGAATCATCTCAGATGGTATTTAATTCGCTTAACGGGCTACAACCAGACACATTGCACAAACAAGTGGTTACGAACGTGGCAATCAGAAATGGTCACTCCAATATCTTGGGTTTAGGCGATCTCAATATCTGAACCCGCTTTCGACCCTGGTCTTACAACCAAGATACCTGACAGATCGTATTCTATTACGTAGTATATTGCCTTATTAGACGTGACAGCACGTTCAGTCACCAGGTCAGACATCTCCAACAAAACGAAATATTTCTTTGGCGACTTCCTTTCAGCAGATTTCTGGCTAAATCTCTGACAGTAAATAAAATTGCCATGCAAAGTTTCTTTGTCGTTCGAAGTCGACTTTGAAATGTAGATTCCGCCATTCGTGTGTAAAATTAAAATACACAACGTATGAGAAGCCAGGTCGCATATCCTGACGGAACAGATGCTTTTGTGATAATGGTTTACACCCCCCAGAGAATGGCAATCAAATTTTTACTGACATATCAAGATCACGCTATAAAGTCGGATGTGGATGGTTTTTAGAACATTTGAATATTGGATTGCTTGCTTCACTATTCCGACTGTACAGACTGAAGTAAAGGCCATAAAGACTGTCGCTGTTCGTATGTTCGATATGTACATATCTGCGAAATTTAACAAATTTAAAGTTTTCGCTCTCTCTCTCCCTCACTATCCCTTTAAGTCATGTCATATTAAGTAAAAATGAATAGAACAGTTTTGTCTTGTTAGAATTTCCTTAATAATTTTTTATTTTTTTGTAAAACTGTATTTAGTTAAGAATGGCAACTTCGATTGATTATTAAATTAAATGTTTATTCTCTGTTAAAAAAAAAGTTAACCTGTACTCGTAGATGAAAACTTTAACTGTAATTGATAAAGCATATTTATTAAGGATTTTAGTTAAGTTAACTACGTTAAATGAATTCAATCCAAAGACATTAATTTTTAGGAAAGAGATCCGGCACAATATATTGTCTGGGTTGGGCCATCTATCGTTCTTATGTCGTTCTAACCTGTCACAAAACTCAATAACTTATCTCTACTGAACGTTATGAATCGATTTATGCTGAAGTAACATTGGGATTTATTCGGCCAACGAGAAACTGCACGATGATGTCATTCATTTCATGGGTACGTTAATAAGCAGAAAAACCCCACACGTGGTCTTGCAGAAGTCAATGCAAACATTTTGATTTTTCTCCAAATGAAGCTCATCATTATCTTGGTGAGTACAGTAACAAGTAAAATTGTCGGATTTGGGGCTCAGAAAATCACCACGTGGCCTTACAGAAATCGATGCGCACATAACGATTGACTCTTTGATGCGGCTTGGGGAGCGGAGGTATGATTGGTCCATATTTCTTTGAAAATGAGGAGAGGCGCAACCATTACAGTCAATTGGGACACTTATCGCACCATGATAACCGTTTTCCTGTACCCGTTCTTCATGGTATTGTTGTGAACGATAATGTAACTTGCCACACATCACAATACAATCGATATTTTGCTTCAAACGTTTGATAGCCGTTTAATTGGCCGAAATGGTGATGTCAATAGGCCAAGAAGCTGCGATTTGACACTGTTGAACTATTTTCTGTGGGGCACCGTTAAAGAAAAGTGTTATGCCGACAAACCAGAGACAATTAAGCATAAAAAGTGCACGAAAATTGATCCAATCGAATGAGGTACTGTGGGGTCAGCCGTGGCAACCATAGGAATGAAATAGTATTCCATTTCTAACCGGAACAATTGTACTTCACAACAATAGAATAAATTTCGCAAAATTTCAAACCGTTTTTGTTTTATTGCATTTTTAAATTTAAAAATTTAAATGGCCAGCTCTTTATGTTGTTTAATTCTTCGATTGTTTTTAATTTAATGTTGCATACTTTACGGATCTTAAAGCAAATATACGTATACGTATGAGCAATATTTTTTACATACACCAGTGTATTGCATATAACTCATACGCCATAGTGTTGATTGTTACTTTAATTACTAATGCATTGAAAGCAAAATGCATTACGAAAAACAAACTTCACTGATTTAAAAATTTTTTTTTCATTTTTCTTTATCAATCAGCAAACAAACTAAAGTTATTGAAAATTTCCATCAACAATTCCAGTGGATGTTAAAGGTTGATTTACAACATGGACTGGGCCGTTGATATCAATCATATAAAGCGATTATTATATGCCTACAGTACGGGCACATACATATCTAATTAGACATTACAACTCTTCAGTCGGCATTATGACCTAGCTCCTCACACCTTAATGTTGTGTCTGATTTAGACATGAGTGGCGGTACCTACAGTTTAAAGTCTTCTCCGAGCGAAAGATTATCGAGAAACTTTTCATGGCTATTTTTATTTACTCTCAGAGCTTTTGTCAGAAATCCGCTTACTTCCGTAGGCGAGGAAATAATCAAATTTCGTTTTGTGTGAGATATCTGACTTGGGATTTGAACCGTGGCCATACGTCTAAAAATCCAACACCGCCTACTAGATTACGGTGACAGTACCGATACAGCATGCTAAAATTGTAAAAGTCTCTGGAGGAGATATTCGACGGTTGTGCTTTAATGGGTTCCTAGATACAGGGACTCTAAAGCCAGCAACAATGAGGACGTCTTTGCTAAGGCTGTAAAAACAAAAAATTCAAAGTAATTGATATTGTCCTGATTAGTCCGCTAAACCTGGACAGAGTCCACCTTATGACCCTTAGGGTTCTTGGGTACATAAAATTTCTTGACAAGACTTGTCCAGCCGAAGATGATTTTGAACGAATGAATAATTTCATACAACTAGCGAAATGACTGAGAGATACCAAGCAGGAGTTATAATTGTAGAAGCCAATGCGTAATACTGGTATTACAACGTGATCTTATAGAGTAAGCTGTTCTATTTGAGGTGGCTGCCAAGTGAACATAATCTAATATTCTACGAATTATGGTTTGACAGTTCAAACCCTTCATGCTACCAGTTTAATATCTAATCAAGAAACACAATTTCCTATCAGGATCAATAAGTATTAGTTCTGTTGTATTTGTATTATCCTGTACTATTATTCCAAACTTAAATCTTTGTACACATGTATTCTGATTGGATTTACAGCTGGACTAAGATAAATTAAAAAAAAAACAAACAAACATAATGTTAAATATCGAATAAGACAGATAAAGTGAATACAGAACTTCAAAGAAGGAAACAACTACTGCGTTAGTATTTGTGAATTTTTGATTATAAGTTTTCAAATGAAAGTATTTGAAACAGCCGAACAAATATTTAAGTTTCTAATGAAATTATGGTCGTTTTATGTTATAAGGATCACATAAGGATGTTACATATAAGGATGCCAGTTAAATTTCTTCCAAAAAAAAAATAATTCCCTTTTTGTCTACGATTACATAAAAGATATTAAACTACCATTTAGGAAACATTACCAAATCATGGTCTGCTGTATATGGGACAATAATTAAGCATAAAAGTTTCCAATAAACTTTTAAACAATTTAACTAAGAATATACCTACGAACATATACGTAAAAATTGGGTCTCAAAAATTGCCTTCAAATCCTTTTTTCCAAGCAATAAAAATTTTAATATTTTCCAGCATTAATGTACGCAAAGCTTTGTAATATTTTTGCTTAATGATGTTACCACAAAACAAAATGGAAAACGAAAAACCGGAAAAGCTTTTCAAAATAAATACATGTTTACTATGGAGTCCTTTTTCTATGACTAAAAATACTCAAACTCTTGTGGAGTTTGTTTTTCCTTTTTTCTCTTAATTTGTTTTACATTCCATTGATTTTTCATTTGGGTGTTAATGTGTTATGTTGGGTCTTTTCAGTGTGTGTGTGTGTGTTAAATTACTTTGCAACTTACGCTTCTTATAGAAGAAGCCAATGCCAATATAAACATGAAGATTTGCATTGACATTCAATTTAACGATAATTACGTTTACCCCTTTATTTTTGGGGTGTCTACATGAGGCCATGTTCGTATTTATTAATGCATAAGTATTTTTATATGTAATAATGTATTATAATGTACGTATGTATGCATGTACGTACATATGTATATCTCTAACTACACTTGCATTAACATTAAAAATCATGTAAATTTTGACAACAACAAAAAAAAAATTTTAATGTTCAAATACATTCAGATACCATATTTAAATGTATGTTTATACAAAAATACATCCATAAGTATGTACATATGTACACATTTGTACATATGTATGAGTATTGTTCATTTACAAACGTATTTATGTTTGTTTGTAGCAAATAGCAGCATTAGTAGCTTGAAGTCTTAACGGCGAAAAAATGATACCAACATGTTTTAAAATACTTTTCATTTTATTAGGGTGCTACCGCATCAATACCAAGGAAACGTTGACTTATTACGTTAAAATTTGAAATGATTATAAGAATATTGAATAATTTCGTTTCGACTATTATTGTCCAGCAGATGAAATGTTACAGATAATATAGATATAGTTTTATAGTCGCTCTTATAATTTTCTACAATTATAAGCACTGGTTGGCACCTCTTCACCATTCCTATAGTTGTATAAAAATGTGCATTCGATGCCCATTATTTGTGGCACGATACGTTCTGTCAAGATGTTATGGGCGTTGAAGAAGTCTAAGGGACTTGAGGTGGACTTCAGAGAAATATCAATTACTTTGAATTTTCTGTTCTTACCACTCTCACAAGGGCATTGTCATTATTGCTGGCTTCAATGTCCATTTGTTCCATATAAGGGCAACCGTCAAAAATTTCCTTCAGACGCACCCCGCTTTATTGTATAATGGTGTACTCATCCTGTAGGCATCTAATAATCGTTTTATTGTCAGCAAATGTGTGTATAACACCATACAAACAGCGGCAATCTTTATGGTCATTATTTCAGTCTGTATAGTCGGAGTAGTGAAGCAAGCAATCCAATATTCAAATGTTCTAAAAACCTTCCACATCCGACTTTGTGGCGTCATCTTGATCTGTCAGTAAAAAATTTAATGACATTCTCTGGGAGGTGTAAACTATTACCATGTGCATCTGTCAGGCATAACATGACATGACGAAATGATTGGATTAGAAGTTGAAAAATCAAGAGCGTTAATAAAAAATTAAGTTGGAGATAAAACAGTACCTTTCAGTATCCCTGAGCCTATTCTGAACTCATCTGATAGAATCCCATCTTTAACAACTCGTGCGGTGGGATTCTTGAGAGAGTATGAAATAAATCGAGTGAAAAGACTGCCAAGACCTAAAACGCTAACTTAAGCAGTTCAATTCAATGAAAAACTTAAAAAAATCATTGGAAATGGTTTGCTGAGGGAAAAAATTGTCGGTTTTTACGTCGCGTTAATTAGAACCGCCCTACTGTACTTATAGAAAACACCAAACACACACACGCTCAACTGTTTTAAATGTTTTTTCGTGTTAAAAACCCAAAAATTTTTATATTTTGATGGTCATAATTGTTATTGACAAACATCAAATAGGATAACAGAGACTAACTCATACATTTGCAAAGTAAACATATACAACCCCATATCACGTTATTGCATGTACAGACATACATACAGCATCCATTCTATGTATTCATATTTCTTTGCTTGTTTGTTTGCGTGTAAGTGTGTTTATTGACATGAGTTTATATGTGTGTGTACATACGTTATTAATATTGTATTTACATGTGGTTGTTACACGTATGTATGCATATGTGTTAGAACAAAATCTCCATTATTTTGTCGTTCTTTCACAAACAGAAAAAAACTGTTTTGGGCCATTAACACTCTAATGACGCAGTTTAATTGTTATTTAATGCAAAATAACTGCTAAAAGCCAACAAGGACAACAACAAAAACGTTACCAGAAAACCTATTCAAAAATATACTTCTTTTTTAAAGTAAAAATTGCTTAACACATGTTTGCAAATGAAGGTAAATTAGATTGCGTTAGTTTCTTTCTTCGGCATGCAGCTTTAAAATTTATTGCTTAAGATTGAAAATGTATTTTAATTTACAAAAAACACAAGAAAACTAATCTCGATAAATTTGAATTTCCTGTTCTTTGTTATGGAATAAAAAAAAATTAAAAATTTTTATTTCAAGTCGGCTACAATTCCATTGTATTGGTCGTCTAACTTTGGGTCACGTCATTAGCTGCAATTTATTGCAAAGTCATGTTGCACGAAATTTTATTAAGTTAAGGAAAGAAACTGAAGAAAGTTCTTAGCCTGGGGGGCTAAAACTGCTTAGCGTAGTCCAGTGATTAAATATTTTTTAAAAATCAAATGTAAAAAACTTAAATTCCTTGTTTGCTGGTTGTAAGAAATTTCGCTTGAAATTAAAGACGGGAATGGGCCTATAAATACGTGAAGCTTTCTTAATGAAAGAAGAGCAAACCATGTTGTTGTTACAATCACGACTGCACATTACATTCTGGTTACTTATTCAGGACTTATTGGTCTTGTTCTTATGGCCAATGATATTTTCTTTAGCGTTTCAAAAAACAATAATCATTGCTTGATAACTTGACCTCTTCTGGTAGCAGTACGTCCAGTTTGTACTGCTATTTAGTCCGCAGCTGTTAATTGCGCATTAAGTGCTGTCTTTGCGATTAAACGCTCCAAAAATCTTTTTCATCATTCAAAATCAGAACACTTGAGATGTATGAGATACTTACACTTAAAATCCCTGATCAGCCAACAACATATCGTCATTTCGTTTGTTTTTTTTTTTGTGGTATTTTCTCGCCTGCTTTAAATGGCTTTCAAACTCAAACGCAGTGTGTTCAAATAATGACAAGAGACAATAGACAGATAACTGTTGACATTTTACGAGACCTTAGAGTAATATATTCAACAAATGATGGAGAGAAGAAATGTATAGTGTGGGTGAATGTCCCTCAGTTCTCGATACTTGAGATGGAATATTACGTACGATGGTGTATTTCGGCCACAATTGCAAACTTTGCATATGACATTGCCATAATTTTAGTCGCTAAGAGATAGTAAGGAAACTAGAGAATACAACGAACACAACAGTTCAAATAGTCTGAACATGGGTAGATAAGTCGCTGTAGTCTAGCAGGTAGTGTGTTAGCTTATTAAACATGTGGCTACGGTTCAAACCTCAGGTCAAACATTTCCAATGAAACGAAATATGAAAAATATTTTTTCGGCTACTTCCTCTCACCGGATTTCTGGCAAAAACTTTGAGTGTAAATAAATTTTTTAATGAAAAGTTTCATAAAAATCTGTCATTCAGAGACGATTTTAAACTCAGCCTCTCATGTATAATTTGAACACAGACAACATAAGTGTTGTGAGAAGCTAGGTCGTTATCCTGACTTAAGGGTTGTGATGACCTATTATGTAAATATGTATGGCTAGATAAGCCGGCTTCCTGCACATAAGACAGATACTGTCATTATAAGTGGCAGAAAAATAATGGAAAGTATAGAATTGACCGTTCCACACACTAAAATATAATCAAAGATGACCGTAATCTATTTGAGGATGGTTATTGATAACAGTTTGAGTTTCAAGGATGACTTTAAATTCATCACAAAAAAGCCATACGTGACCCAAAGAGTTCTGACGAGGATAAAATCAAATAAAGAATCGAATCCATTAAACAGGAAGATAATATCGAATGTCGATAATGCTATACGCTTTCCTAATATAGTCGGTAGAATTCTACATGAAAACTACAAGGAAATTATCTTCGGTGTGTTGTCTACACGCTATACGGTACTAGGTTAGGTTAGGTTAGGTAAGGTTTGATACCAAAAACTCACTTGAACACACATAGCGGACCTCTGTGATGCCACAGATGAACGCAGTCTCCGTACTGACAAAGTTCTACCAAACTAGAGAAGAAAAAGTAGTTGGTCAGCGCAAGTGCTGCACTAGTACTAGGAAAGACAATACCGATAGACATATTTGCGGAAACGAAATGTGGCGGATATACTTTCGTTGCCTTGAGTACCCAGGAAAAGTTAGGGCTATAAAAATGGAAGAATGACGAATTTCCATGTGACAATGGCGATCACAATGGGTGGAGGACATTGTAAAGGGAAAGTTGACATTCAACTTATATGTCACAGTGATTAACAGATCATGGCTGTCATCAATTCACAATACAACATAATCCCTGCATGTTAAGTTTATTTCCAAAACAGAAAGTTCCCAGACAGAGACCCAAATCCATGAAATTGTGTCACAAGAGTAATAATGTGACTGTTACGTTTCTAGAAGGCAATTGAACTAGATTGTTTCACCATCTTAATCTTCCAAGACTTAAACGCAAAATTCTTGCGTAAATTTGCTACCATTTTGTGGTAGATATGGGTTGCATGGCTGTTTGCCATATAACCTTATTGTTAAATATTCCACAAAAATATTTGGAGTGGTTTTGATTTCATTTTTTATTTTTTTCTAGTTGCGGGGAAATTTTATACGAAACATACTCCATAAGTGTAATAACAATTAAAACACAAAAAAGTATGTTTAAAATTTCCTTTGATAATAGACCTTCATTGTCTCAAATGCTTGAGGTCTTATAATGATTAGGAGTTTAGTGAACATTTTCAATCCATTAATATGACAAGCAATTATAATTGAATGTTTCTTTAAGTAATAATTCTGGGAAATTCCATCAAATGCAAGTTTATTTGAAGTGAATACGACATGATATTCATATAAATATTGTGTTGCCATAGTTGTTGCGTCAAATGCATTTTAATTAATGGAAATTAAAATAAAAAAACAAATCCATTTAAATGAAAATTATTAAATTCAACACAATCATTTAATTTACGGTAGTTGGTCGTAAATTATATGAAATATACGGCCTACTAACACGAAAATCCATTACGTTTTGATATTTTTATTAAACGAATTTCAATTAGATTTCTGAATACATATTTGAAAAGAAAAAACAAAAGAAACTAAAAAAGTATTTGTAAATACGACTTTAATAATGACAAAATAAAACAAGATACAAAATAAATCTTTTCATTTTTTTTTATAGAATACGATTAAAAAGTTGCTTTAAAGGCAGTATAACATGTGATACATCAAATTAATATTTTTAATTTAAAGAAATTTTTAATCTCTTATGAAGTCGCATTGGCTTATTAGACATGAAGCCTCGGTTTAAACCCCAAGTCAGACATATCCAACAAAACAAATATGAAAAAATATTTCTTAGGAGACTGCCTCTCAGCTGATTTCTGGCAAAATAAATAAAATTACCATGAAAAGTTTCTCGACAATCTGTTGTTCGGAGTTGACTTTATACCATAAGTCGCGCCAGTTAAGGCTAAAATTTAACGCACACGACATAAGTGAGAAACTAGGATTTAGACGTGACCAAGAGATTGTAAAGACCAGTAACCAATAATATTTAACAAGAAAAAGGCTTTTCCTCCCTTATATAAGCATGCACAACGTGCTGTTATGAGGATAAAACTTTACATGCATTCAATATTGAGACGGTATGAAGTCGCCGTAGTCTAGTAGGTAATGAGTTGGCTTATTAAACGTGAGGCCTCGGTTCAAATCTCCGGTCAGACATTTCTAACAAAACAAAATATGAAAAAATATTCCTTTGGCGACTTCCTTTCAACAGATTTCTGGCAATAACTCTGAGAGCAAATAAAATTACCATGAAAAGTTTCTCAAAAATCTGTAAGTCCCGCCACTCATGTATAGAAATAGCACACACAACATAAGTGGTATGAGAAGCTAGGATGTAGTCCTGGATAAAAGATTGTACTGACCAATTATGTATGTATGAATGTACGTATGTATGAACTGATTTCAAAGAGCACCACCAATAGTTTGGTAGTCTAACGAATCCTTAGAAGTCGTACTACCTGTAGATAAATAATATTTAACAAGAAAAAGACTTTTCTTGCCTTATATAAGTGTGCACGACATGGTGTTAAAAGGCTAAAACTTTACATGAATAAAATACTGGGACAGTAAGAGGTGTTTGAAAGATTAGCAATTGATTTGCGAAACCTTAGAACCAGTACTGGAATGCCATATAGCCCTTGAAACTTATTGGTGTTGTGATCCTGAAGAATTATTTCAAATACCGCAGAAATAAACGAAACTAACAGTGAGTGATCCTTTTCAACGCTCTTTTGTTAGTCTGTCCAGAATTAAGGTTCCAAATGTATTTGCCAAAGTCGCAATCACAGTACGAACGTTGTTTTGTTTAGAGCTGGAACTTATTGGAACGTATCCACCGCGTGAAGATATTGGGTCTTACGGTATATATATATTAATAAATTACCGTTATTTTTATTTGAAAATTGTTTCATTGCCAGTTTTTAAAAAATTTCGCAATATTTTCAAACTTTTTGGGGCACTCTCCTTAAGTGGTAAAAGTTGAGTTTGATGATTGTTAGAATTTTATCCATAGTGTACAGTTTCGTTTGAATGTCACTGTATATCCTGATTCCATTATGATCAGTAGTTTACTGAATTCTAGCAAATGGGTATAAATTTTGAATAACTCTGCTTAAGACTTAACGGTAGAAATTTTTGACATGATGTACTTTGGCCTTTTTTTTACATAAAAATCAAGCACTGACACTGTCAGCTTGGTTTTATTTCTTTCTAAATGGTAATAATTTAACGTCTAGCACCCTGCTTTGTGGCCAATTATAAGTTTCCAATTGCTTAGATAGGACAGCTTATTGTCACTCGCATTAGTAACGCTTCCAATTGAGGGCTGGCTGAAACCTAATGGTACAAACCATTGTTATATTTTGTTAGAAAAATTTGTTTCCGACGTCATGTGAGGTAGAAAAGAGTCCCCAGTTGAGTAGGACGAGATACAGTATCGATTATGTCAATAACAAATGCTCTCTCAGTGATTCCTATCTGGTTCCCCGGATACAGGTTTCCCCAAATACGACTGTAAGTAGTTGCTACGCATGTAGCATGTATCTAAAACTGCCAACTCGACTTCGGTGGACCACGAAATTAACAATGACCATAAAATTCAATTATTTACTCATCTACAGCGACAAAATTAAATATGAGTTGAAAAGGTAATAAAACAAAACAAAAGGAAAGAAAACATAAATCAATACCAAGCATTACTCGGTAAATCTCTTTATGAAGCTTAATTTATACAAACATCCTTAAATTAATTTCCCTAACAATCAGTGTAAGTATTCCATCATTAAGTATCAAATTTCAATTAAAATCACTGGAGGTAATTTTCATTTTCCACAATAAAATTAAAAATTTTTTGAATTCGGTTGCTTAAAAACTTTAATTTGAGATGAAAATATACCAAAAAGGAAAATAAAAACATAAGAATCATTATTTAAATATATTTTCTTTAATTTTCTTACCTTTTAGGCGAAAAAAAAATTAAATTTTTAAAAATCTTAAAAAAAGGATATATGGGCTGCTGTGAAAGTATGATAGCTAATTACAAACTATTTATAGAGGATTATTTCTTACATAAAACTACAAGTTGTGTGATAAAAGTTTTATGAAAATGGTTAAAATTTTCTAACAAAAAATTAAGATAAATATATATTTTTTTTTAGAAAAAAAATCCTTTTCATCCGAATTTCAAAAAAAGGCTTTAAGCTTTAAGGTTGCAAGACTTTCAGCTCATTTTTCGAAAAGGCCTAATAGTTGTAAATATATCATTATCAAAGCGAATGATACTGTTATCTCATACGTACGTAGTTGACCGAAATATTATCATGTGTAATAAAACATGGAACGAAATACATTTTTCTAATGTTTGCCTGTCATGTGAGATAAATATGAGAAGAGCAGTAAGAAAGACTCTACAAGAAGAGTCAAGAAACAGCTGCTAGCAATCTGCGAGAAAATTTGTATTATTTTCTCCTACCAAACTACTAAAGACATACGGTTCTCTGTCTACCAAGTAGTACCATCATTGGCGATAAACATACTATTGTCATGTTTGTTGCTGCCAATACTTTCGTCAGTTAATAAGACGAGTCTTCAGCAGCAGAAATATTACATACATACGAGTACATAAGCGGTCATTACATTTCGTTGTAAATTGGAAATAACTGACCTAAGGTTTGGACCTTGCTCTGGCATCTAATAAGCTAACATGCTACTTACTAGACTACGACTACTTCAATCAATATCAAGAACATATCAAGAATAGAAAATTCAATCTTTTCACTTTCGTCCCACTCTTAACTTTCAATTCTTTCTCAAAAACCATAAATATTGTATTATTTACGATAAAACTTCTCAAAATCTTTGAAATCTTAAAAAAATTATATACAGGACACCAAAAAATCTCTAGGAAAGTCGTATGTATCAAAAATGATACATAAGTCAGAATTATGAAGTTTTTGCATTTTGTAACCCCTGTTTGAAATTTTCTTTTTTTTTTTATTTGGTTTAAAATAATGGCGATAACAATACTAACGAATTCAAGAAATATCAGGCATCTAACTTTTTCTGAATTAAAGTTATGTCGTCTCAAAAACTGTAATTTATAATTTTTGATACAAGGCTCGATCTACGGTTAACCGGGCTAGCGAATGCATTGTGGTTTTCTATAAGAATTGAAGGGGAATTGATTATAAAGCACTAGAGGAGGAGTTCTGTACCTTAGCGTGTAAATATGCTTGTCTATATGAAGACATTCATTAATGTCAACATGTCCTCGGACCCTTTTGTTAAGTCATTAAACAATTAACCTTCAAATACGAAATACTCTTGTTCTACACCTTGTGAAATTGCTGGCATTTCTTAAATGAGTAAAGGAAAGTATTTACGGCACAAGAAAATAAAAACAAAAACCATAAATATTCCTGCATTTATATAACATTTAACCTCATATGCTTAAAGGCTAACAAAATTTCATTCCTTATTCATGAGCGTCGGTCGTATAATTAATTACACAAATCAACAACAAGAAAACAATAAAAACAATCAATGCGAACATAGAAATACTCGTACAAAACAGAGAAGTAGGAATCGAATTGAAAAACAAAATAAAAACTTAATGAAGAAATGAATAGAAATACAAATAAATTAAGGCTGGTTTCGGTGTAAAATTGACTGTGAAACTTTTCGGTGGAAGAAAGTTTTTTTCGGTTTTTTTTTTGTTTTTTTACAACAAATCAAACATCAGATGTCTAAGATTTAAGTGGCTACAAGTGGCTGTACATACTGTTGAAGTAACAGGAAGTAATAAAGAAATTAAATTTGTTCACTGATTCGTTACATTGATTTGTATAAGTTGGCCCATAAGTGAGAAAGTTCAGAGTGATTTCCTTTGAGACACAAGGATACTTTAATTTTTATAAATTTCAAAGGAAAAGTAATAATAAAACCAACAGAAATAAACATGTTATTAGACTCTTATGATTGTTATTGTTGTTGTTTTTTTTTTGGAATTACACCCGTTAGGAAAACAAGAACACAATTTGTTATAAAGTCTCCAAAATAATGAATAACGCTCAGGTTTAATTAGAAATTTCTAGAAGAGTAAAAGCCTGCCTAGTAGGTTTAACACAAATATCTTGCATGCACTACTTGAGCAGCGTTTGTAGATTAAGTTCTATTAAAATAAATAAAAAAACATTTTACGCCTACTTTTTTTCTTTCAGCACATTATACAGGGTGGACCATTTAAAAGTTTAAATTAAATTAAAACAAACACGGTTTAAAATTTCGCGAAATTTATTCCTATGTTGTAAAGTACAATTGTTCCGGTTAGAAATGGAATATTATTTCATTCATATGGCTACCGCGTTGGCCTCACAGTACCTCATTCGATCAGACCAATTTTCAATAAACTTTTTCGACTGTATGGTGTCGCATCCGGCATTGGCATGACGAATGTTGGCCTTCAAATGCTCAATTGCCTATGATTTGTAGGCATAACACACTTCTTTAATGGCGCTCTACGGAAAATAGTCTAACGGTATCAAATAGCAAATAGCATTTCGGCTAATTAAATGGCCATCAAAGGTTTGACGCAATAGATCGATTGTGGCATGAGATGTGTGGCAAGTTGCAGCATCCTCTTGAAACCAGACATCGTTTATATCAATACCCTGAAGAGCGGGTTCCAAAAAAAATTGGTTATTATGGTGCGATAAGTATCTCCATTGACCGTAATGGTTGCGCAGTCGTCATTTTCAAATAAATATGGGCCAATGATGCCTCCTCTCCACAAGCCACAACAAACAGCCACTAGCAATGTTTGCATTGGCTTCTATAAGATCACGTGAGGCTTTTCTGAGACCCAAATACCGCAATTTTGCTTATTAACGCACCCACCAAGATGAAAATGAGCTTCAATCGAAAAGATGATGATTGTTTTTTGGAAAAATCGACATCATCGTACAGTTTCTCCTATCTATCCTATCCTATCCTATCCTATCCAATAAATCCCAACGTTGCTCAAGCCTAAATCGATTCATTATGTTCAGTGCAGATAATATACTCAATTTTTTGTGACAGAATAGAATGACATAAGTATTGCCAGATTCGAAATAAGCGATGTTCCAAATTTAAACCGATAGATGGCCCACCGTATACGTTCAACTACAAACACTTTTTCATTTCATGAGCTTTAAAAATAGTAAGTAGACAGGCAAGCAATACTCTTTGAAACTATCAAGACTTATATAATAATCACAAAAGCATTTTTAAGTGATAAGTGTTCAACAGATTTTGTTTCACTTCTTCAGAAAATGTTCTTCCTTGTGTTCGAACAGATAGTTTTGGGGGTGATTAAGCAAACCTAATCAAATTTAAATGATATACTAGCCATAAAACAGCATTATATGCTAGAGAGAAGAGGATAAAGGACAATTGAATGTTAAAAATGAAATACAAATACAGAATGCAATAAAAAAAGGAGAACTAACACTCATATACAGGAATACAGGAACAAAATGAATGTCAAAAGATTTTCTGCAGTTTCTTATTAACATACACGGTCATATGCATTTACACTCGGAGACAGTCAGCTACATATACCCATAAACACATACATACCACACACACGCACGCATAAATGAAAAACAAAAGAAAATTTCAAATACCTAAACCGATAAATGAGAATGTGAATGTAGCTTGTAGTTGCAAGATAACATATGGTTTATGCAACAATAAATGAAATGAGTTCAACCCAACAAGCCAACCAGTTCAATATCATTAATCCAATACCAAAACCATAGCAATTTTCATGGCTTATTCTGCATTTAATATTTTCAAGTGTTATGTTCGTGATGAGGACCCAGGAATGTAACGGCTATAATAATGGAAAAACGACGAACGAGGAGCACAGTTTGCAGGGAACTTTGACATTTCACTTTGTCCCTAATATGATCTTATGGTTGCTTAAGAAAATACCTGCACATATTTGGACATGATAGTTTCTATTTATTCCCAAAGCCTGTGAATGAGTATGAAGATGCAGATATATATGTATATAAGTGTTACTCGTAATGGTTTTATTAGATTATAAAGTACAAGTAAAGTAAATTATTTACTACTAAATCAAGGGTAAGCCTCTAAGAACAAGTGCAAAAGAAAACCTATTCGAACCAAAGTAAGCCAACACCACAGTTCCCACAGCAGAGATTACTACACATGTTTATCAGCTGCAGTAGAACTCTTAAGTTGAATGTGTTCTGTCAACAATTTTATCATCTGCAGGTAGCTATTGTCTAAGAGTTATACGTCATTCGCTTGTTCCTTAAAGAAAGTGTTTTATATCATCAATATCATTAATGACGTCACACGTCACAATTTTCCAAAATAAGTTAAAATGAGACAGCTTATTTTTTTTGGGACGCCAAAGCAGGGTGTTAAAGCAAAATTGACAGACTTGAACGATTGACCAGCATAATACAGAAAATATTTTGTGACTATCAGAGTAAAAGTGATAGAAATTTGATTAGAGTGCAACCTATTGAGTTTTACGCTCACATCTTGAAACGCTTCTTCAAAATAAATTAAAAAAAGGCATTTGCTTATCTTTCTGTCATCATATATAAATTTCGCTACAATAAAAAAAATTCGGACCACTTTTGATAGCATATTTATTATCAAAAGTCCCTCCAAATACAGTCCATAATTTTGCGATTTGCTTTGTTGACTGGATTTTACACACGAGTTTCTGTTCTACAGCTATCGTAATAAATTTACTTTTACCCATTAGTAATGTGTGTCGCCGTAGTCTAGTAGGTAGTGTGTTAACTTATTATAAGCGACCACTAGGTTGCACACTTAGATCAGACATCGCTACCAAAACGAAACAAGACAAAAAATTTCTGCGGCTCAGTCTTCTGCCAAAAAATCTGGGAGTAAATAAAATTGCCATGAAAAGTTTCTCAAAAAATTTATCTTTCCCCATTGACTTCGAACTAAAGTACTCGCCACTTTTCGATAAAATGAATACACTATATGGATGGTGAGCGAAGCTAGGTCGCAATCCTTACTAAAGCGTTTGTAATGACCAATTAAGTAAGTCTGTAAGTAATGAGTATTAACAAATATTCCGTTTGTAATGACCAATTAAGTAAGTCTGTAAGTGATGAGTGTTAACAAATATTCTTTCCTTTTATAGCTTTCACACTGTTTATCGAACATGTAATCTTCTTTGAACGTCTTTCAACATCACCTCATGTGGTACACTCAACTTGTTTGAGTTTCAATGTATTCTACAAATAACGTGGAATTGCCACTGTAGTGATAGCCGTTGATATTCTCAATTCTTTGTGAAGTCGCCGTGGACTAGTAAGTAGTGTGTTGGGTTATTAGACGTGAGGCCACGGCTCAAAACCCCAAGTCATTCATCTCCAACTGAACGAAATATGAACAAATATTCCTTCGGCGACTTCCTCTCAGCAGATTTCTGGAAAAAACTCTGAGGGTAAATGAAATTGCCATGAAAAGTTTGTCAAAAGTCTATTTTTCGGAGTCTACTTTAAACTGTAGGTCCCGCCACTCATGTATAAAAATTAAAGCACATAACATAAGTGGTGTGAGAAACTAGGTCGTAATCCTGACCAAAGGGTTGTAATGACCAATTACGTATGTATGTATGTAACATATGTATACGCAAATAAATTATAACTTCATTACAGCTAGTCATTCTTTTAAGCCTACTTACTTACAGCAACGCTTAATTAAATTTTTTTAATACAATTACTTTGGCAAGCCCTCGAAAAATGCCATCGAAATTGCCAACTGTGCACACTACAAGTAAGTACTATTGCAGTTTAGGTTTATATTTGTATGTAAATGTTTTTCTTTTTTTTGTGCGAGTGTGTGTGTGTGTAACAAAAGAATAGTGAAACACTAAAAACAGAAGCAGACACTTTGTCGATCTAATAAATTCATACAAGTTGATAGAAGAAAATTGCATCTGAAAGTTTTATGAGGCAATAAAACAGAACGTTTACTATTTAGAAACAACAGAAAATGTCAGTAAAGAAATGCACGCATACAAGCACACACGCACAGTAATACACTTACTGCAAGCCAAAGAAGGAATTGTCGAATAAACAATGCAATGCAATGACAGAAGAACAATTCATGGAGAAATATTTTTTTGGAATCTAAATCTGAATATTAAAACATTGGAAAACATTTCTATGAATTATACACGATACACGTATTGTTTCTGCTTTGTATTGTGCTACTTTGGAGTACAATTGGTTCTTTTAAAAAAATTCCAAAAAAGATAAATTAGAATCTTTTTAAATCTTAATGTGATACGAGAGACTGGGTGCAAAGTATTTGTCTAGCAAACGTTGAAGGCATGCGACATAAAAGACTTAAATTCGTTTCATTTAGTATTAATTTAAAGAATAAAGAAGCAAAACATGTAAGTAAGAGAATGTAAAACTGTAATAGAATAATTTCCTATAAGTAACATCTATTGACATTCAATATTATCTGTGACTGTATGTCATTTTTCGAAGCAACCAATATACGGTCGGACCCAGTGCCATTGCTCAGTTCAACAAGCAGTTTGATGCTGATATAGGCATCGACTTCACTAGATACTAGAAATCGAAGACAATTGCTTAAATACATATGTACATACATAAGATACATAATTGGTCATTACAACCCTTTAGTCAGGATTACGGCCTAGTTTCTCACACCACTTATGTTGTGTGTGTTAATTTTTATACATGAGTTGTGAAATCTACAGTTTAAAATCGACTCCGACCAACAGATTTTTAAGAAACTTGTTCATGACAATTTTATTTACTCTTAGAGTTGCCGGAAATCTGCTGAGAGGAAGCCGCCGAAGAAATACGTTTCCATATTTCGTTTAGTTGTAGCTGTCTGACCTGGAGTTTGAACCGAGGCCTCACGTCCAATAGGAGACCTACTAGACCATGGCGACTTAGACAATTGCTTAAATGTGAGTGAAAATTCAGGACATTATAGCTATATTTACGCTTTCTATTACAGCAACAGTAAGAATGCGTTGCAGTCTCTTTGAAGAAAAAAAACTGTAAAATTTACGTAGATAATACAAAACATCAGCGCAATGGTTTGTTTATTTTGTTCTTAAGGATTCACATCGCTTAGCACAATCTATCGTTAAAGAGATCGAAAAAGTTACGGCAAAAATTATGAAAAAGCGGCATGAAGTCGTTGTAATCTACTAGGCAGTCTGTTGGTTTATTAGGTCCAACGTCCGGCTGAAGTATCTCAAACAAAAGGAAAAATTAAAAAAAATTTCTACGTTGACTTTCTCTCAGCAGCTTTCTGGTAAAAACTCTGCCATGAAAAATCTCTCAAATCTATCGTTTGGGGACGACATTAAACTGTATGTCTCGCCACTCTTGCACAATATTAACATGTGCAGCATGAGTGCTATAAAACAAGGTTGTAATCCTGACTAAAATCCTTTACCAATAAAGTAAATAAGTATGTAAGTAAGTAGCATGAACGTTGCTAGGAAACTAGACATTCATCACCAAACAACTATTTGATGAAAACTACGGACACAATCCGTCAATCTCTGCTAATTTGAGTAGCAAATAATTAAATGGATCACGTACGACATGGTGATATTAATTCGCAGTATTGACACCAACAAATGCTGTTTTTATTTTGTTCATTATTAGGTTCTACAACCCACTAAAATGATTTGATTTAATCCCTTGTGTTAACAATAAGCGAAATTGGAGCAGGCAAATCAATTAAAAGGACACGAATTGCTCAAGAAAAAATATTTTTGTCATCTATGCTGCGAGAGATTGGTTGATTTGATTAATAAACACAGAACTGCCAGAATACTGGTTTAAATAAGATTATAATTACATACATACATACACTCATAAATGGTAATTACAACCCTTCAGTCAGTGTTATGACCTAGCTTCTGGCATTATTTATGTTGTGTGTGTTAATCTTTACAACATGAGTGGTGGGTCCTACAGTTTAAAGTCGATTCAGGACGACAGATTTTTGAGAAACTTGTTCATGACAATTTTATTTAATCTCAGAGTTTTTGCCAGAAATCTGCTGAAAAGAAGTCACCGAAGAAATATTTTTTTCGTATTTCATTTTGTCGGAGATTTCTGACCTTGGGTTTGAACCGTGACCTCATAAGCCAAAATACTAAGGCTACTGCATAATTATAATTACATATGTAAGTATATTACAATTAAATCTACAACAATATTACAATTCATATAATTCAGATATCACTGTAAATGTGTCGTTTATTTTTAACCGGGTGTTTCCCCACCCACTGTGCAACACCTTATCAATATGTGGTAATACTATAAGAAATGGTATACGATTCGTATTATAAATACCATTCTGAATACGTATGATTGTTAAGTACGGCATTTAGCTAAAGAGCATCAGTGTGCTGTAAACTAAACTCACTTTAAATTTCCTCAACTCTTCCCTCTTTTTTTTTTACCATAAAACGAAGACAAACAAAAATTCATTTATAACTGCTCTCCAAATGCACATCCATTAAAGGCATTTGCCACCAGCATCAGTTAGCATCTATGAAACGCACATAGCAAAACAAAAACAACAACAACAACCAAGTAACATAAATATCTGCAGGTTTTTGTGGAGAAATTCATTCATCACGCGTTATGCTTTTAAAAAAAAGTTTCAATTTCTGTTTGACTATACCCTACACTATGACGGGGGGGAGTGTTTGTAAAATTCATCTTCCAGATGGAAGATGTAAATTATTCTCACGGTGGTCCTCAAATAGGCGCCGAAGAGCTCTTTTTCTAAGACGGTTTTAAAAGAAAGTAGTGATCACAGAGTATACCTGGCATGCCACCTCAAGACATTTTTTACTTAATGAAATAAATGCCGGAAAACGGAAAAGTTTTACGAAAGTTAGTTCCACAACTGACTTCAAATATTATTGAGGATATATTGGGCATGAGGCCGTTGTTCAAACCCCAGCCTAGACATCTCTAATAAAACGAAAATAAAAAAATTCTACAGCGCTTTTACTAGAAAATCCTAGCAAAAGTTTTTCAAAAATTCGTTCCGCCACTCATAAAAAAATGTCCATAAACACAACATAGGTGGTGTGAGAAGCTAGGTTGTAATCCTAACTGAAGGGTTGTAATGACCAATTAAGTAAGTAAATAACATTGGATTCTTTTATACATGCGTATGCCTTCAATCCTACTTAAAATTCTATCAATCTGTCGTTCCAAACGTAGCAAATGTTCCAACCGAAACTCTTCCAAGAAGTACATACGAAAGTAGGGTATCAACCATGGCTGCTTCTAACCAACTATGACGTTCTTACTATTTTTTATGTTTGTTTTATTAGTGATAGCGGTTATCATTGCTGTTGTTGTAGTTGTTTTTGATGTCAGTTGATTGGTTCGGTTCGGTTCGGTTTGGCTTGGCTGTTATGTGTTTGAGTGTTTTATTCGGTTGCATGAATATTTTCAAGTTAAAGTTGAAATTGATGTTGTCGTTTTTGTGGCCGTTCTAATGGTCTTCATACAATTTCTATTAACATTTGCAAAGTAACTTTGCTCTACTATGTCTGTCTATCATACAGAGACTGTATCTGCTACAATATTTTTGCTTTTTGACACAAATACAAATTTAAAGATACTCTCTTATATTTCAATGAATTATTACGTTAATAAATTGAGTTTTTTTCTATTACTTATATAGGTTTAAAGTAATCAAATGAAGGATTTCTTTTATAAACAAAAATTTCTATTTTGTGTAAATTAAATTGAATAGTCTGAAAGAGTATCAGTCCATCTGATTATATAATTTGTGTTATTATTTCATTTTAAATCTGTTAAGATTTACCTGTTCTAGAAGTCATATTAATCACTGCGTGCTGAAAAAAGTGGAGACACATGCCAAAAATTACTTAAGATAAACTTGTTGAAAAAAAAAATTAATTTTCTTCGAAAAATCATGAGATCCAAGAGCGTCCAAAGAACCACTGTTTCATATGTACTTTGGGCTAAAACATCATTGGCCCGTATCTGTCAATGATTACACAGCCCTGCATGGGTTTTGCAAATAAGATCGCTCCAGGTGTTTCCGAAGGCATTTTGTACGCTGAACACTAATCTGGTTTCAAAAATTTTCCATCACGTCAGGTTTTCGAGAAAAAGGAGGATCATCATTCAGATTTAAAAAATTCAAAATGACGGATCCAATATGGCGGTCGAGGTTTATAAAAATTAATCAGATTTACTTGACCGCCATATTGGATGCGCCATTTTGAATTTTTTAAATCTGAATGAAGATCTGTAATCAGCGACCCCAAAAACCCCTGAGTAACAATTTTCAAGTAAATCTGATTAATTTTTAAGGACCACCGTAATGTGTTTCTTTTTCTCTTGCACCCCTTGACATAAACCCATCCCCTACTTTAAGGGTGCATGCAAACAATTTGGCTTTGGGCTTATTTTGAAGAGCAAAGATCAATTGTCAATGTCTGACAATAGCGATGGTTCTAGCAATTCAGTGTTTAGGTCTACAATATTTCAAAAATGGCCAAAAACACTATTTTTAGGGGTTTCTCGAAAACCTAACGTGATGGAAAGTTTCTGAAACAAGATTAGTGTTCAGCGCGCAAAATGCCTTCGAAAACACCTGGAGCCATCTTATTTGAACAAAAAAAGTTGAAATTTGCAGGGCTGTGTTACCAACGATATATGGCATCAACAGAACGGTGCTGCATGCCACATAGTTCATAGCACATTGGTTAATCTGCGAGCGATTGGATATAATACAGAAACAATTTCATGGAACATGATCATATTACGTGGAGGTGTTATGTACTGTACACGTGTATGCGTGCAGGGTGGATATTTAAACAATGTTGTATTCTTTTATTTCAATTATATCTCTCTCGCACACTCTGCTTCGTTCAAATTTAATGAACATACATAGATATCTCTCTCCTTAGACTCATAGATCGTGCAGAAGTTTTACAATGATATACCAAGTCGAAAAGGCTTTTAGTAGTGCAGTTGCGAGCGACACGACGTTGCGTTTTAAAGACAGAAAAACATGTTTATATAGATTTTCGGCTTATTCAATGTGAGACCTCAAGACAAGTATCAGGAAATTATTTCCTCAGATTTCTGACAAAAACGCTAAGTAAAATTGTCAATGACAAGAATTTGTCAACTGAAGTAGATTTTAAACTGTAGCTCTCACTACATACATACATAATTGGTCATTACAACCCTTCAGTCAGGATTACGACCTAGTTTCTCACACCACTTATGTTGTGTGTGTTAATTTTATACACGAGTTTAAACTCGACTCCAAACGACAGATTTTTTGAGAAACTTTTCATGGCAATTTTATTTACCCTCAGAGTCTTTGCCAGAAATCTGCTGAGAGGAAGTCGCCGAAGAAATACTTTTTGTATTTTGTTTTGATGTCTGGCCTGGGGCTCGAAGTCTGGCTTTACGTCTAATAAGCCAACACACTACCTACTAGACTACGGCGAGTAGCTCTTACTACTTTTGAATAAAAGTAACACACTCAACATGGGTGGTATGAGAAGCTAAATTGTAATCCTGACTGAAGGTTTGTATGTACCAATTAAGTAAATAAGTACCTTGCCTGTTTACAAAGAAGTTGAGGCTGAGTTTTAAGACAACCGGAGGAGACTGTGTCCTCTGTACCGTCTTGGCCTGTACCCCGACACTTTTGTCACAATGTGCCCTAGTCTTGCTAGAACAGCTGAAAAAAATTTAAACAATTCTACAATTTCTGACCGATGAAAAGGAATTAGGAAGCTGCTCCTGGGTTCTGGGTTCATTACACAAACTCTGAAGGAGACGACCGATGATTTCTGTCAATAATTCTTCTGAAATGAGAATACCAAGTTCTCTGATAGAAGAATTTGCTTATCGGTTAATAATCCTCCGGATATTCTCCAAGTACTTGAGGTCTTATCACCTGTATCTTTACTTAGTTGTGTCACGGTATAAAATGTTACTGTGGTGGAGGTATTGGATAATCTTCATGGTTTGCGTTCTTCACGCTCGTTTTGATTTTTAGAATTGTGCTATCGAAACGATTATAAAATTTTTTGTTCATCAGACTTCAAATCAATTTCTATGCATTCTCAATAAAAAAATTATTATTGTTTTGTTTTATAATTGAAAATCCATTGATTGAAACATGTTTAAAACAATTTTTTTTTTGTTCGGTTTTGTTTTCTTCTTGTTAAAAAATCTGTCTTTCAATCGTTGCAATTATAAAAAAGCACGTCCTAAGGATTATAAACTTGGAAAAACAACACGAGGGAAAAACATGAAATAGAAAAATTTTATTAATAAATACCTACGTGAAATGTTGTTTCTTAACACACAAACAACGACAACAACAACAAAAATATTTATATGCTCGTATATTTGTCAATTTTAAGGTCAAACCGCCAGCACATTGTAAAGTTAAGCGAATTAAATGCAATTGACAGTTGCAATTTACCAAAGCTGTCAAACTAAATCCTAAAATGCCGTAAAATGTTGTACAAACAAATTTAAACGGCAACATGAAAAAAAGTATTAAAAAGTAACAACAGATTCCAAAAAAACAAAAAAGAATAACTCGACAACACAGAAGATCGAAAGGAATATATTGTTCGAAGCAGAAAAATAAAAAAAAAATAAAAAGAATTTCTATAATAAGGAACCACAAAAATTGAAATCAACTGTGTATGTGTGTGTGTGTGTGTAGAAAGGGTGAAACAAACTAAACTGATACTATAACTGAAACTGCAACAAAAATAAAATTTCATTCGGAGAATTTCCTGTCAAATAAAAGCAACGCCATGTACCAAAAAAATTATCAAAATCCCAAGAAGCAACAGAAAAAAACTCCTCGCTATTGTACATTAAACGAGAACATACGACTGAATTTTTAAGAAGTTTTTTATTTTTTTGTAGCCTATTTGTTTGATTTTTTCTTTTTTCTTTTTCGCAAAATTGTATCAACGATCGAAAAAAGCAGCAGAGCAAATATTGAACCGCAAACAAACTGTTGTACATTGTTTGAAGCGTAAAAGTTGAAAGGAAAAAATGCAATACAAGTACAAGACTTATAGAATAGGACAGCAGAACACAAAAAAACTGAAAACAGAAAACAGAAAACCTCTATTGTACACATGTTATTTGTTGTTATTGTTGCCAATGTTTCAATTGAAAGTTTAACGGAATACCAAATAACACGCCAGTGTTAAACATTTTGATGGGTTTGAACTGTCAGTGGCATTACCAATACAATTGGGAAACAAATGCAACAACAACAAAAAGAAAAAAAATTAAAACGTTTCCGAAAAAAACGTATCATTGCAACAAACTGGAAAGAAAAAAAAATAGAACTACTGTGTGCACAAAAAATAATCTTTGGTTAGTCACCCTATAGTCAAGCTTACAGCAGCAAAAGGATCAGAAAACACGTTCATTAAGTTCGTGCATACATAATTGGCCATTACAACCCTTCAGTCAGGATTACGGCCTAGCTTCTCACACTACTCATGTTGGTAGTCCAGAGGGTCCTCTTGCCAACCGTAGTAGCGGGATAGCTGTACTAATTTTGAGAGATGAGTTTTTCAATTTTGAAAAAATAGATTTTTGGCCAAAAATATATGAAAATTCTCTAGAAGATCAGTGACCATTTGGAGCATATAAGAAATAATACACCATAGAGACTATATGCTGGTTCTTCCAACAGGGATTTAAAACCTTTGATAGTCAATAAAGGCTATCTCTTGTGTTAATTATTCAGTTTATTTTTCCTCAGCACCATGTATGATCAAAGACTTCGACGTATGTTTGTTGAATGGACTCACGAGCAGTTGACAAAATCACCTTCTAGCGCACATTTCTGAATGGATGAATGAATGAACGGCCAAAAGTGTCGAATATAACACGATACAAATTCACTTTCATTCCGAATAAGGTACTGTTTAGTATGAATTTTGGCTTAACGGCTCCACCGGTCAACATTCCTTTGACAACAAAGTTGGCCAGACCATCACTGTCAACGGCAAGCACTGTAATTCGATAATTGCCAATTTCTTTCGGACTGCATTGGATTATCTGGGCACCAACGCCCTCTAAGTTCAACAGTTGCGTCGCCCTATTGTGTACCACACAGCTCATGCCACATTAGATATTCTGCACGCTCGATTTGAGGACTTCACTATCCGACTTGGAGGCGATGCAGCGGTTTTCTTGTGCGGTGTTCTTATTAGAAGATGTGCGACTGTTCATTTCTACTTTAGTGTTATTAATGATCTTCTTAAATCTAGCTGTATGCTAAATTCTTGATTCTAGCACACTATGTATTTGATGGGAATATGCTGAGACAGCATAATACACGCTGTCCCAACATTTATGCAGTGTGGATAATATTAACAAGAATGTGTTGGTATTAAGTTACATACAAAGGGTATGGTAACTTCGACTAGTCAAACACACTGCAGAGTCAAATTCAGCCTCATTTATGTACATTTCAAATACACTCCACCCAGATAAACCGTTGCGGGCATTTGAAGGTTATTATATTCCACATCTAATGGCATCAATAGGCGTTTCGAACGAGTAAAAAATTTCCATAATATCTCACAGACACTTTTTTTTATTTAAAATTGAATATAGGAAGAGCTTTGTAAAAGACCCTATTAATCACGCTATTGGGTTCAGACAAAAAAGGCAGATCATGAGAAGTTGAGAACCTATGCATTTTCATGACAAGAGCCATGGAGTGAACAATAGTTTCTTCTTCCTTCTTAGACTCAGATACTGCAGAAGTTATTTGAAGAAATAAATTATCTCTTAATAAACAATTAAGATAACATTAACAGATAAATATGTTATCATCATAGGTCCTGCTATAGCAGAACAATCAACTGCTTAACTGGAAAAATTTGATGAATGAAATTAAAACCAGGCAAGGCAAATAGTGAAACGATGGGTAAATGCTTTGTGATGGGCTTTGTGATGCCCTAAACACCAACACGATTTCAGAAATATCGTAACCATTCGAAATCTTCAAATGTTAGAATTTCCAAAAAAGAAGACATAAAACGGAAAAAAATCCTCTTCGTAATCTTGACAGCGTATTTTTTACTTTTAATATTTTGTAAAACAGAAACAGAATGGTTTATCTGAGCGCCAAACAAAAGTTATTTGTTTTTGTTCTTGTTTTTTTTAATAATATTGTAGGGTATCAAACAATTCTTAATTTATGACTGGCTCGACATTTTTATACAAACTAACCGCCCCCGCCCCCCACCACCTTTTTTCGGAATTTTATCTACCATACGTAGTATGTACAATGTTTTCATTTCTGGCTATTGAGACCAAAGCCGATTATAGAAGCATATGGGCATTAAACGCTCAGCATCTATGTACATACATCTGTATGTCTATTTGTTTAAGAATTAAAAACAAAAACAAGTGAGAACAGAAATATTAACAAAAATATATTAAATCATCAACAAACAAAACAGTTTTTTTTTTTAATTTTCATATTTTTTGCACCTTTATTAAGCAATATCCTACACGTTGTCATTGCCTCTGTCCATGTTTAACATTTCGGTTGTGAAATTTAATGGAAAATTTAATCATTATTTTGAATATTTAGTGCCTCGTTTTGAATTGTACTAATTAGTGACAAGTACATACAAGCATTGCCACAAATGAAATGATTAATGAACGGCAACAGAAACGCTTCAAATAACAATAAATTGTCTGACACCTCATCTATAATGGATCGGTGCAATCATTATTTAGCCAAAAATCTTATCTGAAAACGATGAAAATGTCAAGATAAATGATGGACGAAATACGAAAGTCAATCTTATTCCATATCATTACAAAAACAACAAAATACACTCTACACTGGCAGTAATATGGTATAAGGATGGGTAGCATATAACATATATTCTTTACTTAACATATGTGGGTCATTTCACTGTCAACTGAAGTGCATAAAAAATATTGTATATGGAAGGACGGCAATATTATGTAGGGATTGTTTAAAACTTATGGTTTTTTTGGAAATGAATTACTGTTTGACTTGTATTTTAGCAACGGTGGTACCTTTATTTGTTTTCGTTCTTCTGAAACTTTTCACACCATGTTGATAAGGTCTTGGTTGTTAAGTTGTACACAACTTTTTATGTAAGTTAGGCATAAGTTTGTCTCCTTGGATTTGTAATAGTCGATTTCATTATTGTCTGAATTTCATGGTTCTGAGGTTGTTGCATATGCTGACGAATTCTACATGACATTCTCCAGAGTGACTTGTAGCCATTAGCTATATGGATAAGCTCGTTGTGTACCCCATCAAGACATAGCAAGATTATTGTAACGTTTTTCAGACAGAAATCCTTGTTGTAGAGCATACTGCAAAAGGGGCTGTAGTTTCTATAAATTTGGTAATTGTCTATACGGACATCCAATTCCTGTTGAAGCATTGACATCACTGTATCTAACTTTCATAATTTTCTTAAAAAGCGACAAATGACAAATAGACGACTGTGCCATATAAAAGGTTCGTTCAATCAGAAAAGAATACACAGAGTTTGTGTAAACGAAAGTGATTCTATTGGGGGAAATAACTAGATGAGTGAGTGATCCCTTGCTATCTGAAGTTTCGACTTTATACTCCGCAGACTATGGATATCAGGCGGTCAACTATGAGTGTGGATATGGGCCTCATAGTGTGACAGTTATGGCTTTATCTTAAGAGTAAATGCATTAATTCCTTGATGAGAATGAACAGTGACGCTGTGGCCTCACTAATGTCTGGCAAAGAGAAAATTTGAGCGTATAGTCTTACGATTATGGTATTGCAGTAGCTGTGGAGATGAGAAAAAAACTGTGAAACACCTCCAATGCCACCGTCCTGATATTGCGCTGGATGAAAATTAATTTTATCTTAAAACTAAGATTTGAAACTAAAGATCACTACAAGCTTTGTTAGAGCACAGGTTGGTTTCTCATGTTAAAAATCTGGTATAACCACTCTTACTTAACTAACTAACTAACTAACTTAGCTGTTAATCAATCCGCTGATGTAAATGTATGTACCTGCTAGATCGGAGATTTCGGTTACCATCTCTAAAGCATCACCGCAAGAACCTTGAAGAAATCATCTAGCTTAGCAATTGGAATTAAGAAGATTTTAGCATTAATTTGGTAAGTGACTCTCTAATACAATTTCATGTGACTTTAAAAGCGAGCAGAGGGGCGTGATTTCTCCAGAAGCAATCAAATAATCTGTTGAATGGATTCAACACTGAATCACAAAGCAATATGGAAAGCTATGCTACTTAAAGAAGCCCTCGATAAAATGATTGCACTTGTGAAGCCAAAGTATAGCAATTCTAAATGTGTGATCGTCCATGATCATGATATTTCGAATAAAATCGCTTCTTCAGAGATGACCTTTAATGCTATGTGCTGCCAGTATACATACAATATCAACAACATATTCAGCGTACTTCAACGTACATATGGATGTGATAAATGACAGTCCTTTATAGAATATTGTTATCTTGACAGTGTTACTGATGAATTTGACTTTGTAGGCTTCAATATTATTCGTAAGAATTTTTGATTCCAATTGACGTGAAATTATTACTTTTTTAAAATTTGTAAAGCTTGTAGTGCTGCTTACTTCGATATATGTTACTCGCTATGCAGGGGTTTATCAATATAATTCGGCGTCTTTAGGAAAAGACTAAGAAAATCATTGTATACTTCAAAATAAGGAATTGAATGTTGAATGAATTGAAGTCGCCGTGGTCTAAGAGGTAGTAGTGTGTTGGTTTATTAGACGTGAGGCCTCGGTTCAAATCCCCCGTTAGGCATCTCCAACTAAACGAAATAGAAAAATATATCGTTGGTGACTTCCTGTCAACAGATTTCTGGTAAAAACTCTGCGAGTAAATAAAATTGCTATGAAAAGTTTCTCAAAAATCTGTCGTTCGGAATCGACTTTAAACTATAGGTCCCATCGCTCATGCATAAAAATTAATGCACATAACATAAGTGTTGTGAGAAACTAGGTCGTAATCCTGACTAAAGGGTTGTAATGACCAATTATGTTATGTTATGTTATGTTATGTATGTTGAAGTAGATTGGCTATATTCGCGACAGAAATGATGTTGATATTACCAAGCAAGCACCACAGAAAAACAAGCACCAAAGTGTCCTTGCTTATACATGGAAACGGCAAACCCAAGAAACGATGCGATTAGAAAAGCTGAAGGGAATTTAGAATAATAGCACGCAATGTAATGAAATGTAGTCCCTATACGCCGAATAGAAATACAAGGAGAGCGTATAAGTAAGTAGGATGGCATGACTAAAGCTAGGAAAGTTATTCTGACTTTAACATTCGTAAAAGGTAACTAGCAGTCACCGCTACCATTTATGCTATTGCAAGAGATTGTAATTTCAGAGCAATAAACAGTGAAATAATCCTCATCAAAACGTTTGGTATACTAATATATAACGGTTTTTTCCTTAGTATATTTTATTAGACACATTCATACATAATAAACACTCACTCATTTCATTATGCAGTCAGTCACTCACTCATCTAGTTATTTCCCCCCCCCCCAAATTGAAACACTTTCGTTTACACAAACTCTGTGTATTCTTCTGCTGAATGGACGAGCCTTTTATATGGCACAGTCGTCGTCTATTTGTCATTTGTCACATTTGTTGATTGTGAACAGTGTGGCATGTTAACATGTTAAACGTCACTCTATCTATCTAAAAACAATGATAATTCTGCAGTCTCACGCTCTCTGTGTACGCTACTGTCAAAAAAAGGGCAATTGCCGGGAAAATCATTGTTGAAATTCCTACAGTTAGTCGGCAATAGTCGGTATGAGAGAGAGCGAGAGCGAAAGGAATTTTTATTAAACAAAATCAAAGTTAAATTCCATCAAAATGGAATCTTTTAATAACAATTAAAAATTGTTCTCTCTTTCGTTAATCTGGTAGTCATTTTAATAAAAATCAAAAAAAAAACTGAATGAATATCTTTTAGAAATTTTAGAGAAATATCTCTGTCTGTTAACAGAAATAATGGAATGCAATAACAACAGAAAAATATTTTAGACTAGAAATTAAATGTTAAAGAACGAAAATGTAAATTTCATTCATGTAATGTGTCCAAAGAAGATTGATGCTGCCATATTACTGTCATTTTTGTTTTCTTGTAATAACTGCCATTTACTACTGAATTAATTATTATGTTACTTTATAAGGGTAAATATGACTTTGTTTACCATTTGACAATTTCTTTTTATACCACAAAATCAACCTTATAAGGAATTTATTGGACAAATTTCCATTTAATTCATGCCTATCGAGGTTTTTCATGTTTATTTTGGTCAATTGTTTTCATTAATTCATGCTGAGGGCATGAATGCTTCATATTTTTCTAAATTTCAAAAAAAGATCAACATTTCGCAGAATTTCTTTTATTGAATTGTGATGAAATTTATTTTTCTTTTATGTGTTTGTTTTATGCATATATACATAATGTAAACATACATATACATACATATATTGATGTATAAAGTGGTATGTGTAATGATTTGCTTTCAATTAAATTGTTTTTTTTCATATTCTTTTACAAATCAAACTCTAAAGGAAACTACACCGGAAGAAATATGAGATGTTTGTTGCCATGGATTATCTCAGATAACATCGTATAATTTTTACTTCAGTTAAAAATTTTAAAAAGTACTGGCTGTAGGACATAGAAATGTCCTTGAATTTCTTAACACATGTATGCTAGGGGCACACATAGGCTGAGACTGCACCTCACGCACTTGTGTTATTTCTTGTTATGGATTATATGGGTTCCTAGTCAGCACGGAGTGATTGGAAATTAGGAAACGAATATTCTGGCTGACTAAATCAAAGTATTGTATACCATAACCCAATGCCTTACAGTGTCTTAAAGATAAACCTAAGAATCGACTATTGAGGAATACCGACACAGCATGTGAGGCAAACCTAATGAGGAAAGAATCATGAGTGTTTCAAACTAGTTTTGTATTTCAAACGTAGTTTAGTAGGTAGTGTTTTGCCTTTTTCGACGTGAAGCAACGGTTCAAATCCCAGGTCAGACAACTCCAACAAAACAAAATATAAAAAAACATTTCTTCGGCGACTTCCTCTCAGCAGATTTCTGGCAAAAACTCTCCGAGCAAATAAAATTGTCATGAAAAGTTTCTCAGAAATCTGTCGTTCGGAGTCGACTTTAAACTGTAGGTCCCGCCACTCAAGTATAAAAATTCACGCACACAACATAAGTGGTGTGAGAAAGTAGGTCGTAATCTTGAATAAAGAGTTGTAATGACCAATTATGTAAATTTGATGTATGTATGTATGGGAGACCTAGGAATTTGTACTCATGGAACACCCCACCTTACATGTACAACTGAACCGTATTAGCGTGGAAGGAAAATGGTGAATACAGGGCATGTGGTGAAGAAATGGATGCAAATTTTTGTGCCATTGCCCAGTTTTCGAGATGCCAATATTACCGGAATGACTCTATACCATACATAACTTATCTCAGAGGAATAGACTGGAAGAAGTTAAAGAAGTTCGTAAAAGATACAGACAGACTTCCTATAAAAAGTGACGTGGTATTTCTAATGGTGAGCACTTAACAAGACTACATGATGGATTAGATGTATACTCATTGGCATGAGACCCTTGGATAGTCTCCACTCATTAAAATTACCTACCTATCTAAGGATGCTACTCTCACCGCCTATCCTGAGGTGCTTTCAACAACGTTCGCCATAAGACGATTTTTACCGCTCTATGCAATCCTTTAACAGATTTTAGTTTGGTAAAGTTTATTGTAGGTCATCTTAAATCCCAACCGGTTACTTTCTTCGTTGGAGGCATACAGTGGCAGAGGTTCTTTCTGCACTTCTTTGGACCCATGTGGTCAACACTTTTCTTATTCGCCTTAATTGCTCAGGCAACATGATCTTTGCTTATGTTGACAATATCGCCACTGCAGTAAGCAAGTCGCACAGGCTGAGACACTATTCGAAAAACTCAATTGCTTCCCGACAGTTTTATCGTATTGTAACCAATGCAATGGCCTTTACTTACATACATAACTGGGCATTACAACCCTTCAGTCAGGATCACAACCTACCTTCTCACACCACTTAAGTTGTGTGTGTTAATTTTATACATGAGTGGCGAAACCTACAGTTTAAAGTCGTCTCCGAAAGACAGATTTTTGAGAATTTTTTCATGGTAATTTTATTTATCCTCAGAGTTTTGTGCCAAAATTTTGCTAAAAGGTAGTCTCCAAAGAAATATTTTTTTCCGTTTTGTTGGAGATGTCTGACCTGGGGTTTGAACAATGTCCTTTAGAAGTTATAAAATATTTTAATTTACACAAACTAATGCTTTGATCCTGAACTAAAAACCTAACTGAGGAATTTCGTAAATAGAACTTCAAGCCTGCTTGTTTTACTGGAATTGTCGAACATTATCAATTTTATAGATTGGTCTTCTGGTGCCCTCAATGAAAATTGCAATGTAGCGATTTGCAGCACTTGTCGTCTTACGACTTAACGTTCGTCATGCTGGCACATCATTTCCACTGGCCACACGTCTGTTCTATATGAGACGAATCCCCGAGCTTTGAGTGAAACCGATCATGCCTTGCGCCAATCTAATTTTGATAGGAGGTTTTACATTAGATTCGCAAGCAGGGAAAACTGGTGCTCTGACATGACGAGTTCTGGAAACTCTTTTTAAGTCCTCATTACATAACATAACATAATTGGTCATTACAACCCTCCAGTCAGGATTACGACCCAGTTTCTCACACCACTTATATTGTGTGTGTTAATTTTATTCCTGAGTGGCGGGACCTACAGTTTAAAGTCGACTCTATATAACGGATTTTTGAGAGACTTTTCATAGCAATTTTATTTGCTCTCAAAATTTTTGCCAGCAATCTGCTGAGAGGAAGTCGCCGAAGGAATACTATTTTCATATTTTTGTTTTGATGTCTCACCTGGTATTTGAACCCTGGCCAACACACTACCTACTAGACTACGGCGACTTCAAAGTCTACATTGCATGTTCTAAACTTGATAACAAAGTAGACTGTAGAATTTTCAGTAGATATCATCACCTCCCAGACTATTGTAGTATACTTCAGGCCCAGGTAATGGTCATCAAATACTTTGCAAACTTATCCTGAGTAAGAATTATGCATAAGTTCTAACTTATTATCTCGTACAGTGATTGGCAATCAGATCTCTTTCGTGTGCCACGTAGAAACTGGTTGACATTTGCCGCTGCGATTGTCAGAGGAGTTTTGTATTATTCGCTGTTTTTTCCCCCTTTCTGAGTTTATTCTGTCCCCGCTAATATATTTTAATTAGCGTTAGACGATCAGGTTTACGATTTCATTATTATTTTATTTTTTTCCGTTTTTTCAGTTACAAATTAAAAAAAATTTTCATTGTTCAACTAACATGTAAATAAGAATTTTCTGTACACAGACTGGTGTATAAATTAAAAGAATTTTTTTCTCTTGATTTAAAATTTATGCCTGTAAGCTGTAAATACGAGTATTTGTACTCGTTATGCATTTGATAATCGTCAAAGGCATTTTATTTGCCCAAAAGTACTTTTAAAATGTATTAAAAAGTTTCCGATGAGTACAACTATACATCAATGAAGATTTCTGGGCTGTAATAAACATGATAAGTGTAGTGTCTGCAGTTGAAAACTTATCCAAAATGATGATATTCTGGTTACTGCACACGATTATCATGTCGATGATATTGAAAGGAAATGTTTGTTTCTTTTTTTTTTTTTTGGTTGCAGAATATTCAAAGAAAAATTCTTTAAACAATTAAAAAGAAAATATTAAATTGGATATAAATTTTGTAAATTTCTATTGAAGTTATACAAAAATATGTATGCATAGTGGCACTTATTAGTTTTGACGCATCAGTTAATTTTATTTGTTAGAGGCGAAAAACTTGATGTCAACAAATCAAACGAAAAAAATTTTTATGGTTCTACATGTTGCTCGAGTTTGTAATCTAGCACTTAAATGAAACATCACCTCTTTTATAGGATCTTTCATTAAACTCTTCCTATCTTTTAATTTAAATAAAATAAAGTATGAATGTAAGATGCCTTTAAAATTGTTTGTACGTTTGGATAGCATGCTGATGCTTTTATATAAGGAACGTAACAACGTTCAATGTCCACCACGACTTTTCTAAGTGGAGTACATTGAATCGCCGTAGTCCAGTAGGTAGTGTGTTGGCTTATTATACGTAAGGCCACGGTTCAAACCCCAGGTCAGACATCAAAACGAAAAAATGAAAAAGTATTTCTTAGGCGACTGCTTCTCAGCAGATTTCTGGCAAAAAATCTCTGAGAATAAATAAAATTGCCATGAAAAATTTCTCAAAAATCTGTTGTTCGGAGTCGATTTTCAGCTGTAGTTCCCACCACTCATGTACAAATTTAACACGCACAACATAAATGGTGTGAGAAACTATGTCCATAATCCTGACAGAATGATTGTAATGACCAATTATGTATGTAAGTATGTACATTAAATATGTCCAATTTCCTATGACTTACACACATACATAATTGGCCATTACAAGTCTTCAGTCACACCACTTATTCCGTGTGTTAAATTTATACGTGAATGGCAGGAACTATTATTTAAAGTCGATTCCGAACTGCAATTTTTGGAAAAACCTTTCATGTCAATTTTTATTTCCTATCCTTTCCTATAATAAGCCATTAAATTGGCATCATAGCTGAGCATTATTTTTCGAAGCTAAGCGATGATGATGAGAAGTGTAGTGAATTGCAGTATTTGATTACAAAACCCGGAGCTCGAATACAGAAGAAAACTAATATTTTCTTTTCTGCGGAAGTTTTAAAATTATACGAAGGAAAGGGCTCAATACCAAGAAACTACGAACAATATTGCCCTTGATGAAAAGAAGGATTTAATAAGTACGAGTCCCAGTTGTTACAGGCAATAAGACTTCTAGAACATCATACTCGTTCTTCTCGCGTTTCTTTCGCAATTGTTTTTCTTTCTTTTATTTGGCCATTTCGCAATTAAAGCGGCATATAAAATCAACAACTTGATCATATGAATGTTTCATTCCGATGAAGCCATATCCTGCAAGCGTGATTCCATAGATTCTTGATGGCAACCCTGTTATTCTAGACTCTATATAAATTGATATATTTAGGAATAAATAAACGTTGTATAGCATCGTTGATCTATATATTATTGCCCTTGCCACAGAAATCATAGAAAAAAGTTAATAATAAACCAAAAAAAAAAATTTAATGCAGTTAAGCTAATTTTTTCCACTGTATACGGTACAAGTATACTGTGTTTTGGTGTAATTATTTAAGAATTTTAAGGATTTTTCTTCATACTTTTATAAGTCGGATTTGGGTACATTTCTACTTAGTTTTACTTCTCTTATGATCATATGTTAGTAAGTAAATAAATACTTTAATTTACTCTTAAAAAGTTTTAATAAACACAAAGACATTTGCAAATACGTTGGCTTTCTCCGTTTATTGGGAAAGTTTAATTAAAAAGAAAAACATTTAACAAGTTCATAGGAAATAATTGTAAGCCATCGATACAAATGATGATTTTTTTTTTCACTTCAAAATAAATATCCATGGGAGTTTATTTTATTTGAGTATTATCTGTCAGAACTATAAAATGCTTTACAGTAACAAAGCTTCATCCGAATTCAATGTCTCTTCTTGTGAAAGCTTTCAATTGAATGGATTCTGTTACGCATAAAATACCATCAGAATTCATTCATACTTAGAAGAAAAAAATTCCATGAAAACCAAACGATTTATAAATTCATGGTAAAGCTTTTTTTGTTCTCCTTACCGTAAAATAAAGAAGTCGTTAAAATGAACTTGAAAATGGCATAAAAGTCGTCTCGTAATACATATACATACGTACACATACTCTTACAACAAATGACACAAAGTACTTTCGGGTATAAAACACACAATTGCAGAGAGCGTCGAGAAATGTTATACAGTAACGCCAACTAGTGATTGCCTCGTAGATTAAATTAGCAGCGATGTTACCGGCATCAATGCACAAATAAATGTGTGGGCGTTCGTGAATACAATGTATTTGCAAGATTCTAAGACAAAATTGAGCTAAAAAGCCCCAGAGAATAGAGACTGTTAGAAATGGTGAGCATAACATAAATGTTAGAGAATTTTATCGTATTACAACGATGTCAATAAGAGGATTTTTTTGCCAACAACTACAAGAGATTGGGTGACAAAAATATAATTGTTCGCACCAATAAGTTTAGAATTTTACCCAACAGACATTTTGAAATTAACAGAGGGACCTTCTGTTTAAAGTGGACATCGAACGACAAATTTTTTTGAGAAACTTTTCATGGCAATTTTTATTTACTTTCAGAGTTCTTTGCCACAAATCTGGTGAGAGGAAGTCGCTGAAGAAATACTTTTTGTATTTTGTGTTGATGTCTGGCCTGCGGCTCGAACCCTGGCTTTACGTCTAATAAGCCAACGCACCACCTACTAGACTACGGTGACTACATTAGCATAAGAGTTAATTTATTGAAAAAATCGTTGTACGTTAAGGATTATTTACGCACTGGTTTTTCGATATTGTGAGCGCTTTCAACATTGTTCGGTCTAACTCGATTGATTACTGCCTCGAACTGAGGAAACCTTGCAGATAATATGCTTCGAGCTATACACTATGTGAATAGAAATACTCCTTACATCGTTGACACTATTTTCATGCTCATAGATCCTGATTTACCAGGCCTAAAGTAAATAAAAAGCGAAGCAATCAAAAATAATAACCGTGGATTGCGTAATTATTAGGTAATGCAGAGTGACTTCGCTTATTTGCTAATGATATCTGCGAACATTGTAGATCCATCGAAAAAAAAAACTGTAGACCCCATAAGAAATTATGTCTGAGTCTTATGAGACACTTATGGCCTTACTTACTTACTTACTTAATTGGTTCATACAACCCTTCAGTTAGGACTACGATATAGCTTCTCAAGCCACCGATGTTGTTGTGTGTGTTAATTTTATCCACGAGTGGTGGAACCTACAGTTTAACGTCGACTCTGAACGAAAGATTTTTGACAAACTTTTCATGTCAATTTAATTTACTCTGCTGAAAGGAAGTCATTGAAAAAATATTTGCTTCGTGTTTCGTTTAGTTGGAAATGTCTGACCTGGGGTCAAACATAGCCATTGTATTTACACTCAGAGTTTTTTGCCCGAAATCTTCTGAAAAGACGTGGCCGAAAAATTTTTGTTCATATTTGATCTTGTTAGTGATATCTGACCCGGAGTATGAGCCGTGGGCTCACGTCTAATAATTCAACACACTATAGAACCACTCAATACGCTGTTGCAATTAACAACATCTCAGCCTCCCATTTCTCATGCAGGAATAGTCATTATACCTAGATCCTCAGTCTTGTAAAATCGATTACTGCAGCTGAAACAAAGCCATTACTGATCCCTTCACTATAGGCAACTCGGAGATAGAGTTCCTCAGCCTATTTTAATGTCTTGACAAAGCGATGACATTAACTGTATAATACAGAAAGATTGACAGATCTTTAGCCAGTTGAATGTCCTTTGTAATTATTGCCTCTAAATAAGCACGTTTAGTCGAACATTTTTAACACAAACATAAAACCTAAGCGTCTGTATGACTGTGATACCTGGAACACCGCTCTCAGACTAACTGAAACATTGAAAATGCCCCTGTGAAGATGTTTTAAATACCAAAATTAAACATCCTCTAGAAACATAAGATATTCTATGCAGAATATCTTGGATATTAAGATTCAAATGATAACGAATTGAATAAGATTCCTTGAATCAATTTTCATTCTTGTTTGATTTCATTTTCATATTCAATTGTCATTTGACAATATGGTTCGTCTTTCCTTTTTGCTTGCGATTTAAAACAAAATATCCCTTTGTGACAGTATCCTTTAGCTAAAATATCAAATGTACGACGCAAAAACCTTTAAGAAAAAAAATAAAAAACTGGAATGAAATATAAAAAATGGCTACAACATCTGAACGGATTTTACTTTGATGTTGTATTGTGTTGTGTCTTGAATTCGTTTCGTTTCATTTAATTTTTTTTTTGTTTATTTTACGTTTGTTTTTCTCCATTAATTTATCCTACTTTTAACGGACGTTATATGACAAACGTCAGTGCGAGTGAATAGTGGATATAAGTTTTTTTTTTTTTATAAAAAAATCCTTCAGAAAAAAAATTATCTCAAAAGAAAAGGTAAAAGTATCCTCGGGGTTTTGAATTAAATTACGACACAACATTACGTTTCAACTTTGCTTGGTAAAATGCTTCTACATCAACAAAATGCAACAACAACAACAAGATCAACCATTGACAAAATCCGTTTAACAAATACGATAAACGAATGCAAATTGACAGCGAAATACAAATGTGCACCACGGAATCACATTTCGTTGTAGCAAATCGCTTGAAGGAGAAATATTTAGAAAATGTTATGAAATGAAAATGAAGTAAAGCTTTAAACCATTATATACGTATATCTGTTTGTATATATTTAAAATGAAAATTTAAAATAAAAGGCTACGAATTGTCAGTTTGTCGGCCTTCTGAACATAAAGGCCAACATGTAGCCTTCGAATATGTGGACATGTTCATAGAAGGATCATAGCTTAGCTGTCTTTAAAATACAACTCATATAAGAATTGCACTGTCTTGTTAGACACGAACCCGTGTTTCAAACCCTAGCTCAGGCACCTGGAGCAAACACGAAATATGAAATATGGCGCCTTCCTCTTAACAGTCTTCTGGCAAAAACTCTGAGAGTAAATGATTTCAAAAATTTGTTGTTCGGAGTCGTCTTAAAACAATAGGTTCTGCAATTCACAAATAAAAAATTTACACACAACGTGGGTGCTGTGAGAAGCTAGGTTGTAATCCTGGCTAAAAGATTCTAATGTAAGTATGTAATAGTGCAGCCTTGCGCTGACCAACTTCTTCCTCTTCCCTGATTTTTTTTTTTTTTTTGTGGAACTTGGTCAGGGACTGCTTTCACCTCGTGGCATCACAACGGGCCGCTATGCGTGCTCAAGTGAGCTTTTTGATATCAGATTTACTACTCCGACCTAATCTAACCTAAATAAGTAATAAGAACTGAAGCCAAATGCCTCGTTTTTGTGGTGATTAAGCTCATCTGAAACTGGCCGAAGGTAAGCACTATTATTAATGAATTGTGTTTGGTAATGAAGTTCATTCATTGTTAAAGGGCTCTGCTATAAGTAAATCCGCCTTATTTGAACGTTAATCAGTCATTAAAGTTGACTGTTTAGTATGGTTTAACAGCTGGGGTTATATTACATACATAATTGGGCGTTACTACCCTTTAGTCAGGATTACGACCTAGTTTCTCACACCACTTATGTTGTGTGCTTTAATTTTATACGTGAGTGACAGGACCTACAGATTTTTGAGGAACTTTTCATGGCAATTTTATTAACTATCAGAGTTTTGCCAGAAATCGGCTGAGAAGAAGTCGCCGAAGAAATATTTTTTCTAATTTCGTTTTGATGTCTGACCTGGGGTTTGAACCGTGGCTTTACGACTAATATGCCAACACATTACCTACTACACTACGGCGACTTCTGCTGGAGTTATATTATAGCAAAAGAATTCATCAACAATTTTCTTTCCAAAAGTGATCCTATTCATTGATCCTCCACGTTCGTGCGTTTTAACACTTCTGGATTACTTTGCATACTTGGTTTATATCATCATAATAAACTTGCATTAAAGAATACAACATGAAAAACATATCCAAAACTATTGAAATTGAATCGCTTGTTAGATTTGTCGGATCTGTTTTAGAAAGTAAAACCTTAAATGAAGTCTTATTTTCTTATATTCATTCGACTTTGCTTTGTAATTTTTATTTTTTTTGCATGTCTATCCCTTAACAAGTGCCCCTTTAGTACATTGTATTCTCTTTGTGAATCCAATGGACTAAAAATATATGCTTTTACGCTTTTGAAGAACTACAAACTATTTGAGATTAAAAACAAGGGAAAAAACGTGAAAAACGGAACGTAAAAACACAGAAATAACATTCATAAAGAGAAAGTAATAACAGCTACAACAACAAAAAAGGGAAAAACAAAACATAAAAGAAAAAAAATTTTTTAACCTTATGGTCTGTCAAGAGAGACTATTTAATAACCTTATAATAGAAAAGAAATGTATATGATAGTATATCGTATATGTATGTATGTATATGTTGACCAAACATAGTTCATAGTCATCTAACCCTTGGTACCTTCCTGAGAGCATAAGATTAACAACGAATATCAGAACGAGATTCATTAGCATCACAGCTAAAGTAGAATTAGGACACAATCAATAAAAGAGGAGTTTTCCTAGAATCTGTTACAGTAGACTTAATAACCCACTTACCTGGAAAGACCATTGATATATCTACCGGTTTTCAAACTAAAGGAAAACATTCGCAGTAAATTTTGGAGTAATTTAAGTAGTAAACGGTCAGGATTCTCGTGAAATAGAAACTCTATTTGCGAATATCGAAAGTATCCCATATTAAGGCTGACGAATAAAACGAATCCTCTCAATCACATCATCTCTTCACTATTGTCCTTGGTTGTGATTTTGAGTGAGTGAATTTTATTCAGTCATTACTAGGAGTCGCTCATTTTAACTACAAGAAAACTAGAAGCTCTGACATGTTTAGTACGGAATCCATCATGCTACGAGACCAAAATACCGAGACCGTGGTAATCGTAGATTGACTTTGCCCTGCACCTATAAAAAATCAAATGATCCAGAAGCAGAAGGTAAACGACCATATACAAAGACGAGTATTTACTGGATGAACTCTGAAGTAGTTATGAAGTGGCAGTAATTTTCAACATGTTCTGCGTAGAGGCCAGGCCCATTTCTAAGTGAATTGGTACGTGGGTAAACAAAATTGTCAAATTTGGGACGAAACCACTCTACATGAGGTCTAAGAGCGTCCAATTCATCCCGAGAAAGTCACTGTTTGTTGTTGATTTTAATCTAACGGTGTCATCATTCCTTTAAGAATGACATTGGCCAGGCTATCACTATCAATAACTAGCGCTACTGGTCGATGTTTACCAATTTCTTTTGGCCTGAATGGAATTATCTATACGCTAAAGAAATGACGTTTTAAAACAACGGCGCTAGGGAGCCACACAGCTTTTGGCACATTCTGCACGAATGATTTGAGGGAATCAGCAATTCACTTGGAGGTGATGTGAATTGGCCACTGTGGTTGTACGATTTGACCTCGTTCGACTTTTTGCTTTGCGGGTTTTCTTAAGTATGCAAAGAAGCCATATTCCACAACGGTTCTCAAAGCCAATATAGCCCATGACATCTGTATAATTAAGACTGATTATGCTCCAGATTCATGGAAAATTGGTCGCTCCACCCAGAAAAGCCGTGACATGTATTTGAACTTCAAAAACTAAAGAAATCACGAGTAGCTTTATATAATTTATTAACGTCGGTTAACAGCATAAGTGTCACATTTTAACACTAAGGTGTTTACACATGCATAATTGATCATTATAACCCTTTAGTCAAGATTACGACCTAGTTTCTCACATCACTTATGCTATGTGCGTTAATTTTTTATATATCAGTGGCGGCACCTACAATTTAAAGTCTACACCGAACGACAGATTTTTGAGAAACTTTTCATGGTAATTTTATTTAAACTACCGAGAGGCAGACACCGGTGAAATATTTTCTGACATTTCGTTTAGGTTGAAACGTCTGACCTGCAACTTGAACCGAGGCCTTACGTCTAATAAGCCATGACACCACCTACTATAAAACGGCGACTAAGATGTTTAACGAAAGTAAAGTTATTTAGGCACGCTATTACGTTATACGTTTCTAATTAAGTAGAAGAGACCTTCACTTCGATCCTTAAACATATAATTTAAAAAACCTCTGAATTTCATAATTTTTCTTAGCATTACAACAAATACTTTACAAATGTATATCAACTGCAAGCGTTTCGTTTGTGTAGGGCATCAAATAAGTATGAGTGAATATGAAATATGAATTCACTTACGAATCACAGTGGCCCCAAGGCCATTAAGACTGAAAGAGTCGGACTCTCAAACATATAACAACACACACACACACATACACATACACATATTAAAGACAACAAACATATAAATATTGGATTTGGGTTGTTGTTTTTATTTTTTTCATATACTTCTTCCAATTTTTTTGTTGCAGAAATAAAAAACAAACTACTTGTACACTTACTGCAACACAAACAGAAATATAGAGAAAGCAAAGCAAAAAAGAAATTTTAAGAGAAAAATATCAGCATCAACAACATCGACATCAGCAATGACATGAACAACATTTGTTTTTTAAACAACAATCATAAAGAAAAATATACATGAAACAGAGGAGTGGTGGTGTGTCCATTGATAATAAATGTGGGTCCTTTAATACATTCACTCCATAAAAAAATACAAAAAAAGTAAAGAAAATATTTGTTTAAGGTTTGTGTTGGTTGTCCTTAGTCATTCCTAAAAAAAAAATGTAAAACATGTTTGTAATGTCAGGCCTACAGTGATAATTAAAAAAAGAGGTTAAAGAGTGTATCGACTCGAAAGAAAAAAAATCAGAGGCATTGAAATCCTGAATATTATCTGAGAAGCAAAATATTTCATGAATGACACTGATTTTTATCTTATATAAATAAGAATATGAAAGGAAAGTCGTTAATTGACTGTCCCAAGTTTTAACACAGACTAAGCGTGCATTTTATTTACATGATTATTCCGCTCCTACTAAACTTAGTTCAGAGAATTGCTTCCTTTCGTATTTATTTGTACATTGACTCTGAAATTCAATGAAATTATAGAAAATTATTACAAGAACTTTCTTTAAGAATGTTGTTAAACAAGCTATGAGTCTAGTCTAGCTGTAGTCTAGTAGGTAATGTGTTGGCTTATGAGACGGTGGTCCAACCCTGGACTCAGGTGTCTCGATAAAAAGGAAATGAAAAAAAATTCTTTCGGCGACTTCGTCTCAGCAGTTTTCTGGCAAAAACTCTGACTGTAAATAAAATTTCCAGAAAAGTTTCTCAAAACTCTGTCCTTCAGAGTTCATTTTAAATAGTAGGTACCGTCACTCAAGGATAAAATTACGTGGTGTGTGAAGCTCGGTTGTAATCCTAACTGAAGGGTTGTAATGACCAACTATGAATGAATGTATATATGTATGTCACACAAACTATAAAGACGCCACAGTCTGTTAGTGTGTTAGCTTATTAGACGAGAGCCCTTGGTTCAGGCTTCAGACATCTAGAACAAAAATTAAAAAGAAATATTTCTCTCGGCAACTTCTCTCGTCTAATAAACCAACACACTACTACTAGAGTACGGAGGCTTCCTACGCCAGTTGGTCATACCAGCCGATGACAGGGCTTCCTCGTCTTGATCCTTTCAACGCATACAAGGTCGTCCGCATACAAGGCCGGAGCATACTCCTCCATTCGAACGACATAGCCGAGCCAACGCAGCCGCTAGCTGCACAACATCTATATTGTAGAATATTAGTTTTGTCGTACGAGAGAGGACTCTGCTACTCAATTGCCTATTGAGACCATAGTAGCACCTGTTGGCAAGAGTGATCCTGCGCTTGATCTCCAGACTGACATCATTTCTGGTGGTAACGGCGGAGCCAAGATAGATGAATTCCTTGACAGTATCAAAAGTATAGTTATCGGCCGTAATCTGAGAATCAATACGCCGCGCGTCTCTACTCGTCGATAACATATACTTTGTTTTGCCCTCATTTACTGCCAAACACATCTTAGTAGACTCCCGTTCAATAGCACTAAAGGCAGCAGTAAGATCTCGCTTGGTAAGCCCCATGATGTCAATGCCGTCAGCGTACGCAAGCAAGTGGACACTTTTTTGAAAAATAGTGCCATTGCGATGCACTCCCGCCTTTCGCAGAACACTCTTCATGATGAAGTTGAATACGTCACAGGATCGCCTTGTCTGAAAACTCGCACAGTATCAAAAATTTCAGAGAGATCCATTTCTACCTTGACGGAGCTGCAGGAATTGCTCAACGTCATTCTGCATAGCCTTATGTATAGACTGTTTAATTAAGTCAAGTTAAAATATGGTAGAATTTATAGATGTTATGCAAAATTTTGCTCCATACTGTATATATGCATGTATACACATGCAAAGATCAAGAAGAGATAAAACTGAAGGAATGTTTAAAAAACAAAAACGTACTTACAAATAAAAGTAGTTAAAGCATGAAGAGCACATGGTACAGACTTATCTGCACTTTTGCCAAAAAAAAAACAATATTTGTTGGGATAAAGATTAAGTTCGTTTTATTTTTTCATATTGGCAAAACACTTTGACATCCACTAGATGTCGTTTAAATTCTTGAATTATAAAATATAAAAAAAACAAATAAAATATTGTACATAAGGAAGTCCTCTACATGTTTTATAATTTTATTCTAATTAAAATAATCATTTTAAATTAAAAACTGAACTGAATTCGTAGGTTTTGTTAAAAAAAAATCCCTCTTCTCCTCCTTACCTAACCTTGAATAATTTTTGTTTTCACATGATTTTCTTTCTTTTCTAACAAATTTTGTTATATTTTTTGTGTACTAATATTGCATACGAATTTGACTTTTTCCCTTAACCAATAATAGATTTTTTTACATTTATTTGTATTAATATCCTTGAAAAGTGATATCTGTGAAAGAAAGAAAACATGATTCAATCTTTCTATCGTATCGTATCGTATGTGCTAAAGAAGCTGTCGGTATATTTTCTCATTCTCCTTCCACTTTACTTGACCACTGGTTTTCTTATTGTTTTCCTTTTATTATGGCCTCATACAATACAACTCTATTATTTATGCTGCACTTAAGTAACTTTCATTTCAGACATATTTTTTTCTCTTTTCATTTCTTCCTTTTTACATTTGTTGTTGGTGTACAGACTTAAAAAAATTTAAGTTTTTTAATTTTTTTGGTAAAATTTTATTACCATTTAAAATTTGTTCAAAATTTGACTGTCTGGTGTTGACCACAAATTTCAACAATTTGATTCTTAACAAGCTTTTTTTTGTCGATATAGGCTGACCAAAAAAATTTTGTTTATAGACAAGTGCCTTGAAAAAACTATTGGATTGTTCGGAAAGTAATTACGTTTTTTCCCGACAGAGGATTTGATTGTATTTTTTTTTGCACCCAACTTCGCACTTAAGCCGTTTAATTCTTATATGCTTTGAGAGCTTATATAGCAAGGCTTGTATGTGAAAAATTTCAATTAATTCTACGCAGTAGTTTAAGGTTGGTGCCCTTTTAAATATGTAGAGCGATAAGCAGCATTTTCGACATATCTTACTGTTTTACTACACAAAGGGTAAAAATATTGTTCAAGCCAGAAAGAAATTGGCCGATGTGTATAGAAAAGGTGTGTGACAGTACGCCAGTGCCAGAACTGGTTCGCTAAATTTCGATTTGCAATTTTGATGTCGAAGATGCACCACATTCGGGAAGGCCGGTTGAAGCTGATAAAGACGCAAAAAAGGCATTAGTTGACACGAACCGACGAATAACAACACGTGAGATCGGATTAAGGTTAAATTTATCAAATTCAACAGTTTCTTACCACTTAATTGATATTATATGAAAGCTGTCTTTCATTGACACAAAAAAATAAAATTACTTTCCGAACAACCCAATATTTTCAACCTTTTTTTCCGAATATAACGAATATTTTTTTTAAAAAAGTTTAGAATTTAAAATAATAAACTAATGCAGAAATATTTTTGGTATAAAATGTCTTCTATTATATTCAGGATGTTTGTTTTCTAATATGTATCCTTCATGGCTATGGGTTCTATGGTCTATTCGGTCAGTTCAATTGTACGTTTGCCAATAAATCTGGCACCATGGTGACTTGCGTAACGGCTACTAATATTTCCAGAGTTTTAGGCATAAAAAATTTACTTAACATAGCCCCATAAAAAATGTAGACCCCTTAAATCACACAGACGAATGGGCTAGATAACAAGACAAGTTGTCACCAAATCGATTTTGCAATAAACCGCTGTATGGCAAGTTCTGACGACTTGTTGGAATCAAATGTCGTTGATGTTCAGCTCATTAATTTTTGGAAATAAAAATTGAGTCAGCATGTCATTGTTCATCTCAGAGCACAATTGGAAAAACAATAATGGCTGACGATCGGAATATTTCATATTTGCCTATTGACGCAGATGTTTACCAAGAATATGTTGCATTACTAAACACAATTCTTTCATAAAAATGTTCATCCTTCATCCCATTTAACGACAAGCTATAATTTATGAGCTATACTTCATATCCAAAATCCTTACGTTAAATTATGGACGTAGTCCAAGGACAAAGACCAATAAGCTGATAAGCTTTCAGTAGGTTATCATACAGCGGCAATATGCATATTTTTTGTTTTCTTTCTTTATCTAATTTGTCTTCATACGAGTACATATACAATTGGTCATTACAACCCCTCAGTCAGGACTTTCCAGGCTTTTATACACGAGTCGCGTGACCTACAGTTTAAAGTTGAGTCCGTACGATAATTTTATGAGAAACTTTGTTATGGCAATTTTATTTAATCTCAGAGGTTTTGCCAGAAATCTGCTGAGGGGAAGTCGCCAAAGAAATTTTTCTTTTTTTTTTGTATTTTGTTTTGTTGGAGATGATTGACTTTGGGTTTGAACCGTGGCCTCGCTTTAGGAAGCCAACAGACTACCACTAGACTTGTACTCCAATTGTCTCTAACATTTTAATCTTAGTATCAGTATACCGAAGTGCATTGTTCCGCCTGTTCTGAGTCTATTGTTGCCTGTCTGTTGTTGCGTACATTGCATTTCTTACTAAAGAATACTTTTTGAAGGCTCCAGCAGCTAAATCGCATATTCTCTAGAGTTTATTGTGTGGCTTGAAATTTTTAATATTTGAATTAAAAGTTTATCAAAGCTATCAGTATTTCACGTTGCCTAGACATTTTACCTTTAAGTAGATTGCATTAAGCATTTAACTCAAATCGTGGCCATCGTATTCATGCAAATTTTTCTAGTCTACAAATGAATTCGTTTTCATTTGGTGTAGCAAATTAATTTACAAATTTTCTATGGCGGTACTGTTGCCTTCTAAATTCCCATATCCAAGAACACATATTCATAGTTTGGTTATCTCATCCGATAGTCTTAATCAATCTGTGATAAGATGTACTCTGTCTGTAAAAAGTTAATGGATCTTGGGTTGTTGGTAACTACATGTTTAAATCCATCAACAATGAACATCATATGAAAGTCAGGTTCTAGACAAAAAGAAAGTTCCTTACTACAACACCCAATGCAATAATCTAAAACATTTTCATGGGGGAAGTTGTTTGTACACAACGACATATGACAATCTTATAATCAAAAAAGCCTAATATCGTATACGATTTAACTGTTATGGAACACTTGATTAATTTGAACGATTCTTTGTGACAGCCTTTAAGTAACGAAAGGAAAAAAATTTAGAGTACATTACATTACTCATTACAACCCTTCATTCAGGCTTGTGACCACTTATGCTGTGTGTGTTAATTTTATACATGGGCGGCGGGATCTACAGTTTTGAAGTCGACTCCAAATGACAGATTTTTTTGATAAACTTTGCATGACAATTTTATTTACTCGCAGAGTTTTTGCCAGAAATCTGTTGAGAGGAGTAGAGTGCATACATATAAAATAAGTACAGGGACCCTAAGGTTACGCGTTGTAAAGTGACCATGGTTATTACAAAGTTGTTGTTTTTGTTGTTGTTTAATGTTTAAAACATGTCCTAAATTATTGAAAACCTATCAGCTTTACCCATGTTGGTTTATAACTGTCAGATTTTTTTTCTTCTTGATGAAAAAACATGTCAAAAAATATGTGGGGAAAGAAATCTCAGAGACGATGTTGTTTTAAACCTGATGTTTTAAACAAATTAAATTGAAAATAAGAATTTTTTTTGCTTTTTTTTGTTTTTCCTTTCAATGTCTAGTTTTTTATAATGGTCGTATAACAGGCAGGTTGTTGCTGCTGATGTTGCTGTTGATGTTGCTGTTGCTGTTGCTGTTAAATCAAGTTGTTTGTACTTCAACTGTCCATTTTGTTCGTTTATTTGACAGGGATACCGTACATATCTGATAACATTATATTCGTTATACTGATTAAAGGCAACTTGGAAAAAGCACAAAAAAATCTCAAAAAGTAACAAAAAATGAAACAACCTGGTTATGTTGTACAATGAAGCAAACAAGCAAAAAAGAACAAATAAAAAAACAACAAAATTATAGCAACAAGGTAAAGTTGTTACAGTTTAAAAAATAATGTCTAAAAATGTACAGAAAAAAAGAGGAAAATCTATGAAAACTCGTAGAGAAAAACTGGAGAGTAACGAAAAGGTTTCTTCTCTTGTCAGATGAAAGCAGTTCTAGTAACACGGCCATCAACTGGTAACACATAAGGCACAGTGGTTATTACGGAATATAAAAATCTATGAGCGATAGTTAAACAATTAAACAAAAATCGCTTTAGCTAGGCTATAGCTAGGCTGTAGCAATATTTTCAGAATTGTTCAGTTTTTGTTTTCACAGTGTATAGTAGGTGTACTACATAGTGGCAACTATAAACACAGTAAAGGAATAGAATATAAAAATTCATAAGTTTGCTTCAAGCAATTTTTGTGTTGATGACAATATTGTTGATGTTCTTTTTACTTTTTTTTTGTTGTTTTGTTTCATTTTTGTTTTATATCCAACATTTTATTTTTTATAATTTAAAATAAAAAAAGAAAGAGTACACCTTGTATTTGTATTTTGTTTTGTTTTTTTTTTATGTGTATATAAGATGTATAACAACTACTTTAAGAAAATTGCACATAAAATATACTCATGATTTATTCATGCCATATAACTTTAAATCTTCTATGAAATTTCCAGCAACAAAAAAAGGTTTTTTTTCTAGCAAAGTAGTAGCAAAAAATAAGAACAAGTAAATTCAAGATGGAATACATATAATAAAATAACAATGGCATCAACAAAATTGTACATAAGCAAGTTGTTTAATCGTAATAAACTTTATTTTTTTTTATAAGTTTCTATAACGAAAACATATTTCATACTTATCATGTGTTTTTTTTTACACCCACAACACATATTAAAAGGTGTTGATTTAATATTCATTTCAGATATTAAAAGCAGGCAAAAGGATAATGAAAACCTAAGTATACACTCAGGTATTTTCTTTATTATCCAAACAACTAAATCTACACCCCTTTGTTAAATGCTTCTCATAATTTTGTTTAATCATAATGCAATATATTGCCTTTGTCTATGTTTTTTAAGGAGTGTGCATGAAAAAATTTGGAATTATATCTTCTAAAGAAATAAAAAAAAAATACATTTCTTTGAGAAAAGCCTTCAATATAGAATTTTTGAATAAAAGTTCGCTTCGTGCAGTAAATTCATTAGCCAAACTCGCTAAAGTTAAAGAAATAATGATCATTTGAGTTAATTTCACAAAAGATACATACATAATTGGTCATTACAACCCTTCAGTCAGGATTACGACCAAGTTTCTCACACCACTTATGTTGTGTGTGTTAATATTATACATGATTGGCGGAACCTACAGTTTAAAGTAGACTCCGAACGACAGATTTTTGAGAAACTTTTCATGGTAATTTTATTTACTCTCAGAGTTTTTGCCAGAAATCTGCTGAGAGAAAGTCGCCGAAAAAATACTTTTTGTATTTTATTTGATGTATGGACTGGGGCGCGAACCCTGGCTTTTCGTCTAATAAGCCAATATACTACCTACTAGACCACGGCGACCAGATTTCACAGAAGATATACAAGTCAAAAAAAAGAAATTATTTACAGACCTTACTTAGCAAATGTAATAAACAATACAATAAAAAGTAGAGTGTTTATCTTAAAGTTCAAAAATTGTCTCACAAAAATAGAATAAATGCTGAAAAACGAAAAGCATCTTTTGTAAAAAATTAATTAAAAAATGTACGAGTATGTGTTGTTTATTGGACAAATTCCTTGAATTCCAAATTCCAGAATTCTATGCTGAGAATTGAATGGGAAAAAATTATTGTGCTAACGAAGTACGTCTAAGAATTGTAATTATGACAAACAGTTTGTAGTGGATGTTTTTTTTAGAGATTTAAAACCATAAGTTAGAAACACTGCTTTATTTTACAACCCAGAAAGAGCTCAGAAATGTTTTGTATTTAGAATGAAAACCGAAATTTCTTAATTATCAACCAACCAATTAGCTCTGCAACTTTACAATTGGTTGTGCAATATGCATGGTTCGTTAAACTTAGTGTGCATTGCGTCCATTTGATGCGTACATGATTATCTATCAGGGCAACTAATTTGAAGCCGTCGTAGTCTAGTAGGTAGTGTGTTGGCTTATTAGACGTAAAGCCAGGGTTTAAACCCCAGGCCAGACATCAAAACAAAATACAAAAAGTATTTCTTCGGCGAATTCCTCTAAGCAGATTTCTGGCAAAAAATAAAAAAAAAAATAAAAATTGGCATGAGAAATTTCTCCAAAAATTTGTCGTTCGAAGTCGACTTTAAACTGTAGGTCCCGCCACTCATGTATAAAATTAACACACACAACATGAATGGTGTGATAAACCGAAGGTTAGGTAATCCTAACTGAAAGGTTGAAATGACCAATTATGTGTGTATGTATGTAATGTACTCTTACTGATATTCCATTCATTTAGCTGTTACACAGGGAATAAGATCCTTTCTCAGCAACTGTCCTTCCACTTTGTGGGAGATTGGATTGAATGTTTTTCAACAGGAGTTAAATTGTCACATTTGAAGGATTATCGCATAAGCATAATGCCCAAGCTTATGTCTAAAAATAATTGGATCTATAGGATCATAATGTTAAATGCATAATAGGGTCTAACAGAGTCATTGGCACATTTGTCTCCAAGACAGATAATGTTACTATCAATGCAGAACGGAACAGAAACATGATTAGATATTTTTTTCGTCTCGTAGTTAGTGTGTTGACTTATTAGATATGAGGCTACGGTTCAAACACCAGGTTAGGTATGTCTAACGATAAAGAAATTTGAAAAGAATATTTCTTCGGCGATCTCCTTTCAGTAGATTTCTGGTCAAGACTCAGAGAGTAAATAAAATTTCTATGAAAAGTTTCTGAAAAATCTGCGTTTCGGAGTCGACTTTAAACTGTAAGCTTCGGCATTATGGATAAAATTAACATAACAACATGTATACTGTAAGGAATTAAGTTTCAATCCTGAATATAGGCTTGTAATGACCAATTAAGTAAGTAAATAAGTAATATAGCTGAGATGTGCTTTCAACAGTACGGATTTATATGCCACACAGAGGCTTTATTTATTTTTATTCATGATTGTGATTTAACCATATTGGATTATTTTCTACAGACAGTATTTCATTTTTACTTTTTATAAATACTGATATAAATTAAAAAAATAAAAATCACTAACTAATAAATTTAGAACGTCAACTTTTTCAGCATCATTCTTTTATGATCTGGCAACTGTAAACGATCCTTGTTCATCCCTACGGTAAAAATATCTTTGTTGTTTTGGCTTTGTTTGTTTTTATTGTAATGTTACTAGAAAAACCCTTCAGTGTTTATACTGTCTTCACAACAATATGTTCATTGGTTGAATAAATACCAACATTTTCTTAAATTTTTGTTTATTGATACATACAACATACGCAAGTTACTGCTACTGACTAGCAATATTACACTTCCTTAATTTGAATCTTCTAGAATCTGACTGTCGTTTTGTTGTTGTTAGTTTTTCTTTTCTATCATTATTGGTCTTAGTAGGTATAGTAATTTTGTTATTGTAAGTTGATTATAAGGAAAAAATGGGAATTTATTGCAACAATGCTTATATTTTAATTTTATCTGTAAGAAACAGTATTCGGCTAAAGATAGTTATTCTTGATTTGTGCCCTTTAATAGGGTAGTGATCAATTATTGAAATCAAGAATCACAAGACCGCACATAGCGGCTAGTTGCGATTGTCCATGAAGCGATTACCTGAAGCCAACTTCCAGCAGCGGCTCTACACATAAAAGCATGGCAACTTAAAAAATAAACTGAAAACTGATCTGAAAGTTCAGCAAATATGGTAATCGGATTTATTGGAAGTTACGACTACTCCATTCAGCTGTCGCTAAAGAGTGATACATACATATACATAACATACATAATTGGCCATTACAAACCTTTAGTCAGGATTACGGTCTATCTTCTCACTCCACTCATGTTGTGTGCGTTAATTTTTTTTATACGTGAGTGGCGCGACCTACATTGTAACGTCGACTCCGAACGACATATTTTTGAGAAACTTTTTCATGGCAGGTTTAATTCCTCTCAGAGTTTTTTTCCAGAAATCTGCTGAAAGGAAGTCGCCGAAGAAAAATTTTTTTTTTATATTTCATTTTGATGTCTGACCTGGGATACGAACCCGGGCTTTACGTCTACTAACCCAACACACTACCTACTAGGCTAGAGTGATACAAATGAAAGAATTCTGTTACGAGCCAGAAATGAACATGGGAAAGTGATGTGAGTCCATACAATGGTACGCCAAAAATTTTCCATTTGTGTCCTTTTTCACATTAACACATATGCCTGCATATGTATACAAATCTTTCATGTTTATTCACATTTATTTAAAGGAGTTTTTATTTATCAGAATTGTAAAAATAAAACACGTAAAATAAGTAAGAATAATAAAACTTTTTTACTGTTTTTGAATGCCTTTCTGTCTTTGCTTTTCTATTCTTTTCCATTCTCTTTATTTTATATTATTTTTCTGCACATTTAAATGTTAAATCTTTCATGAAATAGTACCTTTTCGTTTGTTGTCTGTTTCAAATATATAATATTAGCTTCCACCCTCCTCCCAAACTATCTACCATCATAGGTAAATTTAAAATATTTGTTAAGTAAGTAGCATTTGCAGAAGTACGAGTATATGAATATTTATTGCAATTACTTTGTAATTTTTTTGTTGTTTTTTGCTTTTTTGTTCTGGAAACAAGGATTCTATTGTTGTTTTTAGAAATATTATGTTTTCTTTTAATAGAATATTTAAAATTTTATAGAAAAATAGCAAATATTTTAGAGAATAAAAATTCTCTTCTCATATAGATTGCAGAAATTAAGACAGAATATCCAAACATTTCAATGTATTAAGGTAAGTGGAATGTGTACTTTATTTATGATCGCTTATAAGATGGATTATGATGCATGGATATTCACTTACTACGATTAAACAAAAACAAAATTAAGTGAAACAAACTTACATTTGCCGATCTGCTTGTAACTGCTGCTGTGGCTGATGTCCTTAACGATGCTAGACTGCTTGAAAGAGGCTTTATAGCGCACGGTTTAGTAGTTGAAGGTAAAACTGGCGTTGGATGATGCGGACATGGCATAGGTGGTGCCGTGCCTGTTGTCATATTGGGCACATTGAAGGGAACAAAATACATTTGATTGGCATTTGTTGCCATTGTAGGTGCAGTAGCAGGCATAAACGTTGGTACAGCTGCTGTTGGCAGAGGTGGTGGTGGCACTGGAAATGTCATAAGAGATGTGTTCAGATTTTGATTTGCTTGACAATGGCAATGCGTTGGCAATTGTTGTTGTTGTGCATGATGTGTGCAATTCAATGGATTATAGAGTTGCTGTATTTGCAGTTGTTGTTGCCGTTGTTCTTGGTCCATTTTTAATTTACACTGTAGGCATGGTCTTGTCGTGCCCGTACTGGAGGTATTTGTTGTATTTATAATATAAGGAGCTGCATTGGCACGAACTTGATTGTTTAATGTGGATAGTTTGGGTGCTTTGGGGCCATTCCAGCATTGACAGGAACATGGCCTCAAGCCTAAATAGCTTAGCCCCAAAGGGCTAGCCTCGGTTAGATTTGTTGCCGTTGAAATTTTGACGGTTTAAGGCAAAGAGTTGTTGCAAGAAACCTACAAAATAGAAAATATCTCTGTTATTCAATTTTATTGCACTAATGTCTGCAAATATTTGTTTTCAAATCTAAATTTGATTTCTTAATTTTACAGAAATTCACTTAAAATTTTTTGTCAAACAAAAAAGGTAAAAAAAAGTAAAAGAAACACTCAGACAGACAGATGGAAACCAATTTTTCAGTTCACTGCTTCTTAATTTACAAATACGCCCTCTGATCACTCAATGCCTTTCATGCATTTTGAGTTGTGTTAGTTTTCTTTTCGCCCTTGTGGTAGTATTTAACATTCTAAGAAAATTTTATTCAGGTTTTTTTCTGTTTTCGTTTTCTTTCTACCCAAAAATATTGGTTGAATTGTGGTTGAATTGAATATAAACTCCCCCTTTGAATATGCCACACAACCATACAAACAAATTTTTCGAACCAGCAAATATCAACAAATATACCCGAGTAAACAAAACAAACAGAAGCATCAAAGTGTGTGTGTATGTAAGAAAATATAGGAAAGCAACCTCAAGGAAAAACAAATTTTCGTACCAAATAAAAATGAATTGAAAATATGAGCAACAGGCCACAAAATACTTTGCAGTGTTGTTGTTGGGCAAGCAATCAATCAATTGCAAGAGATCGCTCACTCTGTTATTTAACAAGCAACGCTACCACTACAATTTCAATACGAAGATATTCAATTAAAAGCCTAGTTCACGCAACTTTTCTAAGGCAAAAGGATGTAAATTGGGCATCACAAACTATTGGGTTTAATATTTCAATTGTTTGATATTATAAATCAACTCTATGGCAGTCAATTTTGTTATTGAAAAACAATTCGTAGATTTTTAATGGAGGGAGCCAGATAGAGTTTGGATCTTCAATGGCTTTATTCCAAAATATTTTCAGTATACCACAGTACTAGGATAAAAGGAGACTCTGTAACGGTAACTATTCGCTTGTACTACGAATCATTTTCTTCATTTAAGAGATCATTTATTAAAGAAGTCACCGTAGTCTAGTAGGCAGCATGTTGGCATATTACACGAGAGCCCGCGCTTCAAACCCAAGCTCAGACATCTCGTACAGAACAACACGGTCTACTGGCAAAAGCTCTGAGAGTAAATAAATTTGTCATGAAAATTTTCCCAAGTTTGTCATTTGGAGTAGACGTAAAACTGCATGTTGTCCCATTATTACGTACAACCTGTGTGGTGTGAGAAGCCATGTAGTTATCCTGGCTAAACGGTTATTATCCTGATCAATTAAGTATGTAGTTGTGTTTTAAAAGTTTTATAATGAAGCTCAGTTTGCATACTAGAAAGCGATCTCCCATGTGTATCAGTAACAGTACTTGGTACTTTAAACGGTCCACAAATAATAAGCATAGGCCTAGCTCTGATACTCCCTAGTCCTTTAGCTCATATGATTATTTTAGAAACAATTATGATTTAAATCTTCCCCCAGGTATGCAAAGAGGTGTTTCCTTCCAGTTGGGACGCATTGATGCTTCACAGTTTCAAAAAATAAGTTTTGATGATTCATTCTTATCATCAAAGAATTTACACGATGGGCTTGAGACAACGCCCATTCTAAATCAGGGTGCTCTGAGCTTACACTGCCTTGTCAAAGAACCGGTGACTCAAATCTCCACTTATTGTAATTTTCCAACAAAAGTTTTGTTTGTGCCTTCTTGGTTTGAGTTATTGAATCTCTTTATCTTCCCTTTCGTTGAGCGTATCTTTCCGAATATCCGCCCCCATTTCACAAAAAGATTATGGCTCTGTGGAAGCATGCCTGTCTGCGACGTGTAAGCGTGGACTCAGCAGAGCGTAACCTTATTTTGCTAATTTAGCTTCTCTAGACAGTCCCGATTTAAACTTATGAATATGAAAAATAAAATATTTCTTCGACGATTTACTCTCAACAAATTTCTGACAAAAACTCTGAGAGTAAATAAAACCTACCATGAAAAAGTTTCTCAAAAATCTGTCGTTCAGAGTCGACTATAAACTGTAGATCTCGCCACTCATTTATAAAATTAATGCACACAACATGAGTGGTGTGAGAAGCTAGGCCGTAATCCTGACTGAAGGGCTGTAATGGCTATTTATGTATGTATGTATGTGTGTTCTGAATACTCCATCCTGGCACCAAAAACTCTCATTTCTACTATAAGATCCATTCTATATCCATGGGTGTACTGTAAAATAGTATCACTTTTAAGATATTATGTAGCTTCTAGGTTACTCCATTAATTTTTGGCTTTAAGTCTTTATGGGAAGCACTTCCCAATGTTGTAAACTCTACTGGCTGTAGCAAGTGGACTGCTAAGAATTGAGCTGTTTTTTGTTGTCTAAAAATACAACCTTGGTTCCCAGTTCATGAGCAAATATGACTTAAATTCATCAGTTCTAAACATATGCAGGTTGAATCTAAGTAATGCTGACATAATACTTGGCTTATTAGACGTAGGGTCACGCTTCAAAACCCCAGTCAGACACCTTCAATAAAACGAAATTTGAGAATAATTTCTTGGGCGACTTCCTCTTAGTAGATTTGTAGCAAAAATCGGAGAGTAAATAAAATTGCCATGAAAAGTTACTCAAATAATCTGTTGTTTGGAGTCGCATTTAAACTGTAGGTCCCACCACTCATGTATAAAATTAACACACACAACATGATGTGAGAAGATAGGACGTAATCTGACTGAGGGATTGTAATGACTAATTATGTATGGAGATAACACTTAGGGAGAATGAAACTAAATTCAAAATTTATTTAAATGCATAACACTCGGACCAATAATTAAAAAATTTAATTTTTTATATTTGTATTGTACAGACCCAGATCTCTCGATCTAAATGAATAAAACCTTGTTTTTGTTGCTGTGTTTCGGTGCAATTACCATTTATTAACTATGCTGACAATAATGTATGTATGTATGTGTGTATAGGAAATTTTACAAAATACATAAAGCCCATCTGAGCTCAATGTTGCATTTATAATTTTCAAATTAATCCATAAGCTAAATAATAACGACAATAAAAACAATAACAACAATAAACAAAGCCTAAAATAACAGGGAGTAGTAGTAGAAATAATAATAAAAACAGGCTAAAAACAAAAACAAACACAAAAAAAGAAGAAAAATTCTAAAAAAATTAGTTTTAAAAGAATTTTCATCAAAGCAAAAATTTTGTAATAAATTTTTCTTTTGCTTGAAGCATTAAAAAAAACTATGTACGTATGTATGTGCACACTATGTAAATATGAAAATGGAATTTTTAGTACACAGACATACAAAAATACATGCATAAACGAGCATATGTGCACATACCACAACACCACATAAATATGCCCCTATAGGTAGATACGAACATACACACGCAAACAAAAAGCAAAAAGAAAAAATTAAAATAATAATCAAATAAAAACCTGTATCTTTACAAAATTTAATAAACCAACAACAATGGAATAAAATTACAGCACAATACAAATTTACCTCAAGTAATTTCAAAGTATGGTAACTGAGATTATAAGAGCATATACATACATGCCAACATATTTACAAAAAAGAAAAAAAATATGTTTTCAAATTCATATTGAAAAACTCTTCCTTAAAATTATTTAACAAAAGTCTAGAGATGGTATGAAAACTTCTGTTGCCCACTGTAGTTTAAGTTTTATTTTACCACTACCATCACAAAAGCAATAATGAACACCTCAACTGTTGGTTGTTGGTTGTACATGAATTCTCAACAACAGCACAATCGCCAACACAAGCACTACCGCTACCACACCATGCCATGGCATTGCTATACACACTGTTTGTGTGTGTGTGTGTGTGGTATGCATTCCTTGTTTCAATACCAATAAACAAAAATAAATTGAAGAAGAAAAACAAAAAACAAAAAACAACAGCAAAAAATGGGAAAATAAAGCAAATAACAAAATAAACCAAGTTTGTCCGTTGGCCTTAATTAAATTTAAATATTTTATCACCGAAAAATTGCTTTTTACAAGATGGATAGAAATGAAAAATTGAAAAGTAGCTGAGACTACTACTACACTCGGCTGTGATGATGATGAAACTGTTTAGACAACACATTCGAAAACTGAAAACGAGTACGAATTATGTTGTGTGTTCTGCAAGTGTGCTCTATGTGGTGTAGACTATGCATGCAAACGTAAGCAACCGCCAAAGTGTGGACATTTCGTGCAATACATATATACATACATACATAATTGGTCATTACAACCCTTCAGTCAGAATTACGAGCTAGTTTCTCACACCACTTATGCTGTGTGTTAATTTTTTATACATGAGTGGCAGGACCTACAGTTTAAAGTCGACTCCGAACGACAGATTTTTGAGAAACTTTTCATGGCAATTTTATTTACTCTCAGAGTTTTTGCCAGAAATCTGCTGAGAGGAAGTCACCGAAGAAATACTTTTTAATTTTTGTTATTTTTTATTTTTTATTTTTTTTGAGATATCTGACCTGGGGTTTGAACTGTGGCCTTGTGTCTAAGAAGCCAACACACTACCTACTAGACTACGGTGTTTTTTATGCAGTACTATTAAAATATTGTTTCTTTAAAAGTCATTTGACAAAGCATTTGTCAAAAGTCAAGCTACGGTCTGATACGATACGACAGATAAAAGCCATTAGAAAATATTTGGCAACTACTGCTACAAATTCGATAGCTGGATGCTCATATTTGATAATGAAAAAAAAATATTATTTTGCCTGGCTGGAATTACATATGACTTATAAATCTGACAAGTCATATGTGAAATACATTGGTTTAAGGTATAAGACAAAGAATAAAGTAAAAAAAAAACTTGTCATTAATCGAAAAAAAATTCGTATTTTGTGACATCCTGTACATATACAAATCTTCCTTTGTGGAGGTTTGGTGTAGACGTTAGTAACATACATGAATATTTAGAAAACCGAGCTTATTATGAACTTGTGTAAATCTCGCCATTTATTAGCAGGGCTAAAGCTAGGACATATATTTCATTATGAGTCATTTTCAACTACAGAAGAAAAATTAATCAAAGTGATGCTGACATAACACTTGGTTTAATAGATGAAGGGACACGGTGCAAACCCCCAGTCAGACATCTCCAATAAAACGAAATTTGAAAATATATTTCTTAGGTGACTTCCTCTTAGTAGATTTGTGGCAAAAAATCGGATATTAAATAAAATTGCCATGAAAAGCTTCTCAAAAAATCTGTCGTTCGAAGTCTTCTTTAAACTGTAGGCCGCAGCACTCATGTATACAATTAACACACACAACAGAAGTGGTGTGAAAATCTAGGACGTAATCTGACTGAGGGATTGTACAAAGTTTAAAGTCGACTCGAAACGACAGATTTTTAAGACACTCTTCAGGGCAAACTTTATTTGCTCTCAGAGCTCATGCCAGAAATCTGCTGAGAGGAAGACGCCGAAGAAATACTTTTCCATATTTTTGTTTTGATGTCTGACCTGGGGTTTGAATCGTAGCCTTCAGCATTTTTATATAAACTCAGTATCAAAAGCGGGTGCGGATACTGTGGAGTCAATCTTGAAATCTATATCAACAGTACCCAAGGTTTTTACCTGACTCGAGTTGCTGCACTGGTATTTCATGGCGTCAGCTAAGGGTAAAACAAGAAGAATGGCTTTGATGGGATAATTCTAGGAGCACCTGTTAGGATCTAAGTGCACATGTTATGATCTAAGAGCACCTGTTATGATCTAAGAGCACCTATTATGATCGACAAAATTCTCTATAAGCTCAAACCCATTTTGATGACTTTTCTTACGCGAAACTTAACACTGAACCGCTTCCTCAGCTCGATTCTAAAAATATTTTTAAGGTTAATACCCCAGTCTGGAACAACTGCTTATTTGCCGCCTGCAATACGTATATGAACTTCTGGTTAACTAACGTTATCGGATAGTGCGAGCACTACGTCGTCGAGCCCCTGTCAACATTTCATGTGTCTTTGAGCACTTAATTCCGTTTTTACACAAAATTTTATGCAACATCTTTGACGCACCTACACTATGACATTCGACACATTTCAGACGTTGTTCATTACCAATAAAATTTTACTGGACATCAAGGCTTATTAAACAAAAGTCTGTAGTTAAACCTCTAGCTCAGACATCTTGAACAAAACGAAATCTGAAAAAATTTCTTCGACGAATTCATCTTAGCAGTCTTGTATCAAAAACTCTGAGAGTAAAATAAAATTGCAATAAAAAGCTTCCCAAAAAGTTTCGTTCGAAATCGACTTTAAACCGAAAGCCTCATTACTCATGGATAATATTAACGCACGCAACATGGTTGGTGTGAGAAGTTAGATCATAATCCTGGCTAAAGGATTATGAAGAGCTTACTTCATAATTAAATCACACGGAAAAGTTCTGAAATAATGTTTTATTTAATTCCCACATCCAACTTACAAAACGGGCAATCAACTAAATACACTGCCTTCGTTTGGTAGTCACTCTGCTTCAAAAAAATGTTAAAAATTTAGTACAAACACGTTACATGTGAACACAAAAATTATCAAAGAACATGGGTTACCAGGATTATTTTTTTTTGTCCTTTTTTTTTTTTTTGTTTGTACGATGGCCTTCTGTTAACATTTACTGACCGACCATTTTCCGTTACCAGTTTTGTTGGTTTTTTATTGCTATTGTTGTTGTTCACTTGCCACACTTCACATTCAATTGAGTTGAATAATTGCCACATGCTTTATAACCCAACAGTTTTTGACACTTTTTCGTTTGCTGTTCTCTTTAAATGTGGGTGGAACAAATTCGTATGTTTAAACCGAATGTGAAAACTTCCAGCCACTGACAAAAGGGTTAATTCAGCTTAAATCCCTTTTATTTAAATAATATTGTTAAACTTATTTAATTCTTTTCTCTCCTTTTGTTGTTTTGTTTTTTTTTTTTTTTGTATCGAGTGAACAGGTCTCGCCAGTGGGGCAGTCTACTATAGATGCCCAGAGAGTTTGCATGTGGAATACGTATTAATTTTATTTAATGACAAGCTGGTCAGATGAAAAAGTGGAAATTAAGACAAAAAAAAAGTGCTGCTATTTTTGAAAGGATTATTATATTTATACAAAACGAAATATGAATAATATTTCTTCGGCGACTTTCTCTCAGCAGGTTTCTGGCAAAAAAAAAACTCGGATAGAAAAATAAAATTGTCATGAAAAGTTTATCAAAAATCTGTCGTTCGGAGTCAACTTTAAACTGTAGGTCCCGCCACTTATGGATTAAATTAACACACATAACATGAGTGGAATGAAATGTGTTTACAAATATCCCTGTAGCTAGAATTTCCCATGGCATCTGTGTTATTGATCTGATTAAACAAAAAAGTCGTTCTGGTATCAGAGTGATGCAAACCGTTACGATTAATGTATTGGGCATCCTATCGAATAATACCACCTAAAGCAACTATACATCGTGTGGGCCTCTAGTGACCGATCACAGCACCTGGTTGATTCATTCCCCCATAACGTGGATTTCCTAGCAGGTAATGTCCACTTGGTGTCACATACAAGGACTTACTAATAGATGTCATTGAAACAAGACACTAGTTATAGTAGTGAAATTGTAGCACATCAAATACTACCAGGTGTATTTGAAACTGAGAAAAAACAATCTTGGTTTTAATAACTGTAAATAGTTGAAGTCGCCGTAGTCTAGTAGGTAGTGTGTTGGCTTATTAGACGTATAGCCAGCGTTGGAGCCCCAGGCCAGACATCAAGACAAAATACAAAAAGTATTTCTTCGGCGACTTCCTCTCAGCAGGTTTCTGGCAAAAACTCTGAGAGTACATGGAATTGCCATGAAAAGTTTCTCAAAAATCTGTCGTTCGGAGTCGACTTTAAACTGTAGGTCCCACCACTCATGTATAAAATTAACACACACAACATAAGTAGTGTGAGAAACTAGGACGTTGTACAATGGGTCAATTCGACCTCAGGGTACTGTACTTGTCTTAATTGACAAGTACACGTCCTCTAGCCTAACCTAACCTAACTGTAAATAGTGGTTCCCCACAATTTAAGTCCTTATATCGTTTTATATGTTTGACAGGTTTTTAAAATTTTCAAATAGAATAAACACTGATTGTTTATCGTAAAACAAGCAAAAAAATGGGATAACAAACAATTATAACAACAAAAATACATAAAAAATCGCGGAAAGGAGTAAAGTAGAGGGTAACAATAACAAATCAACAGTAAGATTCTAGAAGTTGACAGTACGAAAATTAATCAAATATAAACAGAATGAAAGGTATAATGGAAGGAAGGGATCGTAAAGACGCGACGTATACACAGTAGATAAAGTTCATATAAATGACTTGATACTATCCTTCTGACAACAAATGTACCAAATAACAGGCAATTACTTAAAAGTTGTTTTTATTCCAAAAGGGTGATAAAATACCAGCAGGTCACATTTTAGCTGTGCGCAAGACTTTACCTCGGCACTATAATTATTATTAATTTAAAAAAAATCTGTATTTTTATTCGAAAGACAAATTAATGATGCCTCAGCTTATTTCTTAATGTATTTTTCTGAATCGCTCCAAAGTGCATAATTGCGTAATTTTATCTATGAGTGGCGAAAACAACTATTAAAAGTCGACCTTGAACGATAGATTTTTGAGCAACCTTTCATGGCAATTTTATTTACTCTCAGAGATTCTGCCAAAAGACTGCTGAGAAGAAGTCGCCTAAGAAATATTTCCTTCAAATTTCTTCTGTTTTTTTGTTTGTTTTGTTCGAGATGTATTTTCCTCTTGTTTTGGGGTTGGAACCACGGTCCCGCGTTTTATAAGCTAACACTGTGCCTACTAGATTACGGCGAGTTTTAAACTTTATAACAGCTAACGACTCCTAAAGTCTTTCTTGACGTCATTTATATTTATTACAATACAATTACAAATTACATCTAATTATGATGTGCAGAGTGTCTAAGACCATATCCACTAAGTAGTGTAACAGACCAGACTCTCTGGTGCCCGCATTCTAATAAACTAGTCCAATATCTACTAGACCACTAGAACACCCTTTATACAACTGTAAACTAAATGTTACCATTTTGATAACCCAAGAGATTCTATGTTTAGCTTTTTAGTTGCAAGCTGCCAGAAAATATAGTCCTACGGGCTTATAGATGTTACAATTTTTGTTATCTGTAACCGAGAATCTAATTCTAGCAGACGACGTACAATACATAATTGGTCACTACAACACTTCAGTCAGGATTACGATCTAGCTTCTCACATCACTTATGCTGTGTGCGTTAATTTTATACATGATGGCGGGACCTACCTCTTCATGGCAATCTTATTTACTCACAGAATTTTTGCTAGTAATCTGCTGAGAGGTAGCCGCCGAAGAAATATTTCTTTCATATTTTCGTTTTGATGTCTGACCTGGGATTTCAACCGTTTCCTTACGTCTAATAAGCCGACATACTACCAACTAGACTACGGCGACTAGACTGAAAGAAACCCTCGATAATATAATGTGTCACCTGAAATGTTAGAAAGTCTAAAAAAGAAACATTTCTTCGGTGACTTCCTCTCAGCAGATTTCTGGCAAAAACTCTGAAAGTAAATAAAAATTGGCATGAAAATATTCTGTTGTTCGGAGTAGATCCTGCCACTCATGTATAAAATTAACGCACACAACATAAGTGGTGTGAGAAACTAGGTCATTATTCTGACTGAAGGCTTGTAATGATCAAGTATATTATGTTGTTATGTTCACTGTAAGTCATATTCAGTGGTCTGTACATAAAATCTTGTTCAAATTTTTAAATACATTTTTTTCGATTGAGACATCCTAGTATAGGATTAAAAAAAGCCTAATTGAATTGAAAGCCTTCATTCGACAGCTCACATTACCAGTGTTTTTATTTATTCAAATCCATTTGTTAATAATAAATGTGTTGTTTAAGCAATTTGAACAACTTGAAGGATTATTATTTTAATTCACGCCATGAATAGATGTTTATCAGCGTCTTTTTTAAAGTGCATTTTATTGACTAGCAATTGTGATTTATGACATCATTTAAATTACAGCAGTGCGACGTTTTATTGATGTTTTTAGTGCAGACAGAGAAATACTATGTAACAATTGAGAGACAGAGAGAGAGATTGGATAATATGCCACTTTCTATACAGAAACAAAATGAATAAAATTTTTTATTTTTTCATATTCTTTATTTACAAAATTTAAAAAAATTGTGACCAATCTATCCGAACTATAAGGAATGGTAATATAGTAGGCTTTTAAGTCCATTTTCTGTCAAACAGATGTAACCAGACACTTATGGAATTGTCATTATAGTGACAATAGGATCTTATTTGCCGGTATAAGCTTTTTTTTTTAATGAAGTTTGAATTGTTTTTTGAACCTTATATCAAAGGACAGCTGATATCTGGTAAAAAATCTGAGAGTAATTAAAGTGAAAAGTTTGTCAAAAATCTGTCTTTTGAAGTCGACTTTAAATTGTAGAACCCCCCATTCATGTATAAAATTAAGACACAACATAGGTGTTGAGAGAAGATAGCTCTTAATCCTGACTGAAGTAATTGTAATGATCAATTTTGTATGTATGTATGTGTATTAAAATTCTGCTTTAAAGTTTAAGCTCAGCTAAGTAGATTTTTATAATCAACTTGTTTCACCGTCGCTTTTAACTTGTTTGTCTTGCTTTGATGTCGTCTGCCTACTAATTTTTTAACAGCCTTCCAACTGCGTCTCAATTTCCTATGGAGTATATCAACTGATGTGTAAGAAGTGATAGGCCAAAATTCCTACAATAATTTTTTTTTTAATGTATTCCCTGGCTTTAACATTAAACCACTCTCTAATACTACTAACAATCTTCAACCCCGCATCATATTGTATCAGCGATTACAAATATGAGAATTGGTAGACCTCTCATTGCGATAGATGTTTATATCTCGAACGAAAATCCTAAGAAGTCGGCTTTGAAACTTCATAGAGAAATTCATTCCCATATTAATGCAGAAAACAGTTTAAAAATCTTCTGAAACCTCATACAATGCCACAATGGAAAGTCTTGATCCTACTTCAGAGAAATTATTCATAGTGGTGTGCTACGAGAACCTTTAGAATACCTTTGGCGCATTTACGAAATATCGCCGTTAATTAAAAGTAATCCTGAAGAAAATAATCTGTTTCAATGACATTTACATTACACGCACGCCAATTCGAATAAATAACTAATTAGTTTGGCAGCAATCGCAAATATTTCATCATATATCTTGTGTTGGCTTGTTAGACATGAGGCCACAGTTCAAACCCCAGATCATACATCTCTAACAAAACGAAATATGAAAAAATATTTTTCAGCGACTTCCTCTCAGCAGATTTCTGGCAAAAACTCTGACAGTAAAATAAAATTGCCATGAAATGTTTCTGAAAAATCTGTTGTTTTGAATTAAAGATGAATATAGGTTCTGCCACTCATGTATAAAATAAATCGCACAACATAAGTGGAGTGAGAAGCTTAGTCGTAATCCTGATTGATGTATTGTAATGTTCAATTATGTATGTATATATTTACGTGTATACCTTCACCGACGTTTAACTTGGAAATTCAATACCGAAGAAAAATAGGCACAAAATTAATCTGGAAGTCTTTGAAATACATTGGCTTGTTGGTAAAAAAAAAATCATGCTTGGGGCTGTATACTACATAATTTCCTTCTAAATGGCTAGTCTAGTTATGGGGCACCAAAGATTCAAAAACAAGATTTTATAGATGGTTACAGCAGCAGTGAGAAGCTAATCGTAATCCTGACTGAAGGGTTGTAATGACCAATTATGTATGTACAGCAGCACTTTGGTATATCAGAAACTCAAACATACATACAGATCAATACACGCCAACATACATGCATACATAAATGGTGATTACAACCATTTACCCAAGAGTAGTAGGTACTGTGTCGGCTAATTAGAAAAATTTTTCAAAAATCTTTCGTTCGGAGTCGACTTTAAACTGTAGATCCTGTCACTTATGTATAACATTAATACACACCACGTACGTGTTGTGAGAAACTAGGTCGTAACCCTGACCGAAAAGGCAATTATTTATGTATGTCAGTTATTGGAATTAAAGAAAAAAAATTATTTTCATCTTTTAACCCACAACTAATTTTGTTTTTAATTTAGTCTCTTTCAATCCTGGAGTAAACTTTCACTGTCTTTTTGATACGGATTAAATTCAGAATATTTGCTGCTATGAAATGATTGGAAAGATCGTTTAAAATTCGATGCTTTTTAATGATTCTAACATTAATGCTTAAGCAATCTAATGAGGGACAATCGTTTCGTTCATGAATAATTTAAAGTGTTGTTAGCCGCAAAGTCACACATAGGCAATGTTATATTAATTATACGAATATCATTGTGAATATTTGGATTTATTACTATACTATACTATGATCGTATAATCATTTTAGTTTTTTTATTATTTTCTTCCATTGAATGGTTGGAAAATTTTCCAGAAAACAAATGCTTTCCCTTATATGCAGCATTGCCGATTAAAACAAATTACGGGTTAACCGGCGATTTTATACACGAGTTGTATCGAGAATATAACGAACGAATTTTATAGGATGGCGCATAAAAATGAAAATAAAAAAATACACAACAAAACAAGTAAATAAATACGGTAAACATAAACAAAAACAAAACAAGCAACACGACATGCACTTATACTCGTTGTGATACAAACCGTGTGCTCACTACACTCTCTCACTCTCAGCAAATTGTGTTTATTGTATTGTATACTATAGGACTGTAACAACAAATTGTATCGAAATATTCTCACCAACTGTCACCAACGGAGGTGAGGTTGTTGTTGCAAAAAAAAAACGTATACGATTAAAAACGGGAACAGAATTTATAAAAAAAAGAAGCAGCTGCAGTTAATGAAGAGGAACACTTGATGCGCAAGAACTCGATTTATTTATTTTTGTTTGCATTTATTTTACAATAATTATTTGTACACACACATACACACGCGTTGTTGGATTTTTAACGCTTTTCTAACGGTTAATTTTTGGTAAACAGCGTAATTTACTACGTATAAAACACCGCCTCGTAACGTCAATTTAACACTAAAGCAATATCTTGATGACTGGTTATGCGTTCAAAACGGACGCAAGGGTATCATAATATTGTATTACCACTACACAATCACCACCACTATTATAAAAGCAGAGAAAAGAATAAAAAAAAAATTATAAAAAAAAATTGTGAAAACAAAACAGTAAAACAGTAGAAAGCAAAAAAAAAGGATGAACAAAAACTAAAGAAAAAAAATTGTAAACACGAACACAGATTGTGCAGAATAATAATATATATACAAACACAAACACACACACACATACACTCACAAGCAAGCAAGCATAGACACACACATTTAAACGCTGTAACAATTATCGTACAAATAGTAACCCCAATGAATGTAAATAGGCGATAGTCCCCCCCCTCTCTCCTGTTTAAAACAACAGCAGCAACAATGTGTATTTGTATTGACAAAAACAAATGAATAAAACAACAACAACTAAAACGCCACAATGAACACACGATGCAAAGTAGAGTATGGCAGAGCAACTTGAAAGTAAAATAGGGAAAAACCTGCATAAAGTTGACATTACCATGTGGCTACAGGCTTACATACACACACATACATACACATTCACTCATACTTGTACACTGCCTCACACTCAATTTCTGTTCGTAAATAAACACACACCCATTATATGAAGCCACAAACGACAATGTCACAGTGATAAGCACTGCTTTGCCGGTTTAGTTTTAACAATAGCAACGTTTTCTCTCATATTGCATATATGTGTGTACATATGTACATGTACACGTATATTTTTACTCACACATACAATATAATTTTCAGCAAACAATTGCCAAAAACACAATTTTTAATATACACGTGCTTACGCTCTCCCAAATCAAATTCGAATGAAAACTTTTCTCATGCATAATTGCGTGAGTAAGTAAGTGTAAGTATCAGTGTGTGTGTGTGAAAATTCCGCCTCTTTAAGTGAAAGAGTTTTTTTTATATTATTTTTAATATTTAACACATTCATACAATTGTTCTTAAAATCGTTTTTATTCATGAAACTATAAGTAGAGATCCCCAGCACAATAAGCTCAAGCACTCTCCATGTTATATCAAGTATTTGAAAAATATGGTAATTTTCTCGTAGATTTTCTATGAAAAAAATAAAAAAAAACGAATCACCACACCGTATTATACTGAGAGCAACGTTAACGTAAATCATAATCTAGCAACTCTCTTCGTTTGCTACAAGGGGTAATTTCGTGGTGCACTATTCATATGCACAATGGGTAGACAAGGTTTAAAATATATTTATTTCGATTCGATTATTTAAAATGGAGTGCTTTACGAAGGAACATGGCGTTATATTTATGAAAACTTATTACAAAAAATTTGCAAAGCTATGAGGAAACCGCACACAAGCTTCGAAAAAATTTCCAGTTGACACATTAAAGGAGTGGTCAAAAAAATTTATGAAAATTGGGTGGCTAACGTATCGGTCTACTGGTCATTAAGATCATGCGATTTAATGCCGTAAATTTTTGTTCTTTGGAGTTATTTGAAATCTCGGATTTATGTGTATAAACCAGGAATGAGCTTAAATCCAAGATCAAATGCGTAATCGGTGACATAAATATAAATGTTAGTGAAAAAATCATAAAAAATTTCATGTTAAGCGTAATGGCCTGTAATTAAACCTGTAGTAACCATTTGACGTACATATACTTCATTCTATACTTAATCAGAACGGATTAAAGAACATATTTAAGTATCGGGTGGGCCCATCTATTAGTTTAAATTTAAAACTTCGGTTATTTCGAATCTGGCAATACTTATGTCAATCTATTCTGTCACAATACTCAGTATATTATCTTCACTGTCGCCGTAGTCTAGTAGGTAGTGTGTTGGCTTATTAGACGTAAAGCCATGGTTCGAGCCCCAGGCCAGACATCAAAACAAAAAAAGTATTTCTTCGGCGACTGTAGGTCCCACCACTCATGTATAAAATTAACACACACAACATAAGTGGTGTGAGAAACTAGGTCGTAATCCTGACTGAAGGGTTGTAATGACCAATTATGTATGTATGTGTATCTTCACTGAACATAATGAATCGCTTTACACTTCGTTGTCACTTCGCTAGAGGAGCCAACGTGGAACTGCACGATGATGCCGATTTCGCCAAAAGAAAAAAAAAATATTTTCGTATGAAGCTCATTTTCGTCTTACAGAAGCCAATGTGCCCGTTACGAGTTACTTTTTGGTGCTGCTTGTGGAGCGGAGACATCATTGGCCCATATTTCTTTGAAATGCGGACGGCGCAACCATTACGGTCAATGGAGGACAACTATCGCACCATGGTAACCCATTTTTTTGTACCCGCTCTTCATGGCATTGATGTGAACGATGTTTGGTTTCAACAGGATGGTGCAACTTGGAAGTCGCCGTGGTCTAGTAGGTAGTGTGTTGGCTTATTAGACGAAAAGCCAGGGTTCGAGCCCCAGGCCAGACATCAAAATAAAATACAAAAAGTATTTCTTGGGCAACTTCCTCTCAGCAGATTTCTGGCAAAAACTCTGAGAGCAAATAAATAAAATTTCCATGAAAAGTTTCTCAAAAATCTGTCGTTCGGAGTCGAATTTAAACTGTAGGTCCCGCCACTCATGTATAAAATTAACACACACAACATAAGTGGTGTGAGAAACTAGGTCGTAATCGTGACTGAAGGGTTGTAATGACCAATTATGTATGTATGTGTATCTTCACTGAACATAATGAATCGCTTTACACTTCGTTGTCGCTTCGCTAGAGGGGCCAAGGTGGAATTGCACGATAATGCCGATTTCGCCAGAAAAAAAAAAGAAAACATATTTTCGGATGAAGCACATTTTCATCTTACAAAACCCAATGCGCCCATTGCGAGTGACTGTTTTCTGTAGCTTGTGGAGTGGAGACATCATTGGCCCGTATTTCATTGAAAATGCGGACGGCGCAACCATTACGGTCAATGGAGGCCACCTATCGCACCATGATAACTGATTTTTTCTTGTACCCGCTCTTCATGGCATTGATGTGAGCGATTTTTGGTTTCAACAGGATGGTGCAACTTGCCACACATCTCATGCCACAAACGCTTTATTCTGTCCAAAGTTTGATTGGCGTTTGACACCGTTGGACTATTTTCTGCACGATGCCGAATAAGAAAAGTGTTATGCCCACAAACCAGAGTCAATTGAGCATTTGAAGGCCAACATTCGTGATGCCATTGTCGAGATACGACTCCATATACTCGAAAAAGTGCACGAAAATTGGTGATCGAATGAGGTACTGTGAGGCCAGCCGCGGCAGCAATATGAATGAAATAATATTCAATTTGTAATCGGAATAATTGTACTTCACAACAGAGAAATATATTTGCCAAATTTTCAATTTCTAATCGGAATAATTGTACTTCACAACAGAGAAATATATTTGCCAAATTTTCAAACCCTTTTTTGTTTTATTGCATTTTTAAATTTAAACTTCTTAATCACCCATCCTATATATTTGTATATTATAAATTTATAAATGTTATTAATGTTGTTACAAATGTAGAAGAGTCGAACTATAGTCGTTCTTGCTTCCAAGAAGCATATTAGTCCTGGGTCTAAAACAAAAGCGATACATGGTAATTTAAAATCCAAAAAAACTCAACAATACATTCGCTTCGAAATAATATTTTACGTTGATTTTATTAATTTTTATACTTCTTAATAATTTTACATTTGATTCAAAAATAAAAATTTTCATTGATTTTAGTAATTTTTATACGTCATAATAATCTCGCTATCAAATATATTTTTAATTAAAAAATAATTAAAGGAATTAAAAAAGGATTTAAAAATTTTGTAGAAATAAAATCGAATCTAAAATCTTGTACTTGCTTTTACCGCAGACCATTGTGCAGGAAAGAGTAAATATTATTCGTAAAACGTCATCAACTGCAGAAGTGATGAGAATGTTGAAATTTCTGCAAAAAGAAATTTTCTGCACATTTTTAAGAGGACATCACAGATAGTTTCAGTAACGAAATGCAACACGCTGTCATATCTTTCTTTCTTTCTTTAATGTATTTACACATTGATTATCTGTTGGATAAAATAAGAAGAAAAAATAAAAATTGAGACGTAAATAAAAATATATTCATTTTGATTTATTCTCTTCATTCTGCAGCGAGTTATACTGACTATTTTTTCACATTGACGTGCTACGTATATTTCTCGGTGAGCTGTTCACATCACCTCAACATCAATAAGCTTGATAAGCTGTGTGGTTCGTAGCGTTATTGTGTTGAATCCACGTGATGTCTACATAATACAATACAGGCCAAGAGAAGTTCTTAATCATCAACCAATAATAGTGACTGTGATGGTCTGGCCAAAGTCGTTCTTAAAAGAATATAGACTCAAAATCCACAGGAAATAGTAATTTTTCGGGATGCTTTGGGGGTCATTGAATCTCAAGTGGATTGGCACCCTCTCCAATTAGACAATTTTATTACTTCAATTCATCCATTCATCCAGAAATAGGCCTCATTTTTTAATATAATTTTTCATTAAACTTAGAGTCAGTTGCCATCTGCTCCAGCATCCATTCAGCAAACAGACGTCGTTTTCTATGGCCGATCAAGAAAATTTGACTGATTAAATGATGACTGATTTTACAGATGCTACGTCAGCAACATAATCTTTATTAATCATAATCAAAGTTTGGAAGTCCCTTTTAAAGGATACTACATTTCTATTTCTTATGATTCTTCTGTAGAAGGCTTTAGGATGATAGTGTAGCTGGCTCTTTAATGCGAATCGAATCTACAACCACTACACCAAGGATTTTGCACTGTGCTTACCCCGGGTAGTCTAATCAGCCATACCAATCCACAATGGAGTTATTTTTAATTTTTTAAATTTTTATTTCTCTTTCCATATAGTTGTCTTGTTTAACGGCATATTAATTATTAACAACAAATTTATGTCGTCGCTTAAAAGTAATGTTCATCTTCAATTAACCAACTGTCTTAAGCAGGTTTAACGACAAGTCACGATTAATTAAAATGAATCCCAATTCCCATTCATTCTTTATAATTAATTGAAGTTACAATATAATTTTAATAAGATTTACCCTTATCAAGTGACAAATACAATCAAAATAATTAATTCGCCAATTAGTAAAAATTAACATCTGCTTTTAAAATAAAACCTTTTTCCAAAAATATTCCTGGTAGTATATGGAGCGTGAACGAAAAAATTTGGTCAAATATTTCTCTTTGACAAATCCAAGGTCTAATGTTAAAATAATTGCATTGATTGTTTTTAAACCGCATGACATTTTACAGCTTTATACTGAGCAGAGTAATTGTATTTTGTTTTATCAATCACCGTGCAAGATGTAAGTCTGGAAGTATGAGCAAATTTTTTCGCGCCCGCTTCTTACTTGAATAATTCATAGAGAAACGATAGAAAGTGACACTGTTTAACATGGGTTTGTCAATTTCATTTAATTTAACAACGTTCGACGATGATTGGCAACCACTTGATTACAAATCTCATTATTTTAAATCAAATATAAGATTTTTTATATTATGAAGTCAATTTCATTCCCCGTGAAAATAATATATTCAGAATCCTGCGGTACAAAGATGATGAGATTATCAACGAATATCCCGTAAAGAAAGTTTACACCACTTTTTGTGAAAGAGTAGTACTCACGGAGTTTGGTTTGTTACCGCTCCATTCAATATAAAAGGAAGTTGGTTCGTTACAAAGACAGGCGCCATACGATTCATTTTAGATCCTTCTGCTCTTACTATTACTATTACTTACTGTTCACATGCTCAGTAGTAAATACATGAAAAATTAAACTGAAACAAGAAAATCAAGTATCGCAAAAGAAGGTCGGGGCTTTTAACCTACAATGGAAAAAAATAAAATCATTTTGGAATAATATATACACAAATACCCCGGTTTGCGTCGCTAATAGGGCCTGAAGAAATGTGACGCAAACCGAAACGACGCAAAACGAAGCACGATTTTCCATACATTTGTATTGATTTTCATTTAATTGGTTCCGAGATTCATAATTTTAGCTGACAAAATAGATTTTTCAATAAAAAATATTTAATGTTTTTTTTTACATTAGACTTAAACGGGAAATCCCCTTTTTCTGTTTTAGCTTTGTACAAACATTTTCATATTAACGACGTAAACTGAAACAAAAACGACACAACTTCGAAGTCACAGAAATTTTAAAAAGACACAACTTCCAATTTGCACTAGATTTAAACGGGAAATCCCCTTTTTCTGTTTTAGATTGAACAAACATTTTCATATTAACGACGCAAATCGAAGCACTAACGATGCAACTTCGAAACATGCGACGCAAACTGAAACAAAAACGACGCAACTTCGGATTCACAGAAATTTTAAAAAGACGCAACTTCGAAGAAGACGCAGAACGAGGCGACGCAAACCGGGGTTTTAGTGTACATACATACGTACATAATTGGTCATTTTAACACTTTCGTCACGATTACGAACTAGCTTCTCACACCACTCTGTTGTTTTTTGAGAAAATTTACACGGCAATGTCTAGTAGGTAGTGTGTTGGCTTATTAGACGTAAAGCCAGGGTTCGATCCCCAGGCCAGACATCAACACAAAATACAAAAAGTATTTATTCGACGAGTTCCTCTCAGCAGATTTCTGGCAAAAACTCTGAAAGTAATTAAAAAATTGCCATGAAAGGTTTCTCAAAAATCTGTCGTTCGGAGTCGACTTTAAACTGTAGGTCCCGCCACTCATGTATAAAAATTAACACACACAACATAAGTGGTGTGAGAAACTAGGTCGTAATCCTGACTGAAGGGTTGTAATGACCAATTATGTATGTATGTGTAAAAATTTAGGGTGAATGTATTTCATTCTGGCTTATTGTACATACTCATCTTCTCTTTTAGAAGAACTTTTAAACACATTATTGGAATCCATACTCCAGTTATCTCTATCGTGTGAAAGTTCCAGGTCAGAGCCCTATGGCGGCATTGTCCAATTCATCTCAAAGTTGATGTTTTCTACAGATCTTCCTTAGATGTAATATGAAGTCAACAAATTTAAAAAGTATTTCGCAGGTAACGATTTATAAAGCTCTGCAGTCTTCTATTACGATCAATGCTTCCGAGCAGTTGAGAAGCCCAGACTTCACGTAGACATAGGTCGACATAGTACTTAGATGTAGTGCTGATATTAGTTGCACTTCATTTATATCATATCCGGCAAATGCCAAACATATGTGTCCACCTATTTATCTTCTCCCTTAATTAAAACAGCACTACCCCAACAAATTAAGCTCTTAACGTCTGGCCGATTATATTATATAGAAGCCTGTATTGCTGATAGTTTTAATTACGATCAACGCTTGACAATCATTGGAATTTTATTTTAAAAATATTTGAGTTTTTTGGTTTCTCAAATTGAAAAACAAATAAATTATCCAACATACTTGCACAAAATCGAATAATTTCTGTAGAAGCACCCTAAAAGTATGCACTAAATTGAAACTGAGAGAATTTTCAGCACAAATTCTCTTCTTGCAGAAATGTACACAGACACTAATGCAATTTGTGTGTGTGTTTATGTGTGTGCATGCTGCCTTGGTATAAGAACAAATTGTACATAATATTCTCCTTTTCAACAACAAGCACTAGCATTGGCAAATGAATGACAAACACATACAAACCAGAGGCGGAGTTACTAAATTTACACTCTTATGAAAACAATTATTGAACAAAAGGGGAGGTCTTTCATAGCCATAATAATATTAAGCAATAGAAAGCGGAACATATGCTTTTCTTAAATACTCAACAAAATAAGTAATTTATAGACAATTGTTCTTGTTCTTCTTCAATTGTTTTCATTAAATTTTTATTTTTAAAATGAATTTCTTTTTAATTTCATACAAAATTTTTTAAGACCCCTTTTTTTAAAAATATTTTAGCTGCCTCTCTGATGCTTGTTTACATGTTGTTTATTCATAAACAAGTGGAAATAAATAAAACAACAGCAACAACAACAACAGCAGCAACACAATACAAGTATAACAACCTACTTATTTGAACTGTGTGTAGCATTTGGCCCAGTCCTACTGACTACTGGCACATTAGACGTCTACACAACTAATGAAAGAAAGTTCATCATCATCATCACCACCACCAACATGCAATAATACTGGCGGTACGATTTTTATTCTGCAAAATAAAAAACTCACTAAAAACAGATTCTTGTTGTTTTTGCTTTGTATCGTTATTTTATTACACGAACCTATCCCTCCACTTCACTTTATTTACATTTTTCCTACACATTTAATGTTGAAAGCCAAAAAAAAGAAATTTTCTGTACAAGTACAAGAACAGGGCATAATAGCGATACAACGATACAATGCTACGTACATACATACATACATTGATAATGTAGAGTAAAATGTAATACAAAATAGAACAATAATAAGATGAATTTGTTGTTGCCTTGTATTTGAGTTTCTCTGGCATGTTACTCTGTACTGTACGTGTGTTTCAAAATAAAGTGAGAGTAAGTTAGCACGTGGTGTCTTGGTGTTGTATACACGCTTTACCGGCGTCTAAAATGACAGTTTGATTCTTATCAATTCAATTTTGTTCAACAATTTCATTAACATGTTCAAGTGAATCGATAGAAAGAAAGTTTTTAACTGCCGCCAAATAAAATCAGTTCAAACAAATTATACATAAATATTTGATAAGAAAAAAATATACTTGACACCATCATAACGAGAAGGCTATCACGGTTAATAATAGGAAAACAGTACATAACAATAGTTTTCCCAAAGATTTTATTAAAAAATCGGCTACAAGGCAAGGTCTAAATATTTAAATCTGCAGCTCTTTTATGCAGCTCAATAGAATGCGGATGGCCAATCGATCCATTCCAATTACAGAAAACATACATAAAGTACCATTATCATACCACCGAATGGAAACCCAAAACATGGATCTCAAGCGAGATTTGGAATCCTTTCGATCAAAAAGATAGAGGCTAAGACCAAAGCAAATATATGTACTTTATGGCACACTTATATACAAACTGAATACTTCCTTATATTTCGATGAAAAGCAGCGCTCTATGCAACAAGAAATGCTGGATAAACAAAGTACCTCAGTACCACCACTCAGGATACAACGGACACACCTATAAGCCGTAACCTGTACGATAACGAACGATCAAATACATACCCATTCAAAGGCTCAGTTGGTATAATAACACCATATGTGGACCGACAATTGATTGACAATATAGAATAACTAATATGCCAAAATATCGGCACTGACTACTACGACTCCGATACAACATTTTTTTTTTTCGATTTAAAAATCGTTCTGATCAATCCGTAATCAAAATACTAAAATTGCAAAAACCATGAACATTTTGGAAAATAAAATAACATCAAATGTGAACCTGAAACGTATTAAGAGGGATTCTATTATTAGCGCAAAAATAACAAATCTAGAAAGGAGGCAATTCAGAAAATATAAACGATCTGATAAGTTCATTGTCTTGATAAACGATGTGAAAACTTCAATATTAAAGCTTACTGCCAAGAATTTTAACGTATAAGCAAGAGTGGGTAATAAATGTGTTCTTTTTTCTTTACTGGTCCTAAACGTACCGATAAACTCACAAAAAAAATGGATCTTAACTCCGTCGAACATCTCTGGGAATTTCTCAAAAGAGGCGTGTTCTGAATTCCTGAAACCTTTAAAAAACTGTCGACCTTTGTGCGAACAACGTGGATGTTATTGCTTGGCACTATAGATATAATATGATATAAACATGATGCCGTCAAGAATGACCCTGCCAAGAATTTATCTGCCACTAATGACACTGTCAAGAATGACACAATCAACTGCTATCGTCTGTAGCACGCCGAATACTGATCGATTCTCCTTTTTCTTAACCCATATTCCGATAATATAATAAGAGGTAGCAGATTGAAGGCTTGAAGCCAACCAACAAGTCGCACTAAGAATGTGAAACCAATCTACAGAGAGTATCCTGGCATCTCGTTGCCAGGTATACCACAATGTCGCAGAACCCAGCTGATACCTATCCATTTACGAAAAATACTCTTATTGAGTCTTTACAATCACTAACCAGTCGATACTTACTATTAACTAAGTTCCTAATAATATTTTCATCTATTTTGCTACATTCTTCTAAAGTTGCCGTGTTTAATGGAGGTGATGACTTTGATGAATCGGTATAAATTTGGTGTAAATACGTCTGAATAAAACTAACTCTCATACTTTCAACTGTAAATATATTTTAAAGAATATGCTGGTCAATCTATCGCATCAGTACTTTGTGTGATAACTGTTATATATTAGCGCGTTATCCGTTGAGTTTCAAAAAATCATTTCTAAACCTGACATATGGTCGACGCTTTTCAATCGATGTGGAACAAATACAATTTCAACAAAAAGCTCTCAATACCCTAAGAAAGTATGACTTCAATTTCTCTATAAGAAATTTACAATTTCTTTACAAAAAATTTGTGCCGGCGGCTTTCTTAATAATATAGGGAGTATACAATATAGAATCAATCTTCCATATTGAATTTATTATAAACAATTATACACAAAAGAATAAATCTTTGATTAATTTTTTTTACATTTGTTGATTTTTTATTATGATTTTAATTGTACAAATTGTTTATGCTGGCAATACTGCTAATTGGTAAACATTTTATGCATTGTGTTATAATTACATACATGGCGTATGAGTAATATTTTATTGTGTTATATTTCATACGCTAGATGTGTATGAAAGATCAATGCATAGCATTTAAAATCATTTGTATTTAGAGCCAATAATTTGTATTGTTGTTGTTGTTGTTGTTGTTGTTGTCATCATTAAATCATTGAAGCTGTAATATTAAGTGATTATTATTTTAAAAACTTACTTTTATTTTCAAAAAATTCAGGAGAAAGTTCAAATTGTGTGTCCCTAATTTTTTTATTATATTGTTATAAATAATTATTTTTTTAACCACCAGGTTAGTGTTTGTTTAGTATGACCTACACAAGCTCAAGAGTAGTATGACCTACACAACCTCAATAGTTTTAAAAAAAAAAAAAAAAAATGTGGAGACTGGGTGATTTAAAATGGTTAAAAACCATCTTTTAAATTGATTTGATAACGTTATCTTTGACTAACGATGGTTTGAATATAGGAGAGTCAAAATTACTTTATATTCTGGGTATGAAGCAGAATATTTTTTAGTGTCGAAAAGAGCATATGACCGCTTTTGGTTCATTAAGTGCTTGCAATAATTTTTTCCTTCATCTATAATACCACTTATATCCTGCCGAAAATAATAAACATCTCTTGAATGGGTCAGTAAGCAGGAAAAGTGCTCTATAATGATGGAGTTAGGAATTGGTCAGCGCAGTCTAGTAGGTAGTATGCTGGCTCATTAGACCATAATATTCTTTCGTGGGCAATTGACCTGTAGTTCTTATAATGCATTACATAGTGGATTTGTACTTCAGCACAAGAACTAACAGCATATGGATTTCTATTACTGCAGACAGTTTTCCTGTCAGTTGCAATACAAGTTGATTCAAATCTAAACCGTAAATACTACTACTGTCTTTTGTCTCATTTCCATAACTCATTTTCAAAGGGAGCAGGGAGCAAGGATTATCCGCTGGACATAGTTTCCGATATACACTCCCGCATTCTACACTGATTCATTCTAGGAAAGCAGAAGACACTTTATAACGCACGAGGTAATATTTCTGCCTTTGTTGTATTTTCTTATTCTAATTGAGGCACTGTGGGATGGTGTGGTACTCCCGAAAATAAATAATATATCCATCTTCACAAATGGGTCGATACTGAATGGGGTTTGGGTCTTTTGAATAATCCTAGACTGGAGTTTTTCATTTTGAATTGAATGATGACTTTAATATTTTCCAAGCAAAAATTTTTCTGGTTTTTGATGCTGTAGCGAAAGCTATCAATGTGACCTTCGTTGACAATCAAACTGTGAACAAGATTAGATCTGCCTCTGCTGGGATTGCACCATAGTTGAATACTCGGAGAGGATGCATCAAGATGTTGTTTATCTAGGACTCTTCGACCTTCTATAGACGATGGTAGTAGAACCGAATTTCTGTTAACTTCATATAAATTTGTGGTGATTCTGGTTACTAGGATCCTTATGAGCGATTGCGAGGTTATGTTGCTGACAGGAGTCTGGTAAAGATACCAGCTGGACTAATGCAGGGAGTGTCGGAAAATATAGAACATCTCCTCTCCAATTTCCCAGCTTTTGGCGGGATGATGTTAAAAACCCCAGAAATAGGATGCTTGGATTCTTTGAACTTTCTAATCGCAGCCGATATTCGGTATCTCCAGGCGTTGGTAATATAATTGGGCTGGTTTGCAGGTGCTCTTTCATCTTTGGGGTTCTTTTCCAACGTTACCTCCTTTCCCAGTTTTGTTTCAAAAACTTACTTTCATTTCTAAACACACCTCGTCAAACTGAAACATTCCTTAGCTTTAAATTGGCATATAAATCTTCAGGTACAATTAATTCATTAACTTTACTTAAATGTTTTTATTTCACTTAATGCAGTCGTAAATTTATAGAGCGGAGTCGTAATAATTTTATGACATTGTCTATGCGAAATAAACTGAAATAATATGAAAACTCCTGTTAAAATATGTTTCAATTTACTGCAAATGGTTTTCGGTTGCTTTATTAAAATATTTTCTTTTTTCCTCCTTTCTTTTGTTTTGTGACTACAAAATATGCTACAGTCGACCATAAGATATGGTAAACAGATGGAAGCCAGAGAAAAGAGATTGTAAAGTGTAAACTATGTCTTTGAAGTACAACTTCAATACTTCCAATAGATTCTCGTTGATACTCATTAAATAAATCCCAGACTTTGCATGAAGTATTTACAGTCACACGGTTTTTCTGTCTGTGAAAACAATTACAAACTCTCCCACATAATTACAAATTTGCCACCCAAAAAATATATTTCAAATGAATGTTCTATTGCTGTTTAGTTGCCTGTGTAAATGTCAGCAGTATCAACACCCGCATATTGTTATCCAAATCCAAAGGCAGTAACATTCCTACAAACGTACATACACACACGTATTGTATGTTATATAAACTAAATAGCTGTTGTCTGGCATATGTCTGGCAGTTTGGCTTGATAACGCTCTGATGTACATACATGTACTGAAAGCATACAGAGGCAGAGAACAAACGAAAAAAAAGGAGGGAAAAAGAATTTTCAAATATTTCGATTGCAGATTTACCAGCCGTTGCAAATAATTTTGTACGTTTTTTTTTCTTTTTTCCCATGTTTATGTTACATTTCTCTCTCTTTTTTTTTTTTTTGTTTCTCGCCGTCTATAGATTTGAAAGTTTTTCCAAAGCAGCTGTCAGAGTATGGCTAAATCACTTTCACAGGTTTTTGCGTTATCACGACATAATAGTGGCAATCGTAACGTAGTAATCGTTCATGTGATGCCTTCTACATTATCGCCTCCCCACCAACAATTACTTTGTGTGTATGTTACGGTTACTGATTCAAACTGTCGGTATATTCATTGGAAAATAAGTTTAAATTGTTGATTGTCTGTCTGTCTGTCTGTCTATCGTATCGTATTCGTGTCCGTTGGCATGATTTTACATCAATATGAACATTTTCACATCTGTGTTTATTTTTAATTTCCGCATTTCAGTTTCAAGTGCTAATAATAATAAAAGCAAAAAAAGAATTGAAAATATTGTGAAACAAAAAAGACATTAGAATTTCAAGTACTCTTAAAGTCAATACAGGGTTCAGCCTTCTGAATGAAATGAAAACGAAATTTAAAGTTTTTGAAAAAATTCATGCAAAATTCAAGTAATAGACAGTGAAAGACAGCTAGAGGGAGATCAAATAATAGAGAAGGAAAAAGAGAGACAGAGTGAGAGAGAGAGTGGTAAAGAACAAAATAACTTTGACTCCATGTGCAAGACAATTAACAAAAATTCATATAAAAAAAAAGTAAGCACAGAACAATTTTATGCGTCCAGACACCTTAATGAAAGCCAGCCGATAAGAAAGTGAAATATGGCGAGAATTTTTGAAAAGAAGAAACTGAAAAAAAGGATTGCCAGGTGATTTGATGTTTGAAAAAATTTCAAAGATTAGGATTTATTGGTCATTGAAACCCTGCAATCATTTTCACACCACTCATTTGGTGTGTGTTAATTGCATTCATGTGTGTCAAGGCCTACAGTTTAAAGTCGATTCCGAAAGACAGATTTTGTGAGAAATTTTTGAATACAATTTTTATTTTTCTCTCAGAGTTTTTGCCAGAAATCTGCTCATATGAAGACGTCGAAAAAATATATTTTTTCATACCTCGTTTCGATGGAGATGGCTGACCTGGAGGTTTGAAGTGGCCTCACGTCTAATAACCCAACACAGTACATACTAGACTACGGCGACTTTATGGAAATTATGGGCCTTTAATCCGCCTGTTGGGAAACTAAGACGCGCCACCACTTAGCCTCATAGTTTTCAAATTTTAAAAATTATACTACCGTAGTCCTTTTCAAAAAATCCATTTCCAGAAATCCTACGAACTTTTGATCCCCAGACAGGATCAAACAGCACCACTTCTTATAAAAGAATCGGCCTTTGAGTGTAATCTACATTACTACTACACCCGAAATAAGAGTACAGATAGAAAAAATTAACGAAAGAAACTGATAGAAAGGAAATCGACTAACAATGGTGAGAAATGGTTTGTGACGTCCTTAGGTTGCTCAAACAAATAAAAAGGGCAAGCAAACGTGTAAAGTTTAGTAGTTTATATGGAATATCAATCCAGTTTTTAGGATATGAACACTGTATCCAGTGCATTGTATTATAGAATCCAAGATTTAATGATTAAATATGTATGCCCACCGTGACTATATGTTAGCTTTTCCAATTAATCTGATTCTAAGGCTTCAAGGTTAGCTTGAATATTGGGTTTCAATGCTTCAAGAGCATAAACCAATGGCATAAAAATAATCCAGAGACGTTAAATAACATCATAACACCACTTTTGAAAATAAGGTTGTAACCACATTGTTTCCCAAAATCAATATGGTAAGCCACAGATTTCTTGCAAAAACTCTGGGAGTAAATAAAATAGCTATGAAAAGTTTCTCAAAAATCTGTCGTTCGGAATCGACTTTAAACTGTCCTGTTCTGTCACTCACACATAAAATTAACATAGGCAAAAAAGGGTGGTGCGAGAAGCTAGGTTGTAATCCAGGCTAAAGGATCGTCGTGTAAGCACGCTGTATAGCAACTTGGTGGATCCAAATGCCGTTGATATTTAGTCAGTCAGTCAGTCAGTCATCCGAAGAAAAGAAAAAATTAACGATGATGTCTTTATTGTATAAACCGCGTTTTCCTTTTAATATTCCCTTCGATAAAACAATGTTAACCCTGCCATCACTTCAATGTCACAGAAATTGGCGGGTATGCGGCAATCTAAAAATTAAACAAATGTTTACATTAAACATCCTTATTTGCATAATTTGTTTAAGAATAATAAAACAGAGAATGTCAAGTTAAGACAAAAGAAACCCCAAAAAAGGGATGCTTGGAAAAGTGAATTTCATTTTATACTCACAGAGACACAAAATTAAATCCAATAGAATTTTAAAGTTAGAAAAAAATAATTTTTTAATGGATTTTTTGAACTTTATCTTGAATTTTTTGAAAAATTATGTTAAAGAGGAAGATAATAGAAGAAATCTTTAATACTAATAGTATTCACTAACCAATTGAAGGTACTTAGGTACATAATGTCACAGTAATCGAAGGAAACTGAAAAGACATTTAATTAGGGTATTGAGGTTAGTTTCCGACATCATAATCATAATAAATACACATGATGCAATAGATAAATGTCTTCGACGTAAGGAAAAGTCATCACTGAATACATTTAACCATTGGAAGCATTTTTTTAACATTCTGAAGGCGCCATAATCTACTAGGGAGTGTATTGGCTTATTAGACTTGAGGCCGCAGTTCAAAGCCCAGGCCAGACATTTCCAACAAAACGAAATATGAAAAATGATTTCTTCGGCGATTGCCAGTTTCTTTTGGCAAAACTTCTACCACAAATTGAATTTGTGTTTAGTTTTAATTAAATTTTTTATTGTTCGCACAATTCTGTGTGCCACTGTTCACAACTTGATGTAAACAACAACAATTACTTTTTGTTTGTTATTCTTCTTTACACTCTTTTGCGTAAGCACTAACAATTGTTCGGCAGATCTTCACACGCAACGCGTCTTCACACAAGACTGACTGAAATTATACTAACTCGTTGTCTTGCCTTTTATATGCGAACATAAACAGTCTGATGAATGATCTTGAAGTCGAATGTTTCTGGCTTCGCCCTCTCGAGGTCTCCATAAATGTAAACATCCCTGTTTCGTTGTTGTTTGTGTATTTTGTTTATATTGTCTGTTGTTGCATTTTTGTTTACTTGATTATCATGTCGCCGTAGTCTAGTAGGTAGTATGTCGGCTTATTAGATGTAAAGCCAGGGTTCGAGCCCCAGGCCAGACATCAAAACAAAAAAACAAAAAGTATTTATTCGGCGGCTTCCTCTCAGCAGATTTCTAACAAAAACTCTGAGAGTAAATAAATTGTCATGAAAAGTTTTTAAAAAATCTGTCGCTCGGGGTAATCCTGACTGAAGGGTTGTAATGACCAATTATGTATGTATGTATGTTTATCATGTAAACAAGTTTCTTGTTTTTGTTTTTGTATCTTTTGTTCATTATCATCATTTTATGTTAAACGATGTAACACCATTTCCATTTTCGTAACAATATCATCGGAATTGCATGATTGGTACACAACAGTATGACTCTACATGCCACAAAGGTCCTGCCACATTTAACATTTTGCTTTGGCAATTTGTGGGTATGGTCATCTCACGTGGATGTGATGTAAAATGGCCACTGAGATCGTGCGATTTGATCCCGCTAGTGGCTCTCAAAGCCAACAGAACCTATGCCTTCTATCAAATTTACTCTAAGAAGCTGGTGGCAGACCGTTGAACAATTTTATATTCCATACATAATGGCATTAATAGTTCTTCCAAACGATTTACCTCCTCAAACCTATTACCTCCTTAAGTCCAATAAAGAAGCCTCATTTGGCATAGCTAGTTACATTGAACCTTTTTATAAAAATTTGTCTTTTAAATACCAATTAAAAGCTCAAACTTTTGTTTTAACGTGATTCATTAACTTTTTGTTATAAATTTATTAAAATGTTTGAAATTTTTCCCCTCCTGTAATTATGTTATCGTATATGAAAGTTAATGCCTGTTGGCATATTCCAATTCATTAACTTCTTGTTCTTGCTATCGTTTCTTCTTTATTGTTTTTTTTTTACCAAAATTTAATTTTAATTAGACTTTATTTATGCTTTTATGGTTGTTGTTTTCTCCTCTCAATGCATAGAAACTAATTTAGAATTTTTGTTTTTTTGTTTTGTTGTTGTATTTGAACAATATTTTCCATTCCATGCCATACTATTGGCGTTTTTAGCTAAACAATCGCTGCTACACTATTGAGCATTGAGCGAGCAATTCGTGAACATATTTTTGTTCCATAATATATTGAATTACTTCACATGCAAATAAAAATATTTTGCTGCTGCTTCTACCTCTTCTACAATATTTTTTAATATTTTTCTTCCAGTATTTGTTTATTTTAGATTCCTGAATATGATTGGTTTTGAACTTTATTCGTTTGCTGAATACTGATGAGCGTTTTCTCCTTCCATCTTTTTTTATTTTTTTCTGTGTTTATTTAGTTTTCCATCCTTAGGGCGTTTAATGATGATGAAAACTTGTTTTTCAATGGAAATCAATCTGATAGAAAGGGCAGAGGTAAAATAACGCTAAACGCGTAAATATAGTTTAAGTGGAAAACAGGTGGAGGTATTGTTATATTCTAATATTTTTTTTTTGTTATTCACAGCCACTAATAATATAATAATAACTAAGCAGCAATTTATTAAAAATTAATATTTAATTGACTTATAAACCAATGACAGAGTAGTGGGAAACATGATCAGAAAGCTTTCATCATCGCAGCCTGTGCTCTATTTTGACTAGAGACAATACTACACGAGACAATACTTCAAAGTTTACATGTGCTCTCAACCGATTATTCGGTGTAGTTGGATTCTACCGTAACGTATTGCCTAGATATATTTGCCATAGTCTAGTGTGTACTGTGTTGGTTTATTAGACATAAGACCAGGTCAGACGTCACCAACAAAACTAAATACAAAAAGGAAATACTCCTCCGGACTCCCTCAACAGATTTCTTGCAAAAACTCTGAGAGAAAAATAGTGTAATTCGTAGACGACTTTAAACTGTAGGTCCCGTCCCTCATGTGTAAAATTAACACACACAACATGCTGTCAGAAGCTATGTCGGTCCTGACTGAAGGGTTGTAATAACCAATTATGTATGTGTGTATGCCTAGATCACGTTCTTGGTCTGCATTTCTTATATACCATGTAGCGTTTACAATGCTGCGAATGACTTTGTTTTTAAAGCACTGAATCAAAAGAATAATTTTCTTACTGGTGCATGCCCATAATTGGCATTGCATTATAGGAACGCATGCGAGGCGTATTAGTCTTGGACACCTTGACTATTCTTCACCTATTGTGCACATCTCCGGCACTTGGTCGGATGAGAAATAGGTACCTGGGATGATATGGATGAACTGTCATGTATGGATATTGGCAGTCTAAGTCGCATCATCGGAAGCTCCGAATGGTTCCTGGAATAGGGGAAATGAGAAACTGTGGTATCACAATGGACCCTGTGTGCGGCCTAAGTGTGTCCGCTCATGACTCCATCGAGGGGACAGCCATACCCTTAATGTACCGGACGTCGGTACAGTTTCTAATATTTGGCTGTTTCTTCGAAGATTTTTTAGTCTTTTTTGATTTGCTTTCCATTTGTCAATTTAGTTTTTTTCCTCCTTAATAATTCCACAATTTTTTTAAGTGCTCATTCCTTCGCATTTTAATATCAAGGGTCCAGTTTAGACATTTGGCTGTGTTCGAATATAGGAGTCCATTCTACGATAGCGTTTTTTACGGCTAGCTAAAGTTGTAAAATTATGGTGTCAACAGCATACGCTTCCATTGTATAAGGTGGGCCATTTATCGGTTTAAATTTTATCCGTCGGTTATTTCGAATCTGGCAATACTTATGTCACTCTATTCTGTCACAAAATTCAGTATGTTATCTCCACTGAACGTAATGAATCGATTAACACTTGAGCAACATTGGGACTTATTGGACAAACTAGAAACTGCACGACGCCGTCGATTTTGCCAAAAATAGCATCTTTTCGAATGAAGATCATTTTCATCTTGGTAGGTACGTTAATAAGCAAAATTGCCCTATTTGGGGCTCAGAAAACCCACACGTTGTCTTACAGCAGCCAATGCACCTATTACGAGTGACTGTTTGGCGCTGCGTGTGGAGCGGAGACATCATTGGCCCGTATTTCGTAAAAAATGAGGACGGCACAACAATTACGATCAATGGAGACACATATCGCAGCATGATAATGAATTGTTTTGTACCCCCTCTTCATGATATTGATGTGAACAATGTTTGGTTTCAACAGAATGCTGCAACTTGCCACACATCTCATGCCACAATCAATTTAAAACGTCAAACGTTTGATGGCCGTTTAATTAGCAGAAATCTGACACCGTTGGACTATTTTCTGTGGGGTACCGTTAAAGAAAACTGTTATGCCGACAAACCAAAGACATTTGAGCATTTAGATGCCAATATTCGTGAGGTCATTGCTGTGATACAACCCCTGTACATTCGAAAAATTGCACGAAAATTGGTCCGATCGAATGAGGTACTATGAGGCTATAGTTCCTATAGTTTAATGACGACTCCGAAAAACAGATTTTAGAGAAACTTTTCATGGCTATTTTATTCACGCTCAGAGTTTTTGCCAGAAATCTGCTGAGAGGAAGTCGTCGAAAAAATATTCTTCTCATATTTTGTTTCTGTTCAAGATGTCTGGCCTGTAGCCAAACGTCTAAGAAGCCAGCTTACTACCTATTAGACAACGGCGGCTTTATAAAACGAATTTTTGTATTTTTTTTGGCACGGAAACTAAAGCTTTCTCTCTAGTTGCGTTAGCCCATTGTCGGCAATTATACCCATGACAACTTGATATTGCCTTTAAAATGAATGACTTTGGTAAACAAAGACGCCCTCATAGACTGAATATAAATTTTATTATTTGCCCGTAGCGCTATCAATACAATACCACACTTGGTCAAAAACTATATTATTCAGATCGCAGTAAAACAACGTAGTAAATTTGATGCTTTTACTGTTGTTTTCCAAATATTAACAGAAAAAAAATTATCTCGTAAATACGAATGCCTACAGCAATTAAATATACCAGCGTATCAAACAAAAAATTGAACTTTTTTGCTTGAAATTCAATAATTTTTAAAAATCACTTTCAGTCCAATACCCAAAGCTTTCAATTTCCATATAAAAAACCCCTCGTATAGTCTTAAATTATACTACCTTACCTGTGGCGAAATGTAGCGTAAAAAAGAAAGAAAAAAATCAAATTGGAATCCATCATATGCTACAATATTAACCGCTCTCTTACCTGAGGTCATCTTTGCAATAAATATATGAAAACATTGAACATGTTTTACTTTCATTCACTTTTTTTTTCATCTTTTTTTGTTCTTGTTTTTTCGTTTTTAGTCCTTTGTATTTATTTAAGCGAAATTGAATATCGCTGTTGTATACAAGCATATGTACATATATACATATGTGTGTATGTATTTTCAATATTTTTTCGACATCCAGAAATTATTGTTAAATTGGCTGTTTTCTGCATTTGATGGTTCTTTTTTCAAAGTTTTGAAATTTTCCCCACAAATGGACGATTGTGATGGAAATTTGTTTATTAACAAACGCTATTAGGCTTCTTATACTTTATTTGTAATTTTTTATGCAATGTATACCTTGAGAAATTAAAAAAACAAAAACTTCAATCAGGATTACGACCTAGTTTCTCACACCACTTATATTGTGTGCGTTTATTTTATACATGAGTGGCGTAGAGGAGAACCTTGTCTATGTTGGAAGAATTAAATTGGGAAAGCCCTGTCAATCGATTAGTGTGATCAGCGGAGGTGCTGACTCGTGTATGGCATTCGGATGGAAGAGAATGTTCTGGCGTAACGGGTATTTGATGTGGGAATTAGCAGAAGTCAGCGTGGAAAGGACACCATTAGGGAAGTCCTGTCATAGATGGCGCCTGGAAAGAAGCAGATTGTTATTTGCCGGTTAAGTAAGAAAGAACACGCATACATAACCGGTCCAACACCGCTTATGTTGTGTGTGTTAATTTTATACATGAGTGTCAGAACCTATAGTTTGAAGTCGACTCCTAACGACAGATATTTGAGGAAACTTTTCATGACAATTTTATTTTTTCATCTTGTTTTCGCCAGAAATCTGCTGAGAAGAAGTAGCCGAAGAAATATTTCGTTTTTGTTGTAGATGTCTGACCTGAGGTTTCAACTGTGGCCTCACGTCTAATAAGACAACACACTACCTAGTAGGCTATGGCGACTTCAGAATGGTTAAACGAATTCAGTGATGATTTTGCCTTACATAGAAGGTATTTACCTATTGAGTCATGTGTATATATTATGATGATGATGTCGGAACTTAGCTCCAATACCCTAATAAAATACCGCGATCTTACGTCTACTTTACTTATGTAATTAAGTATACAATATTAAAAATTAAGACAAGAAATTGCATACATATGTACATACATATGTATATACATATATGGTCACTACAACCCTTCAGTCAGGCTTACGACCTAGTTTCTCACACCACTCATGTTGTGTCTGTTAATTTTTATACATGAGTGGTGGGACCTACAGTTTAAAGTCGGCTCCGAAAGACAGATTTTTTGGGAAACTTTACATGGCAATTTCATTTGCTGTGAGATTTTTTTCCAGAAGTCTGCTGAGAGGAAGTCACCGAAGAAATATTTTTTTCATATTTTCGTATTTCGTTTTGATGTCAGGCCTGGGGCTCGAACCCTGGGTTTACATCTAATAAGCCAACACCCTACCTACTAGTCTACGGCGACTACAGCTCATTGCGCAACTTGTTAATCGCTTTGTATACATATCGGAAACTGTATTTCATTTACGGACAACAATCTCTAAACGAGTATTTAAGCTCGTATCGATTTTAGGCCCTTTTTACACGTAAACAATTTACATATTCCGAGCTCAAACAGGCACAATAAAACACACCATAAATGGCCAGTAATAATGCCTTTTAATGCCTATTCCGCATTAATTTTAAAAAATATTTTAAAATATTCTTGCTTTTAAAGAAGAGCCTCTTGCCATTGCCTTGACGCATGGTATCCTGAAACTTTTAACTGTAATTTTCTTGCATTTTTCCCCAGAACAACAACAACAGAACATCTATTCTGTGAAAGTCTATGCGATTTAGGATTTATATTTAAATTTCCGAGGGATCAAAGAAAATTTCTCGTTTAATTTCAAAAGAAAGCAAAAAAACGTATTTCTCTACGTCTTAATGCACATTAAGGACGACTGCCGGAATTCACAGTTGCTATGTAAGTAAACGTACACACTTAATGTAATGTACGTACATAAGTACGTATGTCTATGTGCATGTGTTTGAGTGTACAAGAGAGTGTTTTACAAAAGGTTACCCCTTAGTTTTTAAAATTTCGTTAAATTTTCTTGTTGTTGCTTTTATTGGGTACTGTTTTTGCCTTTGTGCCGTAACAAACAAAAGAAAAACAACAAAATGGAAAAATAGAAGAGAAAACGAGAAAGAGGACACAAAAAAAGAAAGGAAACTAGAAACGAAGTAAAAATACATTATTATTGTCATTTAAAATGCAAGCATGCATTAGCCTGTCACATGTCCTTTGAGACAAGCGTTGCTTTAAGGTTTGTAGAGTGTTCCTCATTGTTGTTGTTGTTTTTTTACAATGTAGTTTTTTTCTTTTTCGTTTCAAGTTTGCATTTGCTGTTGTTGCTGCTACTGCTTTATTTAATACATTTACTATGCGGCTTTAAGCAAAAACAAAAGCTCTGGGAGCTTTACTATTTCTTTCTGGGGGTTTTTTGTTTTCTGCCATATTTTGTCCTTTAAATAGAAACAGAAGTACAGAAACAAAAACAAACAAACAAACAAACAACCAAAGAAAAGAAAAAATTAAAACTGAGTAAGCGACAACGACAACAATAACTGCAACTGTAACTGTAACTGTAACTGTAACGGAAAAATGAAATGTGTTGCATTACGTTTATTATCCACTCAAAGAAACAAAATTTCGTTTTTTGCCATTCAGTATGGAGTCTTTCATTTCGTTTAATTTTGTTTCTTTTTTTTTTGGTTTCTACTCTTGTTTCGCATGCAACACAAACTAAATGCCTGACATTATTTTATTATTTTACTTTTTGTGTTTTGTTGTTGTTGTTGTTGCTGTTGTTGCTGCACATTGCTTTGGGATCAATTTTCTGAAAGGAATTTAAAGAATAATTTTCCATATGCAACTACGCAAGCAGAGTGTGAAGTGAAAATTGTTAAAATTTCCGAGATGAACTCACTGCTCACTGCTATTGAGCGCTAATACAGTAGACTTGAGAGTATTCAAGAGAAAAATACTACCTATGATCTAAAGTTTCTCAAAAATCTGTCGTTCAGGTTCGTTTTTAAGCTGTAGGTCCTGCCATTCATGTATAAAAATGAACACACACAACATAAGTGGTGTCAGACGCTAGGTCGTAACCCTAACTTAAGGGTTGTAATGACCAGTTATGTATGAATGTTATGAATGTCTCAACCAACCATTTAAAAAGTGACTACTGTAGAACAGTAAATCTTTTGTGGCGAATTATTTTTAATAGACCTCAACCTTCAGGCGTAGAAAATTCAGTGTACACAGGAGCTCAAACCAGCAGAAGGCGATGCCACTTTTTCGAAAAAAAAATCAACTTCTGCCATGAAACGCAGTTCAATCCGAGTGGCTTAGTGAATACACAAAATTATAGAATTTGATGCTCAGGAAATATTTATGCAATCAATAAGAAAATAATGCACCACAACAGGCAACTGTCTGCTGCTGTTTTTGTTCAGACCAACTGAGTAGGCCTTACGTTTCTGCGGATGACTTCAAAAATGCAGCCATGAGTGTGAATGGCATTCGATATGGGAACATTGTGGTCTCAACTGTATGGTATTGATATGCATGATATGGGGTTTCAGAAAGACGCCACAACGCGTGTGAAGCAAACGATTTATTTCAGCAACGATTACCAAAACAGAAATTCTGATGTCAGCTGGTCACCAAGATCAGCGGTTTTATGTGATGAATTAAGTAAAAGCAATTGCGAGATAAAAATCCTCCTTAAGATCTTCGGTCTGTTGGGAGTTGGAAAAGATTTCAACATTCGATTAAACAATGAGCATGAATGAGCTCCTCAACGACATGGACGTTGTGCAGCGTATTAACATCCAGCGGCTGCATTGGCTCGGCCATGTTGTTTACAGGGACTAGTATTTGATGTCGGCGAAGAGAACAAAACCTTGGTTGCGTTGGAAGAACCAAATTGAGAAATCCCTGTCATTTATTGGTGTGACCAACTGGCGGAGGCTAGCAAGAAGCAAAGGCGCCTGGAAGGATGTGTTAAGACAGGCCGAAATCCGTTAATCGGGCAAATTAAGTAAGAGAGTAAGTAAGAATTCCGAGACTTAATGTGCCATTCGTGAAATATAGCTGTACATCTCTCTGACAAAGTCCTGGCATTACAGCCTTGGCGGCCATTTAAAGGATAGTTTGTTGCATACTTAATCGGAACATGTTTTCTTTACAATGCAATAAAAAATTTCCAACTGTTTTAGGGATGTAGCAGCAAGAGCGTCTTAAGAGGCCGGATCGTTTTTTAGATATACCAAATCCATACATTTCTTTACAGCCCTCGCTTGATCTTACATTAGAGTTGAGGAAGTGCATATGTTGGTAGTAATCTTTTGTTTTCAAAATTTTTATTTAAAATTCAAACGAAACTTATGACATGACAATATCCTGTGGGGTAACATAGTCAGCTAATATGGCTACTGTTTGTGTGTCTTCTTTTTGCTTTTTTTGTTTTCATCCATTATTTTGTTTATTCCCTGCAACTTTATTATCTGCTTCGTTTCTTTATTAACTTGTTTGGAATGCAAAAAAAAATTTTTAAAAATAAAAATACGTCCGTTAGTAGTTGAAATGTATTCGTTCGTATATTGTAGTGTTTTGTAATACCTTTGCTTACCTGTGTTCGACGATTATCATTTTCTAATCTAATGTTTAATACATACTTTAGGGAAATTATGAAACTTTTATGAGAACATTTTTGAAAATTTTTGCAAGTTGAACAACAGTTGCTGGGGAGAAAAAAAAAGCAAAAAATATTGTGAAAATGGAAAATATGAAATAAACCGAGCAACTGCAACTGCAACTGCATATTGAAACATAATTGCTTTGGGTCATATTAGAAGTTATAAGTGAGCTTAAATGCCACAGTGGCACATACACTCAGGAAAATACTTAAGTACTGTAACAAAAATCGTACAAATGCTTTTCAAATAAGGAAACAATACTACATCGGGGTTTACTTAACATATTTGTATGAGTGTTGAAACCGAAATGCATAAATATTCAAACTAATATCGTATTAAAGTTTTTCTTCCAATTGCACCAACTGACTGTTCTTCTCCATTGGTAAGTGCAAATTCGATAAGTTTTTTAGTATTTCTTCTTTTTTTTTTTGTGTTAAACGAAAATTGGTTTTCTTATCTAATATTCACTGTGTTTTGAGCCAGTCTCCCAATGGTGTTTGGTGAGAAAATTGCTGTAAAATTATTTTGTCAGTTTTCAACGACAGCTTGGTCGCCAATATGGCGCTGCTAAAAACTTTAAGATTTTTTCTTTTTATTCTATTGTTGTATGTACATATTTGCTTCTGTATATGGATGTGATGACACCATCCACAAGGTTGGCAATGCATTTCTGTTCATATTTCTTGAGACTAAAATTTAATTTCGCTGGTCAGACATATTCATGAGTTTCCTTTTTTTTATTCTGTTGCAGTTGAAGAAATTTTCAATTTCAATTTGTAGTTCGTTCAACAATAATTTTGTTCCATTTATTATTGGATTGTGTTAAAATGATTATATTCAGAGCATAATGATATGCAATCACTGCATTAATTTCTGTATTACGATCTTATATTATGAGATTTGAACAAAATCTCAATTCAATGCAATGGAGAAAGCCATATACGATGTAATATCAAAAGAAAGCATCATTCGATCTTCACTTTTGTGAATTTTAAACGAAATCCATTAGCAAATTTAACATTTTTTGACTATGTTATGCTGTTAGCATTTATTGCGTAAGCGATAATAAGCCATTAATTTCTTATTGAACTCAAGGCTGCCGCTAGTTTCAAAGACTTGTTATAGAACTTTCCTAAAGTTTAAGAGTTTTTTGTATTATATTGAATGCATTTAGTCAGTTAGCATCGAAGTTCTATGCGACTGTTCTGTGCAACAAAGTGAGATCGCAGCTGGGAAGTTTGATGCCAAAAAAATTATTTTTTTTTCAAGTTTTTAATTCGGTAGTCATAAAACTTCACTAAAACTAAGTCGATCATTTCGATTTCTTTATCTTATACATACATACATACATAATTGGTCATTATAACACTTCAGTCAAGATTATGACTTAGTTTCTGACACCACGTATGCTTTATGTGTTTTCTTATACATGATCGACAGTTTGAGGTTGATTCCGCACGAGAAACTTTTCATGACATTTTTGTTTTATTTACTCTCACATTGTCCGCCACGACTTTTCTAAGTGGACTACATTCAATACATCCAATTTTCTACTATATACATACATATATACATATTTGGCCATTACAAGCATTCAGTCAAGGTTAAGACCGAACTTCTTACACCACCAATAGTGTTTGTTAACTTTAAACATGAATGGCGGGACATGTAATTTAAAATCGACTCCGAACGGCAATTTTTCGAGAAACCTTTCATGTCAATTTTCATTTACTATCAAAGTTTTCGCCAGAAATCAAGTGAGAGAAAGTCGCCGAAGAAATATTTTCTCCATATTTCGTTTTGTTGGAGATGTCTTTTCTGATGTTTGTACCGTGGCCTCACGTGTAATAAGCCAACACTCTACTTACTACGGCGACTTGTCTTATCTCTTCTACTTAAAACCAATGAATTCAGTTCGGTAGAACATTAACTGTCCTAAGACTTTCATTTTGATTTTTAAAACTCTAAGTTGCAGAAAGCACCACAACACAATTCTTTCATTTTAAAATAAATTTAGAAACATATTTCAGGCTTGGCCAGGTCTCTCTCTAAGTTGTCATCTTGGTTATATTATCCTGAGGCCTCTTCAAAAAACGGCTGATGCAGTATCACTTTACTTTTCCAATTTCGCTTTCAATTCGTGCTTCTCCTAGTCTCTGCCAAAGAATTCTATTGAATGTTATGTTCCCTATAAATATTTAAAATATTTTTCGCTAAAAACGCTTGACAAAAAACTGGAGGCATCGTAAGTCCTTTGTTATATAATTGCAGGACTCACAGCCTTACTTACTGAATTGGTCATTAACAACCCATAACAGATTTCGGCCTGCCTTAACACATCCTCTGCTTCTTGCGCGCCTACGCTAGTTAGGCGCCTCGATTTGGTCCTTCCAACGCAAACAAGGTCGTCCTGTTCGCCGACTTTCGCCGATCCCAGTATTAAATACCCGTCCGGCCGGAGCATTCTCCTCCATTCGAACGACAAGACCGAGCCAGTGCCGCCGCTAGATGTTAAAACGCTGCACAACGTCCATGTCGTTGAGGAGCTCATACAGCTCACTGTTAGATCGAATGAGGAAATCATCGCCAACTCGCAATGGACCGAAGATCTAACATACGACTTTTCTCTCGAAAACGATCGTGTTTTTGCTGCAATGTCTGAGCGCGGTATACCTGCAAAGCTGATAAGGCTATACAGCATGACGTTGAACAATTCCTGCAGCTCTGTCAAGGTAGGAATGGACTTCTCCAAACCGTTTGATACCGTGCGAGGTTTCAGATAAGGCGATCCTTTATCATGAGACCTCTTCAACTTCGTCATGGAAAGTTTTCTGCGGAAGGCGGGACTGCATCGCAATGGCAGTATTTTTAAAAAAAGTGTCCAGTTACTTGCGTACGCTGACGACATTGACATCATAGAGCGTACCAAGCGCGATGTTACTACTGCCTTTAGTGCTATTGAATGGGAGTCTAATAAGATGGGTCTGGAAATAAATGAGGGCAAAACGAAGCATATGTGATCGACATATAGAGACGTACGGCGTATTGAATCTCAGATTACGACCGATAACTATACTTTCGATACAGTCAAGGAATTTATTTATCTTAGATCCACCGTTACCACCAAAAATGATGTCAGTTTGGAGATCAAGCGCAGGATCACTTTTGACAACAGGTGCTACTATGGTCTCAATAGGTAATTGAGTAGCAAAGACCTCTTTCGAATGATAAAACTAATGCTCTACAAGGTGCTTATCCTTCCCATGCTTCTTTATGGCACAGAGGCATTAAGCACTGATGCAGCAGCCATGAGAGTATTCGAGAGAAAAGGTGCATAGGGCTTGGAACACACCACATAAAAATAAAAATTCAATTAAAACCAATACACGAGCCTCTAAAAAGATCCCCTCAAATGTTGACGACCACGGCAAACGTTTAAAGGACAATAATTTACGTATAGGCACTTGGAACGTCCGCACCCTTCTCAGCCGTATAATAAAATAGATTTTATTTTTGAGGAGGAAAGGCTGCTCTTTGCTCCAAAGCTATCAGTACTGATCTGCGTTTTTCAATGTGATTTGCATTGTCTCTACATGTATCGTCAGTAGTACATAGTATGCTTTCTTTCTCTGGCGCATTTATTGGAAATGGTGTGATCGAGTATACAGATGATATCAGCATAGCCTAGACGACTTCTCATACCCTAACTGATGGCCAGTCTATATCGGTTTGCCAGTCGCTGTTAGAATGCATTCCTGTTGCATTTCAGTATTTACATCAACTAGACTGTCCAACAATCCCTCCTACAACACCTGGACTGTTGAACTTCAATAGAGAACGATGATATTATTAATCAATTCAACGAAACCATATAGCAACGCAATGCATTTGAGATTGCCTGGTGGTAGGTGACATGGAATGACATGATGCAATCGATAAAGATCGGATATAAGAAAGGTCGTTACTATACAGCCCGTTGTTCCAAAATACAACAGAAGCTATGGTATGGTCTGAAGCCTGATTAGATACATACATACAATATTGGTCATTACTAGCCTAGTATACCACTTATGTTGTGCGTGTTAATTTTAGACATGAGTTTAATGTCAACTGCGAACCGAACTCCGAATTTTTATTTACTCTCTGGGTTTTTGCCAGAAATCTGCTCAGAGGCAGTTGCCGAAGAAATATTTTTTAATTTTCGTTTTGTTGGAGATGTATGACACGAGGTTTGAATCGTGGTCTTATGCCTAATGTACCAAAACACTGTCTACTACGGCGACTTGAAGCCTGTTTGCTTAATTCAAAACTTGTTTGTAAAAAAGACAACTGTTTCTCATGAACTAAGGTGGCCTTAACTTTATGAACTTTAGACAACAATCTCTCCAGATTTAAAATTCGGTGAGGTCTCCTCGTTAGTTCGAAGGATCTTAGGTCTTATTATCGCTGCGCTGAAAGCTTTAAATAGTTTTGTTGTGCAGTTCATGTTGTACACGCTTTTTTCTACTATTTCCTGGCAAAGTTAATTTTGGCCCTATTTATGCTCGATTTGTTTTCGTTCTGGTAACTTCTAGAACCTCTGTGTTAATTTGTTATTGTTATTCTTTTCTGATTAAAGTCTAGTTTGTCGTTTTGTAGTTGGACATACAACTGAATATTATTTTCTATACGTTAAATAACCAAACACTACCCAATTTATCTGTCTTTTAGAATACTTGAAACAAGTTGTCACGTGATTTTTACATCACATAATTTATTTGCAACATTAAAAACAATAAAACTTTCATTTGCAAAAAGACAAGATAAGGCACATACATACATACAACACAAACTATACGCACAGATAAGAACTTCATTTTCTTTTGATTTTTCATTTAAAAGACACAGAAGCCAAAAGAGAAGAGAACAGAATGAAAAATCATTTAAAAATCATCACGCACTTACAGCAACGGAAACAATGAAAACTTTTTCACCAATTTGAAGCTGAACTGAAGGAAAAGGAACGTTGATAATATTTACAATGTTACGAGTAAACAAATGAAAAGTGGTGGTAAATGTTTGAATTCTTCAAGACAGAGCAGTTCAATGAAAAAAGAGAAAAAAATCATGAATTTGAACAACAAATTCACAATTGATTTTTCCAATTGAACTAAAACCCTTAAGGTAGCGAGAGACAGACAATCACAAAAGTGAAGACAGACAGACAGACAGACAGTCACATAGTCAAGTGCAAGTACCACAAGTCAATTGAAATAACCTTCCTTATGGATGATTATGATGGCAGCATAAGTTCCATTGTCATAATGGCTACAGTATGGTGTATACCTTTGGATAGAGAAAGTGAAAAATAATAGAAAAATATTGCAGAGAAGTGTATCTCTTTGAGAAGTTATTGCTGAAAAGTTTTCAGTTTTTCTTTCTTTCTTTCTTTTTTCAATTATTTTTCCGATTTATTTTTTTTTTTTTTGCGTACCATTGTCAGATACATGCTTACATTTCAAGTGATTTCAAGGCACATAATCCCTGTTGAAAAATGTTTTGGATTACACAAAACTGAATTGAGGTTGAAAGGAGATCATAAAGCTCAAATGAGGTTTTTGTGATTTGCTAATACAAGTAGCATTGCGAATTAATTTTTAAATGACTATTAAAAAGGCTTTACTGTTACAATTATTCTTAAAGTATATGGGACCTTGCACAGTTGCAGGCCTCAGTGAGCCTAAAACATTTTTTGTCCATCTGTTGTATCTTTTCTTAAGCAGACTCCGCGCCTTATTCATTAACGCCAGCAAATTGCAATACTCTAGATTCCTCTTTATGCTTTCAAGGACTCTATATTCACATAACATGCAACCAGTTGTTTCTAGACTCTTAATCCACAAATGTCCGTAATAATATGGGTTTAGGGATATCATATTTGGCCTATTATCCTTGAAAACATTCAACTGACTCCCAAATTTAGATCTGACGGCCTACTTTGTAAATCTAAAAAGCGGTTCTGGATATTCCGGCCCAGAAGTGTGTGATGCTGTACCTCTACGGGGAGATGTATGAGGCATTTTTCTATCGTTCACGCCTAGCCTCAAGTATCCAAACTCTTCTTCCTTTCTAATGTCAACTTACTTACTAGTGCATCCCCTGCGTTGAACAACTTCTTCTCCTTCGCTAGTTTGGTAGAATTTGGTCAGTACATGGACTGCGTTCACCTGCGGCGTTACAACGGGCAGCTATGCGTGCTCAAGTGAGCTTTGTTACTTGATTCTTGATTCTTGATTCTGACCTACTTAGTTACTTGATTCTGTATTACAACCCTTTAGTCAGGATTACAACCATAGCTGCCAGATTTGACGGTTTATCGTCATTTTGACGATTTTGAGCTCCAAAAATGTCATATTGACGATTTGACGATTTATGCCCTTATTTTGACGATTTTTGGAAATTAAAAATGTACGTCATACTCTTTACTTTAGTACATTAAAAGCCACTTTAAGCTTTGCATTTACTTTGCAATTGTTACTAATCAAATTTTCAACACATTCAGCAGATATTTGAATCCTTTTTTGTTTACCTTGTAATATTCCTGGAATCTGTAAAGGACACATGATTTAAGGTCAAGCATGAATATTTTAGTATGTATAATTCTTACTTTATCTCAGGGAATGATAGTGGATTCCATTCATGCCGAATAGATCTTTGCTGCAACCTTTCCATGGATAGTTTCTCCTCTTCTAGCACCAAAAAAACGAAGATATACGCTACTCGTTTTTTAATATTTGTATTTTTCTTCGAAAAATTTTTGAGAGGTAATTCACAATAAAAAAATTTTGTGTATACAGCATTTATAAATAATTCACAATAAAAACTTTTAAACCCAATATATTCGTAATATCGATTTTTTTGTTATGGGAAAAAAAGTTTACTCCCAAATAACTTATTCCCATAATATTCACGATAGGGGTGATTAAGCTGAACTTAATATTATGATATTATCAACGATTTAATATAATAATTTCACTGATTTAAAGTGTGACTTAACAGTGATAATTATTGAGTAACTGTAACAGGTATTTAAATTTGTTCAGTTCATAGGGACCGTAATACTGTCACATATAAAGTTGTTCTGGCAGCACATTATTTTTATGCTAGTTGTACCACACTTATGAAAACAAACATCAAACCGTTCTATTTTAAAAATAGCAACAAAATATATTGTAATGAAAAGCAAATACTTCGCAAAAACATTCTTATCAAATTATTGCCATATGTGTGCAATTCTGGAATATTCAAAAATAGTTCACATATTCATTGACCGTAAATATATCCAATAAATTTCGTAAAACTTACAGTTTGGTTTGTATTTTGGGCTGGCGGCAATATCGGTCCATATTTCTATGAGAAAGCGGTGAGCACTATAAGCCAACGATTAAAAAATTCTTTTGGCCTGAATTTGATGATCTGGCCACCAGCGGCACACAGCTCATGCCACGTTGGATATCATGCACAAGCAATTTGAAGGCATGTTAATCTCACTTTGAGGTGACCTTAGCTAGCTTGAGGAAATTCTTGAGTTGCAGTTGTATGCGAATAATACAGCTGTCCTCAAACCTAACACAACACATGCCATCAATAAAACTTGGCCTGATATCATGGCAAATTAGACGCCTTAAAGTCTGTCATGGACTTTGAAACGATGTTATTTTCCACACATAATTGCTATTTCAAATTAATAAAAAATATCAGTGATATCCAACACACACTTTCCTTTATTTAAACTAAATAGGAAACGTTTGGAAATGAGACTTTATAGCTTTGTGAATGAATGAATATTCATTAGATTGGAAGATGGATAGTCACCGGCAGCATATTCATTTCTGACATGAGACCATTAGACCCGCTGGGCCATTTAAAAATTTATATTTAAAAATGCAATAAAACAAAAACGGCTTGAAATTTTGCCAAATTAATTTTTTTATTGTGAAGATGTTCAAGATACAGACTATGAAGACTACAGGTCATGATGTATTACCTACTGGAATATAGCCTAGAATTGCATAGAATCGAAAAATCATGTATCTTAATTCCAAATTTATGGGGTGTACTTTCTTTTTAATTGGATTTGAATTATATTACTCATACGTATCGTATTACATATACTGGAATAGTTACCCTGAAAAGTATGCAATAAAAACTTCGATTTTGTCATGTAAATATGAAACTAATGGAATTAAATATAACTCATACGTCACATATGTTCTCTGCATTATGAATTTTACATACATATTAAATATGAGCATAATGTGAGTAAATATAATGGGTTGGCGATCTAAAAGTTTAAATTTAAAAATGTAGTAAAACGAAAATAGTTTGAAATTTTGATAAATTTATTGTTTTGTTGTGAACTACAACTGCTCCGGTTGTAAATGGATTTTTATTTCATTTATATGGCTGCCGCGGATATATGCGGCAAAATTTTTAAAAAAATTTTTAAAAATTAAAAATTTACATCATATTCTTTACTTTAATACATTAAAAGCCACTTTAAGCTTTGTATTTACTTTGCAATTGTTACTATTGGAAATTTATGTTAGTAAAAACAAGGAGTAAAGTATTATATTTTTAATTTACTTTCGAATACCTGTGATGATTTTTCTGTATTTTAATCCTTTTTAACCACTTAAAAGCTGAAAAATTACAACTCTTAAATAATCTCGTAGTTGAGAATAGTATATCACTTGTCGTTGCAAACTATTTTAAAAATTCTAGTATAGCTTATAATATTGCCATCGGAAGAACAAAGGCAAGTGCCGTTAATTTTTTTTTTCGTACGACCAACACTCAGGGGATGGATGGCATTGAGTTTGGAACTATGTTATGAGAACAACGAAAGAGAGAACAGTGTTTATGGACACTAGGCTTGTATATTTTTATACCATAAGTAACAGGATAGACCTCTGCAGGAACTGAGTTTCACATACCAATGCAGTCGAGATACTATGGCCTATCCTGGTGTTTGTTAATTTGTATCCATGAATAGAGCGACCTATAGTTTAAAGTCGACTCCGAAAAACAGATTTTTGAGAAACTTTTCATGGAAATTTTATTTATTCTTAGAGTTTTTGCCAGAAGACTGGAGTTATTTAAGATGTCAAGCTAGGAGCAGGTGGTTCAAGCTCACGTCTAAAAAGTCAACACTCTAGACTGCGGCGACTTCAACGTTATTATTTGTAGTAAAGTAACCACAATTCAGCTGCATTCCATCGACATTCAATACATTGTTGCATAAAAATAGCACCACCTGTCAACTGGAACCTCGGTAATGTGACGGTTGCTAGCGGCCATTTTGTTGAAGCTACATCTGTGAAATTAGTTGTCATTCATTCAGCCTATTTTGCACAATCACCATGAACGGTAGACAATGACGTGCGGTCGCTGTATAGACTCTGGAATTTATTCAAAAATTAAAAATCATGAGTGGATATGTAAACAAACAAAATTGTCCAATTTGGAACGAAGACAATCCACATGACATCCAAAAACGTGCAATGCATAACAAAAAATTTACTATTTAGTTTTAATTTTTGGGCTGCCAGCTTTATCGGTCCATATTTCTTTGAATAGTCAATGATGATTTCCAATTTCTTTTCACCTGAACTAGATGATTTGTATGGTATGTGGATTCAACAGGATGTGCACCAGCGATTTGAAGGCATGGTTTTCTTACATGGAGATGATGTAAACTGACCGCCGAGATCGTGTGCTATAACACCGTTAGACTTTTTCGTGTGGGGTTTTCTTAAATCGCAGGTGTATGTGAATAAAACACACACCATAGTGGTCCTCAAAACCAACATTAACCACACTATGGGTCATATTCAATCTGATTTATGTGCGAAATTGAATATTTCGTATGCCCTTCACTCAGAGAAGCTTGAGGCAAGTTTTTATATGACATACATACATACATACATACATACATACATAATTGGCCATTACAACCCTTCAGTCAGGATTACGGCCTAGCTTCTCACACCACTCATGTTGTGTGCGTTAATTTTATACGTGAGTGGCGGGACCTACAGTTTAACGTCGACTCCGAACGACAGAATTTTGAGAAACTTTTTCATGGCAGTTTATTTTACTCTCAGAGTTTTTGCCAGAAATCTGCTGAGAGGAAGTCGCCGAAGAAATATTTTTTTTTTCATATTTCATTTTTTGATGTCTGACCTGGGATACGAACCCGGGCTTTACGAATAGTAAGCCAACACACTACCTACTACACCACGGCGACTTCATGAACCAAAAACATTTTTACAATTCATCTCTTGCAGAGTTTATCTTCAGGAATCGTTTAGACTCACTAAAGCCGTCTCAAGTCTTTCCATTTATCCCTGTTTGTGCATTAAAATATTAACGTGTGTATACACACGTATACACATACATATGTTTGTATTCTTGAATTGATTTTGCAGGTTTTTTTCAATTGTAATCGCTTTTAAGGTAACATTTCCTGTTAAACTAATAAAGACATGGGTAAACATTTTACATGCTGAGCAACTACACATGTGTATGTACATACATATGTATGTAGAAAACTTATTTACTAACTATTGACAACCGTTTATGTTACAAGAATACAAAGACGTACTAAAAATCTGACATCAACAAAAATGAAATTTTTAAATATTGACGACTGATAAACTTCTGTATGTATGTATGTACATACGTTTTATGCCATAAATTTTTAATATTTTTATAACCGCGGGGAGAATTGTTCTCCAAAAACATATTGTTGAAATGCTAAGAATTTTTTTTTATATATTTTTCCTGTCTTGTATTTTGAGTTCACAATAAAATGAAATAATATTTCTTCTTCTCCTGTATGTAGCACAAAAGACAAATCTTTTGTTTTACATGACATGAACATTGTTATCAGCATTCATAGCATTCAACGCAAATGACATCTCTATTAAAATCATTTAATTTTTGTTCGCTGCATCCCCTTTAGCTTAATAGAGTGTGTGTAGTATCCTGTCATAAAACACAAGTCATTGTCGTATTGACGTTTTGACATTCTCTTGCTGCGAAGGCAATATCAGCAGCAGCAGCAGTTGATTTCTTTGTTGCATTGGTTGTGTATTGTTGATTCCAACGCACCCCCAAATACCTTGAATTAATTATTTTGTTTTGTCTTTTTTTTTTTTTTATTTGATATTGGTATTGTTATTGTTGTTTTTCTAACCCCTTGTTATTGTCATAATGTTTACTTTTGTTAATTAAATTCTGTTTGGATTTTTTAGATTACAATGACGGCCGTACATTTTTTCTTTATTTTCTTGTCTTAACGGATGTAATAAGTTAGCGTAGTACTCACTGCAGACTGTTTTTTCATCTGGAAAATATTCCATAAATATTATACCATGCAGATGGAAGTACCTTTCGCCTATTTGCAACGTGGCTCTCCAAGTACAGTATACTGTTTTGGCTGCTGCTTTCCCTGATTCCATGGCACCTAGTCAATGAACTTGAGACTTTAGGTCCAATGTTCCGGAAGTTGCCTATGAGTTCCAGTGGGTTAAAGATGCATGACAGGCTGGGCTGTGGTATATTTATTAACAGTTCTAATATGAAATTTTCTCAAAGGCTGCTTGACCACTGCAGAATTTGCCAGCCAGTGTGCAATGCTTGTTTGGTGGCTGAATTTTCTTTTGATTTACTCAAACAACTAGACTACGGCTAAGTCTCTAACGTACGTAAAAAAAGAGTTGAATGGACTCCCTACATCGTATACCTCGATACAACACCCGCCTCTACTGAGTACCGGGCCAATGTGGCATAAAGGGTAACGATATGGCAGACGAACTGGCACGGTAGGGATCGGAGACGATAGAAGAGAAAAAACTTGGAAAAAGCAGCATGGATTTCAACAAACCGTGGGTAGTCCAACGTACCTGGTTGCAGAATTTGAAAACTTTTGTGTCCAGCAGTGGACAACAGGACAACCAAGAAATTACTTGTGTTCGGCAAGAGAACGTTTCGCATTCAAACCGGGCACTGCGCTATTGGCAATTTCTCTGACAAGTTCTGTCTGCCCCACCAGAATTATTGCAGAAGCTGCTATGCCCTGCCCTATTATGCGAGTGCCCTGCACTTCCTAACAGATGTCATCGGTTTTTTGTGACAGAACGTTAGAAGACCTAGAAATGGTGGCGATACTATCACGTCACATAAATTGATTTGAATTTATTAAATATTTTCGAGAATTTCATGTTTAAAGCAATCAAATAAAGTATTTACTTACAAACACTAACAGGATAGTGGCCTTTATCTGTTTTCTTTTTTATTTTTTTTTTTCATTTAATATACTAGCGTGTATATATGTATGCAGATGGTATAGAAAAACATTTCATGTCTATGTTAAAAGTTGGAATTGTGGTTGTGTTTATATTTTGGCTAATGTTCTATTATTTTAACCACTTTTGATTTTTACACCAGCTGATGCTGTGCGGTCTGTCTGCAAGGCAACTTTATTTCTATAAAATATACTTGTAAGTGCTAACCCAATATATATATATTCGACATACACACTCACACATATATATGTATGTACATATATAGACACACTCCCATGCATGCCATATCAATAGCGCTGGTCAGTATCAGTGTTTTAAAATGTATCTGAGCGAAATACTTGGCCAGCATGTTTGCTTCACAAATATTTTTTTCGTTTTTTTTTTAATGCGGCCATGCAGGGCCATCACATCACCATCATATGGTAAAATGCATATTTGAAAAGAATAAAAATAAAATGCAAATAAAAAGGATTTAAAACATTGGCCATTATGAACAAAGCAACCCAACAGTCAGCCAGTTAGCTAGCCAAACATCCAGTGAATTGTTAAAGATATCAAATGCGTTTTAAGCTAAAAATTCAAAAGCAACAACAACAACAACAACAGAACAATATTTTCATGAGATGGCATTTTCATGTACGATAAACTTGTATTCACTCTCATACCCACTGTACGATATAATTTGGTTTGTATTCAATTTTTCATTTGTTTTCTTTTTTCTTTTGTTTTTGTTTTTGTTTTTGGTTTTCGAATTTCATTTTGGATTTTAGTTTGATTTTGGATTAACCATGGCCAATTGAACACAACCACACTTTACGTTACTGTTGACAGCACGTTGCCTGTAGCAAAAGGGCTAGAAAAGCCCACACACACACAGTAACAAAACAAAACGAAAAAAAAAACAGAATTTCTTAAATCCTTAAACAGATGAAATGCTTATGTGTGTGCATATGTTGGAAAATAAAACCAACAACAACAACAAAAAATATTTAAAAATTTGCCAAAGTAGTATTTATTTAGCGTTTTGCTAAGTTCGCTCGTATTAACTGTAACTGCAGCAAAAAAAAAATAAGGCAACAAATGGGTTCTAATACCCTGATATATGGGTATAGAAATGTTTAAATATTCTTCTTCTTTTTTTTCTGCCCTTCAAACTCCATGATGACCAACCTATGTTACTTTAATAACAGATAAGTGATGTAACAGATAAAACAATGAGTCTTTACTTCCTTTTCGTGAAAGTCAACGAAAGGTGTTCCTGATATAGAAGAGTAGGAAATGTGTATTGCACCAACGACTCTATACAGATTGGTATATAAAGCCTTCCGTTTGCAGTCGGTAAATATAGCTTACACGGCTGATATGATAACATAAGCATTTCTCATACAACTTTAAAACGTACACATACATACACACATAATGATCATTATAACCCTTTACAATCAGGATTACAACCGAGCTTCTCACACCACTTATGTTGTGTACCATAATTTCATACATCAGTGGCGGAAACTACAGTTTCCGAAATATTAAAGAAATATTTCTTTGGCAACTTCCTCTCTTTAGATTTCTGACAAAAACTCTGAGAGTAAATAAAAAAAATTGCCATGAAAAAGTTTCTCAAAAACCTGTCGTTCGGAGTCGACTTTAAACTGTAGATCCCACCACTCATGTATAAAGTTAACACACACAACATAAGTGGCGTGAGAAACTAGGTCGTAATCCTGACTGATGGGGTGTAATGACCAATTATGTATGTATGTATGAAAGACTTTCAACTTATTTTTCGAAATATTGTTCATCAATTCCGAGTAGCACATTATGAAAGCGAATGATTCTGTTGTATACCACACGCACGTAGTTGACGGAATTATTATCATCTGTAATGTCTACAAAATAAAACGTAGGACGAAACACTTTCTTCTAATGTTTGCCTGCCACTTGAGATAAATATGAGAAAATATCAGGCATCTAACTTTTTCTGAATTAAAGTTATAAGAAGCTCGCTCTACTTTTAAATCTAAGACCATATCAAGAAGTACGCCCCCAATTTCTGTATGTCTTCGAAAGCTGTAAATCTAACCTGCTATTATATAACATAGCTTGTTCCTTACGTTGGCCATCTTATAGGCAACACATGTGTTTTTGTTTTCCAAAACAATATTAGAAAATATTGGTTAGAGTGTCACACTAAAAAGAAAGAATTATTGAGTTTTAGTGGTGTTAATGGAAGCTTATATAATAGCAACCCAAAAAACATATTCTTTGATGCTACACACAGTAAAATACATTAAAAAAATTCTAATTCGTTAGAACATAGAGACAAAAAATTTTAAATATTTTAAAAAACAATTAAAAAAAAAGTACGAAATGAAACGAAATAGTAGCAGCTGCAGCAGCAGTAGCAATAGCAGTTATTTGCGATTTTGTTAAAAAAAAAAATTTCAAAAACTCAGCGACAAAGCGACACAAACCACAAATGACATTTTAGATGCTTCTATTTGCCATGGCTATTGCAATTGCTATTGCTATTGCTGTTAGTGTTGCTGTTGTTGCTATTATTTTCATTGCATATTCGAATTTGTTAAGATATTGCATCATTTAATTGCCACATAACAGTGTGTGACATTCCAACTGACTGAAAAAATAAACCCAAAAAAAAAATTAAAAAAAGCGGATCTAAACACACAACGAATAAATAGAAAGTAAAATCAAATAAGCGAACGAAATATTCGAAATTTATTTGTAGTATGCGGTTTAAGCTCAAACATATTTTGTTCTCTCGTTTATTTCGGTTTTTTTTTAATTTTGTTTCTTTTTTTGTTTTGTTTTGTGCGAAAATGTTTGCATTGTTATTTGTGTACACATTTGAAACTTAAAAACTAAAATCTTTGTATTAAAAATTTTGCAAAAAAAATAGTTAAACTTTCGAGCACGGATACATTTGTTCAGCACATATTTTTCTTCTATTTGGAAAACTGCATATTTGTACACCACACCCTAATGTGGTGCTGCGGGTTATTTAATTGAGAAATTTCACTCGCACAGTATATCTGCGACTAGTTGTTTTAAAATGTTTTATTTGCCATAAAAAGCAATCTTAGTTATGCAATAGAATAGAACAACCATTCTATTATGATGGTTACGATACTATTCGGCATATAAAATGTGCATATTTTTTGAGGTTAATCAGATGGTGTTAATGCCCCATACAAATGGCAACTCGATTGCATCAAAGAAAACATGTCTAGAAAGTTATTTAGAGGTGCAGATTTCATTGATCAAGCAAAATTTTATTTTAACTTACAAATCATAATTGTGTTGACTTTTTTGCTATAAAAAAAACAGAAAAAATTGCTTTAAGAATATGCCAAAAAATCTGTAAAATGTAGTCTAAGAAGTGTCGAGTGAACTTAATTTCAAAAGTTTACATGATAAAATCTCAAATCAAAAATCGATCTGCTCATCTAGTCATTTAAAACAACATTATTTCGGTAAACAGTGTAGCTACACCGACATATTTTGAACATAGACTGCAATCAATCGCTTTGTCAACTGAACTATCGACAGTTCCCTGTGTTGGTTTATTAAACGAGAACCCGTGGTTCAAACCTCAGATTTGATATCATCGACAACAACGAAATATGAAAAATATTTCTTTCGACGACATTCTCTCAGCAGTCAAATTTTAAGAGTAAATAAAATTGCCACAAAAAAGTTACTCCACTCATGAATGAAATTAAAACATACAAATTGGGTAGAAGTCAAAAGAAATATTTTCGATATTTTTTCTCTTAAGAAGTCAGAGCTAAATTGTGAATTCGGACGTTTCGTCGAGGAAGGACGTTTCTTCTCGACGTCAACGTCCTATCGCTTCAAAAAAAAGAGCTAAATTTTTATGCAACATGTTACATAATTGGTCATTACAACCCTCCAGTCAGGATTACGACCTAGCTTCTCACAACAACATGCAACATGTTGTAAGCGGAATTGATATACATACATACCCACAGCCGCAGCCATTCATGCCGCAAACCAGACAACATAAGCCCAAACACTTACACACAGTAACTAAATTATACGTACGGTTAAAAAAATTCCGAAATTTTTTAACTAATCCGTTTTCGTTGAAAATATTTATAGTTTCCTTGATGTTAAGACGGTCTTTTGCATTGGTTAAAAAATTTCTGAAATTGAACTGAATTGTGGCCCTGCACAGGTCCACAAAGTTATGCATCCGATTTACAAATTTCACAAATTTCTGAACCAAAGCAAATGACCTTCTTAAAATCGAGGAAAGTTGTCAGACAATTACAAAGATTCTCAACGAAAACGGATTAGTTAAAAAATTTCTGAAATTTGTTATCAGTATGTATACTTTTGTGACTGAGTGGATCCCAACATGTGGATCCCTTTCTCTAGTGTGCGATATAAAAGACAATTATATGCTTTCCGTTTAGCTGAAAAAAGGCTTAATGATCCAACCACATAAGAAAGGAATCCCACTGAGTGCAACAACAGACTCCCAGGCAGACGCAGACATTGTAAATACTATACTGTATAAAGAAGAGACTGACTTTAAAGCACAAAAACCATATTCGGATTACAAATATCCTACGTTCGTCGCTTTAACTGCAATTAACCTGAGGTGAATACTAAGAGTTTTCTGAACCAACACATTCTCGAATGCATAAATTTATAAGAAATGTTGGAAAGGATATGTCAATAAAAGAGTCATTGATAATAAAGAACCCAAGTGAAGTCAATCGTAGTTCTATAGACAGGAACCGACAACCTGCTCACGTATGCTAGCTGCAATAGTACGCAGTATTTTGTTTTCACGTTTTTAAATTTTCTGTATATGAGAAGCAGAGGAGGCGGTTCCTCATAATTATATTGGATAACAACGTATTGGTTTTAGGATAGAATTGTACAGAAAAAGTTTGCAATCCAATTTCAGCCAAGAATTTTAACAACAGCCAATAAATTTCGAACAACTTTAGTTTAATTTGTGCTAACTTAGAGTCATTATAGTCTAGTAAGTAGTGTGTTTGCTTATTAGACGTGACGCCACGGTTCAAACCCCAGGTCTCCAACAAACGAAATCTGAAAAAATATTTCTTTAGTGACTCTGAGAATAAAATAAAAAATGTAATGAAAAGTTTCTCTAAAAATGTGTCCTTCAGAGCCGACAAATTAACTCACAGTGGTGTGAGAAGCTAGGTCGTAATACTGACTGAAGAGTTCTGATAACCAATTATGTACTAAGTATGTTTCTCATCGTGCGCACATCTTTTTGTTCATTTACAATTATTCTCTAAAAATTTAAGCATTTCGCAAACTGAAAAGTTTGTTCCGATATCAGACTCTTAATGTATGCTAATAAAAGCATATCATCAGCACAGATAGAGATTTAAGTATGACTGTTCGTATGCATATCTGATGTAAATATCAAATGTAAAACTGATCTCAATATACTAACCTGTAGCTACAGTGAGATGGGGAGCACCTCAAAAAATCCCTTCATGAACTACATAAACAAAGTATTTATTTATTTTATTTCATCCGTTAAAAGAGTACCGGGTGTATGAACATCAAATTCCATCACGAACACAACATTTATTTTATTATCAATTTGAACATTGTTAGGCTTTTTGTTTTTTGGAATTTTAGACGATGAAATTTATACCTTAATAACCTTTTTTTTCCACCCTGTTTTAGTTTTAACATTTTTGCAACTGGGCTATCACATGTGCCAATACGTATTACTTTTTTTAATATGTTATACAATAAATGCCTTCAATCACAACCCAGTAAAACGTTTATTTCCTTATGTACTTGGATGCTATGTACGGGACAAAAGTTACTGGGAGCATGTGTAAGTAGGCAGAAGGCATTTATTAAGAGAATATTTGAATTCAAATAAAATTATTTAAAAAAAATTTCTTTAATAGCAAATGTTTGCTGGGATATCATATATGTATACAGCTGACATTTATTCTATTAGTATTGCATGCACCACAACAACAACAACACCAGCCAACAAGCTATTCAAACTTACGTAAGGGAATATATTCTTATTAATTTTTTGTAGATTTCCTGGTTTCTTTTTTTAAATTTTTTTTCCTGTTGTTTTCCACCATTTTGTTTTTCTTTTGCAGTTGCATGCCCAAAGTATCACACATACAAAGTTGGGTGTCATAGTGAATTTATCGCTTTTAATTTTACGGAAGAATGATAAAAATAACAACAGAATTAAAAAAGAAAAGCGAAGTGAATTGTAGAAACCAAAAAAAAAGATGGAAGGAATTCCCTACTGTAGTGGTTCTACTGTGAAGGAAAATGAAAGAAGCATACCTTCAAGCATGTCTTTCAATTCTTAAAATTTTACATTCATTTCAAAATTGTCACCTAAACAATCAAATCCAAATAAGCTTCCTTCAAATCGTTAATAATTTTTTAACAAAAAATTTCTTAAAATCCTTAAGATTTCCTTAAACTCATATGTACGTATGTACGTGTGACAGCAAGTGTATGGTTTTATAAATTCGACCACATTTTCTAAATACGTTACATTTCGTTTCATTTGAAGTCGTTTTTCTGCGGCAACTTATTGAAAACAATAAATAAGGATTGTTCTGACAAGTCATCTTATAAACCATTTAACCTCCAGTAAATATAGTGTAAAAGAGTATGTATGTGTGTATGTGGACAACAACAATACCAATAACAGAAAACAACAACAACAACAACATAAAAAGAAACGATGCTATTAAAATCCATTTTATTTTCTTCATGTTTTTTTCTAGTTGATGTTATCTTGTGTCGTTGGGCCTGGGCTTGGCAGTTAGGCAGAGGGCACATATATTTTTTTTAATGTTTTTAACCGCATTGTCATCAGTGTTAAATATAAATATTGTGATTACAATGCGGTTATAATAAATCGTAAATAAATAAATAAGAATATTCATACATACTTCAATTTGAATACAAAATTTAATACTTCAGCTGTTGAATATTTTATGGGGTAAAGTAAGCATTAAATCATCTTGGAAATCGTTTAACACTTATTCTTTTAGATAAGCATATACGAGTATTCCTTGCATACAATAATAACTAAGAAAGAGATAACATAACATAACATATAGATGACGCCGTAGTCTAGTAGGTAGTGTGTTGCCTTATTAGACGTAAGGCCACGGTTCAAAACCCAGGACAGACATCAAAACGAAAATATAAAAATATTTCATCGGTGACTTCCTCTCAGCAGATTTCTGGCAAGGACTCTGAGAGTAAATAAAATTGCCCTGAAAATGTCTCTCAAGCATTTGTCGTTCGGAGTCGACTTTAAACTGTAGGTCCCGCCACTCATGTATAAAATTAACACACACAACATAAGTGGTGTGAGAAACTAGGTTGTAATCTTGACTGAAGGGTTGTAATGACCAATTATGTATATATGTAGAGATAACATATCCAATTTGTTTTGTGTATTTCGGCGATATTTCAAAAGCTTTGAAAGTAAATTTCAAGTAATCTTATAGCCTTTCATCTTAGTTTTACGTTTAGGGAACCACCTCATTTAAAGGACGTAACTGATGGGTGCAGAAGTAAGTATTTACGTAAGTAGTGTGTAAAGATTGTGTATCGGAAATCTGACAGCTGATAGGTAAATCTGTCAAATTAGTTGTAATGTATTCAGTCTGTTCTGGCAATTACCACAAACAGCTACAGCATTTAACAACACGTTTGCCTTTAGGCCCACTTCTTAATGAATGGGTATGTGAACAAAAAGGTTGTCCAATTTGCAACGAGAACAGACCACTTTAGTTCCAAGAACCTTCAATACATTTCGAAAAAGTCACTGTTTTATGTGGATTTTTGACTGGCGCCGTACATATTAATTTGAGAACAACAGCTAGCAGTCGTATATCGATGATTACCAACTTCAAAAGGCCTGGATTGGATCATGTAGACATCAACGACCTGTTAATTCAACAGGACAGTGCTACGATCCACTCATGCAACAAGTGAAAGTGATGTGAACAGCTTACCGATATCGTGCGGTTTTTTGTGGGATTTTTTTTAACTCACAGGTGTATACAGATGCCAATGACATGTGGTTTCAACAAGACGACACTGCATGTCACACAGCTTATGCCACATTAGACATCTTGGAGGAGCGATTTTAGATCATGATCATATCACATGAATTGTCGCAAGGTAAATGTGAGTACAGCACCGGGGTCCTCAAAGCCAACACAATCCATACCTTCTCGCAAATTCAGTCTAATTTGTCCGCCATAGTCAAGGAAAATTGGACGTTGGCGCTCGACCTAGAATGATGTTATGTTGCACTCATAATGGGTCTTTAAAAAACGAATAAAAAAATCAATGAGATCGCATACACAATTTGTTTTGGAAACAAATTTAAGATTGGAAACCCTTAATGTAAGACCTTTTATAACCTTTTAATAAATGAAGATTTATTCGGCCCCAGAACCACCTACCGAGCTCTTAGTATCAACATGACTAAGAAAACCTAAGTATTCCCATGACAAGAGCTGGACAGTGAAGCACGACGTAAAAGACAAAAACCACCGCCGCCTCCTTCTACTGAGACACAGAGCTCCTGCAGAAGACAATTGCCGAAATGCCAAGCTTTTACACATGGCTACCAAAAGAACAGTGGCCTGTGAGAATTACTATTGTATAATGGATGGCCAAGCGATTTAAGGATAAAATTGAGTCATTCCTTTTCTTATCCATATGTAGAGATAGAGTCTATCAAATATTGCATGCACCCATCTGCTGTTAAGGAGATTGCGTCTTCCTGTAAGACGTGTGGATAAGATCCTATCTAAGACAATCATCACTTTAAAATGTTCGAGATTATGAGCTCCGTACTGACCCTGCAATTAATCCGTCTTTGTTCATAAATGCCGAGGCTTTCTCAGGGTCTTTCACTCATATGGGTTCCACGACATAGGGATATTGTTGAATATTGCATTGCTGGTGAGCTGGCCTTATCAAGGTTGCTGATGATGAGTTTTTTTTTTTTTGGAACGAAATCAACTGAGAGAATATTTCTTGACATTAACTTGAAACTTAGATTGAAGTCAATGCGTAACCAAGGCAGTTTCTTGTATTCTTTCGATTGCTGGAAAATAATTCTCAGTGTGGGTGCCCTGGTAGTCTGCTAAACTATTAGCGTGAGGGTGGTGGGTTCTATTCCCACCAGAGATTCTGGTCTGTGACACTACACCGAGCATATGGTCAAAGTTACTCAGCTCGTATATAATTAGAATATAATTTGTAATTGTATTGTAATTCTCAGTGTATTAGTTCGGTGTGCAAACGATCTTTTTCTAGTGAAACTATCGTGATTTTAATATGACAATGACTTTGAAATTTGAAATTTGGATTCATGAAATGAAATGAAACAGTGTGGCGGCTAACAAAGATTGTCTATATTAATAGGGACGTTAGAAACAATATTAAAATTGATTATTAGTGTTACTATTTTGAATTAAATTTAAGAACCTTTCAAAAACTAAATTTTATTAAAATTATTTTAAAAATACATTTTTAACAGAATCTTTCTCCTTTGGCTACATTGTAAAAAATATTAAAACTAACTAAAAACATGAAAAATACTTGATTTAATTGCTGGAATAGCTCTTTAAAAACTTTATATGATGAATAAGTTTTTTAATTTTTTTTCGTTTTTCATAAAAGTGGTCATTGAGACTGTGAAAAAAATATTTTTACTATAAAAAGCAACATGAAATATTTAAATAAATACCTCTTTTAAAAATTTAATACCATGTAATTTTATTATTTAATAAATTCCACATGTTTTTTGTTTTTTTTTTTTTTTGTTTGGTGCGTTTTTTGTCAATGACATTTAATCACTTTGAATATGTTTTAAATATTATGAAATAATAAAAGAAAAATGGAGTTACAAAAATGCAAAGAAAAAACAACAATGCCATTAATTATATTTTAAATATGCAGTTTTGAAACTCAATTACATTTTTTTTTTGGAAAATAAAAATGAAACGTTTTTTTTTTTTTGTTTTTTCATTCAAAAAATAGGGACAAAACGAAACAACTCTGAACTGTAATAAAAAAAACATCGTTTTGAACTAAATGCTGACAAACAAAAGGATGACTGCAACAATTTTACGTAAAAAAAAATAATAGAAAAAATAGCAAAACAATCCACGGATGATGCAGATGACGATGCTGATGCTTGTAATTTGTAAAAAAAAAGTGTAGCAACGAGTTGAAAAACTAAAAAAATTTATAAATTTTACAAAAAACAACAGAGCTGAATTAAAAAAAAGACACAAAATATGAAGAGAACTAAAAATACAAACAGAACATTAGAGATGACCACAGGAAATTCGTGAACTCACAATGCGTAGTGAACGGAAACTTTTAAACAAAAAATTTCATTGCAAATAACAGCATCTACAAACGCGAAACATCCAACAACAAAAAAAGTTATCCTCCATTAAACTCAGAGAAAATGTGTTCGTAATAAAAATTCACACAGTTTATCAAACCAATTTAATACAGAAAGACGGAGTAGTCTAGTAGCTAGTATGTGCTTCCAACCCCAGGTCAGACATCTCCATCAAAACCAAAAACGAATAAAAATTTCAGGCTTCCTCTCTGTAGATTTCTGGCAAAAACTCTGGGAGTAAATAAAATAAAATTGTGATGAAAAAATTCTTAAAAATCTGTCGTCCAGAGTCGACTTTAAACTGTAGGTTTCGCCACTCATGTATAAAATTAACACACACAACACAAGTGTTGCGTGAAGCTGGGTAGTAAACCTAACTGAAGAAATCAGGACAAAACACCATGATCGTTATCTCTCAATTGGTAAGCACACAACAAGCCGGCACGGTGGCTTAACTAAAAAGGCAAAGTCTTCTCTCTTCAATATACAGGCCTATCTGCCATATTACTAACTTAGCTGGTTTCTTACAACCCTTTAGTTAGGATTACAACGTAACTTCTCACACCACTCATGTTGTGTGCGTTAATTTGTATCCATCAGCGATGGGATGCACAGTTTAAAGTCGATTCCGGGTTCAAAGTTTTTGTCAGAAGAGAGCCAGCTGAGAGTAAGTCACCGAAAAAATATTTTTTTCAAAACCAACGTTTGTTTGAGATGTTTAAGTCAGAGGTTAAAGCCTCCGTCTTTCGTCTACCTATCAAATATTTCAAAATATTTCAATTTTTATTAACATTTATCTACTCGTGTATGTGAAGTCAGTTACAACAAATTTGTTTATTGTTTAGTGTTTTATGGCTGCTATTTGTTTTGAGGTTAACTAAAGTTTTTAATTTATTGTTTATATATTTATATTATATTTTTGATTGTTGTACTTTGCTAAAAACGAAAACAACAAAAACAAACCAAAAAAAAAAAAGAAAAAAGAGAGAAAGAAATACTAGAAACTAAAATCACAGTCAAAATAATTACAATGTTGGTCAACACCGCAAAATCACGCAGCGGTGGCAACATAATTAAAAGTTTTCCAGTTGCAAACTAACAAACGACCTGCAATAAAATACACTTCATATGCTGGAATTTAAAATATGTTCCGTGTGTGTGTGTGTGTGTGTGTAAGCACTGTATTAGCGCGAGTTTACATGACATTTAATTTATTTGAACTTTGAAATTTTTATGATATTCACTGAAAGATAAAATTTTTAAAAAATTCGTATATTTTTAGACATTCTGTTGAATCACTGGTACAATATAAAATTCTTCAAAGTACTGGGCATCCTTAGTTATGATTATTGCTCATCTCCCTGGCAACATATTAATAAATTCCACATAATGAATGTAACATATGTAAGCTATTTTTGGATTAAAATAAAAAATTTGTTTTTTCTTTCTGATCAAAAGCCGTGAATCCTTTGTGACGCACGCTGATCGATGTTTGGTCGATAATTGGTCATTACAAGCCTTCAGACAGGATTATGAACCGGACGCACGCTGATCGATACACGTTAGGCCTTTTCTACATATATAATTGATCATTACAAATCTTCAGACAGGATTATGGACCTAGTTTCTCACACCACTTATGTTGTGTGTGTTAATTTTATACATGAGTGGCGCGACCTTCAGTTTAAAGTCGGTTCCGAACGACAGATCTTTTGAGAAACTTTTCATGGCAATTTTATTTGCTCTTAGAGTTTTAGCCAGAAGTCTGCTGAAAGGAAGTCAATGAAGAATATTTTTTTTTAACCTTGGCCTTACGTCTAATAAACCAACATACTATCTACTAGACTATGCCTTTTCTAGTGGCTTATAAATAAACATAATAAACAACCAATTGTGTATGGATGTATGTATGTTTACAAATGAATTTTGTGCTTTGATTAGTCCAGCAGTCCTAGTTTAAAAACATTTCAGTGAAATAATGAAATAAGCGTAGCTGCTTTTAATTCCGGGACTGCATATGTAGAAATGTCATCGCAGCAGCTTCCTGACACTCTACTACAGTCTTTCCTTAATAAATTTCAAAATTGTGCCATTTAAACTGCTTCACATCAAATTTTTTAATGCTTTACACCACACAAAAAAGGTTCGAATTTACATTGTCTTGCTCACTTACTTACTTGCTTAATTGGCCATTATCAACCCGATTAACCGATTTCGGAATGCCTTAATACATCCGTCCAGGCGTCTCTGCTTCTTGCGTGCCTACGCCAGTTGGTCAAACCAATCGATGACAGGGCTTCCACGATTTGGTCCTTCCAACGCACACAAGGTCGTCCTCTTCGTCGACTTTCGCAAATCCCCGCATCCTCCTTCATTCAAGCGACATGGCCGAGCCAGCGCAACAGCAGGATGTTAATACGCTGCACAACGTTCATGTCGTTGAGGAGCTCATAAAGCTCACTGTTGGCTCAGATGCGGAAATTATCGCCAACCCGGGCTGCACCGAAGAACTTACGCAGACTGAGGCTGCTGCATCAGTGCTTAATAGTGTACATGCCTCTGCTCCATAAAAAGCACGGGGAGGATGAGGGTCTTGTAGAGTATTAGTGTTGTCGTAGGAGAGAGGTATCTGCTACTCAATTGACTATTGAAAACATAGTAGCACTTGTTGGCAAGAGTGATCCTGCGCTTGATCTCCAGATTGACATCATTTTTGGTGGTATTGCTCAACCATCAAGAAATATGAGGTTTTCCGATAGAGGCTGAAGAAATTTGACAATTGAAGCTACCCATGTCAAATTATTTGTAATTTATTCGGTTTATTTTGGCGAATTACCACAACATTCAGAAACACGTGTAAATAATAAAATTGTTTCATAAAACCTTGTGTTCTGTTCAGGCAACGTACCGAACATTATCGTCCTACCGCGCGGGCTATTCGCAATGTGATGGTTCAGTAAGCGAATGTGATGGTAAGTTGGCGAAAAGTATTATCCCTCGAAAACAATGCCGCTGTCCGTTAGAGTGTACAGGAGAATCCGAGATAGTCACAGTTTCTTTCACAAGTACTCTGCAGATGACAACTTTAAGAATTTCGTATTTTGAATTCTTGAAATCGCCATATTTTAATGGGTAGTGTGTTGGCTTATTAGACGTAAGGCCACGGTTCACACCCCGTATTCTCCAGCAAAACGAGGTATGAAAAATTTTTCTTTGATGACTTTCTCTCAGCAGAATCCTGAAAAATTTTCAGATTTCTCAAAAATCTGTCTTTCGGATTCGACTTTAAACTGTACGTCCCGCCACTCATGTATAAAATTAACACGAACAACATAAGTGGTGTGAGAAGTTAGGTCAAAATCCTGACGGAAGGGTTTTAATGGCCGATTATGTATGTATGTAAGTATTGCGACTTCGTCCTGTACCCGTACAAATTTCAATCGTCATAGACAATGACGTGTGTACGCTGAATGAGGTTGGGGTAGTTGGTAGATGGCAGGACCATGACTGGTAACGCTAGCCCTATAAATCGATCATTACCAACTTCTTCTGGTCTGAATTCGATGATAAGGACACCAGCGACATTTAGTTTAAACGGGGTGCCACACAGCTCGTGCTATATTGGATATTCGGCACAAGCGATTGAAGGGCGTGACCATCTTACGTTGAGGAGAAGTGAATTAGCCCCCAGATCCTGCGTACCATATGCAGTTTTCTTGTTCTTTTCTTTGAAATGTATATCTCCGTTCATGTCTATTGGTGACTTCTCACTTACGGATGTAATGACCAAATCAAGTACTGAGGTCGGACTTACATAAGTAACTGCTTCAGAATAAGACAGGAGCGCAAAACGACCTACAACCGCTTAGATTTTATAAAGCACGTTCTGAAAATAGGAGACTGGGAGAAGTTGTAGAATCTATGGTTGGTAGCGTTAAATGGTAAGTGCACAACAGACTGACTTTATGATTTATGTCGATAGCTATGAGATCCTGATACCTACGGTTCTTCTCATGTTTAATCTATTTAGCTATCAACGTAGGTTGAAAGCGATTGATAAGGTATTACAGCTTTTTGAAATATTTGTACGTTTGTCAGCAAAATTACGAATGTAATGGACTTTCTATTGATGGTTTTAGTTTAAACGCATATGGCCAACACGAATGAAAATATCACCACCTGGAGCTTTTATGTTACAACAAAACAAAATAATAATTTAGATTTTTTTTTTACTATTGTCACTCTTAATGCCAGTTTAATATGCAATAACTGGCTTATAAGCATAAAAAAACTAAATTTTTTTAATGAAATTCTCAAAAGTAATAACAGAATACAGTGAAGAACAAATTACAAGCAACCTTCAATTACAAAACATTGGTCCTTTGGCCTTTGTCGAAACAATATTGGTATTTCAATATTTTTTTTAATAAAAAAAAAGCAAAATATTTGTCTTCTACAAAAAAAAAAGAGAAGAAAAAACCAACTACAGGAACATGAAATCAAAAATACACAAAAAAGGGAAATGAGTACTTTTCGTTATTCATCCAGCAACAGCAGAAGCAGCACCAGCAACAACAACAAGAACAACAGCAACACAAATAATACCAAAAAAATTTTTATTTCGGCATTTCCTGGGCTAGCAATCTACCAGTGTTGACTTTTTCTATTGCCTTCAAGAGAATCTATAAAGTTTTAAGGGGGTTTCAATTTTTCTAAACATACGTATTTTTTATTGTTGTTGTTGTGCTTGTATTTTTTTTCTTTCTAACTTTGTGTGCGAGTCGAACATAGAAACTAACACAACTACTACTCACATGAAGGTACAAGTATTCGTATGCACAAATACGCAATTCATTTATAATGTCCTTGTTATACAATCTGTTGTATGTGGTTGTGTGTGTGGCTTGTATGCTTAACAAAGAGAGAGAGAGAGAGAGAGAGAGGATGTTAGTGCGTACAATACATAGTTGATTTTTTTCGTTATACAATGCATGTGCATGTACGTTTATTGGACGAACTGAAAAAAAAATGATAAGGTCCTCCCTCTCTCTCCACTTTTCGTGTTTTATACTCTCCTTTTTTACTTTGCGAGGTGTTTTATATCATGTTTTTATTTTTCTGGCGTTAATTTTCTCAATACGGTTTAACCTGCAGCCAAAAGTTAATTAAAAACCAACAAGCTCCAATATTGGTTAATAACACACTCACATACACAAGCACACATGCATGCACACATGCGAAAAAAGTGTGGAAAAATAACACCAAACAACAACAAAAACAAGAACAACAATGAAATTTATAAACATATGTGAGACAAAAAAAAACCCGAAAAAAAGGGGAAAATATTTATAAATTTTAAATTTAAAACTTTTTTTCTCGAATAGAACACGAACAAGTTTTGCTACATACCCGTTTTATGTATGTATAGTGCGCAAGTAAAATATTGAAAATATAGAGTATCTCAAAAGAAAAGTTTTATTAATTGAAGGGATCTACAGAAACTAAATTATTTTAACGAAACATTGTTTATTATTAAGAAACCTGTTAACCGCACCTTCGCCTGTTGGTCACATCAATCTCTGACAGGGATTCCTCTAAACTACGCATCGTGCCGAATACCCAATATAGCACGATCTGTCTGGCACCCCGTTCAAAATATAGTAAATGTCGCTGATGTCCTTATCATCGAATTCACACCAGAGCTCGTCGTTACCTCTTTGAAGTACAACCGTAAGTGAGAAGTTACAAGTAGACCTGAACGGAGATATACTTTTCAATAAAAAGCTGTATATGGTACGTAGCACTATTCCCCTGAGGATCTCGAGGCCAGTTCACTTCGCCTGACCAATCCGATCGCCTGTGCGGAGTAACCAATATAGCACGAGCTATGTGGCACCCCGTTTAAACTAAATGTCGCTGGTGTCCTTATCATCAAATTCAGACCAGAAGAAGTTGGTAATGACCGACGTATAGAGCTCGCCGTTACCAGTCATGGTCTGACCATCTACCAACTACTCCAGTACACTTACGTTGTGTGTGTTAATTTTATACATGAGTGGAGGGACGTACAGAATTTTGAGAAATCTGAATTTTTTGCCAGAAACGGTGTCGAAGAAAAATTGTTCATACTTCGTTTTGTTGGAGAATCCGATGTTTGAACCGTGGCGCTACACAACATCTATGTCGTCAAGGAACGAATATACAACTACTGTCGGATCGGATGCTGGAATCATCGCCAACTCGCACTGAATCTTTCGTAGAACTTCTCTCGATGACTCTCAAGGCTACTACATTGATGCATTGAATTGCCCTGCTTCGGATAATCCCCTGGATTTAAAATTTTCGTTGGGCATAAGGAATGGATCCCAACGCGTGAAAATCGTATACAATGAATACCGAAACATTGTTCATTATTGACTTAAACAAATAATTTTTTTTAATAAAATTTTAACAGGACACTTCCAGATGCCTTTACTATTTACCATGTACCTTATGGAAGATGAGAGATGATGGAGAGCAAATTGTATTGCATTTTGAATAGTTGTTTGGGTGCTAAGATCATGAGATTTGACTTTAATAATCCTGTTTTTAAGGAGTATTAACAATGTTAGCCTTGGAAGATAGCATTACAGTTGCCATCGATAGGTTACCAGTTGAAATACTGGAAAAAATATACCAGAATTACAGTTCAAGGATGGACAATGTAAATGTAGTCGCACTGAAGTCGACGTAGTCTAGTAGGAAGAGTGTTGGTTAAAATCCCAGGTCAGACATCTCCAACAAAAAAAAATTGAAATAATTTTTTTGCGGCGACTTCCTTTTTGCAGATTTCTGACAAAAACTCTGTGAGTAAATAAAATTGTCATGAAAAAGAAATCTGCCTTTCGGAGTCAACTTTAAACAGTCATATATAAAATTAACCCACACAACATAAGTGCTGTGAGAAGCTAGGTAGTGATCCTGATTGAAGGATTGTAATGACCAATTATTAATGTATGTATGTAAGTACATAGCGTTGGATATCGTTTCATCAAATAGCAAAAGTTTTTATGATAGCAGGGCGGATGGACTCCTTAAAGGTTGCCATTTCGAATTGTTGTCCATACGATCACTATATTCTAACGGAGGATCGTTCAATCTATGTGTTTCGCACTCATTTACTTTACTAGTAACAGTTCTACGTATTAGCAGGAGCCTTACATGTTTGCGAGATTCGTCGGGAAACAGAATTCGTGGGTAAAATTAGATGTAATGCACAGCGACTGAATTCCGAATTGACTTAACTCGCCCCTTTCTTCAAATTCTTTACGTTTGTGCACTGAACTAAACAAATATAAACTTACTTTGGAGACACCCTAAACAAATTCGGCAGGTGAAAATAAAAAATAATCTACGAAATAATTACAGTGCAATTAAAAATTAACACAGTAAAACGTGTATTAAAGCCCATAATATTTTTAAGAAAACAAGCAAACAGTGCTTCAAGCTATTTACGGTACTCTGGAATATTAGCATATATTTTAAAGCTTATTCCATATGCCATACTTAAATGCTTATGAATATGAATAATGTAACCACGTTTATGGACTTGTTTTTATATGATTCTTAAAATGATTACACACGAGTATAGTTCCAATGGGAAGCCATTATGTTTATCGCTTATCTGACAGATATCTGCTGAGGGGAAGTCGCCAAAGAAAATTGTTTTCTAATTTCGTTTTGTTGGAAATGTCTGACCTGGGATTTGAACCGTAGCCTCACGTCTAATAAACTAACTGTATATAACCTTCTTGTAGAGTAGATTTCCCTACTCCACATTATGTTAAGATAGTTAGTCTTTAAGTCTTATACAAGATACAAGGATTAAATCATTTTTACTACAATATCACCTTTTTTAGATCCAGTAGAATATACACGTATGTATGTATGTCTATCACCCTCATAGACTCCATTTAATATTTTGTTTATAAATAATATTTATAACACATTGCATTACAAATTACAAACAATATTATTTTAGGTAAAGTAACCCAAAAAGAAATTTAATTTTGATTACCTTTGTCTGGTTTTTATCAGAAAACTACAGTAAAAGAAATACGCCGAACAATAATGCTGCTGTTAACCCTCATCTATAATAATACGTCGCTGACAGTTGACTAAAATTTCTTGAAAAATAAAAAAAATAAATTTAACACAAAAAGAAAGAAAAAGAATGACTAAAAAAGTAAACGAAAAAATGGTGAGGAATAGAACTTTCACTAAAAAAAAGGGATACGCTGTTATGGACCAATATTTTTATTTTTTTTTTTAACATCTGAATGGCTTTAACATCTACAAGTTGTTCTATAATGTGCTGCTGACAATGAATTTTTTTTGTAACTTTTTTTTGTTTTTTCAAAACGGGTGATTTTTTCAAATATTTGGTGCTAATTTTTTAAATAGGCGAGCTTACAAATCTTTGAATTTTATTCAAATACTTAAGCCAAGTAAAGTGATTCTAACGAAAACTAATCTTAAGAAATCAATCTTAATTTGAGCTCAATGAGTACGGAAACAAACAGATTTGCTGACTTTAATCTTGTGATTCCCGGAGGAGTATGAAAAACGCAACGTTAATTTCAAAGAAGAGAGCCATAAGACGATTATTGGGTTTTCTAGGCCAAAAAATGGAAGAATTGGACTTTATAAAATGCTTCCACGTACCATGTAATTCCTGCTTAAAATCTTCTTTGAAGTCGTCGTAGTCTAGTAGGTAGAGTGTTGGCTTATAAGATGGAAATCCGAGGCTCAAACCCCAGCACATACATATATTTCCTCCCAGCAGTCTTGTGGTAAAAAACTTTGAAAGCGAAACTAAAATTGCCATGAAAAATTTCTTTCAATTTGTCTTTCGGAGCAAAGTTAACGTTAACGTAGGTGATATGAGAAGTTGGGTTGTAGTCCTAACTAAAGCGCCATAATGACCAATTAGATACGTAAGATTCCATATGCCATACAGCATAAATTGGACTTGATTTTTATGTGGCTTTAATAAAACGCTTAAACGTGCCATTTAATGCATGCGTAAAATCTACTTAAAAGTGGTCGTAGTGTAGTAAGGAGGGTGTTGGCTTATAAGACTCAAGTCCATGTTTGAAACTCAAGCTCAGACATCTCGAACGCAACAATGTAAGAAAAACATTTATTTTTTCGGCGCCTTCCTCTCAGAAGTGGCAAAATCTCTGATAAAAATTTATGAAAAATCTTACGTTCGGAGTCGACATTAAACTGTAGATCCCACCACTTATGGATAAAATTAACGCACATAACATAGGTAATGTGAGAAGGTAGGTTGTAGTCCTGGCTAAAGGGGGTGACCAACTAAGTAAGTATGAATATTATGAACTGGGGCTCAAGGGGCTTTACTTGAAAAAGTAATTTAAGGAGATTCAGTTATCATTTTCCCAAACCCAAATGGTTCAAAAAAATCACCCGTTACATGCATACTCGTACATATGTACATATATTGTATTTTAAAGTTAACCACCGCAAAACTTTAAAAAGTAGACAAGGAAGATGATTTTCTCGCAAGTTAACTCCAAGCGTAATCGTCTTTACCACAGAGCAAGACGATTATGGATACGTTTGGTACTTAAAAATGTCTATTGTGCAGTCAGCCAGCCAGTCAGCTATACAACTGAATGTGAATGTCTATCGGTTTGTCTATCTGCCTGCCTGTCTGGCCATTCATCCATTCATCGTGTCTGTGTGTACTTAGGTAGAGATGAGCTGCTAGGCGATGAATTGTTGCTCTTGTAACTGGTGATTATATGTATGTGCACCAACATACAACATAAATATTATTTTATTATATTTTTTTCATCTTTTGCTTCTTTTTCTACTTCTTGTTTTTTTTTTGTGTCACTATTTGGCTTTTTTTTACTGTACGAGGGCGGAAAGCTGTCATAAGCAGATAAGCTGCCGCAATAAGCTTTTCGTTGGAGATATATTTACACTGATTTACGAGATTCAGTTTGCATATGGTAATCATAGGAAAACACAACGACCTTTTCACAATTTTCATTACACTTCCACTGCCACTGCCACTTCCACTTTCACTAACACACACACTAACTACTGCCTGATCTGTATTATTTTTTTTCTTTTTATTTTTAATTTATTTTAAATTTAACATGTTGTTCTTCATTTATTCTGTTGTATGTTTCTGTGTGTGTATGTGTGTGATAAAGAAAAGAAATTTCAAATTTTCTTCTCATATTTTCAATGCAGCATTTTGCTGTTTAAAACATACATCACATGTACGATATATTTTAGAAATATTAAATGAATTTGCTTTTTGTGAAGTGTCCCTATTAATAATTCATTTTCTTTTTTTCTCGTTTTTTCTCTTTCCCTTCTCTGTGCCATTTGTTATTGTGAAAAGGAATGCATTTATAATTTCTAATATTTTTAAAAGCAATTTCTTGTTTCCTATACGTTGTTTATATTTGTATTTGTGTCTGTGTTTGTGATATTCTTTTTTTATTCATATTTTTTTCTCCATTTCACACATAAAATACAATCTTTGAAATGGTTTCGATTAGTTTAATGTCCTTCTCTATGCTTTTGAAGTTAAATTAAGCCAAAGCTCTGCACCAGCACCACCACCAGTATGCTCTGTGAACATTTAAAGAAGTTTCACAGTTTGCGAGATGAAATATTTTTCAAAAATTAAAAACTAACAAAAACATATCTGCCAGCTCCATAGAAGGCATGCATTCAGCTTTCATAATTGTTTATATTTAGATCCGCATAACTGAATACCACATCTCATTGGACTCATGAGTGAATTGGTCAAAATTGGGAGTGAGTGGTCCTCACGACATTTGTCAAATTTTAAACAAAAGGCACCGTCATCTGAATTTTACAACGAATAAAAGTTTTACGTCGTTTTAGAAAAGGCATTCTATACATACGCAGAGATGGCTGTCTACTTAAAGAAGTTGGATGATGACACCTACGCCACATAGGACACCTTTTAAATACTGTAGTCGTCTATTTTCCCCTGCACTCGGATCTACTTCGAGCTGCTTTTGAAACGATTCAGACTGCAAGTATGACTGTTCCTCCACATCACTTAGAAAGTAAGCGCCAAGCTGTCGCTTCATCCACCGACGTAGTGTGCCCAATAGTTGAAGGACATATTGTGAATCAAAACTTATGTAAAATATAAAAGATTTACTGGCCAACCACTATAAGCAATTATATATAAATATACGATTATAGGTCACAGTAGGCTATTGGCCAATAAATGTAGAGGCAAAACGAATCACAATAAACATACATAATTGGTCATTACAACCCTTCAGTCAGGATTACGACATAGCTTTTCATACCACCAATGTTGTGTGTGTTAATTTTATACATGAGTGGTGTGACCTACAGTTTAAAGTCGACTCCGAATGATAGATTTTTGAGAACCTTTTTCATGGCAATTATATTTACTCTCAGAGTTTTTGCCAGAAATCCGCTGAGAGAAATGAATGAATTCTGTTTCATATCAGAACAATTTAAGTCGACACAGTCTAGTAGGTAGCGTGCTGCTTTATTAAACGTGAGGCCACTATTCAAACCCCAGGTCAGATGTCTCGAACAAAACGAAGTATGAAAAATATTTCTTTCGGCGACTTCCTCTCAGCAGATTTCTGGCAAAATTTCTGAGAATAAATAAAATTGCCAATAAAAAGGTTCTCAAAAATCTGTCGTTTAAAGTCAAGGGTTAAACTGTGGGTCCCGCCGCCACTCATGTATGGTGTGAGAAGCAAGGTCGTTATCCTGACTGAAGGCGCCGTAATGACCAATTATTCATGTTAGGTTAGGTTAGGTTAGAGGACGTGTACTTGTCAATTAATCCAAGTACAGTACCCGAAGGTCCAATTGACCCATTGTACAACGTCCAAGTTTCTCACACCACTTATGTTGTGTGTATTATTCATGTATGTTTGCATCAGAACAATGTGTGGGCAAGTGGCGTAAAATAGGTCGCACGCCACGTAGGCCCCTGAATATGCTATCGATTGACATTCATAAAGAAGCCGAAGATTGGACCGATGTAAATAAATTCTAGTTGTCGATGCTACTAAGCCCAGTGACAGAAAGATGTACATCTTCTGCAGAAGTTGATGATGGGTTCTGGTAAATTTTAACGTCATTCTTTTTCTCCATGTCTTTATATAGAGCTAGATTTATCTGTCTTTTCTTTGTAAATGAATAAAGTTTATGTGAGATCCTTTATTTAACACTTTGCAGAGGACTGCAAATCTGACGTATAAATTCATTTGAATATTATGTTGTATTAGCGCAGTGGCATCTGAGTTACCTTTATAGCTATTTTCAATTATTCCTCCACGTGACAGTATGCTGCAACCCAGTGACTTCCCCGCAAAAAACTGCAAGCAATTGCGATTAGAGTAGCAGTTATGATCACGGAATGCCTTACAATTAATTTGACCCCCTCCAAGTAATCTGAGCATACTTTGGTCCAAGTCAGGTCCTAGTCAACTGCAACGACTCACACACAGCCGAATAATTGAAGATGGTTACACCGAAATTGTTTCAGTGAAAGGGAAGAGAGTAAACGGCATGCTCAGCGGATGAGGTTACCAAGGGCACAAATAGTTACTTTCTAACTTCCGAGAAGCTGAGAAGCTTCTGGCTGACAACGGAGCAAGTTATGGCTCTATTGAGTCTACACATACATCTGTGGCACATTCTAAAAGCAAGTACGAACGAAGAGGCAAAGAAATGGCAATCGAAATCGATGAAGGTCCCGACAATGGCATTGCGAAACAGAGGATATATATACTAACCTATGAGAAAATGAAAATACGGATGCGCTGCAGGCAATAATAAACCTCTGAAATGCTGGCTGCAATAGACACAGAGCATTAAGCAGAAAAGTTTAGAGGAAAATGTAGCTCCTATTCTTACATACATACGTATATACATAATCGATCATTACAAACCTTCAGTAAGAATTACGACCTACCTTCGCACACTACCTATGTTGTGTGCGTTAATTTTATACATGAGTGGCGGTGCCTACGCACTCCGAATTTTCATGGCAATTTTGTTTTTCTCTCAGAGTTTTTTTGCCAGAAATCTGCTGAGAGGTAGTTTCTGAAGAAATATTTTTTCATATTTCGTTTTGTTGCAGATGTCTGTGCTGGGGCCTCACGTCTACTACTACTACTAGACTAAGGCGAGTTTACTGAAGGCGAAGAGGAAAATATAGATCCTATTGTGCTAGGCACTGATTAGCCAGACGAGAAGGAGGTATAAATGCTGCTTAGGCAGGAAAATCCGGGGAACGTAACCCAATAATTATATACTGGATGTATACCATAATGGTCAGACCATCATAGCCTTATGGTTTTATTGTCTGGGCAGATATATTAGTGTTAGTATTACCGTGAAGTCGCCGTATTCTAGTAGTTGGTGTGTTGGCTTATTAGACGCAAGGCCACGGTTCAAACCCCAGGTCAGACATCAAAACGAAAACATGAAAAAATATTTCTTCGGTGACTTCCAATTATGTATGTATGTATTAACGTGAAGTACTGTTATGGTCCTAAATGATTTTTGTTTATTGCGAGTTCAAAAGTGTGTATGTTTTTTAACACATTCTAAGTGTATTGATATTGATGCTGAGAAAGAACAAAAAACCAGTGGAAACACTTCTGCTATTAAAAAATGTGTGAAAAACATTAAAGGAGAGAATTCATAGAAACTATGAATTGTCATAGATGTGGGTATTCTCGAGTTATTAAAAAATTAAATATCAGAAGTACAAAAGAATTGTGTGAATGACAAATAATAGCAGTTATGTTCTGCGCAGAAATCGAGCTATTGTGACTTAATTTTCAGATTATATACGATATTTAATTAAAAAAAGGAAAAAAGGAAAACTTCACTTTAAATTGATTTTGGACTTTGAAGTCACTTTGTTTAAATTAAATGGTCAGCATATGTATGTATGTATGTATGTGTTAGTGATACATAAGGACATTCTTAAATTGAAAAACTTGTAGAATCTTATAAAATATGAATATTTCTTTAAACTCTCACAAGTATGATAGTTAAACAATTGCTTGCTTTTAGTTTTCATTAAATGAACAGCAAATGGCAAACAAACAAACGAGTTAATTTAAAATGAAAACTTTTCTCAAAAAGATGAAAAATATTTATGAGTGTTAGACTACTCACACAGAGCAGAGAATTATTTAAAACGTGTGCATGCATATGAATGCATATTCATATCTAAAGATTTCCAGTCAAACTAGACAAAGGAGAAAACCATTATAAACTACAAACAACGAAAATCATATTCAGTAATAAACCAATGCGATTACCAAAACGCAAAAGGAGGATACCAACAACAGAAAAGAAAGGCATTAATAAACGTTAACATTACATTACATTTGCATCCGACATGAGTACTTAGAAGAAAGACAAACGACATGCTTCACTTAAAATAATGTCGGTAATGAAATTAAGCTAAAAAGTAAATCACTGCGTAGAGCATGCTCATGAAATGTAAATAAAAAAAAAAAAGATTTCAAAAGGAGTCAAAAAAAAAGGAACCTTAGTTGCACATCAAGCAGCGCTAATAATTTAAAACTTTTATTGGCAGTACTCTGCCTCCCACTGCTACACTTACAGCCGCCTTAAATTGCTGGTGTATGACGCTGCTGCAAACGCTTGTGTGTACGTTTTTCTACGAATCATTTTAAATCGCCAAAACATGTAATTGTATGAAGGAGTTCAACTCATTGAAACGTATAAACACGTTTTCAAAATTAGGTTTTACCTTTAAGCGCCCTACACTACTTTCAAGGCAAACATACATACTGCCTACACAAAGGCACACTCAAGTTTTGCGCAAAAAAATTCGAACCAAAGAAAAACAAAAAAAAGATAAAGTGAGACGGTACGTGAACGATCAAACAATTTCGGAGGAAATTTATGTGAAATTCTGAAGCAATCCCCTGGTATTTGCTTACAACAATTTTAGTTAAAGGGTGAGACTGATGATCAGCAGCAAAATTTTTTATTTAAAAACAATCTAGGGACACACTTAAGATTAACTACACAGGGTTATGTCCTTTCAGCTTTGTAACCCTTAACCCTTTACCTCCAATTAATTTATAGCTTTCAAAAATGAGATTTGTCGCGGTCTTCCACATAGAATTATTTGTGGGATGAGTTCATTGTTGGAATCGAATCTCGTTCCTCTAAACTCTTTCAACTTTGGAAAAAATATGTCACTTCCAACAAAACTTGGAAAATATGACGGAGAAGGTAGTAATTCGTATTAGTCGTATTATCTGACTAATCTGGGCGAATACATGTCAAAGGAGACCATGCTTTATAGCGCTCGTCATTCATACCTTAGCAAACATTCAAATGTAATGAATGTAATGGGGAACGACATTTTCGCTTATTGACGTAGCAATTAAACTAGTAATGATCCTAATCACTAAACACAATTATCTGATAAAAAAAATACTCATCTTCTACCAATTTCAAATGCACCCAATCGCCCAAAAATGCCACGCAAGCGATGGTCGTTTAACTTCAATTCTGTACGAGTTTATAAGTCCAAATAGTCAATAGTCTTGCGCGCCTACGCCAATTGGTCACACCAAGGGCTTCCTCGATTTGATACTTCCAACGCATACATGTTCATCCTCTTCGCCAACTTCCACAAATCCACGCATTAAATACCCATCTCACCGGAGCATCCTCCTCCATTCGAACGACGTGGCCGAGCCAGCGCAGCCGCTGGATGTTAATACGATGCACAACGTCTGAGGAGCTCATACAGCTCACCGTTGGATCGAATGCTGAAATCATCGCCAACTCGCACTGGATCGAAGATCTTACGCAGGACTTTTCTCTAGAATACCCACACGAATGCAGCATCAGTGCTTAATAGTGTCCATGCCTCTGCACCATAAAGAACCACGTTGAGGATGAGCGTCGTGTACACAAAAACTCTGAGAGCGAATAAAATTGCTATGTAAAGTTTCTCAAAAATCTGTTGTTCATTGTCGACATACGCTCAGCTACTCATGCACAAAATTATCTACTCCGATATGGGTGATGTGCGAAGCTAGACCGCAATTCCAACTATGAATTTGTAATGACCAATTAAGTGAGAAAGTCTTGTGCAGGCTGCATATTATGGGACATAAACAATGATCGTAATGTATAATTTTCCATGTAGTCGAATTGCGGACAACGGCCAACAAATTGAGAACGACGGCGAATCGACATATCTGTTGTTCTTCTGTAAGACTTTGCATTACAGAGAAGCAATTTTTTCTAGTCTTGAAGCTTTCTTCTGCCATTAAACGATTTATGGTGACTTACCGCACCTTCCGAAATAGAAATATCAAACACAGTTTGAGTTAGTTATCGGGATCGATAATTGTCAAGTAAAAAACATGCTACGTAAAGAACTCCCAATACAAAGACAATTTTGGCAAAAAAAATAAATCCTTAATGTGTCCTAGTCCCGTAGTCTATTAGGTAGTTTGCTGGCTTATTGGACGTAAGGCCACGGTTCAAACCCCAGGTCAAACATCAAAATGAAAATATGAAAAAAATATTTCTTCGGTGACTTCCTCTAAGCAGATTTCTTGCAAAAACTCTGAGAGAAAATAGAATTGCCATAGAAAAGTTTCTCAAAAATCTGTCGTTCGTAGTCGACATTAAACTGTAGGTACTGCCACTCATGTATACAATTAACACACTCAACATGAGTCTTGTGAGAAACTAGGTCGTAAGCCTGACTGAAGAATTGTAGTGACCAATTATGTATGTAATGTGGATTATAGATTTAAGAACAAGAAAAAAACTATGAAAAATGTGGAGGAGTCCTGTCCTGCTTTGCATACTACTCAGAAGTTATACATTTGAAAATGTACATACCGAAAATTGGTACTAGCCGGAAACACATTATGACATGATTGCAGACGAATCGCAATAGTCCAGAGCAAATAGTTAAGAAATGATTAATGAATTCCATTTCATATTAGAACAATTGAAGTCGCTGTAGTCTAGTAGGTAGTATGCTGGTTTGTAAGACGTGAGGCCACGGTTCAAGCCCCAGATCAGACAAAAAAATATTTTTTTCGGCTACTTCCTCTCAGCAAATTTCTGTCAAAATTTCTGAGGATAAATAAAATTGCCATGAAAAGCTTCTCAAAAATCTGTCGTTCGGAGTCAAGGCTTAAGCTGTAAGTCGTGCCACTCATGTATTAAATTAACACACACAACACAAGTGATGTAAAGGGTTGTAATGATCAATTATTTATGTATGTATGTATGTATCCGAACAATGTGTGGGCATGTTCATCAAAAATTCAATAAAATTTTAATCAAAATCGTAAAATCATTATTAAGTTATCCATGTACGAATATTTGAGTGAAAGCTATGGTTTCTCTTGTTGTAATATATTATGCATGAGATAGATACATATGTATGTACTTATATGGATCTGTTTTATGTCTGTTTATAAATCAATACTTCTTCTAACACAGTATTTTTATTTCCTTCAATACTTTTTTTTAATGTTTTTAGTTCAGTACTTTAATAGTCGACCTCTATTCCTTTTGCTGTGATTAAATATTCTCCTTTACAGGGAAGTGGAGTTTTTGCATCTTTCCCAAGCTGTAGTCGGGCTGAATGCATGCATCTGTGTTGGGCTTGAGTGTGTTGACTTCGTGAGTAATGCGGCCAGCTTTAATATTTATAAGGTTGTTTCTAGTGGCAACAGCAACAACAGCATAAACATGGACAACTAGACCCACCATTAACGGGAAAACATTTCATGCAACGTCTATTGAATTATTCACTTGAAAGAAATGAAAAGCAAGAGTGAGAGAGAGAGAGAGAGAGAGAGAGAAATATCAAAAGTTTAGTGATTATTACTGACGCCATTACGTGACTGTTTTGGAAAGTGTCGAAAATATGTGGCATCAGTTCATTTTTTTCCTTTTTTTTTTTGCTTTCAGCAATCTTAATTCTTAAAAATGTTGTTGCTAATGTTGTTGTTCTTGTTGTTGTTGCTGATATATTGTTTTGTTTTTATAAGGGCACAACCAACATTATTACCCAGCAAAGTAGCAAAGTAGTAACAGTAGTAGCTTAGTGGCAGTGATTTGTTGAATGTTAAAAAAAACCGTCTCAACACAAGGGCCGCATGTAATGAGTACCAAGTAGAGATTGTATGGTTGTTTGCCTCATTTGGTTAACATTCGATGTACGAATGTCGATGAAAATGACCTGATGATATTGGGGGGGAGCTACATAAACCATAAATCGCATTGAAAACACAAGAAGTCGTTGCAAAACATTATAAACACTTAAACACAAACTATTAACAAGAAGAAGATCGTAATTTTCTATACTCAGCCATCAGGGAAAGTTCATAAAATAAACATAATGTACTCGTGCTGCTGTTGCTAATAATGAAAATGAAGTGAGAATCTCAAAAGAAGGCCTAATGCCATGTAAAACAAGGCTACGATTAAAGACACAGAGAGAGAGAGAGAGAGAGTCTGTAATAAATTAGTTGATGATTCTGTGTTAAGCACACATTTAGTTGATTTGTTATTTTGGATTTTAAAGTGGAAAAACTAAAATCTTGGACTGTTACATTTGGGCAATATTTTTAAGAAATTCTAAAAAGACCAAATAGCCGTAAATAGTCATCAAATCTCAGGTCTGACGTCAGCAACAAAACGAAATTTGCATATTCCTTCTGTGACTTTCTCCCCAGCATGTTTCTGGCAAAAACTCTGAGAGTAATCAAAATTGCCATGAAAAGTTCCTCAAAAATCTATCGTTCGGAGTCGACTTTAAACTGACATTCATATATACAATTAACACAAACCACATAAGTGGTGTGAGAAGCTGGGTCGTAATTCTGACTGAAGGGTTGTAATGACCAATAATGTATGTATGTATGTAGTCATCAAAAAGAGGAGGATTTACCATAGCTGAAGTGGTTGCCAGAAAATATTTTATAGGTCCGGTCATTTATTGATAAAATTAACACCCTCACCACATAGATGGCGTAAGAAGCTAGATTGTAATCCTAACTATGAGGTTGTAAGTCCAGTATGAAAGCTACACATATTGATGGCTATGAGAGTATGATTGGTAATGCACCTGGACCAAGAGTACAACCAGTTTTGCCTATCGAAAGTAACTTTATCCGTAAAAAAATGATTTATACGTAATGCTAACACAAGATCAAGATAGTAGTGATCGATATACATCGATGTTTGAAGGACTTATTGATACCTCAAATCAATTCTATGTTTTTTTTATTGAGCAACGTCAATAAAAAATCAATGTTTATTTAAAAAAATTCTATTTGCCAAACGTAATCTATTCTCCAAGAGTACGTTTTGTAAAAACCTGTCGGAAATAAGTGGAATTGGATAAGATACAGATACGAGTTTGTTTTGGTATATCCGGTGAAATAAGAACCTGTAGTATAGAAGCACTGCAGGTTATGTATGCTTAAAGCCCGTAGCATGCAGTAAAAAGTATCATATGCATTGAGACTGTTAAGTTAGTAGGAGACAAGTCTAGCGCCAGGTTCATCAGGAGTCATTGCAAAGCCCAGCAAAGCGAATGGCTGGCAGGTTCACCCTTAACAGTAAACTCTATAGTTTTGGGAAATGCTTTGCAACAAGAATAAGTAATAAGAGTGAAAGGAATAAGTTCGGTTCCACAGTGGACTATTCTAAGTCCATCTGTATGTTGCTCCAAGTGAAAGTTTACGCCATTGTAAAATATGTTCAATTCAACCTGAAGAGAAAGTACAGAAGACGTGACAATGCCATCTGTTAGGCAGTCATCTGACCACTCTATTCCTAAAAGGTTAAATCAAAATTAGAGTGGAAGTCGCGGTAACGAGCAGGGACGGTATCATGCCACCATTGAGGGCCGGAAAGGAATGAAGGGTATACCCTTTTAAAGGATAGATAAAGAGAGTCGAACAGATACTCTACTTGAGACAAACGAATGATTTGAATTATTCATCAGACTATTGACATGCACCTCGAGGATAAAAAACGTAATTTTTATGAGCATCTTAGAATGTGTATCACAGAACAGTAATTTTAGAATAGGGATCAACTCAAGCCCGAAATGTAAACTCCGTACTGAGGAAAACGAGTCAACAAAACTGAAACTTGCAATCAGAGCGGCGTTAATGCTTCTTAGTGAGAAGCACCCACGTGCTTGCCAAGTAAGTGGCATAGAGTTCTCCTTACTGAGGTCGAACTGCAACCCAATGTTCGCCACGGCGACAGGATTGCATGAGGTATTAGAGGGATACACCATCACCGTAGTCTAGTGGGATCATTGACATGAGTTCACGGTTCAAACCCCACGTCAGACATCTCCAACAAAACGAAATTTGAAAAAATATTTCTTCGGCGATCTCCTTCTCAGATTTCAGGCAAAAACTCTGAAAGTAAATAAAAAATTGCCATGAAAAGTTTCCTAAACATCTGTTGTTTGGATTCGATTAACAAAATAAGTGGTGCGAGAAGCTAGGTCGTAATCCTAGCTTAACCCTTTCATGCCCGATGTTGCCTATAGGCAACATTGTACATTTTTGTTCATAAATTCCGTAATTTTTAATTTTTAAAAAAAATTTTTTTTTTGCAAACAAGCTTGGTTAAAAACGTGTAAAACCAGAATACGTAGGACTCTGAATTTAATATCACTTCATACTTAGGCCATGACTAACAAGCACATGTCCTTAAAAAAATTTAGCTCTGGTCCAAAAAATTCGGGCATGAAAGGGTTAAGGGTTGTAATGACCAATATGTATGTATGTATAATAAATCAAGTAAAGTATGTTCTTTACAGTCGCTGCTAATAAAGGAATAAAGAAAATATCAACTTTTCCCCTACTGTTCCATTACAAAATCTTATTTTGGGGATAATTAAGGAAAATAATTCCATTCTATCCAACAAGGACTCGAAAGGATAGCTTCATTCAAACTACATATAAGTATATGCCAAAGTTCCTTCTCTATGAATATTCTACACGATTTCCAATACCCTTATATCGTTCCCCTCAAAATTGCAGCATTTTTTCATCATCTAGCAACTGTACTTTAACTTTCTGCGGCTCAAAAATTATTTTTTAACCCCTTCACCCTATCAATAAAACTACAGTAAAACAAATAGAAAAAAAATATTTTTTTTTCCTTTTTGACGAAATACAAAAAAAAAAGAAGAGACCGTATATCGCTATTTAAATTACCATATTTGAATACGAGTTAAGCTTCGACGTCATTTCAACTACATACACCAGCAATAAATACCCAATGAAACAATATGATGATGTAAAATGCAGTAAAAACAAAAGCACAAGCACCGAAACGAGTTGGAGTTGGAGAGAGAGAAAATAACAACAAAAAACATCTACAGGGCTCATCCATAAATTTGTAGCTGATGAATTTTAAGTATCCCTCTGATATTGTCCACAACAAGTCAATTCACGTTGGACGTTTTTTTTGTGCTCGTAGAGGAATTATCAAAAAAAAAACAAAAATGGTGAGTAAAACACAAAAAAATAAAAGAAGGAAAAATATTCTCGAATAAATTTGCATAAATTTTGTTTTCAATATGCAGTTGATTTTTCTTCTTCATGTTCGTTTCGTTCTCAGTGACGTTTTATTTTTAAGGTGATGAGTTTGTGATGTTAGGTGTGAGAGGCGAATGCTCGTTTATTTTTGTTACCGCCATAAACTTGATTAAATGCCGCCGCAAAGTATTTGTTGTTGCCTTTATTTTCCTTTTTCTTTCGTTCCATTTTTCAATGCATAAATTTAGAGATTTTACAGACGAAATTTCTTTTTCCATTTTTTTTTCAATATTTTTTTGCCGCACATTCTTATAAAGGATTTTAATTTTATTGCTCTTTGTTATAACGTAGCCATCATCATACGTGATTTTTTGTAGCAAAAAAAATGAAAATAACATACACGGAGTACTAGCAATAAAGCAAACGTTAACGCTTTAATTTGTGCTTCAAAATACTGGCTTGTTAAGAGGTTGAGCGGCAAGGATATTGAATATTAATTCGCTTGAAAAGGAAATGTTTATCAAAATTAATGGGTAAATTAAATGCAAATCTTTATAAATCTGTTCTACTAATGAATAGGCTTTCTTTAACCGTAGATCGAGCTTTGTATCAAAAATGATACATTTTAATTTTTGAGACTACATAACTTTAATTCAGAAAAAGTTAGATGCCTGATATTTTTATAATTCGATTGTATTATTGTCGCCATTATTTTAAACCAAATAAAAAAAGAAAATTTCAAACTGGGGTTACAAAATTTAAAAATTTCATAATTCTGGCTTATGTATCATTTTTGATACATACGACTTTCCTAGAGATTTTTTGGTGTTGTATATGCAATTTTTTTAAGATTTCAAAGATTTTGTGAAGTTTTATCGTAAATAATACAATATTTATGGTTTTTGAGAAAGAATTGAAAGTTAAGTGTGTGACGAAAGTGAAAAGATTGAATTTTCTATTCTTGATATATTCTTGATATTGATTGAAGTAGTCGTAGTCTAGTATGTAGCCTGTTACCTTATTAGACGTCAGACCAAGGTTCAAACCTCAGGTCAGACATTTCTAATTTATAACGAAAGATTGTAATGACCGATTATATATTAATTATATATGCAATATCCCTGCTGCTAAAGACTTTGAAAAAGAAGAAAATAGAAGCTCTTCTTATGAATTGAAGAAAGTATTGGCAGCAACAAACACGATGACAGGATGTTTATCGCCAAAGATGCTACTACTTGGAACAAAACAAATTGCCTTTAGTAGTTTGGGATGAAAAAATATTACCAATTTTAACGCAGATTGCTAGCTGCTGTTTCCTGAAATGTTGTAGAGTCTTTCTTACTGCTATTCTCATATTTATCTCACGTGAGAGACAAACATTAGAAAAATAGGTTTCGTTCCATGTTTTATTACAGATGATAATATTTCGGTCAACTACGTACGTATGAGATAACAGAATCATTCGCTTTGATAATGATATATTTACACCTATTACGCCTTTTCGAAAAATGAGCTGAAAATCTTGCAGCCTTTAATAATCATGCTTAAAGCCTTTTTCTGAAATTCGAATGAAAAGGATTTTTTTCTAAAAAAAAAATATTTTTATCTTAATTTTTTGTTAGAAAATTTTAACCATTTTCATAAAACTTTTATCACACAACTTGTAGTTTTATGTAAGAAATAATACTGTATAAATAGTTTGTAATTAGCTATCATACTTTCAGAGCAGCCCATATATCCTTTTTTTAAAATTTTTAAAATTTTAATTTTTTGTTCGCCTAAATGGTAAGAAAATTAAAGAAAATATATTTAAATAATGATGCTTATGTTTTTATGTCCCTTACAGCATTATTTGGGGAAACCCGTATCCAAGAAACCAGATAGGAATCAAAGAGAGAAAATTTTTATTGACATAATCGATGTTCTATTGCAGCAAGAAACTTTTTTACCTCACATGACGTTGACAAAAAATATTTCTAACGAATCACAAAAATGGTTTGTACCATCAGGCTCTCAACTGAGAGTGTTACTGATGCGAGGGACAATAAGCTGTCCCATCTAAGCAATTTGAAACTTATAAATTGCCACAAAGTAGGGAGCTAGACGTCAAATTATTACCATTTAGAAAGAAATAAAACCAAGCTGACAGCGTCAGTGCTTGATTTGTATGTAAAAAACCATGCCAATGTACATCATGTCAAAAATGTTGGCGCAACTTTCATAAAAGTGATAATAAAATGAAATAACAGTAAATAAAGAGTTTTTTTTAAAATGAATTAAAATATTAAAATGTTTTAACAAACTCTATCAATAATCGTGACAATTCTATGTTACTACAAGTATGTATCAAAAGTTATACATAAGCTAGAATTATGAAGATTTTATAAGGCTCGATCTACGGTTAATATGCTAAATAGATGTCGTATCGATTGTCTATTCTACTTATCAAGCCGTTTGTTAGGCTTTAAATTTATAATTTAATTTTTCATTCCTATTCGTTTATTTATTTCAGTTAAGAAGATGATTGATTTACTGTAACAAGTTCTAGAATGATAGTGTTGCAATTCTTTTTTTTTTTTTTTTTTGTTTACGACTAACACTGGCAAAGATTGTTGGACCTAGGAAAATAGGTTAGGAGAGAGAGAGTACTGTTTATGAAAATAGTATTCTTTTACAAGAAGAGAGGTCAACATTTGGATCGTGCAGCTATATAGAGAAGCCTTAGGCACAAATCAATTTCCTCTACAAGGCGGTTATGTATTTGGCGTTATCTAGAAACAATGGCCTCTGTGAAAATGTGTCGAGTATTGTAGGTAGCAGCCTTTCTCATTTTGTCCGACTGTTTTCCAAAGGTGTTAGCCGTGGTCTAGTACGTAGCTACTCATAGATTCGAGTGACTCGAAACATTTATCAAAATTACAGTCTTTGTTGTTGTTGCATTTACAAAAAAGAAGAAAGAAAAATCCAAAGACAGCAAGCAAAGCAAACACACAGCCTTGCAGTGAGTATTGTAGTGTTCGTACGCGTATCATACTTATTTTGTGATTCGTGTAAATCTTGAGTCATGGAGAGTCGAAATCAACAACATCATACGTATTGTTAAGTATAAGTACAATGAGTACTTCAAACTTTGAATATGAGTATTATGAGTATAATATTAAAATAAGTATGAATGCGTATAAGTATCAGAAATTATGAGTATGATTCGATTCGATCTTTTTGAATACTCATTGCTGATCTCTGATGTGTAGGCTTATTAAAAATGAGGCCATGGTTCAAAGCTCTGGTTGGACGAAACAACAAAACAAAGCACGACAAAATATTTCTTCGGCCATTGCATCTCAGCAGATTTCTGGCAAAAACTGTAAGACAAAATAAAATTGCCATGAAAAATTTCTCAAAAAATCTGTGGTTCGGAATCGACTTTAAACTATATGTCCCGCCACTTATGTATAAAATGAACACACACTAAATAAGTGATACCAGGCTATAGAATTGTAAAACTTATAAACTAAGTTCAGTAAGTAGGCTCAACATTTGTCTTTAATTCTTCCCTTCACCATAAATTACATATTCTTTCAGGTGCTTGATGAAAATGTTGTTGCATGTGTAATGTAGTTTTGTCTTAAGCGGATTTTTCACAAAAAAACTACCAAACTACCTTTTAAAATTATTAATAATTTTCTCTTTGGATTATTTAATATTTATTAATGCGACGTTATTAGTTTTTAGTTGGAAATTTACAAGAAACCCGTTTTTCTTGAAAAGTGTTTCAGTAGCCTTTTTTTAAGTGGATTTTGATTTCATTTTTACATCCGTTACTTGAAACTTCATTTACAATTCTTTTATTTCCGCAGTTGTTTGTTTTATATCAAGTTTTCTTCTTTTTTTCTTGCTTTCCTATTTCTTCTTATTGCAATAGTTTTTTATATTTTTTCTTTTTTTTTTAAGAAAACATAAGAAAAAAGAGTAGAAATTGTATATACAAACTTAACTATTGACAATTCAATAGATGTTTTCCTATTTTCAACTTCCGGTACTTTGTTTCCTACAATTGTTTCAATTTTTTCTTTTTATTTTCCTCCATTTTTTCTAGTTTCTTTATTCTTTTCAAATTTTTTTTTGTTTTCCATTATTTTTTCTTGGCTTTTTTTGCACTCTCTCTCTCTCTCTCTCTGGCAATTGATTAATGTTGATTTGTGTTTTGGTAAATTTGTTGAAAATTTATTCGAATCAATTGTCTTCTTGCTTTTGTTCTCTTTTCAATATTTTATTTGTTTCAATTTCAACACAAGCAATGAGTTGAAGAAATGAAAAACGCAACACAGTTCCTACAGATTCATTGGATTTTCTTGTGAAGAAGGTAAAAGGTCATAAATTTATTTCGAGCACACTTTAACACATTCAATTGACTTCAATTTGTCGAGAGTTTCGTTGGGTTGAAAAGAGATTTATTTTTAGGGCGTAAATTAAAAACAAATTTATTTTTAAACTCAATATTTGCGTTTTACGCAGGGTGTCTGAGCTTGCCATAGTCATTTAAGACGCCGTTCTTCTAACGCAAATTGTACTACTTTTGAAAATAAACTTGTCCTTGCCCAGGCGCCTTTATTTTCACAGCTTTTTATGCATCGTTATACAAAAGATATGATTGTAATGTATTCCCCATTCACTTGCAAGACACAGTGGGCGAAAACCATTATCAGCACACTGCTATCAAATGTATTTGGCATCCTGTTACAGTCCACACACAGCTCAATAACATACATAGGTTCCGGTGGTATTACATACATACATAATTGGTCAACCCTTCAAACAGGATTTCGACCTAGCTGCTCACATCACTTATGTTGTGTGTGTTAATTTTATACATGAGTGGCGGGGCCTACAGTTTTTGACAGATTTTTGAGAAATTTTTCATGGCAATATTTTATTTACTCTCAGTTTTTTTGCTTAAAATTTTTTGCTAGAAGACTGCTGAGAGAAATTGAAAGAATAAAGGTTTTTTATATTTTGTTTCGTTCGAGATGTCTAACCTGGGCCTAACGTCTAATAAGCCAACGCACTACCTAATAGGCAACGGTTACTTCATCTTGAATATAAGATTGGCAAAATACTAAGATAGCCTGTTAAAAGGCAAAGTTGTAACAAAACCTCTGTTGGATAATTTTACAAGTGAATGTGACGGTCCTTTTAATCGGGAATACTAGAAGTATCAGATCTCGTTGGTGTCATGGATAATCTAGCGGAAGTTTTAAAAGCATAAAACACCCTCTAAATGCCAAGATAATCAATATACATTCGTTTCATAAGTCGCAACAATAAAGTAAATTGCGAAATACTTTAGTTGGCAGAAGTCACTGTTGTTTGGAATGTTGCCTTAGTCTAGTACGTAGGAAACTGACTCATCTTGAGCGAAACGAAATATGAAATGATAATTCCTACGACGAAGGAAGTCATCGAGGACGACATTAATACTTTTGAATAAAATGAACACACACAAAATGAGTGCTGTGAGAGGCTAGGTTGCAATCCTGACTAAATGTTAAAATATTTTGTAAACATGATATCCGAGACACATGCGCCACTTAAAAAGTTGCTGTTTTGTAGGCAAAAACATGGCCCCAGCGGCGTTAAATCACACGACTCATACTCTTCTATAGACATTAATGCAGTAATATGTATACATATACATTACAACCCTTCAGTCAGGATTACGACCTAGCTTCTCTCATCACTTATGTTGTGTGCATTAATTTTATACATGAGGTATACAGTTTAAAGTCGACTCCGAACGACAGATTTTTAAGAAACTTTTCATGGCAATTTTATTTTTCTCTCAGAGTTTTTGCCAGAAATCTGCTGAAAGGAAGTCAGTGAAGAAATTTTTTTTCATATTTCGTTTTGATATCTGACCTGGGGCCTTACGTCTAATAAGCCGACACACTACCTACTAGACTATGGCGCGACTTGTAGTAATATTTTCCTCCTAATTGCATTTTCTTTATCTAACTCGTGTTTTTAAAGCGAAAACAATGCAATTAATATGAAAATGATTGACATTAATGTACACGAAGTGCTCTTTAAAATTATTTTTTTTTTTCTTTTTAAAAAATTTCAACAATTTGGTAACATAGGTCAGGCATTAAGTGACTGATGATGAGTTGCCAAACCATCTTGAACAGAAATTATTGAAGCTGTTCAACTATGGTTATCGATGTTGATGATGTTTACTAATCAGCTGTCTTGTGCTGTAATACTAAGTAAATTAATTATATAAGCACTCGCCGTTGAGAATCAAATGCTTAACTGAAAATAAATCATATCAGTAAAGCTATATTTGACTAAGAGGTGTGGTTTCCAAGTCAAGTGTGTTTTACATGCGTAGGTTATTCAAAATTTGTGCGACTTTTCACTATTTCATACTGAATCCTACCCAAGACTTAACATATTCTTATTGTCAGTCAATTCAGTCGATTTAGCCAAAAAAATTTTTAATAAAATTTCGTATTTATTATCAATCCATTTTGCATCGTCCTTCATTGTACACAATAAGACTTTTAAGTTTTCATTACGATGTAGTAAACGTAATCATGTTCGTTTTTGTTTGCTTATTTATGTGGCGTTTAAATATGTATGTATCGACTTTTTTTCCAAGCTGCACTATTTTCTGAGAGCTTGCGTAGCGTTGTTGTTACAAAATTTTAGCCACTTTTTTTGATATTAGAGGACAAGACTAAAGCTTATCTTTGACTTCGAAACCAAGGGTAGAAAGTAACTCTGAGGTCTAGTGTACATTCACGGTATTTCTGTTATAGATTTGACAAATGTTTTCACATGTTTTCGGACAATCTTTTTATTCCACCAATTAATTTCTGTAAAATGTAACTTGAAATGTCAACTTTCAGACATGTTAGGGTTAGGTTAGGTTGGAGTGGTAGCTCGCTTGAGCACGCATAGTGGCCCCTTCTGACGCCACAGGCAAAAGCAGTCTCTGTTCTAGCTCTCTCCAAGTTCTACCTAACCAGGGAAGAAGAAGAAGTTCGTCAGCGCAAGGACTGCACATTAGAAGCACTACTACCCCACGCTGGTAAACCAACCTGAAAGTTTAATAAACGAAGCTTTATCTTTGACAACAATGGACGAAAGCTCCATCAAGCTGATAAGGATTGGAGAGCCAAATAACCTACATCTGCACCTCACAAGAGATGGGCATTGACAAAGAAAGTGGATAACAGTCTCCTCTTCCTCAACGGATCTGCGCCTACGGTAGAAGTCGTTAAATGGAAGCTGCATTCTTTCCGCATGTCTGCCCATAATACAATGACCTTTAAGCATGACCACTGTGATCGAGTTGATGTTACGACCAAGTCCAAGTAACTGGTTGGTGTGTCTTTTATCTATCGAGGACCAAGTGAGTCTAACGACGGAGCAGGACTCCTCTTGACCCAGGATAGGTTGGCGTCCCGAAAAATTTAAACGCATTGGCCAACTTGATCGAGGTATGTGGCATACCCAAGTCGATTGAAGAGGATTCCGCACAAGTTGTCATTTGAATTTCTGCTGCCCAATATGCTATAAATAAGGGCATCAACAATATCTCATGTGCGTCTTATTTCGGTATTAAATTACAGCAAATTTTGAAGGATTATAATTGCATCCACCTAACATGCAAGTGCTTAATCACTCACAAGTATACCATGATGTAGGGATTCACTTTGCTTCGTTTGTTACAGCAAACACCTTCAGCAGTAATGATTAAGTGAAGTAATTATTTGACATTATCACAGAGACAAACGAGTGTTTTTTTTGTATTTTTCATTCGTTTTAAATTTTTTTTATTCTTCCAGGCACACTGGCAAATGTATCTGTACATATTCGTATACTTATAAACACTTATGAGAATAGAAAAGCAGGATGTGAATGTCTGTGACACAAACACATATTGTTGATGGCCCGAAGTGTATTGTCCTGCAGTAACAATTAAACACATTTTTACTGTGTGTAGCATTTCTAACTGGAGTAGAACAAAGTAACAAAAAAAAAAAAAAAAACTGCACGATAAGGACGAAAAAGAGAGAGAGACAGAGAGAGAGAGAGAGAGAGTGTAGCACTTTTGTAAAGTTTTCTGCTGTTACAGCTTAAGCTGTATTATATTAACACTTTGGTTGAATGAAATGGTCGGTCGACTGGTTGGTTGGTTGCTTGGTTAACAAATACAAGCGTATGTTAAAATACAATATTTCTGTAGCACAGAATAAAAAGTTCTTTTAATTTTTTTGTTTTTCTTTTTAACGTTACAAATTCATTTTGATACGATTTTTTTTTTGCTTTTCTGAAATTGTCATAAAATATGAGGCAAACACTTACTCTTTAACAGTCTTTTATGTTTCTTTCTCTTTATTTTTCTCTGCATACTTGTCAAGCGTTTTTCAGTTTTATATTTGTTTTGTTTTTGTTTTCTTTGTTTTGTTTGCTTTTTTTTTCGAAAAAAGAAAAAATTAAAAGAAAAAACCTAAGCATCACTGAATAAACAACAATGGCTACAAAAAACAACAAATAAAAACCGTTTGAACAATAAAAAACAGGACATTCGTAGCCAAAGGAAAGGATTTCATTTTTATATTCTTTTACTTACGTTTCGTACTCATCTCATCGTTTTTATAACCATCACCACGATCAAAAGATAGACGATATACTAATTGCTTCATCCTGTCTGTAACTGGCCATTTAAGTTAAATTATTACAGGATTAAAATGCCATATGGCGAGTACACGTATGTATTAGTCGGAAATATTTAAAATCTGTTTTGCATATGAACGCAAGAGACAATGGTACTTTACATTGCAAATATCATTTAAAACTGAACAAAAAAAATAATACATTAGATTACTGATCATGCATTCGAGGCGATAAAAGATGTAATTTTTATTATTCGAATATAAATCCGAAAAATGTGGCCCATAAGCAAATATTTTTCTCCTGAAATGACACAAAAATGGTTTGAAATTTTGCCAAATTTATTATTCTGTTGTGGAGTACGATTATTCCGGTTACAAATGGAATATTATTTTAGTCATATGGGTGCCGTGGCTGGCTGCACAGTACCTCATTCGATGGGGTCAATTTTCGTGCACTTTTTCAAGTGTGTGGGGTCGTATCTCAGCAATGGCATCACGAAATGCTCAATTGTGTCTGGTTTGTCGGCATAACACTTTTCTTTAACGGCGCCCTGCAGAAAATAGTCCAACGGTGTTAAATCGCAGCTTCTTGGCGGTCAATTGACATCACCATTTCGGCTAATTAAAAAGCCATCAAACGTTTGACGCAATAAATCGATTGTTGCATGATATGTGTGGCAAGTTACATCATCCTGTTGAAACCAAACATCGTTCACATCAATACTATGAAGAGCGGGTACAAAACAATCGGTTGTCATGGTGCAATGGTCTCCATTGACCGTAATGGTTGCGACGTCCTCATTTTCAAAGAAATATGGCCCAATGATGCCTGCGCTTATCAAGCCACACCAAAGATTCACTCGTAAGGAGTACATTTGCTTCTGTACAACCACGTGTGGGTTTTCTGAGCACCAAATACAACAATTTCGCTTATTAAAGTACCCAACAAGATGAAAATGAGCTTCAACAGAAAATATGATTATTTTTTTTTGGCAAAATCGACATCATCGTGCAGTTTTGCGTTGGCCAAAATTTCCAATAAATCCCGAACTTGCTCCAGCGTAAATGGATTCATTACTTTCAGCGGAGATAATATCCTGAATTTTGTGACAGAATAGAATGACATAAGTATTGCCAGATTCGAAATAACCAATGGTTCAAATTTAAACCGATAGATGACCCACCCTATACTATCAAATGCTTTAAATTGCACATAAAACGACTCGACATTTTGTGCACATCAGCTACAGCATGTGTTTCAAAAGCCATCTTAAAGCAAAGTCCACATAAACTCTCTCTCTCGCTCTTTCTCTTCAATTAAGTGCAGATCTTTAGATTTCTCTGCACGCACCTAACTGTTGAATTTGGTGTGAATAAACTTGATAAAATTATATTTTTGTGCTTTTATATTATCGCTGTTGAGGTCAAAGCTTGGCTTAACAACTTACTTAATTGATCATTAAAAACCCGATTACCAGATTTCAGCCTTTTTTAGCACATTCTTCCAGGCGCCTCTGTTTCTTGCGTGTCCTCGCTAGTTGGTCCCACCAATCGACTTGGTCCTTCTAACGCAAACAAGGTCTTCATCTTCGCCGACTTTCTCATCAAATACTCATCTCGGTGGAACATCTTCGTCTATTCGAATAACACAGCCGAACCAGAGCAGCCGCTGGATGTTAATAGGCTGCACAACGCCCACGTCGTTGAGGAGCTCATTGTTGGATCGAATATGGAAATCATCATCAACCCGAACCAGAATGAAGATCTTACGTAGGACTTTAATCTCGAATACTCTCAAGTGCTTGACAGGGTCAAAGCCCCTGCGCCATAAAGAAGCACGGAGAAGATGATCGTCTTGTAGAGTATTAGTGTTGTCGTACGATAGAGGTCTCTGCTATATAATTCCCTATTCGCTATTTGATTTTTGAATCTATAAAATCAACGCTTGAAAATTGATTTGCTGGGTTCAAATGAGGCGAAATAAGCGCCAAGTATGCTGCATTAAGAGGACATCCTAGATGAAGACATTAAAAAGTCCACAGACAATTTTGGATGCCTTCAAAGTGAAGCGCGAGTTTACAGTCAACACAGAACAACAATGAAATGATGATTCTGAGCAATGTTTTAAAACAGTTCCACCATAAAGAAAACATAGAATTTAAGACTGGATATGTGACTATGGATGAAACATTGTTCAATCATTTCACATTAGAATCAAAACGATCGTAGTGGTATTCATCAGTATTTTAGGACACTCATAGCATAGTCATACTCATCGACTATCTGGAGAACGAATAAAGCTTAAATAACGACTGTTATTGAAGCGTTTTTATATTCTATGTTAGCCTACGAACTTTTTAGCCCAACTGTTATGTTCTGATGAAGTTGCCATAATCTAGTTGGAGGCAGTGTGCTGGCTTATTAGACGTAAGGCCACGGTTCAAACCCCAGATCAGACATCGAAACGAAAATATAAAACTATTACTTCGGTGACTTCCTCTCAGCAGATTTCTGGCAAAAACTCTGAGAGTAAATAAAATTGCCATGAAAAGTTTCTCAAAAATTTGTAGTTCGGAATCGACTTTAAACTGTAGGTCCCGCCACTCATGTATAAAATTAACACACACAACATGAGTGTGGTGAGAAGCTAGGTCGTAATGCTGAGTGAAGGGTTGTAATGACCAATTATGTTATGTATGTATGTTATATTCTGACATCGTTTAATGCTTTTAGAGTGGATATCGATTGTTACATTTCTTTGTTTTCAACTATTGATTGATACACCTCATACTAAATGCTTGAACGTGTTGGAACGTGAACGTGTTGATTCAAGTTTTCGAAAAGTTTTTTATAAGTACTGAAACTGAAACTTGATCTACATAAAGTTCATTACGTATGTACGTATATGCAGTTATCGCCGATTTCAAAGCAATGTGGTCAGTTTGGTTTTCTGTCAAGCAATTTCGCAAACTCATGTTATCTTGTATAATCACTTGTCAAATAATACAGTGCTATACCCAAATAGTAGGAATGATGTGTTCATTTTGAGAAATGCTGTTTTAAACCATGATAAAATCCTGTTAGAAAGTCTTTGAAAAATCCATTTTTATATCCTTCTTATCTTCTTCGTTAGCAGTCTCTTTGCATGTATCTTTTAAAACTAAAAGATCTTCGATTAGAATAGAAGGTTACTTCATTACCAACTAACTATCAATACCTTCCTTTCACCCACACAACTGAAAGAATAAAATACAGAGGTCCTAAAAGGCTTTCTATTCATTTAGATTGTGTGTAGGGATTTAGTTTAGCAGCTTTTATCGTACCTTTTCTTTCTGTGTTGGTTTTTGTTGAGCAAATTTTTTAGTTTTTCTTTGGTTTTTTTTTTGTAATTTTTTAAACCCAATTCTCTGTTGTTTTTTCTGCTTTTTTTGTGTTTTCATTTCAACTGTCGTTTGGTTTTAATACACTTTTTTTTTTGTTTTGTGAGTATTTTCATCGTTTGTGTTGTTGTTGAGATGCAAGCTGTCATGTTATCGCATTAGAAATTTGTTTCCATTTTTTTCTACTTCTTCACTCTGTTCCTATTTCTTCTATTTTATTTTGTTTCCAATTTTTTGAAGTGGACATTGCCACAATAATTGGAGCGTAGATTTATGTGATGTTTGTACGTTGGTTTTTGTAAAAAAAAATGACAAAAAAATTTTTATTTGTTGCTTAGGAATACATTATGTTGACAGTATTTCGCCTTAACACATGACAATATAAAAATATTTTATGAACACAAAAAGAAAAAACACATTGTAAACTAACATAATTTAACATTTAGGCTTTGGTTGTATTGTAAAATTTAATGAGGAGCATAGATTTCTAGAGTGTCTATTTGTGGGGCATCCAATTGGAATTTCTGGAATCCCAGTCGGCACAATCTTAAGCTCATGTCTTTACTAACTTACCACCAAGCCAAAATAAATCCTGGCATGAAGTACTACAAACTTTAGTAGAATAAAAGCTGCGTAGTTCACATCAACGCTCTACACATTATAACTACTGTTCATCGCTATAAAGAAAGTCTTCGACATAATCAGCCGACCTGTCATATGGGCAACTAGAAAGAAATCATATTCCTGAGAGTGAACAATTTTGATGTAGTTGTGTTCTATTATGTACTGTGTTAGATCATTAAACGTAAGTCCGTTGTTCAAATCCCAGCTTAAACATCTTGAACAAAAACAAAATCTGAAAAAAAAATATTTCTTCGACTTCCTCGCAGTCCTCTTCTCTTGGAAAGCTTCTCAAAATCAATCTGTAGGTCCCGCTTCTCATAGATACAATTACACACACAATATGGGTGTTGAGAGAAGCTAGGTGGTAATCCTGACTAAAAGGTTGCCAACTACCCCAATTAAGTAAGCAAGTAAAAATACTAGTTTTTTATAGGGAAAATCAAACAACCTCTCCAACTCCAGATCACACAAACCACTAGTGATTTGCATCATTGCTCTACCTCTGTTCACTTCTTCTGTGGCAGCTTTGCAGATCTTCCCGAAGTGCTGACTCCATGTATTTGTATGTGATGAATATATTATAGTGCCCTCATAATGGCAGCAGGTTGTCGATCCATTTGATCTGAATGGAATTATCTTTTAGATTAGGGGCAGTAGACAATGCGAAAGTGTTTAAGAATTCAAGACAAGGCGTTGAATTCAAGACATTTATGCTTCAAATTCAAAAGCCTTTAAATATGTATGTTATTGAGCTGTGCGTAGACTCTAACTGAAAACGGATGCTAAATACATTTGGTATCAGTGTACTGGTTTTAGCCCACTGCGTCTTGAAGGTGAATGGCGAAGACGCCTAACGAACGAGGCATATCTTTTTTATAAAGATACGTACGTAACTAAGGAAAGAAAGGTGCCTGGCAAAGGCTGAGATCTGCAAGAGTGTTTTCAAAACTAGGGAGAGAGAGCATAGTCACAATTATTAACCATAAATTACAAAGTGACGTCTGTTCGGAAGTCTTTGTTTAAAGATTATCTGACACCAATTCAATGATTCAAGTATTATAGCGATACGGAGAATTAATGAATGGACTGCGGCACAGTATCAGAAAGCAGTCTCAGAAGGATGAGAATAAATTTAAAAATATTTACTCCAATAACTGAATCATTGCAATCTTAAAAGGAAATCGGAATTCTAATTTTCATCGAAAAATCATTTTCAGCAATCAGATTTATTTCTGAATGAGTGGGTAAGTGAACGATACCTTCCTTCACCGCCAAGGTCGTGCAATATAAGTCGATGATTACCAGCTTATTTTGATCTAAGTAGGATGATTTGAATACCAAAGACATGTGGCTTCAACAGATCAGCGCAACGTACCACACAGCTCATGCCACATACCATATTCAGTACGTTCGATTTGAGGGCATCATCATCTTTCGTGGAGGTGATGTGAACTGACCCCCGAGATCGTGACCGTTTCTTATGGGATCTTATCAAGTCATCGATGAATGCATGTGTCAGAGTCATTGGACATTTTATAAGAAAATACCGTCGTTTAATTTAACAGTTTTTAGCTTCAGTCTTAAAAATCAAACAAAATCAAATCTTAATACGTAAACATTTCTTTTCATGGCCAGGAAATATCAAACGACCCTTCAATATACAATTTGTCTTAAAGACATTTTCTGTTAATGTCTCACAAATTATATTTCACTTGATGATAATAAAAATAAAATGAATGAAAAAAAATTGTTTTATGTTCAACATCAACAACTCAATAAAAACTAATGTACGGAGAAATACAAAGAAATAAAAATTATAATAAAAAAAGTAAAAAAAAGAAAATGGAAAATGAAAGAAAATAAAAAGACATACGGACGAAAGCAATTGTTGTGGTTAAACTGCCAGTAAAATAAATACAAAAGAGAAAACATCAACAACAACAACAATAGCATAAAACAATAAAACATTTTAAGCGTTAATAATTCACAAACTTAAATTAACTTCAATGTAAGAATTCTTATTCCAAAGCGAAACGAAACGAAATGTAATTACGTACTCACAAAATGTTTTCAAATAAATAAAATGTATGGCCATGTGTACGGACGAAGAGAAGGAGAAAGCTGAAGAGTTGCACGCACACACATACACAAATACAATACAATTTGATATTATATTCAGTGACAGTGCACACTGGGAAATTCTTGTCAAGAAGTGAAAAATATTTGGGCACAGGCAACCATTTGTTGACATTGACAGAAACTGAATTCCATAGTTGCAACTTTATGATAGACACAGTCGTTAAAATTCTCTTCAATCAGATCAATCAATCAGCCTTTTTGAGTACTTTGACATTCCGGGAAACTGTAGAGCCGACGAGCTCGCCAGAGTTGGTGCACTACTTGCGAAATCCTTTTTAGTCGACTTGGGGATGCCACTTACCTCGGTCAAGCTGGCCATCAAGCGGAAATTCTTTCGAGACGCCAACCTGTCCTGAGTCAATGAGGAGTCCAGCTCCATCGCTAGGCTCACTTGGCCCTCGATGGATAGAAGGCGCACCAACCAGTTACTCGGACGTGTTGACATCATCTCAAACACTGTGGCCGTGCTTACGGGTTATTGTGTTATGGGAAGACACGCGGAGAGACTGCAGCTCCCACCTAACGACATCTGCCGCGGGTGCAGATCCATTGAGGAAGAGGTGACTGTTGTCCACTTTCTTCGTCAATGCCCATCTCTTGTGAGGTGCAGGTGAGGAGATTATTTGGCTCCCCAACCCTAGTCAGCTTGACGGAGCTAAGCTCTATTGATGTCAAGGATATATGTACCTCCGTTTATCAAATCTTCGGGTTGGTTTTCAGCGTAGAATGTGCAGCCCTTGCGCTGACCAATTTCGTCTCCCCTGATTTGGAGAACTTGGTCTAGCGTCACAACGGGCCGCTACGCATGCTCAAATGAGCTTTTGGCATTAACTCTAACCTAACCTAACCTAACCTAGATGGCAACCCGGTCCTGCAACATATCCAATGCAACTTGTAAAAACTACAATTACATGGCCACTCATGGTCTGTATGTTTAAAATTTTAATGAAGGGCCTGATTTGTAATTCGTAAATTGAATACCAAACTTTCGACTTTTTCTTAAAAAATTAAGAAGAATTTTTGGTTAGCATTGGGCCAGTGTGCAATGATGCTAGTGATTTTCACAGTAACATCTTCTTTTTCAAAAGCCATTATAATTACCAAGCACACTGGCTACTTTGCGATCGCCCTAATCGTTCTACTTGCAATGTGGTGAATAATTTCAGGACCATTGGTTTAGTAAAACCGTTCGTCGATAAAATGTAAGATCTTCTGAAAAAATTAAGAGAATCCAAAGCAATTGATTTCGTGTAGCTAGCACGAACTAGGCGTTTCGCAGACCACAACTTAATAAATTTTATGTCGTGAGTTGGGCCTACACCCGCACAAAATTCAACTAACCTAAGAACTAAAGGTCAACGACCATAGGCAACAACGTGTGTTCTCTGAATGAGCTTTAGAGCAGTTGGCGGGTGACACTAACTTCAACAATGAGGCCCATTCCGGAATGAATGGGTACGTGAACAAACATAATTGTCGAACTTGGGATCATATGAATTCCCATGAGATTCAAGAGCGTCCCATATATTTTAGGCTGGTGTCATTGTCTGTTCTTTCTTTTAGAACGATGTATTCTATGCCAACAATATCCAAATCGAGTACTAAAATTCGTTGTTTACTAACTTCTTTTGGCCTGAATTGGATAATCTAAGCACCTACGATATGTAGTTTCAACAGACGATATTACGTCGTACATAGTCTCTGCCACGGGACAGGATCATCTCACGTGGAGGTGATATAAACTGACCCCACCGATATACTCTGATTTGTCACCGTTGGATTTTTTCTTATGGGGTATTCTCAATGCGAATAAGTCACAAACGACGGCGATCTCCAAAGTCAACATAACTCATTCATACATATTTGGTTATTGCAACCCTTCAGTCAGGATCACGACTTCGCTTCTCATTCCACTCGGGTTGCATGTGTTAATTGTATACATGAGAGGCGAGACCTAAAGTTTAAAGTCGCCTTCGAACGACAGATTTTTGGGAAACTTTTCATGGCAATTTTTATTTTCTCTCAGAGTGTTTGTTGGAAATCTGCTGAGAGTAAGTCGCCGAAGAAATGTTTCCACATATTTCGTTTTGTTGAGATGTCTGATCTGGGGTTTGAAAAGTGGCCTGTGGCGACTACAAACACAAAGGTTCGATATATGTGGTGATATTATTCATATATTTTTATATTAATAAAGTATTTGTTGTAGCGGATACATTGCCTTTTCAGACTGCCCTCCCTGTATCCACAAAGTACATCAAAAGAAACTGATTTTCCTACAAAACTTCGTTTCCAATTCATTTTTGATTTCAAAAGTTAACATTACTGTTCATTACGGAGACAGTGGCAAACAGAAAAAGAGGTCTGAATGGTTAAAGAGAAAAAGGTAGTAAAAGAATAACAACAACAACAAAGAATGAATTCAAATGTAAGAAATTATCACCGAAGGGGATCTTGTTGTTTTACTTCTACACACGTAAAGTCAAGTACAACAATTGTTGCGTACTCCTGCGTAAAGTTATAATCAATTTATGAACAACAAAAAGTAGACACATTACCACATTCATACACAAACATACACACACACATACGCTTATTATAAAATATTAATTGCCAAGTTTATTTTGGTTTGTTTAGCAATTTTTTTTTGTTCTTTTCATTGTAAAACAGCAATTTATGTTGTTCCTTTGATTTGGTACATCTGGTATTGTTATTCTTTGTTTCTTTATTAAAATTCAATTACCATAAGACTTACATTGTTATGGGGCACAAAAAGAAATAATAAACTTTGGCAATAAACATCATCCATGGTGGTTACTGGTCAACTGTTCTTTCTATGGCTTTCTGAGGGATTGACGTGGGTAAAAAAATACTGATCTTCAACAAAACAGAATAAAATATGTCTCTCCACATTATTTCTGTAAAACTCAGCTTGACGATTTTCTAAATCGATCGATTACATGTCAAGTAACACTAGAGTTCGTTGGACTATCAATAAAGGGTGAGCAAATGAAGGAAATTTATATGGATCTAGAGATATCAGAGAAGCGAAGTCTCTCCCATACCTACCCATTGTATAACGACTAGTAAGTACAAATGGAGTGGAGACAGAGACGTCACTACAATTAAGTTTTAATAGTTATTTGTAAGGCTTTCTTTCCTACTTAGACTAGATGAGAGTCTAGCGATAAAACAATTTTCTTCTACAGCACAGGATTTACCAGCATCAGAATAATACCGTTACATGATGTATAGTCTAACGATTTGTATTCGGTAGTACTGACACTGTGCCCTACGTAAGCGGTGTCTCTGTACTGACCGAATTCTCCCAAACTAATCGGAGAAGTTGGTCAGCGCATAAGCTGCACATTAAAGCACAACTGGAAACCAGCCTGAAAGTTTATTAAACGAAGCTGTATCCTTGAAACCAATGGATGTTAACTGCGTTAAGCTGATAAAGAATGGAGAATCAAGAAACCTAAATTTGCATCTCGCCAGAGATGGGCATCCTCCTCTTCAGCAAACCCACACCCACGACAAAAGTTGTCTGATTGTAGCTGCAGTCTTTCCGCGGGTCTTCCTATAAACGATCAGGTTGAGTAGTTGGTTTGTACGCCTTCTATCCATCATGGGCCAAGCGAGTCTGGCAGTGGAACAAGATTCCTCATTGTGTCATTGATATGGAAATCTGTACGAATGTCTAACATACAAGTCCTCAATATACGGATCATAATCCATTTTCTCATAATTCTTCAAGTCATTATTTCCAGAGAATTTGGAGGGAGATTAGAGTTCCTTTTCTAGTAGCATTTTTTTTGGGATTTAGATAGGGCACAATGCAAGCAATCGGTACAGAGAAATAAGTATTTAAAACTCTTCGATCATCTATAGGCTTCTGCAATGAAATGATAAGGTTTGTAGTTCTCTAAAACGAAATTTGATGTCCTTTTCTATCAGTCGTCTCCAAACGAACGGCCGCATTGTGATCCTCATTTTGCAATGACCTCTTCATGTTAAGCCACGTAGTGTATTCGTGTCAGTTCAAGGATATTCACATACATGCATACATACATACATACCTACATACATACATGCAAACGGCAGCTATAAAATCGGAGGAACGAAGGACTTCCATGCAAAAATGGCAGTCACGATGGGAGAACGGTTTAAAGCGAAGATGGACATTTCACCTTGTCCCTGATGTAACCCTTTGGATGGAGAACGAACATTGCGAGCTGATCTACAACGTGACCCAGTTCCTAACTGGTCATGGGTGCTTCAGGAAGTACCTGCACATATTTGGACATGATACTTCCCCTTTATGTCCAAACTGTGTAGATGAGGAGAAAGATGCGGAGCATATTCTAATATGCTGCCCCAGATTTAGATAGCCCGGGGAAATGAGTTTCGGACCAACTCGGCTTGTGGAAGAGAATGGCTGAAGTTATGCAAGAACTCCGAAGGCTGGAGAAACGGGGACGAAATTTAAATTAGTGTGACAAAGCTTTAATGCTAACCAGCCCTCCGCGAAGTAATACCTTACGGCAGTCCCGCGGAGGTTGAAGTGTGTAGGGGGTGGGTTTAGTGCGTAGACACCAGTGATGGTGAATCGTGCACTCTTTTGTTAGAACAAAAGTGTCTTTCGAAGATTCCCACCTCCGGCCTAAGACAAAAAAAAAAGACATACATACATGCATATACAACGCTTCAGTCAGGATTACGACTTAACTCCTCAAACCACTTATGTTATGTGTCTTATTTTTATACATGAGTGTCGGAAAAGTCGACTACGAACGACAGATTTTTTACAAAAACTTTTCATAGCAATTTTTGCTTACCAGAAATCTGCTGAGAGAAAGTCGCCGAAGAAATCTTTATTCATGTTTCGATTTGATCGAAATGTCTGACCTAAGGTATGAACCATGGCTTCATGTCCAATAAGCTAACACACTACCTACTAGGCTACCGCGACTTTAATACTAACCCTTCATAAAACGGCCCATCTGCGAATTGACAATGAAAGAGAAACTTCGTTATAAGATGCCGAATCAGCTAGAGATGACTCTGAAATTCTCCTGCAATCCAATCCATTGGTTTTAATAAGTTTTCGTATTTCACCACCCCCATTTCTTTAACTTCTTAATACAATGAAAATTCTTTTATCGCTCACAGAGTATTACAATTCCTTTTAAGAAAAAAAAACATGTTTTTAAAATATTTCCAAAATTATATGCCAAAAGCATGTCATAATTAACACACAAATTATTTTCAAAGAACAAAAAGAAAAAACAAATTAATTTAAATATTTGTAGTAACAAAACCACAGAATTCTTATTTACTTTCATTATACTAAAAATAATACAATAACTACAACAAACAACAACAACAACAATAACAATGCAAAACAATGAAAGAATGCATTTTCATTTAGAAAGTTTCAAGTCAAACTATGTTAACTTGAACGAACGAAAATATACTCGTACTTGAGCAGAATATTTTGTTGTCTTAAACTTTGTAAATAAACATTAGAATGTGTTGTAATAATTCTTTATTAAAACTTTGTTTCCTACTTTTTATAATAAAAACTTCTTTCTTTTTTTTTTTTCTTATTCTTCTTGTATTTTGTTAACGAAAACTGAAAAAATTAAAATGAAAATAAAAAATAATAAAGAAAAGAGGAATAATTTACAGCAACCGTCCTTCCCTCATACGCAACAGCAGCGGCAGCATAGTCCTTTTGGTAGAGCAAACTTAGAGCGTAGAAAAGTAGAAAATATTTTTTTTTTTGTTTTATTTGTACAACATTGTTGTCTAAAGTTTTATATGCATTTAGGCCAGGCTAGGCCAGGCTAATATTTAATATAATTTACATGTTAAATCCTTTAAACTCATAACTTGAATACAATGTTGGTTGTTGGTTGCCGGGCTTTGTATAAAAATATTACAACGTGTGAGTTTATAAAATATGTTAAACTGATTTACTAACAACAACAACAAATACGGAGACTGAATGAACTTTGAAAAAGTAAAAGTTATTGGCATTTATATTGTATGGAAAACAGCGTTACCGCGATAGCACACAAAATTTCTATACAACCAAAATCCAAATAAAAAATGTAACCAAAAAATTTGTTTTCTTTTGTAGATAATTGTTTAAAATAAATTCAATATGTACATATGTACATATATAATTGGTCATTACAAGCCTTCAGTCAGAACACTCGAGCGGGACCTACAGTTTAAAGTCGACTCAAAACGACAGATTTTTGAGAAAGTTTTCACGGCAATTTTATTTTTCTCCCAGAGTTTTTTGTCAGAAATTTTCTGAGAAGAAGCGGCCAAAGAAATATTTGTTCATATTTTCGTTTTAACGTCTGACCTGGGTTTTGAACCTACTAGACTGTGGCGACTTCAATTAAATTTAATACAGAAGACACTCTATATTGTATGCTCCCCACCACCACAATTTTTTTGTAAAGGGAAATGTAAATTTCTTATGTGGCAAGGTCTTGAGAGCGTTTCTAATAGGGATGCCAAACGGGATCGATTTTTAAATCCCGGGATTTTTCGGGACAATTCGGGATCAAAAAATCCCGAAATATCCCGGGATTTCCCGAAATATCCCGGGATTTCGGGATTTTCTTTTAATAAAAAGAGCTAAAAACAATTGTATTATTAAATTTTTTTATTAATTTTTGATCTTTAGTACAATACACATGTTATAAAATAGAAAAAACAGAATAAAAAGTAACAAAAATAAAAATAATTCATCTATGTATCTCCATACATATATGTATGCATAGACACATTAGTGAAGAAACAAATACCTAGCCTTTTAAGAACACTATTTAGTGTCCAAAATATATATTAATTATATTAATTGTTTTAAGGAAAAAAGCTCTAATATTTCTTGTTTTAATTTTGATGCAAACAAAAACATCTTTCGCTAAAAACATTTTTCGCAATCTACACTTGGGGGCAAAATATATCTAACCCTCGTGATTCAATCAAATCTATTTCTTTAGAAAATTGATTGTGTAAACCATCAGTTGTATTAACAGATTTCATTGGACTTCGAGGACAACGTTTAACTTTTTAACAATGGAAGTCGGGTTCTTATTCAGTTCGATGTCGAGTGATATAAATAATTGTTGCATATATACTTGAAAAACTACATGAGTGTTATTTAATGTAATATTAAATAAAAAAACAATGCCGTAGACTCAATTTTTTTCTTACTTATAAAGTTTATATGTATGAATTTACAATCCCGAAAATTCCCGGGACAAGTTATAAAAAATCCCGGGATTCGGGATTTGGGAATCCCGAAAATCCCGGGATTTTGTGATTCGGGATTTCCCGATTGGCACCCCTAGTGGCTACTGATACATAATATAGCTCTGTATAGAGTATACGTGATGTAGGCCAGCGATAAGTTGGTAAATTTGATACAAAGAAATTTAAATGCTCTGATATTCAAATAACGATTAGGATAATAGCAAACAGGCATACTGGATCAAAGGCGATCCCGAATTGTAAGAAGGCGATTACCCATTATTTATTAAAATTTATTATTATTTATTATATATATTTATTTATTAAAATATATATATTATTTATATATATTATTTATTTATTAAAATCATCATTAAAAGAGAAAGCGAATAATCTAGCTAAAAGAGAACATGAATAACCGCCCAATGCCCTTCAGTTCATTGAAAACCAGGACACATGGACTATTGTAAAGCAATAACTCAGCAGGAAAAATTTCAAAAATACTCTGGAGCGATTCTGATAAGAAGAAAACTAAGTACACTTATAAGCGTTATTACTTGAAACTCTGCCTTACACGTACATTCCAATTACATACATATGTGGACATAGTACATAGTAATGAATGCACAGAATATGGCGAAAAAATCTATAAGATAGAAAACATTTCTAATGTTATTGCCCAGTTTTCGTAAGCTGGAGAACACTTTACTACACTTAACTCATCGCAGAGTTAGAGACTGGAAGAAGCTAAGAAAGTTTGTAAAAGAAACAGATAGAAAATATATTTCACAGCCCATAATGGTAAGCACACAACGAGCGAATATGATGACTTAGATATACAATGGACAACAAAAGTCTTAGTACGGCAATATATTTTGACAAAAAAGTGCCCACAGGCTTAATACTCTTGCACAAAGGCCAAATAATAACATCATGAGAGTATTTACGAGATCATTTGAAAGAACGGTTACGTAATCGCTAAACCTCAAACAAAAGTCAACCGAAAAACTTGCTCATGCTCATGCCACCAGAAAACAATAAACAAAACTTGTACATTCAATTCCAAATGGGTTAAGTGGATTGCTTAACCTTAAGGGATATTCTTACTAAATACAAAGGATTACATTTTCATATATTAGGCCTTTGAATTTTAAATTTACTCAGAGTTCTCCTTGGGGGTACCTGTGGAGTCATCTGAAACTTTTCCTTATTTTTCTCTTGTTTTATGAAAAACTTTAAAAAGTTGTTTGTTTTATAATAAAACAGGAATAAATTAATAAAATAAATACAAAACCCTTAATTTCTTATACAAACTGTTGGTTAAAATTTATGAAATTGGTAAAATATATTGAAGTACTAAGACTTTTGCTGTCCACTGTATATTGATATGGTTGAACAATTTAAAATCTATGGTAGTTCTTATCTCCTTCAGCCGAACAATCTGGCGTCAAAAACCAAAGAGTAAGTAAGTGCCAACAACATGTGCCAATTTCACCGAATTATTGACGAACTAATAGAAAAAAAAGGTAAGTTGCAAAGGATGCTAAATTCAACCAACCTGCACGCTGAAAGAATCAATTCTGAGCAATAAGTAATACGAGCAATTAGATGTATGAATCAATTACTGATATGCAGGCCCCCGTCCTAGCAAGCAAGGCAATAAAATCAAAATGAGTATACGTTGAACCGCCTGGCTTTAAAACATATCCCAGCTGCCAACCCAACAAACTGCGTATAATAATGGAGCTACTGACAGAATAGAAAATACCCCTCTGTGTAGTGCAGCCCTTGCGCTGACCAATTTCTTCTTCTTCCCTAGTTTGGTAGAATTTGGTCAGTAAAGAGACTACGTTCTCCTGTGGCGTTACAACGGGCAGCTATGCGTGCTTAAGTAAGCTTTTGGTATCAAAGCTTCCACTCCCACCTAACCTAACCTAACCCCTCTGTATGATATATGTCGAATTATAAGTAAAATGGCAATATGATCACCATTAAGCGCAAAAGAAACGCCACCCAGCCAAAACAGTTTGACAATTTCAATATAAGCACCGATGCGGAACAATGTTATATTTTCCATTATCTTTCCTAATATTTGTCGTTCTATTAGACGAGTTAATGCTAAGATCCTTCCAGTTACGTAAACAGTTTAATTGGTGAAGTTCTGAATTTGGGATCCTTTAAATAATTACCATTTCGTTGCTATATTTTTAAAAGTTTTATTCTTTTAACCTCAGCACTCTCTTTCCAAAAATATATGTATCTTTATCACCCCAATATTAAGACATTACAATAAAAATTCCAATCTTCTACAAAGAAAAAAAAGAAGAAGGAAAAAAAGGAAAAAACTGAAAAGAGAAATTAAATTGTTGACACAAAACATTAACATTTCTGACACAATTTTAGCCAACACTTTCAATACTGACCTCAGGAGTCATGTTAGTGTCACATATTTGTTTTGTGGTTTTCCAAATATTTCTACAAAAAACCAACAAAAAAGAAAAAAACGTAAATATTATCGGCTTATAGAAGAAGATACATTTGATTTTATTTTAGTTTTTCTTTTTGGTTTTTTTGGTTAAGGTAGCATGTGTGTTTTATTTGTTGGCTTCATAGATTTAGAACTGTTGATACATGGAGTTTTATTTTTTTTTTCTCCTGTCATTTCGTTTTATTTCTTTATATGTAGAGGGACGGCAGGCATACGGTGCATGAGCAGAATGAAAGGGCCTTATTCTGTGGTCACGGGATTTAAAACCTGCTTGGGAATGAAAATTTATTGAGCATAATCCCCTTCAGATGAATTCCCTTCCCAAGTTAAAATGTCTGATTTTATACGTCATGTTGATCTTCAGAACGATGCTTATTTTGCTGTATTTAAACGTGATTGTTAGGAAGACGGAGTTATGAAGATGTAGGAATGATACTCGAATATTTTATCAAAAGTTTAAGTCTGTAGCCGAAAAAACTTTCGAGCCCGAAACACTTTCCTGCAGGGAAATAGAGGTTATGTATAGAGGTTATGGAGGCAACACATCTCTACTCTTCTACGAGGCGATGACGTTAAAAATTCTGCCGTTGGAGATGATGTACCACACCCAATCAATAATGAAGCCATGAACTGCGACTTACGAATTGAATTGAATTATTTTAGGCCAGAGCCTAAAGGAAAGTATGCCTAATTGGAACCTCAATATCCTCTATCCTCGTGCTTTCGATAGCCCCTTAAGTAATTATGTGCTTGCTTCAATGTATGAGCTCGATACTATAGGCTGTGCAGAATGACGTTCAGCAATGACTGCAGCTCTGTCAAGGTACCATTGCTACACTACTTTTCACAAAAGTGTCCATTTGTTTGCGTACGCAGATGACATTGATATCATTAGGCGTACCAAGGATTAGGTTAGAGGACGTGCACTTGCCAATTGAGACAAGTACAGTACCCGGAGGTCCAGTCCTATAGGGGTGAGAATAATAGGGGAGGTAGGGAAAAAGTAAAGGAAGTAGGAAAGGGAGAATAAGGAAGCAGAGGAATTACACAGACTAACAAAAGACACAAGAGAGCGCGACAACACTATTGAAGCCCTAGCACTTCTCAACCAGCTCAAACTAATAATGAATCTATGAAGAGCCTTTATATCGGCTCTCGACACAGAATTCAAACCATCAAAGAAGCCCCTGCCAAGGCTCTTCAACCACAACCTACTAAGGGCTTGACAGTTGCAGAGGAAGTGTTCGATAATCTCCAACTCCTCCTCATCGCAACATACTATGCAGTAGTCTGGCTGGGCTCTATTCCTTGTCAGCGACCCATAATAAACCTAATAACTAACCTTAAGCTGGCCTTAACCAAGGCCAGCAGCCAATCTGTTCTTATACTGTCTATAGCAGGTCATAGACACCTAGAAACATAACAACCCCCCTGATCCATCCATTGATGAGGCAGTAGAGGTGGCAGATTGCGAGATCAGAACCAAGTATCACATCGCCCTCAGAAAGTACCCCTAATCTAACGAGAGCATTCGGCGTCTCATTACCGAGTATTCCGCTATGAGCCGGAACCCAGCATAGACGGACTCATCTGGTTCAAAAATTCTTAATGACTCCTTGCACTCGCATAAGAGCCGTGTTTTGCTCCAGACCGACGCAATTGCTCTTAGGACAGCTTGACTGTCATTGAAGATCATATAAGATTCCGAATCCGAAGTAGGCCCACCAGCTATGGCGAAGATCTCTGCATGAAACACGCTACAGTCATCCTTTAACATCCTTCATCCTTACTGCCCCTAGAATACCCCACCATTCCATTTGGCCGTACCAAGCTTTTAGCGCTATCAAGATGGCAGTAAATCGGAGCAAAAAGAGGAAAAAACCAAAAAAAACAACAAACAAAAATAAGCAATGTTTCAAAGGAGTCATCTACTGAGTTTGGGTCTTAAAAAAAAACAAGTATATTGTCGCCAAGTTACACCACATGTCCCTGGTGTACCGGACCCCAACTTGGCACCAGAATAATAAGAATATAATGCAGACAACGACATGTTCCTTGAAAGGGCCTCAACATTTCAAAGCCTTGCTCAATAAAGATTCTCTAAGAGTGTGTCTTGTTTTTTATGATTGCAAAATATTATCACAAATATTTTGGGGTGCATGGGTATATTTTCTTAATAGAATACATATTAGCAAGCATTAGTTTGTCCTTGCATAGCATTTTGTATATTCAATAATCATCACAAGTGACATTAAGGACCGTATTTAATGTCTTAATATTGTATAACTGAACAGAAATTAAATGTTGTTTCATTTTCCTTGTAACCATTATCCCCACCACTGAACCATGATACTTATTACAAGAAACAAAACAAAAGAATTTTCGTAGTCTAGTTTAGAAAAATTCATGCTAAACATTAATGGAAAGCAATTTAATACGTATACAAAATTTATTTGAAAATTAAAAGGTAAATAATTTAATATTATTCGAAAGCCGCTAGATGGCGTGATATAGAGACTACATGCCGAAGTCATCCAGGTTCGAATCTGCTAGAGACATAAAAATATATATTTTTTCTTCATGTAAATCAGTCGAGTTTAAGTAATAAAGTCGAGAGTTTCTAACGAAAATTATCAGCTGTACGATTACTACATGTAGGATTATAATAATGGTTTGCACCTCCCTCCAAGTAGTACTGAGGGCACTAACAGCATTGTAAACCTGAGACTGAGACTGAGAATTCTGGAATTTCAGATTTTTTCTTTTTAGAAATCTTCAGAAAAATATTAAGAATATTAATTTAGAATAGCCGGGCAAAAGTTGCTATTATAACAGAACTTTAGAAAATTCAAGTTAGAAAATTAGGTTAGAGTGGCAGCTTTGATACCAAAAGCTCAATTGAGCACGCATAGCGGCCCGTTGTGACGCTACAGGTGAACGGAGTCCCTGTACTAACCAAGTTATTCCAAACCAGGGAATAAGAAGTTGGGCCCACGCTGAAAAACCAGCCCAACAGCTTGATAAACGAAGCTATATCCTTGACATCAATGGACAATAGCTTCGTCAAGCTAACAAGGATAAAAGAGCCAAATAACCTATATCTGCAACTCGCAAGAGATGGGCATTGACAGTCTACTCTTCCTCAGCGAATCTGCACCCAAGGCAGAAGTCGTTAAATGGGAGCTGCATTTTTTCCGTGTATCTTCCCATAACACAATGATCTGTAAGCATGGCCACTGTGATCGAGATGATGTTGCGACCAAGTCCAAGTAACTGGTTGTTGCACCAAGTGAGACTAGCGGTGTACCAGGACTCTTCATTGACCCAGGATAGGTTGGCGCCTCGAAAGAATTTCCGCACGATGGCCAGCTTGAAAGATGTAAGTGGCATTCCTAAATCGATTGAAGAAGATTCCGGAAGTAGGGCCCAGCCCTGGAGAGCTTGTCTGCTCCACAGTTTCCCGGAATGTCAGAGTGTCCGGGGACCCAGATAAATGTGACACTGAAGCGCCCAGAAAGAAGGTTGAGACAGCGGTGACATCCCTTGACGATCCTGGAGTTATTCACAACGTTCGACAAAGATCTTATGGCAGCCTGACTCACAGAAAATATCGAGATGCGGGTGAAAGGAACACCGTAGGCGAGGATCCATTGAGCGGCCCGTCGTTAAATGGCCATAACTTCCGCCTGAAACACGCTGCAATAGCCCGATAGCCGGAGTGAAATGTTCAGGTCCAGTATTCCAGAGTAGAATCCGCTACCCACCCTGCCATCGAGTTTGGAGCCGCGAACCCAAACAAGTAAAAACAGCGCAGGAGTGTTTGGCATTGTTTAACCGTAAAAAAAATGAGTGTGGCTGACTTTCAAAATGTATCAATACAAAGTTTGTATGCAGTTTTACTACGGTGTGTACATTTTGTAGACATGCAAAGTTACCAAACAATACATCAACTATAAATCCGATGCCTGATTGCTTTTTGACTGCGTTAAAAATACACATTGACAACATTTTTAAATAGTACACATTGTAAACATTTTGTACAGCGGCTTTATGAAACACTATACTTTGTTCAAACACAAATCAACTAACATTTTGGAAGTCAGCCTGTTTGTTATGTGGTTCGATTTGATATAAGGTTCCTTCTTAAGTGCCAGTTACACTTTTTACACGTATTTATTAATAGTAAAATCACATACACTTTTTGGAAAACTTTCGCTGAAACAATAGGTAAGGAGACTTTGTAATTCGTTGTGTTCACGCAGTAAGCTAGGAAAATATAAAATTTCATTTGAAACATGCTTAATTCATTCAGTATTCTGTTAAGTTTTCTAAATAAACTATCAAATGTTCTGTTCCTTGTAGGCTAACTTTTGATATTGTATAATGGATCAATAAGTTCTTATAATATTTCAAATTACTTACACAGTGACGCATAAAATATCCCGAATTTATAACGATCTTTAACCAGATTTTTGAACTGTGCGACAAACAGACTTTGTCTCCACGAAAAAAATTCTTTTTCATGTCCCTATAGTTGAACGATGGCTCTGCGTTACATTTGATTGCTAATGATAATAGTCGATATCCGTTCTAGTTCTAACAGTCTAGCATACTTCCCAGTAATCTACCAGGATAGCTAATAAATACATAATTGGTCATTACAACCCTTCAGTCAGGATTACGGCCTACCTTCTCGCACCACTTATGTTGTATGTGTTAATTTTATATATGAATGGCGGGACCTACAGTTTAAAGTCGATTCCGAACGACAGATTTTTGAGAAACTTTTAATGGTAATTTTATTTATTCTCAGAGTTTTTGCAAGAAATCTGCTGAGAGGAAGTCTCCGAAGAAATATTTTTTCATATTTTCGTTTTGATGTCTGACCAGTGGTCTTAACCATGGCCTTACGTGGCCAACACACTACCTACTAGACTACGGCAACTTCGACCAGGGCACCTAATAATATTATAAAATATTATGTTAGCTTTATTACTTTAATTCAATTCATGAATCTTTTAAAAATTGTACCTGATTTGATTAAAGATTTGAGTTTCTAACACCATCATTTTTATTCCATAAAAATGTTGTCTTATTTGTTCTACACGGATTTTATTTGTTGTTTGGAACATTTGAAAGGAACATATTTGTCATCATAAGGCTAAATAATTGTCGATGTTTTCTCATCCCGTATCTCTTATGCTATTATTTTCTTCTGAAAAGTTATTTGTTTTTTATTTTTATTCCTGGAAAAACATATATTTTACTGTCTACACTGTTTTGCTACTAAGAAACTAAGTGGATAGTTTAAAGGCAAGATTTTCATTAAGTGATAATTTTGAATTTAACATAATACACAGCATGTCAGCTGTCTGGAATTCCACTCTAACTTAGGCCTTATTTGCTTCAGTCAGGACTACGACCTAACTTTTCACATCACTTATGTTGTGTTTGTTAATTTTATATATGAGTGGCGGGATCTACAGTTTTACGACAGATTTCTGAGAAACTTTTCATGACAATTTTATTTATTCTCAGATTTTTTGCCAGAAATCTGTTGAGAGGAAGTTGTCGAAGAAATGTTTTTTATCAATTTCGTTTTGTTTGAGATATTTGACTAGGGGTTTGAACCAATATACCAATACATTACCTACTAGGCACCATATGATGATACTTAGGCACCATATGATGTTTTTATTCAGATTAAAACCTTTAAGAAATAAATTTAAAAACGTTTTTTTAAACATAGGCCTGCCTTCCATTATAATTCCAAATATTTACGGAACAATTTACGAGTAAATATATGTATGTAGGTACTCCTTTTTGTAGTATAACTTAGCGAGAACATATATACGTGCAGTTTTATTATTTGTATGTGTGAGAGTGTTGGAAGAAATATTTTTTAACAAATTAATATTTACCAACACAGCGTATGAGTAATAAAAATTGAACCAATATTGAACGTGTTACTCTTGAGTTTTATTTTTATGCACACATACATACATACATACGTTCACAAATATAAATGTGCATATGATGGTGCATTTCTTTCTTCATTTCATTCGCTCTTTCTTTCACACACTCTCTACATTCTTTCTGTTGCCATATATTCTCGAATGTGCATTGAGTTCAAATCATGAAAATACGTGACAGTATTGTTAAGAAATTTAGCCATTAAAACTACAAATTCATAGAAATTTCTGTTTCGGAAAGAGGAAATCAACGATTGGAAAAGCGAGAAAAAGAAAAAAACATGAAAGAATTATTGAATTGAACTGAAACATTGTATAAGAATTTTTCATTCGTTTTCTTATTTTTTTTCCTCTCTTTTGTTGAGTTTTGAAGCAGGACCAAAAGGATTTTATGGTGTTTATTTGAAATGATTTTTTGTTTTGTTATTTTTTTTTTTTTTTTGTTCGCTAAGGAACAGCATCCACCAAGAATCGTAAACATTTATGTGTTTCGACTATTTAATGAAAGCATCTGAACAACAAAATAAAAAAATTATTTTAAAATATTTATGAAAAATACACAACAAAACAACACATGAAACTAAACAGTGGGACCAAACAACAGATTTAAGGCTACAGAGCTATTGATCTTTTAATTCGCGTAGGCTAACCTATCACTTACTTCTAATAGCTTAGTCGAATTGCGGAGTTCGCCTTTGTGCTTCTGTTTGATCAGTTTCAAAATAGGCTTTGATACATTAAGGCTGACTTCCAAAATGTTAGTTTGTTTGTGTTTGAACAAAATATAGTGTTTCATAAAGCCGCTGTACAAAATGTTTACAATGAATACTATTTCAAAACGTCGTCAGTTTGTATTTTTAAAGCAGTCAAAAAACAATCAGGCATCGGATTTATAGTTGATGCATTGTTTGGTTACTTTGCATGTCTACAAAATGTATACACCGTAGTAGAACTGCATACAAACTTTGTAATGATAAATTTTGGAAGGCAGCCTAAGTCACAACACTATCCGGAGTTTATGTCAACAAAAGCTCTTCCAAAAAAGATTGTTTGACTTATCGAAATAGTTTCAAAGCCCTTTTGCCAGTTTCTTAGTATTTCTTCTTCAGTAATTTAGTTTTTCCAATTAAGGGACGATTGGTCAATCGTAGCACGTCCTACGCTAACAAAAATAACATTTTTTGCCTTCTCGCAATCTGTTTTGGGTGCCCTAGGTAGCAATCGGATAGTTTTCTTGAGGAAATATTTCGTGGGGATTTTCAAATCATAATGAACAATTTCTGAAGCACTAGGGTTTGTCATGGCATAAATAAACAACAGCTCAGCTGTAAGGTCTCTATTGAAATGCGTTCGCCAAAGCTTTCATTTAATTTTGAGCCTTAATAAACAGTGCTTCATCAAAGACGAACGAAGTTACATACATATTCGAATCAAATGTTCTTGTACACGATCAAAAAGAAAAATTCAGCAGAAAATTATTAAACATGTAATGCAGATCTGTCAGGTCTTCACAAGAAGGGCGTCAGGTAATCATTTCAAGGATACACTTTATTACCGAGACTGTTCACCATCTTACTTAAAGACATCGTGAATGAATAGCGGCCAGAAAGATAGGGTATTACCTAACAAGTTAGAAAATGCGGATAAAATTCTTTCATTCTTTAGTCAGTATTACGACATAGCTTCTTACACCACTGATGTTGTGTGTGTTAATTTTGTAAGTGGCGGGATCTACAGCTTAAAGTCTATTCCGAACGACAGATTTTGTTTGAGAAACTTGCCATGGGTATTTGATCTACTCTCAGAGTTTTTGACAGAAATCCGCTGAGAGGAAGACGCCGTAAAAATATTTTTTCGTATTTCATTTTGTTGGAGATATCTGATCTGTGGTTTGAGCCGAGGCCTTGCGTCCAATAAACCAACACACTATCTATTAGACTACGGCGATTATATAGTGCGGATTATGTGGACTAAAGCGGTTATGGGGTTTGATCCGAGGCCTCATGTCTAATAAATCAACACACTACGTACTAGACTATGGCGACGTCAGTCATATAATATTCTTATCATGAACGCAAAACTAGAAGATATTGAAAGATTAGCACCTAATGTTGAGCCTGAAATAAAAAGCAAAACAAAGCCATGAGAATAAACAACATCATCACAAATAACTGCAGACTACAAGGCCAATTAGCGTAATAAGTCTGCTATCTAGCAAGTATACATAAACAACAACTGCACACTTAAACCGCAAGCTCATCAAAACGACAGTGACTTTCGTTTGACACGCGATCAGTATGGAGAAGCTCATAAAGATCCAGACGAAATTCAATTCGAATTTGAAATCTACATAAAAACCAGAGGTATTTATCAATTGAAGTTGCCGTATTCTAGTAGGTAGTGTGTTGGCTTATTAGACGTGAAGCCACGGTTCAAACCCCAAGTCAGTCATCTCCAACAAAACGAAATATGAAAAAAATATTTCTTCGACAACTTACTCTCAGCAGATTTGTGGCAAAAAATCTGAGAGTAAATAAAATTGCTATGAAAAGTTTCTTAAAAAAATGTGTCGTTTAGAATCTACTTTAAACTGTAGGTCTCGGCATTCATGTAACAAATCAGGACAAACAGCATAGCTTGTGTGAGGTCGTAATCCTGATTCAAGGGTTTTAATGACCAATTACGTATGTATTTATCGATAAATGCTTCAATGTCATATACACGATATCCTGTTCCAATACTCCGTTAGCATCACAGATCACTGGAATTTATCTAAAGAGAAGAAAATAAAAAATAAATCATGATAATTAATCGCCTATGCTGTCACTTGCTGACTTGCATTGCCGATGCTTGACAATACACGTAATTCATCACACATCTTAAGATTGGCCAAAAATAAATATATTTGTTACGGCCACTCACTCAGCTTAGTGATGAAGGATATGCGATATATTACTGCAAAATGACGACATTCACTTGTGTTTTATACACACTTATTCTGTAGTAATCATGTCCCTTTCGACAGCAGACTTAGTAGACGAAATGAAAATTCATCAGTTATACACCTAGAAATCCAACATCACTGAACATAACTGTAGGAGAATCGGCAAAGAATTGAAAATCGAGATAAAGAAGTGAACTCCAATAGAATTCTTGTAGAACGGAAGCATTGCATGAAATGAAAATAAAATTCTTAGCTCTCAATGGCCAAGATGGTTGAGATATATAACTTGAGCTTAACTTAGTGATCTTAACTTAACTGTTTAGGTGCATTATTGGAAGTAATTACAGCCGCTTCATGTTATATCGTATTGTAGAAAACACTGATGGTGCAGAGTTTCAGCACTACCTTAGATTACATATGTATGTTCGCTAAGTTAATTCTAAAACTCTTAAATATTTCTCCCTACAATATTTGTTTATTTGTTGTGTTTTTTTTTGCTTTCATTTATCCACAGTTCTGTTTTGGCTATAAAATTGCAAAATTGCCAATAAATTTAATACACAGTCCAAGCATTATTGCTTAATCCTCTCCACATAATGGTAACCATTATTACTGAACGTCTACTACGGAAATTGAAATAAAAGCAGCAGAAAATTACAATCTTAGTAATACAGTCTTAGTACAGGATTTCCAATAAAACAATAAAATGCTGATGATGGCAAAAAAAAAATGGAAAGGAAAGCTAAATAACCGGCATTGTTATTAAACAAGAATTTATTTATTATGGATTAAAACTTAGCAATTAACTCTTAAGATTTAAACAACAACAAATAAATATGCTGGTAGTGGTATGAGATGAAACTATTAATGAAATTGAAACACGATTACTTTTTAAAAGTAGATGCTGATAGCAAGAGATAAAAGGTTTCGTTGCTAAATGAATCTAAAAAACTACCAGAGCCGCTGATTGCAATTTGTATACAATCATTTTCTGTGGATATTGTTTGTAAGAAAAGTTAAAAATCCGCCTCCTAAGTCTAAGGAACATGATTACATTGCAGCCAATTACAGTCAACGAATGGTGATTCTGTTAGTCTCCCAAAATAGTACCATAATTTTATAATTTTTCCTTTAAAAACTTATGCTATTGCAGAGCAAGAGAGCAATCATCGCCTCTATATTGTAATGCCTTCTCCAAAACATCATTTTAGGGTAAACTGACTCCTTTTGTATAATTCCAAGGCAGACGGAGAAACACGCATTTGGTAAATTTATATTTCATTCTTGAAGACGCTGTAGTCTAGTATGCATAAGGCCAAGGTTCAAACCCCAGGTTAGACATCTCCAAAAAAAAGAAATATGAAAAGTTATTTCTTCAGAGACTTCCTCTTAGCAGATTTCTGGCCATGAAAAAATGCTCAAAAATCAGTCGTTCCGAATCGACTTCAAACTGTAAGTCACGCCACTCCTGTATAAAATTAACAAACACAGCATTAGTGCTGTGAGAAACTATGTCGTAATCTTGCTTGAACCTTGTCCTTCTGAGCAGATATTGTAAAGCATTTCCACAGTTTTCCTTCCTACAATAAATGCTTTTGACGTCTTAGGTTTGTTAGTGAAAGCCGAAAAACCTAAACATAATTTCAGTAATTTCAATAAAGGATACGGCTCCTTTTATGGATTAATTCCGATGTTGTCAAAACATAAGTAAATAAGGATTATAAGTATGGATGAACCATTTCGATAGAAAACCAATTCAACAGTTTAATTTTCCCACAATTCACAGCCTTCTCGAGAGCTGGTTACCTTACAATCCACCACTACCTTAACGAACGATAATGAAAATTTAGATGAAAGTTCTACTAGAATATTATATACCCGGTTTAGATTGGGAAGCAAAAAATGCCTTCGTATCATTACAATTATTTAATCAGGATTACAACCTAGCTACTCACACCACTTACGTTGTGTGCATTAATTTCATACATGAGAGATCGGACCTACAGTTTAAAGTACGCTTCGAACCACAGATGCTTGAGAACCTTTTCATGGCAATTTTATTTACTTGCAGAGTTTTTATAAGAAAGCTGCTGAGAGGAAGTCGCCGAAGAAATATTTTTTATATTCGTTTTGTTTGAGATGTCTGACCTGGCCAGGGTTCAAGACCTGACGTCTAGTAATCCAAGATACTACTTACTAGCCTACGGCGACTACAAAATTCCTTAGGTTGGTTTAGGCTAAATTGGCAATCACTTCAAAGAGTACTTATGTCTTATAAGGTTCCATTGTATTATAGATAAAGCCCATCCCGTTATACAAATATAACAACTGGCTGACATATATCAGTCATCTCAATGGTTTTATTAAAATGGGGAATCTTGCTTCCCAAGAAGTCTTCACTTCAATTTTCAAAGTGCCATCCAATGATGAAGAGGCTGAGGAGACCGCAGAACATCTTCTTCAACATTGGATGGTACTTGTAAAATTGAAGTGAAGGATTTTTGGGAGGCAAGACCACATAATCTGAGGAGACCGCAGAACATCTTCTATAAAAATTTCCATAGGCTGGGATCAGCTTGTATACTCATACTCCAGTGTCTCGTTATAATTGCAATAAAGCTTCTATGGTGGACTTTATTTGAATTTAACTGGTCACGCAGTTAACTAGGTTATCAGGTTCTGTTTTTGCTTTTTGAAAACAGTTTCTGTGGTGAATCCATATTGAAAGATTGTGCTGTAATTCGTTCAAAATTGGTTGTGAGGATGAGCTTATAATTTTGAGGTATTAAACTAGTTTCTAAAGGTTGTGTAGCTGTAAATAGCTAACAATTCTGTTATATAGGCTTAGAACTTACTTATATAATTGGTGACTATAACCTTTCAATCAGGAGATTATGATCTAGCTTTCCACATCAATTATCTTGGGTATGTTAATTTTATTCGTAAGTGGTGGGACCTACAGTTTAAAGTCGACTCTGAACGACAGATTTTAAGGAAACTTATCATGGCAATATTATTGATATTTTTGCACACAAGACTGCAGACAAGAAGCCATCGAAAGAAATATTTTTTTTTCATAATTCGTTACATGCAAGATGACTGAGCCATGTAGTGAACCACACCTTCTACACTAAGGCGACTGAGGCGACAATCACAATATAATCCAGATATCCAGCCTTTATGAAGCGACTTTTCTCATACTAATTCAGATTTGTAGAAGGCTGTGCCATGAATTATTTCTATATTAGTCAGGTATAATGAAAATTTAAATTGTTGCATGGATTTATTCAATTTTCAATCATTTTGCATCTGCTGATATGTATTATTTTTTATTACAATCATTTTATCACATGACTGGCAATAATATCGAATGTATACATTTTAATATTTTCAAATAAAATCGCATTCCACACCATAACGATAAATTGTTGTAAAGTTTTCTATTCAAAGAAACAGAAATAAAATAGAAAATGGCATTAAATTTTTATTATCTAAACGTGTATATGCTTGCCAAGGTGTCGTTACAAATAAATCACTTAAAATAAGTGGCATATGCAACAGTTTCCAATAAAGGTGGCTTAAGGAAAAAAACTTAAAGAAATGAAATGCAAAAGAAAAAAAATCTGTATAGACTGTGACATTCTTTTGCCAAACAATCGAACTATTTACATACATACATACATATGTACATACATAAATATTGTACGCAGACAAACAAGGGAGCTATTTATCGAATGACAATAATACGGAGTAATATTGGAGCACACCTTTAAACGTATGCCAGCAGATACTTGTGAACTCTGGGTATGAATAATCCAAAAACGCAAAAGAAGAATACCTTTTAAGATAATTGAATTGGGGAAAATCGTTATGCAGCCATTACCTGATAAAACTGAGAAATGAAACACACAATGGCAGGAGAACCGAGACAATGGATTAATGAAGTTTTTGCATAAAAGAAAAGTAGTAAATATTTCAGAAAGAAAATGTTTTTGTTATTTAATATGATGATGTACTTAAGGAAATAATAGTTTTCGGTAACAAAAAAAAATATTATTTGCTTCTGGTATTTTAATTATTTAAAATGATAGAAACTTTCCTTTATACTTTCGCAAACAGGTAATAAGCGCAGGTTTCCAAGCGTGTACGAAGTCGTCGTAGTCTAGTCTCCCGCAAAACGAAATAGAAAAAAAAATATTTCTTTGGCAACTTCCTCTCAGCAGATTTCTGACAAAAACTCTGACAGAAAATAAAATTGCCACGAAAAATTTCTCAAAACTGTATAGGTCTCGCCACTTATGAACGAAATTAACACACACAACATACACAACAGTGTGGGAAGCTAGGTCGCAATCTCCTGACTTAAGGGTAAGTAAGCAAGTTCTAAACCTATTTGAATGAATTGTTAGCAATTTACAGCAAGAAAGGGTGCCCTGGTAGTCTAGTGGGTAATGTGCTAGACTATTAGCGTGAGGGTCGTGAGTTCGATTTCCGCCAGAGACTCTGGTTTGTGACACTACACCGAGCATATACATACATACATACATAATTGGTCATTACAACCCTTCAGCTAGGATTACGACCTGGTTTCTCACACCATTTATGTTGTGTGTGTTAATTGTATACATGAGTGGCGGGACCTACAGTTTAAAGTCGACTCCGAACGACAGATTTTTTGAGAAACTTTTCATGGCGATTTTATTTGCTCTCAGATTTTTGCCAGGAATCTGCTGAAAGGAAATCGTCGAAGAAATATTTTTTCATATTTCGTTTTGATTTCTGACCTGGCGTTTGAACCGTGGCCTTGCGTCTAATAAGCCAACACACTACCTACTAGACTATGGCGGGAGAATATGCATTTTTTATTTTACAATTTCCGAAATGAAGCTTTTGGGTACGATTTTCCTTAACAGCATTTTCATCCGACATTAGAATAAATTTTTGCAAAAGTTTTGCGGATTTTTTTTTATAATGAAACAGCATCATTCAGGATATTCATATATTTTAAGTAATTTTTAAAACAACATGACTTTTTACACAGATGATGTCTGTTCATAACCTGAAATACAGCTTCCAGACAGCTGGACAGAGGGTTATTTACATGCTATTGCGATTCAACAAAAAAAATTGGGTGGTAATTACTTACTTACTTACCTATCTATTTAATTGGCCATTTCGGCCTGCCTTAACACATACTTCAAAGTGCCTCTGCTTTATGGAGCGCTTTCGCCAGTTGGTAACAGCAAGTGACTTCCTCAATTTGGTCCTTCCAACGCAAAAGAAAGTTGGACTCTACGCCGACTTCATCTTCCCCCTTTCTTTGTGGTCAAATTAAATATTTTTTTAAAACCACCAGCAAGGTCTTAACTTGAAATAATTTCTTTTGCCTCAAATACAAAGACGTTTGACTTGAATCTTATTTTTCTTTTTCCATTTTAAAATATTTTGCGCTAAATTATGCACAAGATCTTATAGGCATTATATTTAACATAACAATTGTTGCTGTTGTTGTGAAACAAATTGAAATCAAATAATATAAATAAAATTGCCTTTGCCCTTATCAACAATGTTGACCGAAATACAAGGTCTTGTGAATTTCGGCAAAATAAATTCGAATAAAAACAAAACAAATGCTTGTAAAAAAAACAAGCTGAAAAGTTATTCTAAATATTTGCATTATTATGGGCAAATCACCTGAACTTCCTTCCGCATTTCCTGCTTAGGTCCTTTATATCTACACATAAATAGTTAAGAAGCATTATTTGCAAAACAAACAAACAGCTACACATACATACATAACACAATTGAACCCAACATTTTAAAGTAGACTTAAAACATGTTGCTTCTCTTTTTTCTATTCTATGGAGGGGTGGAGGGAAAAAAATTTGCCCAAAAACATTTTTCGAATACTCAAACGTTTTCCTGTTGCTTTTTATAGTTTGAGACGAACATGAATTTTTATGTGTGTGTGTGTAGTTGTGGGGCTCCTCAACATTTGATAAACGGCTTTTACAGGGTACGTGGTAGGTAGTTCAACTTACAAATATTTTTTCCAAAATTTACTGACTCTATTACTTTTTGGGTTGGCATTGTTGTTGCTATTGTTGCTGTTCTTGTTTATAACGAACAACTGAAAATTCATTGTTAACAAGCTTTTGAATGCCATGTGTTTGTGTGTATAACACATACAAAAAAATCCGAAAAAATATTACCTGCCTATGGGGGGTGAGGGAAGCAGCAATACCAACAACCACCATCTAAATAATGGAGTAAGAAATACAGGAAAGCAATCCCTTTTCAATTTCCCCAGAGGGTATTCCGATCAAACAGGATGTTCTTAGGCAGTTCAAAGAATTTTCAAAGAATCATCAAAAAAAAAAAATAAAATAAAAACTACAAGCAACAGGCAAAGAAAAATTAAATGCAGTAACAGAATTAAGGCTTTTTGTTTAGAAGGAAAAAAATATTTTAATTTGAGACTGACTTTCATTATCCATAAGATTTTTGTTTAAAGTATGTCTACTTAACTAGCTTTATCCCTCGTTTAACTACAAGCCCGATAACAAGATTATAACAAAAGAAAATATACGAAATATAAATCAAATTGTTGTCTTCTTATTTTTTATTTACAACAAATTTTTGTTTAATTTTTCAAAAAATATCCGAAAAATGTCTACAGAAAATGGCAAAGCCCTTATCAAACGACAACAACAACATAAAACACATTTTTACTTTACAACCCATAATAGACACATAACAACTTCGAATGTATTTATCCCCCCTCCCCCTCTTTTTTTATGAACCCACTAACTCACTCACCTTCAAAAAAAAAAAACAAAAAAGAAGGACTCAAAATATACGAAACACTAGTACAAGTGCTAAGTACACTCAAATAGACAGGCATGGCGTAGATATAGTGCCGCAAATGCTTACAAAAATTTCTATAGAATTTGCCCTCAAGTTATGCATTTCACCTCTTCCGTACAATTCAGTTCAGGAGTTCAGTTCTTTTCTTTGCTTCTTTTTTTTTTGTTAGCTGGGAGCTGTAAGGCAACAGCTAATATTTCATTTGGCTGAATACACACTCAACTTCTCTTTTATGTATGTATGTATGTATGTAGCCCAACCATATAAATATATTAATAAGAGGAAAATTAAGTTTTCACTTTTATGTTGAAGGTTAAAAGTAACACACACACAACCAATGAAACGTAATAAACTAAAGAAGGCAGGACTAATGCTATCGGTATATCGAAAATAAAATATTGTATCGTAGGGGATGTCAGCAAATAGCAAATATTCGGATGCATATCACCTGTTTGTTTAAGTTAAAATCAAGAGAGTGAAACAAATATTGGGTTTAATAAAAAGTATTTACGTTTTTTTTTGTTTAGTATATCGGGCATCTCTAATATGGTTGTGCTACTCAAACAGCTAAAAAACAGCAGGTTACATTTTGCTATGTTTAGTTCAATAATAATATTGGGTTATCTAAAACTTATACGCGGTTATTTTTTTTATCACTTGTCTTTTTATATGAATATGTGCACGGTAGTCCAAAATGCTGCAAGCCAGAATTGATTTGGTTCGAATAAGTATTTTCTCAAGTATTTTCTAAAGTATTTTCCACCCAGGCCTTGTTTCAAACCCTAGCTGAGACCTGTTCTTCAATCGAAATATTAAAAAATATTTTCTTGGCGACTTTCTGGCAAAAACTCTGAGAGTGAATAAAATTGTCAGGAAAATTCCGTTAAAGATCTGTCGTTCCGAGTCGACTTTAAACAGTGGGTCCCGCCACTTAGGAATAAAATTAAATGCTTTTAATGAGCAATTCAGTATTTAAGTAACTACCACCATAGAGTTGTTCTTTTTTCAGAAACCAACAATTCCATTCCATTCGTTTACAAAACTGTGTCTACCGCCTACTTGAGATCTTCATCAAGGATTAAAAAAAAATTTTATCTGAGATATTTTGTAATATCAGCTAGTTTAGCCAATAACTCATGTAGGTTTTCGATCATAAGAATAATAGGGGAGTAATCCTCTGAAGCCTGAGATTACATTTGAAATTACTGACCACCTCTAGGCCAATAAGTTGGTTTTCGTTTCGTAACAAAATCAAAACGCTTCTCGACATTGCATTGCAACATTGTCGGAGTCTAGCAATTTAGCCTATAGCTGCCAGAAAAAGTTGGCACTAGAGATTTACCGCAACTCCGATATTGCACCTTTGAGTGGGGTTAGTTTTAAAAACTTAGGTAAATACGTTGTTTGACGAAAGGAGATTCTCATTCAAATGGATGACAGACAAATAGACCAAATAGACCTTATCCAATGAGAGATACCAACAACATAAATTGCCTGGAAATTTTCAAAATTCATTTTCGTAAAGTCGAGTGCCTTGTAAGAACACCTATCATGCTGCTCAGATGATAACTTTTTACAATCAACAAACTTAGCGCTCTTTCCCATATTCTAGTGATTTTGCTAACTGTATCGTAGTTCCATACCGTTCTATGTAATATGGTAGTTCTCTTTTAACTTAGTTTTCAGTAACCTAGCCTTTGTATTTGCATTCTCCTACTTTACCTCCAGCAATGTTAGCTAGATTGTCTAGCCCAACCCACGCATTGTTTGATTGCATGCATCTCATACAATACATCCAGGCAAATCCTATTCCCATGTGTTGTTACTAATTTTCACGTAGCACCGAGGTTCAGTGTAACTGAAGTTGGCGATTCTGTGGTATAAATAAGCTTAGCATTCTGCATACATAATTGACCATTACAATCCTTGGGTCGGGATTACGACCTAGCTTCTCACATCACTAATGTTGTGTTTGTTAATTTTATGCATGAGTGGCGGAACCTACAGTGTAAAGTCGACTCCAACTTTAAGAAACTTTTTATGGCAATTTTTATTTACTCTCAGAGTTTTTGCCAGAAATCTGCAGAGAGAAAGTCGCCGAAGATATATTCAAATTTCGTTTTATTGGAACTTTCTTGATCTGGGTTTGAAACTTGGATTCACGTCTAATAACCGAACCCACTAGTAGACAACCGCGAATTATGCTTTGATGAAAGCAATCGCTTTCTAAAGATTATTTTTTGTAAAGCCTGCAAAAAAATGAATCGTGTTAGAAATTGTTTACTGTTATGCATTTCAATAGTATCGCCGCAACAAGTATTACAAGTAAATAAGGTTCTACTCTCGGAAAGGCTGTTGTCTCATTTAAGGTTACAGAATATGGGGTAACAGAGTTTGAAGGAGACAAGACAAATACCCTATTAGGCATAGGTATTCCAAAATGTGCGGTATTTGAATCGAGATTCGAATACTTTCTGGTACCAAAGATGGGTCCAACGTTTGCTTAAAATAAAACAGCAACAGCGTCATAGGCGGTGTTTCACTGCAATAATGGCCAGTATTTATCGCCGTAGTCTAGAAGGTAGTGTGTTGGCTTATTAGACATGAGACCGCGATTCAAACACCAGGTCAGACATCTCCAATAAAACGAAATATAAAAAAATATTTATTGGGCGATTGACTCTCGGAGTAAATAAAAATTGACATGAAAAATTTTTAAAAAATCTGTCGTTCGGGGTGGACTTTAAACCGAAGGTCTTGCCCCTTATAGATAAAAATTAACATACACCATATAGGTGATGTGAGAATCTAGGTCGTAAACCTGACTAAAGGGTTGTACTGAACAATCAAACCAAAACTGCACATGAGAACAAAGGACCAGTGGTCTGGATAGGGAAACCAATTTCAATTGCTGTCAATACGTTCTGTCAGGGCGTCTGTTTTTTTTTAAGCTTTTGAAATAAATTTGAATGATCCTTTGTGAAAATGAAAAACAGTTAACAGTAACAGTATGCAAACGAAATTAAAGAAAATGCCCACATTTGACTCATAATATCGTGCCAAGATAAGATCCACCAAGGCAGTGTACTATTTACCATATCCACATCCAATGAATTAAAGTTAGGTTCGCTACATTACGTACGATGTATCATTTATGACGGCCCATAGAGAGCACTTGGTGGACTTAGTCCACCATTGAACAGAATTTTTTCACTTCTTAAAATTGTGAAACCAAATATTAACTGCAATCCTTTAAGAGCCATTTGGAGTAAGGTGTTCAAACTTCTAAAATTCTCTCTTGAGATGAGGGACAACCGTTCTATCAGTAAATAGCTCTCAACTCTATTAAATACTGAAATATTTTATTTCCTATAATTATTGTGTTTTAGAAACGAAATTAAAATAATTTCTCGTGCCTCTTGTTGGTCTAACAATGTATTCCTGTTATCATATTGCAATTCCGAAGAGCAAATGTCAAATTCCTTCATATGCCACCACCATTACCGTTTTTCTTTTATTTTACTGTTACCGTTACCTTTACCTTTGCAAATAATGTTTACATTGCATGAATGTCTAACGCAAGTGAAATTAAATTGCCAAAATAATACACAATAGTGGAGGCTTTTCCAAAATACTTCAAATAGCAGGACAAAATCAACAGGAGCTTTGCCTGTCAGTTTAGTAGTGGGTAGTGCCCTCTTTGTAACAGTGATGAGACTCCATGCGGTAATGAAAACAAAAGAAACTAATTTTTAAACATGTTGCAAGTATGCCAATAATAACAACAACAACAACAAAGGACAACAAATATATGCCATAAGGTAAAACAAAAGCAAAAACAACAAATGTCTAACAAGTTCCAACAATTTTATAAGCCGGGGTATAGCTCTTCTCTGTCTTGTTGTTTTTTTTTTCGTTCGCTCGTTTTGTATGCTTTTGTCTTACATTTACCCGGTCGGGGAGAGTTGGCAGGAGGCATAAAGTTAACAAACTCTTGTGATTGATAAATATTTAAAATACAGGCAAAACAATGAAAAATAATTGAAATAAGTGAAGCGTTTCATTTACAAAACGAAATTTTTCGTAAAAGTCTGCTTCAATGCTTGCACGGAGAGAAAGAAGAAGAAAGCGGGGTGAAAAAAAATATTTTCACTTTCTATTTTGTTGTTATTGTTGTTCAAAGGGAATAATATGCCTGGATGAGTTGTTTCAAATCGCAGTTGTTTGCATTTAGAAGCTGTACGGTATGTATGCCCTGTGCTTAAAACGCAATTGTTCCCCAGATGGTTGCCGATAATACGCCATGAATGTGGCTTATAAAGTTTTAAACTTTAATGGCTCATACCCTTGGCTACTACTGCTCCTTTTTATACGAAACTTTTATTCCTTTTCTTCTTTTCTGTTACTTTTTTTTGCATTGATGATGATGATGATGTTATCGGCGATGCGTAAAAATGTCGATTTACGTTGTCTTTAAAAAAAAAAACGTTGCTGCTGTTGCCTTTAGTAGTCCTTTAAGAAGCAGAAGCATGAGCTGAGCTGGGTGACATTCATGCCAATACCGGCATAAAAATATATTTAACGTTGCTTTGAATCTTTATCTTTATTTCTATTAACGCTTCTCTGCCTTTTCCATTGTCATTCTTGTGACATGGCAAAACTCGTGAAATTTTTAGAGATTTTTAAACGTTGTAACATAGAATACCGTTGTATGGTGACTAATTTTATGTATGTTTTTTGGTGTTTTTTGTTTTTGTTGTCTTGTTTCTTAAATCACAGTGGAATATAAGCATTCAAGTGCATATACTTAATATCTGAACTTTATAGCCTATTAGCTTTGAAATAAACTTACTTTAGTGGCAACAAATTGAGGCAGGAACATTTCCGTTAACCAAAGAAGTCAAAGAGAAACTAAGCTCTCGTTGTTGCTTGTCCTTCTGGTGGAGCAAGGTGATCTGAATCAACGCAGTTTACATACTACTCTTAAAAAGACTCTCCTTTTACGCTTGATTGCTTGCATGCGGCACTTATTGCAATGCCACATAATGCCCTATCACTCGGACCCATTGTTTCCTCTGGACAAAACTCCATTATATTAAGAGAATCTCCAGACTCTGACTGAAACTGATTATACTTCATTTGAATCTAGTTTTGATAGGAATTTTCATACTAGAATTCCAAGCAAAGAAGCCTATTCTTCTGTTGTCTTTTATTCCGGCAATTCAGTGGAAGGTCTATACGAACGTTTCTAAACTTGAGAATAAGCAAAGCTATCGAGTATTATCCGAAGTTATCTTAGTGTCTACGCTCAATTGTGGATTATAATTGTTATTTCAGGCTAAAGCTAATGGCTAACAATGCTCAATCCTCATTCTATCATATCTGACAACCACAGATCCCATCAGATCCCTGGTGTGTACTGCTTGGCATATGCCTTGGGATTCTTCATTGATTCTCCTGCAGTCTTATATCGGCTCTCGGTCGCAGGGATCTCCCAGATAACTGTATAGTCGATGAACTTGCTAGAATAGGCACTCTCCTACCGAAAATCTATTCATACAGGAATCTATTACAACCATATAGTAATCAGATCCGTTTCGTGAGCAACGTACTGTAGTGAACTGTTTGGCTTATGTCGTGGGATCCCTTGATCGATTTTCCTGCAGTCTAATATGACCTACTGGTCACAGATATGTCACTCAGGTAACTCTGTAGCTAATGAAGTCCTGCCGAAAACCTATCCAGACAGCAATATATATTTACCCCTTAGCTCTATAACGCTGTCAGTCAGACAATGGAATTTATTTGCTGTTTAAAAATCCTGGTCTGTTATAGAATCAAAATGAACCTGATGTAAATGAGGTAGCAAAAGCCATAATCAACTGCTTAAATGAAATGAAATGTCATTGCACAATAATAGGCATACAAAGAGATTTTGCTTAATTGCAAATGGCTTCTATAGTAGTTATAGATCGATTGAGTAGAAGATGGATACTACCGCTTTACTTGCTAATGTCAGCCTCTGGCTCGGTTGGGTAACGTACTATACCCGGAGGTCAAAATGACCCACTGGAAGTTCGTCTTAGAAGAGAGAGGGAGAGAGGATAGTGATGGAGAAGAGGTAGGAAAGGATATAAGAAACAGAGGAAAAAAGATGGATCACAAACAAACAAGTGACCTAGCACTCCTTAACCAGCTCAACCTATTTATGAATCTATGGAGAGCCGTAATGTCGGCTCTCGATAAAGAGTTCTAACCTTCGACGAAGCCTCTGCACTCAACCTATTAAGGTCTGAATCATTGCATTCGATAGTCTCCAACGCCTTATCGCAACATACATACATAATTGGTCATTACAACCCTTCAGTCAGGTAATACGAACTAGCTTCTCACACCACTTATGTTGTGTGCGTTAGTTTTATACATGAGTGGCGGGACCTACAGTTTAAAGTCGACTCCAAACGACTGATTCTTGAAAAACTTTTCATGGCCATTTTATTTTTCTCTCAGAGTTTTTGCTAAAAGTCTGCCAAGAGAAAGTCGTCGAAGAAATATTTTTTCAAATTTCGTTTTAATGTCTGACTTGGGATTTGAACCTTGGCCTTACGTCTAATAAGCCAGCACACTACCTACTAGACTACGGCAAAACATAGTTTGTAATAATACGGCTGTGATCTGTTCCAGATCCTTGTCATTTATTACACTTTCAAGATGCTTATCAGCGCGATTTTAGGGAAATCTTGCTGGTTGTTAAGACAGGTTAATCAGAAGTTCTGACAGTAAACAAGTTTCTCAAAATTTTTTTTTCTAAGCAAAGTTAAGTTCAACTATCTTAACGACTATTAACTGAAGAATTTTTTTTTTTTGGAAATATCTTACACAATTTTGTTCTATGAAGCCACTGTCTGTCAGATCTTTAATACTTGGTCCAAACCAACTGGTGTCATAATAAAATCACCCTCTTAATGCCTTCAAATAAACACATTTTTCGAGATTCAGTCAGACAGTGTGTTTACATTTGATTTCTTTTTGTCACACACACACACTCTCAGTCTTAACTTAGCTGCTGCATTCAAAATCTATTTGCCGAGTCTGGTGACTATTTGTTATAAAAATGTTTAACAGTATAAGACACTCTCTATCTATCCATCTATCCGTCTGTCTGTCTCTCTGTCTCTCTGCCTGTGATGAGTGTGTGTAAATATCAATTTGTCTGCTTTTGTTTTTTTTACAACAATGCGCGACCTCGTTAATTGCACCGAACTGAACTTTGTTTGTATGTAATTACAAGTATATGTGCGTGGTTGGTGGTGTAAAACTTATTAACGCACATTTTCATTTAATGAGACTCCTTTTTTCATGCTTTTTTATTTTTCATTTTTATTGTAGTCATCTTGTTATCACTCTTCAATCACTTAACATAAAAGGATTACAACAAGGATTGAGGGTATTTAACACAATTTAACAAAAGGCTCAGAAATCACTCAAATACGATATAAAACTCTGAGTTTTTAATCACGTATTTTTGTTGTAATAGAGAATTAAATGAAAAAATCACAGGCACGACAATGTGGCAATGTAGTTTGTTGTCAGTGATTCGTTGCCTGTTGCTAAGGTGAGGTGAACTATTTTATTGATTGCCTGATTTGTGTCTTCTTTCCGTCAAGTTTTTTCTTATTGCTGGGCATAAAAAGTACTGAGTCAAACAACCACAAAATTCTAAAGAAGGAAATCTTAAAAGTCATTTTGAGAAAATATTGAATAAGAACAGTTCGTCTCTAAAAGCTTCAATTTACAAAAGATCAGAAAGAAAGACTTTGTAAATATCGGGTGGGTCATCTATCGGTTTAAATTTGACACTCTATTCTGTCACAAAATTCAGCATATTATCTCTACTGGACGTAATGAATCAATTCACACTTGAGTGATGTTGGTATTTATTGGAAATTTATGTCAAAAACAAAAACAATTGGTCGGAAATTGCACGAAAATGTCCTACAAAATTTGATCGCATTCAAGGACTGATAAAGTTTGTAGAGCTGGTTTCATTGTTGATGGGCAAAGACGTGAGCAAGCTCGCATAGTACATACACCTAAAAATATCGAAGCTATGATTGAAAGTGTGCGTCATCAATATCAACTCGTCATTGTTCTCAAGAATTAAATATTTCACGCACCACTTTACGTCGAATTTTGTGAAAACATCTCGGTATGACGCCTTCCAAAATTCAATTGGTTCAAGAGTTAAAGCCGCATGACCATCCGCTTCGTTTTCGTTTCGCTACATGTGCCAACGAGAAACTGCACGGTGATGCCGATTTTGGCAAAAAGAACCAAATTTGCTAATGATGCTCATTTTCATCTTGGTAGGTGCGTTAAAAGGCAAAAATGCCATCTTCGGGGCTCAGACAACCCACACGTGGTTTTACAGTGCACCTATTACGAGTGACTGTTTGATGCGGCTTGTGGAGCGGAGGCATCATTTGCTCATATTTCTGAGGACGGCGCAACATTACGGTCATGCAGAGACCTATCGCATCACTAATTTTTCATAATCGCTTTTTTTGTGAACCCGGTATTGATGTGAACGATGTTGATTTCAACACGACGGTGCAACTTGCTACGCATCTCATGCCACAATAGATTTATTGCGACAAACGTTTGATGGTCGTTTAATTAACCAAAATGCTGATCTTAATTGGCCGTCAAGAAGCTGCGATTTGACACCGTTGGACTTTTTTCTGTTGGGCGCCGTTAAAGAAAAGTGTTATGCCGACAAACCAGACAATTGAACATTTGAAGGTCAACATTCGTGATGACATTGCCGAGATACCAACCCATACACTCGAAAAAGTGCACGACATATGGCAGCCATATGAATGAAATAATATTCCATTTCTAACCGGAATAATTGTACTTCACAACAAAAGAAAAATAAATTTGGCAAAATTTCAAACAGTTTTTGTTTTATTGAATTTTTAAATTTAAACTTTTAAATGGCGCACCCATTATATTAATGAAAACTCTAGTATTACGTACAGTAACATCAACTAAAGCAGTGCAAAATTTTCATATAATTGCATGCGTTTTAAATACTTTAGCATGAGTTCAAGAATTAACATGCTCACATGAATACTGGTTTGAGTGCGAATACCTTTATAAACGTATTTGAACGAAAAAAAAAGAAAAAAATAAAGAAAAATTTAAAACTGAATACATGTAGTTTGTATCCGCATCCTCAAACAAATCCTTATAATTATAGCTTGTTAATAATAACTAGGACATAGCAACAGTCATCGACCATAGTAATGATAACACTTGAAACAAAATGTAAAAATACATCGTCTTGGAGTATGAGTGCATTCAATAAAAATGCATTAAATTTATAATTGACATGAGTAGAGAATCTATTGTTTTGAATTTATTTTAGAAAGTAATTCAGAATTTTTCTGAACAACCAAGCATCTCCATATCACTAGATGATTATGTAGTTAATTCAGTTTCAAATGGAAGCCTTGGAAAAAATATTAGAATTATACGCTGACTCCTTCAGAATCAAAACAGTTTATACAGCAAGAAGGTTAGATAATTAATCTAGTTGTGTATATCACAGTCAAACATATATGAAACTTGCTCATCAATAAAGTTCTACACAACCAACGACAAGTCTCGAGGACTACTTCTCACCTTTGTTTTTAGCTAACGCGTGTTGATTGCCGGAGTAACCACACGGACGCTATCACTGTGTTATTTAGTAGTGGTGGCATCATAAGTGTTAGTAAATTAAGCCGATTTGATTTCAAATGAAATATTTACACTGACATCACATTGACTAAAATTAACCCACAACCACAGCATTGTTTTCTACAAATGTGTCATGTAGCTTGCACACGCTGAGTGCAACAAAACTATAAAATCTCTCAAACATCAGGGTCTAAATGCGATAGAGGATAAACTATCTCTTTGCGAATGTTAAAATCTTATAATTTCTCGAAGTGCTCGGTTCAGCCACTCATGTATAAAATTAACACACACAACATGAATGGTGTTGAGAAACTAGGACGTAATCCTGACTGAAGGGTTGTAATGGCCAATTATGTTATGTAGAAGTCATTCAGCATTAATATTAGCTTGGAAATCGAGCGGAGAGTATAGGCTTTGTAAACATTTAAGAATATTGCCAGGGACAATATCACTCTTCTTACTAGTTCTATATCGTTTTAGAAAAAATTCTCCGTCCCTTATAAACCACATATTTTGATTGAACTTTCTAAATTAATTTGCAGTCGTTGTAGTCTAGTAGATAGTGTGTTGGCCACTCATGTATAAAAATTAACGCACACAACATAAGTGGTGTGAGAAACTAGGTCCATAATCCTGACTGAAAGGTTGAAATGACCAATTATGTATGTATGTTTCTGAATTAGGTATATCACGTGCTGCATAACAACTGCATATACATACATAACAAATGCATAAAACACGAATAGTTGGCATTGTATAATACTCCAACTTGAAATCCTCTTCTGTCAAAAAGCAATTATTTTTTTATCCAAAAAGGAATCAATTCAATATCATATTCAATGTGAGCGCTCAGCATCGATCCAAACAAGCAGTAGTCGAACGAATCAAGTGCCGAACTTCAAAGGAAATAAAATAAAATTTTTAAACAATCACTAAAAATTTATTTTAACTAGACTTGCTACGGCTTTAGGTTTGGTAGCTTATTTTGGACATTTTTGTTCATTGCTCGAAAACACGAGCAATTACGTGCGAAACAGATTTCCTGTAATATGGAACAATAGATGCGACAATATGCGTCCACCTATTCGGAGTATTTATTAACTTTACATATGTATGCACACATGCACTTCGATTTGTCGGAACAGATCAATTTTTCATTAGAAATAATGATTCGATACAAAATAATTTCATTTTGTAGTGTTAAGCAATGTTTCGGCTGCATTTCTGTAGCAATTTCGTCTTTCACTACCTCACGGAAAGTGAGATGCCTGGGCTGGGATTTGAACCACGGCCATTCGTCCATTAAGCCGATACATTACGGCGATGTCATCCTACAAAAAAAAAAAAAAAACTTAATCACATGCTATTGGCCGTCGAAATAAATTGAAAATTGCTCTTTCTGAAACTTTCTATGCAATAAAGCCAAAATTACTACCGTGTACCGCTAACCCATTCAGTTAATAATTTCCAATGGTAGGCCCAAAAAGTTCATTATCATACAGCCGTAACGAGCCATTTTAAAAAGATTCGGTAACTAATACCTTTAGACTACAAATTACTTATGCGTAAAGCAGGCTCCTTATGGATTCTTCGGGCGGCATATGCCCATTGACATCACTGAACTACACTACACTATCACTGAAGGATATTTTATTCAAAAAATCAGCATTACAACCGCTACTCTAGTACCCCATCGGCACATCAACAGCGTTTAATTATAAAGTGAATTAAACTTGATATGAGAACCGTGTGGAATTGGCAAATTCCCGCTATATGCATAGAAGAGCCAATAGTTTTGTCAGTACGTATATGCGATAATGCACAAGCATGATCACATCTGCAACGCTTAGAGTCTTTTCATATTTCCTTGTAATCTTTCCAATTTACCATAATACTTGAAAAGTGGACACGTTTGAATCCCCAATTTTTCAGTAGTCTTTACCCATTTAGAGGCTTTCTTTTCTTTATACTCATAAACACAAAACATTCAATGAATGACACTTTAGATGAAAGATATTCAAAAGCTGACAGCTTTGCCTGACCAGTGTTTTTAAAATCACGACAGCTATAAATTCCGGTGAATATATATTTTTCCCGCGACTGTATTACAGTGCTTGTACTGATTTAAATAAATTCTTTTTTTATTATTGTTTTTCTTTGTTTTAATTTGTTCTTTTTCTTCTTTTTCTTTATTTTGTTTTGCCCTTAATATAAATAACATATAAAAATACTATGGTTAACGGGCTTGAAATTTTTCGCATTTTGAATTAACAAGAATTTAACTACAATGCACTTTATAGCGGAACGAACAATTAAACAGATGAGTTGAAAATAATAGAGACACTCGATATATTAAGTATTAAGATTATGGGTATTCAAAATAAATATTTTTAAACTATTAAACGGGGACTTTGAATTGCTTTTTATAAAATATTTTTGAATACAACTGTAACAGCTCGGTAGCTGGTAGCTGGTGGTAGAAACACAAGGCGCTGGAAGTGGTAGCCTTTGAAAAAAATTAAAAAAAAAGCAGAAGAACAGAAATGCAATGGGGTGTTCCCAACATAATAAAACATTTAAAGATTAATTACACGGCAACACGAGAACTTTTATTTCTCATGGGGTATTTAAAATCTCTGTGTGTTAAAAAGAAATAAAAAAAAAGGTTTTTTTTTTTTGTTTTTGTGAACGTATACGTTCGCATTCTGCAAAAATTGCAATAAATCATGCATTAAAAACCTTTCACTTTTCAACATGTCTGTGTTCGTTCTACTATTTAAAAGTTTTTTTTGTTGCTGTTGCTGTTGTTCATTATACAGATTTTCCAGGATTTTTTTTTGTTTTAAGCCAAGTTGTTGTTTAAGCGCGAATAATTAAACAGTACTAGAAATTTCTATTCGGGTCATTTGCTGTAAATAAATTTTATTTTTCTCTTCTTTAAATGAAATTTATAACGAACCACTCTCTCGTATAACGTTTGGCATACAAGTGTATACGAGTATATATAAAATATTTTATTTAATATACAATACACTTGGATATCTGTTTGTATCTGTATATGTATATGTATCTGTAGTTGTAGTGAATATGAAATAAATTTGGTTCCTAATCAAAATGCAAATATTATTTCAATTGAAAACTCGACCTTTAAAAGGTATTATTTACAAATCCTTGTTATTTTTTCATGGAATAACAAAACATTATTTCATGTACCATACTAACATACATACACTGCGGAACATTATTAAACGCACAATATAAATTTCAATAAAATGCCATTCACTGCAAACAAACAAACTCAGATTTAAAGCTGCAATCTAAACAGAGAGATTTTCCACAAAAATTGCTTAAAATTTACTTTTCATAACTTTCGACGTGTAACTAGACATGTTTCGAAATAGATTTCAGATGGCTAGGTTTCAGTTGCAATTTACACTGTTATTGAAGTTTTTTCAAAAGTGTTCTTTATTTTAGACTTATCATAATATAACACCAAACATTTACTTTAAAAGTATTCACTTTTACGTTGTACTGTAATAAATATTAAAATATGTATTTTTATACATAAACTGACAAACATCTAAAGAAGAAAAGTATGTATAAGACTTTAAAGAGATATTCTTTTCATTTTAAAATAATAGGAAAGGAAAAACAAATACAAATTTATTTATGAAATAACATTTACAAAACTATTCGAAAAAAATTTGCTATACAGAGTGTTTCATTTTAGGATGAAACAAAGGATGGTAGTATGAGAAAGGTATTGAAATTACACTGCAATCACCTGTGATTTGTTGCTTGTTTGCATACAATTGCGTTTTAAGGGAACCCAATGAGAAAATCGGACACATCAGTTCCATGTGAGATGACCGTACCCCCAAATCACTCGTGCAATCAAGCAACGTGAAGGAAATAACAAAGAAACTTCGACAGGGTGCAATGAGGTGAACAAGTAGGTAGCAAGTGAAGAAAAAGATCGTCGCAGAGCTATATAAGAATGAACAGGGTTTCATAAAACAGTGTCTTTATTCGCCGCAATCCAGTGTGTTGGGTGTTAGCTTCTTTGACGTGAGGCCACGGTTTAGAACCCAGTTCAGACATCTCCAATAAAACGAAATATGAAATATATTTCTTCGGTTACTTCCTCTCAGCAGATTTCTAGCAAAAACTCTGAGAGCAAATAAAAATTAACATGAAAAATTTTTTACAAATCTGTAGTTCGGAGTATACATTAAATTGTAGACTCCGCCACTCATGCACGTCATAAGTGGTGTGAGAAACTAGGTCGTAATCTCCTGTCTAAAGGGTTGTAATGACCAATTACGTCTGTATGAATGCATCTCGGTGATCAGTTCACATCATGTGCATGTGAGATGAACATGCCCTCAAACCGATGCTACAGAATATCCCGTTCTTTGTCTAAATTTAGCAAAATGTAGTCGTTGGACTTGTATTGTTCAGAATTTACACAAGTAGAGGCATTCTTTTAAGAGAAGATTTTCATTGACAATCTGGCAACGTGAAGGAAATGATGGACAAATGAAGGCAATGAAGGACAACTGCATAAGTTTGAAAAGAATGATCCGAGTATAATAACAAAGTAACAGCCTATGTAAGCTATTTTTGGAAATCATCAAAACGAAGCAACGTTTTTTATGTCATTTCCTGGACATTGAACGCATGAGATTGAGATTTATTTTGGATTACATACGTACATACATAATTTGTCGTTATAACCCTTCAGTCAGGGCAACACATTAGCTTCTCACACCACTTGTGTTGTGTGTGTTAATTTTATACATGAATGGCGGGACCTTCAGTTTAAAGTCGACTCCGAATGATAAATTATTTTAGAATCTTTTTCATGGCAATTTTACTTACTCTCAGAGTTTTTGCCTGAAATCTGCTAAGAAGCAGTAGCCGAGGAAAAAAATTGTATTTCGTTATTTTTTTTGGAGATGTCTGATCTGTGGTTTGAACAGTGGCCTCATGTCTAAAAAGCCAACCCACTACCTACTAGACTACGGCGACTACAACTATTTTGGATATCACTTTAATGAATATTACTCATCTAAGAGGAGTGAATTGGAAAAATTTAGGATATATTTCCATGATACGTGGGCCTCGTGTGTTTTTCGTTCGACGCGAAACCGACGCGATGGCTCACATGTATCGCAAGGCAGCTACCTATCTAGATTTTGAAAAAACATTTTTGTAACTTGTTTCACAATTCAAATTCATATGAAATATGCGAATAACAAGACTAACTAGTTTACTTACTTAAATAACTTGCCATTACAACGCTTTTTAGTCGGGATCACGGCATAGCTTCTCACATCAAATATGTTGTTTGTGGTAATTGTACCCATATGTGTCGAAACCTACAGTCTAAAGTCGACGACGATAGCATATTTTTGATAAACTTTTCATAACAATTGTATTTACTTTCAGAGTTTTTGCCAGAAGACTACTGAAAGGAAGTTGCTGAAAGATATTTTTTTCTTTTTCATTTTGTTCGAGTTGTCTATTAAGCAAACACAATACCTGCTAGTCTACGGCGACTTTTTAATTAGTTTGATCAAAGATGTCTTGTTTCTTTAGGTTCTGAAAACACAAATTTTTTATCAAATATAAAACGCCATAATGTGTGCTCACATCTACTACAATCGAAATATTTGGATGTCAAAATCAAATTTACAATTCGATGTAAGTTATATACAAAAATACAAGCCACATGATAATTTAAAATATAAACTAGGCTCTGTATTAAGACTATAATGCAACACCCTTTGGAAAATACGGAAAAGAAAAACGAAACATTAAAACAAACATACTCTTCCACCATTATTCGATACAATATTCAGGAAAGGAAAATATTTTCACTCTGCTGGCACTAAATGAAATGATGATGCCTTTTAAAAGGAAAACCTGAAAGGAAAAGGCTATAATCCATGCATTCCATTTAATAACAGCATTTGCTGCAGCAAAATTGGATAAAGTTGGAGGAAAAATGGAAAAAAAGAAACGAAACTACTTGGACGCGAAGTTTCCACATCTTTTTTCATATACGCAATGCTTAGTGAAGAGAATTTTTAGTTGAAAACTTGCAAACGAATGAGAAAAAAAAATGAAGAAGAAAGCAACAACTAGAAAAATATATTTCAATAAAATTTTCTTTCGAAACTTTTTCCTGAGAGGCAACATCAGTAGCTTAAGCGTATTATAAGTGCAGTGCCTAGTACCGGCGTAATTCTGTGAGAAATTTTTCATAACAACGTATGTATGTATATGAACAACACAAATAGAAAGTGGATAGAAAGCAAAAAAAATTAAAGAAAAAAACCAAGACTATAATAGCAAAAACTAAATGAGAAAAAAATTCAAATCACAATATGAAAATGTGGAAATTACAGGTTTTCTTCGTTTTTCTTTTGTTTCCATTTTTATTTTTCTTTGCACAAAAATAGTGAAACTAAGGCCGTTAGTATGTATGTATGTGTTTATGAATGGTTGAGAATTATGCAATCGTATCCCCGTGTCCATTTACCACATTTATAATGGCCATTGGATTCAAGCATCTGCTGTTCGTTCCAGGTAGACTCGACATTTGCAGCAGCTGCTCTATAAACTGTGATCAGCATAACGGAAGTACAGCATTAAGAATGCGAAATACTTTCCTTGTATTTTTGTTCTTTTTTCCCCCACTAATGCCAACGCCATCAACGTACATATACAACAAAAAGAAAAAAACGGACTTTGAAACGTAACTTTTTTGATTCGAAAAATAAAGGGAGTTGGGGGAAAAGGAATTTATATTGTGTTTATAAACAAATTAATGGACAATGAAACAGTGTCTTAAGAGAAGTTTTTACAAGAAATACTTTTTAAAACGCTAGAGAGCTTTAAGAAACTAACCACTTCGGCCTTCTAACAAGAATCAGACTTGGATAAATGTTTTTGAAATTTTCCAAAAGTTTAGTTTTTGTTTCTGGAATTATCCGGAATGCGTGATTGCCATGGGTTATTTACAGATAATAGATATCAATCGCTCGATTGATAATTACAAATTTCAAACAGAAAATCGAATATGCTGCCACAGACACATGTTTATCGAATGATCTTTTCTGCAAGAAGGAAAGTTTGGAGTAGCTGTCACTTACATACAGCTCCTCAACTGATAAAGAGTCTATGAAAGCGTACAAAGCGATTAAAGAGTTGTTAGAGTTCAAAAAAATTTCAAATGTCTAATCGTTTAGATAGAAAAAATGTTAACAATTTCAGGGTAATACTCTTAATCAATCAGGGTAAAACTTCTAGCTTTTCTGAGCGAATAATATTAATCTAAACGATGCATCGAAACTTTATCAGTTAAGCCCTCTTAGTCCAACCTTATAGAGATAACACACAATAACTTTTCCCTGGATCAATTCCATCCATTCAATTAAATTTCCTGCTTTAGTTCCGTTAATTATGCACAATAGAGATCAGAATCTATCGTTTGATTATGTTGTAGAATCTCATAATGAACAATTCCTTGATTCCATTATTAATTTATTCCCACATTATTATCGTATATAATCGTTATCGTTTCGATTATCGATGCACGCTGCTAATGCATCGATGTTTTCCAATGTTTTAAAAATTTCCTCGAATATTTTGTGTTTGGTACAGTTAAGCTAAATGCATCTTTAATACAATATTATTCGACCGCTTCTAGTTACAGCATCGTCTCTGTCAACTTTTACCAACCTGTGGCACATTCTTACTTTTACTATAACGAAGTAAATTTTGAAGGCTAGAGGAAAGTATGCCCAACGATGGGAACCTCAGTGTCCTCTGTCCTGTCCTGCGCCAACTACTGTGGTATAAGCCTTCTCCCCATAGCATATAAGGTTCTTACAAACGTACATATTTTGTAGACGACTGAAGCCACTCGTCAAAACACTGATTGGACCTTATCAGTGCGGCTTCAGACCTGGCAAGACCACCATCGACCAGATCTTCACATTACGCCAAATGCTGGAAAAGACATACGAAAAACAAGTCAACACACACCATCTTTTTGTCGACTATAAGGCAGCTTTTGATAGCCCCAAAAGGGATCTTGTTTTTGTCGCAATGTCTGAGCTTGGTATACCTGCGAAGCTGATAAGGCTATGCACAATGACGTTGAGCAATTCTTGCAGCTCCGTCAAGGTATGAAGAGATCTCTCCGAACCTTTTGATACCGTGCGAGGTTTCAGACAAGGCGATCCCTTATCATGCGACCTCTTCAATTTCGTCATGGAGCGTTCTGCGAAAGGCGGAAGTGCATCGCCATGACTCTATTTTTCAAAAAAGTGTCCAGTTGCTTGCGTACGCCGACGACATCATAGGGCGTAACAAGCGAGATGTTACTGCTGCCTTTAGTGCTATTGAACGGGAGTCTAATAAGATGGGTCTGGCAGTTAATGAGAGCAAAACAAAGTATATGTTATCGACAAGTAGAGACGTGCGGTGTTTGATTCTCAGATAAGTATATTTTTGATACAGTCAAGGAATTCATTTGTTTTAGCTCCGCCGTTACCACCAAAAATGCTGTCAGTCTACAGATCAAGCGCCGGATCACTCTTGCCAGCAGATGCTACTATGGTCTCAATAGGGAATTGAGTAGCAGAGACCTCTCTCGTACGACAAAACTAATACTCTACAAGACGCTCACCCTACCCGTGCTTCTTTATGACGCAGAAGCATGGAGCCTATTAAGCACTGATGCAGCAGCCTTGAGAGTGTTCGAGAGAAAAGTACAGCGTAAGATCTTCGGTCCTGTACAAGTTGGCGATGATTTCCGCATCCGATCCAACAGTGAGCTCCTCAACGACATAGACGTTGTGCAGCGTATTAATATCCAGCGACTACGTTGGCTCGGCCATGTCGTTCGAATGGAGGAGGATGCTCCGGATAGACAGGTATTTGAGGAGGGGATCTGCGGAAGTCGGCGAAAAAGACGATCTTGTATGCGTTGGAAGGACAAAATCGAGGAAGCTTTGTCATCGATTGGTGTGACCAACTGGCGTAGGCGCTCAAGAAGCAGAGACGCCTGGAAGGATGTGTTGCTGTAGGCCGAAATCCGTTAATCGGGTTGTTAATGGCCAGTAAGTAAGTAAGTAAATTTTGAAATGCAATTAATTATACACAGAATGACTTGAATTTTAATAAAGTCTTCTAAAAATGTGAAGCTTCAATGTTGCGATTAATAGTTCCAGAGATTATATATTATATACGTACATACATAATTGGCCATTACAACCCTTCAGTCAGGATTACGGCCTAGTTCCTCACACCACCGCCTAGTACTGTTACAATCCAAAGATAAAAATTTATTTATTGAAAATACTTTACAATTAAAATCAGAGAATGTATCTCATATCCTATAATAAAATACTTTTCCACGGCTATTATGTAACATTTCTTTGTGGCATGTCATTAGCAAGAGTATGTTTCGACCACTGCCGACGACAAATCTTTATTATCGACTTACGATATCTAATTAATTATTTGGACTTAGCCCACATGCAACTAAATTGGGAAAACAAAATTATTCTGTTGGCAAGTGGTGAGATGTTGGGATATTTCTTGGTTGATGATAATTTTTTATTTCAGTTTTTAATGACTCATAAAATACACGCCGTATGCTAGCATAGCACACCCACAATTTGTTTTACCGACACTAACATTAACAGGAATCTAATTGTGGTCATTAAATGCGAGAGAAGTATGCGACACAAAAAATATAAAACAAAAATTAAATATGAATTCTTCTGACAAGTTATAATATATACATACGTATGTACATATGTATGTACATATATAGTCGTTAGGTTTTAAAAAGATCATAAATGCTGCTTAAAATACTTTCAAGGTAATTCTTTAACAGATTTCAGATTAATAACAGAAATGGCCGCACCATCAGTAAACTGCTGAGAGAAAATCGACAAAGAAATAATTTTTTCATATTTCGACCTTGTTGGAGACGTCTGGCCTGGGGTTTAAATCATGGCCTTAGGTCTCATAAGTCGATACACTACCTATCAGACTACAGCGACTTCATACACATATTTAAGAGCCTGTTTAGTTTAGATAGGTAAGATGGCTGTCCACCCAAAGAAGCTGGATAGGCACATATGGACCATACAAGGCACAGTAACCATGCGAACCTTCAAAGGAAGAGAGTTAGATTGCCAAAGTCCATGAGATATATATAAAAGGCTCTTTACTGTACCCATTTTTTTCTTCAATTGAAATATTTACCAACACACTGTGCCTATTTAACTTTAGTCTTTCAAAAAATCTCGTTTTTTTTTTTGTTCACCTAAAAATTTTCTTTTTTTCCCAACGTTGAAAATGTTACAAAAATAAAACGTCAAGAGGAGAGAATTTTTATTATTTTTAAATTAACACTGGATATGAAAAGAGGAACGCGTAATGAAAATAGTTATTGTATTATAAATTGTTCAACAATGTGGTCATTTGTTTTATTTAAAAGGAACTTCTTCTTTTCTTTAAAAAGAAAAACGGAGTACAAGCTCACTCATGTTCAAGTTTTTATTTAAAAACAATTTTTTAATATACAAACATTTAGATTCCACAGCCAATTCACTAATAGATAAGGAAAATTTATTTTTTTAAATGTCGAGGAATCCAGGATATATATATATACACCGATCATGTCAAGACATGCCGTTGTACGTTTGCTGATGACACTGATTAAATGCGCATACATTAACAAACATTTTAGAGAAGCTTCTCGATATCTACCACCTTTTTTACTCCTACTAAAAGCATGGAATAAGTGTGAAGAATAAGGGTCAATAAACAAAATTGCAAACACATAACTCTCATCTTGCATAGGGGATCATCAACTCTCAGTCAGCATGACCACCGACTTACACACAGTTACTAAAGTATACATACGGTTAAAAAATTTCTGAAATTTTCCGTTTTCGTTGAAAATCTTTATAATTGTCTGACAACTTTCCTCGATTTAAGACGGTCTTTTGCATTGGTTAAAAAATTTCTGAAATTTATTAACTTTTGTGAGCTGTGCAGGCCTGTGCAGGGTCTCAAAAGTATACGTACGATTAACAAATTTCACAAATTTCTGAACCAATGCAGAAAGACCGTCTTAAAATAGAGGAAAGATGTCAGACAATTATAAAGATTTTCAACGAAAACGGATTGGTTAAAAAATTTCTGAAATTTGTTAACCAATTTGTTTGTTAAACATTTGTTTGTGGGCCTGCACAGGCTCAAATTTCACAAATTTTTTAACCAAGACCGTCTTAAAATCGAGGAAAGTTGTCAGACAATTATAAAGATTTTCAATGAAAACGGATTAGTTAAAAAATTTCTGAAATTTGTTAACCGTATGTATAATTTAGTAACTGTGTGTATATGCAATAGCAAAAATCAACCCAAAACAAATTGAAATACAATACAATACATTGGTTTCTAGTCACGAACTCAATTATAAACCCAATATAATTCTCTGGGTTACAGGTATGGGGAACTGGCTCTTTCTCAAACAACACAAAAAATTCAAAGCTTAAATGAATGAGTACATACAATATGAAAAAATATTTCCTCGGTGACTTCCTCTTAGCAGATTTCTGGCAAAAACTCTGAGATCAAAAAAAAACCTAAAAAATTTCTCAAAAATCGGTCGTTCGGAGTCGCTTTTAAATTGTAGGTCCCGCGACTCATGTTTAAAATTAACACACACAACGTAAGTGGTGTGAGAAACTAGGTCGTAATCCGGACTGAAGGGTTGTAATGACCAATTATGTACGTATGCATAAAGTTGTTGAACTCAATTTGATCAAACTTTGCAAATATAAATACTTTGGGTCTTAACCTGTTATACAATGTTGGCAACATGCGATTAAGAAGGCAAAATACTACAAATCTGAATCGAAAGTGAGGAAAAAAAGGCGCTTTAAAAAATACATGCATAATTGGTCATTACAACCCTTCAGTCAGGATTACGACCTAGCTTCCCACACCACTTTTGTTATGTGTGTGTTACTTTTATAATTGAGTGGCAGGACCTACAATTTAAAGTCGATAACGGACGGCAGATTTTTTTGAGAAATGTAAATTTTTATTTTCTCTCAGAGTTTTTGCCAGAACGAGAGGAAGTCGCCGAAGAAATATTATATTATTATTATTATGCCTACCTATTATACCTACATACACTGCAATCTAGTTCTTTATTTAAAACAATAACAGTGAACAAATATGAATAAACAAGTATTTGTCCTCCTCAATAAAAAAGAAAGAAAAAAGTTAGGTCGAAGTGGCAAAGCACACTTGAACAGTGTTGTGTGCCACAGGCAAGCACAGTCCCTGTACTAACCAATTTCTATCAAACTCTTCGAAGAGCTGCACAATTATGAAGCAATTATACCACAGAAAAGTCGCCGTAGTCTAATAGGTAGTGTGTTGGCTTATTAGACGTAAATCCAGGGTTCGAGCCCCAGGAAAGCTCTTTGAATTCACAAATAGGCTTCATCATAAGATTTATTGAAGATTAGCTTACTATCGAGCATAGCTCACAGCTGGGCAAAGACCCTTTAACAGATTAAGATGGAACAGGGCTATATCCCATTGCTGTAGGTTATGTTATGAAGGAAGCGTGGGTCATATTTTGAGACATCACCGTGTTTGCAGGTAATTTTTTTATCAAATCGTTTTATTTATGGGAAAAAAAACATTTTCTTAAAAATAAAAACTTAAATAAAATTGAAATTAGAAATTTTTGGAAAAACTTTGTTTTGGAAAAATTTGTAAAAAAAAAGGGAAAACTTGGCAATTGGCAATGTTGAGAAACTGTTAAATCTGAAAGACTATAAACTAGAAGACCTAATTGGGTTTATTAACTGAATTGATTTGTTAGAGGGATATCATTTAAATAATATGTATCTAGAAGGATAGGACACTTTACTCTTTCTTTCCTTCAATTTATTTTTCTTCTTTCTTATCTATCCTCACTTTTCTTTCCCTTACTTTACCTTTATCAGTCACAAAATGAAAAAGGAATGAAAGAAACAATTTTTTTGTGACGCTAATTCATTGAAGTCATGAAAATCAGCACCATTTGAAATAGCATTTTTGATATTTATCAGGAAATATTTTAACTAAAAAGCCACAGCCACACCCAGAACACAGTGGGGACATTTACTCAATTAATCAGAGGCTAATAAACATGATTAATTGCCATTTACAATAAATTGTTAATTTTCAATTGCAAAAGATAATCCGGAACTTGATGGTCCCTATAGTATTGTATTTATTTTCCCCTTCGTTGATGTAAAAATATTTTTTCAATCTGTCCTGTTTTCCAATTGCATAAGAATTAATTTTTTTTTTTTTGTACGACTTTCTAACCAAAAAAAGGAGAAAAAAGAAGAAAGAAAACTTTCTCAGTTTTTAGCAGAAAACAAAATAAAAACCAAAGATTTCTCTCTACGTTGAATTTTCCTGGTAATTTTTTAAAAAATTACATGATTTTCTTCATCTTTTTTTTTCTATTAATTTTCATTTACAGTCGTTTGCATTTACTCTAGTGTTTTGGGGGAAGAAGCACAAGAAAAAAAAACTCAGAAGAAAATGTAAATGAAATGCAGATACAAACAGAAAAGAAAACAAATTTGTAATATTAAATGTCATAAAGTATTCTCCTTTGTACATACATATTGTTTTATATTTTCCATTTTCTTTCTTTTTTTTATTTGTCATCTTAATTTTTCGTATATCCTTGTATCCTTGAGGTTTTTATGGTATATTTGTATGTACATACATATACTTTTCTATCCTTACAAGAAATCTCTACCTCAAGTGAATAAAATGCAACCGCTTTTGCTAGTATTTTTCCGAATGTGTATGTATGTGTTCTAATGCAAATAGATGAGGAGGCGAAGGGGATCTTGTGTCAGGTTTTCATTTCAACATTTTTAAGCACAAATTTGTTTTGAGAAAATTCAAAGACAGGTAAATCCATTAGTTTTATAAAAAAAACCGTTATTAGCGTTAAGAATATTAAATAACTGTCATATCTTTAGAGATTTCCCAACATTAACTCCATTTACCTTTGATAAGAGAACACAACACAACCCAGCAAATAATATGAACACAGTAGTGATTAGCCAATGGTAGATAGGCATCAATAACTTGTGACAAATGACGTCATTATTATTACAAGATCAATTCTCATGCTGATACACAATCCACTAAACTATCCGATATGTACTAGGTATACAATTAATTTCGTCTGTATTACTCCAGTATATTGTTGACTGGGTTATATTTTTGCATTTGAAACGAATACATAGAAAATAATAATTTAATTATTTTGTTTGTGCTTTCATTTTGTTTATAAAAATATTAAAAAATAAGAAAAATATAAACTTTTTAAAAGCATTTCGAAAAAAAATAAACCAGGGACCAGGAAAAAGTTTTACGCTTAATTATTCGTTCTAAATTAGAAGAAAAGAAACTTTCATGTGACAAAAACAAAAATGCTGCAAAGTATAGAAATGAATACGAAATATTGCGTTGATGGTTTTGTTAACATTACATCTGACTTTTCAGATATAACAATGGGCCCTATGTAGCCAAAGTGTGTCCATCCAACTCTCTTAGATAGATAGCCTGCTGTTCCTCTACCTTTGAAACATCTTCACTGTAGAAGATATGAAGATGTTGTTACGATTTTGCCATTAAAAAAACGACGAATATGTTCCATTAAACGGATGTTAAATATCTGGAAACTATATTTGGCAGCAAATTTATATGCATAACTCAGAGCCAAATATGCCGCGCTTATTTATGCAAGGTTTTAGGAAACTTTCTTCGTAAAATATTCTTACATATGGAACCATTGTATAGGTATGGGGAATTGACAATGATACAGACATTCCCACGATTCCATATTAATGTGGCAATGACGAATTAGCAGTCACCACAGTCTAATAGGTAGTGTATTGGTTTATTAAACACGAAGCCTCGCTTTAAACCTCAGGTCAGACATCTCTAACAAAACGAAACATGAAAAATTATTTCTTCTGAGATAAAATAGAATTGCCATGAAAAAGTTTCTCAAAAATTTGTCGTTCCCAGTCGAATTTTTACTGTAGATCACTGATCTGATCTTAAGAAAATAATCATAATTGAACAACCGAAGTCGCCGTACTCTAGTAGGTAGCGCATAGACTTACTAGACATGAGGCCACTGTTCGAACCACAGGTCAGACATCTGCAAAATTTGAATATTTCTTTTCCGAGTTCCTCTCAGCAGATTTCAGGCAAAAACCCTGAGAGTAAATAAAATTACCATTAAAAGCTTCTCAAAAATTTGTCATTCAAAGTCGTTTTTAAACTGTAGGTACCGCTGCCACTCATGTACAAAATTAACACACACAACATATGAGGTGTGAGGAGCTAGGTCGTTATCCTGACTGTATGTATGTATGTTCTACAGGCGCTGCAATATTTCAGACCGTTGCATCTGTGCTTAGAATAATAGAAGATCGCTCGTACAATAGATCAATACATTTCACTTGTTAGACCTATTTTGGAGTATGCGTCTATTATTTGGAATCCATACTATCGTTGTCATAGTGATTCAATAGAGTCTGTGCAGAAGCAGTTTTTATTATTCTGTTTACGTGGATTAGGATGGGATTATGCCAATGGGTTTCCGTCATATGGGGCTAGATTAGGTTTGATAAAACTTCCAACTTTGGAACGTAGAAGGACTGTTTTAGGGATTTGTTTTGTTTTTAATCTGATTAAAGGTGATATCGATTCTGAGTTTTTGCTTTATAACCTGAATTTCAGTATTCCAGCAAGATTTTTACGACACTATCGTCCTCTTTCTTTAGATTTTTATAGAACTAACTATGGATTTAATTTTCCTTTTCGTAGATTATGTAACGATTTTAACATATATTATGATTTTATTGATTTTAATAGTAGTGTTTGTAATATAAAACGTAGCTTATATGCTGACGTAAATTTGTAAATTATTATATAAAAATGTATTATCGTTCTTGTTATACGTAGTTCATGTTTATTGTAACTTTATTTCAGCTTGTGATTAATTTCTGTAGCTGTTTTATGTTCTCGTTGCCATACTTTTCCCTTACCCGCTATAGTCCGGACTGTAGTGTGTACGTGTCCCTACGTAATGGGGACGAGCCCTCCGCGGTCGGGTGAGGGTGGGTTAGTGTGAGGCCGGGGACGTTCGAAAAAAAAAAAAAATTGGCGTTCATGAATCGTTGTCTAACAGATCGCCAGTGGATTCTATTGGAGTAGAAACTTTAAATCGAACAAAAAAAATATTTCATTTGAAAACAAAAATTATTTGGCCGTACTTTGATTTTGATATCGGGAAACACTAGGCAAACACTACCTACGTACTTATATACATACGTAATAGGTTATTACAACCTTCCAGTCAAGATTAAGACTTAACTTCTCACACCACCCATGTTGTGTGTGTTAATTAAGTATTAATTAAGTTAATTAAGTAGACCTACAATTTAAAGTCGACTTTGTGAAACTTTTCATGTGCAATTTGTATTTACTCTCAGAGTTTTTGCCAGAAATCTGCTGAGAGACAGTCGCCGAAGAAATATTTTTTATATTTCGTTTTTGTTGGACTTATGTATCTGACATGGGGTGTGAACCGTGACGCCACGTTTAATAACCAACACACTACCAACTAAACTAAGCGACTAATAACGCTACCTTTTATCTGTAAATCAAGACCAGCTGGTGAAAAAAAGAAAACTATAAGCGTTTGAAGTTATCACATCTGCTCAGATATGTTTAAGCATTAAAGGGTCGATTTTTGGATGGTAACTAGACTTCAGTTGCCTTGCCCGCTGACAACCAAAATTTGTAGTTGTCTTTCTAAAGATATAACAGCAATTCAGCACGTCGAGTGAAACAAACCATATCAATAGGAAAGTATGAGAATCCCAATGATTTGAATTTCATCATTAAATCTCAAATAGTTGACGTAGTACATCATTCAACTGATTTCTAATTTCTCTTGATTGGCATGAATTGCCACCGCATAGTTATAATTGAAAATCGAATCTCAAACCATTATGGTTCAAAATATTAAATCCACCAAAATTATGCAAGGAAACAAGACTTGCCAGTAGGAAGCCTAATGAAATCAGCAACAATTACCATGCGTCTCGATAACTAGTACTATTAAGTCATTAAATATATGCCTTGAAAATGTTTCTCAAGTCCATCGTTCGGAGACGATACTAAACTGTAGGTCTCGCCACTTCCGACTATAATTAAGGCACACAAAATGGATGGTGTCTGAAGCTAGCATATAATCCTGACTAAAGGCTTGTAATGGCCAACTGAGTAACTCAAAATAATTCCAACTACACATACATACCTAATGCATTATTTGTTCTATTTCGCTGACCAATGTTATAACTATTAAAATATCATATCTAAATATTTATTTATCAAAACAAAGTATATCCATAAGATTAATTACATAAATATACACACATAAAAATATTTAAAAATTTTTAAAAATCTCATACGTCAACTGAACAGCAATAATAACAACAGCAACAACAAACGAAACTAAGGCAAATTAATAACAGAAGAAGAAATGGCCATAAAAATAAACAAAAAACGATCAATTAAAAAAATTAAGAAAATGTTTATACAAAATCTACATACATACAAACACATACGTACACATACATAGAAATTCTACAATATTTATTTATTTCAAATTAAAATCATTAGCAACACATTTTCAGTGTAAAATGTTTGATTTGCCAGAATGAAAAAATTATCAGTAACTCAACAAGAAAATAATGAAAACAAACAGAAAAACAGCAATTTTCCAAAATAAAATCATGGGAACTACTAAAAATAGCATAACAAGAGAGAGAGAGAGCAAGTCATGGCACTAAAAAAAACGAGACTATTTTCAATAATAATTATAAGTCGGCATAGGGTTGTCAGATGTAGTGAGTCAACATCCAAGGTGGTGATTTTAATACTTTCTTGGCATCCTAATTTTCGCTTTTCTTTACTTTCGGTAAAGTTCTAAAGCAGTTGCCGATTTATTGACTATTCTTGAAAAGCCAAGTATTTGTTTTGGAAGATAGTTCTGTTCGAAAGAAGATCATTTGGTGCGAGCAAATGGATTTGAAGCTCAAACTATTTTCGATAAAAAATAGTAGTAGAAACTGGTATATGACTATGGCTTATTAGACGTGAGGCCACGGTTCAAACCCCAGATCAGACATCTCCAACAAATTGACGAAATATAAAAAGCCCGCAACTCATGTATAAAATTGACACACACAACGTTAGTGGTGAGAGAATCTATGTCGTAATCCTGACTGAAGGGCTGCAATGACGGGTTGTAAAGTATTTTGGGGATTTTGTCCACAATTGATCACACAGTTAACCTGACAACCCTGATTCAGCACAGTAATAAGAAATATTTAATTACTCTCCGCAATGCTCTTTTAATATTTTCTTGCAGTAAAGAGAACAAAAACAAGCGAATATTTAAAAAAGTATTCTATATATACAGCATAAGAACAGGAGAGAATTAGCATCATCATGATCATCATTACCATCATCACATTCAGTACTTACATACTTCATGATCATATGCAGCCCCAAGTCAATATGATCTTTTACTTATTCAATGCTCAAGTAATTAATTTCTCTGCCTCATACAGATGAGAATGTGATTCAATTAATTTAAGTGGCACTGACACGATACAGCATACCCTCATATATGTATTGAGATCAAACAGACATTCACATAAGAAAGCTTCGTGTCTGTTTATCTTACAAATGTTTATTACATGTTACATGCACTGCAAGAAGTTTATTGTTTCAAGAGTACACCAAGCAACGATATCATGGAAAATAAAGCAAAAAAAAAATTTAAAAAAAAACCGAATTTTTTAGTTATTTAAACCACTTTTTTTGGTGCATTTGAAATAAAACAAAATCTCTTTGCGATCAGCTCAATCAGATATGAGACAAGAAAGTGCGAGAGATATGGGGAGGGATGTTTGAAAATGGGAAAGAAAATTTTATAAATTTAGCATACGAATAAACAAGAAAATAAAAATTTAATAAAATGAGCATAAAAACAAACAAACAAAATGATATTAAAGATCCCAACTAATTCAGCAGACTATATAAACCACATAAAAAAAATATATTTGCGTTTAACAATTAACCCAGTAAGCCATTTTTAAGAATATCTTCAACTAGTAATAAATATTCGGAAAATGTTTCTATCAAGGCCTTAATAATTCTTTATTATTAGTAAGCTACGGTCTAATATTAAATACACCCTCAAAATGTCAATGAATGCCAATGACATGAGTCTGTTCCTAGTCTGCAAGTAGTACAGCAATTCCGCATATCCAGGCCTTTATTAAACGCTCCCTATTTTCAAATTTAAAGAAAACAAAGTGTTTTGCGATATCATCGAAAATTTTTACTTCTTTGAAAGACTTATTCATTGCATTATATATTGAACATCGATCAAATGTCTGCTATGCTTCTCTAGTTGGCGCGCATCCAAAATGTCCAGCTTTTCATGACTCTGACCCAATAATCGGGCTGAACTTGAGCGATAGCATGGGTTATGTTGACATTAAAGACTGTAGTCCAGGAGGTAGTGTGTTGGCTTACTAGACGTGAGGCCACGGTTCAAACCCCAGATCAGACATTTTCAACAAAACGAAATATGAAAAGAAATATTACTTCGGCGACTTCCTCTCAGCAGAATTCTGGAAAAAAAATCTGAGAGTAAATAAACCTGCTATGAAATAGTTTCTCAAAAATCTGTCTTTCGGAGACGACTTTAAATTGTAGGTCTTGCCACTCATGTATAAAATTAACAAACACAGCATAAGAGAAACTAAGTCGTAATCCTAGCTGAAGGTTTGTAATGATCGAACGACAGATTTTTGAGAAACTTCTCACTTCTTTGCTGTAGATTGTCTGACCTGGGGTTTGAACCGCAGCCTCACTTCTAATAAGCCAACACACTACCTACTAGATTACGGCGTCTTCTATATGTGATCTATACATATAACATCTATAACATCGGTCAAATGACCAGTAGTGCATCCTAATTTTCAACGACTCTGCCTCAAAAATCGAGCTGAATTTAAGCGCTGGCAAAGGTTATACTGACAATAAGCATAGCAGTGGTTTGTGGCTTATACTTGCGTCTTAAGAAAATTTCACGGCCAGTTTAAATAACCATGCCCTAAAATCGCGCGTGCGTTGGATACAATATAGCATGAGCTGTGTGACTCGTAGCTCCTTCACCAGGCAGAAAAAAGTTGGTAATCGTCCATCTATAGAATGAACAGAGACGGCCTGGCCTATAATGTTCTCAAAGAAATGTGAACCGATGACTCCGCCAGCGCAAAAACCATACCAAACAGTGACTTCTTCGTAATGCATTGGATGCTCTTGGACCACATGTAGATTTGTATCGTCCCAATTTGGGCAATTGTGTTTGTTCACGTACCTATTCATCGAGAAATGAAACTCATCATGATTTTTCGATGAAAATTAATGTCCGAACAAAACAACAAGTTAGCAACTTCCATTTATGAGAAGGACTTTGCTTAGGTCAACAACGGCAAGCTCTGTAGATATATGATTACCAACTTCTTTTGACTTGAATTTGTAAGATGTAGGCTCCATAGAAATTTAGTTTCAACAGAATGGCGTTCCGTACTGCACAGCCCATGCTACATTGAATATTCTGAATGAGCGATTTAAAGGCATTGTTATCACACTTGGAGGTGAATTGAACCAGCGTTTACTTCAGTAGCCCGTGAATGTTATCAGCCACAAACCACAATAAAAGAAATAATTACATACATACATACAAAATTGTATGTATCATTATAACCCAGGATTACGTCCTAGCTTCACATACCATTTATGTTGTGTGTGTTAATTTTACACATGAGTGATGGGACCTACAGCTGAAGGGCGACTCCGAACGACTTATTTTTGAGAAACTTTTTATGGAAATTTGATTTACTCTCAGAGATTTTGCCAGTAATCTGCTGAGAGACAGTTGCCGAAGATATATTTTTTTCTTATTTCGTTTTGTTGAAGATGTCTGATCAGGGGTTTGAATTGTTGCCTCATGTCTAATAAGCCAACTCATTACCTACCAGACTATGGCAACCATACAGCTCATGCCACATTGAATATTCAGCTTAATTGATTTGAGGGCATGAACTGGGGGTTAATATTATCAGACACAAACCATACCGATCCACAATAATTTAGTTTCTATGTTTTTGTTTTTAAAGTTGATTTCAAGAGTCTAGTCTTCTTATGAAGTACATTGTGTTGCATTTTGATGGCATAAAGAGCGCATGTGAAAAATATAGGCAGTCATGGAAAATTGTAATTAAATTTTTTTTAGTTTCTATGACTTTGTAAAAGAGGAAATAAGTTAAAAACATTGATACGAAAAGGTTTATAAATTTAAACCATTTTCCCAAATTTTGCACTCAGTTGGCAAGTTTTATTTTGCAGACATGATTCCTGAAATGAAACCATATTTCTGATATGCAATTCATATTTCTAAATATTTACTTTGAATAATAAATATAAATATGAATACGAATATGCAGCAATAATCAGAATTTAAGAAACTATGGAGCAATAAGTCGAATAAATTTTCATTCAAAAATTTCTGACAGAATGAAAACAACTGGAAACGATTATTGTTTGCATCAAAAAAAAAAAAAAGATGGCGCCATTAACCTTTGCCAGCCTCACAAATTAAAACACTTGTGTTTACTAATTTCTCACATTACCTTTGATATTTCCGAGAATAAAAAAATAGAAGGAAAATATTCTCACAAAAACTCATAAATTATAATCCATCACAAAGCATTAACATCAATCGGTTTGCTGGGTATTATTATTAGACTCTTAAGCATGAATATTTAGAATAAGAAAGTATTTCGAATGCTGACAACATTTTCTACATACACTAGACACTAAAACAAAACAGTGTAGTCGAAACGAACAGGTCGAGTGAGTGGCAGTGGCACAGGCATTTTTGGTTTCACTTCAATTTGTCTCATTTGAAGAAAAACAAAAAGAACAAAACAATTGGCGAATATTATAAAATATTAGAAGGGGATTATACATACATACATATATACTTGCATATATATACGATAACAGAGATCAATCGATAAATTATTGTAAAAAATAGTAAATGAAAGTAGAAAGTGCTGAGTAAAAAATGTATGTACATGTAGTGATGTAGTCAAAAAACGAAACGAATCAATAATCAATTGATATGAAAATAAAAATTAAAGAGAAAAAATCCTCTAAGAAGCAAAAAAATAAAACGAATTTCACCGATAATTTTCAATCAATAACATTGATATCGAAAGCTAAGTAGTGCAGTCGTTTAAAGTTATTTAGGTAATGCGGATTGCAGTCAAGTGAAAAGTGCAGAAGCAGCTGTTCTACTAAAAAAAAGAAGAAAAAAATCGAATCAAAATGAAAGAAATTTTTGTAAGGCTTTGTTAGCCTTTAAAACGAAATAAAATGAAATCATATTTTAAAAATAAATAAAAATTATCAATCGTTCAAATAAAAGTGAAATGCTATTAAAATTATTATCGCCTACTAAAACGTAATTCAAAGAAAAAAATTTGAAAAAAATTTATCGAAAAAAAAATGTGAAATTTTTGAAAATCAAAAAAAAAGAGGAGGAAATTATTTCACACTAATTGGCAGGCAAGGTATTGAAAACTTAAAAAGAACCATAGAAATAAAGAAAAAACGTTGTTTATATTGCAAATAAAGTTTATGGCAAATAAACTTAATTATTTGCAGGAAGTTTTTATTAAAAATTAATTAAACGTGTATATATGGCGCGTGGACGTAATCAAAATCGTGTACGTAATCAGCAGCAACAAAATACGCAGCAAATAGGAAAAAATTTTCCACTTAATCAACATCAGCAAACACAACAGATCTTGGCAAAAACGGTGTCCGTACAACAACAGCCATTAAATGCAAATGCCACTACCACCAACAAAATCACCCTAACAAATGCACCTGTTGCCAACATCAATAAACAAACGAGCAGCAACTGCAATCAAAATCAAAAAACAAACAAAACCTGCATCACCACCACTACCAATACTACCTCGCTCTCTAGCCAAACTGAAAGTTACGGCCATATTTACAATAAAAACATTAATAATAACAGTAATAGCAACAACAATAACAACAACAATAAAAATAATAAAAGTAATAATAATTCAAATAAGTATGCAAATAATTTAAACACCAGCAATATTGATGTTGTAGATCATCATAAAGAAGCTATAAAAACACACCTTGAAACAAGCGCCGACCCCGCCAAATCCTCTACCGCTACAAATACAACTTATCAAATGACTATGTCTAATAATAGTTCGGAGAATTGTAGCCAAAACGAAACGTATGACAATGATGATGATGCCGACAACAACTCATCTAATCAACAACATGATAATGACAACGTTAATCACAATAATGATTATGATGATGATGATGATGATAATGATGCTCTCTTCAATTCAACACTCAGTAATTCAGCACACATAGATTCAGTTGCTCTTCAGCAAAACTTTAATGATCACCAGCTGAATAACGGCATAAACATAGAGCATTATGAGCACAGCGATAATCTCAATCGTTCTCCGGTCATCGAGCAAGACGTTAGTGTAATCGCGCCAGTAACGGATAATATCAATAAAATCAACTGCAGTAAGCAGTGCAATAGTAATAGTAACAGTAATACAAATTCGTCTAACGGTAAAACCGATAACGTTCAATTCGATGATTTAACGGAATGTGATCGTGATCGTTTGTTAATACAGAATTTAGATAAACGCGTATTCGTTGACCGTTCAAACGCCATGGGACAAAAAAATACTAAAGGTGATCATTCAACAACAGCTTCCTCTCGCTCCCACTCCGCCTCGCCATCACCATCACCGAGTGTAAGAGCATTTCGCGAATCGTCGCTACCTTTAAAGTCATCAACACAAACAACCTCATCTTCTTCGACATCGCCTGCCCACGAAAATAATACCGGAAATAACAATCAAACGACGCGCGGTCAATCGCCTGGTATTCATGTACCCACAATAACAGTTGTTGACTGTAGCAGTGGCAGCAGTCAGCAGTCTGCTAAAAGTTATGACAGCCATAAAAGCGATCGTGATGAATATTATGATTTCGATAATGATGATCAGCAAATGTTGCACCAACACCAAGAGTTCGGTGACAATAATAATGTACCTACGACACAGCAAATGCACAACAACTCCCCTTATGGTAAACCACGCACAGCATCACCGACGTCAATGTACTCACGTTATAATTACATGAAACTCGAAGATGTCGAGGAAGAAGACGAGGAAGACGACCAAGACGAGGAGGAGGACGAGGAAAATGCACAAATAGAGAACGACGATGGCGATGATGGCGACGATGGCGACGATGACGTTGAGGAGGCAGAACAGCAAAACAGAGAGCCGTTTAGAAATAGCAACAATAGCAGCAACCTTGACAGTGAATTTCAACACACACAATCACGCAGTCCAGAAAGGCTACAGCAACAACAACAACACCTAAAAAGTACGCACATAAATATAAACAATAGCAGCAGCAACAACAACAATACTAGTGATTGCAATTTGAGTGCCAGTTTTGCCGATTCAGGCATGGGAGAATCACTGGCATCGACAGCTACAAATAGTCCATCGTATATAAATAGCCACGATTTAGATTCGGATGCCGATAGTACATGTACTATGAAACAGCAACAGCAACACCAACACCAACAACAACAGCAAAACTATAAAAACACACGCATACCTTTCGTACGCGATGGATATTCAACCGATTGTGATGAAACTTTAATGCAATGCGATGAATTACTTTTAGATTTTGCCGAATCGCCAGATTATTTAGATCCCAGTGCTTCAGAGCGTTTAGTTTGCATTGAAAGCATAAGTTTACCAGATGTCGTGGTCGAGTCAACGAACTCAAATGGCAATAGTGCCACCACCATCACAAGTACAAATAATATTCAAAATAATGCTGCCACCTCATCATCATCATCAACATCTTTGCCCTTTTTGTCATCGTCATCATCATCAGTATCATTAGGCAATGCAGCAGGTGATCGTGTAGATCGTGATTATATTAATATAAACGGCGCCACCGGGGCCACCATAAATAGTGTCCATTTCATACCCATACATGTAGACGGTGGTTGTAGTAGTAGTAGTGCTGGCGCTAGTGGCTTAGGGGGCGGAGGCGGTAGTGGTCGTTCATCGCCACGCAAACAAAGTGTAGATGATAGTCTGGTTGGCAGCAGTCGTGCGACAATAGAAATTATCGAAGACGCCACCGAATTGCAACAGGCACCCTTAAGTAGAAGATCATCATGGAATAATAATGATATTATTGCAGAGAAATTAAGGTAAGTTTCTAATACATTACAGTGAATTCGATAATTTAAATAACACTAAAGAAAATAATATTTATCGATTAATAATAATTTATTAAACTCAAATACAAATTTGTGGCAAGTATTGGAAAGTGATTGAATTCAATTTCATTAATCTAAATGAGGCTTCTGATTTGAAAACTAAAAGAAAACAAGGATTTAACAATTTTGTTGATAACGTTATTAAATGCTATCGACTAGCGTCGATTACTATTGAAGATAAACGAAATGACTATCCAACAATTTACATATAAAATATGTTCGATAGTAGGTAGCCTTAAATACCCTTTGATTAAAAGTTTATGCGATTTAGTCGACAATTCACTTGATTTTAAAGCGAATGAAAATACCATTTGAACTTATTTGCTGAAACGTTTCGCTCACGTTTATTGCTAACGTTGCCAATATTTACAGAACAGCAAACACAATTCAAGTTTTTTGATCGTTGCAATATTCCGATTATCCTGGTCTAACTGCAAATAAGATTAAGACTCACATAGGGTATGTTTGCTAAACGCTAAATCAGTACGCAAACATTAACCAGCAAAAATGCAGGACAGTATTTTACGGGTATAAGGAATACCAGTCCTGTTTACCAAAAACTTTTAATATGTCCTCAAGGACATGGGTAAAATAGTAAAAATAATTGGTTACTGTCGCCAGAAGATCGTAGAGTTAGTCATCGAAAGCTGACGTTTAAACACTCGAGCTTTCTTCTAGTAAGCCAACCTAATGCCTCCCAAAATGCAGCGCTCACTATATACTATTAGATCTGACCATATCAAGATAAAAATTTAAACGAAAAGAAAATATGGTGGACGAGACTAAAACTAAATACACGAATTAATTAATTTCAATAACTTCCGATAATCACATTCAAGTATAGCCTTCTTGTTAGCTCGCAAACAAATAAAATCCTACTTGAGGTACTAAACTTCATCATTGAACTACTCCGTTTGTTTCTAATCCACTCTTTAGTCAGGATTACGAGTGTCCCACACCACCCATGGGATGTGTGTTAATTTTATATATGAGTGGAGGGACATACAGTTTAAAGTCGACTCTGAACGACAGATTTGTGAGAAACTTTTCATGACAATATTTATTTGCTCATTTTTAGCCAGAAATCTGATCAGAGGAATCCACCGAAGTAACATCTTCTTCATATTTCGCTATGTTCGATAACTGGGCTAGGATTGGAACCACTTCCTCGCGTCTAATAAGCCAACACACTACCACGAACTGGGACTTCACCATGGTATCGAGAAAGAGTAACGCACTTTTCGTTATATCTTCCTTAATAGTACTTCAATACATATCATATAATCATACTAAAATAAATGATTTCACAACCTTTTGAATGTTTAATCGTTTGGTTGATGTTTTCTGGGAGATGTGGATATCTGCCGGACCAGAATATTTCCGGTATTTTTGATATAAAATAAGGATTGAAAGTGAATTCAAATTTCATGTAGTCAGTAGCCATACTCAAATAACTGTTCATGGCCAAAGCTTCTTTTATATCATTACTCTCTCCTTAGTCTCCTTGCTACATTGGCAGCTGCTAATTTCATCAACGTATCTGGTAGTATTCAAGGACAGTGGGGTAGCTCTATTATTATGATTGGCAATATTATTTTAAAACTTTTTTTGTAGAAATAAAAATCAGTTAACGTTTTAGTGTTTCTATTCTATTCTCGTTTAGTTTAGTGTCCAAGATAATTGCCGTTAACTAAAACAATCCTTTGATGCAAAATTCTGCAAATTAAAGGATACGTATGTTCTTGTGAATAATACTGACATTGCTTTGATCAGATTAACTGCCAATCTACATTCCCTACACGATTCCGACATTAATTTCGGAGTAGGTTTTAGAAATTTAGAATTTTAGACAAAGATCTCCTTCTGGTGTACTCTGAAGGTGCATTTAAAAAAATACTTGAGGCACCCAGGGTAGACAAAATAAAAACTTTCTATAAAACAAAACAATGACTGCATACATACATAATTGGTCATTACGACCATTCAGTCTAAATTACGAATTAGCTTCTCATACCACCTATGTTGTGTGTGTTAATTTTGGCGGAACAATTTTATGTATACTCCGAACTACAGATTTGTGAGAAATTTTTCGCCGCAAATTTATTTATTCTCGGAGTTTTTGCTAGAAATCTGCTGAGAGGAAGTAACCGAAGAAATATTTTCATAGGGAATACTACTCACACCATAGTAAGGCTTTACTTACTTTACTTTACTTACTCATACATAATTGGTCACCACAACTCTTCAGTCAGGATTACGGCCTAGCTTCTCACACCACTTATGTTGTGTGTGGCGGGACCTACAATCTAAAGTCGACCACGAACGACAGATTTTTTCGAATCTTTTTCATGGCAATTTTATTCACTCTCAGAGTTTTTCAGAAATCTACTGAGAGGATGTCGCCACAGCAATATTTTTTCATATTTCCTTTTGTTCGAAATTTCTCAACTTGGGTTGGAACCACGGCTTAACGTCTAATGAGCCAGATATCTTGATACCGATTTGTCTTATGGCGTTAGTAATCTGTGGTCTATCATTACTGAGGACTCCCTCTATATATAAAGGAAATCAAAGGATTCTTGCTGTAATATATTTTTTCCTGGTTCCTGATGTACGCCATTCATTATTTAATCCAGTTTTTCCACTTATCTGAAAAACCAATGATATCAGGCCCATCTGTCAATGCATAGAGATGGAGATTGTCTGTCGAAGCTGAATCAGTTATGCATGAAAATACAGTCACCCTCCGCAGGGTCCCAATGCATGTAGGAATTATTGGTAATGTAGTTGTGAGGAGGGGAGTCTCCACACCTCTGATAGGGCCAAAACGTCTCTGTGAAATGGGACCAGATATTTGAAAAACCATGCTTAACGAAAGTCAAGATAAGAAGGGCTAAAGGCTCTCCTCAGACCAAATGAGTTTGAGGAAATCGAAAATTTGTTTATTAAATGCAATAGAAACAGATAGGACCAGAACCCCATCCATGGGGTGGGAAAATAAAGAGGTAAAGGCTGTTGTCAAAACAAATGGATTTGAGGCAATCGAAACTTTTGTAGGGAAACAATAATAGAAGGAGATCTGAGTCGTGCATTAAATTATCCAGAAAAAATAACCTGTGGTTAGTAACTGGTGTTTGAACAGGGCACTGTAAGCTCGAAGTATACTTGTTCATAATGGTGATTAATTCGAACCCAATATAAAGATTCTAAGATGATGAGAATGAATTTTCGGAACACATTCTTGGAACCTGTGAGGCATGAATGAACCTTAGGAGGAAATAATAATAATTTTTAATTAATTTATACAGCTTAGAGAAGCTAGGCCGTAATTCTGACTCAAGGGTTGTAATGGTCAATTATGTATGTATGTTATACAGTTTAGAAATTTCAGTTCGAGCTGTTGTAATGCGAACCAGAGGAATATATTTTCAATTATTTTCTGCTTCAATAGAATATTTATTGTAGAGAAGAAAAATATAACACGGAGAAGAAATACATCAAGTGATGATGAGAATGACGATGATGATGATATTGCTGATGATGTAATTACTTTAACATTGAACTTTAAAATGAAATTCATTTTGTTTAAATAACGATGAATAAATTCATGTTGAATTGTCCGTCTCTGATAAACATAAGACAGAGATAGATGGGCAAGTTCATAATTATTTTATGTTGTTCAACACATGGAATAACTTTTAGAAAATGTTCTGTTCTGTTTTGTTTTGTTTTTACATAAGAAAGCATAGAGTCCAAAACGGAAATTCTTTGTAAATCAATCATGAATCATTTTAAATAAACAGTTTTTATTATTAAATTAAATGATCTGTATGCATATCATACAGATACAAGAAATAGTTAAAAAAATACTTACGTATACTTTATGTACATACACATACAATAAATGTATATGATTATTTTGTTTTTCATTCAAAATTTATTGTTAAAAATAAACATTTTCGTCATTTTTTTAATATTTTTTTTCTGTTGGAACGTGCCAAATTTCATAGAGAATCTCTGTACATACTCTCCTCCTGTATGTGCATATGTGTTTATCTGAAATATTTTTTATTTCAATATTTGTTTTATAGAAATTAAAATTTTTTTCATGCTCTTCTTATTTATTTATTTCGAAGATTTGATATTTTGCAAATAAAAACCGAAAAAATAACCAAAAAAAAAAAATAACCCGAAAAAAATATGTAAAACTGACTGGCATACCAGAGTATATTTGCTGTGATACTCAATTTTCATTCCCACGCGTGTGTAAAATATTTTTCAATATTTTCTTAAATCTTAAATTTTTTTTCTTTTCTTTCAAATTCTCTTTTTGCAAATATTTTTTCTTCTTTTTTTAAACATTTTTCATGTTTTTTTATTTTTTATTTTTTTACCAAAATCATAAACATTCGTATGTAGAATAAGACAAACAAATTGAATTTCAAATCTGTAGAAAGAAAAACTAAAAAAATATGTATTTTTTCTTATGCATTAAAATTGCTCTAAATTTTGCCGGTAAAAAGTAGCACACGCAGTAATACAATGCAGAATAAATGAAATAAATAAACCAACCAAAATATTTATTTATTCTCGGATTTAAATCGAATGCTAGGAGGGACAGGTTAAGGAATTACTTTTATTTTTTGTTTTCTGATAAAAAAAAAAAAAATAATTAAACAATCAAATATGCCAGCAGCTCGAACGAAATCAAATGAATTTCATTGTGTCTGGAGAAATTACCAAAGTGAGCCAAGCTTGCACACGCCTGCATTTTTTCCATAACCAGACAAGAGCACGACAGAGTTTTTATATGAATTTCTTCCACTTAGCACTCCATTCAATTATAATCAAAAACTTCAATATATCCATACGTAATTGCTCACTACACCCCTTAAGACAGGATTACAACTTATACGCTGTTCAGATATGCACCTTTATTGTCTAAATGGCAATAAATGTCATTATTGAGCTCAATATTTAATATAAAGTTTCACTTAATTATTGCGCAATAAATACGCAGATTGTTATAATATTGAGTAAAACTTAAAATGCAGCACTGTCATAAGTATGTTTAGTGCACATATTACAATTATCCGAACACTTTCTGTTGATATTTGACAACTCAAATGTCAACAACGAAAAAAAAAACAATGTTGTTGAAACAACCATCTGTTTTGTTTACCAGCTGTCAAAATAATATTAAATAAGCAGCTGAACTGCCTATATTATTATGTCTGAACGCTTAAAATATTGTACTCAATAAACCAACTATTGACTCAATAAAAGTGGCATATCTGAACATAGATTACCATCACTTATGCTGTGTGTGTTAATTTTATTCTTGAGCGGCGGGACCTACAGTTTAACGTCGACTCCGAACGACAGATTTTTTGGAGAAACTTTTCATGGCAATCTTATTTACTCCCAGAGATTTTGTCAAAGATTCGCTGAGAGAAAGTCGCCGAAGAAATACTTTTCGCGTCTAATAAGCCGAAACACACTAGGCTATTGCTACTGAACTTGTGAAAATAATTTGTAATCAATTTTCTATAAATTTTTGGTTTTCAAGATATATATCTCAAGGTACAAGGAGAACAAGTTCATGTGCATCAGCTGTTTTGTTGAACGAATATTGAAACACGATCTAAACTAAAATTTGTTTATCAATTTCGTTTAAATTTTTGATTTTGAAAGACAAAAATTGTTCGAGAAACTACCGGATTAGTAAGAAGATTGTTAATATTGTGCCTTAGTACTGAGACCGTACGATCCAACTTTATAGAATATCCATGTAATCTCTCCTCGAAAGCTATTGCTCTGGCAAACTTCAAGATGCTGCTCAGTGTCAGCAATGACAACTCACTGTCTAGCACTTTATATACACTCTGAAATGCCCCTTTCTTCAGCAGTGTACTCTGAGTTTACAGTCCATTACCAAAAAGCCAGCTACCAACCTTATGTTATTTCTGGATAATCTAATACACAACTCACATCTCCTTTTATTGCAATTTTCCAACAGAAGTTTCGTTTGCCTCAAATCCAATCGATTTGAGAATAGTCTTTACCTCTTTCTTTTCGCTGGGCATACATTCGAAACATCCGCTTCCACTTCATAGAAAGTGTTCTTGCCATATCAATGGCATGTTCGTCTTCTCGTCTTCCTCGAAAACTCGTTGGCAATTCGTCCTAGGCAAACTAATACTCAGATAAGGAACCACGGTAACTTTATCCTGAATTCATGAAATTGGTCTAACATCAGTGAAAAAAAACATCCCAGAAGCTAGGCCGTAATCTTGACTGAAGGGTTGTAATGGCCAATTATGTATGTTACATTATGTAAAAACATCCCAAACTCATAACCGATTACGTGGCCTACTCTTTTGGGTCGTAAGCTTTCTTTGCAGATTGCCAAATATATGCTTCTCCATCTGATCTTAAGAAAATAATAATAATATAACGACCGAAGTCGTCGTAATCTAGTAGGTAGTGAGTGATACCACGATTCAAAACCCCAGGTCAGACATCTGCAACAAAACGCAATTTGAATATTTCTTCGGCGAGTTCCTCTCAGCAGATTTCCAGCAAAAACTCTGAGAGTTACCATGAAAAGCTTCTAAAAAAATTGTCATTCGGAGACTTAAACTTTAAACTGTAGGTACCGCCGCCACTCATGTATAAAAATAATACACACAACATAAGAGTTATGAGAAGCTAGGTCGTTACCTTGACTGAAGGGTTGTAATGACCAATTACGTATGTATGTATGGATGTAAGTGTCATTTTATTAGACCAAAACTTTACTTTTTATGCGCTTTAAAAAAGAAACAGTCCGTTTATACTTAACGCTACTTGATGATTTCGAATTAATGGCAGAATGAAAAGCTTTCATTAAATGAAACGTATTAAAATGTTTATTTTTGTAGCAGCTCGTGTTGCGAGCAATTTTTTTATATATCACCTCTTGGGTTTTAAGTAAAAAAAAAATTATTCAGAATATGTCAGGTGAACACCCCTGTAGACAGCTCAATTCACGAAAAAAATTATTTTCACTTTTTTTATTCATTTGAATTATTATTTTCTTTGTGGAAATTTTCATTCTTTTTTTAATTTATTTTAATACGATTAATGAATGAATGAATGTACGTACATATGTATGTAGGTATGTATAAGTTCCATATTATTTCTTTAAATTTACTTTGTTGCTTAAATTTCTGCAAATAATTTTTAATTTCAATGAAATGACGCAAAATATAATACAGAACTGAAGAACAGAATATTAAATCACATTAATTTTTTTTAAAAAACATTTTACAGTGATTTCGTTCAATAAGAGTACCGTATACCAACATATACGTATTCTTGCTTCCTATACTGGGTACCCTGAAAATTTAACACAAATCAGTGGGTTCAGATGGAGGGGTCTATAGTTTTTCGATAGTTTTTTAATAAACAAACAACTGCTATTCCTGCGATATTGTTTAAAAACTGAGGAACGAAATCTATTTATCGATTTCAAATTGTAGATCTGTAGGTAACAAAGCATGTGTTTGAAATGTTTTGTAATTTTTTTTCTTTAATTTTTTCTTTAGAAAATTTTAATTGGAAATAAAATTTAATTTTCAAAGTCCTTAGTATTGTAGCGATAAAATATTCATTTTAAATTTTAAGCTAAAATAAAATAAATTGACGCGCAAAATTTTAAATCTTTTTCGCCTCTTCTTTACCAGATTTTTGGCCTTCAATATAAACAAAAAAATTTAATTTAATTTTCAATTGTTTTTGTTAAAATCCTCTTTAATTGAACGCCAATATCGTTCAGTTTATAGTTTTTTTTTCATAAAAAAACATTTAAAATCTGTATCATGTTTAATATCAGCAATTAAATTGCTATGTTTATAAACTACAACTCATATATGCTTTCCGCTGGTTCATTTGATGGCTTCATTTCGGGAAGGTCGTTTTTTAAGTAATTGTTCTATATTTGCAAAAATAAAAAAGAAACAAAAAATACATAAGAAACAGATGTAATAACCGAATACATTTTAAGAAAATTTATTTCGTTTATGACGTGTTAATGATACAGTGTGTGAAAAAACTTTACATACAGCAGACGATTTCCAATGTTTTTGAAAAATACTGATAATTTTGGAAAAAAATGTTAAACGAATATTTCGATAAACATAGTAAACAGTGACAATACTCTAGTTTTCAATAATTTAAAGCTTTTCAGATTTAATTCATTTACAAATGCAACGATTGTTAAGGTGCAGAAAGGTAGTGGTTTCTCTAGAAGTCTAGTAGATAGTATGTTGGCTTATTAGGTGTGAGGTTGCGGTTCAAAACCCAGATCCGACATCTGCAACAAAACGAAATGTAAAAATATATTTCTGAGAATAAAAAATGAAAAGTTTTCTCAAAAATCTTTCTTTCGGAGTCAACTATAGGTGCCGTCGCTCATGTGTAAAATGAACACACTCAACATAAGTGATGTGAGAAACTAGGTCGTAATCCTGACTGAAGGGTGTCGATTTTGCCCAAAAAAAATTCTTTTTTCCGGATGAAGCTCATTTTGATCTTGGCGTATATCTTGATGAACAAAATTACGGTATTTGGGTCTCAGAAAACCCACACACGGTCTTACAGAAACTCATGCTCCCATTACGGATGGCTGTTTGGAGCGGATAGTGGAGCGGCACTACCTTACGGTTAATGGAGACACCTATTGCACCATGATAACCGATTTTTTTTGTACTAGCTTTTCATGACATTGATGCGAAAGATGTTTGCTTTCAACAAGATCATACAACTTTCTACACATATCATTAATTGGCCGCCAAGAAATTGCTGTTTGACACCATTGGCCTATTTTCTATGGGGCACCGTTAAAGAAAAGTGTTGCCGACAAACCAGAGACAATTGAGCAATTGAAGGCCAACATTCCTGATGCCATTGCTGAGATACGATCCCGTACGCTTGAAAAAGTACACGAAAATTGATCCGATCGATTGAGGTACCGTGTGGCCAACCGCGGTAGCCATGTGAATGAAGTGATATTCCATTTCTAACCGGAACAATTGTACTACACAACAAAGGAAAAAATTTGACAAAATTTCAAAGCGTTGTTGTTTTATTGGAGTTTTAGATTTAAACTTTTAAATGGTCCACCCTTTACATTTTGAAATTAAAAAAGAAGGAGGTTTAATGTATTTAATAAAAGGATTCTGTCATAAAGTTAGTACGTCCTTTTCAATTAAGGCACCTCCCTAGTCACCAGACCTTAACCGAATCGAGCATATTTGGAAAGGTTTCGGAAAGCTGGTGCTAAAGTATAACAAAAAGTATCTTTAAAAAATGCAGTTGATTGAACATAAACTTTTTTCTGTTGCTGCTAAATTTTCACCCTTTCCTCATGAAATTAATATTTTTCCCTATTTTTCTTGATAGTTTTGATTTTATTTTAACAAGAATCAGTTTCTCTTTAAACAAAACGTAAGAAAACATTTTTGAATAAATCATTTCTTTCAAATAATACCCGTCTATATTAAATTAATACGTGTATTATGTATACATTTAAACGTTTTCTTTGTCGAAATACATATATGTATGTTATCTGTACCATTAAAATAATAGTTTCTGCCACATGCGTACGCTTTAAGTGAATATTGTTTATGATTTTTAGTTCATTTTTCATAATTTATGTGAAATTGATGGGTAAATGCTTTCACTTGTGACTGAGTGGCCTTGTCTCAAATTCATTTATTAAGAAATCAACACTTTTTTAAATTTAAATAAACTAAGTATAGATAAATAGAAGAACAGAAAAAAACAAAGGAATATTTGCCTTAAAAATAAAACAAAAAATAAGTCGGTCAAGAATGTCAAACTAAAATAGCCGCACGTAAAAATATTGATTAATTTTCTCTATGGCTTGTCAAAAAGGCAAATAAAATTGTAATTGTTTTCATATCATTACTAAAGGGTCTCGTTTTAGGTGTGGTGGAGTAATAATTGAAATTTTTTATTGGTTTGAAAGACCTATTGAAGCCATTTATCTCCGCCTTAGCTTCTCTGTGTGCAGCCCAACCGAAAGGTTCAATTTATCTTGGCACTGGCACATAAAGCAGACTGTCATGTCACGAGTTTTGTTGGCTTTGGAGCAAGCTGTGGCGTTTGGCTTGGATTTAAGATATCCCACAAGAAAAAGTCTAAAACACACGACTTTTGTGGTCACTTCTTTCACCTCCATGCTCTCAAATCGCTCGTGCAGAATATCCAATCTGTTATGAGTTGTGTAGCTTATAATGCCATCCTGTTGCAATCAAATCTTCCAAAGCATTCAATTCAATCAGAAAGAAGTTGTGCTCGATGTTGACCGTGATGGCCTGGCCAATGTGATCTCAAAAAAATGTAGACCGATGAGGCCGCCGGTCTATAATCCTAACTAAACTGTGTCTGTGAATCGTTACACCGATAATGAGGATGAGTTGCGTAACGAATTGGCAGAGACACAACTTTTAGAACAGAGAACCCAAGAATTCATAGAACTGCGTGAAAAGTCTGATAATGCGCTGCTACAAACACGCATGCATTTGGATCGTGCTGATCGTGAGTATCAAAAGCCCTTGTAGCAGGAAGACGAATAGACTGGCCATTGTTATCTTAAAAAAATATAGACCGATGAGGCCGTCAACCTATAATCCTCACCAGACAGTGACCTTTTGGTACGCGTTTGGCGCTCTTGGATTGGTTTTGGCTCAAATTTAACAAAGATGACTTATCAATTCAAGTTAGGGTAGATTGTCCACTGCTCTAGAATAAATTTGGCAAACACACGTCATTATCCACGTCTGGTTTTCAAATGCTTCAACTGTTCGTTCGTATAAATAAGGACCTAGCTGCACAAAAAAGTTTGACGGTTACTTGCCAGATGCAATGGCTTTTCCAATTTTGCTTGTGTGGAATCGACAAATATGGATTACCTGCCACATTTCCCTTAACAGAAGCGATATTTTAGAAGGTAGTGGCTTGGCTTGGCTACTAGACGTGCGGCAATGGTTCAAATCCCAAATCCAACAAAATGAAATACAAAAAAAATTTTTCTTTGACATCCTCTCAACAGTCTTCTGTCAATAAGTCTGTGTGTAAAAAAGAAATTTATCAAAAATCTGTTTATCAGAGTCTACTTTAAACTAGGGATCGCGCCAATCATGGATATAATTAATGCATACAACATATGTAGTATGAGAAGCTAGGTTGTAATCCTGACTAAAGGGTTGTGATGACCAATTCCGTAAGTAATGCTTTCAGTCCCTTTTAATTCACTTATAATCTGACCAATTTCTTGCAAAGTAGTGCGATTACAACTAACGTAGTGTGCGATTATAATATTCAAAAAGAGTTAGGAATTTTCAACGATTTTATTGCATTATTCTGTTATCAGAAGACCCCTAGGCGTAAATGGCAAAGCTTTCACTACGTAAATGACTTTTCTGATGAAATATACTTAACAGTTGACAATCTTGGGAGACTACAATTTTTGAAACTACTATACATACCTACATACATAATTGTTACAGTTAGGATTACGACCTAGCTTCTCGCACCACTTATGCAGTGTGTGTTAATTTTATACATGAGTGGCGGAACCTACAGTGTCAATTAAGACAAGTACAGTACCCGGAGGTCGAATAAACCCATTGTACAATACAGTGTGTATAACCTGATCCATGTCTCTCTCTTCGCACTCGCACAGCTAACGTTTATAGTTTCACATGAACATTGTAGGCGCTGTGTAGTAAGAGCCATATATTAAGTATTGGTCGAGAAAGAAAGGATATGGTGCCGGTTTATTGAAAGAGCCTTTTTCGTTTTTGTTGTCCGTAGTAGAGGGGAAATTACAAAGAAACCTTTACCGTTTTCCTTTGGTAAATTGGCTCTCTGTGTTTAGGATTTGATCCACGTTTGTGAAATTTATTAACTGGACAGCAAAGTTCGCAAATATTGTAAAACAATTAAAGTGTTAATCGTCGCTTTCAGAGCTTAAAATTCAGAACTATTTTTTAATTTTGTATGCCGGCCAAAGGTCAGATATCTCCACCAAAATAAAATATGAAAAAATATTTCTTAGGCAAGATTTCTGGCAAAAATTCTGAGAGTAAATAAAATTGTCATGAAAAGTTTTTCAAAAAAACTGTGTTTCGGAGTGGACTGTAGGTCCCGCCTCGCATGTATAAAATTACCGCACAGTGGTGGTGTGAAAAGGTAGGTCGTACGTGACGGAAAGGCCATAATATTGATATACCACACAGAGAACGTTTACAAACTGAAATCAAATTATTTTGAGGAGTAAAAGCGTTTGTATTTTAATTTTTAACGAATGAATTTGTTATCAAAAAAAACAAAGAATTGTTGACGTTTTGAATTTCTTGTCGCCAATATATGTACATATGCGCTGGGCTATTAGAAGAAAATAGAAAAGAAATGTTTTAATTTATCAATGTTATGCTCTTATGCTTCTATGAAACAATAAATGGGGGACAATGTCGCGTCATTTTACAAGGTCGCCACAAGAAAAAACAAAACAGAATGAATTCCGAAGAGCACAGGTTGTTGTACCGGCAAATAAAATTCAAAATACATGACAATACATGAAAATCATACGTAAATATTTTGGTTGAGAAACATGGCATCAATCGTAAATTGCTGTGGGGGGGGATTGTTAAAAAATTCGTTAATAATTAAGCATTAAGAGAAGGGATTTGTTTCGTAGACATCTTAACAAATTTATTCATTAATTTTAATCGATTTCATTGTCATTTGTTACACTTACAGAGCCGAGTTGGCCGAACAGAAAACACAATTTAATGTACAACTAGAGGATGCACATAAGAATGTGAACAATTTACAAACGAAAATCGCTGAAATGCAAATGAAAATCGAAAAATTGGAACAGGAGTTATCAGCGAAAACCTGGAACGTTGAAAGTAAGTTGTCTCGTCTTGTATTTTGACACGAAAGAAAAGCCCATAAGAAAAATGATTTTCTTTTTAAAAGGATTACAGGGTGAATTAAGTGCAGCTCAGAAGGATGATGAATACGTACGCAAGAAACTTAAACTGCTGGAAGAGGAGAAAACAATTTTACGTACTCGTTACGATGAAAACGAAGATGAATTGAAAAGAAAATATGGTGGGTTATTTGACAAACCAATTCATATAAAAATTTTCTCAACTTTTCTTTGTATTCTTTTTTTTTTTTTGCACACTTTTAAGACGACCTGGAAATGCAATACAACGAATTGCAAGAGAAATATAAACAGACACAGAGTTTGGCTAGTAGTTTACATACACAACTGGCCCAGGCCCAAACCGAGGCTGAGGAGTGGAAGGCAGAAGTGGAAAAGATACGCACAGAATTGGAAGAGCAAATAACGGTGCTTAAAAATGCCCTCGAAAATTCAGAAAATGAAAGAAAAATCTGCGAAGATAAATGGCAACGAGAATTTGAAATGCTAAGGACTCATAATATGGGTAAGTAGAGTTCATGCACCCCATCCCTCTGTTTCTAAACCTCACTTAATGCTTTTGTTTCACTGTATAGATCGTGAAGAATCCATTATGACCGATTGCGAGTGGCAGTTACGCCAAATGCAAAAGACTTGCAAGAACAAAATCGAGAAGGCGGAGACTGGCCGCAAAGAAGCCGTTGAGAAGGTCGAATTACTCGAGGAAGAACTGGAAGAGAGATGCAAAGAAATCGATGATTTGAAAATCTATCAGGCCCAAATGACCTCATTGCGTGGTGTAGTCAGCGAGCAGGAGCACTCTATACAGAATCTTGTTTCACAAATTGAGCAATTGAAAAGCGATCTGGCAATTGCCAATGAAAATCTGGCCGAACAAATCGAAGCTGTGGCCAAAATCAAGTATCATTGTGATAATGCTCTCTACGATAAAGAGCGTCAAATGATTTATCGTATAGATGAGGTACGCAATGAAGCCGCTTCCTTTTGGGAGGACAAACTCTACACAGAGATGACAAGACTGAAAAACGAACTGGAATCCGTTTATGTAGACGAAAGGCGTGAAGCCTTAGACAAGCTGCAAGCCGAACATGTAGAAGAGCTAAAAGCTCTAACGAATCGTTATACCGATAATGAGGATGAGTTGCGTAGCGAACTGGCAGAGACACAACAACTTTTAGAACAGAAAACCCAAGAATTCATAGAACTGCGTGAAAAGTCTGATAATGCTCTGCTGCAGACACGCATGCATTTGGATCGTGCTGATCGTGAATATCAGAAGGCCATGTGTCAGGAGGAAGAACGCCGTGAGGCATTGGAGACCGCCTTAAAGGAAGAATTCGCACGTGAACGACAGGAAATGGAAGAGAAATTCCGTGAGCGATTGGGTCAAGTAAAAGATGAATTTGCCAAGGAATTGCAAATCAATACACAGGAATTGCATGAGGAACATCAAAAGGAATTGGAGAAAGTGAAAGCCAAGCTAACAGCTGAAAAAGATGAGGCTTTGCAAATGTTAAGTGAAAAGCATCGCAAGAAATTAGCCGATGTGGAAGAGAAAATCAAGGACATTGAACAGCGTCACAAACATGATCTTAAAGATCTAAAGGCGGCCTACGATGCTGAAAAAGTGGCACTCGATAAACGGGACATAAGTAATGCCAATGAAATAGAACAGTTACACAGGAAATGTCGCTGCCTAACGAATCTATTTGAAGAAATGCGTATGCGCTACGAAAGGCGAGATCCACGACCCGAAGACCTAAGGGAAATTTCTGAACTGAGAGCACGCTGTGAGTCACAGGAGCGTGATTTGTATTTACTTACGGATCGTTTAAGGGAAATGCAAATACAAATGAATGAATTGCAACGTAACGGTGTAGAGTGCAATGCCATGAACAATAAAAACAATAAAAAATCGAAACAAATTAAAAAGCCACCGCCAAAAACTATACCCACCAATTGCGATGTTATTTACGAAGAAAACGAAGAACGCGAATCACCGCCACCGCCACCACCCACACAAAATTCAATTTACACAACAAATCAACAGCAGAAAATTAATAATAACAACAACAGCAACGAAAACGATGATGATGATGTGGAGGGTGAAGAGGATGTGAATGATAATGAGAATAATGATGACGATAATGCGAATGAAGAAGACGCAAATACAGGTGATAAGCAAGAAGAACAAAGAATCATTGATTTGAAAGGCAAAATCGATCAGTCTTCCTATGAAGGCAACAAAAAGAAATTGCTGAACAAGAACAATGAAGACGACAGTCATATGATTACAGCCGTTTAAGAAACAGTCGCTGGTTTATAACCCAGAGCACAGAGCGGAATTATTGAGAGGCATACCTCCGTAATACAAAAGATTTATCGTTAATGTCATTTCGTTCATTGTTCCACACTGTTGTTGTTATCGAGTGTCTGATCATTATTAAATGAGATGACATGTAATGCGACGTTGGGAATTATAAAAATCAGCTGCTGCTGCCGATGCAGCTGTTGCTGCTGCTTTTGTTCTCTTATTCACTAACACTACCATTTCTGCGTGTTTATAACACAAAGAATCATAAAAAAATGTTCTTTCTTTTCTTTTTTTTTCATTCTTTCCATGTAAAATATTTCCTTTCTTTGAAAAGGTAACGCGTGTATTGATTGCCTTAATTAAAATACACACGTTTCTTATTATTTACATACGTTTATGCGTAAACACAATCTACACTACAATACCACAGGTTTTGCGTATTATTTTTTATGATTTTTTAATTAAATTAAAAACTTTCTTTTTTTATTTATAAGAATTGGAATTTCGTTGACTAGTTTTAGTTTAAAACAAAGGAAATTATTATGTTAATTTCTTAATTTACGAAACAAAATGAAAAAATTAAAAATTTATATGATAAAAGTATCACAAGAAATGTAAACCAAAAAATTTTTATTAATTTTACTAAATTTTGTATTTTTTAAGAGAGAAAAAAAATTTTACAAAAATAAAGTAAAACAAGAAACTCGAATTAAAGGCTTTTGATTGTAATATGGAATGGATCAGAAAAACTAGCGTACTAAAATACATGTAAATAGGGCAGTAAAAACCGGGATGCTTCTTTCTTTCTTCATTGGTTGTCGTGCTGCACTATGCTGTTTAAGACCTTATAAAAACGGACCGATTTGGTATGATCTCCTTATTGCCAACATACATAACATAATTGGCCATTACAACCCTTCAGTCAGGATTACAGCCTAGCCTCTCACACCGCTTATGTTGTGTGTGTTAATTTTATACATGAGTGGCGGGTCCTGCAGTTTAAAGTCGACTCCGAACGACAGCTTTTTGAGAAACTTTTCATGGCAATTTTATTTACTCTCGGAGTTTATGCCAGAAATCTGCTGAGAGGAAGTCGCCGAAGAAATATTTTTTTAATATTTTGTTTTGATGTCTGATCTGGGGTTTCAACCGTGGCCTTACGTCTAATAAGCCAACACACTACCTACTAGACTACGACGACTACACTACTTATTGCTAACGTTGCCACCCAAAATTATGACAGTCTGGTGAACGAGCGTCGGATCACTCTTGCCAACAGGTGCTACCATGGCCTCAATATTCAATTGAATAGCAGAGACCTTTCTCGTACGACAAAACGAATACTCTACAAGATGCTCATCTTTCCCGTGCTTCTTTATGGCGCAGAGGCTTCGACACTGTTAAGCACTGATGCAGCAGCCTTGAGAGTATTGGAAAGAAAAGTCCTACGTAAGATCATCGAATCAGTGCGAGTTGGGGATGGTTTCCGCATTCGATTCTACAATGTGCTGTATGAGCTGCTCAACGACATAGACGTTGTACAGCGTATGAACATCAAGCGACTGCGCTGGGACGGGCATGTCGTTCGAATGGAGGAGGATGTTTCGACGAGAACGTTGGAGAACCAAATCGACGAAGCCCTATCATCGATTGGTGTGATCAACTGGCGAAGGCGAGCAAAAAGCAGAGGCATCTGTAAGGATATAAGAAAGTAAATAAATAATTATTGTCAACTCAGATGACATTGCAATTATCAGAAAAAATATTCGAGGAAAATATATTTAAAAAAAAAAAAAATAAGACTCCAAAGCCTCTAGAGCTACGAATAAAAAAAGTTGAGCAGTACAGAATGTCCACATGCGAATAAAGAGCTTTTAATTACACAGCCCTGCAAATTTGGACTTTTTTTGTGCAAATAAGATGGCTCCAGGTGTTTCCGAAGGCATTTTGCGCGCTGAACACGAATCTGGTCATCAAAAAATTTCCATCATGTCAGGTTTTCGAGAAAAGGGGGGTGAAACCCTTAAAAATAGCGTTTTTGGCCATTTCTGAAACATTGTAAGCTTAACACTGACGTGCTAGAACCATCGCTATTGTCAGAAATTGACAATTGATCTTTTCTCCTTAAAATGAGCCCAAAGCCAAATTGTTTGCATGCACCCTTAAAGTAGGGGGTGGGTTTATGTCAAGGGGTGCAAGAGAAAAAGAAACACATTACGGAGGTCCTTAAAAATTAATCAGATTAACTTGAAAATTGTTACTCGGGGGTTTTTGAGGTCGCTGGTTACACATCTTTATTCAGATTTAAAAAATTCAAAATGGCGGATCTAATATGGCGCTCGAGGTTTATAAAAATTACAAAAACCTTTTTCTCGAAAACCTGACGTGATGGAAAGTTTTTGATCCGTGTTCAGCGCGCAAAATGCCTTCGGAAACACCTATAGTCATCTTATTTGCAAAACCCATACAGGGCTGTGTTATTAATCATTTACAATACAATTACAATTCATACGTAATTATTACGAGCAGAATGACACAAAATACGATCGAAACCACGATTCTCATACTAACAGACAGACTAGCAAACTGCCCACAAGATTACTATGGCATGCTCAACCTGTTTTCTAGAGCTGGATACATACATCTATCCATACATGCATAAATACATACATACTTACAAACATAACTGGCCATTACAACCCTTAAGTCAGCACTACGACCTAGCTTCAAGATCTTTTCGTAGAAAACACAACAAATGATAGGTAGACGATGCTATATCCGTGCTTTATGGTAGATGATGCCCAGTCAAATGAAGATAACTATCTCGCAGATCATCAAAGACGGACGAGACAGAACAAAATACTCACTTCGGTTGGTAATTTGTTTCTTTTCAATTAATTGTATCTGGTTTATCTCAAGACAGCCTACATAATTGGTTATTTCAACCCTTTAGTCAAGATTACAACCTAGTTTCTCACACCACTTACGTTGTGTTGGGTTAATTTTCTCCATGAGTGACGAGACCTGCAGTTCAAAGTCAAATCCGAAAGGCAGATTTTTGAGTAACTTTTTCATGGTAATTTTATTTACTAGTTTTTGCCAGAAATCTGCTGTGAGGCCGAAGTCGCCGAAGAAATATTTTTTTCATATATCGGTTTTGTTGGAGACAACTGACCTGGGGTTTGAACTGTGGCCTCATGTCTATGAAGCCAACACACTACCTACTACACTACGGCGACTTCAAATGGCTGAATACCCTACTGAAATTCTGCAAAATACATAAAAAAGAAATTTTCTTCACTTAAGTTGACATCGAATCGTTGTTATTCGTTCCCCTTTTCATAATTCCATTTAAACCGATGCACTTGTTGTTTACATGCCAAGGAGCTCCAATTAATAATGCGAGTCTTTTATAAACCTTTTTAAAATTAAAACAACACAGGTACAAAAACAAATGCCATTCAACAGATTATTCGACTATTAAAGGTAAGCTGTTGACCTGTGTAAAAATGATTTGTGTGTTTTAAACTGGTGTATTTTTCCACATAACCTAACTTCTTTGTAGATAAATAAAATATTTAAATTCTCATAAGAATATTTTTTACGTATTCGTAATAAACCAAATACTTTTTGCTATTGCGGTGTGGTGGTGTCATGTGGTTTGGTCAACTCAAACATTCGATATTAAATTGCAATTGCATTTCATTCATTTGAGTGATAAATTTGATTTTAATATTTTCACTTCGTCAATAGCCACGAAACAAAAAAGAAAAGAGACAATCTACTATTTGAACTCTTCTTCTTTTTGAGTTTATTTTTTTTTTGTGGAGAAATATTTAAATTTTAATAGGTAAAGAACATAAAATAAATGAAATTTTATTGTTGCAGCCAACTGTACGTACGTACACCATTTGATTGAATGATTGTGCCGCAGCAATATGACAAACAAAAACAAATAAATTTTCACAGTAACAACTAAAACTTGACCGACACGTAATCTTGTCATACTGAATTCCTCAGTTATTATGGAAAATTAAATTAAATCTCGATATTCTGTTTTCAATCACTGCACTTAACGAATGTTAAGTTCTAGTAATCCAACATATATTTTAGCAGATAAATGATGGCAATCTTGTCCCAACCCAGCTATCGTAAAAAAAAACTTCCGCCAGTTTCGCTTGGAAGATATGATACCATATAAGTCTCCAAGGGCAATTTCCTATTAACGCAAAAGCAATAGCTCACCTCGCAGGTGTTAACCGAACGACTTACTTCAGTAGTTATAGGAAAATATCGGGACTTTCATTAAACGACATTATATGTGAAATAAAACATCGTTCATATATCCATTACGGCTTCTCTGAGTGGAAAGCATTCAAAATATGAAATTTTTCAAGACTCTGGCGCAAAGATCAGCTTAAATTTGGCCGATGGCATGGATTATATTGGCTTTGAGAACCAAAGTCGCCGTAGTATAGTAGGTAGTGTGTTGGCTTATTAGACGTAAAGCCGGGGTTCGAGACCCCGGCGACTTCCTCTCAGCAGATTTCTGTCAAAAACTCTGAGAGTAAATAAAAATTGCCATGAAAAAGTTTCTCAAAAATCTGTCGTTCCGAGTCGACTTTAAACTGTAGGTCCTGCTACACATGTATACAAATTAACGCACACAACGTAAGGGGTGTGAGAAAGTAGGTCGTAATCCTGACTGAAGGGTTGCAATTATCAATTATGTATGTATGTATGTATGTATATATGTATGTTGAGAACCGCTTAGCGTTTCTGGCTTATTCGTATACATCTGCCGTTAAAGAAGAAAATAGTTTAACGGAGTTAAATCGCACGATCTCTGTGGCCAGTTCACATTACTGTCACGGGAAATGACCATGCCCTCAAATCGCTTGTACAGAATATCCAATGTAGCATGAGCTGTAAGGCACGAATGGCTGTCCTTTGAAACCATAAGACATTGATATCCAGACCATCCAATTTAAGCTTAAAGATGTTGATAATCATCGATTTATATTGCTCGTAGTAAACAGTGAACGTCGATCTCAAAGAAATATGGACCGACGCCAGCCCACACCAAACAGGCTGTATTGTACGCTCTTAAATCTCATGGCAATTGGTATTTTCCCAAATCGACAATTTTGTTTGCTCACGTAACCTTCATTCAGAAAAGAGTCTCATCGTTATAATATAAAGTATTTACTGAACCCCAGCAAAGCAAGTAAAATAATAAAGATTTTGTGAAGACTCCGTAGCATCCTTAAAGGATAATTGCTTAATAAATGAAATAGTCCGTGACCCTTGGCATAAACGTTACATAAAAGAACCTGGACTTAAATCATTTGAAATTTAAAGAATGCCTGAAAAGAAAAATAATTTACAAGCCAAAATTGCGAAAATCTTTTATATTTCAGCCCTGTAAGGTTATTTATTCAAAGGGGTGAAGCAAATTCCCCTTGAGAACCTTAATGTTACGTGAATATTTTTATTTATTCATAGTTATTCATTATCCTTAGGTTTAATAAGATAAAATGTAATTGTAATAACGGTCGAAGGAGAAGGCGCTTTGAATTCATCTGAAGCTGTGTAGTAGATAAGAAGACGTCCAAGAAGATATGGAGAGAAATTAAGATCATAGCGTAAGGTAAACTAAATAGAAAAAATTTGTGAAGCCTCTTTACTTCTCATTGGGGTAATTCAAAAACTTTTAATACATACATACATATGCAAAATTAGTCATTACAACTCTTTAGTTAGGATCACCACCTAGTTCCTCACACCACTCATGCTGTGTGTGTTAATTTTATATATGAATGGCGAGACCTACAGTTAAAGACGACTTCACACGACAGATTTTTGAGAAGTTTTTCGTGACAGTTTTACAAACTCTCGGAATTTTTGCCAGAGAAAGTCTCTCAAAAAAAATTTTTTTTTATTTTTCGGTTTGGTTGAAGATGTCTGATCTGGGGTTTCAAACGTGGCCTTATGTCCAATAAGCAAACACACTACCTACTAGACTACACCGATTATGGAAATAGATTGTTTAATCAAATTTATTACATTTCCAATCCATTTGCAAAACCTATTTGAAAGTCTAAATACGGCATTTCTTCTCTATCATTCTGTTATTTTTATTTAGTTATGTCCAGTGCATTTGGAAAGAAAATTTGTTAGATACCAACAAAACTATCAATTCTGTTTTACTCACAACTGCCTAGAGCAATGCCAACCATAGGTTCCACATCTAATGGTCAAATACATACGTTTGTGTTGCTATTTCACTATACCTCCTTCCAACCTCACATTTAATGTATTTGTTGTCAGATATTCGAGTGTTTTAAGTTAAAAGCCAAATTTATGTCACAAGAAATAAAAAAAAACAAAAAAATATTGCACTCCTGAATAATAATAAAAATTCATTGCATATGACATTTTCATGTCAACATCTCCACATCCAGCTGAACCGTAAAACAAAAGCAACCGAAGGAAAATAAAAAAGAAGGAATGATGCATAAAACAAAACATTTGACAAATGTCCATTTAAATGTTTTAGCCAAATCAAAAAACCAACAAAAAAATGGGAAAAAAATAGAAAAAAATTAGAAAAAAAAAATTGCAAAAAAAAATCTGCATAAAATAAATGACGAATCATTTTGAAGGTAAAATTGAAATTTCATAGCAAGATGGCATTAGATTTTGCATGGACTCAATACAATTCCTATCATTTTTTTTTTTTGTGACATTCTATTGTTTGCTGCTAATGTCAGTAAATATGCTGGCATACACATACTATGTACATACGTCTGTCTGTATGGGCCTTTATGATATTGCAGGTACATTTTTCTGTAATTTCTCTTTTTTTTTCTTTGATTTTTGCAATTTTATTCTGGCCCATAAAGCAATGGCAATGTTATCTACGGTTAAAAATTTAATTAAATTTTTAATATTTTTGATTTATTTGATGGATATGTACCATTTGAAATATTTATTCAATTTTTTTTCTCTCTCTCCTTTATTTGATTTGATTTGATAGATGTTTTTAGTTTCAAAATAAATGAATTTCATGAAAAATATGTATGTATGTATGCAATTTATAAACATATTTTCAATTCTTTTAGCATCGCATAATAAAAGCTAAACTAAATGCCTCTGCCAACAACAAAAATCAATGAAACCTTGTTTTACAACAGCATCAGCAACAGCAGCATAGCAATTCAAGTTTTTTTTTATTTTATTGATAATAAAATCTACTTTTATTGACAATTAAAAAATATTTGTGCTAAAAGCAATACCTTATCACAATAGCATTTTAGCATTTTTAGAAATATTTACTCAGTATGTAGGTACATACATAAATAAAAAGTGTACATTCCTACTTGTTATGCAAACAATGAAGGATTTTATTAGAAAAAGCAAAAAAAGAAAAAAGTGTGAAATAATAAAATTAATCATTGAAATTTAAATGACATGTGAGTGGAAATTATTGCGATGCATGATCCATACATTTCTTATTTTAAATTGTTGTTGTAAATGTAATCTCCCAACAGATTTCTGACAAAATCTCTGAGAGTAAATAAAATTGTCCTGAAAAGTTTCTAAAAAACCTGTCTTTCGGAGTCGACTTTAAACTGTAGATACCGCCACTCATGTATAAAATTAACACACACAACATGAGAGGTGTGAGAAGCTAGGTGAACACAAGTCTAATTTGGACTTACTTAAGTGACCATTACAACCCTTAAGCCAGAATTAGAACCAAGCTGCTAACAAAACTCATGTTATTGTTAATTCTAAAAATGAGTGGCGAAATCCACAGCACGAACGTAATTCATAACAACCATTTAGTCAGGTTTACGACCAAGCTTCTCACACCACTTATGTTATTTGTGTAAATTTTATCTATAAGTGGAGGGACCTACAGTTTAAAGTCGACTCCGAACGACAGATTTTTGAGAAACTTTTGCATGGCAATTTTAGTTACTCCCAGAGTTTTTGCCAGAAATCTGCTGAGAGGAAGGCGCCGAAGAAATATTTTTTTTCATATTTCGTTTTGATGTCTGACCTGGGGTTTCAACCTCGGTCTTACGTCTAACAAGCCAACACACTACCTACTAGATTATGGCGACTTCTAGCAATTTTTACTCACTCTCATAAACCTGCTGAGAGAGCCTCACCGAAGAAATATTCTCTTTTACATATTTCGTTTTGATCGCGATGTCTGACGTATGATTTGAAAAGTGGCTTTACTTCTAATAAAATAACGTACAATCTACTAGACTACGGCTGCTTCATAATATACTTATAGTTCGCAGCTTAACGGTTCTCAGCAATTGCACTTCAAATGCTCGGGAGTTCAAGTCAACACAAAGGCTGACTTCCAAAATGTTAGATGTGTGTGAAGATAGATTTTAAAATCCCTCACACCGTCCCTCACACCGTCCCTCACACCGTCCCTCACACCGTCCCTCAGACCGTCCCTCAGACCGTCCCTCACACCGTCCCTCACACCGTCCCTCACACCGTCCCTCTGTGAGGGATGGATGGATAGGACCGTCCCTCTGGGATGAGGGACGGTGTGAGGGATGGTGTGAGGGACGGTGTGAGGGACGTTGTGAGGGACGTTGTGAGGGACGGTGTGAGGGATGGTGTGAGGGACGGTGTGAGGGACGTTGTGAGGGACGTTGTGAGGGACGGTGTGAGGGACGGTGTGAGGGACGGTGTGAGGGACGGTGTGAGGGACGGTGTGAGGGACGGTGTGAGGGACGGTGTGAGGGACGGTGTGAGGGACGGTGTGAGGGACGGTGTGAGGGACGGTGTGAGAGACGGTGTGAGGGATGGTGTGAGGGACGGTGTGAGGGACGGTGTGAGGGACGGTGTAAGGGACGGTGTGAGGGACGGTGTGAGTGACGGTGTGTGGGATGGTGTGAGGGATGGTGTGAGGGACGGTGTGAGGGACGGTGTGAGGGACGGTGTGAGGGACGGTGTTAGGGACGGTGTGAGGGACGGTGTGAGGGACGGTGTGAGGGACGGTGTGAGGGACGGTGTGAGGGACGGTGTGAGGGATGGTGTGAGGGATGGTGTGAGGGACGGTGTGAGGGACGGTGTGAGGGACGGTGTGAGGGACGGTGTGAGGGACGGTGTGAGGGACGGTGTGAGGGACGGTGTGAGGGACGGTGTGAGGGACGGTGTGAGGGACGGTGTGAGGGACGGTGTGAGGGACGGTGTGAGGGACGGTGTGCGGGACGGTGTGAGGGACACGTGGTGTGAGGGACACGTGGTGTAAGTGACACCAAGAAAGTGTTGTGAAATCTCAGAAAATTTCAAAATCTAGTATGAAAAGTCGCTCTGTTAGGATTCTGGCGATTGGGTTAGTTAAAGGGACGTACAATGCTTCAAAAACAATTCACTTTGTCCGCCCACTCAGTCCTGTTTTCCCACAATATTGATTTATTTATCGAATTACAATAACTTTCCGAAATGTGTGATTATCTATTTATTGCAGTGCTTATTATGCAATATTTTGTAACAGTGGATAACTAAAGGACTTATTTTATCAATTTTTGCTTTTTTTTCTTACTTTACCCGGGAATTTAATTAATTTTTCTTGTTTTTCTCTCCCAGTCTTAAATTAATTATTTAACAGAGTTCCTGTTAATAACATAACAGAGTTCTGTTAGCTAACATGAGAGATAGATTTTAAAATCTATCTTCACACACATAAATATTAGTTGGTTTGTGTTTGAACAAAATAAAATGTTTCATAAAGCCGCTGTACAAAATGTTTACAATGTATATTATTTCAAAACGTCGTCAATGTGTATTTTTATCGCAGTCAGAAAGCAATCAGTCATCGGATTTATAGTTGAAGCATTGTTTGGTTACTTTGCATATCTACATAATTTATATACCGTATTAGAACTGCATAATTTGTATTGATACATTTCAGAAGTGAGCCAAAGTTGTGGCTTATGCGGTTGAGAAACCCAGAAATAATTGCGGAAAAACCATTACATCAGGAAAAAGTGACTGTTTATTTGCTCCTTATTTTCTGAAAATCGCATTGGACAGTAATTTTTCGAAAATTATTTTTTTTAGAAACTTTACTGCCAATACAGGGTGCTGTTAACGTATGATAGCCTTGATATGTAATTGAATGGTCTGATGGCCTAGTTCGTAGTGTCATAAACTTCAATTGGCGAGGCCGTGGGTTCGATTTCCACCAGAAACTCTGTGTTTTTTGTGATTGTCTGATTGTTTGTCTGACATTATATGTGATTACTCGCAATAGAAAACAGAAAGGGAGAATTATTATAAAAAAGCAAGTCTCAAGAAAAGGTAAAAAAAGGAGAAAAGTATATACACTGGTCATTAAAAAAATTGTAACCCACTAATTCCTCTTTCCTTTCTCCTATAAAACTATTTTTCCTGTAAACCAACACAATGCACTGCATGAATAGGGGCATCTCCTGAGTGTTAGACACAAAAAATGAAAAGAAATCAGGGCCGATTTTTTCAGCAACAGAATTTCATGTATCAACAGAAACAATTGACAACTAAGATCATGTGATTTAATGTAGTTAGAATATCTGATATGAAAAATATTTCTTTGGCGACTTCCTCTCAGCATATTTCTGGTAAAAACTCTGAGAGTAAATAAAATTGCCATGCAAAAGTTTCTTAAAAATCTGCCGTTCGGAATCGACTTTAAACTGTAGGTCCCGCCACTCACGTATAAACACACACAACATGAGTGGTGTGAGAAGGTAGGCCGTAATCCTGACTGAAGGGTTGTAATGGACAATTATGTATATATGTATGTAGAATATCTTTTAATTATGAGTATAATACCTTAAGGTTGGAGTACAAGAATTTTATAGTCGCTGTAGTCTAGTAGGCTCAGTAGACGTGAGGCCACACTCAATAATCTGTCGTTCGGAGTCGACTTTAAACTGTAGGTCGCGCTACTCATTTTTACAACTAACACACACAACTTTTTCTGTGAAGAGTTGTAATGAACAATTATGAATTTATGTACATACTGCTCGAAGTGAATGCGAAAGTATCAGATAATTATGTCAAAATAATTGAGTTTTGCAACTAATCCGAAGGATGACATTGTATTTCCTACCAACCATTGTAATGAAGTAATAGTTTCATGGAAATCATCACTTTCTTTGTGTTTTGCTTAATTTTACTGTGGTAAATTGTCACGTTTAGTTCCATTTTACTCATTTGAAATAATATTTCAAATTCTTTGACAATTGAGAACCCTTAGAATGCCAAGATCACATCTATTTATTTTATTATACAGTGGACAGCAAAAGTCTTAGTACGGCATAATATTTTGACAAAAAAAAATTGCCACAAGCTTAATAATCTTGCTTACAGTACCGATATGACTTCAAGAGAGTATTTAGGAGATCATTTGAAAGAACGGTTGCGTAATCGCTAAACCTTAAACAAAAATCAACCGAAAAACTTGCACATGGTGCCACCAGAAAACATTAAACAAAACTTGTACATTCAATTCCTAATGGGCTAAATGGAGTGCTTGACCTTAAGGGATAATCTACTAAATACAAGGGATAACATTTTCATATATTAGGCCTTTGAATTTTAAATTTACTCAAGGTTCTCCTTGGGGGTATCTCTGGAGTCATTTGAAACTTTTCCTTATTTTCCCTTGTTTTATGAAAAACATTAAAAAAAATTTTTGTTTTATAATAAAACAGAAATAAATTAATAAAATAAATATAAAAACTATAAATTTTTATACAAACTTTTGGCTAAAATTCATGAAATTGCTAAAATATATTGCCGTACTAAGACTTTTGCTGTCCACTGTATATATGTATGCTGTTCAACAAATATTTTTGAATTATATTTTCTTTAAACGCTTGTCATTTAAATAATAAAACGGATAGAGAGGAAGAGAAAAATACCAACGGTTACTAATGTGATAATTAGTTGGCATTAAATTATTTTAGTTTTCTTTTTATTTAATTTCATTCAACAATTTTTTTTTTAATTTTCTTTTCGTTTTTGTATTCTGTTCAGAGGCATTTAAAAAATGATTCATACAATTTAGTGACAACTGAATACTACCAAAATATTTATGAATTGGCATTAGTTTTTGTAGTTGAAAGATTAAATCTCAACTATTTTGAAAATTAAGAATTTTTTTTAATTTCTAGGCCATCACGATACGAGCATAATCGAACAAAGTTTTCTCGAAAAAGATTTTAGACACTGAATAGCAAAACAAGTTCATTGACCCATTAAATGCTAACAAAAAAATTCAATTCCTATTGATTCCCATATTTTGCTGGCCTATTCGGGAAAATTCGAATTCGCTCTTCTGTTTTTCTTCATAAAAACAAACAATTTTCAATGTTTTAAAAGAAAATGTTTAAAATATTAAACATTTCATATGGTTTTTTTAGCATTAAGAATCATCTTAATTAGAGAGCTTATCGAATTCGTTTTGTAACCAGTAAGTAACGACACGTATTGCTTGTTAATTTTAGGTAAACATGGCTAAAAAAGAGAAAACCAGAAATAAACAAGAACAACAGAAATTATCAGGTGGAACATAGAAAAAAAAAAACAGAAAAGAGAGAACGAAAAACATGAACACCTAAAATACATCTTGGCTGAAGGAATTTTCCGCTTTGTTTTTGGTTGTAATTACGAAGAGCACATGAAGCCAAGGAATAATGTAAAGCGCAAAAGGGAAATCATTGTTTAAACCACTGACAAAAATGTTTATACGCTTGCACTGAAAGAAATTAAAGGCAAAAAATCCTTCTAATATTATTGCCTAGCAGTAGCTTAGATCGACTAGAGCCGCAGCCTCGCTTTAAATTTCCTTGCAAGGTACCCTTCAATAAATGCTCTTATTTGGAAAAACTGTTGACTCTGCGATGTTTTCATCTGCCTTCGATCACCAAAAGTGTCCAATTATTGCAGTATTATTAAACCAGCAACATGGAGACCGCTGTAAGACAATTTCAGTACCTATAACTGACAGTAAAGCGAATATTTAGTTCCGTGAAGAATGTATACATCACGTAGAAGATTTTCTAAGTATTCTGGAAGTGATAGCGACAAATTTAATTATCTTACTCACGTGAGCATTGTAGGCAACAACATAGCTGGTTCAGAGACTCATTCGAAAGAATTTCTTTTGTAATGGCAAGACAAACAATTTCTCACAGACATCACTTGTTCGTACAAGAAAGATGAGCAAATGATTTCACTTGTATAGAGACCACAGAAATCTAGCTTTTTATGGACATAAAATCTACCCAAAACCAAAATCGATCATTAGAGAGTACTTGCCATTGAAAATACACAACCATAACATCATAACATAACAACATTTCAGTCAGGATTACGACCTAGTTTCTCACACCACTTATGTTGTGTGTATTAATTTGATACGTGAGTGGCGGGACCTACAGTTTTAAGTCAATTTTTCATGGCAATTTTTCTATTCTCACAGTTTTTGCCGGAATCCTAATGGGAGAAAAACGCCAAAGAAATAATTTTTCTTATTTCTTTTTGTTGGACATGTCTGACCTGGCGTTTGGACCGTGTCCTAACGTCCAACAAGCCAACACACTACCTACTAGACTACGGCAACTACTCACAAGTACTTGTGCAAATGCTGATCCACGAGGAAAATGAGAAAAACCCTGAACATCATTTTAGTAATAGTCCGGCACTTGGGAATCCAAAACAAAGCTTCCTTAACTTCACAAAATTTTTAAAAATTGTGAAGTAAAATTGGAAACGATTGGCAGATACAAACGAAAATATGCACAATAATATAACAATGGAATGGCGATTACCAATTTGAACTAACCTCACCTAGACTCTTCATTATATATTTTAATAGAGATTAGAAATTTTAACACATCAGATCACAGACGTAAGTTGTTTTTTCACAAAATAAAAAAGTCAATAAAAAACACTAACAACAGCTCTTATTCAAGAGTGAAAATATTACGCAGCCTTGCCGCACACGGTTTCTCAACACCTATTTGTCTACCGAGGTACTGCTCATATTTTACATGACATATGACGTCATTGCATAATTAGTATGAGAATTCATATTCATTCATATATTACGCAACATTGTCGCCTGCCTTTCTAAACACTTATTTATTCAATGCGGTTTTTCAACACCTATTTGTCTACCAAGGTGCTGCTTATATTGTATATGACATGTGACGTCATTAAATAATGCATATGAAAGGAATTATTTTATCTGCTATTCTTCTGCAGTATAGTATAGTATATATCGCATAGTGTTTAATAGTGTCAAAGGCAATCTATCTTTCTGGCAATCTAAAACACAGATGTAATGAAATATGCTATTCAACGGTTCGGGCACAGTGCGGTAACGTGGTGAACTCAAGGCCGGCTTTAACTTAAAAATGGCAAACTATTTTCAAATGTACTCAACGTACTGAACATTTTGTTGCCAAACACTATTCCCTGTTAAATATGAAATTGGTTGAAGGAAATAGTCAAGGATTTTGCATACAGTAAGAAGACCACTGGCCAACATTACCAGAAACGCAATTGACTGGAACTTTCTAGGTAGCCACAGAAAAGGACGGCTGAGCTGTACCTGCAACAAAACTAAACATGACGCCCGCAAAATTTTGTAAAACATAAAACGAACTGAATATCGTAGGAACACATCCGTTGAAGCCCTAGGCCAGTGTATTATGTTAAATATGAAGTCGCCGTAGTCTAGAAGGTAGTATGTTAGCTTATTAGATATGAGACCTCGGTACAAACATCTCCAATCAAAACGAAAAACAAAAAGCAGGTCTTCAGCGACTTTCTCTCAGCAGATTTCAAAAATTCTCAAAAATCGTTCGTTCGATGTCGATTTTAAACTGTAGATCCTGCCATTCATGTATACAGATAACACACACAGCATTAGTGGTGTGAGAAACAAGGTTGTAATCCTGACTGAAGGGTTGTAATGATCAATTATGTATGAATGTATTCTAATATTTGCAAATGCCTAAAAAAATTTTGCATTCATCAATTCAAAATGTTGCTAGGGGGCCCTATGTATTATTTTGAGAGAAAAATTTTTCTCCATTCACTATAATTTTTTTTTAACCGTGTATCACAACACAGTTCGCGTTTCAGTAATTTTCCTTCAATGACAGTTACAAAATGAAAGAGTGCCATGAATTTTGGTTTTCATGGAAATTTTCAAACTACACACCAAAAACAAAAAAAAAACGAAAGAAAAACAAACTAAAACTACGAAAGATGGAAAAATTAAAAAGCAGCAGAGAGAAATAATTGCAACTTACATTACATGGAGTGCATGGCATTGGTTTGCCAATGGAACCATTCACGATGGTTGTAATAGCCAGCAAACAACCGCTGTTTACTCATTAAACCTTAAAGTCATATACCATATGCATGTATGTATGTATGTGTATATGCTACCATAGATTACATGTTAAGTCGTAATGAGCAGAAATTTTTTTTTTATTTAAATTTTTCATTTAACACTTCCTTTTTTTTAATTTTTCTTTTTTTATATTACTCTACTAACACTGTATCATTTACTTAAAAACTGTTTTGCAAATGTGTTTGTAGTTTATAAACCAAATGCTGGTAACAATTTTGCGGGTTACTTCTTTAGCAGTTTTTCAAATGCCATAAAATTAACATAATGTTCTTTAATTACACTAACACATACACACAATAACACACACATACACACATACAATCTCATTTAAAAGGTCATTTTATATGATTTCTATACAAAATTTGTATGTAAAATACAAATATATTCGGTAATCAAAATTCGAAAAAGAATGAAAATCGAAAAATAAATGCCAACAACTAAAACAAAAATTGTTCACTTTTCTTTTAACATTTTCCACATGAAAAATTATTTGATTTATTTCCACTTGGACACTGTGGCATTATAATAAATCTTCGTTCAATAGTTTAGAATGCTATACAACCACTAACGAAGTATAGTCATTGTTGATGGTCGTTTGCCAAAAAGGGATGTAAGATTATGTGTCCATATTGTATGGTATTCTTTAATGATGGACATCATACTGGGTGTTTTCGTTGTTGTGGTCTTTGTTTCGTTCGGTTTAGCTGTGTTATTCAATGTTATCAAACCATGTATATATTATACAGCCTATAATTTTTTGGAAAACATTTTTTTTTTTTGACTAGTTTTTCTAAAAATTTAACAAGGAAGTATCCTACGTATCAGTTTTTAAACAAAAATTTGCCTGAGTTCATGCAATCAATGAATTTGTCCTCTTTTCCTCGCCAGTGACAGCTGCATAAGTAGTTGTGAGATATGCCTAAATACCGGGTATGTACAGCCAGATACCAGTGTCCTAATGAAGCTATTGTTAACAGAAATTTTGTTCTACATATAATTTAGATTAGGTTAGTTGGCGTCTCTCCTCGAAGGAAGAAGTCCTACTAAGGCCATCATTTCGACCCATTGTGATAGCAGAATTAATTCTAGCCAGCGGTTTGAAATTTTACCAAAAGAATATTTTTTGTTGTTGTGAATTATAATTACTCCAGTTAGAAATGGCATTTTATTTCATTCAGATGGCTGTCGCGGCTGGCCTCACAGTATTATTTCGAGTGTATGGAGTCATATCTTGGCAATGGCATTACGAATATTGGTCTTCAAATACTCAATTGTCTCTGGTTTGTGGGCATAATACTTTTCATTAAGGGCACCCCACAGTGTAATGGTGTCAAACCGCAGCTCCTTGGCGGCCAATTGACATCACTATTTCGGCTTATTAAACGGAAATCGAACGTTAGATGCAATAAATCGATTGTGGCATTAGATGTGTGCCAATTTGTACTATCCGGTTGAAACCAGGTATCGAGAAGGCAAAAAAATCCATTATCATGCTGCGATAGGTGTCGCCATTGACCGTAATGCTTGCGCCGCCCTCATTTGCAAAGAAATATGGCCCAATGATGCCTCCGCTCCACTAGTCGCTCCAAACAGTCATCTGTAATGTGAGCATGAGCTTCTGTAAGACCTTGCGTGGGTTTTCTGAGCGCCATTACGGCAATTTTGCTTATTAACATACCCACCAATATTGAAATGAGCTTCATCCGAACACTTGTTTCTTTTTTTTTGCAAAATCGACATCATCGTGCAGTTTTACGTTTGTCCAATAAATTCCAACGTTGCTCAAGCGTAGATCGATTCATTACATTTAGTGGAGATAATATACTGGATTTTGGAACAGAATAGAATGACATAAATATTGCCAGATTCAAAACAACCGATAGTTCAAAGTTAAACCACCCGGTACTACAAGTATCGGGAAACGAAAAAAAATAATTTAAGATTTAACTGTTTTTCCATCAGATATTCTCACATGATCTGAAATCGTCAATAAATACTTGAAAGATGTTCTTAGGGAGAGGTACACCATTATCATAGTATTCGGTATTTTTGTTGAAAATGCAAGTCTAACGGGGATTCAGTATCACAAAGGCTCTAGGATCGATGAAAATACATATAGTGTACCCTTGTTTGCATTTGCATAGACAGTTTTAATTCCCTGTTTGAATTTGAGCAAACTAAAGATGCTTCAACTTAATGCGGGCATTATGTAGGCATTATGTTAAGTGTCTCTAGGCTCTACTCGCTCTCTCCTATAAATCATATCCTAGTACATTCAATACGAATAACAATACCATTGGAAACCTCGGGTAAATAATCACTCAGCATCTTAATCACTAATTAGCATGTGGCTCATAGTGTCACCTCCACTTGATGACCGGACTACAAAACTTTAACTATTGCTTTAGCTAAAATTCTTTAAAAATAAAGACTTCTTGATCAGAATAATCAATATACGATATAATTTACTTGCTATAGCCAATGAAAAATTTATTCCAGCACAATAACACATAAAGTCCAGTAGAGTATCGTTCTGTGGTGTTTTCATTTAAACAAACTGTTGTTTAATTTGTAAACATTTTTATGTTAATTTTAGATTTCAAATTAAATTTTGTGTGTTTTTCAAATTTAATGTCTACCAGAATAAATAAATATTTTCTATCACATGTACTCGTATCTGGCATTAGGAAATAAAATTCATCATAGAAACCATATAATTAAACAAGAAATTAATTTTATTATTACCGTTCACCGCAAAATAAATTGACCACATCATGATACTTCCCCAGAAAATTGTATAAATTTCTCTCCTTCTTCGATTCCTTCCTTATCCTTTCGTTTTTAACTTCTCCTTGAAATAATATACGAATGTATTTGCAATTCTACACGAGTTGGCTTTTATTTTTGAAATTTGAATTCCGTTTTTGTGTTTCATTTTCATTTTTGTTTTTTGATTGTTTTTGTTGTAAAATAAAACTGTAACAATCAAATTAAATAAAGTCCCATTGTATGGATAGACATTTTGTGTAACAGAATGGTATCGTCGGATAGAATATGGTAGAAGAGCGTTAGAATTTATTCAATTTTCTTAAGCAAAAATTCTTATACAACCGAAGAATTTTAATGATCACAAGTCGCATAAAGATGCCAAATAAAGCCTTAAACATAACATTCGTATGCACGGGCAGACACTGTGTTTTAGCCAAAGACAGATACAAATTTGAATTGTTTTTTTTTTTTATTCTTTCTGCCCTGCCCTGCCCTGCCTTGCCTTCGTTTATAGACATGACCATACATAAAGGAAACACTTGCAAATATATACTCACACACATATGTATATATGGATATGAACACATAATTAAATTATATAAACTTTTTTGCATATTCATAGCCGTATTCATATGTAAGTGTATGTGTTTTTTTATATACAAATTGCCAGATATAAAGTCTTAACATATTTTTGTTAAAACATTTCTATATTCCTGTAGTAAAACTCTTTCTATGAAAGAAAAAATATACGAAATAAGCCATGAATATCTTCAAATAAGTTTCAATCGTATATACATATGTATGCGTGTACAAATAAACAGTTTCATTTAAATTCATATTCATTTGAATACAAACACTTCAAAATATTCACACAACATGTTTACATCATATATATTAACAATATATGTGCGTGTGTGCATGTGTGTAATACATACGTGTGTGTTTTAAGAATTTCTAAGCAACTCTCAAAAGCTTTATAAGCTACAGACGACCATATAAACACCCTGCACAAACACAACTGAATGATGAAAAAATGAAATGTCCTTCACGCTAAACATGATGAATGAAAGAAGAAAGTGATTCGATTGGATTAAAAGGATCGCACGATTAAGCATCAAAGAGCATGTAGCTGTACATAATTGGTCATTTCAACACTGCAGTCAGGATCATGACCCTGCTTCTCACATCACTTATGTTGTGTGTGTTAATTTTATACATGAGTTGGGGGCCTACAGTTTAAAATCGACTCCGAACGACAGATTTTTGAGACATTTTTCATGGCAATTTTATTTACTCTTACAGTTTTTGCCAGAAATCTGCTGAGAGGAAGTGGCCGAAGAAATTTTGTTTCATATTTCATTTTGTTGATGATGTCTGACCTGGGGTATTTCCTGGAGAATACCCGATCAGTGGACTCACGTCTAATAAGCCAAAGCACTACCTACAAGACTACGGCGACTATATAACTATGGTAGACAAAATCTATTCGTTCCTGATCGTACGAGATGTGGAAACAAATCAAATTCATAATGGAGACTGTATCTTTTATGGATGGTTTGGGTCTTAGATAACTTATGTTGAGAGTATAAAAAGGTCATTTATTCTCATTCTTATTTTCATTGAATGAAATGGTGTCGTAAACAATTTTTTTTACTAGGAAAAGTATGTACATACTTACATAATTGTTCATTACAACTCTTTAGTCAGGATTACGACTTAGTTTCTCACACCACTTATGTTGTGTGAATTTTATACATGAGTGGCGGGACCTACAGTTTAAAGTCGACTCCGAACGACAGATTTTTAAGTAACTTTTCATGGCAATTTTTATTTTACTTTTAGAGTTTTAGTTTTTGCCAGAAATCTGCTGAAAGGAAGTGGCCGAATATATACTTTTTAATATTTCGACTGGGGTTTAAACCGAGGCCTCATATCTTAAGATAACACTCTACCTACTAAACCACGGGAAAAGTATGTATTTCGTATTAATAAACCATGATTTACTTAAAAAACGTTCTTCAGTTTCAGAAGCACAGCTCAAGATCGTCTATTTAATAATAGTTTGTGGAACTTTACAGCTGTTAGTCTTGACTCGTAAAACCAAGAAAGCATAGCCTTATGAAAAGCTTCGAAGATGATAAATTGGTGATATTACTCCATGAAGATTGTTGTCAAGCTCGAAGCGAATTTACAAACTCATTAGAAGCCGCTGCAACACCAATCAATCAACTTTAGCTTGCATAAGTAAGGAGAATATGTATACTCACTTAATTGGTTATTACAATCATTCAGTCAGGATTACAACCTAACTTCTTACATCACTTATGTTGTGTGTGTTAATTTTATATATGAGTGGCATGGATCTACAGTTTAAAGTCGATTCCGAACGACAGATTTTTGAGAAACTTTTTATGGCAAATTTTATTTTATTTACTCTCAGAATTTTTATCAGAAATCTGCAGAGAGCAAGCCGTGAAGGAATATTTTTTTATATTTAGTTTTGATGGAGATGTCTGAGCCAACATGTTACGTACTAGACTACAACGACGTCTGACCAACAAATTCAATTCAAAAATATTTCCGAAGAACAACATCTGTGTCTGCTAAAGACGTTGGCTATTAGAAGCAAAATTTTATTTCGATGAGAAGGATTTCGATTAATCCTAAAGGCTTTTCGTTAGAAAATGTCACCTACAATACCATTGAAACTTAACTTAACTTTTCGAAATTTATTTCAGACTCAATTTCTTAAAATATTTTTGCCCTTGGATTTTATTTCTTTAGCATTATACTCTTCTCTAACCACAAACTTAAAAATAAATTCTTACACACTTATGTATGTGTGTAGATCCGGCGTTATTGTCCGTATGCAACAACAACCCAGTCTATATACATATATACGATTGTCTATACCATATACTGTATATTTTCCTTTTGTGGATCAGGAGAAACTGAACTGAACTGAAAGAAATTAAAACCGAAACTATGGAGTGAGGAAAAATTAAATGAAATTTTATTATGAACATGTCCATTAAAGTTTATTACATGACAAAGAGGTGTTGGTCTATTAAAATTGTTCATTTTACCAAAAACAAAACAACAGACAATAGAAGAAAATAAAAAGAATCGAACGCCTAGTAAATATAGAAGGAAATCAAGGATTTTACAAACACACACACACACCTAGACACACACATACAGTTTCACATGCTTCCTGATGTGAATTATGTATGTGTGAGTATACGAGTTCATTCAAGTATGCAGAATTTTATTATTGTTAAGCATTTGCGGTTAACCAAATTCAACAAAAGCCAAAATATGAAGAGAACATAAAAAGACCAAAACCATACCATACAAACGAATGACAATCTAACCAGCTTTGACAATAAATTTTATAACATAAAACAGGCCATAAAAATTAAAATAATTATTGCTGACTATTTTATTTTATTTCCATGAAATTGTAAAATGATTATGTATGTAATTAAAATTCAAAGGAAAATTAATTAGTCGCTAGTCTATTATGAAAATAATTAAATTTTAATTAAACAATTGCATGCAAAATGTATTCACTTTATTAACTAAAGTATTTCTAATCAATAGCTAATCAACAAACTTTAATGAATTTTCTTAAGTATACATACAGTAAATGCAAAGGGTGAGCCATTTAAAAGTTTAAATTTAAAAATACAATAAAACAAAGACGGTTTCAAATTTTGCCAAATTTATTTTGTTGTTGTGAAGTGCAATTGTTTCGATTAAAAATGGAATATTATTCATTCATATGGCCGCTGTGGCTGACCTTACAATACCTCATGTGATCGGACTAATTTTCGTGCCCTTTCTCAAGTGTGTGGGATCGTATCTCGGCACGAATTTTGGCCTTCAAATCCTCAATTGTCTCTGGTTTGTCGGCACAACACTTTTCTTTAACGACGCCCTACAGAAAATAATTCAACAGTGTCGTATCGCAGCTTCATTTCACCTAATTAAACAGCCATCAAACGTTTGGCGTAAAAAATCTATTGTGGCATGAGATGTGTGACAAGTTGCAGCATCCTATTGAAACCAAACATCGTTCACACCAATACCGTGAAGAGCGGCACAGAAAAATCGGTTATCATGGTGCGATCAGTGTCTCCATTGATGCTGTGTTTGCCGCACCAAACAGTCTCACTCGTAATGACTGCATTGGCTTCTGTAAGACCACGTATGGGTTTTCTGCTTATTAACTTACTTTCATTCGAAAAGATGATCCTTTCTGGCAAAATCGACATCAGCGTGCAGTTTCTCGTTGACCTAATAAATCCCACAGTTGCTCAAGCGTAAATCGATTCATTACGTTCAGTGCAGACAATATACTGGATTTTAGAACAGAATAGAATGGCATAAGTATTGGCAGTCACCGTAGTCTAGTAGGTAGTGTGTTGGTTTATCAGACGTAAGGCCACGGTTCAAACCCCAGGTTAGACATCAAAACGAAATATGAAAAAATTTTTCTTCGGCGACTTCCTCTCAGCAAATTTCTGGCAAAAACTCTGAGAGTAAAATAAAATTGTCACGAAATGTTTCTCAAAAATCTGTCGTTCGGAATCGGATTTAAACTCTAGGTCCAGCCAGTCATGTATACAATTAACACACACAACATGAATGGTGTGAGAAGCTAGGCCTGGCAGAAGTGTTGTAATGGCCAATGTATTATGTAAGTATTGCCAGATTCGAAATAACCGATGGTTCAAATCTAAACCGAAAAATGGCCCACCCGATGCTATTGATGTATTATACAGTGTTAAAATTATTATACAATGTTTAAATTGTAAACATTGATTGGCCTAGAAGTATTCGCGCATACAACTGTTATTATTAGCTCTGCAATAACTCATTCAATGCACTACAATAGTTTCTAATATCCACTATACTCCGTCACCATATGCAGCCTATGTAGTCAATTTTGTTTCTTCTAAATCCATTCAAGCTATCTTATGTTCAACCTTGTGTGAGAATAATGTACCGCAGAACTCCTTCAACAGCTCGTTATTCTCGTTTGTGCTGTCTATGCATGAGGCATTCAGAACCAAATACTATAGCCCATTTTGGTACATATTTATATCAGCAATCAGCTTCTTTTAGCTCATAACGTTCATTCCTTGAACGCATAGCATCGATGTTCATAAAATTCCTTGCAATTTCGAATTCAAATCTATTAAGAATTAGAAGCTCATTAATGGGTTTCCAACATGGCTTCCTTCGCCGATGAGTTCACCAGTAACGCTGTTTGATGTTGATTCCTCGAGCTCTATAGATTCGACAATTTTTTACTTTAATGATCTTTTGGTAGGAAACACAACAAGTGATAGGTAGAGGACGCCATATCCGGGCTCTAAGGTTGATGATGCCTAGTCAAGTGAAGTTACTTTTTTCGCAGGTCATCAAAAATGGATAAGACCTGGAGACAAATTACTCTTTTCAATTGATAAATTTATTAGTTTTAATTAATTGTACCTCGTCTATCCCCAGAAATATTTTGTTTACTTTTTCAGTAACTTAGGCAGCCTTTTCAATCGAAATAAACTCCTTCATGAATTTCGAGCATATTTTTGTGCACTGGAAGTGTTCCAAATCACCATAAGTTTTCTAAGCTTATTAAACGTGAGGAGTCTAATCGTTTACTTTTTGTGTTTTAAAAGATTTGTGCTTCACATCATCGCTTTTTATTTTTGAATTGCTTTCACAATTTTTCATTATGTTTTCGGAACTTCTTCTCCTTACCCAAGAATTCATAGACTTTTTATGGCTTTTAGACTTCCTTTACGCTATTGAAGTCGCTGTAGTCTAGTACTGTGTTGGCTTATTAAATATAAAGCCAGGGTTCATAACCCAGGCCAGACATCAAAACAAAATACAAAAACTAATTCTTCGGCGACTTCCTCTCAGCTGATTTCTGGCAAAAAAAACTCTGAAAGTAAATATAAAATTGTCATGAAAAGTTACTCAAAAATCTGTCGTTCGGACTCGACTTTAAACTGTATTTCCCCTCACTCATGCATAAAATTAACACACACAACGTAAGTGGAGTGAGAAACTAGGTCGTAATCCTGACTGAAAGGGTTGTAATGACCAATTATGTATGTATTGTACTAGTGTGTTAAAAGACTGCAATAGGATTTTTGTAGTCACTGTAGTAGTGTGCTGGCTTATTAGACGTGAGGCCACGGTTCAATCCTTAGGTTAGACATCAAAACGCAATATGACAAAATATTTGTTCGGCGACTTACTCTCAGCAGGTTTCTGGCAAAAATTCTGAGAGCAAATAAAATTGCCATGAAAAAGTTTCTCAAAAAATCTGTGGTTCGGGATCGACTTTAATCTGTAGGTTCCGCCACTCATGTATAAAATTAACACACACAACATAAGTGGTGTGATAAGCTAGGTTGTAATCCTGTCTGAAGGATTGCAGTGACTAATTATGTATGTAGAATTTTTCATAATCCTTATCGTGCCCTTAAAAGAAGTAGAAGTGTCCGGACACCTTACCCACACATTTATTTCTTTGGTTTAATTAAGTTTCTATCAAATTTTGCCCACAAATAGACAACATTCCCTACGAAAATTACTCTTTTTCGAGAGCTAATTCTCCTTATCTTTTTATCTTGGATATATTATTTGGAGGGAATTGAAGAATCTGAGTTTTTAAAACTCGAACATTTTTTCATCTGCGCCTGGTTGCGAACCTGATTATTGCGATTAGTAATCAAACACTTTAACTTCTACGCGATACCAACTCCTATGGATTTATATTCTTTATTTGCAAATTAAAATAAAATGTTTGTAAGAAATTGCTTGTCAATAAAGCTCATTTAAGGAGGACATTATTAATCTTCAATTCCTCTAATGATTAATGACTTTTCGCTTTAAAATTCCAATCATATTTTCGCATTCCTTTTTTTCCTGCACTCTCATCCCTAATCTTCTTATCACTAGTCTTATCAAAGCATCTTCTTGAATTAAGTCGATAACACAATTCATTTAATTGACTTCCAAGTAATTTTATCGCAAACATGCCAACATTCTCTCCTTTAAGTATATATTTTTACATGTAACCACACTTTACACATACACACACGCACACATTGTTATCTCATCTGTAGCACGTTTGAATATTATTTAAAATCTATTCTCTCTTCTTCCTTGGTCTTTGTTGTTTGTTGTTTTTGTTGCAAATATTGAACAACAATTAAAATTTACATGCTTGAAAAGCACTTAAAGGAAGAATCCTTTAGAAAATTGAGATGCAAGAGAACTTGAAAAAGAAGTCAAGTACCAATAAACAAAACTTGGTAATTAACACGGACTAAATCAAAAAGGGCAACTCTCGCATGCACACACACATAGACACACCTAAGTATGGAAGAGGTTAAGTGTATATTAGTAAGTGGATAAAACCAAAAACTTGTTAAAAGAATGAAAAAACAAACAAAAAAAATGTGTAGGAAGATGGCAAAATGAAAAGAAAAAAAATGGAGAAGAACTCATATTGAACACTTAATGGTTTCAGATACTCAATGAAGAATTTAAATACACAGACATGTACATGCACTGCACCCGCACAAAGGCAATTGATATCAACAGAGGGATACTGCAATTACAGCAGTGTGATGGTAATTAGAAATTTGAAATGTCATTGAAAATTCTCTAAAGCTATGCGACAATTGTAGCCTGCATAGCCTTGCCGATTAATTCAGGACACGTATGAAGAGATCCTTTCAAAGTGGTTTTGAGATTGTAAGCCGGAAAAGCATTGTAATTTAAGTGGCCGTCGTCTGATTAAACAGAAACAATTTGAAAATATTTCAGGAGAAATAGGAGACTGAGACTGGATTTCTTTACTGTACCCGGGGCTCTAAAAATCTGTAAACGACTCCATTAAATTTAAGTTATAGTAGTGAGGACCAGAGCCATAAAAACTAAAGTTGAGGTAAATGGGGACTAGTCTACAATAAGATATATTAAATGACATTGCAACATGTCAAGTTAATCAGGGAAACTATAAAGATTAACTTCGACCGCAACAATCCAGATAACTTGGCAGATCTTTGACGCAGTTGCTGGTAGTATTAGCATTTCAAATATGACTTATGTTTGTACGAAATCTCGGTTAAGAGAATGTCTTTCAGCCTTTTATAGACTTTCAGGTCATTTCTGCAAGTCCTGGAGACTATTTTTGATGCTGATCCTTCTAAGTGTTTACTTCCAAGACCCAATAACATTAGGTTGACCAATTTTTATTGCAATTAACAGTATTTTATGGGAAATGGAAAGTTCGTACGCGTCCAAAATACCTTTAATTACGGTGGAAAAGAATAGAGTGCTGGAGGCAAGAAAACCTAGAGTGGCTTAGGTGCTGCATTGAGGCAAAGAGGCCTGCCTAGTTAGGCTTCCCTTTCAAGAGCACCTCTTTTACAAGAATACACCGAATTAATCTGATTGCTTATGTCATATAATAGCCGTCGTAGTCTAGTATGTAGTGTGTTGCCTTATTAGACGTAAAGCCAACAAACGAAATATTTCTTCGGCAACTTCCTCTCAGCAGATTTCTGGCAAAAACTCTGTGAGTAAATAAAGCTGCCATGAAAAAGTTCCTCAAAAATCTGTCGTTCGCAATCGACTTTAAACAGTAGGGTCTGCCACTCATGCAAAAAATTAACGCATGCAACATAAGTGGTGTGAGAAACTAGGTTGTAATCCTGACTAAAGGGTTGTAACGTCCAATTATATATGTATATATATACAGTGGCTCCATCGCATAATCGGACAAGCACTAGTCTGATATGTATGTGCTTAAAACTTAAAAAGAAAATATTAAATATATGTTTTTTTTGCTTTTATTTACACTCTTCATTATAGACTTTCAGATTAATAAAAAATAACAACATTTTTCATGATAACGGTAATTTTATAAAGAAAAAGAAAATTAACTAAATTTTTTGCGCTCAACGCATAATCGGACAAAGAAGAGCACCATTGCTAAAAATGACGAAAGAGAACAATTAATAGTTTGTGGCATATCCTTTGTTCTCAAGAACGGTCTGTAAACGTTTTGGAATTGATTTTACCCAATTGTAGCATACCACAGGTTCTATGGAGTTCCACGCTTCCAGTAAAGCCGCATTAAGCTGATTCAAAATGTTAAATTGTTGTTGGTATACTCTTCTAGCTAATTCTTCCCAAAAATGTTCAATTACGTTGAGATCTGGGCTTTGTGCAGGGGTTTCTATAAGTTTGGGGCAATTATGGATCAACCAAAGCTTTTCCACACCCGAAGTTTGCTTGTGATCATTGTCCTGGTAAAAAGCAAAATCATTCGCAATGCCTAAGGACTAAAAATATCCACCAACGACCTGATTGCGAAACCGTGGATGGCTATTTAAAGCAAGAGTCGCTTAGTGTCCTGTATTCTTCGTTTGTGTTTGGACATGTTTGAACATGCCATCCTGGGCTTTCAACCAAACCACTTCGCCCGATTGGTTTCAAATCTTCATTCACCTCACTTGAAGAGAGAGAAAGATAAGGGAATAGGGATTGAAAAAGAATACCAACTGCTGTGTAATCAGTTTAGATTGTTGATCAGTTACAGTCTATAATCAAAAAAGAATATTAAGTTGGACTGCATAATAAGGAGAACAGATTTAAAGACTTGGCGCTTTTCGAGGATAGTCAGGATACTCAGCAATATTTTTATTTAATACATACATAGCCCGACATTACAACCCTTCGGTCAGGATTCCGACGTAGCTTCTCACACCACTATGTTGTGTGTGTTATTTTTACGTTGGAGTGGCGGGACCTACAATTTATAGCCGACTCCGAAGGTCAGTTTTTGTGAGAAGCTATTTCATGGCAATTTTTGCCAAAAATCTGCTGAGAGACAGTCGACGAAGAAATATTTAAATTTCGTTTGGTTGGAGATGTCTGACCTGGACTTTGAACCGTGGCCTCACGTCTAATAAGCCAACACTCTACCTACTAGACTATAGGGACTACGTTATTTAGTATTTCTATTCATTTGACATCAAATTTAGGTTAACATGTACTCTACTTATAAGATACATGAACATTACATTCACACATTTGAATATTTGCTAAATTTCATAGACTTTATTTAGTTATTTGGTTTCGTTCTTCTTTTTATTTTCTTATTCAGAGTGTTAAATAGTGTGCAACATTATTGTTTTTTATTTTGTTCTTCCTTTCTGTTTTTAAAAGGAAAACATCTGGGTGGAAGAGTGTGTTTTTGTGGTTTGGTAAGTATTATTAAAAGTTTATGCTATTTTTCATCAGTTTTATTTGCTATTTTTTCTATTTATTTTGAATACTGGTAAATATTCTTATTTGCCTCACTTTTATTGCAAACACTTAAGTAACTTTAGTAGTACACATGCTACCTACCATATGCACACAATATGCAACAGAAGCTTCTCATGCAACCAGATGTGAAACACTTGAGTTGCTGTCAAATGTCTCTTTCAAACTGCAGCTTCCTTACATAAAAGTTTGATTGCTGGTTGGAGGTCAAAGATGCAAATATTCAACACAACGAACTTTTCATATGAAACCTTAAAATTTTTGTATTCGCAACTCGCTTAAGTGAATAAAGTAGACGCGAAGAAAATGAAGTGAAACTGAAAACATTTACAAAAATTTTTCGAAATGAAAAACACAATTCGCGGAATGGTTTGGGTTTTTTCCTATATACGAGGGTTCTTTTTCTATAATTAAATTGCTCGTGATTTAACTGCACTAAATGCCTTGTAAACATAATTGTAAGCAAATGTTTTTAAAATTTTCTCTCGTTACTCGTACTATACGATATAATTTCAAATGTTTTTTTGTTTTTGGTTTTTTTTTTTAAATTTTTCTTTTGAGTGTTTTTGTCTGTAATACTTTTGTAACGTCCTACGCTTATATCATTACAAATATTTTTGGAAACATTCAGTTTCACTTAACCACTTCAAAAAACTGTTATTGTTTCCATCAGTAACTTGACAAAGATTCATCACAAGCCCATATAACACATACACAGCAAATATTACCCAGTACACCATTACATGCGAGTATTAAATAATGTCCTTAAATAGAATGGCACAATAAAGACAAGCGATACGCAAGCTTATGTAGTGGAAAGAAATTTTTAAAAAAGATCAGCGCCCTAGTCTCGTAGATAGTGCATTGGCTTAATAGACATGAGGACGTGGTTTAAACCCTAGCTAAGACATTGCGAATAGAAACGAAATAAGAAAAAATTTTCTTCAACAACTTCCTATTAGCAGTCAGTCTTATTCGAAAAACTCTGAGAGTAAATAAAATTGCCATTAAAAGTTTCTCCAAAAGTCTATCCTTCGGAGTCCTCTGTAGTTTAACTACAGTTCCCGCCACTGATGGATAAAACTAACGCTCACAACATATGTGATGTGAGAAGCTCTCCTAACTGAAATGTTGTTATGACCAATTAATATTAGATAATGCCGTTAAAAAGCTTGCCACAGACAACTGAATTTGTTTTTAAGTCGCCATAGTCTAGAAGATAGTGTGTTAGTTAACTGGATGAGGGCTCATCAGCTATAACATCTCAAAAAAATATGAAAATCTCAAGAAATATGAAAACTAACATATTTTCTGTGGCGATAAATTATTTACTTTCTAAAGATTATTTCAAGTAAATATTGCTTGTGGCTATGTCGTATGAGGTCCACCTATGAGATCAAAATTTGGAATACTTTTTCCAGTATTTCAACCGGTATGGCAATTGGTATGTTGTCTTTCAGGGCTGAAATTCTTCGGGGCTAGATCCTATGCACAAGAAACTTCATGTAATCCTACAAATCGCACGATCTTAAGAGCCAAATGGCTGCTACAAAAACGTACCACCATCTTGTTGGAATCACATTTCGAAGAAATCCAATATTTCAGAAAAATTTGCATTGCTCTTCTGACTGTAAAGCTTCAATTTTTATAATTTTTGAAAAGTACAATCCAATGATGCCGGCAGCCAACACACGGCACCAGACAGTACTTTTCTCAGGATGCATTGGCAGATTTTGAACTGTCTCTGGTGGAAGTTCATATCTATTTGGCAAATTTTCTTTGTTGGTATAACCTTTCACTGAAGATAATTTCTCGATAGAAACACATTTCTTATACAGAAGAAATTTTGATAACAAAACTCAAAGATTTGCAAGCGTTATTCGATTGACCAGCCATTAATGGTGAAGTTTCCTTAGCATTTGGAATATTGTTGCATACAATGAATCTTTTTTATACTAAAAAAAATTAACGTACTCACATACATACATAATTAGTCATTGCAACCCTTCAGTCATGATTACAACCTAGCTTCTCACACCACCTATGTTGTGTGTATTAATTTTATATACAAGTTTCGGCACCTACAGCTTAAAGTCGACTCCGAACGACAGATTCTTGAGAAATCTTTTCATGACTGTTTTATACACTCTCAGGGTTTTTGCCAGAAGAGCAATGCTTCTTGCTGGAAGCTTCAAAGCTACATAACCGACACAATAAATGCCTTAAAGACCAATGTCAGATGTAAAATAAATACCATGTAAAATACATAAATACCATGTATTAAAATGAAGCAAACTATCTGATAGACTTGTTATTACCAATAATTTGGCCTACTGGTACATTCTCTTTCGAATTTGATTAAAGCTCAGGTTCAAATACGTATGTATGTATATATGTATGCATGTGTAGCAAGTGTGTATAGGTATGTATTCACTTAGAGTATGTGGTTGACAATGTGCGTGTGTGTTATTTTACGTTTTTATAGGTGTTTTGAGTGTTTCTCTTTGTGTGAGTGGCTGGTGTGAGTGTCAGTTTTTATTGTTTGTCGCAAGCTTTTATTGGAAAACAAGTGTTACATGGCAACCAGTTTCAGTAACAGTAGTAGGATCCTGCATTACCATCAACAAAAACAAAAAAAAAAACTCCAAACGAAATGTACTTTGTGGGTCTGTTGTGATCTCATATGCCTGTGAGTATTTGATATGTGTGATGATCCAAGAGAATTGTGGCCTCTTCACATGAATGCATGTACGAGTATGCATGTATTATTATGGTGTGTGTTTTTACAAAAACAATTTGACACATGAACTGTTGCCATATCACAAAGTAAGTGAATAAATACCATACACACGATATGAATGACTACCAGCATTCATGGATGGGGCTATGAGCGTCAAAAAGAGTAACAAATGACTAAATAAACGTCAAATGGAAAGGTTGAAGGAACGTAGAGGTGAAGTATGTTTGGTGTACAGTGACATTCAGTCACACAGTGCGGTGGTAAGTGTTGTTTGTTAAAGTGGATGCTTTTATCGCTTTTGGTAAATTAAACCGGTAATATGCAACTAAAAATAAAAGAATTCCAAAAATAACTTTTGTTATGCCAAACTGTACTTTTGTTGTTATTGTTTTAGAAAGTTTTAAATTAACTTTGAAGCTATTATAGACAGTTGGTTGGTTGGTTGGTTGTTTGGTTTGATCATGAGACTTTTGTGAAGTTCGTACGTTCTTGTATTGGGCTGCTTGAAGGGAACGTATACATACTACATACCAACATAATTCACATTCAATTTACTTGATAAATGTCTTCTGTTTGGTCGATTTTAATTTCAATTTTACTTTTTTACATGTGTTGTGTTGTCTTAAGCTTTCCATCATTATTTGAAATATTTTGTTTTAAAAAATTTTGATATTTTCTACAAAATAATTCTCTGGGGTTAATATTTACTTATAATAAAACAGCAACAGTGGCGGGAAAATATATACACACGTTTCCAGCTGAAGGAAGAAAGGACCTCTTAATCTCTACCACTAAGATATGATAAATATGGTGGTGATTTGATTATCTAGTTGGGATTTTGAATGTTTAATTTGATGCTCCTTTGACTTGCGACTGACGTCATGTGTCCTAGAATAGCTGTGGAAGAGCGAATGCGCTCATAAATGGGATTTATAGCCAAGCACCATAACCGCTAACAACGCCACTTTATGATTTCAGTAGGTGCTATTGAACACTCTATGACAATTTGCAGGTTATGCGCTTTCGCGAAGCAAAACCGAACTTTAGTAGAGGTACCCTCGCCATATTCATACACAGCTATGTTTGCCATTACCTCAGTTCAATGTGTTGTCCCCGAAATAACTGATCTTGATGTTATCTATTCCGTGCCATTTGTTTTATTGGCACTGCTGCGTTCTGCCTCTTGCTGTGCAATATTTTATTGTGTTGTACATATGTATGTGTAGTGTTGAGTTTTCTGATACAATTGATCAACAGTCTGAGCACATTTGGGACTGAACTGTTGGTAGTATTTGTACTACCAAATCTTTATTTCTGGTACCGCAGTACGTGTTGCAGTTTGACTTTGATACAGCGCCTTGGAGAGAATCCAAACCTCATTGTGGTGTTAAACCCTGAGTACTAGTGCCTGGTACCGTTTGTAGGCTGTCGTCATCATTAGATTGTACTTTTCAAAAACCATAAAAAATCGAAGTTTTACAGGCAAACGGGCAAAGTAATGTGGTCTGCTTTTATTAACTTTTTCTGAAGAATTGGACTTGTTCATGCCACCTGTAACAGACCACAGTGTTTGTAGCAGTCCATTGGTCGGTACAATCGATCGAATTGTAGGATTATGTGAAGTCTCTTGTGTACAAGAACAAGACATGCAGACAACATTTCAATTTCATAATTTCATCTCATAGGTGGACCTCATACGGAGTAGCCGCAAGTAATATTTGCATGAATTAATCTTTAAAAAATATTTCTTTTCATATTTCTTGAGATTTTCATATTTCTTAAGATGTTATAGCTGATGAGCTCTCATCCAGTTACGGTAGTGCGTTACCTTCTATAACATTGTGTCTTTTTAGAAAAAATTAGTTGTCTGTGCCATTCCGTTTAAGGACATTATCTAACATTAATTGGTCATTACAACCCTTCAGTCAGGAGGTTACGATCTAGCTTCTCCCACCACCTATGCTGTGTGTGCTAATTTTATATGTGAGTGGCGGGACCTACGGTTTAAAGTAGACTCTGAATATTCGATTTTTAAAGACAGTTTTCATGGCAATTTTTTTATTTTCTTTATAGAGATTCTATCAGAAATCTGTTGAGAGGCAGTTGCCAAAGAAATATTTTTTTTCCTATTTTGTTTTCGTTGGAGATGTCTGACCTGGGGTTTGAATTGTGGCCAACACACTGCCTACCACAACTGTTCTTTAAATCTACGATGCCTGGTACATTGTCGATTAATATCCTTAAGTTACTGCTCAATAGTCTGATGTATAAAGAAAACCCGTTTAGCTTGACAAGAACGTCCGCCTTTATTAATATTTCCTTTCGCCATGTATATCATTTTAAACCCATCTTCCAACTCCACAGAAATGTTCTGCGCTTAGCAGCGGCATGGAAATTACACTCTTCACAGAGTGATCAATTTAGTCATTGGCGCATTTTACAGCCACAATCCAACCCGAAATAAGAAAGCTACCACGCAAACTACTTTTGAATGCCAAGACTAGCAATATCGTCTGCATTCCATTTTTCATTTCAGGCAAACTGGTACTGAAGTTAAATTCTCATTTTAGGGTTACAAGAGTGCCCTAACGAAGTTGTTTTTGTTCGTATGAGACTTACTTGTGCGATGCAATGAATGAATAACGAATTCAAGTAGTAGCTGTAGAAACCCTAATGCCAAATTTAACTCTAAACCATAGTTTACCATTTCATAGCACAGTTGTGCAAAGAGAACTCACACGCATTCTTGTGTTTTTTCATTTAGTTGTCGATAAGACTGCGACAAGAACACATGTGCGGCGGATGCTTTATCATTTTATTTCAGCATAACACTCAAAAAATATTTTATGTTAAAAATGTTCTGTTATTTCAGTTTTTTCTTTTGTCGCATAGTATAATTTTTTTAAATGCTTTGGAATGTTCGCTTTTTTCTTTTAATAAAAAATTTTTATTTATCTAAAAAACATGGCCTAATTTTTAAGCCAAAGATGGATAGCTTTATGTTCTTTTAATAAAAAATGGATTTTTTTATTTTATTTTTATTTATCTAAAATTATTAAGCCAAAGTTATATAGCTTTACTTATGTATGCTGATGAAATGAAAATAAAAATAGCGTATATTACTAACACTTTCCTATGGCTGTAAATAAATAAATTCTCTCAACTTATTTTCTCCCTCTTACTCACTAACACATAACCAAAAATTTTTTGACGAACCCTGCTCTAAACCCACTTTAAATTACACTGGTCTTGGTATTTACGATCAAGAGAAACCATGAGTTTATATTTCTAATGTGTTCTTCAAGGAGCTATCATTGCTAAAATAATTTCGTCGGATTTTAATATTTTCCCGTATAAATTCACTCTCTTCTGTAAATTGATAGAAACTTTCTTTACAGTTGTAAAATTCTTGAATGTGGAAAATTATCTTTTGTTTGTGGTTTATTTTGGGCAAATAAACCCTTCAAGAATATAAAACAACAACAACAATATAAACATAAAATGAAATTTGTTAATGTGTAATTTCACGCTTAAATTAACATTTAATATCATGCAACTTAAGAAGGAAGACTCATCAAAATACGCATTACAAACTACGCAAACAACAACAACAAAAACAATAGACAAATTGCAAAAAAAAAAATAAAAACAAAAGCATTTGTTAAAATGGCAACGGCAATGGCAATGGCAATGGCAATAGCAGAGGCAATGGCAGTTGTAGCTGAGAAAAAGGAGAAGAAGAGCAAGAGAATCCATTTTAAGAGTTCATCTTGTCGGCCAACCCATCATTTCAGATTTCGGAAGGGGGAACAAGTGACTGTTTGTAGCAACAGGAATTTCCACAATATTTACTTTTTGATTTCATCTGGTTTGAGAAAGTTTATGTTTTTTTTTTTTTTTTTTGGTAAAAGGATATCAATGTAATATCCTTGCAAGCATGTTATCCTTATCGCAAGTCAGTGGAAGAAAAAAATCATAAAACAAAAGTTTTATAACTTTTGACAAGATGTTTTATTATTTTTGTGATTTATCCACACCACCAACTCCCCTCCTCCCTCTTTTACGGTCAGGGATGGTTGATATGGTTCTGTCTGTTTTAACGTTTTTTTTTCTTGTTACCACATTAACTCAAATGTTCTTCGTAATTCCATCTTAAACATCACAAATCAACATTGTACGTAGCGGTTTGTGTGTGTGTGTGTGTGTGTGTGTGGCGGGGAGGAAGATTTTTAGTTAATTCTTGTGGATTTGATGATGAATTTGATAATTGGCATCAAATTATGTTGAAAGTCAAATATAGTTAGATAGATGGTAAGGCATTCAGATGGTTTGTTTATTTCAAAATCATCAAATTTTCGACAATAAAAAAAGATATAAGTTTCCTAAAGGTTGTCAAATGGACTTCAGCTTTAATATTGTGTGGTCAATTTGGCATCAGTTTAAATGGAGGAAGGACATATTCGGAACATAATAAAATGGGACATAGAACACACCACAAATAATTTTAGATCCCAGCATGGCTGGCTGCCCATCTAAAAAAAGTTCAGTAGAAAACCGAGTATCTTGGATACCTAGCGATCTCCAGTATTAAACTTTACACAGGTTGATTATCTTCTTATCCCCAACTCATAGGAATAAAAATCGGAAAAAATATAAAAAAAATACAAGAAAATAAAAAATAGCAGAAGTCCACCAATACAGAATTCGTAAAAATGATGTAGCAATCAAGCCCACAATCGTCTCTGTTAAATAGTAAAAGAACATGGTTATTCCCACGACAGGACAAGCATCTGAAACCTCTGCAAATCAAAAATTAACATTATCCAACAATGTGGACTTAGAAAACTCAAGGTAGCAATCTGAGAGGGTTTATATGTGGCAAAATTTGACTTGGAAATGCAAAGTTTAAGCGATTTCTTGAGAGGATCTTAAAAATTATAGAATATAACGGAACAAGACGTGATGTCCAGTCACTGGGATCGGGCAGAAATACATACATACATACATTATTGGTAATCCCAACACTTCACTCAGGATTACGACCTAGCTTCTCAAACCACTTATGTTGTGTGTATTAATTTTATACATGAGTGGCTTGACCTATAGAATAAGTCGACTGGGAACGACAAATTTTTGAGAAACCTGTTCATGGCAATTCTATTTATTTATTTATATTTTTATTTTATTTTCGCTTTGATGTCTGACCTGGGGGTTGAACCGTGGCCTTACGTCTAATAAACCGGCACAATAACTACTACACTACGGCGACTGCACATAGGAGAATACCTCCAATACTTATTTCGACACTAAGGAAGCAATTCAAACCCGGCCGTCTCCGTTAAAGGGTTGAAGAATTTGTTTAATCCCATGATAGATCAAGGATCTGAAACAAAAAAACATTAAACAGAGTTGGAGTTATTCAGAGGATCTTAAAAATCCTAGAATATAACCGAACGACGCAAGATACCCAGTCGCTGAAATAAACTTTCCAAAACTGAAGATAAGTTTACCACAAAGACAGCTACGAAAAGGCAGAGGTCTACAGAGGGTGACATACCTGGCGTGAAGAAGCAAATGAATGAATAACATGCTCTCACATTCTCTAACTTGACTCGTTACACTTCTGTAATGCAATATTTTCAAAATGTTTAATAACTGTTGAATCCAAATTCTGGGTGGGTTTGGAGTTAGATTCTGCGTTAGGGTTTCTAAAACTTGTACTTGAACTCGTTATTTTCATTGCATCCCACAAGAAAGTCTCATACGAACAAAAACAACTCTGTTAGGGCACTGTTGGAGTCCTAAATGAAAACTTTTATTTCTGTACTAGTGGTATCTGAAATGGAGAATACCATGCAGTTTCTAACAATATCGTCTTGACATTCAAAAGTTGTTTGCGTGGTAGCTTTCTTATATCGAGTTGGATTAACGTTGTAAGTTTCTAGCCATTCCACTCAAATATCGATTTTTTGATGCATCGAAATTAAAAAATCTACTGTGATTTTTTGTGGATACCAAATAGTCCAGTCGAAGTTGGATAAGATGTAGAGAATTTCAAAGTCCATTGAGAAGTTCGCTAGGAGGTTCCAAGCAAAGGTTTACTCTACAGCATGATATGCTTAATTCAACTTGAATAGGTTGTAAAGAGAACCGCACATAGCAATATCATCTGACAGTCAGGTCAGATTCCGCTTCTATGGAAATTCCTGACAATGAATAAATTGATTAGTCTGTGAAGACTGTAATTTCCAATCCGCTGATGACCCCAGAACCTTTCTGTGGAGTTGGAAAAAGGGTTTAGAAGGTTATACACGGCGCTCTTACCAAGTCAAGCGGGTTTACGTTACACATCAGACTATTGAGCAATAGCTTGAGGATAGTAACCGATATTGTACCAGGCATCGTAGATTTAAAGAACACTTGTTGTCGCCGTAGTCTAGTAAGTAGTGTGTTGGCTTATTAGAATTGAGGCCACGGTTCAAACCACAGCTCAAACATCTCCAAAAAAACGAAATATACAGAAATATTTCTTCGGTGACTTCCTCTCAGCAGATTTCTGGAAAAAACTCTGAGAGTAAGTAATAAAATTGCCATGAAAAGTATCTCAAAAGTCTGTCGTTCATAGTCGACTTTAAATTGTAGGCGACGCCACTTATGTATAAAATTAACACACATAACATAAGTGGTGTAAGAATCTAGGTCGTAACCCTGACTGAGGTCGTAACCAACTGAGTGTTTATCAAATGATAGACTCAGTCATACTTACTGACAGCCGAACGGCTTCCTGGAGTTTGCCAGGATTACAGACTTTACGGGAAGACCTATGTATGTAGGTCGAGAGCGATACCATTAATTGTCTGCTCGTGGTATTTTACTAAACAAATACAATTCCTTTTATACATCCATTTTGTTATAGAAACCAAACGACGCACAGAAGTAAACATTGCTGTTATTAACAATATTTCTATTAAAATTAGAAAAATACGAGGGTAACTAATAAGTATGTCTCTCGTATTTATATAAATATGGACGTTACCTTTTCACGGCCTATTAAACTTTATCCACCACATATTAGAACCACTCTTCCAGTATCAGAGTCTAACATTGCATGTAATTATCTAAACGGATAATAAATATGCAACATATTCCAGTTAAATTTCTCTAAAAATGATGTGGTACACAAAGTCCTTAAATGCTGGAGACTTCAACTCCTATAACACAGCGTTCAAATGTTTGTCGCTGTATTTAATACCCCATAGATATGGACTTGTACGGCATCATGTGTAATTTTATGGTTTGGTAAGCAAATATAATATGATCTTAAAAATTAACAGAAGAAAACAAAAATAAATGAGAAAGGGTAAGGAAAAGAAATGCCCCAGGATTAAAAATAATGCACAGACAAAGCACTTACCATTCCATGGCATACAATCAGTTTGACTTCTTCTAAAAGACTACCGTCTAGAGATACATTGGAGTTTGAGTATTTAAACTTAATGAGAAGAAAACTAAAAAAAAGGACAACACAGCATAACAATAAAAAAGCAATCAACATTTAGAAGATTTATTAAAACTGAACATGAAACTGCCAGCATAAATTGATACCAAAAAGGCCAAAAAGAAAGAAGAGAAGAAATTGAAATACCAAACCAAAATGAAGCGAACAATGAATACAAGTTTATAGAGTGAGAGATTTTAAAGATAAGAAAGCAAAGCTGCCATTAGCACCATACTTTCTCACATGCTTACAGTAACTAACTTCTCGTTTGGCCAAACGTTCTAACTGCTGTCAAAACAAATCTGATGTCAAAACAGAAAAGCGGTATAAAAGAGACACGATTTTCTGAATAGGATCACATAGGTTACAAGTATGAAAATGAGATTTGCAGGCCTACATACATACATGTTATAAATTGAACAGCCAATATAAAAACGTTAAAAGTGTCTTCGTGACAGCCGTCCTTAGAACACTCGTGGCAATAATTGTAGTAGCTTTCCATGAACTACAGCTACACTATCTATTTTGTTACAAAGATGGTACTGAAATGCCACCTTTGCCTTGAAACCGCCAATATGGAATACAATTAAATTTTTCTCATTTCAACACCGCTACCTTATCATGAGGGTTCTTAGAGAATTTTGATGTGAACCTATTGTCAATAAGCAAAACCTTGAAATTATTAATTCCGTTTAAATCCTTTTCTTAAAGATTTTGTAGGACATAGTTTTAATTACGCACCAGTAGATCAGAGGCAATTTTGTTTTACCTACAGCGGTAGTTTAAAAACTAGTGTGACAACTGACGTAATTTTAGAATTTTCAGGCTTTTGATTTTAGATCTTGTTTAGATTTCAAAACATTGATAAAGCTATATCGGGTGGATGAAGTCGCCGCAGTCTAGTAGGTAGTGTATTGGCTACGGTTCAAGCCCCAGGTCAGACATCAAAACGAAATATGAAAAAATATTTCTTCGGCGACTTCCTCTCAGCAAATTTATGGCAAAAAACCTGAATGTAAATAAAATTGCCATGAAAAGTTTCTCAAAAATCTGTCGTTCTTAGTCGACTTTAAACTGTAAGTTTCGCCACTCATGTATAAAATTAACACACACAATAGAAGTTAGGACGTAATATTGACTGAAGGGTTGTTATGGCCAATTATGTATGTATGTATGTATATCCGGTGGGCCATATATCGGTTTAAATTTGAACCATCGGTTATATCAAATCTGGCAATACTTAAGCCATTCTATTCTGTCACAAAATTCAGTATATTATCTCCATTGAACGTAATGAATCGATTTACGCTTGACCAATGTTGGGATTTATTGGATAAACGAGAATCTGCACGATGATGTCGATTTTAACACAAACAAAATATCTTTTCGGATGAAGCTCGTTTTCATCTTGGTGGGTACGTTAATAAGCAAAATTGCCGTATTTAGGGCTCAAAAAACCCACACGTAGTCTTACTTAAGCCAATGCTCCTATTACGAGTGGCTGTTTGGTGTGGCTTTTGGTGCGGAAGCATCATTGGCACATATTTCTTTGAAAATGACGACGGCGCAAACATTACGGTCAATGGAGGAACATATTGCACCATGATAACCCATTTTTCGGTACCCGCTCTTCATGCTATTAATGTGAACGATATCTGGTTTCAACAGAATGGTGCAACTTGCCACATATCTCATGCCAGAATCGATTCACTGTGTCAAACGTTCGATGGCCATTTAATTAGCCGAAGTTCTGATGTTAATTGGCCGCCAAGAAGCTGAGATTTGGCATCGTTGGACTATTTTCTGTGGGGCGCCGGTAAAGAAAAGTGTTATGCCTACAAACCAGAGACAATGAAGCGTTCGAAGGTCAAAATACGTGATGCCATTGCCGAAATACGATCCCATACACTCGAAAAAGTGCAGAAAATTGGTATGGAATGTGGTACTGTGAGGACAGCCGCGGCAGCCATGTGAATGAAATAATATTCCAGTTCTAACCGGAACAATTGTGCTTCTCAACAACAAAATAAATTTGGCAAAGTTTCAAACCGGTTTTGTTTTATTGAATTTTTAAATTTAAACTTTTAAAAGTCCCACCCCATACTTTCTATAGGTACAAATAGCACCTGTAGCTGTAGACATTTCATCAAAAGTTACCCAAAATATTTGGTCCCCCACCCAGCTAGGTACCTCCTTAAAATCCTAAGCACAGTAGTCGCCTGGAAACAAAATTCTGTTTGCACCCCAGTGATATCACAATGTGATCTCTTTTTCAAAATGCGTATCAGAATATTGCCAAATGGTCATTCAAATGGTAAGTCAACATATTCGACCATTTTACGATCTTATGGAATTAAAAAACTTATCTTATCATTCATAAATCATTCCGCCTGTAAATTACAAAGTACCTTACTTAGTTACTTTTTATAACTTAGTACTCTATGCCTGTGATCGTAAGTTTTCCACAAAAAAGGTAGCCTTCTTGTTTCCTTAATATCATGGGAAAATACATCGAAAAACGGATTCCGAAAGTGTTGATAAAATAAAACAATGTACAGGCGGAGGCCTGTTACAATGCGTTTAATTCCGTATTTAAGCTGCTTAAGATTTGTACGAACTATTTTGGATTTCATTGTACTCCATTGCTTTATTTCCTGTTATACTTGTGGCTACTCTTCTTATAACCGTAAGTTATGGTTATATTTTTGGTATTTCCTACTTCACCTCTCACCCCTCATTTCACCCTTACGGTTTGGGACAACATTTCATCATTTTTCACAATTGTAGACATTGTCTAGAGATATTCTGTAGAATGAGTTGCCCTAAATGGTTTTCTTTCGTTTATTGTCTCTTCATGGAGCACAAATTTCGTTACAGATTTTCTTTGTTTCTATAGATGTTTTCTGAGTTTTTTGGTTCGTATATCACTAGGGTCTGAGGAGAGGTTTAAATTTGTAAACTCATTCGTTGTACTACAAGTAAAAGTAACTGTAAAACAAATAACAGTAATTATCTTGACAACAATTTCCGGTATTCGTATCAAGTCAAGCACATCAAAAAGCAAACAAAATTCAACTTTAATAACTCCACTCCCAATAAGGTTGGCAGGAGGGTTACGACAATAAAACGAAAGATGTTTTTAAAAGCTCACTCACTCACACTCACTCACTCACAGTAACCTTACAGCCACCCTTGTCAATAACGGAGTAAAGAGCACATGGAATGGGTAATAAGTCATAATTTTGATTTGCTTAGTATGCTCACAGTAGTAAACCCAAGAGAGACTTGACTTGGCCAAGAACTAGTCAAGCAGAGGTACAAAGATTTCGCATTAATTTTTTATTAAGAATATTCCAAACTCGAATAAAAGATCAAAAAACAAAGAGAGAGAGAGGAAAACAATTAAAAAAATAAAAACAATTTAATTTTGTTTATTTATTTTCTTTATAAATAATTTACCGAATAAGATACACTGGGGAACAAAACCGAATACTATTGCATGTAGTATTTAAAGTATCATAAAAAGGAAAATAATAAAGGAAATTTAACGAAACTTTCAACAGTTTTTCTGTGTGTGATGAAATACAATGGAAAAAATATTGAAATTGTCTGTATTTTATTTGTTTAAGTGCAACTGGATACGAGGTACACGATACATAGATATGATAGCTTTAAGGTGCCAGACTACTTGCTGTAGGAATGACCAAAGATGACAACTCAAGATATTAATTTGTTTTCTTTGAATTGTCATTGTCATATTTGATTTTAAAAATAGCAATCGCTTAAATCAGAACCTATAATTCATTATTATGTTTGGGTCTTGCTACTACTACTTGCTACTGTGAATTAGTTACAGCAGTCACACATTTTTAGGTTGTTTTCGTTCTTTTTTCACACATTTCGAGCGAATATTTAAGGATTTTATTCATGGACACGGTAATTTCCGTATACTACTAAAAACTCTAACGACGTGAGTTCACACGATCTGCTATTGGTGGCCAATTGATGTCGTAAAATCGTAAAATTTCTAATTCTTGATTATAATACGGCAATAGCACTCTGAATTGGCGGTAACTATTTGCTTATTATTGTCTATTTTCTAGAAAATACCTTCGAAGAACGCCTCCAGGCCTCCGTACGCAATGATTTGTTCAAAATCTCTTTTAGGTTCTTTGATCCACATATGCAACAACCATCGATTAGAAAATGAGAAAAATATTCAAAGAAGCTCTATTGAAACAGTATTTTAGCACTCAATCAGCATGCCTAAGGCATTGTAAATGGTTAGCCCGTTTGATTTGGTGTTGTTGGACTTTACATGGTTGAAGAAGGTTCAATTCTAAGTACAAAATACGCCATAATGAACCATGAAAAGGACGTGGGTTCGATAAAGTCGTATTATTATTCTCCACGCTTTCTCTAACACAGACGAAATATTTCGATACAGTAACAGCCCGCTTAACGCTGTTTCAGTATTACGCTGTAGTATTGGGATTCTCCTGAATCGCACACGGTATTGATACTTATATGTATATGTGTGCAAATGAAACGGCCATGCACCAATCAAAAGCGGTGCACAATATAGCGACGGTGTATACTATGTATCTTTTTCAATGCTCTTTTATTAGTCTGTCCAGAATAAAGATTCCAACTGTGTTTTCCGAAGTCGCAATCACAGTACGAACGCATCTTTCCTGCGTCAGAGTTGATTTATTAGTTGCCTCGTTTAACGCTGTTTCGTTTAGCGCTGGAACTTATTAGAACGTATCGCCCGCGTTAAGTGGAGTCTTACTGTACGAGCCGATTAAGATGACCGTAATCAACCTGTAGTGAGAGCCATAGTCTAATAGGTTGTGTGTTGGCTTATGACTGTTCAAGCCCCAGGTCAGACACCCCCAAAGAAACGATATATGAAAAAATATTTCTTTGGCGGCTTACTCTCAGCGGACTTCTGGCAAAAAACAATGAAATTGAATAAGATCGCCATGAAAAGTTTCTCAAAAATTTGACATTCAGAGTGGGCTTTAAACTGTATGTTCGGCCACTCATGTATTAGATTAACGCACACAACATAAGTCTTGTGAGAAGCTAGGTCGTAATCCTAACTGAAGAGTTGTTATGACCAATTATGTATGTCTGAACTTTTGTAATAAATTTTAGCTATTAAGCACTTTAATCCATATTTATAAACAAACAATCCTTTCATTAAATAAATAACATTTCAGATGAGATACATTTAACAGCTGATTTTGCCTTGTCAGATTGACAGTATACTCCTATATCAGCGCTGCTGGCACTTTGACGCTAATGACTAAAATTGTGTGTTTATTAGTTTAGAATAGATTTGATATTTAATTATAATGTATCTTCTGTGATGATTTCTATGTATATAGCTCTCTGCGGTGTAGTCCAAATAGATTATGAGGTTGTACAACAACCTATTGTAAATTGAGTGCACTTATCTCGACGTACAATTTATTTGAATATTTTTACCCCTTTTGTGTAAGGTAAGGCGATAAATATGGAAATGTTTTGCGAGAAAAAAAACGTAAAATTTTTTGCAATCTCTTTGACATTTTTATGGGTCCCATAAAATAATTAAAAATCAAAATTATTTATGCAAGAAAAAGGGGAAGAACCGCTGCACGTAAACATTTTTAAACAAAATGGAAGCGAATCTTTATTTCTGCAGTAAATAATAATTTCTTAATGCAATCACTAAATTTAACTAATTGTGCCAAAAAATGGGGTTTAATTAAAACATAAGATGCGGCACAAGGAGCAAGAAAAAGCGAAAGCAAAAGTAAAAAGGAGTAGAGTGTAGTAAAGTTGTGTTTATTAAAAATTATAATTAAAATGAAATGAGTTTTACAAGGCTATGCTACTACTACTACTACTAGCAACACTACTGGCACTACTACTACTACCTTTAAAACAACCGTAGTTGCTGTTTCGACTTCTGGCATTCGTGTTGCAAAACAACACAGCAATATTGCATGTACTGCAGAAATCTATGGCTTACAAATGCTAAAAGATCTTGATAACGAAAATACAAAATAATACAAAAAAAACCCCGAAAACAAAACACAGAAATAATAAGAGATTAAAAAGAAAAAGAAAAACTTTAGTAATTAGCCACATTTTAACTGATTTTACAGGCAGCGAATGTTAAATGGAAAAAAATACGAACGAAGAGGGCAACGTGGCTTGCTTGAACAAAATTTTGAAATAAAACTCAACATTAAATTACATTTAGCGGTCTCCGTGAATGTATAAAAATACGTAAGCTTGCCAAAAGTCAACAAGCACATAGGAACCCAAGGGGGAAGTCAAAGGTAAAGAGAGATGAAGTTAAAACCCCTGCAAAGGGAAACCTGTTAGGTGGAAAAGAAACAAATAAGAAAACAGGTGGCAATGTTATAAAATATCTGTATATACATACATAGCCTTTGGCACAATAACAAAAAAAATCGAAAATGAAAATAAAAAACAACAACAATAACTGAAAAGCAGGAAAAATGACAACGAACGGATAACTAATAAAATAACAAATGTAATCAACAACGGAAACGGAAGTGGAGACATACAACAACCGGACGCCATATTACATGCGGATGTAATTCATAGGTGGCTGTGTGTGTATGTATGTATGTGTATAAGACTATAAAATGCCAAGGAAGTATTTAGCGCATTGCAGCCTTGTTTTAGTTTTTTTTTTTTTTTTCTTCAAGTAAAAGAATCAAAATTTGTTTTTTTCTACTCTTTTCCTTCGCTTTTCTGTTAATAGATGAAAATATAAAAGAAAATTAAATTAATTACAATCATTATCTTTGCATTTTCACATGCACCTGTCGTAGACGCTACTCAACCTCCTTAGACTGTTTTTCTTAAGCTAGTTTGTTATAAAGTTAAGGGGATGAAAAGAACACAGTTTAGTAGCATAGTCTGCAAAACAGTAGTTAGTAAACAGCAACAGTATTCAATTGAATGCACCGTGAAAATGAATCAAATGAAATATACCAAGTATTGTATGTATGTATATCATGTCGCAAAAGAAAATTTTTATTTAATTGAATAATTAAGAAATAATTAAACTTTACTTCTTATCTGAATATACAATTTAAGATTTTATTTCATTCAAAATTCGAACTCGCTTTCGATTAAAGCTTGTTATTAAAAATAATTACCTCTTAGGATCGAATTTTCTTGATTATTTTAAAAGGCCGTAACCCGTAACGCTCATATTAAACGATTTTTCCGTACTACTCGAGTACGATCATTATAGTTGGACATAAGTATTGATACCAGAATTTCCTACTTACCTCTTTATCTAAATGGTTATTACAACTTTAAAGGTCAGGATTACGACCTAGCTTCTCATACCACCCATGGTGTGTGTATTAATTTTATCCTTTTGTGGCCGGACCTACAGTTTAAAGCCTACTTCGAACGATAGAAAGTTTTCATATGAACTTTATTTACTCTCAGAGGTTTTGCCAGAAATCTAATGAGAGAAAGTCGTCAAAGACTTGGCCAGGAGACTATGAAATGTATGATTGGCACCAGGCAGCATTAACTGACATTCCATGTTTCAATATTCGATAACAGACGAATGTGTCGATAATTTAATAGTTTACGGTATTAAATTCAAATGCATTAGAAGACGCGAAAACTACCGAAAACCTAGGAATGATTACCAGAAAATTAACAGATAATTACCGCGAATTTTCTCTCTAGAGAGACATACCAAGAAAGATTTGCAAAACACCATCAAACACGGCAACCATAGCCTCAGGCAACTGAGTAATTGAATTGACAACAACCAATTGGGTGGTGCACAATGGGCGATAATGTTTCACATAAATGGAAGGAAAACTACTAGTGCCGCAGCAGTGTATTGAAGGAGAAATCATTTATTTTGCTTCAGTTTCTGCAATGGAGACAACAAGAGCTCGTATCGGAATGACATCCTCAACAAAGTCCTACTAATTGCACTCTATTGCCAACAATTTAATCAATTGTCTGAAAGGTATGTGCTTCATGATGATTGGAAGAAACATTAGAGAACCGCAGTCGTGTAAACATATCAGCCTGCTGGTAAAGCCAAGTGCTTTCAAAACACCGGATTACAAATAGCCGTTGAAAAGGACGTGGAACTAGTACGGTTTACGATAATAAATACATACATACATACATAATTTGTCATTACAACCCTTCAGCTAGGATTACCACCTAGCTTCTCACACCACTTAGGTTGTGTGTGTTAATTCTCTGCAAGAGTGGCGGGATCTACAGTTTAATGTCGACTCCGAACGACAGATTTTTTGAGAAAATTTTTCATGACAGTTTTATTTACTCTGAGAGTTTTTGTCAGAAATCTACTGAGAGGAAGTCGACGAACTTAATTTTTATTTCCCTTTGTTTCTGATGTCTGACATGGGGTTTGAAGCGTGGTCTCACGTCTACTAAGCCAACACAGTACTTACTAGACTACGGCGACTTCGATAATAAATACCTGAAATTAATATAATTAAATTAAGATAATTAAACTCTGAATGGAGTCAATGATGATAAAGAACAGTGAAAAATAGCAACGTTCTCCAAACGTTGCAAAAATTGCTTATTCGCTCTGACTGAGCCTTGATGACTAAAGCGACTTGCGTTTTTAACAAAGCAATTTCTGAAACGCAATCGTACAAGCCCCTTTTAGACTCGACGCACCACATTTTTATACATATCGATGGAAAATAAATAAAAATTATCAGTAGTCTTTCGTAAATCGGTTGAGTAGTTCTCAAATATAGCAGCTTACTTTTATATGAATATACAGATACAATGTAAAAAAAACTTGTCGCCGTGGTCTATGTAGTAGATAGTGTGTTGGCTTATTAGGCTTGAGGCCACTGTTCAAACCCCAGGTCAGACATCAGACTACAAAACGAAATAAAAATTAAATTTTTCTTCGGCGACTTCCTCTCAGTAGATTTCAGGCAATAAATCTGAGAATAAATAAAAAATTTTAATGAAAATCTGTAGATCCCACTAGTCATGTATAAAATTAACACACACAACATAAGTGGTGTGAGAAGCTAGATCGTAATCCTGACTAAAGGGTTGTAATAACAAATTATGTATGTATGTAATGTAATAGACATTATCTTCTAGTTTTAACCAATTGTAACACTGTGCAACAAAATACATTTGTTTTATAACTTAAAAAAAAAAACTTTTTCTTAACATGCCTGAAATTAAATAAATGATTGCCTTTTAAATAAGAAATTCTTGTCAATTACACTTCCCTACAATTCTTTTTGTGGATTTAGATTTTCCATAACTTTGATTTTTTTACATAACATAGTCTGATGCTACATTTTACCAGCCAATCGCTATGTTTGTTAATTTATAAAACACAGTTTTATAGTAAAAACTACTGAGTTTATTGGAAGTAGTTTAGAAACTTATCGTCTCTTATGCAATAAATATGGAACCAGAGTGAAGAAGTTATTTCCAACAAAAGTTATTTTATCATATATGTACGTACCATTAAGACCATGTGTCTGTAAAGTGTCTTAGTCAAGGTTTTTCTTGTTTTCTAATTTAACGGTATTACAAAAAGGAATTTATTTTCTTCTTTTCTGTTTGTTTGGTTGGTGTTGCTTTTTAATTCTCTTTTGCTGTGAAAGTCATCAGTAACATCTGTTAAATCTCTGTTGAAAATTGCAATTTCTTTTAATGCACATTTGCACAGGTTTTTGCAATACACTTCGCCCTTATATTACGAAGTAATGATAATAATATGCATACACATATATACATACATAATTGGTCATTACAAGCCTTCAGGCAGGATTACTACCTAGTTTTTCACACCACTTATGTTGTGTGCATTAATTTTATACGTGAGTGCTGGACCTACATTTTAAATCCGATTATGAAGGACAGATTTTTGAGAAACTTTTTATTGCAATTTTATTTTAATCTCAGAGTTTTTGGCAGAAATCTGCTGAGAGAAAGTAGCCGAAGAAATATTTTTTCCTATTTCGTTTAGTTGGAAATGCCTGACCGGGGATTGGAACCGAGGCTTCATAAAAGGCAACTGAAGGGATATCACACTCCTGTGTATGATACATAATGCGGTAGCTCACATCATTGCAAACCAACTGACGTATACCTTAGAGCCATTACGAGCCTGGTTTTAGATCAGGAAGTTTTGTGTGTTCCATATGAACACCCTGAAAGTGTGTGAAGTACACACTTCATTTTGTTGGCCTGGGATTTGAACCGAGGCCTCACGTCTAATAAGCAAATATACTACCTGCTATTCTACGGCGACTACGACCGATTGTACCGATATTAATATTCTTAATTTATATTATATAGATACATACATACATATGCATAAATATGTATATGTTTTCCCCGTAAGTGAATTAAAAAGTTCTTTTATTTTTTAATATACAAATCCCCCCTTCTTTGTTTCACTTCATTTTTGTTGGTTTACGGTGAAACTAATTAAATTTACACCACCAAAGGTATAATTTCGGGAAACTTTTCTCACTTTTATGAATTTCATAATTAAATAAAGTGAAATAAATTGTATTTAATTTGTGAAAAGAAATATTAAAATCCAGTAATAATTAGAAAATTTCTTCACGTTAAATTTCACAAAAGAAATGAGTAGAAAAACTATTTTGAAAATATTGCAGTTGACAGTTGATGCATAAAATATATGACATGGGTACTCAAGGACAGTATAAGCAGACTGTGTATGGTCCCACATTGAAGTATGCCATTGAAATATTATCATAATTATTTGAAAAAAAAACTAGCATATGATGACATTATTGTACTACTGTCCAGTAGATCTCAAAATATGCAAGTGAGGTCAACATCTCTGGTAAACGAGACCATAAAATAGGTTTATAAGTGATCTTTCTTTACATAGCATATGGATAATCGATTTAAATTGAGGCTAAATACCAGCAGATTGTAATATAGGACGTGAAGTAGTGGTAAAAGTACTAAACCTGATGCAAGCCCTAGAGAAGACAAACAAATGTTTATTATGACTGTCGAATTGATAACATTAAGACGCTATTACCACCTCCGAATAATACCTCTGAAACTTTATTGATTATAGTGAAAATAATTGACTGGGTCCTAATTTTTTAGAAGTGACTACGCCTTCTCTCCCTATAATATAATGTAATTATCATAAGGTTTGAGATTTAAATCTTTTTAAATTTAAAATAAGTTTCTAATAAGTGTAGCATCACCTACTTCTTTATCATTAAACTACAATGTAACAGAGAGCATGAGTTCTTAACTTTTTCATTTAAAATTCTGATTGTAAATGTTTAAAAGGGTTTAAGAAAATTTAATTAAAATTAAAAAATGTAACTCAATGATTAGAAGTCGCCGTGGTCTAGTAGGTAGTGTGTTGGCTTATTAGACGAAAAGCCAGGGTTCGAGCCCCAGGCCAGACATCAAAATAAAATACAAAAAGTATTTTTTCGGCGTCTTCCTCTCAGCAGATTTCTGGCAAAAACTCTGAGAGTAAATAAAATTGCCATGAAAAGTTTCTCAAAATCTGTCGTTCGGAGTCGACTTTAAACTGTAGGTCCCGCCACTAATGTATAAAATTAACACACACAACATAAGTGGTGTGAGAAACTAGGTCGTAATCCTGACTGGAGGGTTGTAATGACCAATTATGTATGAACTCATTGATTACCTGATGTTTTTTAATGGAAATTAAATTCAAAAAAATTCATACTGAAGCTCTGATACTCGCCAAATTATTGTTATTTCCACGAGAAAAAATGTGTGCTTATACTCACCGACATGACATTCCCCTAAAGTCCAGAATCCGTGTAGGCGACCCTAGAATGATAGAATTGCCATCTGGCATTGTTTAAATGCAGTGCCCTCTATTGAAATGCAATGAGACAATTCCCTCCCGAGCAGCTTATACGCACCCAGTTTCCTTCTAGGAAGCATTAAGATTGTGTTCCGATGATTAATTCACATTATCACAGGTTCTATATGTTGGCCTCGAACTTATTTTAATCACATATGAGAGAGATTTCCTGATGGGACACCTTCTCATAGTCTTACAAAAAAAGGAAAGCTTACTTTTGTGAGCAACTAATAAATACTTTCAAAAAAAATCTATGAAATGTAGAAACACTATTGGCTGGTACAGCAGAGTTTTCGCTTCTAATGCTCTACGTTTGGCTTAAGAAATTTATTTTCCTATACTTACGGACGAAAGCGTGTCGTTAAAGAGGACGACTATATAGCCGTTTATCTGTAGATTGCTACTGGTATACCATAGGGTAGAATCATTCCATTACTGATGAGTTTAGTAAACATGAAATATTTTAAACGTAGGGCGGTTATATCATTCCATTACTGATGAGTTTAGTAAACATGAAATATTTTAAACGTAGGGCGGTTATAAAAACTTTATATAAGAGATGTTCATTGTCTTTTGAGTAAGCTTTCAATGTCTTTTCTAAGGCTATAAAGAAGTCGCCGTAGTCTAGTAGGTAGTGTGTTGGCTTATTAGTCATAAGGCCACGGTTCAAATCCCAGGTCAGACATCAAAACGAAAGTAGAAAAAAAATATTTCTTTGGTGACTTCCTCTCAGCAGATTTCTGTCAAAAACTCTGAGAGCAAATAAAATTGCCGTGAAAAGTTTCTCAAAAAACTGTCGTTCGAAGTTGACTTTAAACTGTAGGTCCTGCCACGAAGATCTGTACTTCACACACTATCAGGATGGTTATATGGAACACACAAAATTTCCTGGTCTAAAACCAGGCTCGTAATGACTCTAAGGTATACGTCAGTTGGCTTGCAATGATGTGAGCAACCGCATTATGCATCAAACACAGGAGTGTGATATCCCTTCCGTTGCCTTTTATGAAGCCTGGGTTCAAACCCCAAGTCAGGCATCTCCAACTAAACGAGGTATGACAAAATATTTCTTCGGCGACTTCCTCTCAGCAGATTTCTGGCAAAAACTCTGAGAGTAAACAAAATTGCCATGAAATAACTTCTCACAAAATCTGTCGTTCGGAGTCGACTTTAAATTGTAGGTCCCCCCACTCATGAGTAAAAGTAAGACACACAACATAAGTGGTGTGAGAAACTACGCCGGAATCCTGACTGAATGGTTGTAATGACGAATTATGTATGTACGTCGCCTTTTATTGCACAGGTTCAAAGAATAGATAAGGCTGGGTTAATGAGACCATAAGTAGCCGAGATACAGTGGTCAGCAAAAGTCTTAGTACGGCAATACATTTTAGCAATTTCATGAATTTTTGCCAAAAGTTTGTATACAAATTTATAGTTTATGTATTTATTTTATTAATTTATTTCAATTTTATTATAAAACAAACAATTTTTTAATTTTTTGTATAAAACAAGAGAAAAATAAGGAAAAGTTTCAAATGACTCCATAGGTACCCCAATGAGAATCCTGAGTAAATTTAAAATTCAAAGGCCTAATATATGAAAATGTAATCCCTTGTATTTAGTAGAATATTCCTTAAGGTCCAGCACTCCATTTAACCCATTTGAAATTGAATATACAAGTTTTGTTTAGTGTTTTCTGGTGGCACCATCAGCAAGTTTTTCGGGTGACTTTTGTTTGAGGTTTAGCGATTACTTAACCGTTATTTCAAATAATCTCGTAAATACCCTCTTGAAGTCATGTCGGTACTTTGTGCAAGAGTATTAAGCTTGTGGGAATTTTTTTTGTCAAAATATATTGCCGTACTAAAACTTGTGCTATCCACTGTATGTGCAGAAAATTTAGTTTCCCTTTATATAGTCGTACGTCGAAACTTCTAACATACATAAATAGCTGAAGATGGCAGCTATTAAACCGAGGTTGCTAAATATTGAGTACAATAACTGATAAAACTCCTGTTCCTCTCGAATGCCAAAAAAGCGAAAATCTTACACCAAGTACATTGGTTAAGGATATGGGCTTAGTAGGCTTCATATCTACACGTACTTAAATATTATATTGACACACTAATTTCCATATACTTTAGATTTACAATTTGATTACTGTTTGCCATTTCCCTTTTTAAATTTGAGAATTCAATAAATAATGAAAAAAAACATTTTTTGTTGGTTTTAATTGCGGCAATGTTAATGGTTTGTCCATAAATTATTTCAAATTCATTCAAAAAACATTAATAAGTGCTGTAACAATGATTATGTAGCAACATGATTTTAAATGCTTTTAAATGCCATTGTTTCTGGCTTTGCTATGTATTTAAATTAATTTTTTTTTTGTTGCTTTTGTTGCGAATAAAACCCCATGATGGGTTAAAGTGATGAAATGTTATATTATCACAGCGGTTGTATTATCAGCATAATAATGTTGCTTTTGTTAATATTTATTTGCGGTTCAATAAATTTTATAGAAATTTTTCCAAATTCATAATAATTTTCCACGAGTTTTTTTTTCTATTTTTACTCGAATAAATGAATGAACGAATGTATTGATAGAATGCATATGAAATTTATTTTATTTATTATAAATACTTTCGTACACACATACTATATATTATTTAGTTTTTATTTTTTATATCAATTTTTTTTTTAGATTCAGAATTTGTTTTATTATTTGAAATCATTTGGTTGTGCGGCCTTTGTTGCATGTCAACACAAAACAATAATAATGGCAACACAATTGCGGTTAAAATACATATGAAGAAAAAAGATACGAAACGAAATAACCTATGGATGGCAAAAAAGAAAAAAAGAACGAATCCAAATAATATTTCAAATTACTACGATTTTAGCCAATTGCAATTGCTATTATTATTATATGGTAGATCCCTGCCAATACAATTGTACATAAACATGTAGAATAGATTTGTTTCATTTTTTTCTGTTGAGCTGGCAGAATAATTTTCAACAAGTTCTGGAAATTAGTGATGATTAGAGACAGTTTATCAAACTAAATTTGTATGAAATAAAATTGTCTTTTTTTATCGTTTTTATTGCATTCCATTGCAATTGAAATTGTTAGAATTTTCCAAATTATTGAGGAAAATGAAAATTATTGTGCCAAATATATAACAAAAATGAATTATAAATTAGGCACCGACAAAGCAAAATGTATAGAAATTCAATTCAATGCAAAGAATATGTTTTCTTTTATATTTTTTTCAACATCATATTATTATTCAATGTTAGCTTTCTAAAGAGGTACATACTCGTACATACATAAACAATGTTGAAAGTGAATTTAAATACTTATTAAATATTTATTTATTAAATATTTATTTATTAAATATTTATTTATCATGTAATGTTGTCAACAGCTACTCACTAGGTGGTCTATTGGTTTGCCTATTTTGGCACACTTTTTAAGTACTTCGACTGACACCTCATAAGCTGCACTGTAGTTTTCTACAATATAAAAACCTTCATGGCCCCTACTGGGGCCAGCATGTGAGAGAAACTGCTCATCAAACTCGTTCCTTAAAATCTCCATTATAACGCAGGCTTTGTTCATACATACCTACGCACATAATACGTCATTACAAACCCCCAGTCAGAATTACGGACTCACTTCTCACAGCACTTATATTGTGTGTGTGTGTGTTAATTTTATCCATAAGTAGCCGGAACTACAGTTAAAGGTCGACTCCGAACGACAGATTTTTTGAGAAACTTTTCACGGCAATATTTATTTCCCTCAAACTTTTTGCCAGAAATCTACTGAGAAAAAAACGCCGCATATAATATTTTCTTCATATCTTATCTTGATCGAGATGTCTGACAGTCAACACACTACCCACTAGACTACGACGACTTCAGGTCTTGTCGCATATATCAACCAAGTCCAAATGAATTACCATTTTAAGCCTTCACGCACCAGTATGTTATTACATACATACATAACATACATACATAATTGGTCATTGCAATCCTTCAGTCAGGATTACGACCTAGTTTCGCACACCAATTATATTGTGTGTGTTAATTTTATACATGAGTGGTGGGACCTACAGTTTAAAATCCACTCCGAACGACAGATTTTTGAGAAACTTTTCATGGCAATTTTTATTTACTCTCAGAGTTTTTGCCAGAAATCTGCTGAGATGAAGTCGCCGAAGAAATATTTTTTGTATTTTGTTTTGATGTCTGGCTTGGTCACAGTTATTACATTCGCTTTAATTTTCTTCAAGAGCTTATTTCTGACTCATTGCGTACGTCAATTATCAAAATGATCGCATATAAAACTTGAAGATCCCAGAAGTATATGCGGAAACGCCCTTAAGTGCAGAAAAAGTAATTGCTTGCCTTAGCGTTAATTTTCTGCACTAAGGACGTATGATGACAGATTTTTTTGAGATGTCAATCACAGATTATGAACTGCACAATATGTTGTTTCTGTAAGACGGTGCCACGAATCATACCACACAATAAATTTTGCATGATAAGTTTCCCGAAAGAGTAAATTCACATTTATGAGACTTCAATTGACTACCATGAACATGCAATTTACTGTGGTGTTTGTCACATATCGAGTTAGAGAATTCTGATTTTAAAAATTGAGATGTTTCCATTCCCCTCTAAATAATCCATTGAGAAAGACTCCTGACCCATCAAAAAATACATCAGCAATAACGAACATCACGAAAAATCAGGCAAAGGCGTTGTTTCTTAGGCTGCGACAACCATTCTAAATATGGGGAAACAGGCAAATGGTATAGCGCACAGAGCAAACATTTCTTGACATTCGTTGTTCAATCATTACGGCTACTGGGTTCGAGATTGAATGGAACGGAGGAAAGACAGAGCATCATCAGGTGCAGCTCAATAGTAAGGCTAGAGTGCCTTTGCAGCATCGGATGTCCATTAACAGAAGAAGGAATACAGTCGAGACATTACAAAATGTTGATGAAGGTTCACAGAAACGACACAAAACAACCGTTAGCTGTTCAATCAAGAGCCAAATAATATCGTCTAAGAAACATTTCTTTTTTGAATTTAAAATGTAATACATTATACGAGTATATTTTATTTTATTTAATTTAATTCATGACCACTGTGCGATTTAATATTATCAGCGTAAAAACTGTGGCATATATTGTGGCGTTATATTGAATATGTAGTATACAATACAGTACAGTGCAAACAATGTGAACAACTTTGCAGTTTTTGCTTTCATTTCAACATTCCATACTTAATTCGTCATTATCACCTTTTTGTCAGTTTTACGCTCTGGCTTCTCACAACACCCATGTCGGGACCTACAGTGCAAAGTCGATTCCGAACGACAAATTTTTTGAGAAACTTTTCACGGCAATATTATTTACTCTTTGCTAGAAAACTGCTGAGAGGAAGTCGCCTAAAAATATTGTTTTTCATATTTCGTTTTGTTCGAGACATGGTTGTGGTTTGAGCTCAAGTCTAATAAGCCAAAAGTCTACCTACTAGAGACTACAACCACTTTAACATTCTTAACAGGTCAAAGGTTGAAAGGAATATTCACTTAATCTTTACTAACAAAGTATTTTACGATAAACATTCCAATAAAATGTCTTTTTTAAAAGGCGATCTGAATAAATACAAATTTTTTTGCAACACTCTGTATTTGTGTATGTAAGTGAATGTGTAATTGTGAATTTGCTTAAAAGATATGCCTTTTGGAGGCATTTTACGACTTTACTTGAAGACAATATATTTTTTTTTTTCTTATAAAAACTTGCAAAGAACTTGGCAATCCCTAGTAAAAATTGAATGCGGAAAAACCCACTGTGATTGTAAGGGCAATGAAAGATAAGCGATGGACGATAGGCAACTCTTGTAATCTGAATAATTTAAGATGATCCAGCTGCATGAAAAAATCTTCTCATTTAAATTGAATAATAATACAATTCTTTTTAAATGTCTGTTCTTCACTCCCTAGTCATATACGACAGCTGAAAGTCGTAAGTAAAATATTCCGAATTTTATGAAAATCAAATACAATTGAAATGGATTTTCTTTCATTCCAATTCATTGGCATTTTTATACGTTTTCATTTCACTCCATATACAGAACAGGCGCACATATTTCAAATTTCTCTCTATGGTCTGAGAGAATGATAAATCTCTTTTGGCATTATTATTATCAATAAACTCTCACATATTCGTTAAAAGCATACATACGAGAGTACATATGTACGATGTGATCACACATCCATATACAGACACGGATTTTATTATGAGTAATTGTCTATAACAACTGGAATCACCTTTTAAAATGAAATTAAAAACCAAAATGATTACAATGAATAAAAAAAAACAGAAAAAATAAAATTAAAGTTCAAAATCACAATTACGAAACGAGTTATTTTAAGGTGATGTCAACAACTGCATTAAGCAACAAATAATGCCGTATTCAGACAGTTGAAAACAACTATTTTTGGATTGAGTCTTCTGTATTAAAACGAACATGAGCTGGTGGTGATCTCATGTAAAGAATTTTCACAATGTATTGTAGTTTTCATATTTAAAAAAAAATTAATTCGTTTTAGTTTTATAAAACAATAGGTGAAGCATTTAATTCACACAGTGGTAAAGAAAAAATATCAAAAAACCGGCAAAGTCATAGCGATAAGAAAGTCTATACGCGTACATAGTAACAGCGGTGGTCTGCAGTCGTGTTGCTTTATCATCCAATTAAATATATAGAGCTACCGGTGAAAAGTGTTGCTAATATGGACCGTTTTAAAAACGCTTCATCTTATTTACAGATATTTGCAAGTGCCACTGTCTTACAGAAGCCAAGCAATAGTCACCGCACGGTACCTTACATACCATCGTTCATAGAAAAGTGCGGTCTAACACCACTGCAGAGTACATTGGCAGCTCTTGAAGTACATACTTCTGTCTGCTCTTTACAGTAAATTCGGCAATTCTGTTTGTTTTTGTACCCATTGAGCCACAACTGTTCTTCATTGCTGAAGATACTTGTCGATTGAAATACATTTCTAGTACCACACTAATTTTGATAATAAACATAAGCAGCGTAAGGACATTACCATGCTGTACTATGCATTCGTAACTTAAGGAGGGATTTAGACGATCGCACAAGCCGTGCAACATATGAAGTTTTTTGTGTAGAAGGTAGCTGGTAGTATCTCGTAAACTTAACATGTAATGAGAGGGTACGGCATTGAGAGAAAATACGGATGGAAGTTTGCCAACTGTGCGGTTCTCTTGGTTTTTTGGAATTTTTCAAAAACCATCGCATTTATTGTTTTGGTATGTCACTAGCAGGTAGGTAAAAATCGGTCGTAAGATTTCTACGTTCATTCTGTAATATTTTCTCTGTGACTTTAAGTACGTAAACTACTGCAACCTGGTTAAACGATTGGCATAGCCAGCAAGGCTTCAACTAGTACCATATTTTATCGAAACGTCCATGGCTAATAAAAAAAAAATTAAAATATTTAAAAATCACTAAAATAGCAACACCTTTCTCTGATAAAAATTATTACTAACATACATACTATACATACTATATGTACATATGTCCTCAATGATAATACAATTTTGCTCAATCTCAGTGAAAAATAAAACACAAACAAAAATATGAAAATGAATGACGTCATTGCCTCTTTCATTCATTCCCTTCATAATTCATTCTTTTCTTTTTCTTTTGTATTTCATTCTCTTTCTCTGTTGTAGAATGGATTTTGTGTTTGCCGATGACACGTTCTTTTTGAAGAAAACAAAAATCTCAGATATTTTCTTATTGTTAACTATCGGTACGTACTTATGTGCTTACATACGTATGTGTACCTACACATAATTTTAGTTTTTGTTGTTACTCTTTGCTGTGGGCTTTCTTTTTTTTATAGGTTTACTGTAGGTTGTTACGGTATGATGATGAGAATTTAGTTCAAATCTTTTTATTTTCTTGTTTCTCTCATGTGTTTCCATTAGAACGTTGAGTACAAAAGAGATATTTTATCAATTGGTCTCTCTCTCTCTATCGCTTGCTAGCATTGCACATTGGGTCTGCAATGTAATTTCGAAAGAATTTTAAAATTTTAGTACCAAAGGATTTGTTCAATATTTCGAATTAAAAAAATCAATAATTATTCCGAGCTATTAGAGCAGTGACGATCCAGCGGTTGTTAAATTCCAATCGACATTCTAATGTGGAACAAAACGTTCATAATGGTCTTCAAATTTTAAAACATGAGGCTTTTATTGCCCTTTACAAAACCCACTTCAGTCCTGACACTTCAGAGTTGCTAACGTTAACAACGAACACTTTTGGCCCGAATTGGTTGATATGGACACTATCGACGTGTGGTTTCAGCAGGACAGCTCTACTTGCCAAACAGCTCATGACACATTGAATATTCCGCATAAGCGATTTGAGGGTATGACTATCTCAAGTAATGTTGATGTGAACTGGCCACCGAGTTCGTGCAATTTGACTCCGTTAGACATGGTCTTGTAAAATTTTCTTAAGCCACAGATGTATGCAAAAAAAGCCACAATCAACAGTAGTCCTCAAACACAATATAACCCATGCCAACGGTCAAATTCAGCGAGATTTATGTGCTCGAGTCATTGTAAACTGAACATTTAGAATGTGCTCTACCCAGAGAAGCCATGGTGGACGTTTAAAAGTTGTTATAGTCCTCATATAGTGACATCAATAGATCATTCCAGGGAAAATTTCAATGATATCTCGTGCTTATTTTGTTTAACTTAATTTTAAATATACAAGAGCTTAAAAAGACCCTATACTCCCAGTTGCTACTCCATGCGGTCCTACAATTGCAATAATGTGAAGTCAGAAGGAAAATACATAAGCAGAGGGAAACGGCAATAGAAGAGGTAGGATGTTATGCCAGAATAATTCTGGACTATAAACTCGACTAAATCTACCGATGCCAGAAATTGCCGAAATAAACCTCTTTTAACTTTTATTTTTTTATTTCTTTAAATAAAATAATTTGAAATAAAATACAAAATATTTTGTAAAGAAAGAATTTCTAAACATCTCTTATATGAAATTATTAGCCCCATAGTGCTGCGATATCGTCACCACAATTTTTCATACACACAAACACAAAGAATAGTATCCAGTACTCAATATACAGTCATTTTATTCAATTGTTTATTACATAGTTTTTGTTGTTGTTAGTTATTGTTAAAAATAGAGTGTATTTTTCCCAACTAAAAAGAATGCTCTTCTCTACCACCGGCTGGTTACACACCAAGCAATTTTAGTTGCTTAAGTTTTTCTTCATAGTTTTATTGAACCCGCATTTACGTTTATACTCGACAATTGAGAATGTCAAAACAAAATGAAATAAGAGCACAAGTAATTCTATTAATCTTATGACAACCAGAAACATCTCTCACTCTCTCCCTGTGGCAATGAATTCAAGAGTTGTACCACAAAAATTGCCATGTGTGAACATCATCAGAATACTCTCCCAACTCACATGCAAACACGGCATACAACCACACATACTATGTATTTAGTGTTATTGCTTCTCGTATGCTTTTAAATTTCCATTTTTTTCTTTTCTCTTTGTTGTACTGTATCAGCCTGAGTATTGAGTATCACAGTCAGTATCTGTTGATTGTTTAACAGATCGGTCAACGTGCCAGCGGTAGTATCTTATTTTTTTAGTGCGTTTGTGCGTTAAGTTTAGTTTTAAACACAAAATTTATTAGAAAAAGCAACAACAAGTACGAAACGAAATTATAACCTGTTTGTTAATAAGCCACAGTGTAAGGAAATCAATCGTACAACGAGAAGTGAAGAAGAACCCACAAATTTTATTTATTTTTCTCTGTTATACGGCCGGGTGATTACGAAAAACACGTTGTCGTTTCGTAAACATTCTAGTGTATCGCGAGCGAAATTTGAATTTTTTTTCTTTTCTTCTGAAATTTTATAATTTTATTCCGTTTTCATTTCATTTATTTTATTATTCTTGTATTTTTCTTGTTTTTTAGTTTGAAATTTTTTTTCAAAGTTCAATCAATAAGTCAAGTGCGTTCCTTATTCGTGTTATTCGTGTTGTTTGTTGAAGAATTTTGCTGATTTGCTGATTTCGTTGTTCGCTAATAAATAAAAACAAAAACAAAAAAAATCAATCAAAATGAGGGAAATTGTTCATTTGCAAGCTGGTCAATGTGGCAACCAAATTGGCTCAAAGGTTAGTATACTGAACGTTAATTTTTATGAGTTCGTTTCTATTTAAACAAATTCCAACTGAAGTCTCTTATCAGCATTAGGAGACACTCTATTGAAATCTGTTGTAACGAATTTTATTTCTTTCTGAATATTTTTTCAACTTTTTATTACAATTTCACAATTTATTTCTAACCTCAATATTTAATTATAACACATGAGTACGTTTATCTTATGCCAACATTGCACAGTGGTGTTGAATGCTTAAAATGTTGGCTACATTTTTTGATAAATTCTTTGGTGGACTTCGTTTTTAAATATTAAACACAGGGTGGTCTACAGATAAATTTAAAATAGAGATTGGGGAATGTTTATTTAAATACATTTTGAAAATAACACAGATGACATGAATCATCAAGGTTTTGTATCGCAGATCATAAGCTCATTTTAGTCTGACTACTCCTTTATATAATGTTTGAAGTTCAGATTCCTTGAAAATCTTGTCAGTTTTTGAGGTTCGGTACCATAAGCTTCGGTTCAAACCCTAGTTCAGAGATCGCGATGAAAACTCTGATAATATATAAAATTGCTATAAGTTTAACAAAAATCTATTGTTCGGAGTCGGCTTTATACTGTAGGTCCCGCCACTCATGAATAAAATTAACACATACAACATAAGTGGCGTGAGAAGCTAGGCCGTAATCCTGACTGAAGGGTTGTAATGCCCAATTATGTATGTATGTATGTAGAGAAATTAGGTCGTAATCCTGACAGAAAAGTTGTAATGACCAATGTATGTATGTAGTCTTAGATGATTATTAGAGATGAGGCCACGGTTCAAACCCCGGGTCAGACATCTCCAATAACAAGAAATATGAAAAAATATTTTCCGGCGACTTCCTCTCAGCAGATTTCTGGCAAAAACTTTGAGAGTAAATAACAATTGGTATGAAAAATTTTTCAAAAATCTTTCATTTGGAGTTGGCTTTAACTGTAGCTCCCACATCTTGCACAACATAAGTGCTGTTAAACGGTAGGTCGTAATCCTAACAAAAGGGTTGTAACGACCAATTAAATGCGTAAGTTATACTCTCTGTGACGTTAGAGATCACGCTGCTGTCTGAGTAAATTATTTGAAGACTTAATTTTTAAAATTTCCAAATCTTTTCCAAATCTTGATAATCATTATTCTCTCGGTATAATACTTTATTTGTTTCACTGTGCAATTTTTGTTTATTTGTGTTCTCATTATTTCTTATTCATGCTCTTTTAGTTCTTTCATTTGCTTATCGTGTTCCTCATTCTGGTTGTTATTGTTGTTTTGTATTTTTTTTTATCAGTAGAAAGCGTGCATTTTTTCATTTGGAATCTGTTTTCTTTTTCTGCCCCTTTTATAATATTTCTCTTTGCATTACGTTTTTATGTCTGCCACTTTATGTATAGTACTACCTCCCCTTTGTGTTTTGTTGTTTTTGTTTTGTTAATTTCTTGTATTTACATGACGAGTTTTTCATTCGGTTTAGCCTTATGATTTTTTACCGTTGGCTTGTTGTTGTTGTTGTTATTTGTTTAATTCTTTTTCAAAGAGAAATTGTTAATGATGGAAATTTTGAGAGAAATTAGAGACTAACTACAATCGAAACAAGGTTAATACATGCAAACATACTCTCAGACACACACATACATATGTATATAAATGAGTAATGTTAAAAGTATTTGCAACAGTGTTTAAAAGCATGTGATAAAGTCATAACACTGCAAGAAGTATTAATTATTTCTACACTTACATATGTATGTACGTCTTTCCATTTTCGTTTTCTTCTTTTAAGCTGCAATATGGTTAATCATCAGGCACAATACCAGCGATAACGGTAAAGCTTTATTTATGATATATTTCTGACAATTTAAAACTAAAAATTTGCAAAAACTGATTGAGAACTTTTTGTTAAATGGAACTGGAATACGAAAAAACAAATGTACACTGAAATATATGTATTTACACATGTACATACAATTTTTACTTTCACCAGGTAGTATTTGGCAATATTAGTTGGTTTTTGAAAGGAGAAAAATATTTATATTTTATACATTATTGAACTACCCTAACCTTTCTTTTTCTTAATAACTGAACACTCTAATTAGCTTTTCCGTTACTTTCTGAAGCCTTTCAAAGGCGTCAAATAAGTAAGCTTTGACGGCAGCTTGTAGCTTCGTATGTAGGTCACCCAGCTCAAACTTATTTTGAGGGAAGAAATTTCAAAACAAATGGAAAGTGTACATTGATTATAAAAACTTTAAAATTTAGAGTTTAGATTTAGAGTCTAAATCCAATACCAAATTGGGAAATCTTTAAAAATCTGTTCTTTCCATACTCTGTTCACATACATACATACATAACATAATTCGTCATTACCACCCTTATGTTATGTGTGTTAATTTTATACATGAGTGACGGGACCTACAGTTTTAAAGTCGACTCCGAACGACAGATTTTAGAAAAACTTTTTCATGGCAATTTTATTTACTCTCAGTGTTTTTGCCAAAAATCTGCAGAGAGGCAGTCGCGAAGGAATATTTTTTCACATTTCGTTTAGTTCGAGATGTCTGACCTGGGGTTTCAAGCATGACTTCACTTCTAATAAGTCAATACACTACCTACTAGAATACGGCTACTTCCCCATTCTGTAATGAGTTTAAAAAACAAAGATTGTTCTCAGTTATACTGTTGTTAGTGTTCTCTTGCCTTGTCTATATCTTGTTAGCACTACGTGTAGTAGCTAAACACGCGTTCAAACATATGTATATATGTTCAACATTGATGTTTATAGACGTTTGTCTGGTTCGCCCTTCAAAAATCTTTATGTTGTTCGGCCATTATATTGTATTTTTATGTCTAAAGCAGCGATTGCGAAAGTTTCTATATTTATTACAAGTTCCCAATCCACGTACACATATGATTTTTATTTTCTTTATTTTCTGTTATTGTATTGACGCCTAATATGTATTTCATGGCCTTGTCAAAGCCAGATAAGATTAGGTGGCATTTCTTCACTAAAAGGCAAAATCCCGTATAGGTTTGAAGTTAGGTCCATTGTAGTGCCGTAGGTTAATACCCAACCCAGAAATAAAATCGTTCTCAAAGGATAACAACCACAATCGAAATAACTTTTTCTCATTGCGTTAAGAATAATTTTAGAAACGATGGCACGGAGATCAGAGACCGAAAAACTTTGCTTGTTCATGGCAAGAACTGGGCACTAATATACATTCATATGACATCATTTACATCTTTATTTTAAATAAAAATAATGTTGTGTTGATAAATAAAAGCTCCTCTGTAAGGAAAAACCTTTATTAAGATTAAATTCAGATTTGGACTGATTGAGCTTATCTGCAACTACAAACTGTTTAATTAACATCTGCTCTAAACAAGTCAGTTGAGAGCAAACTGCTCTAAACAAGCCAAATAGAGTCAATATCTGCTCTAAACGAGGCAATTGACAGCCAAATTCTGCTCTAAACGAATAAAGTGGCAGCCAACCTCACAAATATGCAACATGCAGCCTATTATTGCCAGTTCATGAGCAACTCGTATTCTCCTATTATCATAGGATTCGGTAGTCAGACCTCTTGTTAATAAATTTATGGATCCTATAATATTACGTTGTAATATCGATTATAAGAAGTCGCCGTAGTCTAGTAGGTAGTATGTTGGGTTCGAGCCCCAGTCCATGACATTAAAATAAAAATACAAAAAGTATTTCTTCGGCGACTTCCTCTCAGCAGATTTCTGGCAAAAACTCTGAGAGTAAATAAAATTGCCTTGAAAAGTTTCTCAAAAATCTGTCGTTCGGAGTCGACTTTAGGTTGTAGATACTGCCACTCATGTATAAAATTTAACACACACAACATAAGTGGTGTAAGAAACTAGGTCGTAATCCTGACTGAAGGGTTGTAATGTAAGTAATACGGATTATATCTATTGCACTACATGTCTAGAAATCTAGTCTACGGTATACAGTGTAGATTTTATTCAAATTACTAAACGTTTACTAAAATCCCGACATTGAGAGAGAAGGTAGTATGTAGTCTTACCTTCTTCGTTGTTATTATAGAAATTTCTAGAAGTTCTAGAAGTTGTTGTGAAGTATGTATTCGTTTTTGAGATATTCGATGGGTTTATTTATCCACCTTTCCTTTGGCTATTAGTAAGGTCTGTAAGAGATCAATTGTAGCTCAATAAACACAAAAAAAACATTAAAAAATCACAACTAATTGCAATAAATAATTCAATTAAAAAGAGCGCAATTACGATAAAAATGACGCCACGTCAAACACCTCAGCTAATTGGCAATCAATAAACCAAAATTCTAGAAATAAAACAAATCATGATACAAACAGGAAATCTGTATAGAAATAATTTAAATAATTTATGCTAGCTTATAAATAAATAAAAAAAATTCAATTAATTTTTTTTGGCAGTTTAACGATAATAAAACCTGTTCAAATAAAAAAAAAAATAAAAAAGAATTTCAAATTGATTTCATAACAATTTTTTTTGTAGAACCCTAAACTAGTTCACTTTCAATCTGTTCAATGTCTTCGTACAGTTGTATGTTTAAAGTTCTCATTTAAATATTTATAAGTAATCAGCGAATCTAAAGTTCAATTTGATTTCTTACAGAAATAATAATAAAAAACAAAAACGAAAAAAAAATTGTTTAAAACGAAATAAAATTCGAACATAAAAACTTGCTGACACCATTCAAAATGCTGGCTAACGTGACACTTCGAGTGTGTTTTAATATTTTTTTCCAACGAAAATGTACAAATCAAGACTTCAATTTTTAAATTTTTACGTAAACGTTAGAGTAATCGTTTATTTTTAACTGAAATTATCTTATCATTGTGCTCATTACAATTATGTTCATGTTTTATGTGTTAAAAGCTTACACTGAGGCCTTTATTATCGCAAAGAGAATTATGAAAATTAATCACTTTGTTCGTATTCAAAAACGCAAAGACTTTACGAGTATAAAAAGTAAATGCGAGATTTATTGTGAAACATTGGTACACTTAGGTCTCTTTTTCCATCTTTCTATTCCTCAAGAATTCGTCGTGAAAAGAAGCGATTATTTTGAGCCCAGTAATGTATCATTACTCATTATAATCCTTCAGTCAGGAGAACAACTTAGTTTCTCATACCGCTTATGTTGTGTGTGTTAATTTTATACATGAGTACTGGGGCCTACAGTATAATGCCGACTTTCTCATGACAATTTTATTCACTCTCAGAGTATTTTGTCAGAAACCTGCTGAGAAGAAGCCCTCGGAGAATTTTTTTTTTCATATTTCGTTTTGTTGGGGATGTCTGACATAGGGTTTGAACCGTGGCCTCACGTCTAATAAAAGAATACACTATCTACTAGACTATGACGACTTCATTCACCAATTTTGCATACCTTATTCTCATGTGAAGCTTAATTCGGAGAATACCTTGTGCACCGTTCGAAATAAATGGTAATGCAACGGGAAAGGTCATTCACATTAGGAAATTGAGAAAAGCCCATTAAACAGCCTTTAACAGGTTCAGCAATATTGCAACAAAGTCTTATCAAAAGAATAGTATGTCGTCGTTATAGGTCCCGTGTCAGTCAGTCATTTGAAAGCAATGGAAACATTTTCTTTTACTATTCCCTCTACAGGATACAATAGAAATTATATGAGCGTTTAAGCAACATCGCCTATGCAGATGACATCCGTAACATAGCTGCAAAGGTTAGCTGATAAGGCTACAATCACAGGCTTGCACTTAATGACTAATCGATAATGTGCATTATTTCTGTTAGCTTTTGATCAAAATATCGAAAGATGGCCAGCCTAAAGTTGCCTTAATGGTTGGCATAAATAAAGCAAGGGTAGTGTTAAAAACTTTCCCCTGAATTCATAATATGAGTGCCCCACAATTCAAACATTCGCAAAATATATAAAAGTATTCTTCTGGTCATATCAAATAAAAAGTCTTTGCTGGACGCTCTAAAAGTAAATAAAATTGCCATGAAAAGTTTCTCATTCGAAGTCGATTTTAAACTGTAGGCCCCGCCACTTATGAATAAAATTAACACACACTACTTGGGTGGTGTGAGAAAAAATCGTGACTGAAGGGTCGTCGTAATGACCAAATAAATAATTATTACGTGCAGTCCGACTAAAATCTTATGACCCTGTTAAAATTAATTTTTGATAATCACCACATGACAAATAAAATTACATGCCTCAAGATATTTCTCTCTTTGAATTTTTATTTCCCGCAAAAAAGTTTTCTCTTTTATTGTCACGTTAAACTGTGTTAGATTCAGAAGAGATTCCAAACACTTTATTTGAAAACGGTTTCATCACTCCAATGATGATCTATTAAAGAGCCTAAAACGCTTTGGCTATACTTCAAACTGTAGCTAAATTTCTACCACCTTTGCTAAGCTATACATGTTGTTTGATGGAGAAGTTTGATGTGTGACCAAAAGCTTTTAGATAAACACAGAAACTACGAGAGGTTGTCGGGTCTCCCAGTGTTCACTTCAATGTTCTCAAGGATTAGTGAACATATTACATTCTAAATTAAAAATTAACACTTTTTATTGTTATTGCAGCGTTTATTATTTTCGTAGTCGCCGTAGTCTAGTAGGTAGTGTGTCGGCTTATCCTCGGTTCAAATCCCAGGTCAGACATCAAAACTAAAATATGAAAAATATTTCTTCGGCTACTGCCTCTCAGCAGATTTCTGTTAAAACCCCTGATAGTAAATAAAATTGCCATGAAAAGTTTCTCTAAAATTTATCGTTCGGATTTGAGTTTAAACTGTACGTCCCGCCACTCATGTATAAAAATTAACGCACACAGCTTAAGTGGTATTAGAAGCTAGGTTGTAACCCTGACTGAAGGGTTGTAATGACCAATCATGTATATATGTATGTATGTATTATTTTCTTATTGAAAACAATGGTTTAACCAGGCACAGGTGTCTGTTATTATACTGTGTTCATTAATTGCCCATGTTCGGTGATCTGATTAAACATTGAACAACAACATGTTCAAGCGTAACATTTATGGTTGAATCTGACAAATATTTTGAAAAGATCGTGATGTTCTTATACGGTATCGCGTTACTTTTTTGTTATTAGTTTTCGATTTACACCAGATCCATAAATTAAAAAATATAGTCTGTACTGGATTCCCTATTTTATTATTTTCTACAACAGCGTAGATCGCGTGTTGTAAATTGTTGGCAGTTTAGTGCCAAAAAGACGTTAAAAGAAAGAAATACATAAAAAGTAACACTAACAACAAAAGTAATAAAAAAAAAATAAAAATACATACAAATAAAACTAAAAATAACAATTTAAGTGTTTAAATAAATTCTTGTTCTTCTTTTCTCTTTTTTTTGGGCTTTTTTTTGAATTTTATTTTTGCGGTAAACAATTTACAATCTTTTGTAGTTTTTATAAGGTTTTGGTTTTAGTTTTCAATTCTATCGCTGTTGTACATACAAAGAAGGGCATTCATTTAAATTCGTTGGCAGTTGGAATTTTTATTCTTTATTTGTTATTGTTTTTTTTTTATTTAATTTTTATCTTGAAAACATTATTTATAATGACGTGTTTATTACTAATTAGTTGGGTTTCAAATATTTTGTTTACTTAAGGTTTCTTTTTAGAATGCTTTTAGCCTAACCACTAATCAGCGATTTAAATGAATGAAATGTTTGCTTAGCTAAAACATTTTGAAAGTGTTTAAACACTCAAGTGCTTATTTTAACAACAACTATTTTAATTATTAAATGATATTCAATTGCTCTTCATTTTAATATATTTACATGAATAATTAACATTTTGTAAATGAATTCAATTAATCAAATGACTTGGTTTTAAATTATTTGTAATGAAATATTATTTACCACTTCTGTTTGAGAAAAATAAAGATTCTTTCCAGATAGCTTATAAACGTAAGATTTTTGATAATATGTATGTAAATATTATGGCCGTCCTTAGCTAAGGCCCCTACCTTATTGGCAATATACGGATTCCGTAAGATAATTTTTGCATCATATCTCACTATTGTTGTTAGGTTCACTTTCTGAGGGCGATTTGATAGTTGGTCCTGGCCCTCCAATCTGCCACTTCTACGGACTCATCGATGGATGGGTCAGGGAGTAAGAGCAGAGGCGTTGGAGGAGTAGATCAGGTTGTTATGTTTCCTGATGTCTATGGCCTGCTATAGACAGTGTAAGAACAGGTTGGCTACTGGGCTTGGATAAGACCAGTTTAAAGTTAATTATAGGGTTTATTACAGGGCACTGCGAGATAAGGTCACTGACGGGGATCTGGAACAGATCACAGCCGGACTACTGCAGGGTATGTTGCGATGAGGAGGAGTTGGAGACTCTCGAACACCTCTTATGTAACTGCCCACCCATTGGTAGGTTGAGGTTGAGAACCCTTGGCAGAGGCTTCTTTGATGGTTTGAATTCTGTGTCGAGAGCCGACATCAAGGCTCTCCACAGACTCATTAGTAACTTGAGCTGGTTGAGAAGTGCTAGGGCTTCATTGTTCTCCCTATGTTCATTTTGTTCTGGTCTGTGTAATTCCTTCGCTTCCCATTCTTCCTTCCTACTTCCGCTCCTTTTTCCTATCAGCTCTTTTATCCTTCCTTCTTAAGGACGTTATGTACGATGGGTCAAATCGACCTCCGGGTACTGTACTTGTCTAAATTGACAAGTACACGTCCTCTAACCTAACCTAACCTATGATCAACCTACCAAGTCCACAAAAATCACATCGAAGGAATGCTTAGTATTTGGTGATTTCAGAAGAATTCCATCTGCTATGAGCTATTGAAATTGGTTACCTCTACCGAATATTTGTGGTATTTTTCTCGAATACATTTCATTGCACAACAAGATATTCGAAATTGACTGGATTTTTAATTTTTTTTTTTGTTTAACACAAGATCAGTTCTTCTAGCGTAAGTAACATGCTGCTAGAATGGTAGGAATGGATCCAGCGAAAATACCTTTAGCTGCACTGTTGACACAAAGTAGTCCTCTTGTTTCATTCATACCGTTATGTCCTATCAACCAAAACTAACTAATTTCCTTCTGAGTATTTTTATCTTTACTCTTGTGTGGGTTCTTACCAGTATTGCGTAGAGTATCCCATGGTTGATTATGGTGCCTTTGCTTAATGTTTTTGATCTGTAGGCATTGTACCTCACTATTCATAGTACAATGTGAAGTATTTTGGATTCATTCGTATACCATTTTTGCGAATCATTACGTAACTCTGCCCTATTTGAAAAGAGTGTACCCTGTATGTCCTAATAAAAATGATTTTTTTTTTTAATCATCAAATGACAAATAAGATTACATGCCTTATTATTTCTCTTTTTGAATTTTGTTTTATTGTAATGTAGTCCTCTCTTGTATTGTTAGATTTAAAAGAGATTACAAACCCTTTATTTGAAAGGGATTTCATCACTCCAATGATACTCTCTATACTCTAATACTCTAAAAAGTCTTGAGGTATGTAGGTGTTATTTGTTTTGTCTTTCGACATTATTCTACAGAGCCATATAGTATATTAGGCCTGACAATTTCCGTGTATTATTAATTATGTAGAGATACTAAATACTCAGTACTTTTAATGAATTTAAATATATATCCAAGCGGCCATTTTAGTGATGAACCAGTGGGACTGTATTGCAAAGACTCTTTGTAGCTTTTTTATCGCTGATGTAGTTGCGGCTGCCAAGTAACTTTTCAATCGAGATTGATGTCCAAACATCTAATGTCTTCCGTGGGTTAGGGCAAATTGGGATAACTCTTTCCCTACCATGATACAATGAATTTTCCACAATTCCAACTAGGTTCTGCGAGCCCCATATATGATAATTTCGTCCGAGTGACAAATAAGTTTCATCACTGAAGAAAATCTTGTTCAAAAAAACGATTTGACTTGACATAACGTATGATTAAAAAAAGTCTTCAAAAGCAGGCAAACCAATTTTTTCCCTAGACCATTAAAAAAATTGGCCTAATAATATATTCAGCCACCTTTTTCCAAATGCAATAGAAATGATATTTATCGCTGACGTAAATTTTGCTGGAAAAATTAGCACTGAAGGCCTTTTGCACTAACGCCCAATCGTGATTTCTACGGCTATGTGAAGGTACATTCGGCTTTAATTGTAGCGTAAGTTGAACTACATATGAACGGAGATGCAAATGCAATTACAAAATACGGCATAATGAGCAATAAAATCATACTTAATTACTGAGAACGTGTAGTACTGTTGAATACGAATTAAACGTCACTATTACATGGGTACAAACGATATTTTTGGCAATTAGTGCATTGTGATAATGCACAAACCTGTTCACTTCTGTAATGCCTATAGTTTATTCATATTTCAGTATAATTTTGCCAATTCCTTGTACAATAGGTTGGCTATGACGACTACAATGCTCGAAAAATGGCCACTATTTTTATACTTTCATTGGTTTGCTATAAAATCCATAACCAAGTATGGAAACCTTTCATTAAATAAATGTGACTTTACATAGAAGTCGCCGCAGGTTAGTCAGTAGTAGTATTGGCTTATTAGATGTGAGGCAAAGGTTCAAACCTCTGGTTAGACTTCTCCAACAAAAAGAAATTTAAATATTTCTTCGGTGACTTTCTCTCAGCAAATATCTGGTGAAAGCTTTGAGGGTAAATAAAATTACCATCAAAAGTTTCTGTCGTTCGGAGCCGACTTTAAAATTATATAAAATTAACACACACAACATAAATGGTGTGTGAAGCTAGATCGTAAGTTTGACAATATTATCTATATATGTATGCATGAGACATTTAAAGGCTTAAAGCCTTGCCAGACCTATGATTTAAAGCTACCAACAAACACAATACATACATACAATTGTTTCAAAACAAAGCTTGCCGTTATCGATACAATAATTATACTCTACTATCAGTTGCTTAAATTTCTTATGAATTTTTCACATCACCGGGGATGATAGTAACAAATTAATAGAATCTCCTGCCTGTTGTTATTGTCCCCCATTTGTTTATCGTTAAATTATAATTAATTTATTTGTTGTTATCGCTATAGTATAATGTGAATGTATTTCATTTGTTTATTTTATATTTTATTTTTTCATTATTATTGTTATTAATTTTTAATTTTTTTTTATGCACACACACACATTCATTCATTCATTCAAATTTAAATGTTAATTAAGTTTTCTGATATTTATTTATGCTTTTTTCCATATTTTTTTTATTTAATTTTTTTTTTAATTTTTGCTATGATTTTTTGCCATTAACAAATAGTGACAATTTAATTTTTTTATATCTCTTATGTTATAATGATATATGCACATTATTTTAATGCTCCTGTTGTTTTGTATTATTATTATTATTGTTTTTATTTTTTTTATTTTATTTTTTTTTGGTTTGAAATATAATTTAAATAGTTGATGGTATTGGCTTTGATGGTGTGAGGCATAATGAGGCATTTTTCTCATTAATACTATGTTTTTATTATTCTTTTTATGTTTTTTTTTTGTTGTTTTTTATTTGTTTTAATTTAATAATTCAATGCGTATACTGTTTCCACACTTTTAATTAAAACTTCTTTTGATTTATTATGATGCAGTGTGAAATATTATAATTTATCTCACGATAAGCGTAACAAACACCCTGCCCTCGCATAGTAAATGAAAATGAAAACAACAACAAAAAAATGAAAATAGACAGCAAAAGAGTTTTCAAGGTACTTTTCTATAATTTATTATTAATGAAAGGAAGTTGCAAAGCATACAATGGAGCAATTAATACCATCTAGAGTTGGAGAAGTTTAACTGTGTGGAACGATACAATACACAGGGCATTTGCAATATATGTAGGAATTATAAAAATATTAGAAAATATATATTCAAATGAAGCACAATAATTTAATAGCCGTACATCCAGTCTTTATCTAACAAACGTCAGTTTTTTTCTGCAATTAATTCAATATACACAAAAGAAGCACAAAAAGTCAGTAAATTTTTATACAAATAAAACTGTCACATCAACAAATGTAGCACATCAGATGCAATAATATTTAATCACACATTAATGTTAAGTGTTTACGATATTCTATAATTTATATCGCTTAATACAATATACGATATACTCGTACATCCATGCCATCCATACATCAATTCGTGGCAAGATATTAAACGTACATAATGATTTAATAACTTCAATTATAAAGTTTTTTGTTCAAATCTATACGAATGTAAATGTATTGACCTCTGACATAAGCGATGAGCTACACCATAAGTCATCGCATTCGAACAGTTTAATTGATAACGTTTAGAAAATATTTACTTTTAAATAAATATTAAAATTCAGGAAGCTTAATGGAGAGACAACTGACTCGCTCAACTTATGCTATAAACACAATAAACGCAACGCAGCAAAAACACAGCAATCTCTCCAGAATAGTATACATGGGTGTATTTAGAAGTGATTATTTTAAATGCAGCGCTACAAGAAGCAACCAAAAAAAAGTATTGCTTTTGGTGCCCACAGTTAGAAAATTATTGCTTACTGAGACAGGATTTGTGCCGTAAATACGATAACATGCATGAAATAGAGGTTGCCTTTATTATAATTAATACGCATGCCGCTTACCTTAGGCTGCGATTGTAAAATTGTTGCGTTCATTGTGTTGTGTATCATTCATCATAATGAGTGACTTTTTTTTGGCGTATGGTTGTTAACTGTATGTAAAAAATGGACAGCATGTGGCAAACTATGCCAAACATTGGAAATCATTCAACTTTATTAGAAAAATTCCTGGCGGGAATCGTGGTTCTATTGAAAAATTATCTTCACAACGAAACCCACAAACAAAATTGTCAGATTTGTTGTGAAGAGTAGATAATTCACCTTGCAGGATTCATTGATTGGTAAGGTTTGAGGACTGGCGATTTCATTGGACTACTTTACTCTTCATTAATAAAGAAGTCATCGTAATCATTCAAATTTTTTGCAAATGAGAACTACTTAGGCCCTTTTTTGGCGCAGGTGTTCATAACAGTCCAATATGGTACGATCAAGAAGATTTGAAAAAAATTTTTTACGCATTTTTTATAATATTTTTCCAAATCTTTTTACTCCTACATAACATACATGACGTAATTGGTCAATACAACCCTTATGTTGTGTGTGTTAATTTTATATATGAGTGGCAGAACCTACAGTTAAAAGCCTACTCCGAATGACAGATTTTTGAATTTTTTATTTCCTGTCAGAGTTTTTCTCAGAAACCTGTTGAGAGGCAGTTATCTGCTGTTTGAAACGTGGCCGCACATCTAATAGACTACGGCGACTGCAACAGTTTGACATGATTAAGATTGTCGTCTAGCGGGTTTGATTAATCTGATGTTATCTTATCAGTAAATTTTCTTAGGTTTTGGCCTTTCCACAACCGTCTAGTGGGTTTGATTAATCGGAATAATCAGAATAATATGCTGAGGTTTGTTATAGGGCCTGTGCGAAACAAAGATTATGAAAAGTTTTCCAGCGAAAGATTTATTTTCGTCCTGCACGATATACTACTTGATTTCTCTTCAGAATGCCAAATACTCATCGGTATCGGCTATTGATTGTGCTTCACAGATAGAAGAACTGGGCGATATTTTCAAAGCACTATTTCTGCACAGAATTCGAATTTAATCTTCCTTATATTACCAGTTCCTAAGTCAGGTACTTCGTTGTATATTCGTGAATCAATAATCTTTAAAGTCGCTGTAGTCCTGTGATTTTGTGTTGACTTATTAGACGTGAGGCCATGGTTTAAATCCCAGGTGAGACATCTAAACGAAAATATAAAAAAATTTTCTTGAGTGACTTCCTCTCAGCAGATTTCTGGCAAGAACTCTGAGAATAAATAAAATTGCCATGAGTAGTTTCTCAAAATTTTTTCCTTTTTTCGTTTATAAAATTGACACACACAACATAAGTGGTGTGAGAAAGGCTACTACGACCAATTAAGTAAGTAAGAATGATCTTTCAGCTATACATCATACAAATTGTTTAAACCATCTAATCCAGCTCCACATTATGCCTCTTCTAAGAGTTTTTATCCTTTAAATAACTTGCCCTATACATCATTTAAGATGGAAGTCGACATTCTTATTTTCCCACTAACAAATCCTTTCTTCTAAACTCATACCACCAGATCTCGTTATGGTCATTTAACACATTCTTTTTTCAGTATTTTTTTTTAATTCTTTTCGTTTGTTAATGGAAAATGGAAAAAAGCATGGAAAAATTTATTAATTTGCTTTCCATTTGACTATTGTTTATTCATAATCTCCGTTTTATGCTTTTTTTTCACCCTCCAGTTAATGTTTTTCATGTACAATATTCATAAAACAGATGTTTGCCTTCTAGGTTTACAACAATACAGCAGAATAGCATTGAAAGCATAATCAAGTTGAAAAAACGAAAAGTTTTATTTTTAAATGATTCCAAAAATCATATGGAAATGCAATAGAAAAAGAAACAAAAAAAATGCTGATAAAAATTAATGTAAAACAAATAATGGATTGCAAAAATTCTATACAAAAAAAATAGAAAAAAAGTAGGAAGTGGAATTAAAAATCATTGGCCAACGAACGGTTTAATTCAAGCAGAATAAAACCTTAATTTTTGGCAAATATTTCTGTACATACATATTCATGAAATTAATTATTTTAATAAAAATAATGGCCAACAGCAAGTAATTGACAAAAATAAATATGAAGAGTTTTGTAATTTTATTTTTCGACAAATGCATCTACATAATATGTATGTACGTATGTATTTAAAAACAAAAATATTTATTTTTTGCAAATCAAAATTCATATGAAATAATAATAAACATTTCAAAATTTATATACTCGTATACATACATATGTAAATAGAAATAATAAATTTTTCATAAACATTTTACATATTTTATGCAATTAGTTCAAATGCCGTAAATCAACGGGATTATGATACTCAGACCAGTTTTGTTAAATTAAAAACGAAGTAAATTGAATTGGATTACATACAGTCGTGCTAATAAAATTTCATGCAATTGGATACTCTAGTATGCCCTTGCAGTCTAGTAGGTAATGTGCTAGACTATTAGTATAAGGGTTGTGGGTTGGATACACGTCAGAGGCTCTCGTCTCTTACACTAGTTACTCAGCTCGTAATAATTATTAGTATAATTGGTAATTGTCTTCTAATTAATGAAAAAATAAATAACTTTCTTACTCTAACCTAAAAAAAAGGTATTTCGGTTTATGTCTGTACTTATTTACACGACATTTTTCAGTCATTTTCACTTTGATTGAAGTCGCCGTAGTCTAGTGGATAATAAGTTGGCTTATTAGACGTGAGGCCACAGTTGAAACCCAGGTTCAGACTTCTCCAACAAAATGAAATATGAAAAAATATTTCTTCGGCGACTTCCTCTCAGCAGATTTCTGGCAAAAATTCTGAGCGTAAAATAAAATTGCCATGAAAAAACTCTGTCATTCGAACTCGATTTTAAACTGTAGTTCCCGCCACTTATGAATAATATTAATATACGCAATGTATGTATGCATGTACTCTCACTCTGATTCAAAATAGATTCAAATTGAGTCTTTATTGGATCTCAATTTAATTTCTTATTATTTTTATGATCTCCAATCATAAAGACATTGTATCACCCACAACACATAGGAGTTGATTTAATAAAATATTTTTTGTGAATATGGAGAGATCAGATTCTGGAAAAAAGAGAGTTCGAAAATAGCAACAACATTTATACTCAACATGTAGTTAGAATGCTCAGCGAACTCAACTCATGGGCCCACTAAAAAACAGTACAACTTACAAAACACTTCGAAGAACTTGATTCTACGCCAGACTTGAATTATTCACTATCGTGTACTGTTAGGGATCTTAAAAGACCTGACTTATTTTATCAAAAAATTTATCGTTAAATCGCGTTAAATACAAGCCTATTTAAAGGACCCCATTCAGAGATTGACTGTAGCGCGGACGTAAAAGTGCCAGAAGTGCTGCTAGATTTGCGAATCTCCACTAATGATTGGACGAGAAATGATGTTGAGAAACACAACTTGACCATCTGAGAGCCGTATTCAAGCTGAAATTGTTCAATACCACAACCAGTTTCCTGAGTGTTGTTCTATTACCACTACTACCACTGTACTTCTATTACCACTAAACAATTCAATTTCGAGATTTTAGCGCAACCCTAATGCCACTTCCTACCAAATTTCCTTACCCCATATTATATGCAATTTGCTGCTGCACTTACGCCGCTCAATACTTGTTCTTCTCTAAACACGATACACGAGCTCAAAATAAATTGAAAAAATTCGTAAACTATGTTCTCCTCGAACTATTTTTATTCTAATTTTTGTCTTCTTTTTCTTTGTAATCATTCTATTATTATGGCAATCGGAAGTGATTTACACAAAATTGGTTTTTAAGTAAATAATGTTGTACGAGAATAGAAATTTCCTTGCAAACAAAAATTTCATGCATTATGGCTTTTTCATCGTTAATACCAGAGCGAAAAAATAGATTATTTCTCCCCTAGCAGTTAGGATTAAAAAAAATAGAAAATCTATTAGAAAATATTATAAGAATTTATGGGCAAAAAAAAACAATCTTTTCTACTTATCTTTTCTATTTATTATGCATCATTCTTTGATGATTATTTTTTATTTTCATTCTTTGTGGAACTTTTTAAGCGCATAAATAATATGCTTTTTTAAATATTGAGAATCGTAAATTAGTTGACCTCAATTACAAAAAATATGCGACAATAATTGCTTATGTATGTCTATTGAAGGAAATATTCAATTTGGAGCAATAAATAGGAAAAAAAGTCTTAACCTCGTTCGAATGTAAAATTTTCAAATTCATTTGTAAGTAGCATGTACTCTACGGTAAATGGAAGAACATTGTTTGGCATGATTGTTGATAAGTTCGTTTATAAGAGATGCTGAAATTCTTCTCAATACAGACGTGGTTTGAAACATGATTAGGTTAGGTTAGCGGGCAAGTTCACTCGGTTGTCATATGACCCATTGTGTTACCCAGTGTGAGTTAAGCTCCCTTGTCATGATGCGTTAGTGATGGGTTTTAATCTCCCCGAGCTTCGAATGAAACCGGCCAGTTCCCTTAGTGGCACGTTCGCCACCACGACCAGGTCTTCAAACGTTTCGTCATTCAAAACCGACGACGTCTGTTCTGAAGTACATGGCATTCGCTAAAAGGTATTGCACCGATTCCGTTTCTTCTACATCATGGCAGCTTCTGCAGTAATACTGGTGGGGCCAGCAATGTCTCGTTAAAATTCTGGTTAGAGTGCGAGTTGTTCTCTTGTCGAATTCAAGTAGTCCCTTAGTTTCGCTGTTGGACACAGCCAGGTATGTTGGACCACTCGCGGTTTGTTGAATTCCATGCTGCTTTTTCCAATTTGCAAAGGTATTCCTATGGAAGCACATAGGTTAGGTTAGATTAGAGGACGTGTACTTGTCAATTAAGACATGTACAGTACCCGGAGATCGAATTGACCCATTGTACAACGTCCTAGTTTCTCACACCACTTATGTTGTATGTGTTAATTTTATACAAGAGTTTAAAGTCGACTCCGAACGACAGATTTTTTTTTGAGAAACTTTTTCATGGCAATTTTATTTACTCTCAGAGTTTTTGCCAGAAATCTGCTGACAGGAAGTCGCCGAAAAATACTTTTTGTATTTAGTGTTTGATGTCTGGCATGGGGCTCGAACCCTGGCTTTGCGTCTAATAAGCCAACACACTACCTACTAGACTGCGAGGGGGCACATATATACTCTCTATCGTCATCTCCTCGGACATGTATGATCCCTTCACAGTAAAGGCGGGTGTTGTGTCGACGTATACAGTGTAGAGAGTTCATGCAACTCCAGACGCATTTTAATTTAAAGAAATGGGATCCCAGCCCTTTGCTTGCTGCTTGACTGTCCATACGTATGACCAAGTTCGAAGGAGGCAGGTCCCCAGTTTAGAGACAGAAATAACATGAACGCCCACTGATGTAATTGAGCCTTATTTTTTCGAAAATGACTATTGTGCCCATATGCTAGCGGATGCTCTGAAAAAGTTTCAAATACTTATTTTTCGTGTCGGCGTTAGATTTCAATTTAGCAATAACAACCCTTCAGTCACGATTATGACCTATGTGTCACACTACCTATGTTAATTTAATCCATGATTCTTCAGACCTAGTTTCTCACACCACTTATGTTGTGTGTGTTAATTTTATACATGAGTGGTGGGACCTACAGTTTAAAGTCGACTCCGAACGACAGATTTTTGAGAAACTTTTCATGGAAATTTTTTATTTACTCCCAGAGTTTTTGCCAGAAATCTGCTGAGAGGAAGACGCCGAAGAAATATTTCTTCATATTTCGTTTTGTTGGAGATGTCTGACCTGGGGTTTAAACCGAGGTCTCATGTCTAATAAGCCAACACACTACCTACTAGGCTACCGCTACCTCAAATTAAACAAATGTTTGCTGAATATTGCTTTACCGTTTGGCAAATATTTGCCTCATCTGACTGAACAGTGGCAATGCAATACAATAGGGGTTTTCACTCTTGGTAGTAAAGTACCCTTGTAGGTTTGGTAAGTATGGTAGATATAGTATAAATACTACATTTACATCAACGCAACAACAAAATGCATTCATTTCAAATATACAACGCTCTGTTAAATTTACCATGAAAAAAGGTCTAGTAAATAAGCTTGGTAAATATAAAACCAAACAGCTGATCGTCGTCTATCCGCCAAAATAATAACAAAAATATCAATAATCAGCTGTTTAAATAAGTTTACCATGGTATATTTCTTATACCATGTGAGTTTACAATAGATGAAAAAAAGATGCTCGCGCTTTGTTGTCGAAAGTACGAGTAAATATACTAGAGTATTAAATATACAACAAAGAGTGAAAACCGCTAATGTGTTATTAACCCGTTGTATTTTCTTTTTTCTTTGTTTTTTAATTGAAAAACCAATCTATGTATGAATATATATAATTTTTTTTTTAATATTTTCTTTTAATTAGATCGTATGTTAATTTGCATTTTAATTAATAAATGTTTATGTACAATATTTTTCTCCACTTTTCTTAATTATTATTTTCTATTATTTTTCGTGGCATGGCAAACCAACCGCAATTAAATAAAATTTATTTATTATTGTTGTTGGCAAAACGTACAGAAAATGATACGATAATAAATGAGCAATGAGTACAAAAAACGTTATTTGTTCACCTAAATTGAACATCATTATAAACGAAGGTTGTCCCATAAAGTTATGTAAACTTAATATGAACATCAGTCATCAATTCAATTTAAAAAATTATTACTTAAGTGAATAGATTTTATTAAGGGTACGCATACAGAGTACATACGTTACTTAATATGATACTTTGAGAAAAAATATGTTTTTTTAATTCATTTAACCTTGTTTTGTTAAGTAGAATTTATTACAGAAAAAATCTGAATTATTTTACGTTTTTTTTTTGACAACCTTCATTCGTTTAGTTTTGCCACCACAATAATTCGTTGTGATAAAAAAAATTTTAAAAACTTCCAACACCAAAACATCGAAAAAAACAAAGAAAAAAGGTGGCTTTTAATTAATAAAAATTCAGTATTCAACAGCATTAAATATCATTGTGTGGTGTAATGAGAAGCTCATACAATTTTTTTTTTCTTTACTGGCTATTATACGTATTCGAAAATGCTTAAATGGAAATTATTAAGGGTCCGCATTCAATTTGATTAGATTTTGAGAATCAAAATAAGCTTCCAATTGACTTCAATTACTTCGTGATGTATTTTTTGGTACCATATGTTGACATTATGTACAATTTAAAATCATGAAACTCAAATAAGAGCAAAGAAATGACAAGAAGCTGTTAATAGCTTTGCGACATTCCTCACACAGTACTCTTTATTTTGGACTGTATAGTTAAGGTGACAGAAAATATGAGGCTAAAAAGCTCCTCTCCTCATTGCAAGAGCTGGCGCCGCAGGTGAAAGATAGTCTCTTCGCCCTCCTCAGACCCACAGCACCTATCATTCCTTTCAGTATGACTGTAAGAGAAGCTGATAACATTCGTTAAAAAAAAATACTCTAAAAAATTGTTTCAAAAATTTTGAAAAACATGAGAAAACCAAACTTTGTTTGTATGTTTACGATCCCGGTTAAGTTTGAATGAATTTTGTAGACAATAGAGAAAAATATTTGATTAATTTGACTTGTTAGATGAAGTATATGGGGTCTCCATGTATACCTTATATGCCAATACATACACACATAATTGGTCATTACAACCCGTCAGTCAGGATTACGATCTAGCTCCTCACACCACTTATGCTGTGTGCTTTAAAGTCGGTTTTTTAAGAAATTTTTAATGGCAATTTGATTATTTACTCTCAGAGTTTGTGCCAGAAATCTGCTTAAGTTTGCCCGGCTATACATCAAATAATGGATCAAACTCGCCTTTTTTGCTAATGTGTTGGTAAAACTGCACTCTCACATATAGCCTGAGAAGAGTTTGAGAATATTAAAAAAAATTTTGATTTTCGCTACCTGCGTTGCATAAGATTTGCATGTGTTGCTGTGGTAAGCAAAACAAATATTACCAACACACATGCAAATTTGATCAGTTAAATTGGATACGTCGCCATGCGCCATTAGAGGAAGTCGTCGAAGAAATATTTTTTTATATTTTGTTTTGTTGGAGCTGGAGCTGACCTGGGGTTTGAACCGTAAACCAACACACTACCTACTAGAGTACGGCGACTTCTAAGTTTAGTTTGTTACATGATTTATATTGGGTCACCGTGTATACATTAATAATTCGATTATTTCAAACGGACAATGACCTAAAAGGTGACCTTACAATCTACATCTCTAGAAAGACAGTGTTGAGGTAATGTCGCTGGGTATATCCATTTCAAAAGGACTAAATTGACTGAAGAATAACGGTATTCGATGCGTGATTTGCTACAAAACATTCCCTCGCAGAAATTTCAATATAAAGACTACATATCGCTCCAATTAGTAAGTCAATAAAAACTCTGATGATATTTTGGACGTCGCCGCACTTTAGGTAGTGTTGGCTTATTAGAAGTGAGGCTACGATTCAAACCCCAGGTCAGACACCGAAACGAAAATATGACGAAATATTTCTTTGGCGACTTCATATCAGCAGACTTCTAGTAATAACTCTGAGAGTAAATAAAATCGCCATGAAAAGTTTCTCAAAAATGTGTCATTCGGAATTGAATTTAAACTGTAGGTCCCGCCGCTCATTTATAAAATTAACGCACACAGCATAAGTGGTGTGAGAAGCTAGGACGTAATCCCGACTAAAGGGTTGTAAAGAAAAACTATGTATGTATGTATGATATTTTGATACACTGGCAAGCAAGATGTTAGATTATGATTGATGATCATTGAAGCTGCCTTGAAGTGATGCAGACTTATTGGACTACTCGGATCATGAGCATTTTTATCCTCCTTTCTGTCTATTAACATTGGATTCAAGGTATGCTCTTCACGTTGAGTTCAGGCAACTTCTAAATGCTCCAACACTGGCTGTTGTTTCAAGTTGAAGAATCTGAACTTTTGTCAAACACTATGGGACGTTAAACTAATCCGAATTCCTTAAATTTCATAAAAACTTTCGTGGCGCTCCTATAGATTGACAATCATTCATTAGTGAGTCGATACGTTTGAGTTGCACATTTCTAACATCCTCAAGATTTTTTCTGATACTTTGGCGTTCAAGCTTTTGATATCCCCTAAAATGTAATGAAATTTTTAATTTTTTTATTTTAATTTATGGTATGTGGCAGTGTTAATTTCAGTTGGTTTTATTTATTAGCAACATATGCATGTGCCACCTTCCAACAGCTGTTTTCAATTCGAAAGAAAATGGAAGAAATTTCGAAAAGCAATAAAAACAATGTGTCTGCATTAAATTCCCCTCCCATAGTTTAAATATTACGTTCCTTAGAGGTTTTCGCGTTTTATTTTCTTTGTAATAAATGTTGCATGAGGTTTACCAATGTTGTACGTGTGTCATACGCGCTCGCATACATACGACTACGTATATGATGACAATATTATTTTGCTTTTAACACCCCAAATTACAGCATCAGCAACAAGAAATAACAACAACAATAACAAAATAAAAAAGTTCATTATTAAATGCTGCTACAACAAAAAAATTTCTAGAATCTTTTGTACGTTGTTTTTATTTGTTTCGATATTTTTCTTTTTCTTTTTTTTTTTTTTTTTTTTTTGCTATTCAACAGAAAACAGGAAACATATGCAGCACGTACTAAATTGCAGGTTATAGTTGTCTTTAACTGATTAGTGGCATATGTGGCATGTGGTTAAAAGAAGTCATGATATTATTAAACAAAAAAAACATAGAAACAACAACAACAATAGCAATAATAACAATAGCATCAAAATGTTTATAAAGCACACACATAACATGTATGTATATGTATGCATGTACTTGTATTGTAAATGGCTTAAAATAGAGTTAAAAATTGATACAAACAAAACAATAACAAAAAAAGACACTCAAATAATCATTAATATTTATGACATGGATTTGGTTTGTTTTAATAAATTAGAATCCATTGATTGCATACATACATACATACATACATTCTTATTCCTTTTGTTATCATTTTGTATTAAAACAAGCCATAAATACTGAGATAACAATTTCCAATACAAGCCACAATATAGAATTTATTTAATTTTATTATTTTTAATCTTTTTTATCCTTTTTTTTTTTGTTTTTATATTCTTCTTCCCTTCTGTTTTTTATTGTAAACAAAATATCCGTTTTTTTTGCATGTAAAATTTGACATTAATTTCGATGTAATCAGTGAAGCAAAATGAAAAAAAAATGAATTGATTTAATGCTAGTTATTGTTGTTGTAGTTAGTAAATGTTAATTTAATACTTGTATTAAAAAAAGCAAATTGATTCCTACTTGAATGCAAGCATCTATCTTATCTATTGTATCTACTAAATACATTATCCTCGTATTATAAATTTAATGCGAATAAATTTTTCATACTTGAGAGCATGTGGCTTCCATAAAGTGTCTTCTTCTTTTACGTGTAGCTTTTGTTGTTTTCACAAATTTCCATGTACGATTGAAGTATTCAATTTTTTATTCTGTTCTGTCTTCATCACTCCCTGAGTTCTAAGTCCGTAACTTTGGGTCTTCCTTGTAGTAGTACGGTTAATCCAACTCCATTTTCTGCACATGATGTTTTCGAGTATGGGTGTGTTGTTGAAATAAAATGCAGAAAGTGAAGAAAAAGCCTGTAAATGGGATTGTAATATAGAGGCTCTTAGGTTAGGCTAGGTGAGAGGACGTGTATTTGTCAATTAAGACAAGTGCAGTACCCGAAGGTCGAATTGATCCACTGGTCAGCGTTCTAGTTTCTCACACCACTTATGTTGTGTGTGTTCATTTTTTTATACATGAGTGGTATGACCTACAGTTTAAAGTCGACTCCGAACGACAGATTTTTGAGAAACTTTTTCATGGCAATTTTATTTACTCAGAGTTTTTGCCAGAAATCTGTTGAGAGGAAGTCACCGAAGAAATACTTTTTGTATTTTGTCTTGATGTCTGGCCTGGGGCTCGAACCCTGACTTTACGTCTAATAAGCCAACACACTACCTACTAGACTACGGCGACTTCAAAAGACAGGCTCTTTCAACTGGAAATTTTCAATTATAGGCACTACTTTATCTCTTTCGCTTGGATTTACATACATACATAATTTGGTCATTACAACAGTCAGGATTATTGATCTAGTTTTTGTGTGTGTTAATCTTTTACATGAGTGGTGTGACCTACAGTTTAAAGTCCACTCCGAACGACAAATGTTTGCGAAACATTTTCAGGGCAATTTTATTTACTCTCAGAGTTTTTTACCAAAAACCTGCTGAGAGAAAGTCGTCGAAGAAATATTTTTATCATATTTTCGTTTTGATGTCTGATCTGGGGATTGAACCGTGGCCTTATGTCTAATAAGCCAACATACTACCTATTAGACTACGGCAATTTCGACTTTTTATGGATTTAGCAGAGACGAGGCCTATTTCTGGATGAATGGATATGCGTACAAACAAAATTGTCGAATTTGGGACGATGCCATCTCACATGGGGTCGAAGATCTTCCAATTCATTGCGTAAAAGTCACTATTTGATGTATGTTTTGGTGTAACGGTCCATATTTATTTGAGAACGACGTTGGCCAGCCCTATCACTGTCAACGGTAGGCACTATATGCTGTGATTATCAATTTATTTTGGCCTGAATTGGATGAGTTGGACACAAACAAAGCTCATCCCACATTGAAAATTTTGTACGAATGCTCACAGTCATCGCACCGAGTAGGACTTGTTTCTGTGAAGTTTTCTTAAGCGACAGGTGGATGTGAATAAGCCCATGCCAAAAGGTAAATTTAACCCGATTTATGCAACAGAATCATGGAAAATTTGAAAATTTTTTTATAAGCTCTCCAGTGAGAAACAGTTCGCACATTTGAAAGACGATATATTCCAAACATAAAGGCATCGATAGGTCGTTCAAAACAACAAAAAATTTCGATAATATCACACACTTTGTATTAAATTTAAATATAGGAAGCACTTAAAGAAAGACCCTATATAATCAATTTCTTACTGTTTTTTCCGATGCTTTCAATAGACTATTCATAATCTCTTACCGATGTTACATCCAAGACAGCTGCATCGGTGCGTAAGAGTTTGCGAACCATGGAGAAGAATAGGGAATATTAATGACTTGCAGTGTATTGCAGACTGTTATGATTTTATACCGCGTTCATTAAAAAATCGTTCATTTTCGGACGTTACTGATACACCGCATGTGCCTGTTTGTCGACAAATGCCATTGTAGAAATTCATGGCATTGCGATGAACTCCTACTTTCGAAAAAACACTATCTATGATGATGTAAAAGACATCACGCAATAAGGTGACGCCTTGTCTGTAACCTTGTCTGAAGCCTTTAGTCGCATGCTGCACAAAAAGGCGATGTGTGTCGATTTGGTTTTCATGGATATTTTCCAGCAGTTGCCATAGTGTGAATATCTAAGTGATGGTGGAGGTATTATCAGTGTTGGACGTGTGGCTTCAGTTGTTCATACAATACGTTTGTAGGCACAGAGAGGCTTTATATTCTTACGCATGTAATGGATTCGTTTTTGCTTTTTTCAGGGGAGGATATAAAAATCTGACACTCAATTCATAACTTTTTTTTAATAATATTCTGCAAATACGTTACTGCATGCGCTCTGTCAGCTCGTTATGTATGACACTTGGAATCCTTCACTTAAAAACTTTGCTTCAAAGAAAAACATAAAGTGTACAGAGCTCAAAGGAGTTTTGCTTTAAAAAATAAAACGATTTTCTATGCAAAATATTATGTTTCATTAAAAATTTAATGGACGTATTTATTTAAGTTTAAGTTGTTTTTATAATTAATTTCTTAACAATATTTTTCATATCAACCTTTCTTTTTTTTCAGGTAATTGAAGAATTTCTATAAGAATTTGTTAGAAACATAAAACGTAAGAATCTCTTTGAATTGAGGTATCGTATCATTTTTAATACGTAAGTTATTCTTTGAAAAAGCACAAACTGTGAAAAATCCACTTAAATTACGCTAAACAATACAAACAATTCTAAATAATTGAATAGATTTTGTTTGTTTTTAGTTTTTTTTACTAAATTATTCACAATTTTATAAAAGATTTCCAATATCAAGTATTTGTGGCAATTTAAATTTAATCTGTTGCAAAAAGCAAAGATTTATTGACACAATTTGTTAAACTTCTCATCTACTATACACTCTTTTTTTTTGTTGCATTATTAATAATAAAAATAAAATATACATTTCATATCTAAATTTTCCATATCGCTTTGTATTTTTATTGGCTGCAATTTTGATTTTAAAATATTCGTTAAAATTAAAAAAAACTACAAATTTGTATAAAGACTTTAATAAAATTCACAATTATTATTTATGTTCACTATATGTATGTATGTATGTGCAATTTATTTTACTACATGCATCGGCAAGCATAGTGTTGACAGTTAGAAATATTTGCTTCGGTTCGAGGAAGCCACACTCAGTTTTCAAGCGCTTTATTTGGGTTTAAATTCTGCATACAAATTTATTTAGAAACGAAAAGTCTAGCAGGTAGCGTGTTGACTTATTAGACGCATGGCCTGGGTTCAAACAACAGATCAGACATCTCCAACGAAACGAAATATAAAAAATATTTCTTCGATGACTTCAGTTTTCTGTCAAATATTCTGAGAGCAAATAAAATTGCCATGAAATTCAAACCTCATAAATTTGTCGTTCGTAGTCGACGTAAAGTTGTAGGTTCCACCACTCATGTATGAAAATTAATACAAGTGATGTGAGAGACTAGGTCTTAATCCTGACTGAAGGAAAGAGCAATTGTGTATGCGTGCTATACAAGTAGCAAAATTAAAATGTTTGCTTGCAGCAGATGAATGCTTTCAAGATAAAGGGCCAATACTTTGAAGGATGAATTTACTTTAAAACAAAACATTTTTAAATCGAGTCATTGAATCCATTACCACAACGCCGAAGGTGTAATCTTTGTATATCGTGGCACCCAAAAGCAATGACAGCTGAAATATGCACCGGCTACCTACTCGTAGACATTCCATCAATGAATGTTGTCAGCTGGCACTAAAATTCTATGCACTATCCACCACCTTTTTCGCTAGCAAACTTCCGTATGAGCAAAGATTTGTTTGTCCCAGTCAGTAAGTCGCCGTTTCATATGCGTTCCATAATGCAATTGTGCTTTACCACGTTTCTCAAGTCAAGTCGCCGTAGTCAAGTAGGAAGTATGTTGGCTTATTAGACATGAGGCTACGGTTCAAATCCCAGGTCGGACATTTCCAACAAAATATGAAAAAATATTCCTTGTGCAACTTTCTCTCACCAGATATCTATCAGAAACTCTGAGAGTAAATAAAAAATTGCCATGAAAAGTTTCTTAAAAATCTGTCGTTCGGAGTCAACTTTAAACTGTAGGTCCCGCCAATAATGTATAAAAATTAACACACACAACATAAGTGGTATGAGAAGCTAGGTCGTAATCCTGACAGAAGGGTGAGCAATTATGTATGTATGTGTATGGTTGGATTGCATAAATTAAAAAGATACCGAAAGAACATACGAAAACGGAATCAAACAAATCCAAAAATTTATTGACAACAATAATTTATTGACAATAAATAAAACGGTTTGAGGAACTGATAATGCCTCAACTAATGTCATTTCGAAATGAAAACAAGCGTTGTAATAATCAATTATGTATGTATGTATGCATTAACTTGACATTGTTCATACGTATGTTTAGTTGATGATATTTTCTGAAATCTTATCCTTGCTGCAGAAATATTCGCTCCAAGTTGTATTAGCTAAGACTCGAACCTTTTGCCAGTAATATTTTCATGTATATGGCATGTACCTGGGCAAATAATGCCATTTCGAAATGAAAACAAGCGTTGTAATAATCAATTATGTATGTATGTATGTATATATACATTAACTTGTCATTGCTCATACGTACGTTTAGTTGATGATATTTTCCGAAATCTCAAAGTTGTTCTAGCTAAGACTTGAAGCTTTTGCCATTAATATTTTCCTGTGTATGTCTTTGACCTGAGAGTATTACAAGTCCTTTAAGTATTCGAAGGCATTTGAAAATCGCATACATAGAACGTATTACAACATGCATAGCTACGGCTGTTTAGATTCCCATCCATTACGAAAACAAGTTTTAATTATGGCGTTCATATGTATGTATGCCAATCAAAAACTGAACTTGTCATTAAGAATACAACAGTTGAGTGTAGCGGCCAACAGTAAGAGAATCGACCCCTGTATATACAGTTCAGATTTCTAATACGCTACAGTAAAGTATGATTTATTTGACATCGAAATATTTGCTTTTATTCCAAAGAACTTTAGAAAATTTAATTTAACAATTTTAATTGCGAATAAATAAATAAAGAATTCTGTTTATCGTTAAACTAGATGCTCAAAGTACTAATTACCATGTTAAGGGATCCTTATTAGGGATTTGAAATTTGGTAAAATCGTTCTGCACTGTGTAGGGGCTAACCCAACTCTGCAATATTTTTGTTAATATAGAACATAAATAAATAAAGGCTTGTTTTTACTCATTTTTTTGGGAAACTACACTAGTGTGTATGTATTGTTAATATATTAAACGCAGAATTTTAAGTTTAATGTACATACATGCATATGTGTGTACATATGTATGTATGTATATTGAAAAATTAAAATTTATTTTCTGATTTTTTTTCTTCTCTTTTTTAATATCACGTTTTTTGTTTAAATTCATTTGAAATTTTATTATTATTTTTGCTGTTTGAAAATTGCATGCAGCATGTGAGTACGTATACATGTATGTACGTTTGTATGCATGTTCGTTTAAATCTATGGCTGTTATTAGGTTTTTTTTTAAATATGTTCTTTACTTAGCTTTTGTTTTTATGTATGAAATATTTTTTTGCCTTTGATAAACATGCACAAAAATGAAAAAATAAAAGAAAAAATATAAAATATTGTTTAAAACGAAAAATATTTGTATGCATCAAATGTTTTTAATAAAACTTTCTAATTTAACATGCCTTAACCAAAAAAATTATAAATATTTTATTTAATATTTTAACATTTTTTTCTTTTTTTTTTTTTATTCATATTTTTCTAAATAACTATCATTGGCAAATTGGTATGTTAGGTTACTCTACATGGCTACAATCTCATGACATTTCGTTAAACCAAATCAATATAAAAATTTCTTCACAATCTACATACATAAGGCAATATAGAGTGGCCTAACTATCGCCTTATGAATGCTTTGCTATTCATCCATTACCTTAGTATACTGCTATCAAATATGTTTTAATAAATATGTTTTCATTTACCAACCAACCAACCTTTTCAGTTTTATCTGATTTAGTTTTGTTGTTGGTTATTAAATAAATAAAAATTGCTGCCATATTTTGCATATGAGAGTACATGGATAAAGTTTGTATACAAATATTGCAAAAAAAATTTTCAATAAAGCCGAATATAATTAGGAATTATTAGTTGCTTTAGTTAGAACCAAATACGACAAGTTCAATAATTATTGAAAATAAAGCAACAAAATTTGTCATATGCATTCCTCTTAATTGTTACAAATCTACATCGGAATTATTTTTCACAAACTTAAGCCGATATTAGTTAAGCAAAACATTCGATTCATTCTATGTATGTACTTCGAATATTCTAACCACATATTCACAATGACCATGACATGCATGAGTATACACTTTTCTTTTAACCTTGATCCATGTTAAAGTCTTAAAACGAATTCATTTTTTATCCAGGAATAACGTCGATATCAAGGATATTGAAATTTAATTTTTCCAGTTGTCAACACTTTTATTTGGGAATCACCAATCAGACTAGTGAGTATAGCTTCTGATATCATCAACAAACTATATTCCTTTCGATGTCTTCTGACAAAAGCTCATAGATTAACTAACCGCCATGAGAAAATCTTTTCAATTTTATATTTTAGAGACGATGTTTGACTGCAAATCCAATCACTCAATACACACACTTTACATACATACATACATAATTGGTCATTACAATTCTTCAGACCTAGTTTCTCACACCACTTATGTTGTGTGTGTTAATTTTATACATGAGTGGCGAGACCTACAGTTTAAAACCGACTCCAAACGACAGAATTTTCAGAAACTTTTCATGGCAACTTCATTTACTCTCAGAGTTTTTGCCAGAAATCTGCTGAGAGGAAGTCGCCGAAGAAATACTTCTTGTATTTTGTATTGATGTCTGGCCTGGGGCTCGAACCTTGACTTTACGTCTAATAAGCCAAAGCACTACCTACTCGACTACGGCGACTTACACACGCTTTATCTTCGCTAAAAGAACCAGTAATGAAGGTAGTGTATTGGTCTATTAGATATGAGGCCTCGGTTCAAATCCATCTCCAACGAAACGAAAAATGAACAAATATTTCTTCGGCGACTTCCTCTCAGCAGATTTCCGGCTAAAAGTTCTGAGTGCAAATAAAAAAATTGCCATGAAAAGTTTCTTCAAAAATCTGTCGTTCGTAGTGGAGTTCAAACTGTTATGTTACTCATGTGTAACATAAGTGGTGTGAGAAGCTAGGTTGTAAACCTGACTAAAGGGTTGTAATTAATTAAATATGGATCGATAAGTGATAAGAGAGCTTACAAATGCGACTTATTTGAATAATTTCCTAACGGCAATATCTATGCTCTGGCTGTAGTCTTCTTCGCAAATTAAACCCATGTATTCCAAATAGCAAAAAAAATTGTTTGTATACAACAATTTTCAGAATTATTTCCTGGTCTTCTAACCTAAATTTATTAAAATTTTACGAAAAATTAAGAAAAATTTTTAAATATTTAATTTCCTATTTTTTCCTTATTTGTTTGCCTAAGCATAGAGAGAAAGAGAGAGAGTGCGAGTGAGAGCATGGCAGCAATTTGTAAATTTACATGAATGTTGCAACAACAACAATAATTTCTAATTGTGATTTCAATTATTGAGTATAACAATTATGCAAATATTTATTTGATGTTTCTATTGATTTAACTAATGTGCAATGGCATTAAGTTCGTTGGGATGAAATTATGATAATTGTGATAATATTTAACAACAATCGCAGGGACTGCACTAAATTTACAAATCCAAATACACACTGAGAGAAATACGCACATGGCATGCATTAAAATTCTTCAATGAAAATCGATCAGAGAAAATATATTCATTGATATTGTAAGTCAAGCCTTAACGCTTAAGTATTACTCTTACAAATTATTAGAAAATTCCATTAAAGTTTGTCAGTGTAACTCATGTAATTTATTTGTACGCAATATTTCTGTTTTTGTGTGTGTGCATGTTGATATATAAGATAGAATATATACAATATATATGTGTGTGTGCGTTTGTTTCTATACAATATTTCCATAAATTGTATCATTATTTCTTGTCCATTGAAATCGTAATCATTAAAACTGTTGGAGCTCTGATTGCCAGCAGATAGACGAGGTAAACGCATCTGAATGGGATTCATATGCACATAAGTTGACAGGCGCGGTTCTAAGGCAAACTGTAAGCCTTGAAACCTTAGAACGTTATTTTTCATATTTAAAGGCCTTTACCCTGCACATAGACTAAACTGAATGCCCTCACAGTGTACACTTCTGCATCCGTACAGCTCCGTAATTAATGTAAAATATAAAAACCTATAAGGTTATCGAGTTAAAGTTGACCACGAATGACTCAGATTTTTGAGAAAATTTTTCATGGTAATATTTATTTACTGTCACAGTTTTGCCAGAAGACTGCTGAGAGAAAGTCGCCTAAATAAATATTCTTTTAATATTTCATTATGTTCAGAGTGTCTGAGCCAGCACACTACCTACTACACTATTTTAGTTGGAACTAATAAACCTTGTAAGCCACTTGAAAATTAAAAAACTGCAGATTGCAAGCATTTAATTTCAACCAACTTTTTTATATCCCCTAGTGGTTTATAAGTGTAAAGATTGTGTCTCTTATAAGTACCTTCAATCGTGCAATATAAACACACTTAATTTTATAAAGCTTTGAAATATTTATTTGAAGCAATAAAAAATAAGTGTCATTTATTTGTCATGTAAATGTTGGCAAATTCGTGTAAATTTTCTTTACATTTCTACCGGTATTTCGTTAATGGTTACTGTAATGTAAACTTCTCCCTGTATACGAGAGATTTTACATGTCCCTATAAAATATAACCTAGTGTCTACGCGAGAATAATTATTCATAAATTGCTACAGTATCTTAGGCTGTGGTGCACATGGGACTGTGTTGCTGGAGCCATATGTCAACAAAGTCCATATTTTCCATATCGCAATACTTTACTATTGCTATGGCACAGTACCTTTTGCTATGGCACAGTACCTTTTGCTATAGGACAGTAGCTTGATATTTATTTCGCACAGTACTTTGCTATTCCTATTGCACAGATGTTTGCTATTGTTAGCGCAAAGCACCTTGATATTGGTATCGCACAGTATTTTACTTTTGCTATGACCATGTAACTTGCTATTGCTATCGCAAAGTGTTTTGCTATTGCTATTGTACATATCTAACTACCGCATAATACCTTGCTATTGATATCGCACAGTACTTTGCTATTCGTATTGCACAGATTTTTGCCATTGAAATCGTACAGTAATTTGCTATTGCTATCGCACAGTACTTTGCTATTGCTATAGCACAGTACCTTGTAAATGTAAAAATGTACTGCTGATGACCGTCAACAAACCGCATCATACAGTCTATGTCTGTTTCCTAGCGTACCCAATAAAACAAAAGCAGCTTTACCACTGCGATCAATTTTCAATGCAAAAACACATTTCTTACAAAGCTCGTATTTTGATAATAAAATTCAATAATTTAAAGCGTTATTCATTTGTTAGTCTACTCATGGTAATGGTGGGCCTTACTGAAAATTTGTACAGAAAAATTTCATTGCATAGAATTACCCTTTAGTTTTCTTTAAGATATAAAAAGAGATGTTATCACCGCAAAGCACATCTTCTCATAAGTCAGTCAATTCAAATGATATATTTGTTTACTTCTGATAAATTTTACTTAACTTTTCGTCTTGCAATTACGTGACCTTTTTCGGATGTAATTATATTTTGTGGAAGCATTAAATTACTTATCAATTCTATTGATTTAATTGTTGACAAAAACCATATAATCATGCAATTAGAATTAATGTTTTAAATACATACAAACCTAACCTAACATTCATATGCGCTATTTTATTATTGTTGGATCATTAATTTATAATATTCGTATACTAAACTAAACGTATTCATAAAACAAACACTCTTTTAGCTAAATCAACATGTAATTTCATTATTCTAACAGTCAATTTCTTTTGTACAATATTCATTGATATGTACGTACATACGTATGCATGTATGTGTACAGTTTTCAAAATTTAATTCAAAAAGAATGAAAGAACAATAGGCACAGAAAAACAAAAAATTGTTAACATTATTTAAAGGAAAATAAAAATAATGCTGGCATATTAAATAATGGGAATAATATGCTCATCAAACTTAAAACAATAACACAGACACATACACACACACAGATCACAAAGATAAATTATTGCAAATTTATATACAATTATGAACATATGAACAATGTGATATGAAATACGTTTGCATTCTCTTGGTTCTAGTCATAGTATATTTTCATACTTAGCGCTGTGGTCACTGTTATGTACTCATTATCCTTTTTAGAAGCGTATACACCGCAAAATGTTTCATGTTACACTGTCTGTATATGATTGTGCACGTACTCTATAATTAATTTTGCTATAATGAAGCCTACATTTTATTCCTATTATTATCAATTTTATCATCAACGACAACATCATCATCATCATCATCATCAACCGATACCACTAATATCAACTTTATTACCACATATACACACAAACATGCATATATTAATGCATACCCAGGCATAGACGTGGCTGCCATACGAGAGAGAAGAAAACATTTTTTATTTATTTATTTATTAATTACAATACAATTACAAATTATATTCTAACTATAAACGAGCGGAGTGAAGTGTCACAGACCAGAGTCTCTGGTGGGAATTGAATCCACGACCCTCACGCTAATAGTCTAGCACACTACCCACTAGACTACCAGGGCACCCCATTTTTTATTTCTCTCAAATTAATAGAATCGAAAAATGATTAAATGATAAAATTCTATCTGGTTATGGAATGGAAATAGGCCTTCCAACTTGGCTTGCCAACATTAAATAATCCGTAGTAAATATTAAATTTACAAAGTTTTTCCCTTCAGAAATTACAGCTGGTGCCGTACCTGCAGGCAGCTTTAAAAATTATTTTATATTCAATCGAATACACTTAAAAAATTATAAGCGAGTTAAGAATTCATTAATGTTTACTTAAAACCCTGCATCAAAATCTAAGCAGAAGCAACTCAGAAAAACATAATCAAGTCCTTGGAGCCCATATCATGTCAATTTGTCGACGTATTCATATTTGATAAAATAAAACGTCCAAAAAAAAGATAATGAAAGAAGCGATTTTCCCTGTATTTCGGGCTATCAAAATTATACAGAAGATGATGCCTAGTTTTCGTTGCACTTTCTTACTTTCGATCATTCAGCGTCTTATTGTTATCGTATATGTTGTGACGGTACGGTAGTACATCATACTCCTCTCAACCTAGATAAGTTTGCCCTATAATGTCTAGACCAACACTGTTGTTAGAATAATGTTGCTCAACATGCTATTTGAAGCCACTCAGGATAACACCATGCCTAGGACCTGATAAACACTCGGGTAATAAGCACACATACCAAGAATGTATTCTGATGATCGATTTTCCTTATCACAGAATCTACATTTTGGGTTTAAGGTCTATTGTGATCAAAAGTTCTTGGAGTGTAAAATGCTCGATCAGGAGACAAATTAAAGCTATTCCTAGATACTCTAATAACAAACTCAAATATCTCCTCACTACAATTACTCAGCATGAAGAGTCTTCGTCGCTCTATATAGTTCCCTTCGCCCTGTATACCTTTCCAAACTCTCCCTTCCACTCCTCATCAGTGCTATGAATGCTTTCATGTGTAAGCTCATGTGCCCCTTCTCATGTCATTGAATTTTAACATGACTTGAGGTCTATCAGATTATGATCGTATTTCCTCTGTCTAGCTGATTGAACTCGACTAGACAATTCCTTTCAGAACTGGAATTATCGTCATAAAAGTTAAGTGCTTGGATGGCAGATAGTATTGCCATAGCCGTCCTCTCTACTTCTTATCCAAGTTAAATTAATAGCATCTTACAATGGCTAAAGCTTCCTCTTGGAAGAAACTGGCGAGTTTTCTCATGGGTTCCAATATTTCAGTGAGAGATCGAACTCTTCTGTTCTCGCCTTATTAACTGCCACATTTGTTTTTACTGCAATCCAAAAGTTCAAAGACCTTGCTAGACGATATATAATCCAAGAAATTAGTAGAAGTTATCTGAAATGTTATCTATACTTCGAAAATTTTTAGATTTACCAACAGAAATATTTTGTTCCGAATGTGTCTTGTAAATCTTAGTATATAAATATGCTTGGAATTCCAATCATTTCTCTCGGTATACAAATTTAAAACATCAACTATCGTTTTGATTATAAACTTTATCCATTAATTTTTAAAATATTTATACAGTACATATCATATTATGTATCGATAATGAGCATGTATGTATACATTTTTAAATAAAGAACTGTATATACGTATATACACCGATACAGTGACTTTAAAAAGTATACACAGAAAATTATTTTTTTGCATCACAAAAAAAAGTAATAAGATCGATATTCTAAATGGCGCCTTCTAATTAATTTCATAAAGTTTTAGTTGAAATCGTCGTAGTCTAATTGATAGTGAGTTGACTTACTGGTTCAAAACTCAGCTCGGACACCTCAAACAAAACGAAATAGTAAAACATATATTTTCGGCGACTTCCTCTCAGCAATCTTTTGACAAAAACTCTGAGAAAGTTGCCATGAAAAGTTCCTCAAAAATCTGTATTTCGGTGAAACCTTTAAACTGTAGGACGCTCCACTCATGGATAAAAATTAACAGATATTATATGGATAGTGTGAGCATATAGGTTGTGATCCTGACTAAATTGTTATAATGGCCAATTAAGTATGGTTGTTCCTCTATCTTCAAGAATACAATTGATATTGGTAGATATGGCTTGACAGCTGTGAATCTCAAATTGTCTCAGCGTTGTATTTCTCTTAAACGATCAAAACGAAATTTAAAAAAATATTTCTTCGGCGACTTCCCCTCAGCAGATTTCTGGCAAGAACTCAGAGTAAGAAAATTTCAATGAAAAGTTTCTCAAAAATTTGCCGTTCGGAATTGAATTTAAACTGTAGGTCCTGACTGAAGAGTTGTAATGCATGTAATCATGTTGCGATTTCCATCGTTCTTAAAAAAGTGCGATCCAATAATGCAACCAACATACAAACCTCACCGTCTGTACTACTTTCTAAGTGAATTGGCAGTTCTTTAACTCTCTTTGACTGCTCTAAATACCAAATTAAGTAATTCTCTTTGTGGATGTAACCATTGAACTAAAAATAAGCAACTTTTTTATTATCACATGTCACGAATTTTTGTTTTACATTCTAAAACCACTTTATTATGAAGTTCTCTTTAGAAGTTTTGCAATGTGGTATAAGAAAAGTTATTAAAAAATACAGACCACAGGATATCTATTATGGATCTTACCCTTTTATTAATACACTTAATACATAAAAATATATTTGTTGTTGAGAGATGATTCAGTATAAGTACTTTTTCACTGTCACTGTATTACAAATACTTCTATTTACTCCCTCCCATATTATATGCCTGTATTTGTATACGTAATTATATATGTATGTATGTATGTATGTATGCAAAGCAATATATTGTATAATTTAAAATGTTTCCAATAATAAACTCTTCTTTTTATATTTAACAATATTCACAAATACAAATACAAAAACAAACACAAATAAAAATAAAAATAAAGCAAAATATTTAAAATAATGGATACATTTATGAACACAATAATAAACCAACACCACCATCACTATATTGATAAACGCTCAATGATTTTCTCATAATTAGCTTTAAATATCATGCACTTACACCAATACACTTATACACTATTTACATATACATACACATGATACATATTTATATATGATACTATAAAATTAATTTACTGCATAGAATCATCTTTTTAAAACCGCTTTTTTTTTCAAAAAAAAAAGAAAAAATTACAAAATATTTTTGAAATAAAATTCGAGTAATTGTGAGGAATATACAATAAAAAAAATAATTACTTGTACTGGGAATACTATTACGACTGTTAGAATATTGAAAATAGGAAAAAAAATTAAATAAATTTTGTATACAAAAATAAAAAGTTTAGAAAATTATTATTGTTGCCATAATTATTATCGTGGTATAGTTTGATTTCCATTGTATAATTGCCAAAAAGAAAAAAAAATCCATGATTTTTATTTAAACTCTAATTATTGTCATTTATTGCTAAATAAAGTTTTGCGGTTTTTAATGTACAAAAATTTCTGCCAAAATTTCACTAAAAATTTTAATTATATGTATGCATGTATGTATGTATGCTGTTGATTGGTCATCATTAAAATGTAATTTAACAAATTCCAAATAAAATTTTAAATTAATTTTTTGGAAAAATATATTGAAATCTAATGCCATTCAATTAAAATGCAATGATGATTTACTCCACAACATTTTTAATTATTTTTCAAATGAATCACCAAAAATAGTCATATCAATATAAGGCTTGTATAGGTTATTGAGAAAACTCATTATAAAGATTTAATAAAATCATTTGATTGAATATTACATTCGCAAATTATGTTTCACGTTATATTCAAAATATTATTTGATTAAGACATATCTGATATACTATAAATAGATAAGACGGTCGGCATCTTATAAACGGCAACTGTAATGTTTCCGTGAAGACGTCGTAGTCTAATAGGTAGTGTGTTGGCTTATTAGACGTGAGGCCACGGTTCAAACCCCAAGTCAGACATCCTCAACAATACAAAATGTGAAAGAAAATATATCTTTATATAAATATATCTTTATATATATATATATATATATATCATTATATTATATATATATTATATATATATGTATTCAGAGCTTTTGTCAGATATATATATATATATATATATATATATATATATATATTTACATTAAATAAAAATTATATTAAATAAAAATTGTCATGAAAAGTTTCTCAAAAAAATCTGTCGTCCAGAGTTGACTTAAAACTGTATGTCTCGCTACTCATGTATAAAATTAACACACACAACATAAGTGGTGTGAGAAGCTAGGTCGTAATCCTGACGACTGAAGGGTTGTTCTGACCAATTATGTATGTTATGTTTCCTTACAGGAACAAATTTCCCCTATTCATACAAAGTATAGTAAAGTGCTGCGAAATTTCATGATCTTTGCAGCCAATAAACTACTGCAAAGCATGAAAATGATTGCCTATAAAACACAGCACATGACAAGGTCTTATTTATATAATATATGCACCAAGTTCAATTATTCCATTTTTAGAAAAAGTTAATAATCAAAGCCCGATACCGTGTTGCATTGGGATTTTCATACCATCAGGTCACTAATCTCCCAAAACAGTGCTTTTATCAGGATACTATGGCAGCTTTCGAACTTGATCTGGCTGCTGCAAAGATAATTTTCATCTCTGAAGCTAATTTTCCAATGGTAACACATTTTTAAATCCCAGGTCAGACATCTCAAACGAAATGTGGAAAAAAATTCTTCTGCGACTTCCTCTCAGCAGATTTCTGTCAAGAACTCTGAGAGTAAATAAAATTGCCATGAAAAAGTTACTTAAAAAATCTGTCGTTTGGAGTGGATTTTAAACTGTAGGTCCCACCACTCATGTATAAAATTAACACACACAACATAAGTGGTGTGAGAAACTATGTCGTAATCCTGACTAAAGGGTTGTAATGACCAATTATGTATGTATGTACATATGTATGTAACACATTTTCCACACAACACGAATTTTAATAATAAAATTCAAGCGTAGTTCGTTTGTTGCATTTCAGCTAGTTAAGCATATTTTTTAATACCACGTGTCACGAATAATGCTTTTATACTGAAAAAATTTACATTGAACATCCAGATTATTAAAAAATTACCCGTTATTTTCAAAACAAGTGCATTATTTGGACAATACATGAATTTAGTTAGTAGTAAGGATTTTAATCGCATATGGTGGCATTATAGTTTTGCGATTGCACGTCTAAAATGAGCACGTCTAATTCGATAACATGAGGAGAATTTCGGTGTCAGATATCTTATTAACTTACTTAGTTATTTACAACTCTTTAGTCAGGATTACAACCTTGTTTCTAACACCACCCATGTGGTATGTGTTAATTATACCTTATGAGTGACGGGGCCGACAGATTTTTGAGAAACTTTTCATGTCAATTTTATTTTACTCTCAGGATTTTTGCCAGAAATCTGCTGAAAGGAAGTCGACACAGAAATATTTTTTCACATTTCGATTGATTGGAGGGAGATGTCTGAGGCAGGGTTTGTAACTCGGCCTCTTGTCTAATGAGCCAACGCACTACCGACTAGATTACGGTGATTTTTTAATTTAACAACTTTGTAATTGCTTGGTTCAGCAGACTTAGCACGCATTTTTTAAATGAACACCAAAACATAAAAGGCAGAGAGCTTAAGAGACCTTATTTGAGAACGTTTCCAGAATTTGAATGCCAAATATAGATCATCCGTACATACATACATACATAATTGGTCATTACAACCTAGCTTATCACATTACTTATGTTGTGTGTGTTAATTTTATCCATAATTGGCAGAACCTACTGTTTGAAGTTGACACCGAGCGACAGATTCTTGAGAAACTTTTACATTGTAATTTTATTTACTCTCAGAGTTTTTGCCAGAAATCTGCTTAGAGAAGTTGCCTAAGAAATATTTATAATATAAACGCAACTCTTTATCTATTAAATATTTAAACAATCCCTAATGAACTCTATTTACCATGCCCTGTTATTCAGTACACAGCTTATGATCTAAAACATCTAAAAACCTCTTTACACCACTAAACGTAATTCATTGAAATACTTTGTTTGCCGTTTAAAAACCAAAAGCACTTTGTATTCTTAATAGAAAATATTGTTTTCATTTAGCTACGAGTGTATTTAAATTAACAATGAAATTAAGAAGAAAACAACAAAGCTCATATGCAACAATGTATTGTTTGTTTATATTGCTGCACATATTGTTGCTGTTACATTTTAAGCGTACGATCTGGTTTGTTTTTCATCCTTTTTTTGTGATTATAAAGCAAAATGTAAACGAATTTTTTAAACTCAATTCTTTAAAACACAAAAAAATCGGAAAATACACACGTACAACAACACTACATGTGTAAAAATAAATTAAAATAAAACAAAAATCCGTATATTATGAAAGGAATCCCTGAACCACCAAAGGACAAACACGCACACACACACCAACACACTAAAACACAATACGAATAAAAATGCATTTTTCTGGCCAACCAAACAATGAAAACCAAAATTTCACACATGCTTTCCAATGGTTATGAAAAGTAGGAAATGTACATACACATAAACCTGCGCATATGTATTACAATTTATATTCACATACACTTTCACTCATACACATAACATTACGCACGTTTGCATGTGTGTATTTATTCTGATTTAACAAATTTACATTGTTTTACAAAAGGTTTGCATTCAAAATAACTGTGTGGGTGTATGTGGTTGTGTGTTCAAGTGAATGACAAACTCAAATATCATTGTATTGGTTTTCAACACTCACGCACGCATACTAAAACAAATAGGATTCTCATCCAATACACGCACTGATGAACGTAAACATTGCCGCATAAGGCTTATTTCACTTTAATTCAATTCAGTTGAATTCAGTTGAGTTCAGTTGCGTTCAGTTTTAATTTTTAAGCTCCCATATACTCACCAATAAATTGTATGTAAAAGAATTGTAAACATTTGGTCTTTGACGTTATTTTTTGTTTTTTTAAAGATTTAATAGAGTCTGTCAATAGGATGTGGTATTCATTACTTTTAATGTGGAACATAATAATTAAAAGCACTCCACAGAGAACCAGGATTTCAAATTGCATGCAAAAAAAATTGATTTTCATATTAATTTCCAAATTTTCAAAATTAAAAGACTTCAATCCACTGAAGAGACTTCAATAGACTATAACAGAGCCTTCACAGAAGTAGAGCTTCAAACAGTTTTGAGAAACAAATATAAAGGCTGGTAATAAATCATCGAAGTTTACGCAGTTCAGTAGGTAGACTAGAAATTTATTCAGGATTCAGACATCTCAAATGAATCAAAATATAAAAAATATTTTTTCAGCGACCTCCCATCAGCAGCATTTATTCATGAACATGTCAAAATGGAAGTCTTTATTTTAATAGTCATTTCAAAAAGTACATTTCATTTCAGTTCGTTAACACCTATAAGATAACAGCGATGCAAAATTTTAGTATAGTCTTGATCAAACGATCTTGCCGGATGGTTTAACCCTCTTAGTTATTCATTCTGAGTAAATAAAATTGCCATGAAAAGTTTCTCAAAAATCTGTCGTTCGCAGACGACTTTAAACTGTAGGTCCCGCCACTCATGTATAAAATTAACACACACAACATAAGTGGAGCGAGAAGCTAGATCGTAATACTGACTGAAGGGTTGTAATGACCAATTATGTATGTATGTATGTAGCATGGGTGGTGTGAAAGTTGTTATCCTGACTAAAGGGTTGTAATTAAATTAGGTAAAATATGTACCACATAGTGGGTAACGCTATGTTCGCATTAGAAAGATTATTATTTGTCGCCATATATTTTTGCCATCCGGTGAATAAGTCGATTTATAGAAAGAATCTACCAAAGACTGCCATAAGATCTTAAGCATCATAATCACTTATCCTTTTGCAGTATAGAAAGGCACTCAAGCATTTATTCAAATAATTGATAACACAACCCTGTATACAAATTTTACTTTACATGTAATGTATGTAAATATCCTTCTTTTTTGTTTAATATTTTACAGTAATACAGGCCATTAACAATAAAAAACAAAAAAAAAAACATCAACACCATCAACAGTAGCAGCGTACATCAACAAAACGAATGACCTGCAATCAAATGTTGAAAGGAATTTAAATTGCTTCATTTAAAATGCATGTGAAAAATAAAAACGTAACGAGAACAAAAACAAAAACGATAACAAAAAATAAATGGAAAATTAAAATGAGAAAAAATTTGCGCATAATTATGCTTAAAAATTTTGAAAATGTTAGGAGGGCTTTAGTATAACGTTGCCCATTTTATATACGTTTTTTTTTAAGCCTAAAGCTGTAATAAACGTTATAAATTTATTGATAATACGGCTATAAAATGACAACAACAAAAAAAAAAGAAATTGAACGACAAATATACAATGACACAACATTCCCTAGTGTATAGCCGTATGTGTGAGAGAGCGTTACGTGGAATAGTACACTTATTTTAGCCTGTGTAATGTTATGTAATGTAACGATAATCATTTTAAATTATTGAGGATTCTAGGATTCAATTTAAAAAAAGAAGCAATTTTGAATTCAAAAACAATTGCAAAATGTAAGCGTCTATGCATTTTTATGCATCACATGTTGTAATAAATATTTATTTTACTTTTCGTGTATCTCTCCCCCTCCTTTTTCACTGAACAATGTTTATAAATGCTTGGATTTGATGCAATTCTTTGCAATTTTTATTTCCATATTTCAAATATTTTAGCTCGGTTTTTGAAAACTAAACAAAACCCATTCAAATATAAAATAAAATTCAAACTCTAATATATTTTATTGTACATTCACCAGCTATTTTAGAGCATTTAGAATCCAAGTAGCAGCGCAACAGGATCACCAAAATAGCAAAATAAACAAGCCACTTATTTTTTTGTTTGTGACATTGTTATACGACCCCTTTTAGTCATATTAAATATTTGTAGCGTATATTTATTATCATAAGCAAAACGTAGATAAAAATTCCAAAAAAAGTACAAAACGAACCAATTTTTTTATTTTTCACATCCTTTCAATAGAGGTGGGCTAACATAAAAAATAAAAACACCAAAAACACAAAAAAAAAAGAAAAACATTGAATATGAAAGAGAATCAAGCGAATATGCATGTTTACCTCACAGCATCACTCGTTTTAAAAAGACAAGCTGATGTATTTTCTGTATGACAATCTACAAAGAAAAAAAGAGATAGAAAAAAACCGAGGAAATACTATAAAATGTTTCATATTGAAAGAAAAATAATAAAAAAAAAGTGAAAAATGTGAAAAACTGTAAATATTGCATATTGAAATTGGCCATGAAAACATCTGCATCTGAGTCCACGGTAAAAATTAAATGGCCATCGTATTGTTGTGCCTCTAAAGGTATGAAATGTTAACGCATAGAAGTGTTCAATCGTTGATGAAACCAATTCAGTCATTTGGCTTCTCAGTATTGGTTTCGTAGTTGTTTTTCTATATGAATAAAAAAAATTCAATTCCACCTTTTTAACAGGCATTCGTGTCATACTTTGTCACATGCTCGGAAATATATACCTTCTCCTCGAATGCCCTTTCATAGCCAGCACCAATCTGTGGGTTTGTAGTATAGTGCTGTGTTTTCTTCAGAAGACCAACATATGGACCGACAGATGCTTGTTCTCATGTAGAAATGGCATTAGTTGAGTCGCCATTAAACGTCTCAAACCGTTTTGTCACTGTTGATATGTAATAGATTTTTGAATTTGTACGAATCTTTGCCAGGTTTCGGTATCATTTTAAATAATGCAATTCAACCATACACATACATACGTAATTGGTCATTACAACACTTCAGTCAGGATTAGGACCTAGCTTCTGACACCACTTATGTTGTGTGTATTAATTTTATACATGAGTGGCAGAACCTACACTTTAAAGTCGACTCTGAACCATAGATTTTTGAAAAACTTTTCATGGCAATTTTATTTACTCTTAGACTTTTTGCTATAAATATGCTGAGAGGAAGTCGCAGAAGAAATATTCAAATTTCGGTTTGTTGGAAAATTCTGATCTGGTGTTTCAACCGAGGCCTCATGTCTAATAAGCCAACACACACTACCTACAAAACTACGACAATCCAACCGTTCTTGAAGATAATATTCAAATTGTAAAATAGCATTGAAAATAAGTATCTGTAGTATCTGTATGCATCTTGCTATTGATTTTTGAGTTAAGTCCGGAAATAGTATTCTGGTTCTAGAGGTATAGCAAGCAGTGCTGATTTCACTGCATAAATTTAGTGTGGGGGCTGTTATTAGGCGATTAGCAAACAATAGTAACATTATTTCTCGACTAACTACCAATCCAATTTAGTAAAGGTTGCTTGTCAGTCTTTTAAGAGTCCTTATTGCACGCCGTAAAAATTAATTTTACTTCGGAATATCATCCAGGCCTATTAAGCCCCATGTGGTTCCATTAGGAGAGTGCATTGATATGTGCGTTTGATGAGTTTGATTTTGTGTTGAGGATATATGTGCTGCAGCCACTCTCTTCTAGCTGTGATTTGTGCGAAAGCATTCTTATCACATCTACAAAATAGAAAATATTATCAGAAGCCTAAGATCTTCATTAAAGTTAACAATCGAGGTATCTATATGCTCTAGTATTTTCAGCCGTATACTTTCTATGTATTGAATGCTATTTTAAATTAATTAATATCGGGTAGGCCATCCATCGGTTTAAATTTGAACCATCGATTATTTCGAATCTGGCAATACTTAAGTCATTCTATTCTGTCACAAAATTCAGCATATTATCTCCACTGGACGTAATGAATCGATTTACGTTTGAGCAACGTTGGAATTTCTTGGAAATTTGTTTCCAAAACAAAGGTCGGAAATCCCACGAAAATGTCGTACAAAATTTGGTCGCAGAGAAGGACCAACAGTGCCCGGTATACTTAATTTTATTGCTAAAGTTCGTTAAACTGCCTTCATTGTTAATGCGCCAAGAGCGTGCTAATACAGTGCGTACACCCGAAAACATCGAAGCTGTGGCTGATCAACATCAACTCATCATCGTTCTCAAGAATTGAACATTTCACGTACAAGTTTACGTTAAATTTTGCGAAAAGATCTCGGTATAACGCCTTACAAAGTTCAATTGATTTGTGATGAGTTGAAGCCGCATGATCATCAGCTTACTTGGCCAACGAGAAACTGCATATTTAATGGGGGTTTGAGAAACCGAAGAAAACTGCACTTAATAGTGACATCCACTTACACTCTTGCCTAAGTATGTCATAAAATCTGTAAAAAAAAATATTCCAAATGATTTCATACTTTTACAAAATTTTTCCTCATACATCAATAAGTCTTCTCCAAGTTTTTAATCCTTATTTTTTTGCAAAAACAACAAAAACGACAACAATAATAAAAAAAACTGAATATCAATATATACAGACAATATATAACAAAAACATAAAACTTACAAAAACACACACACGCACACTAACACAAACATGCATGTACCACATATACAATACAATACATTGTAGATATTTTGATGTATGGCATGGTATGTCTACCCCAAAAAGTATGTTGTAAAAAGCGTGTTGTCCTCTCTTTCATTATAATGGATTTTCCATTTTCAATTGAGTGCCTTTTACTTTTAGCCATAAAAAATATTGTCCAAACGACACTAACACACACACACGTACGTAAAGTGGCTGACGATGACTAAATTATAATGAATATGTATGTATGTGGTATAGTATAGTGCAATGTCCATTTGTCTGTATGAGTGCTGGTGGTGTGGTGGTAGTGGTATTGGTATTGATATTTTTACTTAAAGTAACGCATATATTTCATAAATAAAACCCACATACATACATACATACATACATTTGTACATTAATAGTATTTTATTTACATGTATTTGTATTATTTGTGATATGATTATATATGTATGTATGCATCTGTATGTTTTACTACATTTTGCCACATACAGTGTCAATAAAATATTGTTTATTGCCTACTTTCAGTATGTTTTAGTGTATTCGCTAATATTAGAGTGCTTGCTTGTAGGTACACTGAAAAAAAAACTTGAATAGAAAAATATTTAAAACCAATGCTTTATGTTTCCCATTGAATTACCACAATTTTAATAAAAATGTTAACATTTAAAATTAATTTTATAACAACTTTAAACATGAATTTTTCTTTCACTGTCTGCTGGTTTAAAACTATTTTTGCCTACTACTTATGTTAACACGATAGCATTTCATTGATGCATGAATTTATTGCTTTAAAATTTTGAGTTTCTTCTCTTTTTATTAGTTCCTCTTACTTTTCGTTAAAAGCGAAAGACTCTTTTGGCTTCAATCACCTTTATGTCTGTCTGTTTCATTTTGTAAAAGAAAACAGTTTTTTTTTTCTTAAGTATCTTGGCAAATTATCCTTTTTGCAATTACTTTAGTTGGTATCATTCCTTCTTTCTTTGCTATCATTCTACAGCTTTTATTAACTGTCGTAAATTGTAAAAGGATTTAATGTCCGCCATTGGCAACCAATATTCATTCAATGGCTCATTTTCCTAATGGATTCAATGAAAAATAATAAAAAGTTTAAATTTCTTTTTCTTTTTTGTCGGGGTTTTTTTTTTTGTACAATTTACAACATTTTTGGTGGTAAAAGTAAAATGTTTTTAATCATTCCGATGAAAGCAAATTCATAAGTTCTTATGGAAATTGCTGTTGAGTCAATAATCATAAGTTATTAATATTAAATGGGTATTAAGTTTAAAGATTTAAAGTTGAAAAAGTGTCTGAGGTTGAGGTCCACAAAACATTGAAGGAAATTGAACACTGCATAATATTTGTTGAGAACTTTACTTACATGGTTTTTATTTCAGAGGCCTGAAGCAAAGATATTTCTTTAGCTGAAATCTGAATACAACATTCACCAGACCAAAGTGCTTAGCAAATAGCATTCTTATCAAATGAGTGGCTATAGAACCTTCTTAGTAGTAGTAGCAATCACATACAATTCATTTAACAATGATGAGAATGAAAGTACTGAAATCGAATGTTGGCTACTAGCTATTCCACTTATCTCGCTGATTATTTGAACAGCAAACACAGTCATTTACAAGCCTTTAGTCAGGATTACAATCTAGTTTCTCACACTACTTATGTTGTGTGTAATAATTTTATCGATAAGTGACATGACCTACAGTTTAAAGTCGATTCCGAATGACAGCTTTTTTGAGTATCTTTTCATGACAATTTTATTTACACCCTGAATTGTTGCCAGTCGCTGAAATATTTCTTTTCGTTTTGTTCGAGATATCTGAGCCAGGGCTCTCGTCTAATAAGACAACAGTCTATCTACTAGATTGCGCACCTTACCTCTTGATTTATGAGCCAACAAAAATAATTCCGTTTGCTTAAGCCCCGAAGGTAAAACTAAACGTTTTTGAACTGTCGCTCATAAGCTTTCTAAAGGCCAATTTACACGATAAGGGTTAACGTACGTAAAATCAGAGAGAAAATGTTACTGGATTCTATCCATATTTGAAAAATGAGAGTAAAAATCTTGTAGCAAATTTTTCATTACAACCTTTCTATCAGGATTACGACGTAGCTTCTCACACAACTTATGATGTAGTAGCGCAACAGGATCACCAAAATAGCAAAATAAACAAGCCACTTATTTTTTTGTTTGTGACATTGTTATACGACCCCTTTTAGTCATATTAAATATTTGTAGCGTATATTTATTATCATAAGCAAAACGTAGATAAAAATTCCAAAAAAAGTACAAAACGAACCAATTTTTTTATTTTTCACATCCTTTCAATAGAGGTGGGCTAACATAAAAAATAAAAACACCAAAAACACAAAAAAAAAAGAAAAACATTGAATATGAAAGAGAATCAAGCGAATATGCATGTTTACCTCACAGCATCACTCGTTTTAAAAAGACAAGCTGATGTATTTTCTGTATGACAATCTACAAAGAAAAAAAGAGATAGAAAAAAACCGAGGAAATACTATAAAATGTTTCATATTGAAAGAAAAATAATAAAAAAAAAGTGAAAAATGTGAAAAACTGTAAATATTGCATATTGAAATTGGCCATGAAAACATCTGCATCTGAGTCCACGGTAAAAATTAAATGGCCATCGTATTGTTGTGCCTCTAAAGGTATGAAATGTTAACGCATAGAAGTGTTCAATCGTTGATGAAACCAATTCAGTCATTTGGCTTCTCAGTATTGGTTTCGTAGTTGTTTTTCTATATGAATAAAAAAAATTCAATTCCACCTTTTTAACAGGCATTCGTGTCATACTTTGTCACATGCTCGGAAATATATACCTTCTCCTCGAATGCCCTTTCATAGCCAGCACCAATCTGTGGGTTTGTAGTATAGTGCTGTGTTTTCTTCAGAAGACCAACATATGGACCGACAGATGCTTGTTCTCATGTAGAAATGGCATTAGTTGAGTCGCCATTAAACGTCTCAAACCGTTTTGTCACTGTTGATATGTAATAGATTTTTGAATTTGTACGAATCTTTGCCAGGTTTCGGTATCATTTTAAATAATGCAATTCAACCATACACATACATACGTAATTGGTCATTACAACACTTCAGTCAGGATTAGGACCTAGCTTCTGACACCACTTATGTTGTGTGTATTAATTTTATACATGAGTGGCAGAACCTACACTTTAAAGTCGACTCTGAACCATAGATTTTTGAAAAACTTTTCATGGCAATTTTATTTACTCTTAGACTTTTTGCTATAAATATGCTGAGAGGAAGTCGCAGAAGAAATATTCAAATTTCGGTTTGTTGGAAAATTCTGATCTGGTGTTTCAACCGAGGCCTCATGTCTAATAAGCCAACACACACTACCTACAAAACTACGACAATCCAACCGTTCTTGAAGATAATATTCAAATTGTAAAATAGCATTGAAAATAAGTATCTGTAGTATCTGTATGCATCTTGCTATTGATTTTTGAGTTAAGTCCGGAAATAGTATTCTGGTTCTAGAGGTATAGCAAGCAGTGCTGATTTCACTGCATAAATTTAGTGTGGGGGCTGTTATTAGGCGATTAGCAAACAATAGTAACATTATTTCTCGACTAACTACCAATCCAATTTAGTAAAGGTTGCTTGTCAGTCTTTTAAGAGTCCTTATTGCACGCCGTAAAAATTAATTTTACTTCGGAATATCATCCAGGCCTATTAAGCCCCATGTGGTTCCATTAGGAGAGTGCATTGATATGTGCGTTTGATGAGTTTGATTTTGTGTTGAGGATATATGTGCTGCAGCCACTCTCTTCTAGCTGTGATTTGTGCGAAAGCATTCTTATCACATCTACAAAATAGAAAATATTATCAGAAGCCTAAGATCTTCATTAAAGTTAACAATCGAGGTATCTATATGCTCTAGTATTTTCAGCCGTATACTTTCTATGTATTGAATGCTATTTTAAATTAATTAATATCGGGTAGGCCATCCATCGGTTTAAATTTGAACCATCGATTATTTCGAATCTGGCAATACTTAAGTCATTCTATTCTGTCACAAAATTCAGCATATTATCTCCACTGGACGTAATGAATCGATTTACGTTTGAGCAACGTTGGAATTTCTTGGAAATTTGTTTCCAAAACAAAGGTCGGAAATCCCACGAAAATGTCGTACAAAATTTGGTCGCAGAGAAGGACCAACAGTGCCCGGTATACTTAATTTTATTGCTAAAGTTCGTTAAACTGCCTTCATTGTTAATGCGCCAAGAGCGTGCTAATACAGTGCGTACACCCGAAAACATCGAAGCTGTGGCTGATCAACATCAACTCATCATCGTTCTCAAGAATTGAACATTTCACGTACAAGTTTACGTTAAATTTTGCGAAAAGATCTCGGTATAACGCCTTACAAAGTTCAATTGATTTGTGATGAGTTGAAGCCGCATGATCATCAGCTTACTTGGCCAACGAGAAACTGCATATTTAATGGGGGTTTGAGAAACCGAAGAAAACTGCACTTAATAGTGACATCCACTTACACTCTTGCCTAAGTATGTCATAAAATCTGTAAAAAAAAATATTCCAAATGATTTCATACTTTTACAAAATTTTTCCTCATACATCAATAAGTCTTCTCCAAGTTTTTAATCCTTATTTTTTTGCAAAAACAACAAAAACGACAACAATAATAAAAAAAACTGAATATCAATATATACAGACAATATATAACAAAAACATAAAACTTACAAAAACACACACACGCACACTAACACAAACATGCATGTACCACATATACAATACAATACATTGTAGATATTTTGATGTATGGCATGGTATGTCTACCCCAAAAAGTATGTTGTAAAAAGCGTGTTGTCCTCTCTTTCATTATAATGGATTTTCCATTTTCAATTGAGTGCCTTTTACTTTTAGCCATAAAAAATATTGTCCAAACGACACTAACACACACACACGTACGTAAAGTGGCTGACGATGACTAAATTATAATGAATATGTATGTATGTGGTATAGTATAGTGCAATGTCCATTTGTCTGTATGAGTGCTGGTGGTGTGGTGGTAGTGGTATTGGTATTGATATTTTTACTTAAAGTAACGCATATATTTCATAAATAAAACCCACATACATACATACATACATACATTTGTACATTAATAGTATTTTATTTACATGTATTTGTATTATTTGTGATATGATTATATATGTATGTATGCATCTGTATGTTTTACTACATTTTGCCACATACAGTGTCAATAAAATATTGTTTATTGCCTACTTTCAGTATGTTTTAGTGTATTCGCTAATATTAGAGTGCTTGCTTGTAGGTACACTGAAAAAAAAACTTGAATAGAAAAATATTTAAAACCAATGCTTTATGTTTCCCATTGAATTACCACAATTTTAATAAAAATGTTAACATTTAAAATTAATTTTATAACAACTTTAAACATGAATTTTTCTTTCACTGTCTGCTGGTTTAAAACTATTTTTGCCTACTACTTATGTTAACACGATAGCATTTCATTGATGCATGAATTTATTGCTTTAAAATTTTGAGTTTCTTCTCTTTTTATTAGTTCCTCTTACTTTTCGTTAAAAGCGAAAGACTCTTTTGGCTTCAATCACCTTTATGTCTGTCTGTTTCATTTTGTAAAAGAAAACAGTTTTTTTTTTCTTAAGTATCTTGGCAAATTATCCTTTTTGCAATTACTTTAGTTGGTATCATTCCTTCTTTCTTTGCTATCATTCTACAGCTTTTATTAACTGTCGTAAATTGTAAAAGGATTTAATGTCCGCCATTGGCAACCAATATTCATTCAATGGCTCATTTTCCTAATGGATTCAATGAAAAATAATAAAAAGTTTAAATTTCTTTTTCTTTTTTGTCGGGGTTTTTTTTTTTGTACAATTTACAACATTTTTGGTGGTAAAAGTAAAATGTTTTTAATCATTCCGATGAAAGCAAATTCATAAGTTCTTATGGAAATTGCTGTTGAGTCAATAATCATAAGTTATTAATATTAAATGGGTATTAAGTTTAAAGATTTAAAGTTGAAAAAGTGTCTGAGGTTGAGGTCCACAAAACATTGAAGGAAATTGAACACTGCATAATATTTGTTGAGAACTTTACTTACATGGTTTTTATTTCAGAGGCCTGAAGCAAAGATATTTCTTTAGCTGAAATCTGAATACAACATTCACCAGACCAAAGTGCTTAGCAAATAGCATTCTTATCAAATGAGTGGCTATAGAACCTTCTTAGTAGTAGTAGCAATCACATACAATTCATTTAACAATGATGAGAATGAAAGTACTGAAATCGAATGTTGGCTACTAGCTATTCCACTTATCTCGCTGATTATTTGAACAGCAAACACAGTCATTTACAAGCCTTTAGTCAGGATTACAATCTAGTTTCTCACACTACTTATGTTGTGTGTAATAATTTTATCGATAAGTGACATGACCTACAGTTTAAAGTCGATTCCGAATGACAGCTTTTTTGAGTATCTTTTCATGACAATTTTATTTACACCCTGAATTGTTGCCAGTCGCTGAAATATTTCTTTTCGTTTTGTTCGAGATATCTGAGCCAGGGCTCTCGTCTAATAAGACAACAGTCTATCTACTAGATTGCGCACCTTACCTCTTGATTTATGAGCCAACAAAAATAATTCCGTTTGCTTAAGCCCCGAAGGTAAAACTAAACGTTTTTGAACTGTCGCTCATAAGCTTTCTAAAGGCCAATTTACACGATAAGGGTTAACGTACGTAAAATCAGAGAGAAAATGTTACTGGATTCTATCCATATTTGAAAAATGAGAGTAAAAATCTTGTAGCAAATTTTTCATTACAACCTTTCTATCAGGATTACGACGTAGCTTCTCACACAACTTATGATGTGCGTGCTAATTTGATACATGAGTGGCGGGGACTTACAGTCGACTCCGAATGACAGATTTTTTTTGAGAGACATATTCACGGAGTTTTTATTTACTGTCAGAGTTTTTGCCAGAAATCAGCTGAGAGGAAGTCGCCGAAGAAATATTTTTTTGTATTTCGTTTCGTTGGAGATGTCTGACCAGGGGTGTGAACCAGAGGTCAGCTACTTTTCGCTATTCATAAGTACTCATGAAATTTTGAATATAAGTGGATCAACAATATTGAAATTTCACTACTCTGATTTATTCGTACTCACTACAACGTAAATTTATAAGTACAGGTTGCAATAAGTATACGTGCAACTTTCACATCAAACTCATACCATTCGAAATATGTTTGATTCATAAGCCTACTCATTTAGATTCATAAGTTTAGAAAACTACATATAAAAAATTTAGTCTTAGTCATTGTTGCATTTACAAAAAAGGAAAAAAGACACATAAGCAAAAAAGACAGAGCAAACACACAACATTCCAGTGAGTATTGAGTTAAAGAAGAGTCGAAATCAACAACATCATACGTGTTGTTAAATATGAATATGATGAGTACTTCAAACTTTAAATATGAGTAGAGGTTGCATGATATTAAAATAATTATTAATGCCTATAAGTAACAGAAATTATTAATTATTACGTCTAATAAGCCAACAAACTACCTAGTAGACTACGGCGGCTACCTTACTCGACTACGGTTTCGAACCATATTGAGGGTAAATGAATAGTAAAATATCAAAATAAAATAAAAATGAATGCATCCCTGATCTAAAGAAGTGTGATGGTTTTTAAAAAAATTCAAAAATCCAAGAGAGCTTTACAACTGTCAAATTTCCAATATTATTTTCTTCCAATATCGCAAATTCACACTAAATATTGAGTTTATACGATAGTACCGTCTCTCGGATTACTGTAGCGTGTTTCAGGCGGAGATGATGGCACTCCTTCCGGAATCCTCTTCAGTAGACTTGGGTATGCCACTTGCCTCGGTCAAGCTGACCATTGCGCGAAAATTCTTTCGAGACGCCAACCTATCCTGGGCCAATGAGGAGTCCTGCTCTACCGCTAGACTCACCTGGCCCCTGATGTATGGCCATGCTTACAGGTCACTGTGTTATGGGTAGACGCAGAAAGGATGCGGCTCCCATTTAACGACTTCTGCAGATCCGCTGAGGAAGAGGAGACTGTTATCTACTTTCTTTGCCAGTGCCCATCTCATGCGAGGTGCAGATATAGGTTGTTTGCCTCTCCATTTCTTGTCAGCTTGACGGAGCTATCATCTAATGATGTCAAGGATATAGCTTCGTTCATCAAACTTTCTGGCTGGTTTTCCAGTGTGGGGTAGTTGTGCTTTAATGTGCAGCCCCTGCGCTGACCAACTTCCTTCTCTACCCTGATTTTGGTGGAATTTGGTTAGTACAGAGACTGCGTTCACTCGTGGCAAGTGAGCTCTTTGATATCAGCATTAAATGTATAAATTAACTTAAGGCAAACTGCTGAGCACTAATTTAATTAATTTTACAAAATAATACAATCCGAAATATATTGACATTGAAATTTTTTATATTTTTTTTTTAAATTTAATTAATGAACATTTTTTATAATTTCTTTTCTTTTTGTTTTCTTTACAGGTAAATTAAACATAAATATGAAAAATGTGCTGAAAATTAATTGAAAAACAACTGGCATTACAATTAAAAAAAAAATATAATAATAATAGGAACAATAAATATTATGGCATCGATGTCATTACTGCAACGTTTAATGTAAGTTTTATGCATACACTACTGAGGCATGTTGTTATTCAAAATAAAATTTGATTATTTGCAACAAATGTTGTATTATTGCTGTGATTATTATGCAAACAAAACGTAATTAGACAAACAATATATGAAATTATTCTTAAACAAAAAAAATAATACAAAAAAAAAAATAAATTTAAAAAAAAATATAAAACAACGAAATAATTATAAACAATATTTAATTAAAAATATGTTTTTTAATTGCAAAATAAATAAACAACCCCGTATATACCATAAGAACATAGAACAGGAGCGTAGTAATCAATAATACAACTGCCCAGGAAAAATTTTAACTCCAAATTTTATTTCTTCATAATCTCTTCATTTTCCTTGTGCCACTGCCTGCAATAATTGTTTTAAATGTATGTATGTACGAGTATATTGTTTGAAATTCACTTTATTGAAATATTAAATTCAATTGCATAAAACGTATGTAAATATTTTTCTAATTAATAAAATATAAAATTAAAGATTGTAAAAAACAAAAACAAAAAAAGGAAACATAATAAAACTAAATCCTGAAAATGAACATTTAAACATTTAGTACAAATGTTAATAGAGTGACCATATACTAAAAATATTTAAATATAGAAATAAGATAGACTCTGACTCCATAATTCCAACTACAATTGTTTTTATTGTAATAGAATTCTTATATATTGAAAGCTAATATGAAATAAATATGGTAGCACAAGTTTAGATGTGCATTGTACTGTGAATTTACAATCAATTAGTCTTTCCTAAATCAGTGTTGGATATCCCTGTAAAGTCTTTTCCAAGCCTATCCTCTTTCAGGATGCTGCTCGGTAACAGAAAGTACAATTCATCATGTCCAGCAGTTGATAAGGACACCGGTATTGTTTCCTTTTGAGATGCATTATTAATGTACAGTTTCTTAGCACACATTCTTAACTTCTCTTCAATCTATATATCCTGAACAAGGCCAATGATTGACCTTTGGTTATTCCTTAGAAGTCGCCGTAGTCTAGTAGGTAGTGTGGTCAAAGTTTAAATTGTGTCAAACTCATTTGGTTTACGAAGAGATTCCGCCTCTTAGTAACTTATCTCTCACGGTGTATACCCCCATGGAGATTCAAGGCTTTTTGATTTCTCATATTCAAAAACTATGTATTCTGACGACTAATTCTTATCATCACAGAATCTACATATTCTGTACAAAGTCGATTACCTAGCTCTGATTGTTATTTGATAGTCGCATTCATTACTCAAATTCCTTCCCATTATGATAACCCAACAAAAGTTTAGACTGCTTCAAATCAATTTAGAGAAATATCAGTCTCGCTCTAACTTGTCTTTCACTGACGATTCTAGCCGGGCTTTAAAACTGAATTATTCTCGGACGCTTTAACTACTGCATAACGCCAGTGATGAATAATTTTGAAAGGCATTCTAAGACAATCTTGAATAGTAATTTGGAGCCTCTTATAAAACAAATAGCAAAGTTGTTCACTACTACATCCAATACAATCAGTCTAGGTAACAACAGATGGCAGCTCTATTATACTAGAACCTGCTGCAGTAGTTCAATTAGCTTAACTTATGAAACTAAAAAAATATGAAGAAATAACAAGAAAGTAGAGGAGATTTTTTTGGCAGCTTTCTTTGGGACTTAAAGCAACAAAAGGAATACAGAAATAAGTTTATTTTTAATTTTCAATTTACTATATTACCTTGAAAGATAACTTCTGCTAATACATATTGTTCTAGGAAATATTTCGCAGGTATTGATAGCGTTGAAATTATGCTAATAGTTATAGTTTTTCTTGGGTATGTTTGCTTTCCTATAAACTTTTATTATTTTAACTTCAATTCTTGAAAATATGTTTAAATCCTATGTCCAAGCCTAGAAAAAAAGGAGTGTGCATTTATTAGAAAAGTAAACAAAAATTTGAATTTAAAGTTCGAAGAACTGTTTTAAAAATATTTCAATATTCCAATCAACAAGTCTTCATTATATTCATGGTTAAATGAATTAAAATTTTATACTTACCTTCTCAAGTTTTTTTTTCTCTTTTTTGTTAATAAAGCCTCCCCAAAAATTTTAATTCAATTAAAAATTGTTTGTGTCGCATTTATTCCAAAGTAGGGTATTAAAACACGTATAATAGAATAAAAATTATTTTTTATTTTCTTCTTTAATTCTTTTTGTTAAAATTAAAATATTCATAATTACCAACATGCAAAAGAAGACAAAAAAAAATAAAATTAAATTAAAAAATAAAAATTAAAACTGTTAAAATTATTAAACAAATTGAAAAGGCAACATGGAACATGGAATGATAAAAATAACACAATAAAACTTACACCCACCCCCTTTACAAAAACAGTAAAATAATGCAAATTACCACACAAATAGTGAAAAAATAACAGTAAAAGGTTTCATTTTTAATGAAATTTTCATTTTTATTTTGAAATTATAAATTCCTACAGCGTAAACACAATTATTGACATTAACAAGACTTAATTGTTAAATTAAATATTTTCTAATAATTTTATAAAAACAAACACAAAAACAAAAAACAATAACATCAGCATTTAAACGGTTTGAAAATATTTCTTTATGTTTGTGAATTTCGCTGTAAAATTTCGCTCAAATGTTTTGAATAACGTTTTTGGTTGCTCTTTAATTATATTCGTACTAAACTCTACGCTGTATAGGCAAAAGTTATATCGACTACGGAAATATCATCAAAGTCTAGTAGGTAGTGTGTTGGCTAATTAGACATGAGGTCTCGTATCAAACCTTAGGTCAGACATCTCCAGATTTCTTACAAAAACTGAGGGAGAAAAAAATTGTCATGAAAAATTTCTCAAACAATTCTGTCGTTCGGAGTCCACTCTAAGCCACTCCACTCATATATAAAAATAACACACAACCTAAGTGGTTTGAGAAGTTAGATTGCAATCCTGACTAAAGGGTTGTAATGATCAATTATATACATATGTATGTGTATATCTAATTAAATATCTAAATATTGCTTCCATATAATCTGGTTCTGATCTATAATTTGCGGAATTTGTATAAAATTGGGAGAAAGTGCGATGAGAAAATATGGAGATGGAATCCATAAAATCGATAAATATCGATAATGGTACCCCCTCTTCTATGAAGTTAATATTAAAAATTGTATGTTTTAAATATAGTTTACGATCACTTGTTGTTGTTTTAAGGCTCTTAATTAAAAACATTCAATACTTCTCCATCCCCCTACCCCCTGATGAGATAGCTTTAACAACGAAATTCGCAGGAATATTAGATAAGGAGTAGAAATGAATGAAAAAATTCTTCATTGCCACAATCCATTACAATTTCATAAAAGGTGATGTTTTTTGGTAATGGTTCATGGCAATCCTGCCATTCTCGAACTTGCTATTGTAGACTGAACACTTGTTTAACACGAAAAACCTGATTGAGGAACATGAAACAAAGGAAAGAAATAATAAGCAGATGAGGGTAGTGCTTTCTGAAAGAAAAGAAAAATGTCGAGCAATATAATTAAATTCTAATATTGCCTATGAATTGCTATTCAAGTAACCTTGCAGCCAACAAGTAGTATTTATCATCAATGCATGAAATTGTTTGTGTACCAGTGAATAGATTTTAAAAACAACCGGTAACTTGGCGCCGAGGAGTGTTATTATTGAGTTTTTTCCTTAATTTGGTCTTTACAACCCTTTAGTTAGGATTACGACTTAGTTTCTCACAACACGCACAAAGTGTGTGAATTTTATCTATAAATGGTAGGACCTAAACTTAAAAAGTCGACTCTGAACGACAGAGTTATTGAAAAACTTTTCATGGTACTTTTATTTACGCGCAGCGTTTTTGCCAGAAACTGCTGAGAGAAAGTCGCCGATAAAAAAAATTTGTTTGAGATTATCGGAGCTTATTGACTACTCCTACTAACTACTCTGTTCATTTAGTTTTAATCCTAAAGTCCGTGTCGATCTCTCGACAAAGTCGATTTTTTCACGTATAGAAATATAATCTTTTCAAGGGTAAGACTAGCCTTAGAATGATAGCCACCGGCCGGAACGGTATGGCGCAGTATATGGTAAAGACTACACCACAATAACATACTGTTGGCTCACTACAGAGATTCAGATAAACACTCCAGCAATTGCCTACTAAGACAAGTATTTGTCATCATTTATGAATGTTTGTGTTATTTTTTGAAACTTATTTTGAATTCATTTGTCATATTTACTACATTAAGTCTGTGGTAATTAAATTATAAAATAATAAAAAAAACTTTTTTCTTCTTCTTCTTCCACTTATTTTTAGAGCGCTTATGCTATTGTATGTAAATTCCTTTTACCACAAGGAAATCTTAAATTGTGTATTTCCAGAAGTATAATTACAAAACTATATGACGCATTAAGTAAAGCACCCTATAGACTGCATGGTGGTATCTTATAAAGGAGACTTGAATATCAATATTTTCTTGTGAAAATTTATGCAAAGGTAGCGTTTTCATTGGGCCTTAAATTACCACCAAATATTGTTGGTACTTTTTTTTTTTGCTTCACTATTTTAATTTTATTTTTATTATTATGCCAGTTAATGAAAGAAAAAAAGAGAAAGAGAGGTAGAGATAGAGATAGCCAAGTATATAATTGTTCTTTAATATGCTTTAGTTTGCATTACTTTAATAACAATTCTGTTGGCCCCCCCCGTTACAGGCCATAAACCTCTACAGACCATTAATACATGTTGGTTGTGCTCTCTTTACCTCATTCTCTTTTACAGCAACGACGACAACCTGCTAGCTAGGACTAGCACTGTTACGCTAAGAAAACAATTATAATTTTTCTTTTTTTTTTATGCAAGATTCCTCCTCTCTTCTTTGTTTTTTTTTTTAATATTTTATATGCATGCCATTGCTTTGGTACAGGCACCAGGCAAAAAAGACCAGATGTACCCCACATACCGTTACCGCTTGAGAAGAGACTCAAGACAAACAAAAGAAAAAACAAAAGAAAAGCTTTAATAAAAAACTGAAAGACAGAGAAAAATAAAAAAACCATGAACGTTGAAATAAATAAAGAAGAGAAGCAAAAGAGAAAAAACACACAGTTTTGCGGTCAAATTGCTTAATTACAAAATTGCGTTGAATGTTGCAACAACGCAACCAACAACCTTTTTTTCTTCTTTTTTTTAACTCAAACACTTTTTACCAAAATCATCTTCAACATCATCTCTAATATGGTAGAAGAACAGCATCGTTTGCTATTTAAGTAACGTTAGTGTTCGTCTACAGCAGCGTTTCTACAATGCCACAAAGCCAGCGTGTTGTGGTTGCTTCATGTTGCTGTTGATGTTGTTCACTTCTTATTTCTGTGAACGGTTAAAGATGACACAATCATGACGTGGGTTGAGAAAAATCTGGTTCTGGTATTGGTATTGGTTTTGGTTGATTTTAATACTTAAGTTGCGGCATACAGCTGCTAGTTTTCGTTGCACTGCTGTTGTGGCGTACATTAAAAAAATTCTCATAATGAAACAAAAATGGTTAAACAAATTAAAAATAAACAAAGTGTAGAGACACATAAAGAGTTGAGGAAACGATTTTTTTCTTTTCTTTTTCCGCTCTTTGTCACATTTAATGGCGAAAGGTGCACGCACTTAACATGATGGCTGGTGTCTATCACACTGGGAAGAATAGCTTCAAATGTGTGAAAAAATGGTTTTGTGAGGAAATTATATTTCCAAAGACATGCTTTTACGTACATACATACATACATAATTGGTCATTACAACCCTTCAGTCAGAATTACGACCTAGCGACCCTACGGCGATATGCCATTAGCGTACGGATATCATGAACATATTGAGAGGCTAGTTTGCTGCATTTGACACCACTGGACTATATTTTGTGGCTATCTGTTGAGTCCTTTATGTCAAGGAATATGATGGCAACAATTCCAGCCCTGGAAGACAACATTATAAACGGAACGGCTGTAAAAAAATGCCAAAATTGGTGGTCACATGTGGACCATCTATTAGTCGCTGTTGTCTAGTAGGTAGTGTGTTGTCTTATTAGACGTAAGGCCACGGTTCAAATCCCAGGTCAGACATCTTCAACAAAACGAAAAAATATTTTTTCGGCAACTATCTCTCAATAGATTTCTGGTAAAAACTCTGAGAATTAGTAAAAAATTGCCATGGAAAAGATTCTCAAAAACCTATCGTTCGGAATCGATTTTAAACAGAGCCCGCCACTTATGGATAAAATTAACGCACACAGCATTAGTGGTGTGAAAAACCAGGTCGTCATTCTGGCTAAAAGATTGTAATGACCAATCATATATGTATGTGGGCTATCTGCGATGTGGCAGCGAAAAAGATTTCATTAAGTAATCTTCAAAAAAAAATTTTTTTTTTCAGAACAAATGTTCACTGGCTATTAAAAAAATTAAAAATATTTTTTTTTTATATTATAATCGTGGATTTTCATTTTCGCCTTGTTTTCTCAAAAAAAAAAAAAATATTTCAACATAAAATTTAATTCATATTCCTTCGCCTGTATGACGCCAATTTGTAAGCAAAATGCTTTGTAACAGAAATATTGCATCATCGGCCTACTGTTTGAATTTCTAAAAAGTCGCAGCTATCCTCCTGCCTTGGCTTCTTCTTAATCACAAATACTCGTCCTTGATTCATTTATTATAGCCTTCTTTCTTTTTTTTTGTGTTGGTGATTCTTGATTTTAGAATCTTTCGGCTCTTGTTTTATTGTACAATTTCCACTTAGAAAGTTAGAGGGGTTGGCCCAATATTTTTGCTCAAGTTTGAAATTAAAATTCCTCTAGCGTAGCAAAAGTTAAACTCATTTTCTAGCCCCGAAGCATTTAAAAAAAAAACTAAAAAACTCGCATAAATTAATTGTGGCTAAAATACGAAGCAAGAAACAAAAAAAAAAAACAAAAAAGAAAAGCGACCAACAAGAAGACGTGGCTGCGCTATTGTTTTTCTTTTTAGTTTCCTTTTCATCTCTTTGATTTCTCATCTTCTATTGTGTTTTGGTTTTCTGAAAACCTTTTTAAAACATTTTCTTTTTAACAGTATGAGAGCTTTCCATTGTGGTCTTAATTTTTCCGTTATTCTGTTTTTAAATTCATTTTAATGTTTTTCTTGTTAATTTTATTCTTCTTCTACGTTTTTTCTCTTCTATTTTTCACTAACAAAGTGCATTCATTGCGTTGTGCGTTGTGACAATAAACCATTAAAACGCCGCGCTGCCACAAAAAATAGGGGAAAGAAATAAAAATTAAAATTTGCTAACTAATCCTAGGGAAACTTTTTAAATGCAAAAGTAACTGATAAATTTTAAATAAACAAAAAACGAAAACACACAAAAAGAAAAGAAATACCATAAGAAAAAGTAGAAAACCAAAGAATATCCAAAAAGTTATAACGAAACTACTAGGTTCCTTGGTTTGGTATGAGCATGATATGCCAAGTGTATTGCAAAATTATTAAAATTATTTCTTTTGTTTTTTCTATTTTTTTTTTTTTGGCAAGTTATCTAAAATAAAAGTTTCCACTTTAAGCTTATTTACGCATGAAAAGAGTTTGAAAAAGGAAAATTATTTCTTAACAGGAAAATCTCATGGAGATCTAATGGTTATCGTTTGCAAATAACGAAATTTTTCTTAAAAATTTATAACAAAAAAAGTCAATTCAATTTAATTTGAGAGCATAGCTCGTTTAAAAATGAATTAATTAAAAAATTAAAATTTTTTAAAATTGAAAGCCTACGTATTGGTCAACATAAATACATAATTGCTCATTACAACCTTTCAGTCAGCATTACAACAGTTTCGCGCACCACATATGTTGTGTGTTAATTTTATACATGAGTAGCGGGACCTACAGTTTAAAGTCGACAGCAGATTTTTGAAAACTTTTGCATGGCAATTTTATTACTCTCAGAGCTTTTGCCAGAAATCTGCTGAGAGGAAGTCGCCGAAGAAATTTTTTTTTTTTCATATTTCGTTTTTGATACTTGACCTGGGGTTTGGTCTTACGTCTAATAAGCCATCACACTACCTACTAGACTACGGCGACTTCAACTTACAAAGGTAATTTCAAAACACTTGCAGCAGAAGAATTCATTTCGAAACAAGAAAATTTTGACTATCACACGAATTAATGCCGTTCAAGTAGATAATATATTGGCTGTCTAGGTGAGAGCTACAAGTTTAAATTTCAGCTCTGGCATTTAAAAAAAACAAGGTTTAAATATATCGTACAACAACCCCTACCCGTAGTCTTTTGGCATGTAATTGAGGGCAATTAATTGTGATAATAATAGCTTCTCGACTCTCTCGTTCATAGTCAGATTTTGCCACTCATGTATAAAGTTAACGTACACTACGTGGATGGTGTGTGAAGCCCCCTTGCAATCCTGACTAAAGTGTAAAGTGTTCGTATAAATATGGTCGTAAAAAGCATTCTGAACGCCAGAAAGTCTTATTCTGTTGAAGAGGATCGAAGAATTTATTTTCCACAAAAAAATCGCTACGTGGTAATTGAGATGTAATGAAACTTTCCTTTTATAATCCGAAATACTACAATAGTTCTATACTTGAATCATGTAAAAAATTATGTTTAAAACCATTAAAGTAGAACGACAGTTGCTGTATATTCGTTGTTTGATTCACCCTTGTAAGTCAAACCTTTCGTTATCGCTTGAAATCATTTTATTCGTCGTGTTACATATATATACTCATAACATTTAAAATCATAAATAAAACATTAAGTTCACAACGAGTAACATTAACTTCAATTTGCAAGATAAATGTCCCCCTTTTTAGAAAAATACGCATGAATTATTGTACCTGATACAACACACAAGGGAAAGAGGGATAATAAGAAAAAAAGACAGAGAAAAAGAGGCAAAGGCTGTATAAATGAATTTCATTACCTTTTTTGCAAATATCTTAACAATCTTTATGACAAAATAATGTTAATGTTATGCAATGATTTAATATTAAAAATTCATGATTATAATGATACAACAACAGCCCTCAGCCTGCAACCTACAACCTACATTCCAATATTATGCGACCTTGTTTCGTACTTTCTTATGGGATTTTTTGCTGTTTTTTTATTTCCCAAATACTTTCTGTTTTCATTGTTCCATTTTGATTTCTTCGTAATTTTCACACATGAATTATATTGAAAATATAAAAATTTTTCCTTTACAATTCATCGAATAATAGTATTTTTAATCAGTACCTCGTACAGATTTCTTCTTTAATTTACACGCAATCAAGCATAATACAAAAAAAAATTAAGGAATCCTGCATTTTTCTTTTCACTTTTTCAATGTATATTTTAATCATGAGAAAAATATGATTGGCAACACATTTTCTAGGCATTTGGCATTTGGGTCGAAGGCAACAATTTTGTTTTCCAATAAATATAGGAGAAAAGTATTTTTTAAATTCCTATAATATTTCCATTTTATTCTCACCAAGTCAAAAGGGCTTCGAATTTAGAATTTTTTGCTGTCAATTATAACAATAAGAAGTTACAGATCACTATGTTAATCGATATAAGCAAAATTGTAATTTGGAGTTGCAATTATGAACACAAATTTGTTTAACGCTGATAGGCTGCCAAAGAAAAATCTGCTTTTCACATAACATACATACATACATACATACATAATTGGACATTACAATCCTTCAGTCCGGATTATGATCCTTCTTCTTACACCACAGTGGTGGAACCTACAGTTTAAAAACGACTCCGAACGATAGATTGTTAAGAAACTTTTTCATGACAAATTTAATTACTATCAGAGTTTTTGCCAGTAATCTGCTGAGAGGAAGTCGCTAAAGAAATATTTTTTTTCATTTTTCATTATATATGACCTGACCTGTGATTTGAACCGTGGAATCATATCTAATAAGCCAACATATTACCTAATAGACTACGGAGGCTACATGGACACCAAAAGTAGTTGTTAATTAAATGTAGAATAAACTGAATTATATACAGTACAAATCACTTACAGTATCTTACCACTGAGAAAATTAAAAAAGAAATTATAACGATCCCCAACTCTTACTTTTAATTGAGTACTGAAATGTTCAATATTTCTGAGCTTGCATTGAAGCAATTTTATATTAACTTTCAATAAAAGTGACCCATTTCTTATCCATTACAAAAGAATTTTAAAAAAGAAGTAGAAAATTATCTTTTTTTGTAAGTAAAAATGTTAATAATTCATTAAACATTTGAAATTATAAACTCTCACTCTCATTTCTCAAACGCACACACACAAAACAAACTCAACAGAATTAATCATACGATACGCATATGAGCGAGATGTAAAAGAATACGAAATAAAATAAATCTTTATTTACCCATACATGCGTGAACTATTTAACATGCTAATAGGCTTTTAAACTCATCACTTGCATTTTATAGAAAAATACAGGCGCACGAACAGCATTTATACTCACCATTACGCTTTGTACACATGAATAATTCTCTCAATCTCTCGCACTCGCACTCACACTCGCTCTTACTCTTTCTCGTTAGTTACACTTGATTATAGGAGTTTGCAAAAACAAGTTTACGTATGAGTGATATAAATTGCAAATAATAATCTATAACAAGTAAACGCCCCCTATCCTACTGTCTTTTAAACGAAAGCACACTCACGCACTCACACAAATACTTTGTATAGCTTGTATAAGCAAATATAAAAAAGAGTTTATAGAGTAGAAGTAGTATGTATAGTAGTAGTACAAACAACATTACTCAATAAGAGCAACACAAGCAACAACAACAATTTCAAACACCATTTGTGTGTTAAGTTGTGGATACAAGAAAAATAAAAAACACAACACCTACACCAACAAAAAAAAAATGAACATTTAAACTTTTTTATCGAACACAAAGTTTTTGAATGCATTTAAAAAAATCTTTATGAGAATACTTTTTACCGTTTTCCTCTTGTTTTGTTTTTGTTGTTCTTGTTGTTTGGTGTTGTGTTGTTGCTCTCTTTTCACTGTATCTGTATAAATGTTTATGAATAAATGAAAGAGAATAATATAGAAGAAGAAGAAGAAAAAGAACAGAAACGTGTTCAATTTGATAACGGTTGATTGCACACATGTGTATTATATTTATTCATAGACACACACACTTACACACACTTTCTTGCATATATAAAAAGTAAAATAGCGGAAAATATTTACACACTTTACATCCATACATACATACCATACACATACATGCATGCACATACATATTTATATCACATACATACTGAGTTCCATTTACTCCTACTACTTCCAGTAATTGGTTGTTATACTTGAAGTTTTCGTTTGTTAAGAGGAAACGGAAGTGCAGTTTATTTTCTCTTTTGTATATTTTTTTTGTTTCTTTCCTTTGTTTATGGCCGTTTGCTTTCTTAAGTGAACAGTTTTGCGTGTGTATGTGAGTGAGCGCTGCCAAACACCATAAACTTATCTATGCAAAATAGGTACATAGCCATACCCATTTGATTTAAATTTAAAACAAAGAAAAAAAGGGAGTTGAAAGTGAATTTTAAATACATTTTATTAAGACATGTGTAAAGCACAGTACTAGCAGTATTTCAGTTAAAGCAAAGGGTTTGTTATGCTAAATAATCGCGAGAATTGGAGGAACTCTGTACTTTTTGCCCCTGTTAGGGTTTCATACCATTTAAAAGAAAATGTTGATATTTAGTGATAACATGGATATTGACAACAAGCAATTCCAATAAAACGGTGCGGTATTTTACTCAAAGAAGCATTTTTCCCAAAATAGAGCCAAAACCACGCGAAAATGTGGAAAAATCATTCATACGTCCTCTTGATAAAGCCAAGCAATCGAACTGAAGCATCGGTTAGTTTAAACTTGCAGCCGCCCTCAATTTGGTGGGAACTACTCCTGATAGTCTTTTGAAGGTGCGGATTTTATTCAAATCTCCTTCGTTCTATCAACAAAGTGAATGTGTCCAGTAAGCCTTGTAATCTCCTCTTCTACTTCGTCATTATAAGCTATGGATAAGTCTTAGTGAGATATTTTCAACCATGCAGTACGTATGTACATATATACTCTTTATGAATAATATGAGGTTCTTCAGATGCATTTTCTGGATCTTTAAAGTAGGTCTTGTCGTGCGGTTGTCCATAGTGAACCAGTTTGATCTGATCTCTATAGAATTGGGTCCATTAGCGAATGGTAAATTCATATGAGACTAATTGCAAAAGACCAGCTGCAGAGTAATTCCAATCACACATACATACATAATTGATCATTACAATCCTTCAATCAGGATTACGACCTAGCTTCTCACACCACTTATATTGTGTATGTTAATTTTATCCATAATTGGTTGGACCTACAGTTTAAAGTCGAATTCGAACGACAGCTTTTTGAGAAACTTTTCATAGCAATACTCTCGGAGTTTTTGCCAGAAAACTGCTGAGAGGAAGTCGCCGAAGAAATATTTTTTCATATTTGGTTTTGTTGGAGATGACTGACTTGGCGTTTGAACAGTGGCCTCATGTCCAATACACTACCTAATCGACTACGTCGTCCATTTCTTCATCTTTATTTAGCGAATATTCATGTGAGACTATTTGCAGAGGGGCAATACATACATAATTGATCATTACAACCAAGCGTCTCACATCACTTATGTTGTGTGTGTTAATTTTATACATGAGTGGCGGGACCTACAGACTGAAGTAACTTTTTTCATATTTCGTTTTGTTCGAGATGTCTCTGGACCTGAGTTTTGAACCATGGTCTCACGTATAATAAGCCTACACACTACCTACTAGATTATGGTAATTATCTATTCACCCGATATACTGTGATATTGGATTCACACAGCGGCAGTGTTTATCGCCACTCTTACTGCTTTAGTAGTACTAAAGTTATTATTAAACCAAGAGACTTTGTAGCATAATCTGGATCCGTCTATCAACAGCTGGCAGGGACAAACCATCCGGTATTTTCATTATAAAATCAAGATCGTGTAGGCAACTATACCCAAAATTTGCAACGATGCTAACGAACTGAAATGAAACTTTTTGAAATCAATATCAAAACAAAGCCTTCCATTTTGTCATTCACATAAATAAATGCTGCTGCATTGCGTAGAGTATTTAAATGGCACCATTCTAACCTTTTGTTTATAAATTTTCCCATATGTTGTGTTTGTTTTAGCAACGGGAAATAATAAATTAATATTTATTATGCAAAAGAAAAAAGATATCTAAGATTATATTCCCTTTTGCCTTCTAAGACATCAAAAAAAAAATCGAAAAAAACAGAAAAAAATTCGCAGTAAATAAAAACAAGCACTTCAAGGCATTTAACACACTCTATTTGAAGAGATGATTACAAAACACAATTTTAAATACACGCAATTAAGTCTCGAGTGTGTGTATTTCAAGTGTTTCGAAGTATGTTTTTACTGTCTTCATAAATGACCCTTGACATTATTTCTACTGCGTCCTATTTGAAGATTTATTTTATGATAATTTCACGTTTCTCGTTTCTCTCATATTCAAGAAAAAGAGTTCCTTTTGAACAATCGTTGCCGTTGCCGTTGCCCTTGCACCAAGAAACATTTGTTTCGTTTATTGTTTGTACAATAAAAAAAAGTGTTTTTATTTTTTTTCTCTCTTCCTCTTCTCCTCTCCTTTTTTTGTGTGTATTTATTATATCCATTTTGTTTGTTGTTTGTTATATTTTGTTTATTGTATTGTATTTCTCTATTGGCTTTTAGTTACGCTACAATGATAATAAAAATAACTTCCCTTTTCGAGAAATGCAAATTTTACTTCTGGTCCATTTATACGATGTTTTTGTCATATTCCAACACCCCTGCAAATTATATTGTAAGCATTTGAAATTCATAAATGCTTTATGATGTTCAAAAACAAATGATGTGTGATGTGTGAGTGCATGTTTTATGGATAAACACTTTTAAGCTTATGAAGAGGAAAATGAAAATGTAAAAAGAAAAAATACAATGAAATGGTATTCCAAAATATTGCCACTTTAAATATGAAACCATTGGTCAATTTACTATACTGAGCTGGTCTAACTTCTTTAAAATCGTCAATTTGTTTGTGATAATGATAAGGTAATGATCGAATAAAACAAATGCTATTAAATAATACATTCATACATACATAAATACATAATTCGTCATTACAATCCTGACGTATGACGTAGCTTCTCACACCACTTATTTTGTGTGTGTTAATTTTATACATGAGTAACGGAACATACAGTTTAAAGACGATTCCGAACGATAGATTTTTAAAAAACTTTTACAATTTTAATTCATTTACTCTTAGACTTTTTGCCAGATATCTTCTGAGAGGAAGAAAATAAAAACAAACATCGACCACATCAAGACAGAAAAATTTAAAGCTGCTGTAACGCAGGCACGCCGTAGCCTAGTAGGTAGTGTGTTGGCTTATTAGACGTAAAGCCAGGGTTCAAACCCCAGGCCAAACATCAAACAAAATACAAAGAGTATTTCTTCGGCGACTTCCTCTCAACATATTACTGGCAAAAACTCCGAAAGTAAATAAAATTTCCATGAAAAGTTTCTCAAAAATCTGCCGTTCGGAGTCGGCTTTAAACTGTAGGTACCGCCACTCATGTATAAAATTAACACACACAACATAAGTGGAGTGAGAAACTAGGTCGTAATCCTGACTGAAGGGTTGTAATGACCAATTATGTATGTATGTATGTTATGTATGTAACACGTAGATTGTTGTTAAAACCAAAAAAGAAAAACTAGCAAATCATTCAGGGCCACTAAAACAATAATTTAATGCAAGCATGGAAACTATGTACCCTAGGTTAACTATACAAACTGTGACTTGAACTTGAGATATTAAGTTAGTTTCATATTGAATGTAGGATGAAGCTTTTATGCGATTCGAAGCACCATAAATAATTTGTGGAATACATTCCACATCTATCTAAAGTGCTCTCGAGTGGTGGCACTAGAGATTTGTATCAAAGCAGACAATTACAGATGACCTACACCCTGTACGTATAACCACACAAGCATTAATCGAAAAAGATTAAGAATATGAGACCAGGTTTGAAACCACTTTACTAGTGTTTACGAGTATGATTTTTGTATGATTTTTTTTGTCTTCCCATATTAAATCTTTGCTCATTTTCCACTGAATATGAATTTTTTCATGATAAAATTTTAAAAAACGGAATTCAAGCATGCTCTAGTCAAAGTTATCATCTGATTTAACAAATAATGTGTTTGGACCACCATTATTTCTATGTAATCATGCTGCAGTATCATCTCGATGAGCCCAACTCTTGCTGTAAATATTGCACAACGCTGACTTGTGTGGGTTACTTTTATATGTTATTGTTGTAACTTGTTTGTTGTTGTTGTTTTCGACAATAGTTTATGATAACATAAAAGTGAAAAGTTTTATTTTTTTGGCTAAAAAAATATCACCCACACACACTTGTACTCGTTTTAACCTCTTGACTATAAAAATATTTATTTGTACCACCAGAAGACTGTAGTTTAAGTATGACTTGAGAAAAATTTTCAAGTGCCATATTGCTTTTGTTATAATTGTTGTTGTTTTTATGATGCTTGCTAATATGACTGATGTCATATGACTGTCACATCGACAATAAAAGTTTGTAAAACTTTGAAAGGAGCAAAAAAAGCTAGAAAACTAGAGATTTATAAGGAAGACTTTTTTCAATTGGCCTAAAGGCGTATAAAACTTTTAAAACCACAAAAAAATATGAAAAATAGACCAGTTATGAATGTAAACTTTATTTCAAATAAAAAACAATTTTTTTTTTGATACATGCTTCAATTGTAGAGAATTTTGAAGAGTTTGTTTTCTTAGTTTCAGATCGACGTATTGAATGTTTAAGTAAAAGTAAGGCAACATATTTTAGCATTTTAGGTGATAAACTGAATGTTGTATTTGTGTTCGAGCAGCACAGGAGTATCACAAAACATCTGCCTCCTCGTCTTATCGCTATTAATCTTATCCTTCTCTCTGTGTAGGCAAAGGTCAGCGCGTTTCTTATAAGGCACAAAAATTATAATGAAAATATTTGATTTACCGGCTGTATATCTTCAACTAGTAGTCGCCGAAGACGACGAGGCCACGGTTCAAACCCCATATGAAATATGAAAAAATAATTCTTTGGCAACCTCCTCTCACTTGCTTTCAGGCAAAAAAAAAACTGAAAGTAAATAAAATTGCAGTGAAAAAGTTTCCCAAAAACCTGTAGTTCGGTGTCGACTTTAAACTACAAGTCCCGCTATTCATGGATAAAATTAACACACACAATCTAAGTGGTGTTGAGAAGCTAGGTTGTAAACCTGACTTAAGGGTTGTAATAACCTATCATACATGTACGTATGTAGATCTCCAAAATGTATAACAACAACAAATTAAATAAAATATTTCTCATTTAACCATTGAACAGCAGAAAAATCTGTCAGTATCTCTGTTTAAAATTAGGTTGACCATAATCAAATGTATTTTAATTTTTATTATGGCTGTGGTTTTAACAGATTTGTGTGCCCTCCCTCAACTAAATTTATTACCGGTTTTTGTTTTTTAATCATAAATATTTCTGCACGAAATTAGTTTCCATTAAAATTGTATTTTGTCTATGGTCACTGCCTGCATCCGAATCATTCCCCTTTGGCTTGCAATTTAGAATGTCATTTGCAATAAAAGCAACACAAATTGTGTTAAATGTATTGTTTTCACACAACATTATTGTCCTTTACAGACGATGCCAAACGTTGTTTAAACCAATGGAAGATAAATTCGATGGAAAACTAAATTGAATACCAGAAAATATTGGTGATCACTGTTTCTATTGCGATATTAACTTAATTGTGTATAACTGTTTGTCTTGTAGCGCCAGGGCAACCAACGGCCCTTTGGTTGGAGAATTCTTCTGTCTTTTTTTTTTACCAATTTTACCATTTGCGGGTACCGACATCACTAGTAGCAAATGGTGCAAGGTTGAGCCTTACCATACTCCCCTTCATCAAATATTATAAAAATAAAACGAAGGATTTTTCTTTTGGTCAATTCCAACCACACTTTCTTGAATGTTTCTGCTCTTAATTGATCCCTACAAACCTTTAGTCTTGGTTATAATCTAGTTTCTCACACCACCCATGTGGTGTGTATTAACTTTATTCAATAGTGGCGTCCCGCTATTGATTTAAATTCGATTTCGAACAACGGATTTTAAAAGCTTTTCTTGACAATTTGATTTACTCTCAGAGTTTTTGCAAAAGCCGCCGTAATCTAGTAGATAGTGTGTTGACTTAATAGACGTGAGACCTCGGTTCCAAACCCAGGCCAGACATCTCTAACAAAATGAAATACGAACAAATATTTCTTCGGTGACTTCCTCTCAGCAGATTTCTGGCAAAAACTCTGAGTAAATAAAATTGCCATGAAACGTTTTTCAAAAATCTGTCGTTCGGGGTCGGCTTTAAACTGTAAGTACCGCCACTCATGTATTAAATTAACACACACAACATAAGTGGTGTGAGAAACTAGGTCGTAAACCTGACTGAAAGGTTGTTATGATCATTTATGTATGTATGTATGTATGTTTTTGGGAAAAGACTGCTAAACGAAATATTTTTTCTTATTTCGTTTTATTCGAGATGTCTGAGCTGAGGTTTGAACTCACGTGCTCTCGTATAATAAACCAACACAGCTCCTAGTAGACTACAGAGACTTCACTTCAACGTTTATTGATTGCTTTACTCGAACAGGCAAGGGGTCTGTCGTAAAGATTTGATTATTCCTTTCCGATCAAATCAGTTATACTCCACATAATTTTGTTTACAGCTAATCCTAGGCTTTGAAATCGTTTGTGGAGTGTCAATTTGAATTTTTTTTTCTTATCTCTCTACAACATGCAAAATATGATCTTTCAAGCACGTAATCGTTTAACATGATGGATTTATTGTGGATGAAAATGTAGGCATCGGCACTATTTAGTGAATAATATGCGAATTCATTTTATATGACCCAAAGGTAATATTCTGTTGGCACTGTTTTATTTTAAAGTTTTTTTTGATTATGAATAGATAATCCTTAAAGGTAAAGTTGAAGTACATTTTGCTGGAGGTAGGAGAGAAACAATTTGGCGGAAAAAATTGCTGATTTAAAGTTATTCTCTTATCGAAGAATTTTAATAAAAATGTACACAATTTTAAGAACAATTTATTCATTCAGAGGACTAGATAAAAATTAAAAACAAAAAAAAAACATTTTGCAACGTAATAAAAAAATAAATATTTCAAATTAATTTCATTTAAATTGTGCATGCCACACGGTTTATGTGCTTATTTCTATTGACACAATATGTCACAGGCTTTTTTATTCTGTCATTATCGTATGTACATATTTTACAAAAAAAAAACAACAATAAATATTTTTGAATATGGTATTTAATATAACGGATAATAATTTTTATGAATACAAACAAATATTTGCTATCAAGTATCATAAAAACTTTAATTAAACAAAAAAAAAATTATAAAAAAAATATTATTTATATCTGTGCAATCGAGTTATGTTTAGTTTTCTAATTTTCTTTTTTTTTTAATTTTTAGTTCTGGGAAATCATTTCCGATGAGCATGGCATTGATCCAAATGGCATGTACCATGGCGAAAATGATTTGCAATTGGAACGCATTGATGTCTACTATACTGAGGCTAACAATGGCAAATATGTGCCTCGTGCAGTATTAATTGATTTGGAACCTGGCACCATGGACTCTGTACGCCAGTCGCCTTATGGTCAATTGTTTAGGCCAGATAACTTTGTATTTGGTCAATCCGGTGCTGGTAAGAAAATTTCAATGCTTTAATTTAATTTTGTTTGCAAATCTCCAAATTTAATATTCTCCAGGTAACAACTGGGCCAAGGGTCATTATACCGAAGGTGCCGAATTAGTCGATTCTATACTCGATGTTATGCGCAAAGAATCTGAAGGCTGCGATTGTCTACAAGGTTTCCAATTGGCCCATTCCTTAGGTGGCGGCACTGGTTCCGGTTTGGGTACTTTATTGATTTCGAAAATCCGTGAAGAATATCCCGATAGAATTATGAATACCTTTTCGGTTGTACCTTCGCCTAAGGTAAGCAAAAATATTAAATTCTATAAAAAAAGCTGCATTTATGTTGTAAACACTAGCTTAATAGATGAAACACTTAAAAAGTATTTGAAAATAAAAATTAAAAAGTAATTAACTAACACGTTATAAAAGTATATACATACGTATAATTAATATTAAATAAATAAATAATAAGGAATATTTCATTTATATTAATCAAAACAATAATTATACAGTGCTGTAAGATATAAGAGGGACACTACAAAATTTCCACAAACTTTCCTAACTAGTTTTATTCTTGTAGCGTCTGGTCATCGCCATTTTACTGAATTTAAAAAGCTGAATCATGTTTAGTTCACAAAATTTTCAAATTTTAATTCAACATTTCTGGCAATTTTTTTTAGAGATCTCTCCTTAGAGTTGCTTCATAAGATTTCGATTCGACGATTGGTCAGACTATGTCAGTTCAAGGATTCTCTTGGTTTAAATAGACCACACTGTTAACAGTTCTAGCGCGGCTTTTAAAATTGTTATCCTATATACAAAAATATTTGCAAGCATGTTGTCCCAAATATCGTCCCCGACAAAGAGAACCATATTACCCTGTAGCATATCCAACAATCAGCAGGGTTTTCTCTGAATCCAGACGATTATACCTACGCCAGATAAGCAGGAGTTTTTGTAAATTATCAATATTCGACACATTTATTTGCCTTTACGTATTTTGTGTCATTCACTTTTTTCCGTTTTTGAATGTTATTCTGTTGATATACCTACTCCCTCGTCAGAATTTCACTTTGGGAGATACGGGAAACTATAGAAAAAGTGCAGAAAGGACTACAACACTATTTTATAAGCCCACAGTTGAAAACAACATTTTTTACTTACTTTCTTAACTGGTCATTGCAAACGTTTAGTCATGATTACAACCTAGCTTTTTACACCACACTTGTTGGGTGTTATCAATGAGTGGCGCGGTACATGAAGCTTAATGTCGATTCTAAATGAAAGATTAGAAAACCTTTTCATATCAATTATTTATTCTTAGGGCTTTTGGCAGAATACTACAGAGAAAAGGCCGCTGAATGAAACATTTTATTTCTTCTAGATATCAGAGCTAAGGTTTAAACTGTAAGCTTTTGTCTAGTAAGCAAACTAACCTGCTACACTAAGGCGATTTTCATAAATATTGAGAAACTTTTGAAGAGTTAAAATATCTGCCAAAAGCTTGTGATTAAGAAAGAAGACTTTGTAAATGCTTTTTCCATCTATAGCGGCCGAAGACCCAAAGAGTGGGGCATTGGAACTGGTTTCATAATTATTTATATTATTCGTACTCACCATTAAGCACTCATGCTCTAATTTGTCTTAACTTAGTACAGATGAAGACCACCACGTCTCGGTATTTACAGATTGTCCAGTCAGAAACATGGTTAAGCCTTTGGAGAGAAAAAATTAAAATAACGACAATGTGTTCATATGACTTTCAAGTTTCAAATATACTCTACTGTTCGAGTAAACTACCAAGTAAAGATTCAATAGTATCTCATAAAATATCCTAGTAAAGTCTCAATAATATCTCATAAAAAACTTAACATTTAGCGTGAATAGACGACTCTAACTAACTATTATGATAACTTCCACTTGAAATTGATATGTAAACTATTCTTGTATAATACTACACTTCGAAGAACCATATGGTGTTTTAGTATTCAGTTATGGCGAACTGTGAAGTCGCCCGTAGTCTATTAGGTAGTGTGTTGGCATATTAGACGTGAAGCTAGGTTAGACTTCTTCAACCATAGGAAATATGAAATAATATTTCTTCGGCGACTGCCTCTCAGCAGATTTCTGGTAAAAACTCTGAGAGTAAAATAAAAATCGCAGTGAAAAGATTTAAAAAAAAAATTCTGTCGTTCGGAGTCGACTTTAAACTGTATGTTCCGCTATTCGTGGATAAAATTAACACACACAACATAAGTGGTGTTCAGAATCTAAATCATAATCCTGACTGAAGGATTGTTATGACGAATTATGTATGTATGGGGAGCTGTCTACGCTTCATACATCAAAGAACTTAACACGCCAATACGGCATACTTCTCATGATTACAACAACCTACCCCTGCTGAAGAAAATATTGAACTACCGTGGCGATATTCGCTTAAAAACGGAACACTGCATACATACATAATTGGTCATTACAACCCTTTAGTCAGGATTCGGACCAAACGTCTAACACCACTTATACTGTGTGTGTTAATTTTATACAGGAATGGAGGGACCAACAGTCACAACTACAGATTTTTGAGAAACTTTTCATGGCAGTTTTATTCACTGTCAGAGGTTTTGCCAGATGTATTATTTCTTTACAGTTCTTGACGTATAAGGCAATTCTTCTCAAATGTAAGATCAAATGATTTGTTATTGAGAAAAACGAAACTGTCCCTATTATTTCTTTCCGTACTACACAAATAATTTATAAAAAAAATAAAATGTTTGTTATATAAACACAATTTTTAAGAATAATATTTTTATTAAATTAAATTGCTAATTATTAAATTTAACTGTATATTTCATAGTGTAACATTAAATTCTTATTGTCATATATTAATAACATATTTATTGTATGTTATTGTAAATGTAAATTTAACTACAGTTCATATTTTGCAATTTTTTTTTTATTTTTTTTGTGTACGTAATGAACGAAGTTAATATTTTTATTATGAGTGATATATTATTATAATTTCTTTCCATTTTTTTCATAATATTTATATTAAAAATATTGACAATTAATTTAAAATATAATTAAATAAAAATTTTAATATATTCGTAATTGAATTGATATAATTTTACAATAACATTTAGTTCAGGATTAATATCAATTAAGTTTGGTTACATGATACCCTACTCTATTTACATAGTAAAACATTTGGGTTGATATTGAAGGCAAAGAGCAATCACTGATCACTTAGACCTAAAAAAGCAAAATTTAATCCTCAATTCCCTTAAGACAATGATCTTAAAATTGCAACCTTTTTTTAAATATAAATTGTAAATGCATGAACAGACATCATGATTCATGCCTTACACATAGTACCCATATGAACCTGTCGGTGTATCTAAAGTACTTAAAGTATTTTTAAACATGTTGTACGTATGGCAGCAAGCGTTTTCCATTACCTATAGGGTATATGTAGAGTATAACTGCACAAGTTTAATTAAGCCATTAAAATAGAGGACATATATAATACACAATTCAAATTTATTTTATAAAATTGTATGAACAGTCCTTGATTACAACAGACCTTTTCCTGGAATGCAAATATTAATCAATTAAATGACAACAGAAAAGTTCTGAAGAATATTAAACGAAATATAAAAATTATAAATTTAAATCGCAGAAGTACGTCCAGTGTTGCCAGATTATTGGGTATTCTATTTATAAGATTAAGAAAATTAGAAAGTTACACAATCGGTCGAAGATTTGTTATTAAAGAAGGGGACTTGCAGCCGATATGCCTCAAACAAGGTTGTATTTTTGCTCGTGTTCTATATTTACCTTATAATTCGGACATGCCCTTAGGTAGACACATTCATACTTCTATTTTTGCTGACGATACTACTTTATTACAGTGAATGCGAATCCCTACGAAGCATCTTGACACTTGTATGAATTCGTCTTACATTTATAAAAATATGATTAAGCATATGACGAATAAAAGTGAATGAATAAAAATGTTTCCCAATAACGCACTCAACAGTTTGAGCAATCGGATATCGGAATTTGAGATTGGACTGTAAACTTCTATTGCCTTTTAAAACCGATGTGTTGTTGGAATCGCACTTACTTCCTTAATACGTACTTAATTGATCATTACAACCCAACATTATTACGATCAAACTTCTTATACCGCCCATGTTACGTGTGTTTATTATATTCATGAGTGGTTGGACCGAACGACTGATTTTTGAGGATCTTTTCTTGGCAATTTTTTTTTTACTCTTAGAATTTTTGTCAGAAAACTGCTGAGCGGAATTTGCCGAAGAAATATTTTTTCATATTTCGTTTTTTTTTTTTCGAAATATATGAACTGGGGTTTGAACCACGGCCTCATGTTTAATACTAGACTGCAGCGACTAATTACTATGGCATATATACAGTTACTAGGCTTGGCAGCAGTTGGCAACTGACTCTAATTTTCACCGACAGAACATCTTCAGTGATGTGACCCACTTCTGGATGAATGGATTGGAATATGGGACGATACTAATCCAAGAGCATCCAAAACCTTCAGAAAAATTCACTGTTTACTGTGGATTTTGAGAAAGTCGTTGGCAACACCTTCATTGTAAACGGCAAGCACTAACGGTCAATGATTATCAACTTATTTTGGACTCAATTGGATAATCTGGATACTAAAAGCATGAGGTATTAATAACACGGCGCTACGTTCCATACAGCTTATGCCACATTGAATATTCTAGACGAGTAATTTAAAGACATGATCACCTCATATTGGGGTGATGAGAACTGGCCACCGATATCCTTGCAATTTAATCCCATTGCACTTTTTCTGGTGGCGTTTTTTAAGACGCAGATATATGCAACTTGATTTAAGTGCCAGAGTCATGGCAAATTTCACATTTCATTACTTATTTATTAAATATTCAATTTAATATGGAACCAAATGATAAAATTTTTAGTCTCAAAAAAATCTAGAAAATTTAACTCCATTATATTAAAGTAAAAAAAAAATACACACACAAATTTAATCCCTTAATTCATATGTAATTTGTATGTATTGTGCATATGCATTGTACATGAGGACCATTTCAATCAATTTACCACGTCGTTACATTAGCATATTCACTTAAATATCGTATACATATATGATACATACAACGTACATACATATGTGTATAATTATAGTTTTTTTAATTAAATTTCAAATATTTTTTTGCATCTCATTTCATTTCTTTTTTTTTTTATTATTATGCCGTTGTTTTCATAATTATTTTTGTCTGTCCTTTTCCAACGAAATGCTAATTTATATGTCGTATCAAATTAATTATTCAAATATTTTTTTGTTTGTTGTTTGTTTTATTCCTATAAAAATTTAAATTAAATGAAAAAAATATGCACACACACCTACATAAACACATGCGTATCGTATGCATCGTATCCTTGCATAGACATGAGCCTTAATAGGCATACGAAAGCAACAATTTTGACATGGGACATCAAAAACACTTACACACGTCTCTACTAATTATCCAACGTAAAATTATAATGAAAATAATTAATTTCAATTAATTCTGTTTGTTATTTTGCATAAATTGTTTTTGTTTTTATTTTTATTTTTATATTTCATTCATGCCAGTCTATAATCATAATCACAACGATAATGATTTGTATTAATGCCGCATAACAAAGGCGATGGTGTTTAGGGTCCCAGCGAATATAATCGAATAATCGATTATTTGTCCGGTCGCTTTAAATTATCTCATGTCAGCATTGCAAAAATTAATTTTTCCTTACTAAAGCCGATAAGGGTACTTCACAGTATGCTTCACAGTATACTCCTATGCCTAAGAGTAGAGAAGCACGTGGTATCGGGTCGATTTACTCGATGCCATTAACATGATACGAAAATATTCTTAGATTACAAAGACCTTAATGTTTCTTGAGCTGTTCACCATTAGAATAGGAATACGTAGGTTTTTTTTTTAAATTCGCTATATGGCAAGTAGAAGTCGCTGTAGTCTAGAAGGTAGTGTGCTGGATTATTAGACGTGAGGCCAAGGTTCAAGCCCCCAGGTAAAACATCTCCAACAAAACGAAATATGAGAAAATATTTCTTCGGCGTCTTCCTCTCAGCAGATTTCTGGCAAAAACTCTGAGAGTAAATACAAAATTACCATGAAAAGTTGCTCAAAAATCTGTCGTATGGAGTCTCCTTTAAACTATGGGTCCCGCTACTCATGCATGAAATTAACACACAACTACATAAGTGGTGTGGGAAGCTGGGTCGTAATCCTGACTGAAGGGTATGTGATGACCAATTATGTATGTATGTGTGTATGTATATGACAAGTATATTGAAGTATATATTGTCTTTGTCTCTCTTTATCTTTATCACCCATAACATTGCAGATAAGTTTATTTAGGAATAGCTTTGAATCAGATCTGCCATGATGTCTTTCCATTATTTCATGGATCTCTTCGGTATTAGATAAAATCCACTCAATTAGTGCAATTTGGGAACCTCACTTCCTTTTTCGGTAGTATTGAATCTTTTTAATCGTGACATATTCGAATAATCGTATTATTTTCCCATATTAATGAGACACTTTCAAAAAAACAAATATTTGTTTTCTAGAGGATGAGCCTGTAACAATAGACAGCATGGAATATTGGCACAAACTACAAAAATTTTATAAATTTAATTATATTTTCAGTACCAAGAAATTTATTTAAAATATTTAAACTAAAAAAAATGTACTTCATAATGCCTTCTACAAAGTACTCAAGCTTAGCCGTTAATGTACAACTCTTAAGTGGAAATAAAAAAATTCTGAAAATTCTAGAAATTCTAAAAAATGAAAAATACAAATGATAATGTTTCATTTAATAATTTATTCATTTTATTTGTTGTTGTTTTCTTCTTTTATTTTTTTTTCTCGAATATAAAAATATTGTGCCATTTTAAATAATGAAATTCGAGATAAAAACTACGGAGGGTACATAAAGTATAAAAGCATATAAATTGCTAGAAAAATATTGCCTGATTAAAAAATAAAGATACAAATACAAATATATTCTAAATAAATGAAGAGGATATATGTGTGTTTGCATGTGTGAGTATAAGTAACTCATACTAAATGTAAATTTTAAAACATAAAATATAATACAAATAAATAAATGAATAAAAGTACAATATAAAGTTGCTGCATTTAGGCGCTTATGGTGGCAAATAAACTTGACTTAACTGTACACACAAATACCCGTACAAGATACAATTTTGATGTATGAGCAAGTTTGAGTGCACATATGCATATGTACATATGTATGAGTGTTATTTAGTGGTTAACCACATATATACACATACATACACCCTCATAACACACAGCAACACATACATCTGTACGTATGTATAAGTAAATGCAACCAAAATAACCACATGAACAAAAGCTTAAAACGCATATAAGCCAAAGCCACAAACATTTCTACAATAACTTAACTTTATGTACACAAAAACCATAAACATGCATACATATATGCAAACAAACATTACAGCTAGGCTAAAGTAATTAGTAGGATTAGGTGAATTGTTGTAATAAAACTTTCTGACTACAAAATACGCAGAAAATCGATACAAAAATTAGAATTTTTAATCAAAAATCTATTTGAGTTTAAACAGGCTTAACTAAAGCAATTGAAAATAAACTAATGGAAAAATAAACCTAATTACTGCATTAGATTTTAACAGTTCAAAATTTGTGCCTTGTACTTATTTGTCATTACAACCCCTTAGCCGGTATTACAATCTAGTTTTGCATTTAAAAGCTCGTAATAAAATCTCATATCATAACGTAGATTCTCACACCACGTATGTTGTGTGTGCTAATTTCATACGTGAGTAGCATACATACATACAGTTTAAGGCCGACTCCGAACAACAAATTATTTAAGAAAGTTTTCATGGCAATTTTATTGGCTCTTAGAGTTTTTGCCAGAAATCTGTTGAGAGGAAGTTGTTGAAGAAATATTTGCTCTTTCTTCGTTTTATTTGAGATGTCTGACCTGGGGTTTGAATATACTACCTACTACATTACACCTACTACCCAATGAAACAGAGAATTGTGCCAAATCAACAATGTCAACTGCCTTGTGCTAACATTCTCAATCAATATCGAACAATCAATCTTGATTTTAGGCGACAATATCTCAACAATACCATCTGGTACCAATTTTTGTTAATCCTGCAGCAACTAGATTACTTTCAATGCCCTTGTATTGTTACGATTGCATAAAAACAGAAAACTCCTCAACACTAAAGCGTTTATTAATGAAGAAATAGAAACAAACAAACAAAATACCTAAGTAAATAGGTGATTAGACAACAACATTACATGATCTCGAAGTTGCCAGACAAAAGAGAACTTTAGTATAAATAGACCGAACGGTAATATCGTCTGTCAGTAAGCACTTCTAATTAGTTTCAAACCACTGTAACGCTATCCATTTGCGTATTAATACGTTTTTATCCAACATTATTTTTATGTGTGCAAGTTTATTTTCGTACTCAAAAAATTTGGTGACTGCATTATAAAATTCTGAACTCTACGAGCCGTTTCTAACCATTTGGAAAACAACATTCATTCACTCTTTTCCTCTTATCCACAATACACATACATACCATTATCCTTAAGCCTTTACTAAAATACTGGAATAATCGTTAATAAATAATAGCTTAGATATTAGCGTATGACTTAAACACAAATGTTTAAATAGCTATGTGTGTAACACACACATACAAACATACGCACATACACTTACACAAGTATGAATTTAAAAATTTCTTATGCATGCACGAGTATGTGTTCTGCATGTGGTTTTTAAATGGTGCGCTTAAAGGGTCAGTTTAGGAAATGAGTATAAAAATTCTCAGTGTTAGAAAGAAAAAACCTCACAGTCTATAGGATAGGATGATGGTTAAAGGGGTTAGTTGGTGTTTTAAGTGGTGCCTGAGGTCTGAACTTATTAAGATGAGCATGTGCTTCATAATGTAATGAATGAATGTATGAAAGATCAGTTGTTGTTTTTTTTTTTTGCTTGTATGCAAATTATAAACTGAAGGCGTTTTATTGCCTTTTTTATTTGAAGTGTTTGTATTAGTGTGAGGATGATGTGTGTATGTGCGTGTGCATGTGTATGTTTGCCACATTATGCGTTATAATAAATTATGTCAACTCAAGCATGAAATTAGATGAATGCCAATTGACTCGACATCTTGCATAAGCATTTAAGCTTTACACGCAATCGTATGACACTGAGCTGCACCACCATCTCTCTCAATAAGGCGGGAAATTTGAATTTCTTCCAAATACCTAAAGGACTGTTGCCTAGCTTAATCGGAGATAATTGTCTTCGACTATTGAAAAATTCAAATTAAAATTCTTTCAAAATTTATTTCACTTCCGGTGCCTTAGGTGGGTCGTTGAAAATGTTTTACATAAATTGCCAGTATGTCTGTAAGAGTGTGAGAGTGTAAAATAAATTTTAGTTTTTCGTTTGTATAAGACACGATTTTTTTTTTGTTTTTGCTGTGTGTGTCTTTTTTCCATGCAGTTTAAATTGACAAAAATTTATTGCGGATCGAAATGCGGATTTGGTTGATTGGCTTAAGCCTTTCTATACACAAAACTATACAAATGCTTAGATTTACAAGCGTTCACACACTTACACTTACATGATTCTACATGTATGCATATACACACACATTAATGCAAATGTAACGCATTGTAATCATTAAAGGGTAAGAAAAAAAATAAAACATTTCAAAATAAGTCGCGAATATTTAATCCAAACTTAACTTTTAATTAAAATGACATCACTTGAAATGTGTTTTTTCAACTTGTAGCATAAGATTGTTTTTAACAATATTTTGTAACATCTGCATGGGTACACCCTGTAAAAACGATATTAAAATCATTGGAAAATTGTGGTGAAGGCGTTATTGCATATACACCAGATTTTAGTGGTTAACTTATGGTACAATGCGTATGTTATTTATGTGAATAAGAGATGTATTGTACAATAACGCATTTGTGTGTCAAGTCAAAAATTGGTTAAATTGCGGAAAGATATTCCAAAAAAAATATGCCAACAACTTATAGAGGCAACAATAGATGACATGTACATGCGAGCACAGATGTTTGTTAACAGTGGTGTTAAAATTAAGAGCAAAATCATTGATTTATACGAATCGGACCATTCTTAAGCCAAAATTATACTAATTTGAGCAATCAAAAAAACGAAATATGCGAGTCTTCTGGCAAAAAATTTAAGAGTAAATAAAATTGCCAAGAAAAGCTTCTCAAAAATCTATCATTCAGAGTCGACTTTAAACAGTAGGTCTCTCCACTCATGTATAAAATTAAGTTAAATGTGAGAAGCTAAGTTGTAATCCTGACTAAAGGGTTGTAATGACCAATAAAGTAACTAAGGTACCCACTTTCCTGCCTCTTATTAAACTGGGCGATCTGAGTCTTTCATATCGACATAATCACAACCTCATACACATCGAAAGCAATAGGTCGGTAGATAAGTGGATTGAAACATAACACCACTAGGGTTCAAGGCATCATGCCTGTCGCCATGCAACTAAGCCAACGAGTAGGCTTTCCATACTTTATATAGAAAAAGTATAGCTTGTACAAACTTCTTTAAACTCTTCCAATCCACTGCTCTGAGACGAGTAAAATCTGGTACATCCAGAAATATGGGGATATTGAACTTACGAAGGCTGGGTAAAGACATAAATAATGTTCTATCATATTGACGTCTTCAGGTGTACATGTAAGACAAAGTGTCCCGTGAGTACTTATTTAACCTTGAAATTCACATGGTTTACCCCTCATCAGGATTGCCAAAGAGTATCTTTGTAATTATTTCTATGTAAACATGTTTCACAATTGTCAATGCAAAATTTTCGCCCACTGTACATTAAAGAGCGTCCCGTGAGTACGCCCATTAGTGTACTCAAGTCGTTCATATTTAACCTTGAAATTCTCAAAGTTTTCCCCTCATCAGGATTGCCGAAAAGTATCTTTGTAACTATTTCTATGTGAGTTTTATTGTTCCACAATAATGTCAATGCGACGTTTTCGCCCACTTTCTTAGCTTGTTTTTGAAAGCAATGAAATGATGATTGAGGCTTATGGCATGTAACGCTCTGGCTCTATTAGTCAGAGTATTCGACTTTTCAATTCCATTCACTATTTGCTTATTAGAAACTCATATAATGTATACCTCCCTCTTCATGGGTACCTTTATGGGAAAAACCGTATTATTAAGTCCCAATTTGACCTTAAACAAGGCCTTAAAAGTCGTTAAAGATAATTTTTCCATCAAAATTTTTGGATATACCAACCGCATTAACCGCCGTAGTCTAGTAGAAAGTGTGTTGGCTCATTGGACGTGAGGCCACGGTTCAAACCCCAGGTCAGACATCTCAAAAAAAAACGAAATACGAAGAAATATTTCTTCGGCGACTTACTCTCAGCAGATTTTTGGCAAAAACTCTGAGAGTAAATAAAATTGCCATGAGAAAATTTCTCAAAAATCTGTCTTTTACAATCGACTTTAAACTGCGGGTCCAGCCACTCATGTTTAAAATTAACACACACAACATAAGTGGTGTGAGAAACTAACCAACTCTGTTTGTATGTTACTGCCTTCAGACCTTCTCTAATATGCATAGCGCAACTTTAATGTATTTTTCTTAACTCCTGTAAATTTATGCTACTATAAGGGCCCATCATTGTTGGTTATTATTCAAAAAGTGACTGGAGATTCATTTGAAAATGTTAAAATTTATAATGACATAAATTTTTGGTTTTCAGTTTTTATGTCCCCTCGTTTTTTATTTATTTCCGTTTTTAATTACACACAGTCTCACAAATGAATCGGTTTTATTCAAGTAATATGAGAATTCTTTAAATAGTCGTTATTTTTTTGTTTTTTTTTTTGGAAATTTTTATTTATTAAATACTATTACAATTAAAAGTACATGTGTGTGTGTTTGTATATTAATATATGCGTATATGTTTGTAAGTGTTTTTAATAGGATTCTTTATAAATCCCTGTTAATCTATGTAATTACAGCTATAGCAACACTACTTATTCAACCATTTTATTTACAAAAACATTTATTCACAAATACACACACAAATAAATATATTATTCGCATACATACATATTAACAATCATTATTTTATTATAACCTTTGCACAAAAGGCAATACATTCATACAAACACGTACATACATTAATAATGTTAAACATAAACATTACGCGACCGTTCTCATTTATTTTTTCCGCCTCCTCTCACTGCACCACAGAGTAGCACAGTGTAAATGAGTATGTGTAGATTAACACTGGGAAAGTATTAGTATTTGCTGTGTAAAATGTATTTATATTTGTATGTGTGGCATTCGTTAAAGCATTATTATTTAAATAAGTAAGCAATCCATGTATGGAGTACGTTGTACATGTGCTATGGGTCTCCACAATGGTGGCAGATAAATGTATTTAATGGCATATATTTTGTATGTATATGTGTACACACACATACACATACATTCACTCATTATTCGTACATACTTGTAAATTATGCACGATAAGCTGAGCAATTTAACAATACGAAAATAATCATCATAATAGCAATGGACGACACTTTTTTATTTTTTTTGCAACCATTTTTATGTGTTTTTCTTTGTCGTTTTTTTTTTAATTTTTATTGTATTTTTGATCACATTAAACAAAATTTTTTTGATTTTGGAGACTATGGAGACATGTGGCCCAGGGACAAATGTTTTGTTATTGAAACAAAAATTATTCTTAAAATCAACACAAGAAACATGTTTCTTGACATGGAATCTGTAGTTGATATATACGCGTATATACAATATATAGTTGTCTATATACATGTACTTACGATATGTAAACTGCTTTACCCGTATCATTATGCCTCGTGGAGATCCTCATGTCTGCTCCAAAAATGCTATCATCAGCAAAGGTGAAAATATATGAGTATGATTGCTCAATGGCATGTACGAAGTATATACATATATATGTGCACACTGGCTGCAATCGCCTTAGAAGCACTCAAAGACTCACCCTTATAAACTTCCAACGTTCGGCCGCATACAAAGTTTTCGAAAATCTTCGCAATTTTTTAAGAAAATTTTTAGAAACAGTATCAAATGCTTGATAAAAGTCTATAAGGAGAGAAAAGCAGCAATTCATATTTTCGAATGCCTTTATGACTTCTCTGTCTCTTACATTTTGTCTTTCCAACCTCATCTCTTTTCTATCTCCTTCACTATTCTCTCTCTCTCTGTCTCTTCCAGGACGAATTCACAATTCGTCATTTCTACCTCTGGGTATTGTACTTGCCCCAATGACAAGTACAAGTCCTCAAACCTAACCTAACCTATGACCTAAGCAGTATGTGAACTCCTATTGAATCTGGCACCACACTAATTGGAGCTGAAAAAGAATTACTAGCAATGAAAAAGCATGTGAAATAATGTCAAACGTGCAAAAGGGGACACATACCGAATAGAATTGCTCTATCTGACTTATGTTGTGTGCGTTAATATTTCTACATGACCGAGGGACCTACAGTCCAACGACAGATTTTTGAGATACTTTTCACAGCAATTTCCTTATTTACTCTCAGAGTTCTTGCCAAAAATCTGCTGAATGGAAGTCGCTGAAGAAATATTTTGTCATATTTCGTTTAATTGAAGATGCCCTACCTGGGGTTTGAACCGAGGCCTCACGTCTAACAAGCCAACACACTACCTACTAGACTACGGCGAATTCCTAAACTAGATACAGATTTCTTTCAGGCATTATTAGCTTATATCGACTTGCCTTCCCCACAACACTGTTTCTGTTTCTTCTTTTTTTATGAAATCAATGTATTTTTTAATTTTATTTAAGTTTTTTTTTTCTTCTTTTGTTTGCCATTCATTATTTATGTAAAATATATACGAATTTGCTGCAATGTATGTACATTGTACATACATATGTGCAGTGTGTACATATGATTTTATGCATTCTGATTCTCTTATGATAGGAACGTGTATTTTTTTCAAGAAATACATACAAAATGAATATAAACGCTTCAGAAAGTAATTTTATTTTATATTATTTTTTGTTTATACGCACTAAATTAAGAGAAAAAATTCTATAAATTTATAGAAAAAAATTCCATTTTTTTATAATTTCTAGGAAAGTCAGCTGTACATAGCGTAAAATATTTACATGACCAGTAGAATGTAAAAAAAAAATTAACGAATATCCTTCCATTCAAAGAATTTCAGTTTATAGGAATACATTGTAAATGATAATCATTAAGGGAAAATTCTATAAAAAAAATCAAAATTCAAAATAAAATCCTGTTTAATAAACTGTAAATAATTATCAAATCATATACATACGTACGTACATTCCTAATTGATATAATAAATGGAAACATACTCAAACATTTATATGTATGTACAAAAAAATATTCGCATACAAATAGACCACATTAACATCATTTTTTTAGTCAAGAACGACTACACCAAGCTGTACAAAAATAATATTTCAACAGTTTTATGTAAAATTTTACAATGACATCCCTTAGGGTATATTATTGGTAGCAAAAAAAAACCGAAGAAAATTCAATTTTCATTTAGAATTTAAAATATATACGAGAGTATGAATTTCAAATCAGTAAGATGTTTGCAGAGAGTTTGTTTTTATAAAATCTACAATTAAATTAATAAATTTTAATAAATAAATTGAAAATTTATGAGAATTCTGATTGCAACTAAAAGTTTGCAATATCATGTGAAAATTAAAAAAAAGAAAAACAAAAAAATTAAAAAAAAATTCTACAGCAACTAAGAAAAATTAAATTGAATATAAAGTAGAGAACAAATAAATAGCAGCATATTTTCAAATATAATAAAATTACCCAATAACACTGTAATAACAGTAGCACGTATATCAATCAATCAACAGCATCCTTCAGAAGTGGCTGGAAATTGTAGTAAAACATGTGATATTTGTAGCACTGGTGTATTGCACAGGCTGACTTTCAAAATGTATCAATACAAAGTTTGTATGCATGTGCACTACGGTATATAAATTATGTAGATATGCAACGTTACCAAACAATGCATCAACTATAAATCCAATGCCTGATTGTTTTTTGACTGCGTTAAAAATACACGTTGACGACGTTTTGAAATAGTAAACAATTTAAACATTTTGTACAGCGGCTTTATGAAACACTATACTTCGCTCAAACACAAAGCAACTAACATTTGAAAGTCAGCCACACTGGGAAGTTATATACTTAGTCGTTAAAGTATAGTGTAATCAAATTGATAGCATTAACTGTTCCATCTTTGTTGAACTTTGAACTAATTTAGTCTACAAAATTCTCTGCTGCCCAAATGCCAAAATACATGCATAATTGGTCATTACAACCTAGCTCCTCAAGCCACTTGTGCTGTTAGTGTTAATTTTTACATGAAGTCGACTCCGAATGATAGATTTTTGAGAAGCTTTTCATAGCAATTTTATTTACTCTCGGAGTATTTGTCAGAAATCTGTTGAGAGGAAGTCTCCGAAGAAATATTTTTTTTCGTTTTGTTGGAGAGCTCCGATCTGTCGAATGTAAAGAACATGAATTCTTTTTTACATTGCCCAATACATGGAAACTAGGTCCATATTCCTGACTAGAGGGTTGCAATGACCAATTATGTATGGAATTACAGTGTGATTCAAAGTTAACGATTCGTTTTCAGGCGTAAAATAATTTTATCTGCCATACTGGAGTGTACATTTCGGACCAATAATTCCTTCACAAGTGCTATTAATGGGCACGCATTTATTTAAGTAAATAAAAAAACTACAACAACAACTATAACAATAATAATAATAATTATAATAAATTTTGTTATGTAAAATGAAAATTTATTCATACTTATGTAAAATAACACCTGCAAATAATCATAATTATTAATATTATTATTTTTGTTTGGTTAAAGAACAATAGCGTACTTCGTACACTCATAAACTGATTTATGAACGTTTAAAAGTATAAATACAACTTAAATATGTATAAACATTTGCACTTTATACACACATACACAGACATACACATGCATATATACATAGATACAAATATTAACATACTTAAAAGTGTACATATGTATGTATGTAGATTGTAGGCTTTTAAATTCATGTACAAATATCTGTAATTATATTGTATGTACATATATTTGTATACAGATTCATTTATTTATTCATTCTTTCGTTTATTTCATGTTTATTGTTGAATATTTTTGTCTTTTTTTTGGTTCCTCTCTCCCTTTGTCCGTCTTTTCCATCCTTACAGAGTGTACAAACAGACATTAATTTTCATAAATATTATAAAACAAAGTATTTTAGTTTAATTAAAACTACTTATAGAGCACAGATCGTAAGTAATCATTACAATGTCCTGCACAAATAACCGAATATGAGTACTCATACGTCCACAATTAAGAAAACTAATGTAGGCTTTAACGGGTTTATTTTTGTACGAATTGACGATTGGCTTTTGAAAACTGAAGAAAAGTAATTGATATATTGTTTTTAAGCTTGTAAGTCGAAGCTTATTCATCCCAGATCTCCACTTTAGCCATAATTTTTTCAGCAATTCAGCTAATATCCCATCAATGTCGTCTACAGCTGGCATTGTAGCTGGGTTCATCTTGTATATGGAAGACTTCGCGTATTCGCACAGAAAGTAGTCTGAAGACGTCAAATGACGTAATTTCATGCAAAGTCTTGATGGAAATTCCGTGGCAACCAAGTGGTAACCAACTTCTTGCTCAAACTGTGCCATACTGTGCTTTGACAGCCCTTGTATTGAATTTGGTTACACTAGGTACAAAATTCGATAATTCTGTTTGATTACGTACTCATTGAGATAAAAATGATCTTTGTCGATAGAAGCGCAACACCTATTTTAATAATAGAATTCAATGATTTGGGCAAATCGTTCAGTTGCTAGTCTATCCATGGCATAATGATATTCTAAGCGTTACGAATATTATTTTTTTCCAAATGTCAAAAAAAAACTTCTACTACTTCTACTATACTTACTTGAAAATGAGTGAAAAGTAAAGATTTTTTACTATCGGTCTACCAAACTTTGACAGCTGATAACGGCAATCTTGTTGAAGCTACATCTGTCAAATTAGTTATCATTTATTTAGTTTTTTTTGTCAAATCAATAAATAAAAAAAGGTTTCATTAATATTAATGTTCTGTCTGATCCAATCACCGTGGTCTAGTAGGTAGTGTGTTGACTTATTAGACGTAAAGCCAGGGTTCAAACCAGACATCACAACAATATTCAAAAAGTATTTTTTCGGCGACTTCCTCTCAACAGATTTCTGCCAAAAACTCTGAGAGTAAATAAAAATTGCCATGAAAAGTTTCTCAAAAAATCTGTCGTTCGGAGTCGACTTTAAACTGTAGGTCCCGCCACTCATGTATAAAATTAACACACACAACATAAGTGCTGTAGAAACTAGGTCTTAATCCTGACTGAAGGATTGTAATGACCAATTATGTAAAAAATCGCCTTCAGGCAGACACCTATTTCTAGGTGAATGACTATGAACACAAATAAAATTGTCGAATTTGGGGCAATACCACTACACATGAGATTCATGAGCATCCAATGCATACAGAAAAAATGACCTGACTACCGAGAGCGTATAATTTGACCTGATTAAACTTTTTCTTTTGGAGTTTTCTTGAGCCCCAATTTGAGGTAAATAAGAGACAGACGACAGCGATCCTAAACACTAACATAACCCCTGCCATTGTTCAAATTCAGTCTGATTTATAGACCAGAGTAATGGAAAAGTGAACATATTGTATACGCTTCTCTTAGAGAAGTCTTGGTGGACATTAGAACGATTTTATATTCCTCGCAAAATGGCACAAACAAATTTTTTTAAATTAAATTAAAAATGGGATTAAAAAAAAAACACAGAGTTGTCACAAATCATCTCCTTCATGTACGTATTTATTATTGTTTTGTATTGAATTTCATTAATTTGGTTCCCAAAATAGGTGCTAGGATGATAGTGTTGCCATCTGGCGGTAAATAACTGTTTTAATTAATTTATATTTCCTGACTGTTAAAGTATCTTTCAAGATATTTCTTTCAATTGACTTTTGTAACACAGTGTTAATAATTTATATCGTATATAGACGAATTATTGAAACACCTTAATAACAAACTAAAATAAATACAAATCCATATTCCTCAATAAATATATACGTATGTATGTATATGTGTGTGTGCATGTATATGTATACATATACGACTTAAAAATTTATTTGTAGTAATTTATAAAGATTTCTTTGTTAGTTATTCGTATACTTCTTTCAAATTTGTCTTCAACACTTTTACCAAATTCGTTTTGTCTTGCTTGTATGCGCCCCTTGTACTATTTGCTTATTAGATATGCTAAAATCTAATTGGATTTATGATTTTGCAAATTGGTAATAAACAGTTGATATCTGATGGGTGTTAGTTAGTCCAGCATAAATATGAATGCAAATGTGATTGCATTTAAGGGTGTGAGAGTTAATGTGTATAAAATTAATATTTATTTAGAATTACAAATTTTGTTTGTGATTTATTACATTTAATTCACTATCATTTGTTGTATTTATGTATGTATGTGCATACATAACAAAATTAATAAATACCCTTAGAAGAAGGAAATTTCTGTAAATCTCTTTTGTTGTAAACAAATTTAAAATTCTAACAAATAAGAAAATTAATAATATTATGCTGACATTAGAACAAATTAAAGATTATTTGTGCCTTTATTAGACGAATTCCAAGGGAAAGTATTCATTTGTTAATTAATTTTTGTAATTGAAAATTATAAATCATATATGTACATATATGGGCACCTTCACAGCACAGCAAACAAATATTTGCTAAAGAAACAATAGAGCACATCAACGTTTTCAATTGCTTATCTCTTAGGGGCCATAAAGATCCGTTTAATTTTGCTCTTCCACTAATTATAATTTTCTACAAAAAAAACTACAAATCATAAGGAAAAAGTATGACCGTGGAAATGCCCATAAACCCTTCACTCAGGATTATGGACCTAGTTTCTCACAACACTTATGTTGTGTGTGTTAATTTTATACATGAGTAGCGGGACCTACAGTATATAGTTGACTACGAACGACACAATTTTATTTACTCTCAGAGTTTTTGCCAGAAATCTGCTGAGAGGAAGCCACCAAGAAATATTTTTTCACATTTTCATTTTGATGCCTGACCTGGGGTTTGAACCGTGGTCTTACGTCCAATAAACCAACACAATACTTACTAGACTACGACTACTTTTGACTGTTGATGAAGGCTAGTTTGTTAAAGCTATGTCTATCGAATTAGTTGTCATTTATTCTGTCTGTATTGTCAAATTTACGGTGGCAAACATAGATAACAACAACAAAATTTTTTATTAAAAAATCATCTTCAGCATTGAGATTTTTCTGCATGGATCTGAATTTCTTTCAGGTTCAAAAAGTACGAAAACGAACAAAATCGTCGAATTTGGGACAATTTCAATCCATATCAGATCCAAGAGCTTTTAATGCGCACCGAAATAGTCACTACTTAGAGTGTATTATAAGCTGGCGTCACTGGCATCACTGTTAATGGCGAGAACTATAGGTCGATGATCAATAACTTATTTTGGACTGCTGAATTGAATGATCTGGAACATGTTGAATATTCTACATAGTCATTGGTAACCAGTTCATATCACCTCAGATGGATGTGACATTTTTTGTATCACATTTTTCTCAATCGCAGGTGTATGTGAATAAGCTCAAAGAGGGCCTCAAATCCAAGTTTTCCCATACCTTCAGTCAAATTTATCTTGATTTAAGTATTTAAGTCATGCAAAATTAGATATTAGGATGAACGGCATCCGATCCAGAGAAGTCGTAGCGGACTTTTGACAATTTTTATACTCCCTAAACGAGGTTAAAAAATCAACCGATATTAGTTAATAGGACTACAACAGTTCTGAGCTAATAATTTATTTATATGGCCATCTCGAAAACCCAGTGGGTAATGGGTCTGAAAAATCGAAACTTCTCTCTTCTTTTTTGTAAAAATTTCTCTTGCAAGTTAAATTTAAAATATTCGTATACGTTTTCCATTGTTTGTGATCTCTACTAATAATAATAAATGTTTGCAAACTTATTTGCATATATTTAAATATATGAATTAAATGCGTAAATATGCTCAAATAAGAGAAATGATTATAAATTTTACTATTTTTTGTTTCTTTTTTTTTGCTTTTTTTTTTTGTTTTTTGGTATGTACGAACATAAAATACCTTCGGCTAAATCTAAGCAAAACAAGAGAAATACATTCATTAAAACAACACAAATGGCTTCCAATCAATATACAGGTGTAGTATATAAACGAGGGTTGGCATCAGTAAAATGTAAAACCAAAAATATGTATAAAAAATCTATCAGTGAAATATTTTAAAAATCATTAACATTGGCTGTCACAAGAAAAAAATTTAAGTATTTCAAAGAGAATATTGTATTGTAGGGTCTTTTGTAAGCGCTTCCTATAGTAAATAACTTTAAATAAAGCAAAGTGTGTTTCAAAGACCTATTGATGCCGTGATATTTAGAATATATAACATCGGTCAAGTGTCTATCATCACTTCTATGGGTGAAGCATATTCGAAATGTTTAATTTCCAAAGCTCTGACGCATAAATTAAGGTGAATTTAACCGATGGTATGGGTTATGTTGGCTATGAGAACCGTTGTGGCTACTGGTTTATTTGCACACACCTGCGGCTTAAGAAAGCGCAACAAGAAAAAGTTTAACGGGGTCAAATTGCACAATGTGATTGGCCTCATTATTTCCATGTGAGATAAGCCAGCAGGATATACAAAATGGTATGAGCTCTGTGGCAAGAAGCGCCATTCTATTGAAACCACATATCATTAGTGTTTAGATCATCTAATTTAGGCCAAAAGAAATTGTTGACCAAAGGATTTCATGTGGATTGATATCGGCAATTTTGTTGGTTCACGTACCTATTCACCCAGAAATATGGCTCATCGCTGGAGATGATTTTTCGATAAAAATTAGACTCAATTGGGAACTGCTCTAGATCCCCTTAAGCGAACTCAGGTCAATGTTTATGGTCCATGTCTATTTATCCATGGCGATTTGGCAAAACGGACTGAATAAACGACAACTAACGAGATGGCCGTTTACAACTGACAAAGTCCTGAAGCCCCTGTTGGCAGACTCTGTAGTTAAAATATCAATAAGACTGGCTGTAAGTCCTGAGCTGCTGTTATTCTGTTTAAAAACATTTAAAAATTTATCCGATTTGCAGAATTTGAAACAGTCTGAGAAATAATCAAATTCCTTAACAGCCATCGTAGACAATTTATTGTTGTTTTGATTTTTAATGCTCATGTGCGGCATTTTGTATTCATGTATTATTTTAACATTATCCACTTATTAGGCTTAAAGCTAAAAATTTGTTTTTGTTTTCCCATACACACACACACACAAGCACGCAACGCAAAAACTCACAGTTTCATGCACTGAAATAAATTTCATCTTTTTGTTGTGCTACATTTTTTTGTATTTCTCATTTACTAGAAATGCTCATACCCAATATGTCTATACCTTTAGGCTGTATTCACATCAAATCCAGGCACAAATGTTAGCCCTGGCTCATGTACAAGACCGTACATGCATGTGTATTACGCTACACGTACTCGTAATACACACACAGAGTTGCGTTGTGTGAGTGTGTACATGTAGGACACAACATACAATTAAAAGTGGACATTCAATATGCCTTGAGCTAAATTACCTGTGTATGAGTAAAAGCACGCATACATACATGAGTACCAATATCATACATGAGCGATACCAAGTATATGTTTAATTTTGTATTGGACGGTTATAAGAACGTTTATGGCTGGTTTTGGGTCTTGTTGCTATTTGTGACACATACAAATACATGAATAAACTATTGTATTATGCACTTAAACCCATACGAACAAATGTTTCTTATAAACATTCATGCACATACATACATATTTACGTACATATGTATGTATGTACAAATGTATGTATGTAAGTATTTTGTGAAAATCTTTGTATTTTATTTCTGTTGATATTATAAATTTTACCGTTTTTGTGTTTGTTTTAACGTTAATTATGGATACGTATGTATAAACTTTACGTTACGTTATGCGTGTCTCGCATACGTTTATACGCATACCTCTATGCATGTATTATTGAAGACATTTTGTGGTCCTTAAGTTCTCGCATAAATTAATGTTTCTTTTCCATACCATTATAGTAGGTATTTATTTCAAATCTTAAATTATTGTCTCCATAATTATTTTATTTTGCATTTGCATGAAATGCATTAACGTCTTGAAACATTTCCAACGTGTTCTCAAGTATTCATTCTTTTATTTACTTTAAAGAAAGACAATTTTTTTATAATTGTTCACTTACCTATTAAACTGTAAAGATTAGTTTTGAAAATGAAATTTGTTTCGTTTGTAAAATTTAAATTTGAATTAAATCCTTTGTGTGTAAATAAATCAAGGAATTATTGTGGAAATTCATACTAATACAAGTGCATTGAAATTAAATTCAATTAAAATGCAGAATTTTTTTCAATTTAAATAAAGAAAATTAATACTAGTCTAACACTGTGGCGTATAAGTGTTATCGTAGCTGTAATCAATATTACTCATACGCTGTGTTACAGTTTTTGTAAACAAACCTTGCACATTCTAAATCAAAATAGAACTTGGTTTACATGCAATCGCAAATCAAATTGCGATGAATGTACTCGAATAATTACAAAAAAAGATATTTTTGTCTTGTGATCATAAGTTTCATCAAAGTCAAAATATGGGCAAATGAATCTGAAGGAGTAAAGGAAAAATGTTATCATTGGGAACACTGGTATAAGCATAACTGACCATGATTTACAAACAAGAAATTGTGTTAATATATATTTACACCGTAGTCTAGTAGGTAGTGTGTTGGCCACAGTTCAAACCGCAGGTCAAATATCTCCAACAGATTAAAATATGAAAAAATATTTCTTCGGCGAATTCCTCTCAGCAGATTTCTAGTAAATAAAATTCCCATTAAAAAGTTTCTCAAAAATCTGTCGTTCGGAGTCGATTTTAAACTGTAGGCCACTCATGTAAAACATTAACACACACAACATAAGTGGTGTGAGCAGGGTTGTAATGACCAACTATGTATGTATGTTGGTCGCATGGGAGGAGAAGTGTAGGAGACTGTCGAAAGAGATCTGTATTTCAGATGGTATTGAACTGGAATTTATTGCTCTTAGTGATAAAGTCCTGTATTGATTATATTCGAAATTACCCTCGATTCACTGACTACGATTATTGTGAATATACTATTGTGCCATATAGTCATAGTAAGTAGTATATTGCCTTTTAACTCGAGCCCTCCTTCATTATTCTTCTTCTGTACTAAGAACAGTTTCGAAAATTAGGACGTCCTGTACTGCCAAGCTATGCTGCCTAGCAAACAGTAACTTTATCTCTTGATAAGTCCTAATTAAAATTATGCGACGTATAGAATTCAATTATTCATTATTTTATTATGAATTCATTAATTCATTGGAACATATAAGTCGTAAATATTCTATATTTGCTTATTTAATTTCACCTAAAAATTCATGTGTTAGTTTTACATGCCACATGTAATTCCATAAAAGCCTTCATCTTTCATTGTTATTCATTAATTCACAAACGCAAAACGTTAATTATTTTGCAAATATAAACTAAAATTTAATTTGCTAATTCAAATGGAAATTATTTGAAGTTTTTTTTTATTAGTTTTATTATATCTTCTTAATTTTCGATCAAATAATTCAAAAATTTATTATAAAACGAAACGCTTCAGGCTATATTTTATATTTATGTATACAATACATTCTAAATAAGGCTCAGATGTAATGTTTATTACGTTTGCTTATGGTTGTGTTAGAAGTTATCAAATAATTATTATTAAACAGATACAGTAAAATCTCGCTAAAGCGTACATACATCGATGGGAGACCGCTAAAATCTTGAATTTATTATAATCATGGTTAACATTTTATCTTAGATGTTTAAGGAATACAAAAAAACTCTCAAAAGATATCTAAAGCGGTGCTATAACAAATAAAATTTTGGTTCTAGAAAAAGTTTAGTGTAACCAAAGAATGTAACATCTTATCTTCTTTTTGAATGGAGTTTAATCAAGCCAAATATAAACCGTTTTGATTGGTAATATTTTGTCATTTGTAGAATAATGCTCTGTAATGAGCGAAACAAGGTGATGTATCAGAATGAAATGCAACATCTTTTTTTGTTGATCAATACTGCAAAAATTACCATATCTTCTGGAATTACTTGCTTGAATCTTATTAGTCATTGAGGATAGAGATCAGAATCAATTAATGCCTTCTAATGCCAACACATACACAATGTTAAGTTCTCTGGTGTCAGATAATGCCACCATCCGCTTGCTTCTGCCCTGTTATATTTGTCACATGATTGTCGTAGTCTAGGAGGTAGTGTGTTAGCTTATTAGAAATAAGGCTGCTCCCCAGCCAGAGATTACGAACAAAACGAAATATTGTAAAAAAATTTCTTCGGCGATTTCCTTTCAGCAGTCTTCTAGCAAAAACTTTGAGAATTAAGAAAATTGCCATGAAAAGTTTCTCTAAAATCTATCATTCGGAGTCCATGGTTCGCCACTCATGGATAAAATCAACACACAACATGAGTGGTGTGGTAAGCTAGGTTGTAATCCTGACTAATCAGTTGTAATGACCAATTAAGTAAGTAAAAATTGTCATAAGTGATCGTGTTCGGAAGTCGCCGCAGTCTAGTAGGCAGTGTGTTGGCCCGTGGTTCAAACCTCAGCTCTGACATCCCGAAGAAAATGAACAATAAAAAAAATATTTCCTCGGTGACTTCCTTTCGGTAGTCTTCTGACAAATACTCTGAGAGTAAAATAAAAGGATAAGTTTTTTTAAGTTTAACGGATAGTATGAGAAGCGAAGTTCAGTGGTGTGAGAAGCTAGATCGTAATCCTGATTGAAGAGTTGTAAAGACCTATTATGTATATACGTATCTTGTAGCAAATTGAAGTTTAAAATGTCATCCTTCAAATGAACTGTAGTGTATTTGTAACCGAACTTTTTTGGGAATCCAATGTAATTTTTTTATGAACTTTTGTTGTACTAGCAAACTGATGTTTTTCCAATCCCAAGGATTATAAATATTTATAAAATTTAAAAATATTTCTATTGTATACTATAATTTCTAGTTTAAACTTTTTGACGTATTGTATATACCTATGTATGATGGTATACGTATTTATCATTAAATCCATATTTAGAATTGAATATAATTTTAAAATATTAACCACATTATTAAGTATTGTTTTTATGTTTAACAATAATTAAATTTACCAAAAAAATAATGATAATCGTTCAATCTTACAATTTACATTACAATTAAGGCCTAATTATTAACAGCTTTTTTAAAAAAAGAATATAATGAAATAATATTAAAAAAAAGACGAACTAATTGAAGGTATTAATTTTTTTCTCTTTCTTTCTTCTTTTTTTTGCTATTTTTCCTTCTTAATGCAAAAATTATCTGTAATTTACTGAACGCTACTTGCAACTTTGCAACATAAATGATAATTTTCGTACGTACACTTGCACAATACAATACAATACAATAACAACAATACAAAAATGCTGAAACTTGAATATTGAATTGTTGTAAATGTATTGTATCAATACGTTTGTATTGATGTCGAATGCTATGGCGCTCCTGCTGCATCATAAATCTGCTGGGCCACCTGCAAATGCTTTAACAACAACAACAACTACCGTATATAATTATCTATAATGCATAATAACAGGTTTCCGATACAGTTGTTGAACCATACAATGCCACATTGTCGATTCATCAACTTGTCGAAAATACCGACGAAACATTTTGTATTGACAACGAAGCATTGTATGACATCTGTTTCCGTACACTGAAGCTGTCATCGCCAACCTATGGAGATTTGAATCATCTTGTTTCTGTAAGTTGAACGTTTTTACTAATTTTCTGTTTTTTTCTTTTTTTCTCTCTTTCTTTCTCTCACTGTGGAATGCACGCGCCGCCATCACATAATAACTCCTTTTATGCAACTTTACGGAAAATATTGTGCGATACACATACATACACACCCCATACTTACACTGAAACTCATACGCACAACGCAAAAAAATGATGATTAAACCGTTGTTGTTGGAATTTTGAAAAAAAAAATACCGTAACTGCCCTACAATGGCCTGTTATTGTTTGCATCTTTATGTATGTGTGTGTGTTTATTTGTATGAATTGAATATGGTTGACTTGAACGATGGAAATGTTGGTGTTGGTATTGCATGACATTATAATCGTGTGTATCGCTGTGTCTTCATGTGTGTGCGTATGTGCCTGTGTGAATAATTTCTTGTTCTTTGAATATTACGGCGGCTGCTGCAACCATTCTTAACCATCATTAACATCATTACCAACAACACAACAACAACAACTACAATAAAAAATAACCACAACACCAAAAACAACGGCAATGTTGATGTTGATAATAAATACAAATATACCTCTACCTACCTATGCACCCACACAAACACATATTATGTATAACTGTATCTCTACGCCTCGTTGTATGCTTTGGTTGTGTAAACATCATTACGACCATGAATGTGTTTAAAATCGTATGCATGTGTATGTATGTGTATTACGATTACATTTGGTTAATGTGTGAATCAACACAAACAACTGAATGTACAAACGAACTGAATCTATGTCTGTACGTATAAACGAAACGAATGAATGAAAATGGTGGAAACACACGTACACGTATACAAATCCATGAATGCGAATTTGATTTCCGGTAATGGTACTTGAAATGAAATAAATGAATGTTAAATGTTTGTGTATATGTGTGTATATATATGCCACGGCTACACTCCCATATATATCTTTTAATATTTGCTTAAACATTCAATACACATATCTTCCCTTGACACACACACATACACAAACATTCGCTTTGTGTTCAGGTGTCAGAAGTTGTTGTTGAACCCTATAATGCCACATTGTCGGCCCATCAATTGTGTGAAAATACAGATCTGACATTCTGCATCGATAATGAGGCGTTGTATGATATTTGCTATCAACGTTTACATTTCCTTTCACCCACCTATGAGGACTTGAATCATTTGGTGTCCGTAAGTAATTAAATGCATGCATAACGTTCGTTTCTATTTCGCTTTCTTTTGTTGTTTCGATGTTTTTTTATTCTTTTTTCTTGTTTTTCTGATTCCCTTTTTTTGTGTATTTTCGCGAATAGTGTTTAACAACGAAACGTATAAACAATTGCGGCGCGAAAAAACACATTTTCGTTCTAATTACGTCTCATGTATTTTGTGCAACGTACATCCGTATATTAAGCAATTCTAATGCTTTATGTTTGATTTTAAAAGGATTTTTAAAATTGAAACAATAGTTTTCAATGAAATCTTTATAAATGAAACTAAAAATTAGTTTTCTAATAGTTTTCTTATCAATATTTTCATAGAACCAGATTTACTTAAAAAATGCATAAAACTGATAAATTCTAAGCCTTGTGGAAACTGCTTGTCAGCGAAATGATCATTGAATCTTCATATTTTTTGAAAACATATAGGCAATGCGCAAAAAACAGTAACAACAAACCCCATGATCGCCTTGTCTTCCTTTTCCTATTTGCGAAAGCTTAATAGGAACTACATGTTGGCGAGGTAAATAAAAGACACTAAGGCTTCAACTTATAGTCGCCGTAGTCTAGTAGGTAGTGTATTGGCCTATTAGACATGAAGCCTTGGTTAAAATCCCCGGTCAGACATCTCGAACAAAACGAAATATAAAAAAAATATTTCTTTGGCGACTGCCTCTCAGTACATTTCTTGCAAAAAATCTTAAGAGTAAATAAAAAATTGCAATGATAAAGTTTCTTAAAAATCTATCGTCCGGAGTACTTTAAACTGTAGGTCCACACACAACCTACTAGACTACGGCGACTTCTTAAGTTTCCCTTATTAACTGGTTATTAATCTTTCATATGCGATTTCACACATGAATACCTTTACTTTAATGGTATTTTAAGTAATAATTTACAATATGCCCTCAGAGCATTATTCGATAAATTGATAACACACAACGATTTTCAATTATAAAAAATCGATTAAATTGTCAGTTGCAGTTACTCGTAACAACATTCTAATAAACATCTTAATAAGGAAGTAATCAAACTGAACATGACAGCCAAACTGGAAAATAAACAAATGGACAGACCAAAAACAATAAAAAAAAACAATATAACTGGTTGAATTGATCAATTCGTTGAAAAACTTTAGGCCACAATAATGACAAGATACACAATTACTCGTATATGTATAGAAACACCTGCATACATATGGCAATACATATGTATAAGTGTATCTATGTATGTATGTATGTATGTATATACATGTGTATGTTTAAATTGAACACATATTGAGTTTCAATTAAAATGGTGGAGGCTTTCAATTAAAATTTCTTTAAAATTGTATTCAGATTTTTAGAAATTTGGCCAAAATGTTGACAAAAAAATTTTTGTTTAAAAACTGAAAACAGCTTCAACAGCAAACTGATTAATACTACATTTGACTTGTATTCTATTATCCCACAGTTTCCATAGCTCTGATTCTCAGTACCATGTACCTCCAGCACTGACATAAGACAGGTTCGCATTGCCTGCATTCTGCCAATGTACCACTGTTTCTGAAGAGCTGATTCAATCAGTTCTGGATGTCTTATTGCAGTATTATAAGTTTTTATATTCAGTTTTGAAGTCGCCGTAGTATAGGAAGTAGTGCGTTGACTTATTAGACATGAGGCCTCGGATCAAACACCGGCTCAGGCATCTCCAGCAAAACCTAATAAGAAAAAAATGTTTCTTCAAGAACTTTCTCTCAGCAGGGTTCTGGCAAATACTCGAAGAGTAAATAAAATTGCCATGAAAAGATTCTGACAAATCTGGCGTTCGGTGTCGACTTTAAACTGGAGGTTCAGTCCGGCCACACATGTATAAAATGAACACACACGACTTTAGTGGTGAAGCTAGGTCGTAATCCTAGCTGCAGGGTTGTTATAACCAATAATAATTGTCATGATAGAATACGACGTTTTCATATGTCTTCACTTCAAACGAATCAATTATACTCGTGTTTCATAATGCAGATCCTGCCGATAAAATTGAATACATGTGTGGAACTCTTCTGCTTTCACATAGTACAGATTGTAGACATAGCTGCAAGTAAGGTTTAGGACTTGATTCGGCTGTTTGAACAAAACTTGCACTCCAGCATCCATTCCTGATTGTCAGTAATGAATTCTTTTTCTGTAGCATTCAAGCAGTATTTTGGACATACAAAATCGTTTTTAATTGGCATTCGGTTTCAACTGCAAGACACAAATTTCTTACTTTAGGATGAATACTGCTGCTTGACAACGTTCTAAAATTTCTGCTTAAGTGACTACCTATGTTTTCTTCGACGGCAATGTTTGTTCATCACCTTTCAACTTTATGGCTGGTGTGGGCATTCTATAAATTCCAATGCCAAATCATCATTTCTGAATCGCAGAAGACTAAATCTACAATCGATGTAAAATATTCAAAATAAGGTTCGCTGAGCAATTGATATACTTCGGCTGGACTTTATTTACAATTAAAAAAAATTCTCTTAAATGATAACAACCGAAAATTTTTTAATACATCTTCTTCTGTAAACCTTAACCTATGGTTCACTAAACCCCTCTAAAGTGTTTGAACTTGTAAAGGTCAAGAGCTTTAAAAAATAGGAAAAAATTTAAAAAAAAAATTAAAATTTAAATTAAAAAATTAAACATTGATAAACAAATTGCGAAAAATTAAACAAAAACGGCATTTCATTACAAAGAGGGATGAGCACTACTCCCTTAGATAATTAGTAATTGTAATACATTCGCCGTTTATTGAAAATTAATTAGCTGGTCCTGTTTAACGTCATAATAATGATGCTGTTGAAATTTGCATTTCCACCTACATGCGCTACACACTCACACACACACACACACCCCCCAATATTACTGCACTTCCGTTCATAAAAGGAGTGGCACAATAAAAGATTAAATGGCGCGTGCATTTTATAACCTCTAATTAATAGTTTCTTAGTTTAACACTGAAACTATGGTCTGTATATTGTATAAGTCTCGGTTTTGAAAGCAATTTAACTCATAAAATTCTTCCTCTTTTTTTCTCCTCCTTCCATGTCTCTACTGTCATGATTACAGGTTACTATGTCCGGCGTTACCACCTGTTTACGTTTCCCCGGTCAATTGAATGCTGATTTGCGTAAATTAGCTGTAAATATGGTGCCATTCCCTCGCTTGCATTTCTTTATGCCTGGTTTTGCTCCATTGACTGCAAAGGGTTGTCAACAATATCGTGCCTTAACCGTTGCCGAATTGACTGCTCAAATGTTCGATGCCAAGAACATGATGACTGCCTGTGATCCTAGGCATGGTCGTTATCTTACCGTAGCCACCATCTTCCGTGGTAAGTAATGTTGTGATTTTCTTGTTTTAATTAAAAATTATCATTTTTTTGTTGTTCTTGTTATTATTTATATGCAAAAAAAATATTTTTCTTTTTTGTTTTTTTATTTTTATTCCGTTTGCATTTAAACAATTAATCCCGTTTGATTAATGACTGTGAGCATTTGTGTATGCAGCGTGATTAAAAACTTTTCTGTTTTTAATGCAAAACGATTTCTTTTCATGTCAAATAAATTGCGTTAAAACTGCCAGATTAAAGTGAAAATAAAATGAAAGGAAATGATTAGTTATTGTGTATGGGCGATGGCATTCATTAGTATTTAATACCCGTTATGTTATGAACGAATGAATTCAAGGTATTCAGCTAAATTATTTGAGGCTGTAGTTTTTATTTAAAAAAAAAAACTCAAAAGATTTATTTTGAAAATTCCGGTTTAAATTAAAGAATGAAAACAATATTTTCATTACAGGCAATTAAATATTAATCGCATTTAATTAATTTAATTAAAAGCTGAGGTTTAATGTAGTGGTTAAAGAGATTTAAGTTCAATGCAGTAGGAAACATTAAATCAAGAGGTTCAATCCCCCTTCTAGTAATACTGGACATTCCCTGGCAGATCAAGCATTCAAATAGTATTTGGAACATATTAAATCGTTTCTAGATGGCATTCGGACACAAGTCCTTTGCTTTTTGATGAATACTGCTGCCTGACAACATTCTAAAATTTCTGCTTTTGTGGCTACCATGTTTTTGCAATTAATTCAATCCTTATTCATCACCTTTAAATATTATGGCTGGTGTGAGCGGTTTTTATTTTGTCATGGTATGTACAGGCAGCAGCAGTGCTTAAGAAACAGTAACAAAGTTTCTCACCAGTGGTCTCAATATATTGCTGACAATTCTATCGTTCTAAAGTCTGCAACTGTACACCAATCACTTGCTTAACTGGTAAAACATATTTAATGAATCGGAATCAAATCAAAAGAATTTAAAAGAAAATATATTAGAGATGCCTTGTGATAGCATCCATGTTCCTTACAGGACCCATTTCGACTTCTTGAATAGTTGTCAGCATCAACAAACTATATTTTTAGACTTCTTCACGTGCTTATCTGGCCTGACAATTTTTTGTTCTACACATTCAAGACTACAAACTAAATGCAATGGATACATGAGAAATAGTGTTCTCGTTAATAGAACACCACTGTAGTGCGGTTAATACATGACAGGGTATTCCAACAGGGATTTCCTAATTTTGACAATTCAGCAGTTTTGCAATTGCTTCTAATTTTCATTGCGAAATCATCACCAGCTATCAGGCCCATTTTTGAAAAAAATTGACGTATTTGGGTCGATACCAATTAATATTAAATTCAAAAGCATCAAATGAATACAAAGTCACTGTTTGGTTTGGATTTTGGTCTTTTGGTCTTTTGTCCTAAATTGCATGATCTGGACACTAACGCATGTGCTACCAATAGAACGGAAATAAACCACAAAACACTGCAGGCCTCAAAGCCATTAACGCCTATGATGGTACCGTGCGATAACTGCCATTTTTTTTTTTTTTCTGAAATGGCACAACATTTTGTTTGGACTGTGCCACATACCACACACCACGCTATAAAATGAGCCTGTTGAAATGCGAGCTTAATATTACGTTTTAAAGCATCTGCTGAGAGGAAGTCGCCGAAAAAATAGTTTTTTTTTTCTTCATATTTCGTTTTGATGCCTGACCTGGGGTTTGAACCTTGGCCTTACGTCTAATAAGCCAACACACTACCTACTAGACTACAACTTATAATAAATTTAAAATGAATTTCATTTAAAAGCTACTCATCGTCCGTAACATAATGACTGAAATAATGATTGTCCGATCAGTTTTGCTTCAAAACTATTGTAAATTTATCTTTAAATCTTATGGTTCAAGTAGAATCTTGTGCGTATTAACCTTATTTAATACGTAATAGCAGGTGGGTTTTTAGTGACTAATTCACTGTGCTACTAAAATAATTAAAAAGGCGTTCAGTTTATTAAAAAATTACAAATTTTTCGTATCCATTTTTCCTTTTAAATTCTTAAATAAACATGTTTCTCCTGTAGACTAATTTGTTCATTACAATTAATAAATTGGAGGATCGTTTATTGAATTCTTTTGGAAATAATTAATTCCACGCAAAATACTTAAAAATATTTCACTGACATTTCAGCTCTTCTACCCCCAAAAAACAAAAAAATAAAAGAGAAGTGAAAAGAAAAGAAAAACTCCATCGTTTATCTAATTTTCTAATAAGCATGTTAATTTTGTGCAATTTAATAAATTTCTTTTTGAATTGTTCTCCAGAGTAGGTTTAGAAACTTAAACATTTCAGTGCGTCTGGCTATGTGTTTACTTTACGCCCATACCCATTCATTCATTCATCTATTAGCCGCACAAGATCATTAATCATGTTGAAAAAAGGAGTCGGAAAAAAAACACAAGAAAATCTAAAGAAAAATAAACAGTAGGCCTGTTAACATTTTCCAGTTTCAAAGTGTCATCCATAACTGCCAGAGAGAAGAGAAAAGCAAAAGCTTAACCATACCTAAACACCTTGAAACATTGTAAATAGCAATGGCTCACGTACGTCTGGCCTGACAAATGTCTGAGCGAGTTATTAAGAGGGCTTATTAACGTTTTCCACTCAACTTGCCTTGCAGGTGTGGTGGGGGCTTAAAAACAGATTTCCTTTAATATTTCAAACATTTTTATGACAAACTTTTCTTTACGTTTTTCGTATTTGTTTCGTTTCATAAAAAAGGGACAAATTCAGGGTGTTTTTTTTAATGTTAGCTTTGAAATTTATGTAGCCCTGGAACTGTTTAGCCATGAAGCATGAAATCAACTTGTTTATGGCTTGTTGGTAAAAAACTATTTTTCATATCGTGTTACTTCCCATTGTCACCTCCTCTACTCTCTCTCTAAATTCATTGACATAAAGGTGAGTTTTGGTTTCATTTAAGAATGTTTTCGTTTCTGTTGCATTTTATATGACTACACACAGATACGTCGTTACATTACGTTGAATGCCTGCTGCCCTTACTGTGTTACAATCATTATTCTTTTGACATTTTTTGCGTTGACAAATAAAGTCAAAAAGTCATAAAGTTTGTTGTAGAAAAGTTATAACTTATGATTATGATTACTTGTCGCACTCTCACTCTCACACTCTCTCTCTTTCTCTTACCAAAATGGCCATTTTATAGTACTTTGTGTTTAACATTTCCATTTCCATTTCGCCAAAAAAATTATACGTTTTGTTTCGAGGATTCATTTCATTTCATTTGTTGAGAAGTTTTTGAACTTTCTTCAGCTGTTGTTGTTGTTGTTGTTTTCTTTATAATTTATAACTTAATGAAGAGTTAAATGTTGTTTTAATGAGACATTCAGTGAGAAGATAAAAATGGCGAATGAGAAGATGGAAATCAGAGAAGTTTTTTTATTGAAAATTTTCGAAATAATCAAAAAAAAAAATTAATTATTATAAAATGCTACTACGTGTTACTCTCTGCGGTAGAATGTTCGAAATTTAAGGGGTCTTCTGGCAACCTGAACACATTCGTTTCAGCGAGAAGAGCTCAAGAAGAATATATTTGAACCGAATACGACGTTTTTTTCAATTGGCTAAGCAGAGGAAGAAGTGTAAATAAATATGAGAAAATTACTGTTTAAATACTATACTCACGACTCAGGAAACAACCCCGGTTGTTGTACACAGAGCTTACACAGTTACACATTACTTGTGAGTGTATCACTGATACTACACCTTTTGCCATTTGCCATAAGCGTAGATAGGAATATACATTAAAAAATATGATCATTTAAGGCGATAATAAATAAAATTACAAATAGAACAGACACTTAATTACCACAATCGCTGCCAAATGTGTTTCGAATGTCAGAATCCATAGAAAATGATGATAAGAATGACCGCACTCAACGTTGTTAAGCAGATAATTTAATCCCAGATATATTAGTTGCAGTTTATCATGTTTTTCAATTCCCTCATAATTGAGAGCTCTGAAAAAAATTGTGTACAAACAAAGGGTTTTTTCATTACAGCTGTTTTCATTAGAATTACGACATTGGTTCTCCCACCACCCATATTATGTGTTTCCAAGAGTTGCAGAACCTACAGTTTAAAGTCGACCCCAAATGACAGATTTTTGAGAAACTTTTCATGGCAATCTTATTTACTTTCTAAGTTTTTACTAGAAGGTTGCAAAGAGGAAGTTGCTGAAAGAAATATTTCATTTGTACAAAATGCTACGGTCTTAACCACAATATGTCGTCTAATAAGCCAACGCAGTACTTACTAAACTACGACATTGTGTGTATTGTGCGAAACAAAAGCCCTAATTAAGATGATGTAAACAAGATATCTTTCAATCGCTTTAGTTCAAAAAACATATCTTCTAATTCTATCAGGTCCAATTCTTTGCAGCAAGAAAATATTATTAGTGAATAATTTTCGCGTCACGCAAGTTCCTTGTATAATCGGCATGAAATTGTAATTGCTTGTTTTTTTAATATTTTTACCATGAAATCCACATTTTCACGTTGTTCAAAGCTCGAAATGTTTAATTGAGGATAATAGTCCAGTTTGCCTTTTCATAAAAAAAGGGGCAAACTTTCATTTACTGTTCATTAAATTCATGAAAATCAATAAATGACCATCCCTAGCCGATGTACAACATTTATGGTCAATATTTGAAATAATCTTTCTAATTAGCCGATTGGAATTGCGTGTGACTAGAGTCATATTTTTAGCGAACATAGGTCACAACGCAAATGATTACATTATGTATTTGCTTACTTAAGTGGCCATTAACAACCCGTGTATCAAATTTCGACTAGGCTTAACGAATCTTTCCAGTCGCCTCTGCTTTTTGCGCGTCTTATCCAATCGATGATAGGATATCTTCAATTTTGTCCTTCTAACGCACACCATTTTGTTCTCTACGGCAACTTCCGCTAATCTCCGCCTTAACCAGAACATCCGCTTCCATTCGAACGATTTAAATGGAGCCAGTGCAGGCGCTGGATGTTAATGCGCTGCACAACAGGATCCAAGACCTTATATATGATTTTTCTCTCATATACTCTCAAGGCTGCCGCATCGATGCTTAATAGTGTAAATGCTTCTAAGATATAAAGAAGCACGGAGAGAATGAAAATGCGCAACTTATAAAGTTCAGTTTCGTCGTACGAGTGAGGTCACTGCTACGCAATTGCCTATTGAGGCCATAATAGTACTTTTTGGTAATAGGGATTCTACGCGTAATCTTTACGTTAATAGAAGAGAACACATTATTTTTTAGCAATGACAGATGGTAACTCTTTTATTCTAGAATCTACTACAGCACTCCAATCACCTGCTTAGCTGGAAGAGAAACTAATGAAATGAAGGTGAAATAATAGAATAATCAAGAATAAAAAACAAAATCAATAACAATAGAAACCCATACACACATGCATACATATTTTGTCGTTACAGCTCTTCCCTTAGGATTACGACCTAGCTTCTCATACCACTTATTTTGTGTGTTAATTTTATACGTGACCGGAGACCTACAGTTTAAAGTCAAGTCCGAACGATAGATTTTTGAGAAACTTTTTCATGGCAATTTTATTTCCTCAATAGACAGCCGTAATAAGTTCAATGCTATAATAAGTAATAAGAAGCAATGCTAAATTTGAAGACAAATGATTTTAATTGTTATGACTTTAGCGCTGGTAAACATGTTAGTTTAGTTCACTTAGAATTTTTTGGAGGCAGTCTAGTGATTAAACTCAAATGGGTTTTACAATGTATATCAGAAGTTAAAACAAAGCGTTTAGTGATAGTAGTGACCTTTCCCCAGCTATAAGAAATTCGATCAACTTCGATAAATTTTGGGTAAATCTTATAAACAATGTTGCACCTTTAAGTGGTAATCTATAGCAGTGTAGAATGTTTATTTCATTGTTTCCCCCGGAAGGACATCACTTTGCAGTCGTAAACATGAATATTTTTATATATGTCTTCACCTGATCTTACATAAGGAATCGGGGGGAGGGGGGTCATATTTAATGTGTAATTAAATAATTATCAAAGGTCCAAACACATTGAAAAATAACTTAAGCAATGCTGACAAATTACTTCCACTGACATACACCAGCACACAAGCACATTATCATACATACATACTCGTATGCCATAGGTGGTATAGGATTTTAATATGCACGAAGTGTTGTCCTTAGAACAACATAATCCCTAAATGTTCATATAACAGAAGGAATAAAAAATTATTTTCTTTTTTTCTTCGTTTTTTTTTGCTGTTTTTCCTACGCTTTGTAGTCCTACCAGATAAATAAATAATAATGTTACGGAAGAAAAACAACAACAACAACAACAACAAAGTAATGAAATGAAATGAAACAGCAAATATGTTAAATGCAAATACACAAACAGAATTCGAAGATGATGAAAATGTGAAAAAAATGAAACGAAAAATAAGTCGAAATGAAAGAAAAATAATGAACAGGAGAAAATCTTAATTAAAAGACACGTTATTCTATTTATTACCTTTGCGACGCAACAGGCTCATATATTTAAATGTACTAGACAACATTAAGTTCACTTTTTTCCATTTATTTTTTTGTTTTGTTTTTGTTTTTGTTGTTGCACGTACATATTATCAAAGCACACAAAAATATTTTTTTATTCCTAAAGGAATAACAGAATCAAAAAAAAAACGGAGGCAACTTTTTGCCATTGCCAGTAAAATAGTAAAAAAAAAAAAAATAATGTTATAACGACTTATTTTATGTACGTACGTACGTACGTACCTGTTTATTCATTTTGTTACAACATTTACGAGAATATGGCCTCCCTTAACAGTACTGGGCTCATCATTAATAATTTAAAACGGTGTCGCTAAAAAGGGTGTGTGTGGGCCAACATTACTTAGAGTTGCCAAGTAGTATTGCCAGGCAGGCCACTGATTGCAAGAGAATTAGTTAAACTAATTGAAAAACAAAAAGCGATTTTAGAACGAAGTATTTTTCACATGTTCTCATAATGCCTTAGTTTTATTCATTTCGTTTTTTTTACTAGCTAAGCCCATGATTATTCTACAAGTTCTAGTATGATAGAGTTTCCATTCTCCGTAACAGCTTCCTCTTTTAATGGTTGGAATAGTATGATGCTTTACTAATCGAGTCCTACTCTTCCACATCTTCCTATTTTGTCCCTCGTTTAAATTATTCAAGAAAACACACAAAAAACCACGATTTCGATGAAAATTTTATTTCATTATAAACTTGTATACCAAATAACTGCATTGTCATTTTGGCGATATCTCAGCGACATCTTGGCGAATATTGGTTTTCAAATGCTCCAATGGATTTTATACATAGAAATGATCTTTGACAAAACCTTACAAGCAGTTCCTTACAGTTCAACGACTTCAAATCGCATAACCTTGGTGAGTGAAACGTGAAATTGCACTTTCTGGAAACCTCTCTTGCAATAAATCCAAAAACAGTCGTGTTGTGTTTCTCATGGTATTATTCACATATACACACATACACAGTTGGTCACTACAATTCTTCAGCCAGGATTACGACCTAGTTTCTCTTATGTTGTGTGTGTTAATTTTTTCGATAAGTGGCGGGCTCTACAGTTTAAAAGTCGATTCCGGCCAGCAGATTTTTTGAGAGACTTTCATGGCACTTTTATTTTATTTACTCTAAGAGTTTTTGCCAGAAATCTGCTGAGAGGAAGTCGCCAAAGAAATATTTTTCCGTATTTCGTTTTGTTGGATATGTCTATGCTGGTGTTTGAACCACGGCCTTGCGTCTAATAAACCAACCCACTAGACTACAGCGACTAACACCCAATTCATAATTTTTAATTGCAGGCCAGACTAAGTCGGTTATTATTCGTGGATAGATTTATCCAGGATCTTATTCAATATAATACGAGGTTAAATTAGTTTAGGTAAGGTAGCGGACCCCCTCGAAAGAAGAGGTTTCACTTGAGCCAGTATTGAGGCCCACTGTGATCAATACGATACTTTAAAGTAAACAATCACTTTTCCTGAATGCAATGGCCTTTAAAAAACTATTTCTGTGTTGTTCTAGAGCCACAAGCTCTTGTTGATGTAACCACAGTGTAAGAAATATTTTTTAAAAAACCATTATTTAAGGCTACTTAGTCGACCGGATGTGGGAACTCATAAGACGTTTCAAAAATAATTTATAATCATATTGTTTAGGGGTGATTTTGCATTATTTTTTAAGCGTATATTGGCTTATAAGACATACAGATCAAGACATCTTCGACGATTTCCTCTCAGAAAATTTTGGGCAAAAAATCTACGTGTAAAATAAAATTGCCATGAAAAAGTTTCTTAAAAAAAATCTGTCGTTCGGATGTAGGTCCCACCTTGCATATATAAAATTAACATACGCAGCATAATCCTGACTGAAGGCTTGTATTGACCAATTATGTTTGTATGGGAATATAAAGGCATAACGCTTTCAAATTTGGTGGCAACTTTGTTACACAGTCTTAAATATTATTAAAAAACATTAAAATTTTAGTTCATTTATTTTGCATTTCATAAGCCAAGAAAGATTTGTATTTAATAAGACAAATAAGATAAAATAAAAAAATAAGAACGAAAAGAAAACGGAAAGAAACTCGCAAAAGATTAAGTTAATGCTGGAGAAATTAAAATGAACACATAAATTCTAAATGATGGCCAACAACAATAATAAAATCAGCTTTTAGAAGTCTTTTCAAATCTCCAAAGCACTCAAAAACGTACACCTGATACCTTTAGCAAGGCGTTTTACACGTAGACAGAGAAACGAGAAGAAAAAAAATGATAATATTGCAGGTTAAAAATTAAAAAAAAAAGTATTCGCGAAAAATAACAAGCAATGGTAGGTAGTAGTAAGGGAACTTTTCAGCCCAATTGATTCGCGGATGTAAAACAACAACAACGTTGTGTACTGTATAGAAAATTCCCCAGAGACCTGTATTTTTACGCATACAGTTTTTGATTAATTATTTTGCCACGAAATATAAAGTGACTTACACGAGTTAAGAAATATGAAATACGCTTTGCAGCACTCCTTTTAAAAATGCTAATTTTCACATTCACTGTTTGAATATTATTTGAAGGCTCATTTGTTTTAATATTTGTAAGGCACGCACGACCCATTTCTCCTTTATATTCTTTCACTTTGTTCGTTTTGCAGTCTTTCATTCATTCATTTACTCGGTCGTTCGTTCGTTCTTTTGTTCATAAGTACTTTTGGTCTCTATGGTCTTCAAGGTTGATATAATTCTAATTATTTGTATTTTAATTTAAACAATTTGTTTCGTTTCGTTTCTTTTATTTTCTTTTTCTGTTTTTCCCCCATTTTATGAATCATCACTCATATTAAACGTTTTTCCTTTATTTTTGAATTTTAATTTAAAAAAAATGTTTCAAACCTAAAACAGAATTGTTAATGTCCGTTATTAAGCTTAGAAATTGTGTAATTAATTAAGAAAACAGAATGAATTTTAATAACGAATAGCATTATCTCAACTGCCAGATATCAAATTCTTGAGAACAATTTTGTAAATCTCCCACACACTGTTGCTGCTAAGCAAGTTAATTAATTTACAAGATTTGTTGTTTGATGTACATACATATTTAAGGTGTAGGGAAAGAAATTTTTCTCTTCTTCAACCTGTTCTCTAACGTTAGAAAAGCATGGCGGCCGATAAATGGTAATCCCGTTATAGCGTCCAATATATCTTTAAAATTTTTTTCATTATTTGAATCAAAGCTTCTCTCCATACGTGTTTTAATTCCAAATTTCTAATCAATTTAAGTGGAAAAAACAATCATCCTAAAAATTTCTTATGTTTACTATAGGGTAGACCATCTATCAGTTTAAATTTTATCCATCGGTTATTTTGAATCTGGCAATACTTATGCCGTTCTATTGTGTTACAAAATTCAGTATATTATCTGCACTGAATGTAATGAATCGATTTACGCTTGAGTGCCCGGTATACGCAAGTTCATTGCTAAAGTTCGTGAAACTGGTCTTATTGTTGGTGCACCACGACGTGAGCTTGAAAATATCGAAGCTGTGGCTGAGAGTGTGCATGAGAGAATACATCAACATCAACTCGTCATCGTTCTCAAGAATTGAACATTTCAGGCAAGAGTTTACGCCGAATTTAGCGAAAAGATCTTGAATTTGCCAAAATAAAAAAATATCTCTTCGGATGAACCTCATTTTCATCTTGGTGGGTACGCTAATAAGCAAAATTGCCATATTTGGGGGTCAGAAAACCCACACATGGTCTTACAGATGCCAATGACCCCCTTACAAGTGATTTTTTGAAGCGGCTTGTGGAGTGGAGGCATCATTGGCCCATATTTCTTTGAAAATGAGGACAAAGCAACTATTACGGTCAATGGAGACCCCTATCACACCATGCCAACTGATCTTTTGCACCCGCTCTTCGTGGTCTTGATGTGAACGATGTTAGGTTTCAACAGGATGTGTCAACTTGCCACACATCTCATGCCATAATCGATTTATTGCGTCAAACGTTTGATGGCCGTTTAATTAGTCGAAATGGTATTGTCAATTGGCCGCCAAGAACCTGCGATTTGACACCACTGGACTATTTTCTGTGTGGTGTTGTTAAAGAAAAGTGTTATGCCGACAAACTAGAGCATTTGAAGGCCAACATTCGTGATGCCATTGCCGAGATACGACCCCATACACTCGAAAAAATATACGAAATGACATACTGTATGGCCAGCCGCGGCAGCCATATAAATGAAATAATATTCCATTTCTAACCGGAACAATTGTAATTCACAACAAAAAAATTAATTTGGCAAAATTTCAAATCGTTTTTGTTTATAAATTTTACACAATTTCAAATCGTTTTTGTTTTATTGCATTTTTAAATTTAAACTTTTAAGCCGCCCACCCTATACTAATTAAACTAAAATTCTTAAGCCTCTTTCCCCAAAAAAAAATTCCAAATACATGTTAATTGTTTTTTTCACTCTTTCATAGGTCCCATGTCAATGAAGGAAGTCGACACACAAATGTTCAATGTTCAAAGCAAAAATAGCAGTTACTTCGTTGAATGGATACCAAATAATGTTAAGGTTGCTGTTTGTGATATACCACCGCGTGGCATGAAAATGTCTGGTACATTTATTGGCAATACCACAGCAATTCAGGAAATTTTCAAGAGAATATCGGAACAATTTACCGCCATGTTCCGCCGTAAGGCTTTCTTGCATTGGTTTACCGGTGAGGGTATGGATGAAATGGAATTCACAGAAGCCGAATCAAATATGAATGATTTGATATCCGAATATCAACAATACCAGGTATGTGTTGTAAACGAATGCAATCATTTCCATATACACAATATTACATACCATACATACGTACAAACAAACAAACAAATTGAAAAAACGTAAATGTTTGCTACACAATAACAAGCAACAAATTAGGAAAGAATTGATACCGATTGAAAGCTACAAAGATGGAGAATAAATATGATTTTCCTTGTATCTGAGAGTAGGTAGAAAAAAAGGAGCATTTTCCTATTAATGTAAACATACTTGGACTTGTGAATGTTAATGTAAGACAATGTTGTATACAGTGAACAGCAAAATTGTAAAGAATTTAATTTTCAAGCATTTTCAAACACTAGATGTAATCATCTTCTGCCTATAGCTAGAGTATTTTTAACATCCCTGTTCCAGAAACTACGACTAATTGCAGAACTAGCCTTAGGAAGCGCAGGCTAATGTTAAAGAGAACCTCAAAGATACGGCTTCAGCATCCATCCGTTTTGTCCCATACTGTTATGATTGTAGTTTATGAAAAATGTACGATGTTGTATAGAACAGGAAACGGAAACCATTTGCTTTTTTTTAATTAAAAACAATTTTTCAATTTTGTTGCTTTACTGCTGCCCCTACTACTACCACCACGACCAGCACTACTATTGTTATTGGTTCCTTGTGTTTTTGTTATTGTATTATTGCCGTTAACATACGGTTGTTGTTATTTTTGAATCTTCCACACAACGTTGCATTACAGCACTGACGATGACGACCATGACGATGACGACGATAATGATGGTTATGGTAGATGATAATGATTTACGTTCGAACGTTTGTTGTTACATTCTTTGCATCCATTCGTTCATTTGTTTGTTTTGTTTCGTTTATTTTGTTTGTTTATTTATTGTTTGTTTTCTTTCTTTCGTTTTTTTTTCTTCTTTTTATTTTCCATCACATCACAGGAGGCAACTACTGACGATGATGTTGAATTCGATGAAGAACAAGAGGAACGTGAAGCATATGAGGCTGATATTCAAAATGGTGGCATGTAAATACAAACAAAACATGCACACATACTCATGCGTATATATTGATGTTTATATACATTGTGTATGTGTAAGAGTGTGTATACACATATACATGCTCATATATCCTACAGCTAAATAATGTTGTTCGTCAATAACCAAATACATCAACAATGCATACACATACCACTACCGAACACCACTATATTGTATTCCTATCTACAAACCCTACCACCCCCCCTCAGTCTCTATAAAATTAAAAATTTTTTAAGGAAAAGAAAAGAAATTTTAACCCCACACACACACACGGACATACGCTTACAGTTCTACAGTTTTTTGTTTCGTTCTTGCATACCTTCAACGAACTTTGTTTCAGAGGAAAAACCAACAACTACAATAATATTTCCATACAAATTCCAGTACAAGTGCACTGAAACATATGAAATATTAAGTCGTATACTCTACCGCGACCGACATTCAATTAGTCCCGTTATTTCTGTTGCTTATCCTTGTGTTTCTTTTTTTTTTTGTTCTTTCATTTCTGGTACTCCTTGCTTCTTTTTTTTTTTGCATGTTTTATTGCAGAATAATAATAAAAACAAAAACAAAAACAGAAAAAAAGAAGAAGAAAAATGTTAATGTTTGTAAATCCGCAATTTGCGTGTAATTAATTCATATAAATGTGTGTGTATGTATGGTTATATGTGCGTGTGTACTTATTTACTACCACTTGCATACACACACAGAAATACACACACATACATTCGTACAATATAAATAAATATGAGAGTATTTTTTAAATAAAAATATAAACAAAATTAAAAATAAAAAATGTTGATAAAAAAAATAAACCATAATTTGTTGTTGTTTCTTTTTTTATATATTGTGCGTTAAAATATCAAAATCACATATTCTGTAAGTATATATTTGTTACATAAATACCTATACATACATATGTAACATTATTTATATACGAGGGTAGTTTAAAAATGCTGTGATGAATAAAAATGAATGCTTAGTTCACCAGCAACTTTATAAATTTTTTTAGCAGCATGTAACACATTTTTACCTTTACCATAGGAAATCAAAATATAATGGTAATGATTCGAATTTTTACTCATATCTAGGTTAGGTTAAATTAAGTGTCAGACCCTCCTCAAGGTCCCACTTAAGGCGGCGCTTAGGCTCGTTGTGATACCACAATTAATATTCAACCCGAGAATTTGTTTCCTAATAAGAAATAAATGAACACCGCAAGAAATGCTGCTATTGGAGCGGTCTTTATATTGAAGAGTTCAGTAACGGTTAGCCGACAAAGAGATGATCTTGGCACTGACCTACATCTCCTGCAGAAGTCCTCGATAGAATTCTACGTCTATCGTCATGCCGTTGTACAAGGAAGTTGCCCGTGAGATTCACATTTGTGCGATGGAGTCAATTAGTTCTGTTTTTATCTATACAAATGTCGAAGTCTAGCACTATTTAACGCACCTTCCTCCGGCCAATGCAGTTGAGCTTCCTTATCGAACGACAGAGAAAGAAAATAACATTTTCTAACATAAAGCAGCTTAAATTGTCACCTTTCAAGCATGCTACAATATTGTCTCATACAATTAATTTTACCAGCGATATTCCGTTTTAGAACTGAGGAATGAAATTTTGTTTCACAGATTTAAATTTGGTTTCACAGATTTTTTAACAGAAACAATTATATTGACATATTTATGTATTTTTGAAGTAAAATTAACCATGTGTTTTATTCGCCAACCCTCGTATATGAGTTAATTTGTAAGTATGAATGTAAGTATTTATGAAAGGTGTAGTTTACAGTGATTGTTAATTTCATTAAAAACCACAAACAAACACTCTACAATTTGGCTTCGGAAATGTGTTAAAATTTTACCCATAAAACACCAGATGTACTTAAATTACATTCAATTGAATTTTGTTATTAACATACTTACATATTGTCTGTATGTATGTATTGTTTTATTTTTATCAATTTTTTTTTTTGTTTTAAAATTTACATCGAATTGTAAATCCCCTAATGCCACTTGTTAAATAAAGTACTAAAGAATTACTCGTCTCTGACTTGGATTAATTATTATATTAAATGTAAGCCTATAGCATCACCGATTAATAATTAGTTTTCTAAACAGGGTAACAATTTATATCCCTTCTACTTTACATCGTAACAATACCTATTGCCAAGAGTATTTTTGCGATACGGAGCTGCAGTAGTTGCTCAATGTCATTCCACACAATCTTATCAGATTCACAGGAATACCAAGCTTAGATATTGCGGCAAAAACACGATTCCTTATCAGCCTATTGAATACTGCCTTATAGTCAACAAAAAGATGGTGTTCACTTGATTTTCATGGGTGTTTTCCAGGACTTGGCATAATATGTGCGGAATCTCTTAGCCAATGAAGATGACATTGATTGAGTCCAATACAACATCTTCTCTAATGCCATAATTGGTGTCATCTCCACAACGTATTATTATTAACATTATCATATTCAGTAGGTTGTTCAAATGCAGCGATTTTAAGCTCTTGTTTCTTATTTCTTTCATGAATGACGATCCACATGATCACCGTCACTCATTCCTGCAGCAGATCATAAAACGATAACCAGTTAGTTACAATAGTCAATCGTTAACATCTCCCTGAAATGTTTTGCCAATAGAGAAAGGTAGACCAAAAGCCATGGCAAACTTTTCCACTCTCCGAATGAAGTCCAGTAAATTTCCGACAGGAACAGATCTGATTTCTCTCGGATCCTAGTCAAAATAATGCAAAAATTTGTTCTGCACTTCGTCTCATTCTGGCGACGCAGCCTATACTGTAAGTTGATGTGCTCCGCTAGAAAACCTACTCTGATACCAATGTTATATAATTGGCCATTCCAACGCTTCAGTCAGGATTACGACCTAGCTTCTCACACCACTTATGTTGTGTGCGTTAATGTTTTACATGAGTGGCGAGACCTACAGTTTAAAGTCGACTCCGAACGACAGATTTTTGAGAAACTCTTTATGGTAATTTTATTTACTCAGAGTTTTTGCCAGAAATTTGCTGAGAGGAAGTCGCCGAAGAAATATTTTTTTTAAATTTTGTTTTGATGGCTGACCTAAGGTTTGAACCGCGGCCTTACGTCTAATACGCCAACACACTACCTACTAGACTACGGCCACTGTTAGTCTTCCATGCAGCCATGCGATCATGAACAATTAATCCTAGGATTTGGTTCAAAGACCTTCAACTATACAACAATCAATTTAAAATTCAAGTGGTGTGTTCTATGGTCCTTTTAGGTTGTGTACCATCCCAATGACAGTACTTAAGGTCCAAAAACGTCTCATTACCAACTCCATGCCACGTTAAGCATTTCTTATGCATGATTTGTCTTTAGGATTCCGTTCATGATGTTATGAGGAACTACTAATTAGCATCGGAATTAATCAATCAATCAATTTTTAATAACACCGTAGAGACATATTTGTCTCTGTATCTATTCTCGCCGGTCGTTGAGGACTGAGGATTCGCTAATAATTCGTGCAAAGGCTGAGAACATTTGCCATTTGAGTTCGTCTGTGAAAGGACGCCAACTTCTCCACTTGGATCATGCATGCTTTCTGGATGGTTTAGCGGAACTATCGTTAATTAACTTTGATCCATCACTGATTTTATTTAGCTTTCATACTAGATTTTAACTTGATTCTAAAGAAGTCTAACGAAACGCCGGGCTAATTGCCAATATCGGCTAATCAGGACTTATCGATTAACTCTAGGACATCGATTCATGTGGCATCAGAATAGGCTGCTATATGTGATCAAGTCAGTGGAAGTCGCCGTAGTTTAGTAGGAAGTGTGTTGGCTTCTTAGACGTGAGGCCACGGTTCGAAACACAGGTCAGACATTTTCGATTAAATCGAAAAATTTTAAATATATCTTCGGCGACTTCCTATCAGCAGATTTCTGGCAAAAGCCATAAAAAGTTCCCCAAAAAATCTAACGTTTAGAGTCGACTTTAAACTGTAGGTCCTGCCACTTATGGATAAAATTAACACAAGTGGTGTGAGAAGCTAAGTCGTAATCCTGACTGAAGGGTTTTAATAACCAATTATGTATGTGATCAAGTTAGTTTTGGTTTTACAAAATTTGCGATTCACTACTACCAAATCAAAAGATCGGCACTCTATATAATGTAATGCCATCCATCTGAGCGTTAGGGCTTCATAAGCATTCTCAGCAAGACTAAGTAAATTATTGAACGATATTGATGACCGTTATTCTGCAATTGTTCTAACCGGTGGAAAAGTTGCCGACTCTTGCCTTAGTATCAGGCAAGTGTTACATTGCATTAGCTCGCCTTTTTTCAACAATTTGTAGATGAAACCTTGTGCAATGTACAATGGGTCAATTCGACATTCGGGTACTGTACTTGTCTTAATTGACAAGTACACGTCCTCTAACCTTGTGCGAAATGAGGATATGTTGCCGTTTGGTTAAAGGAAGAGTGCGAAAAACTATTCATCTTGGTTTTAAAATGAAAATGAGTTGTAACTGCGTATTACGTTTATTTGTTTACGTTTTAAAGATTCCATTTAATTTATAATACGATACTGTTATGCATATATTTTATGTTCTATAAATTAACTTGATAAGAGAGAATCTTGATCTGGCATGATTATTGAGAAGCAGGATAATATGTACATACGTATATGTATGTGCATAACGATATACATATATGAATATACATACATACTCTTATATATGTAGGTACGTATATGAAACAAATAATAATAATAAAATGTCATACAAGTAATTTGTTTTAAAATGCCGTTACAAATATAAATGTTATTATTATTATCATCCGTTTCCGCTTGAGTTCAATTCAACAATAATATGTCGTACATTTTAAATTGATTGCTTTTCAAGTGTGGTTGGGTCATCATCAGCTCTGCAATAATCATCAACGCCACCATTACCGCCATCATCGGCATCTGAGCAACAATAATAATATCGCTGCTCTCAAGGTAAAATTAACTGACCGTTCATTGCATAATGCAATTAAACAAATAAAAAAACAAAATTCAACGAAAAAAAATATAAGAATTAAAGTAAAAATAAAATAATGTGCGGTTATGCAAGCAGATATTTTTTTATTTTTAATTGCTTTTTTTCCGCGGATTTTTCTCTTGTTTTTTTTTTTTTAATTTAACGCTATCAATTCCAAATCGTATGTAAATAATCTTTACAAGCATATAACGGGTGATTTCTCTGTTATAACATACATAACGGAAAGTTAGATTGTAATCCTGGCTAAAAGGTTGTAATGACAAATTATATATGTATCTGTATTAAGAGTCGATTTTGTAAGCTCACGTTTTGGAGCAGTCCACTGACCTTCGAACTCAACCAATTTCACCCCAATAGACTATTTTTTGTGCGAATATCATGAAGTCTCTCATATACATGGACAAGCCAAACAAAATTATAGCCCTGGACAACAATATTACAAATGCCGTTAGAATTCGTTACCATCCAATTTTTCATAAAATAATCTTTAAAAATAAATGACAGGCATTCGTTTCAGTCTTTTAAACCTCTTAACAAATTTTCTGTGACCAAACCGAAACATTTGAGAATCACCCGTTACAATCATACGTAGTACGTACATATTTATACATATGCATACAGCAATAATTTATTAATAACCATGCTATGCATACCGCACTAATATTAAAACTTAAAAAAAAGAACTAAAAATTAAAACCGAAATGAAATGTTAATGCTTATTGGAGAAAGTCCATTAAAATAGATGGCCTGGTTAAATTAATAACATATTAACTGATATTAAAAATAAATATAATTTTTTCATGTAAAAACGATTTTACCTTTTTTATGTATTATTTTCATACACTCTCTTTCAAACAAACAAACGTAGAATAAAAGTTTTTTTTAAGGATTTTTTTTTAAATTTAATGTCATTCTATCGTTTCGACTGCTCTTGGCTGTTGATCTATCGGCCAGTTTAACTCCAAACACTTTACGTTGTTGGACGTTTCCGTTGCTATTTCGGCTATTCTTCGCTGAACATTTGTCGTACTTATATTCTTAGTTACTTTCCACTTACTTACCACCCATATTGTGGGTGTTAATTTTGTCGACTCTGAACGACAGACTTTTGAAAAACTTTTCATGGCAATTTTATTTAGTTTTTATCAGAAAACTGCTGAGAAAAAGTTACCGAAAGAATATTTTTTTATATTTCGTTTTTTCGAAATGTCTGAGTCGGGACTTGAACCACGGGCTCTCGTGTAGGAAGTCAACGTACTACCTACTACTTTTTGACGATTTCTTCCAAATAAGATCTTTTAAATGTGGAAATATTCTTTTTTTGTGCTGCATAAAGCTATTCTTACTAAAATTTTGAGAATTAGAAGAACGCTTAAAAATTATTGAAACTTACTGCAAAAGTAATGTTACAAACATGAGGTTATTATGATCGACTTAATTGAATTACTGTGCAAGGAATTGACAAGATTATTAAGAAATTGGAAGAACTGGAAGATTTATAGATGTAGTCAGACCTGTTTATTATCACAATGTACGCACTGTTGAAAATATCGCTACTGTTAGAGAAAGTTTCGTGGATAATCCAATTTTACTATTTTCACTGTTCCCAGCATTTGAGCTCATTATGGTGTATTTTACATTTAGGTTTGCATCTCCAACCAGCACATCTTATTGAATTTTAGAGCAACAGGCTTTTAAAGCTCGGTTCTAAGTTTCTTCATCAATGAGGCTCATTTCTCACTCGATGATTACGTTAACCCTGACGAGGTGACAGCAAAGTAGTTGCGTTTGGAAAAATGCCTTTGTGATGCTTGTTATGGTCTAGAGATCTCATTGGGCCGGCGTTTTCTTAAATCGCAGATGAATGTATAGCCCATGCCACCGATGATATTCAACCTGATTTATGTGCCTGTGCTTTTCTTTACTTTTAACAACATGCCAGAAGTGTCCTCTGTTTTCAAATAGAAGCATTATAAATGCAAAAAGTTTGAAAAGTCTGTTCTAACTCTAAAGCTTTCAAAAATTATTTAAACATACGTATATAAGCTTCCATTTCAGTAGCTTTTTGAAAGCCTTTCCAACGAATCAGTTGTATTTTAAATGTATTTGTTACTTTATTAAAATAGAAATATAGATTAAGAATGATTATTACCATTGTATTCTTATAGAGGATAGTTAAGCAGAACATCTTGGCGAGCCAACTCCAATAACATAGGATCATCGAAGAATTTATTAATAGAGACATCCTCTGACAAACCTTTACGTCTACGTGTCTTAATCATAAATTCACGAGCCAAATGTGAAGCTTGTTGAGGTTCCAATGGACGTATAATAATCGATTTATCTAAGGGATCGCCAGGCACAATTTGCCAATGATGGAATACGGATAAGCAAAATGCTTGACCTTGAGTATGAGTACGTAAATCGGTTTCAAAACCGAATGAATCAATGGCGGGTATAAAAGCTTTAATCGTGTAAAGAGGTGAACCAGAAACAGGAGCATCTTGGGTAACATGACCTCTGTAACAAAAATCATTCAAATTAATAATTTTATTAATTTCCTTATCGTTAAAGATTGTAAACAAACCTTCTTCTTGCCAACACAGTATAAACTGCTGAGACACAATCTGCTGGTGCCTGTACTTCAACAAATAGGTACGGTTCCATTAACCTGGGCGTCGCCATAAGAAATGCTGAGTAAGCCACTCTTCTGGCAGTGGGTATTACCTGGCCGCCACCTCTGTGTAAAGCTTCATTAGCTATTACAGCATCAAGTATTTTGAATTTAACATTCCTAATGGGTTCTTCGCATAATGGCCCTTCTCTGGTGCCCCACTGGAATCCCTGGACAATTGAGTCTTTAACAGAGGTCAATAAGTTTTTATCCACCTCAGAAGGTAAAGTGTCATCTACCAAGATATTGGGACCTGTGTTGTCGGGACCAAAAGCCCATATAGATCTAGCGGCCAATAAATCCCAATCGTAATTAACTTGGAAGAATTCACCCAATCGTTTCTTGTTCCAGTTTATGGAAACCACTTCATTTTCTATGTCTTCGGCCAAACCCTTTTCCAAGGGCTCTGCAATCATGGTAATTTTGTTCTTCTTGTTGGGTGTTTCAGCAAAACATTTCAATGAACTCGTCTCAACAACCGTTTCACAGAATGCCACCACAGGATCAGCTACTTTTATATCGATTTCTGAGTACATCTTACGTAAATCATGCATAACACAATCCAGGTAAAGTTCTCCTGTACCCAAAATCACATGTTCGCCTGATTCTTCAACACGCGTGGAGAGCAAGGGATATGATTTGTTGACTTTACGCAAACCATCTAACATTTTTGGTAGTTCAGAAGGATTTACCGGCTCTACAGCAATTTTAATAATACTTTGTGTATTAAATTTTAATGGCCTAAAGATGTACAGGTCCTCCGTGGCTTTAACATCCACAATAGTAGATGTTTTTACAATACACTGGTCAATACCCTCAATTAAAACCCAATTACCAGCGGGTACGCGATTTAATTCAACTTTATAGCGGGCTTCATAAACCCATAACCGACCAACTTGTAAAATTCGTGAATCTTCTTCATCCTGTAAGGTGTAGTTCTCACCCAGCACACGAACTTCTTGGCCAGCATGCAAAGTACCGGACACAACACGTGCCAAAACCTAGAAAAGAGAAAATAAATCGATTAATACAAAATGATGAGAGTTTAAGGGACAAAAACTAACTTGGAAGAATGTACAATCATCCGTGGGATACATTTTCGAACTGTGTACCATTAAAGAACCATTCTGGTTGCACTGTATCATATCAGAGTACATTTCACCCTCCTTGGGCCCCGTAAAGATATGATCAACTTTGGTTTTGGCGTTATCCAAAGGCGAGCGTATATGTTCAACACACATATTAACAAAACCACTAAAGTCGCCCAAAAATCTATTACAAACTAAACGTAAAAGTGGTCTTATATTCGATTTCATCTCTTCTTTGGTTATACGAATATTCAACTCTGCCAAGGTGTCCGCCAAAGTAATGTCAACATCACCAATCACTTGAGCTATAACCTTATACATGGGCTCCAGTATGAACTCAACAAAACTACGTTGAGCTGAGTTGTGGGGAGGCTTTTTAGTGAACTTACGCCTGCAAAATGAAAAAAACAAAATTTAATTAAGTTCTTATGAAGTGCAATTTATAAGCCTTACGATTTACTGTGGAAATACATATCGCCCCATAGACGTTTAGCAAACTCCACGTAGTTAACACCTTCGTAAGTATCGGCATATAATTTTGCAAAAGATTTCAATGTGAAGCAGAAGCCATACAAAGAACTGGCAAAACAAACATTGCCCAATATGGGAGACACTAGAGTAGTTTCTTCTGCATTGCCAAAAGTGCTTAACAAACTGTTGACCTCCTCTACGATATGTTTCAATTTGAAATATGCATCTTGGGGAGGTAATTTCAATTCTAAGATCAAACGATCAATCTAAAGTAACAAAAAATAAGGCATAAACTAAACGATTTAAAAATGTAATATAAAACTCAAACCTTGTTAATGCACAGCGTTATGGCCATCTTCTCCTGTACTGCATGTTTCAACAGCCGCTCCGTATTAAGCATAACACCCTCAGCGGCATCTACAAAAACTACGACACCATCACACATACGCATTGCAGCTGTAATCTCATCCGAAAAGTTCACATGACCAGGAGTATCGAAAATATTCATTAAATAACTTTTTTGCTTTACATCTTGCAGTACTAGAGTGACGGGTGTGGCCTTAATGCTCACACCACGTTCCTGTTCGGTAAACAAAGTATCAGTATAACGCAATGAACGTTCTTCATTCATTTCAAACTGTGGATGGGTTTGACGTAGGAGACAGTCAACAAAGGTAGTTTTACCATGATGCAAATGGCCTATTAGAGCGACATTCCGTATTAAAGGTGGAGTATCCATTAGATCGGCCATAAATTCCATATTATAAGTGGTTTCGGGTAATTCTTGTTCTTTTATTTGGAATTTCAATTTTTTTACTGGCTCTATAAGAGGTTTATCCAAAGGCTGTGCATCTTCCTCTTGAACAATCGTTTCTACATCGGGTCCATACACTTCAACTGCTGTTGGATAATAACGTTTGTCTTCATGCAAAACGACAGCGGTAACTTCTTTGTCTTCGTCTTCTACATGGTCTTCTTCTTCATCCATAGCCTCTTCCTATTAATAAAACCAAATTAAATAATTACAAAAATTAGGATTTACAACATAATCTTATTTAGATTGAAGTACCGACAATGCCGTCTGATTTTCAGTAGGGGATTTTGTGTAAACCAACAACAATGCTAAGGAGCTTTTTTTCATACTTACATCGTGGTCCTCCTGCTGATCAGGTTGGCCACCATATATACTTTGCTCATCATCCTCGTCACTATCCAAATCAGGACCTATATAGTTGCCAAATTCATCGTACAAATCGGAATCCATATTTCAAATAGGTTTCAACCAAATATCTATGAAATAAAAAGAACACGCGAGTCACTCACTATAAACGTTTACAAATGCAAAACAAACTCTAGTAATTTTTAAAACTTTCTCTGCAAAGTATGTCTCCAAGAAACAAAGTCTGTGTTTTAGGCAAGTAAATTAACCTTGCCTATGTTATTTTATAGATTTTTAATTAAATTTACCAAAATTAAAATTTGTTAAAAACGCGTTGTGGTCTATCAATAAACAAATTTTAGTGCTGGTTGTCAAATTCTGCCGGCCATTAGGTATGTTCAGTTAAATACTACTACATATGACGTTTAACAATACGTTCCAGTGTTGGACAATGGCGGTGGCTTTTCTTTTGTTGTCATTTTAAAGAATTTATTGAACGGATATTTAAAAACATATACAAGTATTTTATTAAAGTTATATAAAATTAAATAAAAATAGTTAAATATAAAAACACGATCCTAAATCATTTAATGTACATTATTTTACATGTTCTTTGTTTCTTTATGGAACATTCTACTGTCTTCAAGTGCCTCCTTCATCTGAGTAAGTATTTGCTTCATTTCAGTTTAATTAATCAAGATTTTCCAACTTGCAAACTTAAACACAGTCCAGGATAAGAAGTTTGTCATCTATTATAATTTACTGGCTCACAGTATTGAGTGTTGTGAAGAGGAACTTTCCTTATTGAATACTAACTCGTTCTCAACAGATCGTTCCGCTGCCTGGGTTACAGAGATGTTCGTTGGCTTTTTGTATCCCGTCAGGTCTTGGAGGCATCTTGGCTGTGCGCATAGATAACCATCTATGTAGACCTTGATTGCAAACAGCTCAAACTGGAATAAATCCCACTAATTAGCTCCCGCCTCATCGACTTCTCATCTCATCCCCAATAAAGGTTGAGATATAAAAGAACAACTTGGTAGCTCCTTACCAAACCTAACTCAAAGATCTTTATGGTAGTTGGAAAATAGGATTGGAATAGTTTATATAAAGTAGGAACATATCTGGATTTAAAGTTATGCTTAGTAATTTGAATGAAATTGATATAAAGTTACCTTCGCTGTTGCATTAATGGAAATGAAATGAAATATCGCTTATTAGGCCAATAGGCTTATTCGTTAGAATCGAAGCTGAGTTTGTATTTTATTTTACAAATTGATTTTAAACACAAGCAATTGAAGAAACTTCAAAGGAAACTAAATATAATAATATAAACTGAGATCGCAAATTATGTTACAAACCAAAGAAACCATCCATCTTGAGAGTATCTATGTATGGAATGAGATGCAGAAACAATAAGGAAAGGTATACTCAACAATAGGAATATAAAGAGAGGCAAAAACTCTTCTCAAACCAAATGGAATATACATATAAGAGGTTTGAGGCATGCACCATGCTCTCTGAGGTTAGCGAGAGATACTTTGATAGGGAACTGTAGACTCAAAATACTCTTGTTTAGAATGGGGATCATCTCGAAATCTTTTGAGGCAATAAGCTTGTAGGAGAAGTTATAGGGATACTCTATATAGATGCAGGGCTATACTATATATGTAGTTGGTTGCAGTATTATGGCACCTCTTGACGACTATAATAACAATAAAGAATTAAAAATTCTTATCTTTATCCTGCTAGCTATATTACGTTTGTAATTATATTTAATGTGGTTTCTATAAATAATCACATTGAACGAAAATCTGGTAATTAATACAAACTGTGAAGGGGAATTCAAATGCGAATATGGTGTATATTTGAACTGCTCATAGTGAGAATTCTTCATTTTGTCATATGTATTCTATTATTATTGTTTTATTTTTGTGTATAAAATAGTTCACACAATGTGATATAAAAGGTTTTTCCCCATTAAATTTCGTTACATACTTTAATTTCACTTCGCTGCGACTCTTTTGAAATTAGAATTCTTTGTCGTCACAAGTATTTCTCATTTAAAATATTATTCCTGGGAAACAAGAAAGTACCTGAGTACACTATAGCTGCCCAAAAGCAAAACTCAGGTAAAAAACAACGTAGTCTTTTCATTTAAAAGAATAACTGGAAAATTCTCCTCTTACTACTGAAGGCACGAAGTGAAATACAATAGCTGCAGGTAACAGCAGGGATGCCTTAATACTACAAAAACATTTTGAATGTTTAAAATAGGAAGACTACTGAAAACTCTCAACATTCAACGTTTTACGCTCTTAGCACAATGATATCAAGAATCTTTATAATTTTTCTCATAACTGCAACTGGCAAGTGTTTGAATTATGACAGAGTACCTAGACTTGTTAAAAATAAAACAGTCGATTATCGAGTGTCCTTAAGACAAATTTTAAGATTGCCAGAAGTCAATCGGCCTCCATTTAATTTGTTCAAGTCGCGCGAAGAATTTGTTAAACTAGCCGAGCAGAATATAAACAATTACAAGCCTTATAATTATAAACTGTACAGACCTTATAATCCTTTCAAACCAGCTTTTATTTATGATAGAGATTATGTGACTAAAGTGTTAAGTTCATTGGGTTTGCTAAGACCATTACAAAATGTACCTTCAAATCCACGAAATACTTCCGAATCTGACATTAAAACAGGTATGGAAGAGAATTCTTCACCAGAACCAGTTAATAATAGTTTTGTAACTTCGGAATCAAATGGAATAGAAACTATCACTACTGGTAATAGCAATGAGGATATTAATACAACCACAAATAGTTATGCAGTACAAACTACTGATGCTGCAGTTTCCGTCACTGAAGATGCGGAAAGAACAACTGAACTAACAACGGAAAGTTTTGAATTTTCAACTTACACAACTGAAGGAACTAATATTCCAAACTATTCCACTACGGAATCAGTAGCAGGTATGTAGAAAGGACAGAAATTTCCACAACTAAGATACTAAAACTGGTAAATTGTAATCTTTTGTTGACAGAATCAAATCGAATAGAAAGTACAACAAATTCTAATATTGAGGAAACTATTCTTACAGCCACGGATAGTTATACAACACTAACGTCTAAAACAGAAGATTCTTCAACCGTAAATGAGCGAACAATAGTAGAGTCTTCCACGGATAGTTTTGGTATTGCGAACACCACAGACATTTTAAGCTATTCCTCTACCGAGCCAGCATCAAATGCAGAGACCCAATATACAACAGAAATCTCAACAACAGAAGGCTTAGATCTGGAGAATGAAAATGTATTACTTACAGGCTCAAATCGTGTAGAAACTACTACAACTAGTAATACACAAGATGGTTTTAATCCAACTACTCCTGATGTTGCTGCATTCATAACTCTGTTCGGACATGTTCCAACATCAATTGCTGAAGATACGGAAAGAACAACCGAACTAACAACAGAAAGTTTTAGATTTTCAACCCACACAGCTGAAGGAACTAATATTCCATACTATTTTACTACGGAAACAGTAACAGGTACGTATAAAGAACAGAAATTTCCACAATTTATATGCTTAACAGCTTATTATGACAGAATCTAATAGAATCAATCAAACTAAAACAGGCGCTAAAACGGAAGAAACTATTTTTACAACCACGGATAGCTATACAACACTAACTTCTAACACAGAAGATTCTTCAACTGTAGATGAGGGGACAATAGTGCAGTCTTCCACGGATAGTTTGGGTATTGCGAACACCACAGATATTTTAAACTATTCCTCTACGGAGCCAGTAGCAAACGCAGAGACAAAATATACAACAGAAATCTTAACTGAACGCATAGATCCGGAGAATGAAAATTTGTATCTTACAGGCTCAAATCGTGGAGAAACTACTGCAACTAGTAATACACAAGATTGTTTTAATCCAACTACTCCTGGTGTTGCTGCTTTCATAACTCAGTTCGGACAGGTTCCAACATCAATTGTTGAAGATACGGAAAGAACAACCGAACTAACAACGGAAAGTTTTGGTTTTTCAACTTACACGACTGAAGGAACTAATATTCCAAACTATTCCACTACGGAATCAGTATCAGGTATGTAGAAAGAACAGAAATTTCCACAACTGAGATACTAAAGCTGGTAAATTGTAATCCTTTGTTGACAGACTCAATTCGAATAGAAAGTGCAACAAATTCTAATACAGAGGAAACTATTCTTACAACCACGGATAGTTATACAACACTAACTTCTAAAACAGAAGATTCTTCAACCGCAGATGAGCGAACAATAGTACAGTCTTCCACGGATAGTTTTGGTATTGCAAACACAACAGACATTTTAAGCTATTCCTCTACGGAGCCATTAGCAAACGCTGAGAACCAATATACAACAGAAAGCTCAACAACTGAACGCATAGAACCGGAGAATGAAAATGTATTACTTACAGGCTCAAATCTTGTAGAAACTACTACAACTAGTAATACACAAGATGGTTTTAATCCAACTACTCCTGATGTTGCTGCATTTATAACTCAGTTCGGACATGTTCCAACATCAATTGCTGAAGATACGGAAAGAACAACCGAACTAACAACAGAAAGTTTTAGATTTTCAACCTACACAGCTGAAGGAACTAATATTCCGTACTATTTTACGACAGAAACAGTAACAGGTACGTAGAAAGAACAGAAATTTCCACAATTTATATGCTTAACAGCTTATTATGACAGAACCTAATCGAATCAATCAAACTACAACAGATGCTAATACGGAAGAAACTATTGTTATAACCACGGATAGCTACACAACACTAACTTCTAACACAGTAGATTCTTCAACTGTATATGAGGGGACAATAGTACAGTCTTCCACGGATAGTTTTGTTATTGCAAATACCACAGACATTTTAAGCTCTACGGAGCCAGCATCAAATGCAGAGACCCAATATACAACAGAAATCTCAACAAGTGTACGAATAGATCAGGAGCCAGTAGCAAACGCAGAGAACCAATATACAACAGAAATCTCAACAACTGAACGAATAGATCCGGAGAATGAAAATTTATTAATTACAGGCTCAAATCTTGTAGAAACTACTACAACTAGTAGCACAAAAGATGGTTTTAATCCAACTACTACTGATGATGCTGCTTTTATAACTCAGTTCGGACATGTTCCAACATCAATTGCTGAAGATACGGAAAGAATAGCCGAACTAACAACGGAACGTTTTGGTTTTCCACCCAATACAGCTCAAGGAACTAATTTTCCAAACTATCCTACTACGGAATCAATAACAGGTACTTAGCAGCAACAGAAATTTCCACATCTAATATGCTTAACCGAAAAATTATTATTTTTTGTTGACAGAATCAAATAGAATAGAAAGCACAACAGATGTTAACAGGGAAGAAACTATTTATACAACCACAGATAGTTATACAGTATTAGCTCCTAACGCAGAAGATTCTTCAACTGCAGATGAGGAAATATTAACTCAGTTTTCAACGACAAGCTTTGGTATTGCGACAACTACAGACATTCTAAGCTTTACCTCTACGGAGCCAGCAACAAATGCAGAGACCCAATATACAACAGAAATCTCCACAACTGATTGCATAGAATCAGAGAATGAACATTTATTGTTTACAGACGCAAATCGTGTAGAAACTACAATAACTAGTAATACAGAAGATGTTAATCCAACAACTGATAGTTATACAGAACAAGCTACTGATGCAGCATTTTTCAAGACCACAACAGAAAATTTTTCAACATTAAACGCTTTAGATGTGGAAAAAACAACCGAGCTAACAACGCCAAGTGTTTGGACCTCAATCAACAGAGTTGATGGTACTGATATTCTAGATTATTCCACTAATGAACCTGTAACAAGTGCAGAGACCACAACATTAAGCCTAGAACCGGATAATGGTTATTTGTTGTTTACATTCTCAAATCAAGTAGAAACTGCAAACACCGAACAAGGTATTCATACAACAACGGATAGTCCTACAGAGCAAGTAGATAGTATTACGACCTTAGCTCCTAACCTAACTGAGGAACCAATAACTGAGCTAACAATGGAAAGTTGGCGTATCGAAACGACTACAAAAGCTGATATTCCAAAATATTCTACTACAGAATCCGTTATTTTTAAAAGTACGATGAACCCAAATGATACAATGATGTTTACGATCGAAAACTTAACAACGGAAACAAATCGAATGGAAACTATCACAACTGCTAACGAAAATAGCGGCATTCATACAACAACAAGTGAGTGGGAGGATCAGACTACTGCTAACCCTACGAAAACAACACACGAAATCGAAAATTATACAACATTCGGAGTGGTAGACGTGGAATCAACAACGCTAGGGCGTGATATCGAACCTGCTAGCCAAATATGCGAAGAAACAACTAAATCTGAAAACTTTTCAGAAACAATAGTGCAATCAGAAACTGATACAGCTGAAAAGTTCGTAAATGTAACTTCCATAACTGACGCTACTGAAATAACAACCTCTATTGATGTGACAACGGAATTGAATGAAAAAACTACCGTCAACATTCCTAATGGCAACAGCACTGAACAGGAACCAATTGTGTTTTCAACCACAGACACTTTTAATGTGGAAGATTCAATAGGAACAACTACTCAGATAAGTAAGGAAATCGAATCGTTAGCGGATTTATTACTACCTACAACCGAAAGTTATTATGAGGTTTCAACACAAGCTTTTGATTTTACCAACTCTAAAGATACAACTGATACAACAACCAACGTTGTGCATGAATTCTGGAACATGAGCACAACTCCACTTCAAGAAGATATTACGACAAGAATGTATGAAGTAAGTTCAACTTCAGCACTGATGGACAATAGCTTCACTCAGAATGCTTTATTATCGACAATAACCGAATTGCCCACTTTAAGCACAACGGAAGGTAATCGCGAAATTACAACAGAAATATCTCAAACAGAATGTGCTACGGAAATAATTGAACAAGTTGAGGAAACAACTATGGAGGCAGAGGCAACAGTCGAAACATTTGAAAAATCTACAACCGAGCTCATGCTAACAGAGATTTCGAGCATTGAAACTGCTACAGAACGAAGTCTTGAAAATGTTATAGAAAATGATAAAGGAACCGCAACGGCACGAGTTTTGTTAACTGATGACACAACTGCAAGAGAAACAGTCGATAATATTCTCAAAACATACAACGAAGTTGTACCTGAGACATTTGAACAGTCCACAAATGAATTCATGACAACTTCATTCCAAGAATATACAACTGAAGTAATGGATGTAAATACAACCGAATTTTATAAAGAGAACACAACAAAGCAGATTGATTATACCACACCAATCTCATTGGTTGAAGATTCAACGACTGCAAGCCCTATGGTAACTACTGAGCACCTAATTGATGTAAAATCGAATACCGTTGATAACAAATCAAATGAAGAAAATTCTGTAACATCATCAAACCATTTGGGAAATACGGAAAATCCATCAATAGAACCATTATATAATAGGCAACAAAAACTCGCTATCAAAGCTCTTAAAGAAAGTTCTAAACGCAAAGCAAAGAAATTTAATTATGATACAGATGTAATGCCCTCTTTAGGGGATTACGATTACATTTAACGGAAAAGGACTGCGAATTCCAAATCCGACAAATTTTATTGAAAGATGTTTATTTAATTCTTAAGCAAATATAATGAAAAATAATTAAAGCATTTAACTTATTAAAAATTAAAATTGTTTAGTTAAGCTCAGAAACAATTTTTATAAATTTCGGAAACGTGGTCCGAGATTTCTTCTGCACTCTCCCGTTGTATTAGATACATAATTCTAATGTATAAGCCTCATTCGAGTGGCGAATAATTAAATTAGTTGAATCCAGCTGAGGTCGGAAAAGTTTTAAATAGACTTTTATTTATATTTTAAATAAATTCAAGTTAGAGACTAAAATCATAGGCACTTGCCGACTTTTTTCTAGAGTGAGGGGTCGAAAGAGAAAAGGAATTACACTGTATTGAGTATACACTCAATAATTCCTCTTCCACTTCTGGGGAAAATGTATAAATGTATATATTTTAGAGCCCAATGTTCTGATTTAATTTATTTTCCTGTCATCATGCATCTTAGACATTTTTGTACTCCAAAGTATGCCTTCATAGTCTAGGGGATTGTGTGCTAGTCAATTAGTGAAGGCGTTGTCGATTCGTTTCCTACCAGAGACTGGTTTGTTATAGTACACCGAACATATGGACTTAGTCACTACGTTCGTAATCAATACATAAACCACCGAAGTTTCTTTCAGGAACATAACTTCATAATAAAACTTTGGAACTTTACCGATTCTCTAGCTAACGGAGCTGCGCAGTTCAAAAATATTACCGAATAAAACTTCCCGTAACAAGTTCGGAGAGTATTCTATAAGTCCTTGACTGAATATTTCTAATTCCTTTTAGGGCCGTTTTTTGAATGCAAGTTTAAACTCGAGATTAAGTTAATCTCCAGTTAAACTCCGTTTTCAGTTTTTGAATTCACTTAATCTCGAGTTTAAACTTACGGTTAAGTAGTTAATCTCGAGTTTAAACCACCAACGTTGCTGGTTTAAACTCGAGATTAACTATGACAAGTAGTTGACAAATTTTTTTTTTAAAAAAAGCTTTTAAGTGAGGGGAAGCCGAATAAGACAAATATTTAAGTAACTATGAATTATATAACACACAAATTGACAACAGACAGTCTTAATTTATTTATTATTTTAAGAAAATGATTTTTTTACATAAAGATCAATAGCATGGCATATTCATAAGAGGTAACCGCAAGAATACAACAAGTACAACAATGCAAAAACAACAGGCATTTTGTTTTTGTTAAAGAGTACACGGAATGTCAAAAACAGCTTCATAACTGACTGACGAATAACAATAGAAAGAGAAATGTTAAAAAAATTTATAAAAATGGTTACAAAACACTAAAAAAACAACAAAATTTTGACATTCTAAGACTCGTCAGCTGTTGAATTACTCCTACCTGATATAAATATGCCATGATCAATAGTATTCAGCTTTTGTTTGTTTGTTTTTGTTATATACAAAAGCTAATTGTTGTGAAATAATTTGCAAAAAGTAGTAAAAACAACAATATAAACGAAGAAAATGTTGCCATTTTTGCTTATAAGTACGGCAGCTCTACAAAGTTAATCTCCAGTTAAATTCGCATTGAAAAAATGAAAACTGAGTTAACTGGAGATTAACTTTAACTGGAGATTAACTTAATCTCGAGTTTAAACTTGCATTCAAAAAACGGCCCTTAATGTTTCGTAAATGAATTGTGATAAACATATTAATTTCGAAACAAGCTGTAACTGATAACAATTTGTTTTATAATTATTTATGTCTGGCATCACCTTAAACAGTTAAAGCACTGAACAATTCTAGCACTGAACACACTCTATAACAAAACAAATGTGCGCCATTCGTTAAACATTAACAAACTGAAAATGTTTGCTTTTATGAAAGCTTAAATAAAATGAGTTTATCTAGTATTAAAGCCAAAGAGACTAAAGGCAAACAAAAGGTTTTACCAAAATTAAAAACAATTTTGGCTAATCCCAATAAAACAAAATGGTATGTAGTTAGATCAATTGCTCAGCAACTAAACATATTAAGATTTCCGTATATCCTTCAGCCCCGTTCTAACTGACCAAGAGATGAAAGAGTTGAAAGATATACTCCAAGCAGCCATACGCAAAAGTGATTTACAGCCAAGAAAATTTGCCACAGCAAAAAAAATTTGCTTGGGCTTGGAAAGCTCTCTACGCAACATAAACAATGAGAAGACTAGCTGTGTCTTCATATCGCTGAGCATAAAGCCTAATCACGTAGTAAGTCTAATAGCACGAAATGCCGAAATTAAAAATGAAACGCAGCCGGTATTTGCTCAGCCAAAATTGGAAAATTTTGTAGAGGAATTGTTTGGTACTGAGGCGTTGTGTATGGTCTTGCCCAAGGATTTGATAAACATTAGCAAGGCATTAAGCGATTGGGTAGAGAATAAAAGGAAACCCAAAAAAGTAATCGCCATTACCAAAACATTGAATAAAAAATCAATTTTGAAGAAAAAACCCAAATTGTGTAAAATTGAACATGAACCTGAAGTTGAAGAAGACAAGAAACTAGGAAAAGAGAATTTAAACAAATCTTGGTCGGGTGATTATATATCCTTTGGCAAGAGAGGTCAAGTGGTTGAACCAAAATTAAATGACGATCAAGTTGTGGATGCTTTAACAGAAATTATGGATAAAATACCCACAGCTTCATTAAAACCAAAACAAAATGATAAAGTTGAGCCTATGGAACTTGAATGTGAAAGGGTAGCAGCTGTAGCTGAACCGAAAAAAGAATTTGAAGATGAAAATGCTTCAGATAATTCAGATGATTTTCTTAAAAGCAGCGAATATCAAGCATTAACTGTGCACAAGATTAAAGGTAATTCGAATAAAAGTGAAAAAAAGAAACGTAAAAAAATAAAAAGAAAACACTGAACAAATAAATTGAAATACAGTTTTAACTTTATTTTAGGAAAGTATTCTTCCTTTTATCAAAAAACAAATTATCCTCAGAGATTTAAGAATTTTCAAGAACTTTCAAGTCTAGAAGGTAAAGTATAGCATTCGTTACACAAAAATTTGTAGAATTTTAGTAGTTAATTTACATATATACAGTGTAAAATGTTTAAATCTAGCAATTAATTTATTAGATAATGAAATATTTTTAATTATAATGAATCCATGGCGATGTAAGGGAAAAATATAGGAACACTATGGTAGTTTTTCATTTGCCAATCCATAATATTAATTTGACTTCGAATTGGCCACATCAAATTAGTTTTTTTAATGTTCTGTAACAGCCGATGATTTAAAGCTATTTGCACCAGAATAATTTTCAACCAATAAACTTTTATAACGTCTTAGATTTACGCTAAAACCCTCTTCGCGATCTGCTGCCGATAAAATAACAACGCGGGATATCACCAAGTGGGAGGGATTTTGTTGACTAAAGCCTCGAATAACATCAATTTCATCGCCTACATTGAGCTGCAAGAGAAATTGAAAAAAATTTAATTAAAATATCATCATTAAATACAAAAATGTAATGGGACTACCTGAACACTTTTCTTTGGCAATTTTTTGCCGTTAACACGTATTTTGCTTTCATAGAAGATATTTTCAATTTTGCTAAAATAATGTGAAACAAAATGTATTCAAAATTACGTACGTTTTAACAAATGCCATCCACACTTACTTTCTCGCTATACCTAGACCGGCTTTTAGCACTAGATCTGCTCTAAGGGAATTCACTTTCGTTCTTATTACTTTCGAATCTCGTTCATCTCTGAATTCAGGATCTGCTTCATCTTCACTATCGGAATCCTCGTCTTTTGAGCCAGACTTTCGATTGTATTTCTCTAAGGGTTTTGACAAAGAAAAGTTCCTCAATGTGCCGTCATTGGTAATATTTGGCAGCAGCAGTTGTTTCGTTAGTACTTCTGTGTTCGTTCCGTGTGATGTTTGCAGGAGGCGCGGTTTCGTAAATGAAATTGTTGCAATCTTTTGTTGTAATTGCCTTAAAATTTGAGGTTTTAACATGTTTCTACTTTTTCTTACTTAAATTAAATTGATATGGTTGTGCAAAACTTAAGCTATAACCGGTGAATACATTGACAGCAAAATTTTTGAATCAGCTGTGCAGACTATTTCTGCACAGTGGTTAGAGAACACAAAATATATCGTATACAATTTTATTTTTAATGCTTAGATTTCTTAATATGGATGTACATACTAATTTTTGACTTGTTAAACCACAGAGTTAAATGTGGATTAAAAAAGGAAGCATATGATAAATATGGTATCACAGCTAGTACAGTCTCAACAATTTTTAAAAATAAATCAATTATAATTTCTTTTAAATTTCGATTTTCCGCATGTAGAAAAGTACTAGACTCCAATAATCAGAAATGTAGACAAAAGTGTCCTCTATTGATTTACAAAAATACTGTTATCGTTTGACCGCACTTAATTTAGTGTTCTTATATAGTTTCATTTAATTTATTGTTGGAACAGTTACTTCTTTTATTATTTTCATTATTATTTTTTTATATTGAGTTTCGAGTAAGGCATTCGTTTGGCCGCAGAAGTCACAAGTTCATTAATTTATTACATTCGACGTTGAAGCGTTAGTTTAAATTGAAAATTTTATTAAAAAAAGAACAAATTAGTGAAAAATAAAAGTAAACTGTTTAAATGTGGGCTCAGGGGGCTTTTAAATGACGCCTAGAAGGGCTTAATCGACAATCAAGAGCAAAGAGGGTATTCCAAAAATTGCTGGGATAACAAAGCGTTCTGGAAAAATTATCAGGAATTACCTCAAACTATGGAGTTAAATTCCAAAGAAAAAAATCGAAAGAAAATGCAGATTTAACGTGACAGTACGAATAATCATTTATGTCGAGAAATAAAGAAAAAACTTTCTGTTTACTATGATATCTATCGCCCCTTTTATAAATGCTATCTTGTTGATTAAATAAAAAAATATAAAATAAAGTGGCTACTTGGTAGGTGGTCAGTATGTGAGCTCCAATTTTGACATATTTTTCAGATTTTCGAATGAGGGAGTTTTCTGTCGAATGCTCAGCAGACTCGCCTCTCAATTCATGCCATGTGGTATGTTTTACCGTCTTGTTTAAACCACATAGAAATGAATTGCCCGACTCCTCCCGAACAGTGCATCTTTCAGCTCTGAACTGAATCTACCTGTTCATTTAATCAAATTCGGCAATTGTGTTTGTTGAAGTATTGTTCGAGATGCCTGGGCTGGGTTTTAAGCCGTGGCCTCACGTCTAATAAGCCAACACACTACCTACTAGACCACGATTACTTCCGGATCGATACTTTACTTTCCTAAACTACGTTATATTCTTTCTTAACTTATTTAATTGGTCATTACAACCCTTTTAGTCAGATTGTGTGTGTTAAATTTATCACGACCTACAGGTTAAAGTCGACTCCGAACGACAGAATTTTGAGAAACTTTTCAATTTTATTTACTCTCAGAGTTTTCACCCAAAGACTACTAAGAGGAAGTCGCTAAAGAAATATGTGTTCATTTATTCTTATTTTTTAAAACGAATATATTAAGAAGAACTCTACCAATTTGAACATCGTCTAAATACGAATTACGGGTGATAATTAAGTTTTTTTTTATTAAGTTTTAACAGCCACAGGTACGCATATACATTATCTAATAAAAGTTAAGGTTTTTTAAGGATATTACATATGGTATTTAAAGTATATTTGTGAATAAAATTCGTTGGTTTAATGGTTATCAACTTATAATGTTTTGTCAACTAATTTGACTTAAAATTAAAAGATAATAATCCTTATTACGATCCACTACCAAACTTCACATTTATCAGCAGACGGATGCATTTTACTACCCACTGGACAATTAAATGCTTTGGCAAAATCTTCACTATTTGAGACAGCACCCAGTACACGATACTTATCAATTGCATGCTCATTCGTTAACTCTTCCCAATAGTCGGCTTCCTTATACGATGCGCACCATAGTTGGGCAAAACCCAAAAAGAGTAATTGTTCCGGTGATAAATCTAAGCCAGGCATTTGTTCTTCTTTATAAAATGCAGCAATTGAATCCAATTTTTTCGTAACATTCTTCGTATAACGGCGATATGCCATTAAAGCTTCACGTATACCACCACTATCGGCTATATTTTCATCTTTCGTTAAGTTGCCATTAATGTTGCGATTAATCTCTGGTATTACATACTTTTGATAATGATCCACATAGCAATTGGAACGTTCTTTGAAAATTTTACTTGATTTCGTGGACCACCAATAGTTATCCTCACCCGTTTCATCATAGTTTGCACCAACCGTATCAAAACCGTGAGTAAACTCATGTCCAATTAAATAGCCCAACGTGGCATATTTCAATGAATTTGGCCAAGCCTTATTGTAAACGGGTGGCGTCAAAGTGCCTGCCATTACATAAATTGAATTGTCCAGATTGTAATAAAACGAATTGACTTGCATGCCCACCAAAAGGTCCAAGGGTTTACTAAAATTACCCAAGTCTTCATAGTGCAGGCCATTGAAACGTTTCATATACTTTTTGAATTTGCGCAGATTTAAGTAATTGCTCTCATATGAGCCGTTAACAAATTGCAACGTTTTTAATTCGCCTATTAAACGTTTCGTAATATTTGGATCTTCATATCTGCCGACAGTCTCGACTATGGTGGACTCTTTGAGCAGAGCTGCCTTACGAGTGGCTTCGTCTAACCAACTGGCATCTTGTAAAATTATTCGTAAACTTTGACGAATTTCTTTGATCATTGCTGTCACCTCCTGACGTAATTCATCATTGAAATACAGCTGAAATAGAAATAAAAATATTTCATTAAAATGATTATGAGATTAGAATTTTGTACTACGAAATTAATAAATAACGTACATAATTGGCCATTTCAAACCCTTCAGTCAGGATTATGAACTAGCTTCTTATACTACTTATGTTGTGTGTATTAATTTTATATATGTATGAGTGGCGGGACTTACAGTTTAAAGTCGACTTCGAACGATAGATTTTTAAGAAATTTTTTCATGAAAATTTTACTTACTCTCAGAGTTTTTGCCTGAAGTCTGATGAAAACGTTACTCGTTACAATTAGTTTTTTGGAAATACCAGATATCGTGTTAAAAATTAAAACTCGCCACATCTACAATTAAAAGTACCTTCTACACCAAAAAATTATCTTGAAGTACCCTGTCCACGATACGGATCCGTTCGAACTGGCAAACATTTTCTTGTTTTCAGTTTCCCTGCTGTTTACCTTGTGTGCGGACAAATGTGAACATAATAAATCTCTAAAAAACTCAGTAACTGTAATAGTAAGCACAGCGGAAATAATATGAACTCTTTCGTAAATTGTGTTATGATCCAGAAGATTAGTACGGTGGTTACCCAAACTGATGATAGAAATTCAGTTAATTAGCCTCCAGTGGCAACTGTTTATACTTCGTAACTGTCCGAGATATGTATGTTATTTGCTTATGTCGTGCACAGTAAAATTCTCAATGCAAACACAACAACAACAAAGAAGGAATCAGAAGACGTCAGTCAATCATTTAAAATCTGAAATTCATGAAGTAGTGCAGACAATGTATTATATACAGTATATACATACATACGTAGTCTATTTTGTTGCAAGTGAGGATTGGCAGCCGAAGTCCTATTTAAAGATTGATAATTTGATGTGATTCTATCATCCCGCGATATAAAAATGATCTGAACAAATAATGCCAGTATTTGCGACTAGATTCACTTCAACAAATATATTTAGGACTTCTGGTTACACTTCATTATAAGAAACAATGGGGTAGAGCATAAACAATATTTGTTGGGCCACTTAAAAGCAACATCTCATAAATTTGCAATTCATTTGTATCATACTGTCTTATAAGTAAGAAGTGAGGTGTATATAATAAGAGGTTTGGGGTACACTTTTTTATATACGGCATTTAAGCCCCCTTCAACATCAAAGTTTTCAAAAATAAGCTTGCCTTCCTATTTCAATATATTCGTGTAAATTCAACAGCGTATTTGCAATTCTTCTACGACATGTTATTGGAATTTGTCGGAAATAATTATTAAATGTTACATCAAGTTGTTAACAGATTTAATTATAATTCACTTTTTGTTAGATTATAAACTAAACGCGTCACTTTTTTTAAGTTTTATTTCGTATGAATGAATATAAAATAGAAATAAATTATTTTCACGGAACGTAATTTCTAATTTCACATGACGTACTCACCTTCATGTATAAGTGATCAAAAAAATATTCCATTGATGATCTAATGCTGAAGAGGCAATAATCTCTTTGAAATTTTTTATCTTTTAAACGAGCATCCATGTGATAAAGGAATTTAAGCGAAAGATAATTTGCAGCCGCTTCTGGGTACTTTTTAGAGATGCTATCGATTTTATCGTACAGATAAGCACATGGAGTACAGCAGTCCTCCATGTCTTCGGTATAATTTCCCCAATCTTTATCCATCCAGGCAATTTCATTATAAACTTGCCACTGTTTTTTGATGGCCTCTATCTCTTCTGATTCCATATTACTGGTCAAAAGCGCACACGAGTAATCATCTTCGTTGATCTGTTTTATAACATTTAGGATGTCTTTTAGGAAGGAAAATATATCGTTTATGATGGAATCAATACGACTGTCATCGACACCATAAATTGTAAGAATTTGACGCATACGCTTTTCGTTTTCTTTGTAAGCATTCGATGAAATATTGTCAATGGTATCATGATGCAATTCAATATCGAAACCAAAGTCAGGCGTTTTAAAGTATGGCGGAAATGGGTATTCGGGTAGAATTTCTTCATTAAGTAAGTTCTTAACGCCATAATTGCTCATGTGAGCACTCATATTTAGCCAATGAAAGTTATCGGAATTCCACGTTGAATCTAAGGCTGGAAAACCACCAATTTTTCTAACAACAGCCACATAGTCTTCTTTTGCAGTCATGGGATACAGATCGGCTTCCAGACATTTGTTATGGAACTTTTTAGCCAATTCAAATTCCCTGGCATATTCTGGTGCCACATCGTCTATATCAGGCCGCTGCAATAGATTCTCAACGATATCGTTCAATTTGTATACGATATCCAAAATATTGTTACGTTTACTTTCGGCCGATCGCGGTTCGATAACATTTTTCCAATTACCGCAGGCATATTCATAAAAATCGTCACATGGATACACGGAAAGATTCATATACGAGAGCATTTGTTTCGCATAATTTTTGCGATAATCATTGTCTTTAAAAGAGATTGTGTTGACCGCACTACTATCACCCAATATGCTGTGTATGATATCATTATCGCTAGCACTTATCGTTGAGGTTTTCGCTTTCAACTGAACCGTATCTGTTAAAGTCGTCGCCTCCGTTGTCTCCGTTGTAGGTTTCGCAAGACACACGTTTATTGTTGCCAGTAGTGCTAGAGAGCCATAGAAAAGTAAAATATTTCTATTGATTGTTGTATTGATCATTGTATTGATTTCAATTCTTCTCGTTATTGTGTTAATTTATTTGTTAAATTTGTTTTTTATTGATCATTTTCAACTTTGTTTTGATTGTTTTATTCTTTTTTTGCTTTTCCAAATAGTGCAACTCTTCTCAATCACAATTCAATTGAAACTAATTTTCAATTTCAAATGTGTAACTGTTATAAAAGCATTTGTTTACTATTTGATCACTATGTATTTCCGTATAACGGACGTCGTTTTGTACTATTTATTACTAACTGTGTAATAGAACAATTACAGTTATTTACATGTAGTAGCACGTGCTTTGTTTAAGCGGTGGGATAGTCTAACGAATTGATGAATGAAATGTTTGTTTGCGATATTTTATTCTTCACGCACGCTTTTATTCTAATAGGATTCGTTAGTAGTTTTAGTTCCGCTCTGTTCCATTTAACAGTTGAGCTTATACTGTTTGATTTGTCGGAAGATTGTTTTGAAAAATAAAACAAAAACAAAAAACAAATAAAAAATCTTATTGTTTGCAGTAAATTGTTAATTATTATTTAAATATTAATTCTTTAATCTCATTCTAGAGTAAGTTGTGTGCTTTTTTTCCAACGAGAAGATGCCAGATTTAATTACTTTCACTATTCCCATGTTGTTAATGCTCATTACCTAAATACTCAGAGGTTATGGCGTCATGTATCCTTATTTGATTTGGTTATTTGAACTTCTTCAAATTCTTTATGGCTAATAAATTCAGGGTTTAAATTTTATCCTTAGCTTACCTTATAAACTAATGAAGATAACTCAATCCAAGTCGTAGTAGTTTAGTAGGCAGTGTGTTGGCTTATTAGACGTAAGGCCTCGTTTTAACTCTAGGTGAGACATCTCGAACAAAACGACGTATAAGAAAATATTTCTTCGGCGATTTCCTCTCAGCAGATTTTAGGCAAAAACGCGGAAATTAAATAAAAATTGCTAAATCGTAGGTCCTGCTGTTGTGGTGTTGAGAAGCTAGGTCGTAATTATGACTGAACGTTTGTAATTAGCATTTATGCATGATAACGAAGTCCAGTAAAGGGTCCGCCAAATAACATTTATTTTTTTTTTGAAAATGCTTTAAAAAAAAACTACTGCATATTTTCTCAAATTTCTTTTTTTTATTTGAAAGTACAATCCTTCCGGTTAATAATGGAAAATAATTTCATTCAAATGGCTGCCTCGGCTGGCCATGCTGTAGCCTACACGATCGGTCCAATTTTTTACTACAAAAATAAGCACTTCTTGGTCGAATCCAGGTGAAGGCGAAAGAAATGTAAAAAAAAAATTATCCAAAAGTTCACCTGGTCTGCGATTTCACCATTCAATACCTTCTTGTTAGGTAGGTAATTTAGTTAATAATTTAGTAATCGTCTAAAATGGCTAACTAATCATAATTAATCAATTTTCCAGCACAATTAAAATTTCTAATCCAATTGCTAATCATTAGGATTTCTAATCATTATTCCCAAGGTATGCCTAAACTATATAGTGTAGTGTTGCATAGTACACCATTGGAAGAAAAACAACGTACGACGAGTATATTAATTTTGAATGGAGAAAGAATAATTATTCTTTAGAATTCAGAAAGAGTAATGATTCTTTAGAATTCATTAGTAATGATTCTTTAGAATTCATTACTCTTTCCCTATTAACGGATTATCATATACAATCTGGCAACGAGAATGCAACGACTTAGAGGGTCTCAGAAAACATATTTTTCAGGGCGAATTTTAGTTTTTTTATTTTCTCATGTAATTTTCGTATTAAATCACGCGTGCAATTCTATTTGACGCTTATTAAACTTATTTATTTGAAACCAGACTTCAGATTAACTTGAACTGTTTATTAATTATTTCGTATACGAGTACTAAAGTACAAACAATATTTATTTTTAAACAATAATTTAAATTTTTTTTTTTTTGTTACAAATACATACGATAAGAATTTTTTTTTTATTAATGAATGAGTTAATTTTTAAATACAATTTATTTTTACAATTGAAATTGATATGATGATTTTATTCTTAGAAGAGATAATTTATTTTCCATTTTTATATTTCAATGGATCTTTCCTTTCGGAATTGCAGAAGATAAATGATAATAATTTTATAATCTCTTAAACTTATATTCTCTTAGTAATTTTCAGATAGTCTTAATTTTAAGTACGATTGTAATAATTTTGAATTTCGTTTACCCAACGAAATACACGTCTTATCTTTTATAAAATGCAAATTAATGGTACGGTTCAAAAGGTTTTGGCCTCTATTGATGATTGATTCATATAGTATCAACATTTATAGAATCATGCAATATATCAACCAGAAAATAAATGTTTGATTAATTGTATATACCATATACATATACAGCATAGTATATGTATATATTTTTATTTCTATTTGACGCTTAATTTTATACCATACATGCGCTACTAAATGTTGGGGTAAAACATTTACGTCATGAATTTTGGCGCAAACAATGGTAAGATTTATAAACATTTGACATAACCCAACATGTTAAACATTTCTTCTTAATGCTATTTATGCTGTATACTTATACACTTAATAACCATACACAATTCCAAATTTACTTACCTAATCTGATTTAAAAAAAGTACCAGCAAGCAGCATTGTCGTATTTAATAAATATAAACATTATTAGATATAGTAAAAAGAAATCCATTAAAATGAGATTAACTATTCACTTACTCATCTTACTTAATTCGTCATTACAAACCTTTAGTCAGGATTGTGAGCCCCGCTTCTCAACACTACTTATGTTGTGAATTTTTATTTTATCCATAAATGGCGACTTTTTCAGTTTGAAGCCAATTCCGAATAACAGATTTTTGAGAAATTCTTCATGGCATTTTTATTTACTCTCAGAGTTTTTGCCAAAAATCTGCTGAGAGAAAGTCACCGAAGTAATGTTTCTAATATTTCGTTCTGTCGTGATATCACGTCTAATAAGCCAGCACACTACCTACTAGACGACGGCGACTAGCTAAGTGTTGTTCGAGCGTGTTGTTCCACCTTCGTTGTGTATATTTATTACGTGCTAATGATCTCAGTCTGGAGAACAACTTTAAGATTACTCTTGCCAACTGGCGATAGTTTGCTTTCAATGTACATATGAGTGACAGAAACCTCCTTCGTGCGAGGAAACTGCATGGACTGAACAGAGAAAAGCTTTAAATAAGATCTTCAGCCTAGTGTGAGTTGCCAAACATTTTTGCTTGACGTTGTTTAAAGCATTAAAATTAAGCGGCTAGGCTGGATTGAAGAGGATATTTGGTCGAGACGGGTTTTTGATACCGGCATTAGTGGGCATCGTCGTAGAGAACGACCTTATCTGTAAAGACCAAATTAATGAAGCCCAGCCGCGTGACCAATTGGTGAGGGCGCTCGCGAAACAGAGGTACCTGGAAGTATGTGTTAAGGAAACCTATATTTCGACAATCGTTAAGCAAATACTTATGTGGAGAGGTTTTTTTCGTTTCTACGAGATAGACCCAATGTAATTGACCTTTTCTAAGTTTTCACTTTAAAGCAAATATGTTTAATAGATATCTTCTACTGAAAATCATCCAATTTTTTGACCACTTACAATGCCTAAAAGCGTTGAAAAAATGAATCCATCTTTCCATTAAGAGTGGATGCCTTGAAGACAATATTAAGCCTTTTAAAATACTTTGAATTCTTGACAGTAGTATGTTCGTACGTAGTACTTGTCTTTCTCGTAGAAAACATAAGTTCGTGGTTGATAAGTCGGTAGCATTTCGTTCAAAATTGAAACAAAACATCAGTGTCCTTGATGTGAGGGTTTCGTGATTATACATCTTCACTGTGTACGCGAAAAGCCACGACCATTGTTCCAAGTACATATTGTGTGTGTATCGTGATTATAAATCAATTATCATGGCCTGCCACACCACTTACCTTTTGAAATTGAGTACAAATTTATTTTATTCTTTACATAAAACAATGTTTATTTTTACAAATAAATTATTACAAATTAACAGTTATTTATTTCATTGTAAAATAATTTACATACATACGTATGTACATATATAAACATTAATTAAGTTTTAATGACAAACAAAATAAACAAAAAAATCGTAACAAAATAATACATTTTTAAAACATAAAACATAAAAAATTAAAAACAAAATTTAATTAATTCAACTTAAAATAACTTATAATTAAACCAGTGCTATCAGGGGTAAGCATCTGTTTGTTTGTTGAATGGTTTCCCAAGGAATCTTAACATAATTGTTTGCTGGGCTATAAAATAAGTGTTTATAATACATGGTGCAAAAGAAGACATACTGAGACAGAACAAAAGCTTAGGCGAAAACGGAAGAAAAAAGATAGATAGATAGATAGATAGAGAGATAGAGGCAGATAGTAGGCAGGTAAGGGAAAAAAGTAGACAGAATTTAAAGTTCTTGACACAATGTCCTTGGCTGTGCTTAGAAAATATTGCTACTGAAGCGTGCTGAAGACGGTGCGAGAGACTGCGTTTGCGTTGGTGCTGATGAAGCCTGGTTTGGTGACAATAGAGTCTGTTGTGCAAAATTATTTATGCCGTGATTAAGAGCTAAAACTTTATTAATTATATTAAATTCAGCTAAATTTTGATTAAAGCTATTAAAGCGATTACTTACTAATCGTTGATTGTTGTATTGGAAATTACCTGCAGGTGAGTTTTGTTGCTGCTTTTGCAGTTGCTGCTGCTGTTGTTGCTGCTGTTGTTGATAATATGTTTGGGCATTCTGTTGTAGTTGATTGCTAAATGCTGGTATTAAATGTTGTCTATAAAAATTTTGATTATCAAAATTATTTGTAGAGGATTGTTGTTGTTGCTGTTGCTGTTGTTGTTGATTATACGATGAGAATAGATTATTGTTGTTGTTTGTCTGTGTCTGGCCTTGATTTACACCAAAATTTCCCGTACCAGCTTCTTGACGAAATAAACGTGCTCGGTTTTGTTGCTGCTGTTGTTGTTGCTGCTGTTGTTGTTGCTGTTGACGTTCTAATAATGCATCGGTCACATATTGTGGTACCAGAGGATTTTGTTGTTGGAATTGTTGATAATTCCGCTGTGGTAGTGTCTGTACCAATGACAATTCGGCTGGTGCTTGTGGCAGCAATGAGGCAAATGTCGGTACAATATTCAATTGATTTGAAGGTTGTATTTGAATGCTTGATATACTGGCTGCTGCTTGAGTATTCGATTTGTGTAAATTTTGTAAATTTTGCAAATTTTGCAATTTCTGGAATACATGCTGTATGGGATTAATGTCTTGTGGCTGCTGCTGATGTTGTTGTTGTGGTGTTTGTACAATATTTTTTGCAAATCCTCCATTACTGTTGTACTGCTGTTGATGCTGTCGTCCATTAATATATTTGCCATTTGATTCCTTTAATGGTAGCTGTTGTTCCAAGGACAGTGCTGGATAAATGGGCGCAATTTTTGATTGTGTCGAGGGTATAAATTCAATAGACGGTCTAATGGTAAATCCAGGCTCTTGTTGTTGTTGTGGTTGTTGTTGTATTAATGGCAATTGTTGTGGCTGCAAAAGATTATTGTTTAAGGCTTTCGGTTTTGGCATAAATAATTGGCACTTACTTGGTTATTATTGTTGTTGTTGTTGTTATTGCCCCTTAGTTTAGTTTGTTCTTCCAAAAGCTTCAATTGTCTCAAAATGAGTTCTTGTTGTTGTTGTGCTTGAAATTTTAATTGATAGATTTGCTGTTCCAGTTCACGTTGTTTTTCAATTAAATAATTGTTGACATTGCCGCCTTGCTGTTGCTGTTGCTGCTGCAGTTGTTGCAGTTGCTGTTGTGGTTGTTGTTGATTTAAATTTGCTGTTAATGGCTGTTTCTGAAAGCAATTAAACAAATAAATAGAAAATTGGGTTGAAGTGATTTCAAAAGGACAGAAAAGAAGTGATTTATTATTGCTTAAACCACTAAACCGAAATGTTTATAATTTTGGGTGTATGAATGTATCAAGGATTTGTCAAAAAATTTGTTGTATGTTTGTCTCACTAAACTATAAAACGGATTTTTGATTGATATTCATATATAGTTAAAGAAAAACCACTGTTTGTAGACTTTTCCCCGCTAATTTTTAATTTTTTTTTTACAATAATTTCTACGTTATATTTTTCTCAAATTCGCTTTTTCTTCAAATTTTCTTAATTTAATTCTTTTAAACGTTTAAAAATTACAGTTAATTATGTATATGGAGATGTATTTACCGTTATATAATGACCAGATGTTGGAACAATATTTGAAAAAATATTATTCACCGTTGAGGTACTAATTGTTGCCTGTGTTGGCAACGGTGGCAAGCTATTGGCAAAATTTAATGCCGACGAACGATGAGCATGATCAGCTGGTAAAACATTTAATTTTGTTATTGTAGGCCCAAAAGGTGGCTGAAATATCGATGAAGTCCTTTGGGTACTGGAAACTATAGAAGCTTTAGTTGAGGCCGGACTATCAATAATGGGTATAACTTTCTTAGCCGTACCCGATTCATCCAAGTCCACGGTAAAAGCACTCACCAACGGAGCAGCCAGTATACGTATATCATCTTTGGCTACCACTTCAATATTCTCACCATCTTCATTGTGGGTGGGGCGTGGTGTGGTTGTTGTAGTTGTGGTAGATGTTGTGGTTGTACGTTTCTTGGTAGTTTTAGGACGCGGTGTTGTCGTTGTTGTTGTAGTGGTGGTCGAATATACTGCCGTAGTTGAGGCTGTTTTCGTTTTTGAATTGCGTATTTCAAATTTAATCTCATCCACAGAATTTAATGAGATTTCATTGGCTTGCTCATTATTACTGACACTACGAGCAGCTTGATTATTATCTTTCTCTTCATCGTTCACACTACTAGCTACTAACGTAGGTGAGCCAAGGTTTTTATGGTTTTTCTTTTTTGTTTTGTCTATGAAAAGCGCCAAAGGCTGCTCCTGGGCATTATTCTCATCATAGGTGGCAGTAAAAAATTGTATCGAAGGAAAAATGTCACTGGGACTGGTGCTCTCCTCTAAAATCTCCTCCTTGGGGGCTGTTGTTACAGGTACAGCAGCTGTACTGTGTATGCTAATGATGGTCGGAGCTATTGTAGTCGAGTCGGGATCATCGTCGTTTTCATTGTTCTCATCTTCAGTGGCTTCTTTTTCCAGTTTATCTATGGCACGTAGTAGAGCTTGTCTTACGGAAAAATCTAACTTTTGTATGGCCTCGCGTGGTATAATCTCATTGGTTTCCGTTGAACTTTCATCATCTGCCCGAGCATGATGTGAGGCCAATAGAAATAGTAAAAGGCAGGTAATATGCGTCTATAAGAAAAAGGAAGCAAGAGAAGAAAAGTTAATTACTCATTGAAATTTAATGAACCATTGCCATGGCATCGAAAACATACATATTTCCATTGAACTATTTACATAAATACATATATACATCCATGGCATGTAAATGTGCATATTTTTAAAACAAACAATTAAAAATATTTTTCCTTATGCTTATGCTAATTTCTGGTAGTATTTTTTACAAAACCAAAAAGAAAATATGTGGGATAAATTATGAGATTTGTTACACTTAATTTGTCTTGTTCCATATAATCTTCTAAAACAACACATTATTAAAGGTTTGTGGTAAATGGAAATAAAATTCACTGGCGTGGTTAAAACATTTAATGTTACAGTGGCAAACAGGCAATAATGAGTCAGTGAGGTAACATATTAACACAGTGTACGGTGCCCCTACTATTATAAAGTCTTCTGTAACGTTCCATAAACCTCGAAATGAATGAGAGTTGTACCAAAATATTTAGAAGCTCAAACCAGCAGACCATGGTATCTACTTAATTTATCTTTCCAATCCTTTCATCATTACGACCTAGCTTCTCATACCACTCATGTTGTGTGTGTTAATTATATCCTTGAGTAGCAGAACCTGCAGTTTAACGTCGACTCCGAAACTTTTCAGAGTAATTTTGCTTGCTCTCATGACAAAGGAGCTTACCTCACACTGGGTAACATAATGGGCCATATAGCCACGGAGTGAATATGTCTGTGAACGGGAAGCTAGCCGCTAACCTAACCTATCCTAAATTTTTTTGCTCTCAGAGTTTTTGCTAGAAGACTGCTGAGAGGAAGTCACCGAAGAAATATTTTCTCATATTTTGTTTTGTTCGAATGTTTAAGCTGGCGTTGAAACCATTGGCTCGAGACTCTTAATATAATTACGGTGTTTTATAGGTAACGAATCAAAGTGAAACCAATTGCAATATTTTGAAAAATGTCATCCTCTATATTGAAGCGCATTTCCATTTCAAGGGCTTTGTGAATAGCCAAAATTGTCGGATTTGGTGATCAAAAAATTCTCATGCCTAAGAAACAAATTCAGCCACAACGAACAGCTGTCAGTTGCATATTTTGTTGGTGCGGCGTGAATGGGCCTTGATTTTTTCAAGATGATGACTGTGGCGTCTCTAAAAGATAATCTTGTGGCCTGAACTGGACGGTATAGATTTGGACGACATGTGGTTACAGCAAGACTATGGAGCCTGTAGAACAGCATATTTTTCAATGGATTTAGTGCAGTTGCTAGCAAGATCATGCGATTTAACTGCATGCGATTTTGTTTTTTAGGGTTCAGTGAAACCGCCGATTTATACGAATAAACCACGATGGGTATACTTAATTGGAGCACATACATACATACATAATTGGTCATTACAAGTCTTCAGTCAGGATCACGATCTAGCTTCTCGCACCACTTATGTCGTGTGTGTTAATTTTATTCATTAGTGACGGAACCTACAATTTAAACTCGACTGCGAACGATAGATTTTTGAGAAACTTTTCATGGCAATTTTATTTACTCTCGGAGTTTTTGCCAGAAATCTCAAATCTGAGAAATCTGAGAGGAAGTCGCCAAAGAAATATTTTTTAATATATTGGTTTTGTTGGAGATGTCTGACCTGGAGTTTGAACCGTGGTCTCCGTGTAACAGGAAAACACACTGCCTACTAGACTACGGCGACTTCAGCTTTCTTCTTCTTTACGATCCAATAAAAAAGTACATTTTTTACTTAGACATCCTATAACACTAGTTTGCCTCGTTGTCGATTGGTCAATGGATCAAATATTAAATTACAGAGGGAATTCGTTTTTCATTCATAATGTAAACGTACTCCGACTATTGCGTTATTGTATGTAAATCATGGCGGTAATATTCTTAGTCTTTTCTAATATTCTTACAAAAAAATTTCTATAAATATTATACCGCAAATCTTTGTCGAATTTAATCCTCTATGAAATTTTTATTGCTCTCAAGTTTAATGTTGCTTTATTTTTTCATATTATACACTTAATCTATGCAGTGAATTCATTGTAAATTTCTAAGGGAATATTTTTTTTCTACAGCTTCTTTAGCCACAAAACACTGTTTATAAAACGTGAATATTTTTTAAAGCTGTTGTTAATTTTGGGTTTTTTGTTTTGTTTTGTTGTTTAACATTAATTTACTTATGTACGAGTATGTATAGTTCTGGTATAATTTTCTTCATTTAATGATTTTGCTTCGCTTTACTTCAATTTTTTGTTTGTTTTTTTTGTATTTTTTTCTCTCTATTTTTTGTTTAAAGTTAAGTTTTCATTTACAGAGACCTAACCACCTGTTGGTGTTTGTTGTTGTTGACTGTCACGTACAAGACCATTATGGTGTACTTTGAATAGTCAGTCAGTCAGTCAGTCTGTGTTGGGTAAACATTTTCTTTTAATTCGCTATTTTTGCGCATTAATGTTGAAATTGTGGCCGTTGGGTAGATTTTTTTTAAATGCCTTTAGTGTCGATATAATGCTGGAATGTTCAAAGGATACATTTGAGAAGGTATTGTACGGTTTGAAGCAAGACCATAAAATATTTGAAACATTTCTTGGATAATTTTACAGTGTAGAGTATATATTTGAAGAGTTTCTATTTAAAAGAATGTTTATAAAAATACAGAAAATAACGAACGAATTTAGTTGCTCTTGAATTCCTTAGAATATCCTCCTTAAACTGTAGGTCTTGCCACTCATACATAAAATTAACACAAACAACTGCAGTGGTGTGAGAAGTTAGGTTGTAATCCTAACTTAAGGGATGTAAAGACCAAATAAATTAAAAATACACAAGTCTTCCTTTACAGGATCGACATAAGTTCCTGGTTAAAATAAAAACACTGCTGTTGTCATCAAGCATCATTTACCTGTCAAAATTTTAACAACACTGGGTTTAACAGTCGTTCATGTCTGTGGAAAATATTGAATTTTCGTTTGTTCATTAAAATTGTAACTCTCAAACACTCTACTAATTAATTAATTAACATTAATAATAAATAAAACTGAATGTTTTGGTAGCCCCCTAATGCTCTCTCTTAGACGATTTTACATATTTGTTATGATTGTTATTGAAACTCAAGCTTCTTACTTATTAAAACTTCCTAAAGCCTAAACTTGATAGCCGTCAGAGATTAAATTCTTTTTTTTTCTGTAAAAATCGGTTAACCGAAACGAAGACCCAGCATACAATTTTTCAAATTTTTAAAAACCAGTTGGCTACCTGTTTCAGATTTATAATTAATTTATTTTTATGGTTTTAAATACTTTATGGTTTTTATGGATTTAAATACTTTAAACCCACTTGATAAATTTCCATTGAAAATAGGCACATTTTAAGAGCATTAAAATTTGTATTTCCTAGATACAGTGTTGCAAGAAATATTAGAGACAACGCCCTCTTTCTCAATAATCAGTCTTATAATTTCACGTATTGAGCTTTTGTAGATAATTCATTTAAATTACCAAATCAAGTAGAAGAAAAAGAAAGAAAAAGTAAGGACACCAATGTGGCACTTTATTGGATGAGAAATTATGTAAAATAAGAAAATTGCTGATATGTAACTGCAGTTTTATTCAATTTATATATTTTAAAAATAAATTTCATTGCAATTTTATAAATATTTTTTTTATATTTAATTTTTTATTTAATCAACATTAAGGCACAAATTCAAGCTATGAAAATAATAAGGTTTCCCCATTTTCTTTCAAAACGGAGATTTTCTCTCGGCAGTCTTCTAGTAAAAACTCTGAGAGTAAAATAAAATTGCCATGAAAAGTTTCTCAAATCTGTCATTCGGAATCGACATTAAACAATAGGTACCGATATAACATTCCACGTAGCCGGAATTAATTTCCAAAATATATCACAATTTATAGGACACTTACCTTTGAATGCTGTTTTTACTATATTCTACAAATTCTCGATCGGATTTGAATTTGAAGACATTTCTTATTGCAATTTGCAGTACAGTTAGGGTAACTATTCTGCTATAACACACCATCGAAAAGCCATACTTTCATCGACATAAAATGCAGCATGAAACACAGTAGTAGGAAAATTAAGTGGTTATAGGCAAAGGTACTGTGTACAGTGTAGAATACTCGGTCCACTCTTAATGCGGTAAAGCATGCTGGCGGTAAAATTATGGTTTAGAGATAAACTTTAGTGTCAAAACTAGTTAAAAAGTGCCTTTGTTGATCCGACTAAAGCAAAATTCGAATGGAGTGCTCTATATATATATTGCCTTATAATGGGTCATGGTGTTTATGAGATACCATTATGGTGCCATGAATGAAATGTAATTTTAAACACAAAATTTGAATTACTATGGATCATGAAGTATTCCGAAAGTAAAGTTTAAAATGCGATCCACTTAAAAATAACTTCAGGGATAAGAAAAAAACAGAAACCTATGTCGGTTTCGATACACTCAGAAATCAAATCTAAGTCCCTATTTTAAGACGCGCTGTAAGAAAAACACTTAAGAAAGCTTAACTTATGGCGCAGAATCCTCGGAAGTTCTTCTTCTTTGCAAGCGGAATGTATTAAAAAGAGTGGAGTGTGCTAAACAACGTCTGCTTCGTAATTACTAAAGTGCTAAAATCTGGTCAAACGAAGATAATTGGTTTGGGTCAGATATACTCGTACATTCGTATGTAATCAACATCGCATATGTATTAATTGGTAGAAATGTTATTTTTCTTTGAAACTTATTTTAAAGAATATTTTTTATATTCTTAATTTCATTTAGAGTGGCTTTATTTTTATAAATGCACTAAAATTGTTGAGCTTCAATTAAATCAGTGAAGTATTCAAAGATTGCAATGCAATCACATAAGTGGTATTATCAACCGCAAAAAAATTTATAAAAAATTTTAATAATTCTGATAAAAAAAAAATAAAAACAAGCAACATTGGTAAACTAACTTAAAAGACTTTAAATATTTCTTTTATTAGTATTTAGAAGAATATATGTACATAAAGTATGTTTTGAACATATATTATCGTTATCCAAACTACCAGTAAAAAAAATTATATTGCAAAAAAAAGAAAAATTAATTGACATACATTTTATAAAAATTAAATTTTTTTATTTCGATTGTTACACAAGTATATCGTTGCCTTCATTGAAACCGTAATTTTTTTTTTAATTACTAGTAATTTTGATGATATCAGTCTTAGGCCTACATTTTATTAATCAATTATATATTAGAGAATGATATATCGAAACATGCAAAACGAACTGGAATATGAACAATTAATTTGGGTCCTTCTTTATTAATACAGCGATATGTGTATACATATCTGTACTGTATTTATACAGTACTTGTACAGTATCGGATAAAATTAACTAAACATGAAATTTTACTCGATTAGTAACAGTAAACATACACTTATTTGTAAAAAGCTTATTTTACTGTTACAATTAAAATATATTATCGGATCCTTTACTAAGCATTTCTTATCTTTAAATTTATATGGAATGAAATGTGCATGAGTCATCATTGACATTTTTTTATTCGTTTGAAAAACTATTATGGATGGAATATAACATCGTTCAAATGTCCGCCAAATGCTTCTCTACGTAAAGCGCATGAAATCTCCAATTTTTCATGTCTCTAGCTCATAAATCAAGCTGAATTTGTCCGATTACATGGGTTATGTTGTCTACGTAGGCTTATTTGGCACCTACAAATTAAAAACCTCACAAGAAAAAGCTAAGTGGGTCAAATTTCACGTTCTCGGTGGCCAGTTTACGTCCTCTTCAAATGACGAGACCATGCTGTGAAATCGCTCGTGCAAAATGAGCATGAGCTATGTGACAAGAACCTCCGTCCTCTTAAAACCACATATTGTTAGTGTCCAGATCAATCAACTTATTGTACTCGTTTTTGACAGTACTGGCCTAGCTAAGCTTTTTCTTCTAAATACAAGTATATTTAGCGAAACTAAAATTTTTACCAGCATACTACGTACATACATACATACATAATTGGTCATTACAGCCCTTCAGTCAGTATTACGACCTAGTAGTGTGTGTCATTTTTATACATGAATGGCGGTACCTACAGTTCAAAGTCAACCCCGAACGACAGATTTTTGAGAAACTTTCCATGGCAATTTTATTTTATTTACTGTCAGAGTTTTTGCCATAAATCTGTTGAGAGAGAAAGTTTCGTTTTGTTGGAGATGTCTGACCTGGGGTTTAAACCGTGTCCTCACGTCTAATAAGTCAACACGCTACCTAGCAGACAGCATACTATTACAGTAAATATTTTGACTTTTTGCTCTATAGATTGACTACTTTTGGTCGACACTGCATGTTTACGTATTTAATTTAAAATACACCCTGTTGTTTTAGTTTTTGGGTGTAAAATTAATATCGTATTATAATTACTTTTTATTTTATGCCCATTTATTATGAATATTGATTGTGATGTATGTTCGTAATAAATGACTACAATATGGCTTAAAAAAATTAATTTATTTTTATTAATTGCTTAAAATGGTTTCATATTGGCATGTAAATTAAAATATTAATAACAGGTTATCAGTGAAACTAATGAGATAAAGATTTAAATTAATTTGCAAATAATCCACAATGACACAATGATTGACCAGTTTATCTATCAATTCATTTTAACTATAAATTTTATTAACATTTTTCCACGTTTTTTTTCTTATTTTTTTTGGGTTAATGTTTTAATCCATCATTTTATCATAATGATTGACAATAAATAGTAAATATTTAAAACACCATACGGACATCTTGGCAGTGTGACGAATTTATTTTAATTTTTGATTTTATCATTGAATATACGTAATGTTTTACCATAAATTGCATGATTTTTCGATAAATTTTATACAAATTCAAGTGGAACAGAATATTAATGTGGCAGAAGGTATGGCTATTTAACATTTTTAAAGTGACAGGCCAGCACATATTTAAAGCTATGGAGTCAATTTTAATTATGGAAAATTGGTTTTAAAAATTCGTGATTTTATCTCGAGGGCATATGATTACTACGATAATGATGGCTAGAGGCAAATTTGAAGAGACTCTCTGCAACATATTTCAAAGAGACTTTGAGATTATAGGTAGTTGGTGCATGACAGTTGGGCTCAGAATAAACCCGGCCAAGCAGAAGAAAATGTCCGAAACGGAAAAATATTTGACTTCTGGATGAGATAATATCATATAAAATGTTGGTCAAATATCTAATACTAACCCTGTACCGTAAATAAACATGTAAGGATTATATAGAGAGAATTTTGGTAAACGACAGACATGACATAATGGTCTGCAGAAGGCTTGCATACCCTGAAATTATGCTCTGTATATATACCAAGATCGACAGACCAATAGTGACCTATAGGGTCATTATCTGAACAGATAGAACAAAACTGAAAATTCGCCTTCAAATTGAGGTTTGCGGTTGTTAGTATAGCAGCTGGAAGCTCTGTTAGATTTAAGTCCGCTGCTCATGATAATGAAGACCTGAACCTAGTCTAACATATAATTCATTAGGGAATTCCGAGACTTCACACAACGTACATATACTTCGCGCGTTATTGATACTTGGTTAAATAACACAAATTTGTCAAAGTAAACCTAGCGTGTACCCTAGTTTTCAACTCTTTCCACTAACAACAAACTTGAAATATATGCTTCCGCATATGTTTTCTTCCATTCGCAACTTACAACTTTTGACGTACGTCAAATAAATCGCCTACGGGTTTGTATTGCTTTTCATTTGTTTTATTGTGTGGACGCAATTCAATTGCTCTTACTTTGCTGTTGAATGTGTCGATGTTTCACAGCTTTTTTTCAAGATATACTTTGAAGAGTTTTAGTTTTGGAAACAGAATGCTGAACAATGTAAAATCAACAGATTGTCTTGCAGAAGTTCACATACTTTTTTCGGTTTTAGTTCTGCCAAGTTGTACCTTTTGACGCACAACGGATAAAAAGTCTAAAGGATTAGAAATTCTAGACAGTTTCGTCGGTTGTTGATTGAACTCGGTGGGGTTTTTTTTATTCAGCTATTCAGTACTAGGGACAATTTTTCATGCGATTTTTAATGAATTTCTTGGAGGAGTCTTCCTTAGTAAATGGCCTGCTGCCAATGTTATAAAAAGACAGGCTTTTTGCATTTTGTTTAAACAGTGTTTTAATTGGTAGTCGTCAATGGCTCGTAGGTTGTGTGCTGGCTTATTAGACGTGAGGCCACGGTTCAAAGCCCAGTTCAGGCATCTCCAACAAAACGGAATTTTAATCGGCGACTATCAGCAGATTTCTGACAAAAACTCGGAGAGTAAATAAAACTGTCATGAAATGTTTCTTAAAAATCTGTCGTTCGGAATCGACTTTAAACTGTAGGCCCCACCAATCATGAATAAAATTAACACACACAACATAAGTGATGAGAGAAGCTAGGTCGTAATTTGGCAGGCAACCATTCTTCTATATAAAATTAAATTCTGGTATCAAAGTATAATAGAAAGAAATATCTCCTGGCGTCATGTACAAAGTCAAGTAAAGGTATACGAATAAATAATAAAATTAATTCAGCACATTTACTATTATTAAGAAGCAATAGTTCACGTAAATACATTACAATACTTCAATAGATTGCTTAGTGTAACGTCTGTTTTTCGTATGTAATATTGTAATGTTGTAATGTGGGATTAAACTGCTTTTTTTCAAAACAATGTATTTAAAGGTTATAGATCAGCATCAATAACACCCTATGTATGCAATATGAGCTTCATTAAGTTAGTAACTTATTGAATTTGATGAACCCTTTCAAAGAAATTTGTAATGAAATGAAAATAAATTTATTACCTTAAAATATATTTGAAATTTCTTATAATAATTGGATAGAAAACGTTTTAAAAAAAGGAAAACAAAAAATAAATTTCTTATACAAATTTCAGTCTTTAGGCCATCTTTAATTCCGCTTAACTGTTAAGCAACCTGCACCTGCTGGTTTACTTGAAGCTCGAAAAGATCTTTGTGCTACATCTTATTAAATATTAAGTTGCATACATAGATGTGCATTGTTGCATGAACATCATCATATCTTTGTTAATTTCTTATTTCATATGAATTTGAAATTTGAATATTTTTTGTTGTAAAGCTTCAAAACGCCAAAGCAGTTACAAAAGCCAGAAATATTACGGAAATAAGTGTTTGTGTATTTTAATCTTTTCATAAACTTGATTTTAAATCATTTTTTTCTGTTTGTGTTTGTTTTAATAAACTTATGGAAATATTCAGTAGGAAATCTTATTTTAATTAAAAACCCAAAAGCAATCAAAACCTAAATTTGATTTTATTAAAATTGTTTCAAACTGCATAGTTATTAATGCTAATTTAAATACTGTGTATCTAATCTAAGCTAACTTAAATTAGAACTGGAATAAGAACACAAAACTCTATTGTTTTTTGATAAAAAAAAACATGCTGATGTATAGTTAAACAACAGGTTTAGCTAATTTTATGCTTTGACTTGACCTTTTTCCTCAAAAATAATGGTTTTATTAAATTCCTTAATTCTTCTTTAATTTACATAGAATATTATAAATTGACCTTAACATGGCTTTTTTTATTGTTTAATTGAATATTTATTTTGTAGTTGCTGTTTGCCTTGTTTATGTTTTTTTGTTACACAAATTACGGCATTATTATCTTTTGTATACATTTATTAAACAGAATGTTTAAATTTGTATCAAGTTAAAGTATGAACATTGTTTTCAGATTACTAAAGAATTTCCGCCTCTTAACTGGAAGGGCACTGGCTCTATGTGCGTAACCAGTGCTACATAATTTGATGCTGTCTGTATTAGTTTTATAACAAACTAGTTAAATGTAACTTACTTAACAAACTAGTTAAATGTAACTTTATAGTATAGTAGGTACTGTGTTGGATTATTAAATGTGAGGCCACAGTTCAAATCCCAGGTAATACATCTTCAACTAAAACGAAATATGAAAAAAATTTTCTTCGGCAACTGCCTCTCAAAAACTCTGAGAGTAAATGAAATTATCACGAAAATGTTCTCAAAAATCTGTCATTCTTAGTCGACTTTAAACTGTAGGTCCCGCCACTCATGGATAAAATTAACAAACACAACATAAGTGGTGTGAAAAGCTAGGTTGTAATATCGACTAGATGGTTATAATGATCAATTATGTATGTATGTAATAGCACCTAGTTACAAATAGTATGATAAGATATGTCGATAAAAAACCTAGAAAATATTGTTTCAAATGGTTTATGTACTTGGCTTTAAGTTTAAACTGTTGCTCCAAAATTATGAGCTGCTACATTGAAAAAAGGTGCTAAGCGTTAGCGGAGCCTTTTCTCAGACTACTTACTTACTTACTTAATTGGTCATTACAACACTGCCGTCAGAATTACCACCTAGCTTCTCACAACACATATTTTGTGTGTGGCGTAAAGTTTTAAGTCAACTCCGAACAAAACATCCTTTGGGAAATTTTTCGCAACAGTTTTATTTACTAGCAGAGTTTTTGCCAGCAATTTGTTGTGAAGAAATCACCGAAGAAATATTTTCTCATATTTCGTTGAACCACGGCCTCACGTCTAATAAGTTAACACACGTACTGGTGATGGGTTTTATACATGATGTTTGAGATAGTCAGAATATATAGAGATTAGTGCTTTTAATATACCAGTGGAGTTTAAACTTGAAAGGTATGCATTAGCCACTACATAGCTTAGGTTGGGCATTCATGGACAAGGACGGACGCCGGATCTACGTTCGTTATGGACTGGCTATCCAAGAAAATTAAGAGATTTCCAAGAAAATCCTGTGACTCAATAAGCATTGTGCCGCCTTAAAAATTGCCATGACCTCTGCTTGGAAAACAGTGCAGTGATCATGCAGCCTACAACAAACTTTAATATCAGGACCCTTAATAAAGATACCACAGCCTACACTGTCACTCATCTTTGTGCCAGCAGTGTAAACTCTCAGGTTTTTCAGAAATATGAGCATTATGACTAGTTATTAACATTTAACTTATTGTGCCATCGTCATTTTAAATGATCATTTTAATTCCAAGGATGTAATTAAGTGATCTAGTCATTTATTATATTTGTATCTTTACTAATGTCATTACCTAGTCAAGGTATAATAACAAAATACGTTTTAAAGTTACCGTCGTAATCATTATACATTTAAAATTTTCTTGAAAAGATTTCAATAGCAAAATCGATAATAAAATAGAATTTGTTATTGAGTTCTTATTGAAAATTGAAGTGTGCTAAGCGTGCCATGACCTTTACTACATGAACGAAAATATCTTTCAACAGTCATTCAATAATATCAGCCAATCGATAATTAAATTTGCGCTATAACAACGATTCACCGATTGCAAACAACCTTGACTTCATGTAGTTTGAAATTCTCATGCACATTTTGTGAAATAAATTATTTTCAGCAGATCAAAAGATGTTTAAACTTCCACCTTCCAATTCTCATTTTCATAAATTTAATATTGAAATTATCGAAATGAAATGTAAAGCAAAATAACACGAAAATATGAAGAAAATGAAGATGTTGAAGAAGATGAAGAAATCATCTTCAATAACAAAAATAATTATTTTATTCAAATGAGAAAAAATAAGAGAAAAAGAAACATTAACTCCATGCCATAAAATTATAAGATATGCCGAAAAAATTTTTGTTTTTTGTTTTTTTCTTTTTTCTTTTGTTTTTTCTTAAAAATACCACAAATTCTGCTACATGTATAGGTGTATAGTCAACCCTCCTATAACGCGGTGAGTGCGTACCGCGTGGTATGGAAACCGCGCTATAAGAAACTCGGATTTAACCATACAAAACAGGCTAATTCGTAGCGCGTTCTATGGAAACCGTCTACCGCTTTGTATGGAAACCGCGCTATAAGAAACTCGGAATTAGTACAAATCACATCATTCGTACAGCGTTATATGGAGACCAAGACAAGATAAATTATAAATTATTTTTATTTAATTATGTACTGTGAAAGCGCTCTGTGATGACTGAAATCGATGTTGTATTCGGCTATGAGATAAGTTGGCATGTTTATATAAACATGTTGTTTATATGTATATCTAGGCTGTGCTTTTGCGTCGAAAATAAAACTGATATTAAACCCTCTTACAATATCTAGTTACTAGCGTCATTCACAGGCTGTGCGGAAGGAACTTATGGGATGTTGTTAAAGGTATACTGCGCAGTAAGAGTACCGCGTTATAGGAGGACTGTCGCAATTTCAGTTCCGCGTTATGTGGATATCGCGTTATATGGAAACCGCGTTCTCAGAATACCGCGTTATAGGAGGGTTGTCGCAATTTCAGCCCCGCGTTATATGGAAACCGCGTTCTCAGAGTACCGCGTTATAGAAGGGTTGACTGTGTACATGAAAATGCTTTGAAGAAAACGGCAATTGGTTACATCTTCATATTATATTGGCATGATTATCAACTGAAGTGTTAAAATTAGGCAAGAGGGACGACTTGTCTATGCCAAACGTTTATTTTCTAAGCATTGTTGTTGAACGGAAAAAAAACCAAAGAAATCTGAGATGCTGTTAAAATGCAAATGCTACGACTACTACTGGATTACAGCAATACGGCAGCCAGTTGAATTTTAACTACAGACTGACTTAGCATACGTTGTTTATGTACGTATACAATGGCTTGTGCTAACGGTTTTAGTCAATTGAGCATAAATCATTTTTTTTGCATCTTCTTTTAATGTTTTTTCCTTCTTCTCATTTTACGTATCTTAACGATTTGGCTCTAAAACTTTACCACAACTATTGCTGTCATTATTTTTTGTAGCAACATTACACTTGTAATCATATTCGTATTATATTCATACTATGCAATTGGTAGGTGCAGACATAGCATATGCCAGCACATACTACTTTACTACTCTTAAAAAGCTAAAAATGTGGAAAATGTTGCAATATTTTAAGCAGACAATTTAAACTAGGTTTCATGATTTCCCAAGATTTTGTTTTGAATTTTTAATAAAAACAAGTAAAAGAAGAAAAAGAAAATACTAATAAGAATGAAGTAACTGGAAAGTTAAACATGATATGGTTCATATTTCTTAAAAACTGTTGTCCTATTTATCAGAGTTTATATTTAGCACAACGGAAAATTTAGTTTCATATATACAGATATGAGTCCGGTATGGTTGGAATAAATTATCACGGATACATTTTAAATTTTTATACATACACATTTGGTCATTACCATCCTTTAGGGATGATTACGACCTAGCTTCTCACACCACTTAGTATGTTGTGTGTGTTAATTTTATCCATAAATGGCGGCACCTGCTGTTTAAAGTCGACTCCGAGTGACAGATTTTTTAAGAAACTTTTCATGACTCACAATTTTTTCCATAAATCTGCTGAAAGGATTTCGCCTAAGAAATATTATTTTATCACCTGCCGGGTGCACTAAACCATTATGTGCACATGCTATTGAGCCACAAGTATAAACATTAAACATAAATAAATATGCAATTGATAGATAGACTGATGAATATTTCAGATGACCAGTGAATAGTAGATTTGCTTAACTGGGCAACAAATACTTTTTGTTTTAAAAATTTCAAGGCATCTCCAAATGAACACAATAGAAGCAGCACACATGGGTGTGATATGAGCCTAGACGAAAGAAAACAACAGATCACAAAATATCAAAGACCTTAAAAGACTCAATAATAAATCATAATTTATTTGTTTCAAATGTTTTTAATTTATTTATCAGCCAATTATTGCTATAGTTTTCGAACAAAAAACTCTTAAACAAATAAAAAAAAGAAATAAAAACAAAAGTGATATCCATTGTATTCTCATAACTTTAGTGGGGCAGTCAGTTTTAATTCATTTTTTATGATATTTTGATATGAAATTAATGAGATTGATGTCTATCTGTTAACTACTATTAATAAATTTACATTTTTCATTTTGCTTTTGGTGTATATTTTATTTAAAGCTTTAAACAAAAGAAATGGCCATCACGACATTGAAATTATTTAATAATTTATAAATAAAATAGTTTTTTTCTCTTTTTTTATTTTAATTTTTCATTCATTCATGTGAGTTCAGTTTTGTGAATGTTATTTATCAAAGTTATGATTGTATTGTATTTATACGGATTTAATTAAAACATATTTCATTCTTTTATTTATTTGTTGAAGGATTCGACTGTGTGTGAATTTTTTTAAAATATTTTATGACTTGTTTTTGATATCTGATACGGTCCAATGATTTTATTTTTAATTAAAGAAAATTTTTTTAAAATGTAATATGAAATATGGGACAACTTTAGAAAATGGTAGTAATATTTGTTAGAAAACCTTATTAAAGTACAGCTAGTGACATGTTTCTTATTGCAAATTGAGAGTAAATGAAATTGTCACGAAAAGTTTTTTTTTTAAAAAATCTGTTGTTCGGAGTCGACTTTAAACTGTAGGTACCGCCACTTATTGATAAAATTAACACACACAACATAGGTGGTGTGAGAAGCTAGGTTGTAATCCTGGTTAAAGGGTTGTAATAACCAATTAAGCATGGAATCAAGTTAGAATTTCTCTTAAAGTTTAGTAGAAAAAATAGCAATCACGTGACTACCACACCATATTAAGGTCATCTTGATCTGTTTAAGATCGTTATCATGATAACGATTCAAATAACAAATAACACAGCCCTGCATGGGTTTTGCAAATAAGATGGCTCCAGGTGTTTCCGAAGGCATTTAGGGCGCTGAACACGAATCTGGGTTCAAAAAAAGGGTTCGAGAAAAAGGGGTTGAAACCCCTAAAAATAGTGTTTTTGGCCATTTTTGAAAAATTGTAGAGCTAAACACTGATGTGCTAGAAACATTGATATTTGCTCTTTAAAATGAGCCCAAAGTCAAATTGATTGCATGCACCCTTAAAGTAGGGGGTGGGTTTATGTCAAGGGGTGCAAGAGAAAAAGAAACACATTACAAAGGTCCTTAAAAATTAATCAGATTTACCTGAAAATTGTTACTCGGGAGTTTTGGGGTCGCTGATTACAGATCTTCATTCAGATTAAAAAAATTCAAAATGGCGGATCCAATATGGCGGTCGAGGTTTATAAAAATTAATCAGATTTACTTATTAGTTAGTTTAGAAAGTTATTTTATTGAAATGGTAAAAAATTAGTGTATGGTTTAAATATAGAATACAGTAAAATATTAATTGTCTATAACCTTTCACATAACAAAATTCAAGAAAATTCTATCAATTTTTAAAATCTTAGTTTATTTAATCAAATCCGCCATTTTGAATTTTTAAAATCTGACCAAAAATCTGTCATCAGCGACCCCAAAAACCCCCGAGTAACAATTTTCAAGTAAATCTAAATTCTCGAAAACCTGACGTGATGGAAAGTTTTTGAACACAGATTCGTGTTCAGCGCGGAAACACCTGCAGCCATCTTATTTGCACAAAAAAAGTCCAAATTTGCAGGGCTGTGTAATCAATTGCCGAAAAGCAATTTTTATTTATAGTAGAGTGCACATATTTCTGGTTTTATTGTAAATAAAACCAAATTGTATGTGAATTTCTTTAAACAATTAAATAAAGAAAAATAAATAATTTCATTGTGTTCCCATAATAAGTGACTGCCATTTGACGAAATTACTTACAAGAAGTTTTAAAATCTTTAAAACTATTGTTATTTGCCTTTTGATATTAAATTGTTATTAAAACTTAAGCTTAAAATTTTTAATTGAGAATTATGTTTAATGTTTAACAATCCCAAGTAAACAAATTTGAATTTAAATCTAAGCTTTTCTGAAACAAAGACTTAAGTCCGTGTTCAAATCCTATTGTTTAATTTAATATAATGGTTTTACACGATCATAAAATACAATTTAATTGTTTTAAGCCTAATTTTATAGTTGCTCTTCCATTAATAAGTTTTTGTTTGCATTGGCGTTTTGTAAATTTTTTTTTATCAAATTTCTTGCCCAAATGATGTGTATGATTTGATGGTTTAAGAGCTTGAGATACAAATTTGTTAGCAACTAGATTAGGCCGTTAACGATAACAAAACAAATGCAAATAAATAATGCTTTGAAGACATTAACATAAATTCACACTTATTTAAATTTGTCCAAATCTGTATACCATATAGTGTGGATTAATGCTGACTTACCAGTTGTCTTAGTTTGATTAAATTTTATGTTTGATAATCAGATAAAGCCTTTACCATGCCATAAGTTAAATGAATACTATACGTTATTTCTATATTGTATCATTTAAAGGTTTTAAGTCCATTCTTATTATTAGTTTTTAAATATTAAATTTATTGAACAAAAGATCTCATCATGTTGTACGAATATCTTGTCACAAAGGTTGACAATCAGTTTTATTGGCTGTATTATAAATTATTTTATTATGTTATCAGATGTTAACTGAATAATTTTCTCGTTTTCTTATTTCAAAACGATGTTTTACACGTCTTAATATGAATAATATTTAAATTTTGATTGATTTTATTCTAATCAACGCCGATATCATGTTACATTTGATGAAATCATGGCAGTTGTGATTCGATCATTTTACCAGCATTTCATGATATTTCAATCAAAATTAATGATAATCCTTATTAAATGATATTGTTGTTGATGTGATTATGTATTATGGTCACAAAAAAAAAAACGAAATTAATTCCAAAATAAATTATGGGTTTATAATACCACTGACCTCGGCCTGCTTGTGATGCAAACAAGGAGGTGACAAGTTGTCAAGTGCATGTAGACAATATGTCTACAATTTGAATTTTTATGGTTTCAAGATTAAAAACGTTTTAAATTTGTAATGTTATTTCAAACTACTTAATAATAAAAGGCACTCGGCAAAGATGAAACTACAGCATATCTTTTCTTACGAATTTCAAATTTTTTCATCATCAACAGCTGGCACCATACGCAGGTCAGGCTGTAAAGTGTTAAAAATGTTTCGTACCATTATACCCTATATGTTGACAGTGGAAGATGGAAGAACTATGTCCATCAATAGATTAATTACAGCATCTTCTCATATTCTTATTATTTCTTTACTCTGTTTCAGAGTTTCATTAATTATGATATTCCAGCTAAAAGGATGGTTGATCTACTGTAGTAAGTCGCAAGACGACAGAGTTGCAACCTTTCACTGCCTAGAAACAATGCCCTTTGTTTATATAGTATATTGGGCACTGCCCGACTATCATGCAATTTGTAATTTGCGGGTTCACTGGTCGGATTTAACCACTAAGTGCCTAAAAAATGCAAGCCAAACCTTTTGATATCTCTTATCTTCAAAGTAATCAAGTTTAAGTTAGGTTAGGTAGTATCACTACATGACATTTATCCCTAGGCAAATTTATTACATATTTGAATTGTAAATTCTCACACCACTTATGTTACACTGTCGGACAAAATAAAGTGCGGTTTGTAATATTTTTTTTTTGATTAAAGCATATGTTTATTGCTTTCAAATGTTTATAAATTATAGTTTCATTTTTAATTCGGTTAATATTTTATCTAAAAAGTATCTTAACATTGAATTCTTTCTTTATATTTTCTATTTATAATAGAAGCTATATGGCACATAAGGAATTTCAAGTGACAAAATAAAGTAACACTTCGCTAGAAAATATTATAAATAATTAAATAACTTCAAAATTTAGTACGAAGTTGCTCCTCCTTTGTTATTTATGACTTCTCTTAATCTTTTCGGCATACTTAGCGCAAGGTTCTTCAAAGTACTTGTAGGAATTGCCAGTTTTTCCCAAAATGGTTTTTGTCATCTGAGATAGCCCAAAGATGCTCTATGAGGTTTAAATCTGGGCTTTGAGTGAAGGACGAAATGATGAGCGTCTATTCCTAAATGGCAGAGTTCGTGAGGGTAGAGATGACGTAATTATTGCATACGCGAGAAAAAAAAAGGTTGTTTTTGATGGATAAACGCTTATTCAGCCCAGAAAGTATGTTACCTATGGAGTGGACCTCTATGTTTGCATCACATTATGGCTAATGCGTTCGGAATTAGTTTTGAAATATGTATGTCCCTATGCTTAGAAACCCAATTGATTGCGACCTTTGGAAAATCTGCCATTTTCTAGTGAATAAATGAAATACATTTTTTTGCTGAATATTTTTTTTCTGTAGCGAATTAATTCAATTTTTTTTAACAAAAACTTTAACTAGATTTGTCAATTGACGTTGAATTTTAGGTATATGTAAACCTAAATCTGTTTCAAAATGGCCGTTTAAAAAGTTGAATTTTTAACAATGATGTCTTGGCTCTTATAAATTATTGAGAAGGTAAAAATGATTTCGATTAAGATGTGGAGATCTAAATTTAAATCTTAATTAGACATATAGTGCTTGCTGCCACTGTCAAGAACATATTTCAAACACAACAATATATATATATTCCTCTTCCTCCTCTAGGGAGCATAGGGCCGCAACAATAGTACGGTGCAATTCGGGGTTGCCGGTTTAGCCTATTTATAATTAATTTTTAAAATATTTTTCCTGTAATTTCTTCATTTCTTATCCATCAAATACTCAACAAATATTCGGATAAGGAAGCTTGCCTTGATTAAAATATTCGACAATTAAATGTAAATATCTGACGAAATCATTTTATTACAAAAGATATTCCATAGAAAATACAACAGATGCAGTATTGTAAAGAAGGGGAAAAATTTATTGTGGAAGTTAAATCACATGGAAAAAAACTTCAAATATTTTGTATGAATTTTAAAGAAAAATATTTTTACTGATTACAGGCTAAAAAACAAAAAAAATTTATGATGTTTCTCTTTCCTATGTTAAGCTCATTGATGGAAACCTAAAAGCAATGTCAATGGCATTATATGACTATGAAAATTGAAGTTTCACTTTAAACATACACAATACAATACCCCTTATAGGTACTCGAAACAACATTGTAATCAAACGTAAACGTAACTTTCAGCAAAAAAGACAAAGTTTTTGAAAAGAAAAAAAAAAGAAAAGAAAAAAATTTTTTGTGCAACAGCTTCTTTGCATCATCTTCAGCTTAACAAAATTTTACACTCTACAAAAGAAGCTGTTGATGACACAGAGGATGAGTTGCATGTTTTTTCTGCTTACAACATTTGATTGGACTTTATTTTCTTTTTATTTTGTTGATTTTTAACATTTTTTTGTTGTATATTGATGTGTTTAGTCATGAAGTTTGTGATGTTGCTGTTGCTTTTAAAGATTTTATTGTGATGGCCAAAGATTTTTTTATTTTTTATTTTTTGTTTCTGTTTTTTGGTTAACTATGATGTAAAACTGTTCGAGAGTTATTATTTAAAAAATAGTTTTTTTTGATGGTTTACATTATGACGGATTATTTATGAGGTAATGCCCCATTCACCATGTAGCTCGTGGTAATAATTCGCATGTAAAATTATATTTTTTTGGCCATAAAAAAGGGAAACTATTTTTTGTATTTCTGTTAGGAATTTTGTAGTTTTATGACGTTTCTTTTGAGAAATACTTTTAGAAATTTAGAAACAAAGAAAAAAACATTTTATGGTGTTAAAACCTCCACAAAAGAATTCTTTGACAAATTAAAAGACTTAAGAAACAAACCTCATTGTTTAGCTAACAAAAGATTTAAGCAACAAACTTTATTGTTTAAGTTTTATTTTTTTTTAATTTTATTGTTGTTTTAAGTGTTTTATTGTTTTATTTTTTTTTTTTAATTTTGTTACCTTTAATTCAACACTTAAATGGTTTCTGTGACAAGAAGATGGCACGGTAGCATTATTTTGTCTTTCATTTAATTTTTGAACAATTCAATTTCAATTCCAGGTGTTGTACGCTGCCTTGATAACAAGACCAACTCTTCATTTAACTTGGCTTCTCTTTTCTCCAGTTCACAATAGATTCGTAAAACAACAATGCAACAACAATGTAAGTCTATTTTATTGTTTATATTTAACTATTTAAGTGGTCTTAAGGGCATTATTAAAGTGTGAATGCAACGTATAAAAAAATATTTTTATTGTTTAATGTTTTTAATTAAATTAAGATAAATATGTAATTGGCCTTAAAAAAAAATAAACGACATGACAGTTTCATTACACCAACAAAATTATATGAAATTAGTAATGCCCTTCAGAAGATATAAAAACAAACAAAAACAAATTATGAAATTTTCTTTTTTTGCAACCAAGTGTAACGAATGTTAAATTTCCTTTGAACAATTAAATTATAAGCGTAAATTTAAAAACAAAGCAACAAAAAAAATATATTAAAATATGTTATGTTTGTATTTATGTTACACATTTTTACACAATTATGATAAGACTATTATTATGATTATTATCTTCTGAACTAAATTTATTCAGTTACAATGTGAGGGGAGTCTACAAATTCAGTTTTTTTTTGTTCAAAAATTATTGTAGAGCTGTGAACATTTAGAAACATGCTCTCAATTTTAAAATGCTATAAGACAGCAGAGACTAAGTTGACTTTAATGTTTGTATTTACTTACTGAGTTGATATAATCATATTTTTACAAACAATGAATGAAAATATAATAATTGTAGCATCATTTAAATTAAAAACAACAAATGCAAAATGAAAACTAAATCTGAAATATTTTTTAATTTTTTTACTTTTTTAATTAATCTTCAATGCCATTTGAAGAATAATTATTCTAATCTAAAGTGTAAAATCACAATGGGTCCTGTGTGTGGTCTAACTTCTACCTAAAATCTAAAATGGTTTTTCTTTTGTTTCCCTAAGGGCGCGCTGCTTGTAAAGTTTAGAATTTGATGGTGTATACGATATATACGATATTGCCTTAAAATTTTATCTCCGTGTTTTATCCAACATATCATTTAGTTCCTAGTAAATGCCAAAGGCCGTAGGAGCCCATTGAGATTTTTTTTGTTTTTCTTTATTTGATGCCAAGGTTGTACCACAAAACGAAATATGATAAAGTATTTCTTCGGCGAGTTCCTCTCACCAGATTTCCGGCAAAAACTCTGAGAGTAAATAAAATTTCCATCAAAAAATTTCTCAAAATCTGTCGTTCGGAATCGACTTTAAACTATAGGTCCCGACACTATTTTTCCCTTGCCAATGTACAAGTAATGTGTACACATTTTTCTATGTTGATTTCAATTTTCCATTTATCAAATCGCGAATATATATTTCACTTACTTCTATAGAGTTTCCGTGAATGCTTATAAATGCCAATATCAGCAGCGAATATTGTTGTACATATATATGTATGTATTTTGTTGTTAGTTGTCATATCAGCGGCATGTCCATACCAGGTATATATCAGGAATCAAAGTACTATCTTAGGGAACTACTTCTTCTACCAAGTGTTGTGTGCTTAAAGAGCTATTTACATATGTATCCCGTCTTTTATTAGCCGCTTGCTATTTTCAAATTTAAAATCGAAAGTTTTATTTGTTTTATGGACCTATTGATGTCATTATGTGTGGAATATAAAATCGTTCAAATTTTCACCACGGCTACTCTGTTCGGAAAGCAAACGAAACACCCAATTTTCTATGAGTCTGGTATATATATCATGCTGTATTTGACCGTTAACCTGAGTTAAGTTGGCTTTGAGGACCTTTGTGATTTCTGGCTTATTCGCCTCATTAGTCCAACGGGGTCAAATGGCACAGTCCAAACCATCCTCATATATTCAATAGCCGGTGCAAAGTGTCCACTGTGGCATGAACTGTGTGACACGTTGCGCCGTTCTGTTGCAATGATATGTCGCTGGTGTCCAGGCCATTCAATTTAGACCAAAAGAAGTTGTTCACCAGTGGTTGATGTTGACAGTGACGGCTTGGCCAACGTCGTTTTGAAGAAACATGTGGATTTGGTATCGTTACGAATTCTAGAATTACTGAAGTGGGTCTTATCGCTGAAGAACATTTTCACGTGGCACGTTGCCCGTACAAAACAACAACTTGTTATTGAAAGCTAGGTCTGTCCTTTGTGATTTGGTAAAACAGATTGAATAAATGACAACTAATTCGACATATTCTTGTGTTCTAAGTGTTTCAAGTAATTTTTTTTTTAATTTCTGACCGAATTTAATAAATGATGCTGGTTAACTGCAATTTTTCCTTAGAGTAATTAGCCCAAAGAGAAATAAAATAGGAGAAGAATAATACGCAACTGTTTCAGTTCAATCATGGCGATAATGTTTTAAAACATATCAGAACAGCACAACAACTTTGTGTTGAGTACATGCTACAAATTTCTCGGAACGAATATTTCGGTAAAAAAAAACTTTTAAAAACTTTCGTTAAGAGAGCCATCAAGGTATTTTTAATAATTTTGACAAATCAAAGGAAGAACAAGAAAAAACTCCTTAAATACTAAAATGGAAACACATGCCCCATACCGAAAAAACTGAGTACAGAGAAACATACTTCAATAACGATGCAGTTGAGTGTGCATAATTACATAAAATCCATGAAATGAATAATAAATTTATGAATGATGAGTAAGAAGCATGCAAACTTGCATTTACATAAAAAAAACATATGCAGAGTACAGTGCATAGAGAAAATTTGCAGCCGTTAGTGCTATGGCATAAAATACTTTACGATAATCAAATATGAATGAAATTTGAAAATTTTTAAAACAAAAATTAGTTACAATATATGCATTTATTTATTTATTTATGTTTTATGTTTAAAATGTGTGCGTATATGCATACATAAGCACATAAGCAATAATGGCATTAATTTTCCATTCAATGTTTATTTATGTTGCCAAGCCTAGGCAGCTATAACGGAGCAATAAACACAACATTTACGGGCATTGTAATGGCAGACATTTAGTTTTGTGTGTAAAAAATTGAAAATTAAAAAAAAAATAAAAACAAAAAAATGTTTAAAAAATAACATTTTAAAAGCGTAAAGATTTATTTGTTTAAAGCATAAAGTTTTCCGGAGAAATTTACACATAAAAGTTAAAGTGGAATAAAGAAAATGTTTAGCACATTTTAAACAAAATTTTAAAAATATTTGACATTTAAATTGTGAAACAAAGAAAATGCCAATGACTTACATCAATAATTTAGTGGCATAATGATATGCAGAATGCTTGCAGGAAAATAATCCAGAAATTATTCACTGGATATATACCATGAAGGACAAATCAACAAAACAACAACCTTTGGAACCAGTGATCTACGGAATCTAGACAGACAGCACAAATCTGAATCTGAGTTGGACATAATAAAGAGGCTTGCGGTCGTTAGTCTAATAGAAGGAATTAAATCTTGCAACACTGGAAGCTGCACATGGTAGTGAAAACCAGAGCTTTAGAGACTATGGTTAGGATAATGGAAGATACGTTTAAAATAAAATGTATTAAGAAATTTTGCGACTTGATGAATTCTGTGGCTTACAGTTTTTTTTTTAAATGCTCCCTGGACAGAACCATTAGACTCTATGGTTTGGGCAAATAATTCGCATCGAGACTTTGTAATGAAAGTGAGTGGCGCAATCTAGAAGCTGCATAAACTTTATACAGATGGGTTAAGAACAGATCTTAGAATAGCAGCGGAAGCTTTTTGATCCCAGAGGGAAATATTCCAAATGCATGAGGTACAAAGGATGGGACATAGCAATAAAGTTTGATAGTCAGGCCCCTGTTGAGGCACTAGGCTCCTATGATTTTAAATCAAACATAGTATAATAAATTACGTAGGAAATATAGAGTTACCCTTTGCTGGATACCATGTCATGAGCGAATTCTTTGCAATAAGCAGGCAGATGAGCTTGCGAAGAGACAGAGCTTCCACGCGAATGGTTGGGCCAAACCTTTTTGTGAGTTGAGGAAAATATTTGGCAAATTCCACTGAACGAAGGAGGAGAATATAAAGAGAAGCCAATACTCTTCTCAGAACAAAAAGCTTTGAGGATCCTGTGGTGATTCGAACGAATGATCTGAACACATTTTTTGAACATGTGAGGTATTAATGCGTCCCAGGACGAAAAACTCGGGAACATATCAGTTGCTGAGCAGGGAATTGTTCCTGTTTGCAACGACCGTCCTGAAGTTTTTCAGGGCAATAGGCTTGGAGGAGATAAGGTATAAAATTTTAAGGATACTTTGTAACTGCTGCAACTCAAAAACCAACATCGAAATGATTTGCTCGTTTTCGATCTGATAATTATGATATTTAAATTGTACCTCGTTCTGGTTCACCAACTGCCAGAAAATTTATAAAATTTGGAGAAAGACTGTAAAGACTGACTGACTGACGCTGTCTATATGACAGCGTGAACATTGTATCAACAAACAGTTATCAACCATTCGAAGAAAGTTGGATACACAAAGAAGCACCATGTTTTGCGCACCAAATGAATTAAGGGAGAAAAATTTATGAAACGAATAATCAGTTAAGATTTGCTGTTAAAATGAAATAAAATCGAAGAATTGTACACCTGAAGCCTTCATTATTGGAATAAGAAAAAGTGCTTCGAAAATGATAAAACCTAAATAAAGCTCATTTCAAATATCAGAAGAAAGAGTTTAATTTTTTGGTCATACTTTTTAATACCAACCAACATAATACTTTAATACCAACCAACATTATTGCCATTATATTCGCTGTACTATAAAATTTTTAAGTTGATTTTTAAAAATATTTTAGTTACGTAAACTTCATTAAATAAATAGAAAAATTAAACTATGAAGCTTCGTAACCGTATTTATGTTTTAACATTAAAAGGAAAAAACAATTAAAAAAAAATATGAGCAAATATTTTATACTCATTATATTTACGAACACTGAAATGCGTTTACATAAATCTGTCATTATGACCATCATTCAATTGCAGAGTTAAAGGCTTCAACCAAGATGTGGTATTATTAAAGAAAACTTAATAAATTTTAAGCGTATATATGTCCAATGTGTATACGTATGTACTAGCAATACGCTTTTAAATCTTTAAAAATTTCTTTGCCTTTTCCGAATGAGTCCTTTCCAGTTTTACGGGTTTGGAAAGAAAAAGAAAAAATAAAACAGAAAGAAATGTTAAGTAATGCAATTAATAAACAATGCATTCACAATTTTAATTTTTTATAATTATTTCACCATTTTTTGAAGATTTGCTTTAATTGAGTTTTTCTTGGATAGTTTTCATTGGCCCACTTTAAAGACATTCGAAATGTTGATAGTGATTTAATCCGTATATGAATATGTATGATTACGTATACATATATGTATTACGTATACATATATGTACGTACATTAATAAGGCCTATGAAATATGCCGTTTAAATTAAAAGAGAATGCTTAAACTATTTACAAATATAATGACTGGGCAAATAATGAATTTATGAGCGGTTAAGACTGATGGTAGGATACCCTGCACTTTCAAACAATTATAAGCTGAACTATTTCGCTAAAGCTTGTAATTACTATAGGCTTTGATATGTAGTTTACTTAACGATATGCACTTTATGCATCGGTCAGAAATATTTTATGTTTTCACCAAATTCAATTAAATTCTGGTCTAAAATTTTTTTAAATGTCCGCCGCTAAAGTGCTGCCACATGTTTCTTTTGCGCTTAAATTTCAAATCTTATTGCCAAGGTCTGTTTCCGATTTCTGGTTAAATCAGTCTTAAGCAATAACAGTGTTTGAAGTCCATTTCGAAACATTTTTTAAGTGTAAGATAAATAATTCGCTTCAGGTAATCAAAGTTTAGATTAAAGTGAAAACTGTGAAAGTTAGGAAATCTAGATCTTATGCCCTTTTCTTATGCCTTTTCCTTTTGGCTGTCAAAAAGCAAATTTACCATTCTTATTATTTCTTTGCTTTGTTTCAGTTTCCCTAGATGAGTTTTTCTGTTCTAGAATAATAGGGTTGCCATCAGTTTCTCTCTTTATTTAAAGCTTTTTTTATTAAGAATCGGCAAACGCTATACAAAAATATTATGTCTGAAGGGGAAGATATTCATCTTCGCGAAATGAGAGCAGCAATGTCAGTGATCACAACAAGTTAAAATGTTGTAGGCTAAGAGACTTAGACATTATTCAAGCATGTTTAAATATCCTTCGGCGATGTTTACAACTTCTGTTATGGCTATGCTTCCTTAAAGTCCTTGAATTTATAAAATACCAAGAAGAAATGGTTGTCGTATGCAGAATTTTGTTTTGTTTACTTTACAAACTTTCGCTGTTAGAAACTATGATTATGCCTTATGTTTGTAAACCAGTTTGTAATATTGATGATTAAGCAATAGTATGCTGTTTTCAGTTTTAGTAAGATTAATTTTACTGTTATATCAGACTTCTAGCTAAATTTTCTATCGCGATAATACCTTCGAGTTGCTTTTGGACGGTGGGACACTTCTGGGTTTTGAAAACGAATGGAAGGACAAGTTTCTCTCTGTACAATAAAAATTTCACAAATCCATTTGTACTCATTTCTCTTTATTCTCTTTTGTTTTAATCACTTTCACAGTTAAAAAATATGATTTTGTAGGTATCGATACATAAAATAAATAGAAAATCAATTCAAATATAGTTCCCTGTAGGATTCCAGCTTTGATGGGCCAGAGGCTATTTAAATAATCGACCTCCTTAACAATAAACGAGAAATTAGTCAAGTAACTTTGTGATATTCCTTATTAACTTAAAGCTACGTGAGGATTTAGTTCATGAATTAAATCTGCAGTGTAGTGGTGAGGAATTCAACATATTTTATTTTTAATTAAAAAACCAAAATGAACATTTTCTGGGATTTTCCCAGATTTTAACCTGGATTGCTCGGCTTGCTATAGTATTAATAGTTTTATTTGTAATTGGCTTTAGTCGTAATTTGGTATATTAATCGGTATATTCTAGAAAAAACATTACAATACTTCCAAGAGAGTATCATCTTTGACGGAAATAGTCTTAAAACGTTGCGTATTGAAAAGCTTTCAAGACAAAATATACTGAATTATTTTAATACAATCTGTCTACCTATTATAACCACATTAAAAATGATCTGCTAAGAACAAAATTGCTTTAATTAAGCAATTTGAATACTTCTTAAATTGACAAACAGCTTTTATGCTAAAATCAATAGAAATCAAAACATTTTTGTGAAAGCGGCGTATTAAGAAAAGTTGCACTAAGCAAAGCTGCATTAGTTCTGAGTTAAATTTGTATCAAATCGATATATAATTAAAAATCACTCAAAACTAGGAAGTATTTAAGAAATCAATCTAAAATAAAATGAATTCAAATTTATTTTTTTAATTTTAGAAACTTTAATTAAATCATGATTTCAAATAACTCGCTTTACCACTACTAATGCAATATAGTTTCATTGGAATTTGAGTATTAAATACAATAAAATTTAATTTCTAATTTAAAAAAAAAGTACATGGTACATGGTAATAAACAAATTACCTAATAAACAAATGCCCTACTGTTTCATTTGTTCATTTCTTTTAATAAAAAAATATTATTGGTTTTATAATTAAAGTTTAAAAATGTAGTTCTTTTCTTCTTTTCTTTTTTTTAGACCTTTCCAATATAACCTTTCAACTATATTTCCAATACACTTTTATTGGCCTTTTCCCCCAAAGTACTTTTTACAATTGATTGTCAAACTTTCAAGCAATAAAATTTCATTTCAATTTACTTTCATAAATGCAACTTTAATTGTAACGTCCATTACTATTAGACATTATAATTATTAAACATTTAGTTAAGCAATTAATTAAATAAGTTTTAGTAAAAGTTTTCCATATACATACAACACGAAATTGACATCAATAGGAGGAGTATGAGTACAATATCTACTCTTTTGATGATTTTGTTTTACAATCATAATCATTCATGTTTAACATTAATTGTGGGAGTTGGTTTTATTTGATATTTTTATTGTTTTTTTTTTGCATTTTTACGTTCATTACATGAAATGTTTATTGTGGTTAATTTCCGTATAATCTCCATTATGATTTAATTTTTTAAGATATTCAGAGATATTTTCATGTTTAAGCGTGTGACAATTGTCCATTCATTTGCAGTAAATAAGTTTATTTTCAGTTAAAATATCTTTTTTTTTCTTACCCATAACCCATTTGAATTTCATGATTGCATGGTTTTAAATATTTTTGATGAATATGAATTCAGTTCAATATCACAGAATTCCATAATAATGATCATTATCATTTGTCTTAAGAAGTAAAAACTAAATATTATAACCTTAAATAGTTTCTAATTACAGATTATAAGATTAAAATGGTATCTAAAGTAATTTGTAAATCTCTTAACCACACATTTGAGATTCTAATTCATAGTGAAATATAAATAAACCAATAATATATTCATTATTGTTAATTATTTTCATTGTTTGTTTTTGTATCAATGATTTTTAGAATATTTGAAATCATATATCTACTTAATCAATTAGACTACGTTTGTATACAAAAAATGCTACATACATATATACATAATTAGTCACTATAGCCCTAGTCACTAGTCAGGATTACAACCAAGTTTCTTCATGGTCTAGTAGATAGTGTGTTGCTATGAGATGGATCAAAGCCAAGGTAAAATAGTAAAAAAAAATTTCTTGACGATTTTCTGTCAGCAAAAGTTTCTGGCAAAAACTCTGAGAGTAAATAAAATTGCCATTAAAAGTTTGTCAAAAATCTGTCGTTCGGAATCGACTTTAAGCTATATGTCCCGCCACTCATGTATAAAATAAACACACACAACCTAAGTGGTGTGAGAAACTTGGTCGTAATTAATTTCAAGATACTAATGCTTGAAATTGATCAGCAACAATTTTTACTATTACTTTTTACTGACTTTATACCGTCTTAGTTTAAGAGCATTCGGCATTTCTCACATATTAAACATTTAAGATAGTGCAGGCACAGCAACAGGATGTGGCAAATGTGTCATTTAATTGCATACATACACAGTGAAGATGAATCTCAAGCAATCAACAAATACATAACCATACTCAGCATGATTTTCAGCCTCATAACCAGTAGAATAATGAATAATTTACGGTATTTATCTTAGCGGTTTGAAACCGTTTGAAGTCACCGTGGTCAAGAAGGTAGTGTGACGTGAGGCCACGGTTCAAACACCAGATCAGTTATACCTCTGGAAAAAACTCTGAGAGTAAATAAAATTACAACCAAAATTTTCTTAAAAATCGGTCGTTCGGAGACGACTTTAAACTGTAAGTCCTGCCACTTATAAACAAAAATTAACTTACATACAACATTAATGTTGTGGGAAGCTAGGTCGTAATTGTGACTAAAGGTTTGTAATGACCAATTGTGTAAGTAAGTAACTAAGTAAGGTAATGCATCTCAGGCTGAAGAAAAAATTTGTCAAGTTTATGGAGACAATATGATAATTTTGATGTTAAAGATGCAGCACGTTCCTGTGAGCAATCACTAAAAAATAAAATAAAATTCTTGAAATTTTAGGGAAAGAGCGTCACATACGCAATATAGACGTTGCTATCGAACTAGACATTCGTTAGTCGACATTCAACACGTGGCGAAATATTAATGAGCCGAATATTATTTTCCGATTTACTGCTCACATGGAACAAAATCAAATCATTTCTGTAGTGTATGATAACGGCTGATGAAATGAGTATCCCGTATAATAACAACGTGCGAAAAAATCATCGACGAAGCAAAGTAAACCTTCAGAAACGATGGCACAGCCAAGATTGATGCCAAAAATCGTAATGCTGTGTTTCTGATAAGATTGTAAGCGAATTGTTTATTTGAAGGTTCTACAAATTAGTGAAACGATAGTTTTTGATCGCTACTGTCAACAAGTAACGAGATTGGAGTAAGAAATGCAATTAAGATGGATAGACTTGATGAACAGAAAGGTGTTGTGTTTTATCATTATAATGACAGATCCCATATACATTTTTAATAATTTTGTAATGACCAATTATGTATGTATATATGTATGTAGAAATGGCAAACTGTTATCGATAAGCCCGGCTCATATAGATCTGGTTTAATAAAACTTGTTGCAAGTATAATGAAAATGTGTTAAATTTTTGGTCAAAATGAACGTTCTCGAACGTCAGTATTAAGCAGAAATAGATTTTTCGCGAAAGGTAGTAATAATACAGAAAGAAAATAAATCGAAAGTTCAAAGATTGGAATTCAATTGTTATTATATTTACTGTATGTCTTACTAGTTTATTTAAATTTAATTTACATACATAATTGGTCATTACAACCCTTCAGTCAGGATTACGACCTAGTTTCTCACACCACTTATGTTGTGTGTGTTAATTTTATACATGAGTGGCGGGACCTACAGTTTAAAGTCGATTTCGAACGACAGATTTTTTGAGAAACTTTTCATGGCAATTTTATTTACTCTCAGAGTTTTTGCCAGAAATCTGCTGAGAGGAAGACGCCGAAAAAATGCTTTTTGTATTTTATTTTGATGTCTGGCCTGGGGCTCGAACCCTGGCTTTTCGTCTAATAAGCCAACACACTACCTACTAGACCACGGCGACTTCTAAATTTAAATTGCGAGGATTAAATAATTTTCCTTTAAAACCAGGAATGTTTAATAATTTTTTTTAAATAATTTTTATGTTTTTAGAACATAAAAAAAATTTGCAGTGTTTTTACAATCAGGTTGTCGTTTTGTAAACTTACCAAATGCATATTTAATCAAATAATCCAAACTGATTTAAAGTTAATTTTTAAAATTTGCTTCACAATATGTTTTTTATTATTTCCGTTTTAAAAATTTTATTGTGTTTTGTTTGTACAAAAAGTTTCACCTAAAAAAAGAAGCAAATATTTGAAAGAAATTTTAATTTTTTTTATGAAATTTTCTTTTTATCACAAAGATATTAATTAAATGAATTAAACAACACTTTAGTTACACGAATTTTACAAATACAATCAATAAATAAAAGTTGTTAATTATTTATTATCAATTTTATGTAGATTTTTTTTGACGATTTCGTAAAAAGAAAATAATTTCTTTAAATTGTAACCGAAATTCAACAACACTGGCACTAGCAAAACAGTTAAAAAGCAAAAAAGAATTCAAATTTATAACAGTTTTTTTTTATGAAAAGCGAATGAATTCAAATTTAAAGTCAACCGTTTGAAACAACTCGACCGTTTGAATGTTCGTTGCAGACTGAAAGTGAGTCTTGAGCGGTACTTCCCTGAAATGCGGTACAAGAAGAAGCAAAAGAAAAACTTAAAAATTCATACATAAAAAATCATGAAACAATCATGAGGTTGTTTTTTCTTCTTTCTGGCTTTAAATTTTTATATATTTTTTTTGTTGTTATTGTTATTGTTTTTATTATTTCTACTATACACTGAAGATGTATGAAATAACAACAGCAGCCTAGCCATAGCAGCACACCATGGCAATAACATCAAATATAACATTAAAAAAAAAGCCTTTTGTTTCTGTCCATTACAAAGCCTACATGAATGAAATGTTTATCAACATGTTGCTAAGCACGTCAGCCGGTGTTTTATCTGTAAAATGTGTTGTTGCGTTAAATGATGCGCGCATGTGCAATTGAAAGCAAAAGTGATTTTTTTTTTCATTGTTTTGCTTTTAAGTTTATTTTGTAAATAAAGAAATTTTAGTACGAGAAAGACGAAATAAAAATAGAAGTAGTAAAATTATGTTAAGAAATACAGAGAAATGCAAATGTTCATACATACATACTTTATACACTATTGTGTGCTTGTTCATGTTGTAGTTGCTATTTTTAGATTTGCTAATCACGACATTCATCATCATCATCATCATCATCATCATCATCATCATCATCATCATCATCATCATCATCCTCAACACAACCGATTGTTATGATTATTGTTATTAAAGAAAGCTGCCGATTTTTAAACTTAAACTTAAATGTTTCAAATGAAACCCTTTAGGCTCGACAGTAATTTTTTCAAGTATTAAATAAGTTGACGTTTTTGACTTTTCGTGCTATTGATAGTCAAATATGGCATGATGTCTTTGGGATTTTTTTATTTGAAATAAATTTATTCCTTTTTTGGCGCTTTATAACTTTAACTCTTTCATTATCAATTACTAATTATTGTTAATTTTATACAATGTTTATATGTATGTATCTGATACCAAAAGTTAAATTATGTGTTTAAAATGTGTACGATTACATTGTTTGTAGATTTTAGTTGGTGAAACAATTAAATGCATTGAAATAACGATTAATAATAATAGGTCTGTTCGCGTTGTGTTAACGCATACACTCGAATTAGTCCAATTTGAGCGTTTACTTTGTTTCTACGAGACGTCCTGATGCCTACAGGATCTAACTAGAAAAATGATGGAGAATAATGGTGTATGAATAGAGATGAGTTTCTCCAAGCCACGATCTGGAGGAAACTTTATTGGAGATACATAAGAAATATTCTCAAAGAGGCCAAGCAAGAAATAAATAAAATACGTGCTCTAAAATTGAAATTGAAAATGCTTGCCTTACGCCAATATCCTCTTTCTACTCCGCAGAAAGGTTCGCAGCGGCGAGGGCGGCTACCTCCGTACAAGCTTATCAACATGTTTTTTGCTGCGATTCTCCATATGAGCCTAGCTGATTTAGCTTTACATTCTAATCTTGAGACAAGTTCATAGGAGCTGAATGCTATGATGACAGTTTTACTTTCAGATACTATTGTTATATCCCGTCCTCTGTACATCTTGTTCAAGTTGAATTTTTCGCAGCATTCGATAGTGGAAAATTTTGTTTGCAAGCAAGTTTCTCCATGGACTCTGCATATTATGTCCACTCACTCTTATTACTCATGCTCTTTGCGAAGCAGTATCTGAACTCGTAAAGTCCAATTTTATTGTTTTGGAAGCAGTTAAAGGCGGAACTGTAAGCCATTCGATTTGTCAGAAAGTTAACGATGTTGATGAATAAAAAAAAGCGAATTGTTCCGATGTATCGATAAGTTAACATCGATAACACATATACATATATAATTGGTCATTATATTCCTTCAGTCAGGATTACGACATAGCTTCTCACACCATCCATGTTGAAGGTGTTAACTTTATACATGATTGGCGGGTTTAAAGCCGACTCCGAACGACAGATTTTTGAGAAACTTTTCATAGCAATTTCATTTACTCTCAGAGTTTTTGCCAGAAATCTGCTGAGAGGAAGTCGTCGAAGATATATTTTTTCATATTTCGTTTTGTTGGAGATGTCTGACCTGGGGTGTGAACCGAAGCGATAACATAATATAATTGGTCATTACAATCATTCAGTCAGGATTACGACCTAGTTTCTCATCATTGACACTAAATATTAGACTGAAAATTAGGCCCAGATAATGTTAATTCGTAGTTGTATTTAGTTTTGTGTGTGAGTGTGCTTGTCTGCCTCATTTATGAAAATAAAAGCAATTTAACGTTACCATATACCATTTTATCCTTGAGCGCTGACATAAAACCGATTTTTAAAATAACTTTCCCATAACAATTGTAATAAAACAAACCTGACCTTTTTTTTTTTTTTTTTGGATCAATATTATTAATTTAAGAAAAAGCGGTTTTTTATTTTTATTTTTATAATTGTACAGAATACTCAATTTTCCAAAAAAAAAAAAATACGAAACTTACATAATCAATGATGCTTTAATATGAATTTCTGAAGATGTATTCAGGCTTTTTATGTATATTTGTGTTTTTTTTTTGTATGTTTTTGTTTTATATGTTTAAGTTTAATCCCTGTTTTACTTAAATTGTTTTTTTTTTTTTGTTATAAGAAGCAGCATTATTTTATCATGTCTTTCTGGTTGTTAGTCGTCAGTTGTGTTGTTGTACGAAATTGTTTTTTGGTTATTGTTTTCAAAGCAGGTTGGTATGCGGACAAAAACTTTTCTTTTTTGCCAAAAAGATGTGCCACAAGATGCCACCTTACCACATATTGAATTATCATCATTACCATCATCTTCATCATCATCACCATCACCGTCATCGTCAACATATTCCTTTATTACAAAATTACTTGAAAAAGTTTGCAAGAAAATTTATATAAAACTAACTAAACCAGCATCATCTTCATTATTACGAGAGTTCGGTTGTCATTGTATTGCATAAAAAAGTTTTAAAGCCGTTTTACTGGTTGTTAAACGACTTGAAACAAGCCTTAATGAGCAGACAATTACAGTTTGGCTGTTTGGAAGATTCGATTCGCTTGGCCAAAGTTTTATCCCCGTCTATAAGTTATTATTTTTTACACATTTAGCCTTTATTTATTTGTCTGCCTGTTTGAATGTTTGCTTATGTTAAAGTTGAAAATTTTATTGTTTTGTTGCAGTACTAAAGGCCACATATTCTCTTATAAAGGTTTTTGCATTTGGGGACCAAAGCTTCCAATGAACATTAATTTATTGAAAAAAAGAAATTTTTATTTGTTTATTTACTGGCTTTTTATGTGAACTCTAATGGCCATACTCTCTTAAATATTTATTTTAAAATAAATAAGGTGTGGCATAACAATATTGTTTTTGTATCTTTTTTTAATTCCGGTAAAAACGAAGACATTTTTTTTTGTTTTCAAGTCGTTAGTTGTTAAATAATATTTTTTTATATTTTCTAATCACTAAAGTAATGTAAAAAGTTGTTATAAATCTATTTATGTGTTACAATGCGCTTAAATACATAAAGAGGCAAATAAATTTGTAATGTAATAAAAAATCGTACATTTCTATTCAGTATGTTCTGTTACCTAAAGGATACTACTTTACGACTGTCTTAGAATAAACAAGAATAAACAGGATACCTCATTGCTATTGCAGAAACTAATGATGCGCTTTAATTTCCCGCCACTCATGTATAAAATTAACACACACAACATATGTGGTGTGAGAAGCTTGGTCGTAATCCTGACTGAAGGGTTGTAATGACCAATTATGTATGCATGTTTGTATGTAGAAAGACTCATGTTGAGGAGTTGGAAAATACAATAAGAAAGACAAGAATATCAAAAGTAACGATGATTACCTCGATTGTAAATAATAAATAAAATATTTGTTAATGTGAAAATTTCGATTACAAGTTTCACTTAAATGGTAGTCGCCATACCATAATAAGTAGTGTGTTGGCTTACTAGGCGAGGACTGGAGATCTGTACAGCTTTAGAATAAAAATTTATAATCCGGTTAAAAGGCATAATTTTTTTTTATTTGCTTTGAAGTAAATGAGTGCGTTTACTCCTCAATAAGTAGGATTAATATGCAGATGAGTTGCGTTTTCACTGTTTGAAAGGGGATATACTCATTAAGAAAGCATGTGTAAACAATTCTTAGTCTAACGGGTTATAAACAAAGATTGTTCTTACCTCAAGACGGGCATTTTATTTGAAATGGCTTATCGAAAAAAACATGACTTCAGCCTATAAGGTCTACAAGAAGATAAACCAAAAGTTCACTGGTAAGTGCTATGCCAAATGCGAAAGATGAAAAGAGACGGAATTTTACTACGAGTTATAACAAAGATATACAAAGAAAAGTAAATAAAAATATAAAAAAAAGAAAATTTTGTATAAAAAATAGTACCATGTACCTTATTTCTATTCATAGAACGTCTTCAGTGTTTTTTTGCTCGCCTTTATATTGTTTTTCGGTGATTATCTTTTTTTCCATTACCCCTCTAAGGAGCATATGGCTTCCACGAAGCATCTCCATCTGACACGATTCTTCGCTGATGTTTTTGCTTCTTTCCATGTCAGGTTATTAAGCCTTAGTTCTTGTAGGACCATGCGTCTCCTGGTGTTTTTTTCGATGATTATAGTCTTACTAAAAATCCTCATTATTCCACAGAAAGGCTCTGGCCTCATCAGCGCTTTGGAAGCTTCTCACCCATCAAGCATATATGCCCGCTCATTGCCCTAATTTTTCTTGAAATCCAAGAAAAATTGTATCTCTTCATGGAGTATTGTATGATAGAAACGTATTAAATGCTCATTTAATTCAGTCCTCGGTATAAATAAGCAGCAATCCTTTTTTTTCATAGATACAGGCTTTAGTAGCATAATCTATTAGGTAGTGTGTTGGCTTATTAGGCGAGAGCTCTTGAGTTCATACCATAGAAAGAAATAAAGAAATACAAAAGAAATATCTTTCCAAGACTTCCTTGTAGCAGTCTTTTGGCAAAAAAAAAATCTTTTTAAATTTGTGCACAAACTAATCATGTCCAATCGAGAATAAGCATAACACACACACTATGGTTGGATCGAGAAGCTAGGTTATAATCCTGACTAAATTGTTGTAATGGCCAATCAAATAAGACAGCAATACACTATCACTACCACTCCATGGCAAGTATGTGAACAGCATCAGATTTGGCCTTTCGCTAATTGACTATTCTTATAGTTTCCGCCTTTCTTCCTTAGGGACATTATAACTAAGAATCCTAAAGAGATAGGTTTAGTCCTCCTTATCTCCTTATTGCACTCGAGAACCTTTGCCATACATTTTTGCTCTGTACACAAGCTTAAGATGATCAATCGATCTAAATGTTGAAAGATAACTACATATTCCATTAGAAGGCATTATTCGCCCAATTCACAGAAAGTGGATTTGTTTATTCTATTTCATCCTACTTTACTACCACGAAATCATTTTTATGTTAAAAAGAATGTATAAATTTCCTTTTGAATACAAAATTATCAATAAAAAATACCGAACAGTTCGTTTTATGATGTCACCTTAATCTCTACCTATGTATGTACGAATATGAATGAATTTTTCCTGGTAATATTTGTTACAAATGCACGCCACTATATGCTATCGCATATAAACCACAAAAAGACACAAATTTTCTTGCCAAAAAAAAAAAGTGAAAAGAAGAGAAAATAACAAAAGGTAAAGAAACCAAAATTGAAATTGGGCGCGAAACCGCTAAAAGATGTATGAGTAAACAAAACGGATGACGGTTTTTCTATTTCCATTACTTAGTGTTACCAGACATAACAACAGTGGTTCCAACCAAGCCTGCAGTGGGAACATTAGTGGCTTACAATATAATACTATGAGGGTAGCATGTTGCAATATTATTGTTTTCTTCAAATTTTATTGCATTTAATTTCGTTTTTCTTCAATTTCTATTTTATTGTTATTGTTGTAGTAACTTTAAAAGTTTCATTTGCCAATAATCTGTCGGGTAAATATATTTACAATATATTTTACATTGGGATTGCATTCAGTTTTAGGGAAAAGAAATCCGAAAAAAGAACACAAAGTAACAACATTTGTTGAAATACAGACAGACAGACAGACAAATAGACAACAGATGCAACCAATTAAATGACTAAAGAAAACGAAATTAAAATGACGACACGCTCAAAGCTTAGCCAAAAGGTCGTCTATTAAGGTTACCAGAAAAGTAGAAAATAAAAATAAATCCAATGCATATAAGATTGTTTTCTTTTTTGTTTTTGCATAAGAGTGTTTAAAAGCAAAATAAGAGTATTTATTACTAAAATTGAGCACCAAAACAAAATTTATAAATGGGAATAAAATCACAAATTTGGTAACATTATATTATTAATTATGTATGCTAGTCGTCATAGTCTAGTAGCTAGGGTGTTAGCTTATTAGACTAAGGCCCAGGTCAGACTTCTCGAACAAAACGAAATATTTCTTCGGTGACTTCCTCTCAGCCGATTTCTGGCAAGAACACTGAGGGTAAATAAAATTGCAATGAAAAGTTTCTCAAATATTTGTCATTCGGAGTCGACTTTAAACTGTAGGTCACGCCACTCATGTATAAAATTAACACACCCAACCTAAGTTGTGTGCGGAGCTAGTACGTTATCCTGACTGAAGGGTTATAATGACCAAAAAAAAATTATGTATGTATGCTAGAACTTTGCAAAATCTTGAAGATGATGGATTAAATGAACGCCCAAAATCCTACAATAAATTCACGATGTGGTGTTGGATGTCCGATAAATAAAATAGCTGATTCCATACACATCTATGCTGAATGATTAATTCATAAAATGCATGTCATTCCGCTCCTCTTACGCCATTGTGTCTGTAACTGTATCCTTACCTTTTCTATAAAGTCTTCCAACAAGTACTTCCGAAATTTGGCAGTTTACAGCAGCCATCTTGTTGAAGTTACGTCTGTCAAATTATGTAATTTTAGTTAGTCTATTTAGACATAACATGGATGACCATATACAACGATGTGTATTCGGCAATTGAACCTAATTTTCATTGAAAAATCATCTTCAGCCCATTGAGGCCCATTTCTGGATGAATGGATGCGTGAATAAACCCAGGTCAGCCACCTCCAACAAAGCGAAATATGAAAAAAAATTTCTTCGGTACTTCCTTTCAGTATAAGATGAGAGTAAAAATCTATCGTTCGGAGTCGACTTAAAACTGTACGTTCCGTTACTCTTGGATACAATTTTCACACACAACATAAGTGGTGTCAGAAGCTTGGTCGTAATCCTGACTGAAGGGTGGCAATGACCAATTATATGTGTATGTATGTATTAATCCACATGAGATCCAAAACCCTATAATGCATGCCGTAAAAATCAGTGTTTGGTGTAATTTTTGGGCTGGCGACATGGTTGGTACATTTTCCTTTGAGAACAATGTTGGCCATGAAATCACTGTCAACGGCGGGAACTATAGGCCATCAACTTACTTTAGCCTGAATAGGATGATCTGGTGTGCGAAGCTAGATCTGGACACCATATGCCTTCAATATTATGACGCTACGTGCCGTACATTCCTACAGCAAGGAAGATAGTAGCCAGTCCTTCCTGTTTATTTATTGTACATATTTTCTACAAATCGATAAAACAAGTTGTTGCTGGCATTTTATTTACACATGCTTCATAACAACCTGCACCTCCAGTTGCTAGACTGACTTTTTTCCTTTTTTTTCCAAAAGATTTTAATATTGGGCTTTCTTTCTTTATGGTAGTATGTTTACTTTGGTGTAAGACTATTTGAAAAAGGCCAACAGTTTTGTTACTTTTTATTGATGTTCGGCAATTGTAGTTGTAACTTTGGCGGTCATTGTTGAGGTTGCGTTGTCTTCTTTCTTTGTTTTTTTTTTTTTAAGGCGTAATCAGTCATCTCTACCCCATCTTCATTTTAGTTTGAAAATAAATTTTTGCTTCGTTATTTCGTTTCAGTTACTTATTGCTCTTTGGCGCTGAGTGTATTGAAAAGTGAAATTTCTGCAAATATTGGCTTATTTGCTTTGAGCCAACATGTTTATATTTACGCTGTCATACATATGTACATATATCAATATGATCATAAAGAGAGAGAGAGAAAAAACAGTAAAACGGAAATATATACTTGAACAGTTTTTTTTTTCTTTATACGTCTTTATCATTTGATTTTTTCTTTGCCGTAATGCAAGCCAATAATGAATTTTTTTTCTTGTTGTTGTTGTGTTTCTTTATCAATGAAAGCGTGCAGAAAAAAGACTTCAACTTCAGCAAAGAAAAGACGTTTCAGAAGAAAACAACTAAATGTTCGTGAGACTTGCAACCACGAAGTAAATATAAACACTAAAATGTATGTAAAAAAACACTGCGAGAAATAGCCGTAACATAATTGGTAAGGCATTAGTGGTTCTGATCACAGGCCTGAATGAGCGCTATGCCCCGTTAGAATTCCTGTAAGAGTGCGTAAACGTTCCCTTGTCAAACTCAAGTAGTTTCCTGGTTTTCCTGTTGTCCCCTATTGGACACAGCAGATTTGAAATGCGACAACCAGGTATGTTGAACCAGCTTTGGTTTGTTGAATTCCATGCTGTTTTTTTCCAATTTGAAAAGGTATTTTTGTAGGGGCGCATATATCCCCTCTATTGTCTCCTCCTCAGATATCTCCTATCCCTTCCGTGCCAGTTCGTCTGCCTATTCGTTCCTCTTTATGCTACTGTGGCCCGGGACCCTGTAGAGGCTGATGTTGTGTCGACGTATACGGTGTAGGGAGTCTATGCAATTCCTGTCGCCTTTTGATTAGACGAAGTGGGATCCCAGCGCTTAGATTGCGGCTTGACTGTCCACACTTATGATCCGAATAAATACGGAATAAAATGTCCATTACATGTTCGCCACAGCTCTAGTGACGGCCCATTACTCTTTTAATGGAATTTTCAATGACTTTTTCACAGAGATTTGCTTGCAGTCTCACCGATGACGTGTTGGATCCCTGATTTGAGTTCAGTTTATTCGCATAAACAAGAGACTTCAAAAACCTCATAAAAGAAAAACGCGTTGCGATAAAATGCATCATATTGGTGAAGCAAAACATTTAAAAATCGGCAGTTGCTACGAACTACAAATTGACTGGCATGACTAGATCTCAATGGCGCGTTTAACACTCTGTTTAGGACTTTAGTTGCATATGGACATTAAATCATTATTTGACCTTGATTTTGTAAAAATTTTATCAAATCAAAATACCACGTTTTTTTCTTTCAGTGTATTGGTATGCTAGCCAAACTCGCTTTGTATACATGTGCATTGTATGTTGCTCATATACATATATATATATACATAATTGCGCAACATCTCTGCCAATACATACATATGTATGTATATAGTAGTATATAAGGTGTGACATTGACAGTTTATGTGAACAATATCAGTTGCATAATCAATATTTTGGGACATTGGCAGACGTGAAGTCAAAAGAAGATGAAATAAAAACATCAGCAGAAATGTGCATTAAACATTTTTTTGATTTTGTTTTTGTTGTTGCTTTCTTTACTATTTATTCATCATCTGGCTTTTTTAGGAACTTAAAAAATTTTGTTTGTTTTTTCTTTTTTTAATTTTATGAGCATGGGTTGGGCAGGAATGAATTTGTATAGTTTTTTTTTTTTGGAAATTTTAAATATCAGTGGTGCGTACTAAAGTTGTGGTAATTGTTGGTATTTTTTATAAAATTGTTTATCAACAAAGGCATGTCTTATGTAATTTATTAACAATTAAAATTAAATATACTTTGATCGACTCATGGACTTGCTGTGATTCTATTTGCGGTCTCTGTCTACTTTCTCTTATCTGTCATCTACTTATTCATCTCCATCCAACACATTTCGCTCCAATGTGCCTAAAGGCACCCTTTGGTCATCCTCACCGTCCTAATTCTTGAGTATTTCACCACAACCACCATCATTGTGATACTGTCGAGCGCCTCTATTGTCTAGTTTTGATTATTTTAGTATGGATTTCCCGTTGGTTAGACTTCAGACCTTGCATATGACTTTCAATCATTTATTGATTAATTTTCTGCCGATTTTACATCATTGTTTTCAACACTAGCCCGTTTTCACTTTCGTACAATAGAGTAGCCTTAACGCATGCGTTCCATATCGCTTGGATTGTACGTAGAATCGATATTGTAACTGTCGGGTTCTCTTTGCTTCTGCATTTGGTTTTTTATGTTATTTGTAGTTCAAATATTGCTTAGACGACATAAACTGATTTCTGGAAAAAATTGTGGGAGTAAATAAAATAGTCATGAAAAAGTTTCTCAAAAATCTGTTATTCACAGTCGACTTTAAATTGTAGGTCCCGCCACACATGTATAAAATTAACACACACAACATAAGTGATGTGAGAAGCTAGGTCGTAATCGTGACTAAAAGGTTGTAATAACCAATTATGTATGTTGTGTTATAAATGAGATTTTTATTTCTTTTTATATATTTTGTTCTCATTATTCGAATAAAATTTCTTGTAAAATTAAATACATGTCGTATTAGCTTTTGTTGCGTTACTTTTGATCGACACTGTAAGTTATTACATTTACGAAAAATACATATTTTTTATTTTAATTTGTTTTTTATCTGTTGTTTACAAGATTAATGATTAGAAACATTTGACGTGTTATTAGATCAGATACGAGTATAAAAATGATCAGTCACTATATAATGCTTGAATTGCGAACAGTAATTCTCTTTTTTATTTCTTTTATTTTAACAAATACAATGGACAATACGTCTTGTATGGCCTATTGTTCCGCGATTTTTTTAAAACGATTTGCTGCACTAGTTAGGTAATTGGAAATACATTTTTTTCCTTAACTTATTAGACATAACTAATAGAAAAAATTAAACGCTTTATTACAGCATTCAATAAACAAAATGTACAAAATACAATATGGAAAGAAAGTGTCCACAGTTGCCACTTCGAATAATTTGTTGTTTTTTCCTTTACCATTCAAATACTGTGCCATTGAATACCTGATGCTATTGTAAAAATAAAAGACAATTATTATTATTTTTATTAAAAATTGATAAACAAAAAACAATCAACGTAATTCGACTGGCCATAACTAATTTCACAGATCTTTTAATGTTTAATTACAAACGAACAATTTTTTTGATTTTTTCGATAAAAAGTACAGGATAAGCGTGAGAAAGACTGCAATTGCTTGCCGATTCTCTTGGTTTTCTTTTTTTAATTTTTTCCAACAAATAAGCGAACAACGAACACTTTTTGTTTCAACGTTTCTGTAAGAAGAGGGTGTGAGCGTTAATTGCAGGCAAAAATAATAATTATCGGTTAAAAAAAGTAGTTGTGTTACTACACAATGTGAAAAGTAATAAATGAAACATTTTTACAAGCATTGATTTGTCTTTAGATTGTTTAAAATCTATAGGCTTTTTTAAGTTTCGATTAAGAGGAACAATATGACATAACTGGGTCAAGTTTTTTGTTTACACAGCAGGCTCAGGAAGTATGCAACCTGTAAAGGGTGGACATATGCATGACTATTAGCTCCAGATTTTTATGTGAGAAAGATGGGTCACTAGGCCTAGAATAGGGACCTGTAACGGCGGACGTATTCATCACTAGCAGGTACCGAGTCTACTGTAAGAAAAATGAGTCGATGATGCACTTGATAGCCAATTGTGTAGCACTTGGGCATAGAGGATACAGGTTATACAATACACATCTATATGCTGAACAAGTCGTTTGACATTATTATTGAAAGAATCTTGGTTCACTAATATGCCGTTCATGTAAGACAAGTGATTTCAGAAGATCGGGTGTTTGTATGGAAAACACAAAGAAATCGCGTGGTTTTGTCTTCGAGTTGTCTTACAGAAACAGCTTGTAAGTCTGTAACCGACAGCGTTTTGAGTGGTAAAAGCCATCTTGGACCTTAAATTACATTCTATTAGAAGTGAAAAACTCATTTCCTTCATTCACTTCATTCATTCACTTAATTCATTCACTTCATTCATTCACTTCATTCATTCACTTCATTCATTCAATTTATTCATTCATTTCATTCAATTCATTCATTCAATTCATTCATTTCATTCACTTCATTCATTCAATTCATTCATTCATTTCATTCAATTCATTCATTCAATTCATTCATTTCATTCATTTCATTCATTTCATTCATTTCATTCATTTCATTCATTTCATTCATTTCATTCATTTCATTCATTTCATTCATTCAATTCATTCATTCATTTCATTCAATTCATTCATTCATTTCATTCATTTCATTCATTTCATTCATTTCATTCATTTCATTCATTTCATTCATTTCATTCATTTCATTCATTTCATTCATTTCATTCATTTCATTCATTTCATTCATTTCATTCATTTCATTCATTTCATTCATTTCATTCATTTCATTCATTTCATTCATTTCATTCATTTCATTCATTTCATTCATTTCATTCATTTCATTCATTTCATTCATTTCATTCATTTCATTCATTTCATTCATTTCATTCATTTCATTCATTTCATTCATTTCATTCATTTCATTCATTCAATTCATTCATTCATTTCATTCAATTCATTCATTCATTTCATTCATTTCATTCATTTCATTCATTTCATTCATTTCATTCATTTCATTCATTTCATTCATTTCATTCATTTCATTCATTTCATTCATTTCATTCATTTCATTCATTTCATTCATTTCATTCATTTCATTCATTTCATTCATTTCATTCATTTCATTCATTTCATTCATTTCATTCATTTCATTCATTTCATTCATTTCATTCATTTCATTCATTTCATTCATTTCATTCATTTCATTCATTTCATTCATTTCATTCATTTCATTCATTTCATTCATTTCATTCATTTCATTCATTTCATTCATTTCATTCATTTCATTCATTTCATTTATTTCATTCATTTCATTCATTTCATTCATTTCATTCATTTCATTCATTTCATTCATTTCATTCATTTCATTCATTTCATTCATTTCATTAATTTCATTCATTTCATTCATTTCATTCATTTCATTCATTTCATTCATTTCATTCATTTCATTCATTTCATTCATTTCATTCATTTCATTCATTTCATTCATTTCATTCATTTCATTCATTTCATTCATTTCATTCATTTCATTCATTTCATTCATTTCATTCATTTCATTCATTTCATTCATTTCATTCATTTCATTCATTTCATTCATTTCATTCATTTCATTCATTTCATTCATTTCATTCATTCATTAATTTCATTCATTCATTTCGTTCATTCATTTATTTCGTTCATTCATTTAATCTATTCATTAATTCACTCATTATTCATATAATGACTACAAAATATTGTCGAACAATATTTGAACAAATAAAATTCAGTTCCTTTGACCGCAACGGAACATATATTTTTCCAATCTATATTTCTCACACTGTATACCGAACAACGTTGTACATCAAATCAAGAAAAATGTAAAATTAAAAAATTTTGTAAAAATTGTATCTTTCATGAACAATTACGGATTTATTATTAAGCCTTAGAGGTGAAAGTTATGTATGTTGTTGATAAAAATTTAAACCTTATTTTTACTATATTGGGAAGTAAACAACTGATAATTTTTGTTTAAATGTTTTATGTTTATGCAGAATTACTGATTAAATGCTTCTTAAAGTGTGGGATTGATTTGACAATCCACACTAGGAAAGTTAATTGCAAACAATGGGGGTGTATGTAAGGTTAAATTTTGAATCTTTTTAAATCTACCTTGAACACAGTTACGTAGGGCATATTAACATAAATTATCGAACATCACAGTTCAATAATGTTTTTTGTTAATTTTCTGTATTTGGGCCTTGCCTGGATTGATGTCAATCAGTTTCAATTGCAACATGCATACTATCAATCTCATCTAAATTCCGTACATGGAACAAAATACATGCGTGTACACACAAACGCTCTCATTAGGGTTAAATATTAATCCAAATGACCCTTACTTAAAACATATTTCGATAATCAACAATCAAATAGTGATTGATGACACATAAGTATTTTTTTTTTTTTTTCAATAAAATAATGGTGATTGATGACATTCTTTCTGCTGCATATCGATTGTATTGTAAATTAAATCTAATTATTTTAACAAATTCATAAAATTTTATTAAGAATCAATTATTGCGTTCAATTGGAATGAATTTCTAGTGCACAGTGTTGGCTGTTTGATTGATAAGGCATATGGCACATTACCGATGAGTGTGTCCCGACGGAATGAAAAAATAGAGCGCAGAGTTGTTGAATTTGTTATGAACGAAACTAAATTCCTAGAGGTTGATGAACGATGACATAGAGTCTTTTTAACGAATGCAAGAGGATATGTTGTGGAAGAGTTCTGAGAGTAAAAAAATCGAAGTTCTTGAAAATTTTTTAGATCGACCAGCAATTTGCACACGTTTTAAAAAGCAATGCTTTCATTTTAAGAAAAAAAATTTTGAAATGCACAAAATACTCAGTCAAAAACGCAAAAGAGTTTCATAGGCAGTGAGGAAGTGACATCAGGATGTCACAATATATAGCTTAACGTATTAGAACTGAAACAATTATATATTTGGTACACATAAATTAAAAAAAATTACTATTAAGCTTGGTGCTTTTAAGGCAAATGGTATAATCAAATTTTTTCATGCGCTCTCCTTATATGTTTTATATACCAATAAGTTATAATTAAAAAATGTTTTTAATAAAGAATTTTTTTTTGTTTTCTCTTTGCAGTAAGATAAAGTCCACTGAGTCTTTATTCTCTTCCTCAAAGCAACAATCTTCTTGTTTTGAATTACAGCAAAGGCTAGGTAAGTGGCACTTATCATTATTTTTCCCATACATTTAATTTTCTACAGCTCTGAAACATTTGTAAACGATATGAATATAAAAGACAATGTAAATCCAACATGATTTATTTGTCATGAGTTAATTATTAAAATACAAAAAACGACATTTTACACCTTCAGAGATGCCACGAATTTTATGCCAATTATCATGGAACCATCATATTATGTACGAGGGTCTTTGATTAATCATTAATTTTATTTCTTTTATAAAATTTAATCTTCTTTCTTTAATCGCGTTACAAAAAAATTGTTTTGTGTGTATTCAATTCATTTTAATTTTGTTTCTGTCTATTTAACACCCACAACGGATTTGTGTAACAATGTACACATGTATGTATGTACTCTTCATTATAAATCCACAAAAAAACCCAAAATTTTTGTAAAGAAAAATTTACAGTAAAACAAGAAAATAAAAAATAATCATGTATTTTTTTTTTAAGATTTATTAACAATATAACTACGTAGACATATTTTTCGTTTATTTTTAACTGTGACCAATTTTTCGTGGATTTAAGTATTGTATTTACAATAAATAGTTTAAATTCACATTGAACGCCTACAGCGAAATATTGGCATGAATATTATTTAATAGACAGATACAGATACAGAGACAGTATGAAAACAAAAGAAATACTCAATCAAGATAAATCATACGAATACGATTTATTTCTTTCTTTTCATACACGCTGAAGTTGTAAAAGGTCAAATGTTGAATATTTACCACGGCTGGATGTATATGTTCATGTACATATGATTCGAATAATAAATGAAATTGACTTTAACATCACAACATAAGCATATATCTGAAATGAATATGTTTTTCACACCACAATATCAAAAAAAATAAAAAAGCTTTTACAACAATGCAATTGAACATAACAATGGTACAAATAAGCAACAAATTTTTGAACAGAGAGGAAACTAATCAAATAACGAGCATTAGAAATTGTTTAAATTTCCAAAATTGTTATGCTTAAAACACAGCAAATGAGTAGAATTTGCCATTTGGCTGCCTATTTATGTATTTATAAATTTTGCATTGCATGGATGCTTTAATAATAATTCCATGAAATTATAAAAAATTTTCAGTTATTGCAAGCTTAGTCTTTAAACAAATAACCGAAAATAAATTGGATAGTTTTTCTTTATTTTATTGTCTTGTTACAGACATTATGTCTTTTACACTTCTTTTGGTTTAGCTTTCCATAAAAAGTTAAGTTTCTGGTAAAAATAAATTTGAAATGTTTTTCTCTTACAAAATAGTAACGCTTATACTAAATTAGAAAACAATAAAGCTTCGAGCTACGCTATAGTCCCAAAGAAAAATTTTAACTTTGACTTAATGATCGCTTATCAGGAACATATCCCGATAATTAATTAAAGTTCTCATAAATGAAAATACCAGCGTAATCTTATGGAAAAAATTGATTATGCCCCTATTGAATCATATTTTAAAAATATTTTTAAGAATAATACATACATTCAACCATTCAGTTAGGACTACGACCTAGCTTCTGGCACCACTTAAGCTGTGTGTGTTAATATTATCCATAAGTGGCGGGACCTAAAGCTTAAAGACGATTCCGAACGACAGATTTTTGAGAAATTTTTCATGGCAATTTTATTTACTCTCAGAGTATTTGCTGAGAGGAAGTTGGCGAAGAAATATTTTTTCGTATTTCGTTTTGTTGGAAATGTCTGAGCTGGGGTTTGGCCCGTGGCCTCATGTCTAATAAGCCAACACGCTATCTGCAAGACTACATCGACTTCCTTTAAGAATAAGTACGTATTTTTCGTACTCAATTGAAATTCAGTAAATAATTGGGTACTTTCAAGAACTGGACACGAGTCGGTTGCTAATGTCTTTTTATAAACTTTTTATATCTTCTGAGTTATCAAATCAAATAAACCGAAGAAGAGTAAAGGCCTTAACCCTTAGCAGTTGGCTGAATTTAGTCAAATCGCTAAAGCTATCTGCTGGTCCATAAGATACTAAGTTTCATAAGTAAAGTAGCCTGGTAGGGAATGATCGCAGGGTGTAAGAGCCACAAATTGCCTTCATAACCCATCCAGGATCCTGCAGTTACATTGCTTAACATATTTGCATCGGAAAAGCAGATTTCTCATTTTAAAAATATTAGACAACGCACTTGTTGATCATTTCTTTTTTTTACAAATTCACTCCCATACAAATAATTCAAAAATTTATCCGGTTTTGGACCACTTTATTCCAAAATGTTTAAAACTTTTATATCAGGACGTTGGATTCATAAACGAAGGTGAGGTTCCTTAGAGAGAAAGCTTACAATCCGTTTAGGTAGGTGAGTAGGTTGGTTGATGGGAAATTAACAGCATATCAATCCTATTTTCTAAAAGAGGTCTGTATCTTGTACAAACTTTCTCAGCTTCTTTCAGACAAATCCTCTAAGTTGTTCTGGTGTAATACCTTCCCTCAAATGTTCTAATATCGAGAGTCACGAAAACTGGACCATGTCTTGCATTCATTATTATCTACAGTTTATCAAGTCACCGTAGTTTAGTAGGCAATTTATTGGCTTATTGGACGTGAGTCCATTATTCAAACCCCAACCAAGACATCTCAGACATTATGAAATATAAAAAAATAATTCTTAGACAATTTTCTCTCAGCAAATTTCTGGTAAAAACGCTGAGAGTAAATAAAATTGTCATGAAAAGTTTCTTACAAATCTATCTTTCGGAGTCGACTTTAAATTGTAGTTTCCGCCACTCATGAATAAAATTAACACACACAACATAGATGGCGTGAGAAGCTAGGTCGTCAACCTGACTAAGGTTTAAGTAAGTAATTATTTAAGTAAACTTATAAAGTTTAGTTGTACATGTAAAACGAAGTGTTGTACTAAATTGTACTAAAGACGACATTGTGAAGTCTTAATATACCCATGATTTTTTTCCCATCAGGATCGCTCTAAAGTATCTTCACAATTTGCCTACAGTGTCATTATTCCACAATAGCTGATGGCACTTTTCCGTCTATTATCTCAGCATGGTCTTCAAGGCGATGAAAGGCATTGGATTAGCCAAGTTTTAGGTGTAGAAAATTCAGTACTTTAGTACTTTTTTCAGTACTTTTTCATTTCAAAAGTACCCCCGTTACACACTTAGTACTTTTAGCGCTTTTCAACTATTAATGGGTTAGCAACATGTTCAATGTAATGCTAAAGGTAGAACTAGTCTTTAGCACCGGTTAGCCCAACGGCCACGCAACGTAAGTTCGTTTTTAAAATACAAAAAGCAATGGGAACGCTTGTCGAACCGTAATGTAATTAATATTAGTATTTAATTTGCTCTTAATATGCTAAAATAAATGTACATTCCATTACGTTCCCTTGACCTTTGACTAAACGGTGCTTTTACGTTCTATTACGTTCCGAATCAGTCTTTATATAACCTTAGTTTCTCTATTCCATTTCCATTTTTATTTCTATTTCATTCCGTGCCTGTATTAAGTATAAATAATAATAAAATAAATATTTTTTTTGGAAAAGTACCATTTGATGCAAAAAAGTACTCTTTCAGTTATCATTCAGTACCATTTAAAAATTTCAATTTTGCAACACTAGTGTACAGTACTCTAGCTCTATTCAGAATATTCGTTTCCACATTTCCGTACACTCCTTGATGAGTATGTACCCTTATAATGTGTTCCATCCTATACCTGGCGCAATTGTTAATCGTCTTTTTACATTCCAGGACGATCCCAGAAGCTGTTATTGACTTTAATCTCATATCGACGCCTCCATTCTATACACTATAAGTACACTTAGAACGTTTTTAATGTTCTTGCATTTTTAAATTCTACGTTCTCTAACTTAAATACTGTCAAAATTTTGTTAAGATGCGCCGATCCGTTCCGAAGTTATAGGGAAAAATCTCCTTAGAATACACATATGGTCGTATGTCGCGTGAAAACTTTGAGAGCTCATAACTCAAAAGACACTTTTTCGACTTAGAATGTTATAGAACGGAGGCGTCGATATGTTAATGAATACATTTGAATCATTATACTATGTATAGTGTATTAATACAATCGGGCTAAGGTTACCAAAATCTATTGTGCTCTATATGCGTAAATTAGTTCGAAATCGATAAAAGATAAAAAAGTACCCCGATTTATAGGAGAGTTTAAGTGAAAATAGTACGAGGCGAATGCGTTAACAATAAATTAAGTTTATATCCTTTTATACCCATGCTTCCACTATGCTATGGAAGTAGAAGAAAATAAAACAATTGAAGAAGTAATTATCACATCTATATATTTATAAACACTTTATTAAACATTATCTTGATGCATTCTTTTGGTTTTCTTTTTTTAATTTTTTACTTTTTGTCTTCTTTTAATTATGTTTGTTTTTGTTTCTGTTTGTTTGTTTCATTATTATTATTATGCTCTAATATAAAATCTATAAATATTACAAAATAAAGTTTTTTTTTTTATTAAAATAATATTCATACAAAATATAATTATAATAATAATACAATATACATACATACATACATTCATATCTATAATAATAAATTCAATTGTAGTTACAATATATATGTAGAAAAAAAAACATCAGTTATTACAAACAATATCGAAATATACAAATCTAAACATTTATAAATATTTTCTTGTGGTATGTATTGTATATTTGTGTGTATATGGTATGGTATGTGTATGTTAATATGTTTCATTTTTACTTCCTTTTATTTTCGTTTGTGAATTTGTGTATGTGTATGTGTGTATGCTTATATGTATATGTATGTATATTTTTTTTTAATAGAAGTGTATATAACTATAACTATGTATGTATATTTGTTATACTTATAAATATAAATTGAATACAATACATTGACAAAAATAATATCTATTCTTTATTTATGTATGTGTGAGTGTGTGTTGATGAATTTCTGATTTTTTTTGTTTTTATTTTTATTTTCAATTGCCGAATTTATGATTCTTCTAATGAAATTGTAACATCCTCAATTTAGAGATTTATAAAAGTGGATTATTAACAAAAACAAAGTAAATGAGTGTCTGTTTAATACACACTTAAAAAGCAAGTTTATTTATAAAAAAAATTAATTTCTTTAAAAAATTACTAGAAAATTTAGAAGCTTTGCTACAATCCAATCACGCAAGCATCGCAAATGGACTGATTACGTAGAGATCTTTATATCAGTGTGAGGAAACTGAGCACAACAAATATAAAAATGCATACCAGTCAACTATTTTAGAATATCAATATGGAATAAAAATTCCCATTGTAACTCTTCTCTCACAGCAAGCCCTTGCTGAAACCCGTACACACTTGTTGAATACCCCACATCTACAAAATACAGGAGGCCGTTAAATATCTTTAAAGGCACAAGTATTCTTCTAGAAGTATGAATCACACAACGAAAGTGCAATTCCTATTAGAAACAATTATGTTAGTAACAATGAAGGCTTTCATAAAGCGGCTGTTAAATCTATGCTCCGAATTGCTGGCTTTCAGAAGCGGAAGATTATACGCCAATATCCCTTAGGATATCCAGTAGGATTGAACAGTTGAATGAAATGCAACGTCCTTTGTATATTCCTGTAGACTATAAGAATGCCCTCGACTATATATGTATATGTATATGAAAATGTTTTTAAATTGTGAAATTTAAGTATTCCAGTGTATGCAGGTAAAATCTAGGGAATAGTACCCCCTAACTATCCCCTATACACAATTCGAATTTGGCAAATGCTTTGCAACATTGTTACATACACTTTTAAGAGTGAAATAATTCTGTAATATACAGATGGGTCAAAGATATATAATGGGATTGAAACAGGGCTATTAGGGCCAAAAATTAAATATTCACAGCCCATGGGGTACTCGCAAGTTGTTTCCAAGCGATAGTTCACATCATCAGAATATGTGCTCAATAAACTTGAACAGGAAGTATAGAGAAAGAGGCATAGTAATATTATATGAAAGTAAGGACGATATCATAGCAGACTGAATCCTAGGTCGTGTAGTAATTTGCAGCAAACAGCAGAATCAGACCAGAATCTTTCTATGGAAAGATGAGGAGAAATGGTAATACTTTCCAAGTCAAAATTTTACCATTCTGTTAGGTAAAGTAATTTGAGTTATGTATTAGAATGCCGAGACGTAACCATGAGAATAGTAACCTGCATTTCACCAATCATCGTGGACTCAAAGGACAAAGAAGGAAATAACTTTTTGTTTGTAAAGTAAAAAGCAAGCAGTTATCCGAATAGCATTCTGAAGTTTGTCAAGGCAACAGAACCACGAGACATTATTTTTATACGTTTATTTATAGGTTTAGTGCAGCTGGATAAATCTTCTGGTCTTAGTACTCTGCGGTATATCGATACTTCTTTTCGATGCATTACATTAATAAAAAAATTAATGTTTTTGCTACTTTGCATCTTTAAGCAGCACTACCACAATTTCACTTTTGGTTAACCCCATTGAAGTCATATCCTACTAGTTTATTATCGGCAATAGTTTATACTCAGCTTAAAGGAATATCTTCTGATTGAGAAATATTGCACGGTTGCAACAATCATGTAAAAAAGTTGTTCATTTAGCAGGTTAATAGGTTTAATGATTTCAAATTATTAAAGAAAATTATTGTCAATTAAACAAAAACAAAAACAAAAACAAATTAATAATAAAACGATACTTAATATAGCAATTAAAATAGGACTATCAAACCAAATCGTGTTTTCCAAAGTTAATTTTGGTTTTAAAAAATTTGTTTTTAATCCTTTTAACACATTAAATGAAGTATAATGAACAAGTCATAGAAACAAAATTATTAGAGTGTATGTCGAAAACAGTATGTAATATATGTACGAGTATGTATACGAGTATGTATGAAATGCTTTTATGTAAATATTCTACCCATTTTTAAGTTCACTTAAGTTCTCTGTTTATCAAAATAATTTTGTTTTTAAATAATTTTATTGTATGAACATACACATACAATGGTTACATAAATATCGCTTTCTTTCAAAATTTTTTACTTCTTATGTTATGTAAGAGGAAACGTTATAAAAATAAATCAAAAAAAAAAATATTTGAGCACATTAATGGAGGATATACATATATACGTATTTTATAGGCCATAAAAAATTAAAGTTTTTTTTACTTAATTTGCTTAAACTTATTTATATAAGTATTCCAATATATAATTAAGTATCTAAGTAAAGCAAATAATAATTAACAGAAGCAATATTTTTACGTTGCATAATTAAGAAAGTAGAAGAGAGAATTAATTATTAACTGAATAGTATTTCTATCGAAAAGAATAGATGGAATGGATAAACGAAACAGTTTCAGCTTTCCTTTTCCGTATTATATTAGAACTTTTATAAGTTATTTTGTATGTCTTCAGACCAATAAGTTTCTGCTTGAGCTGGAGAATATCATTGATATATTCGTTAGGAGCCGAGTATGCTTCTAACGTCAAACAAACTTCAGTAATGTACAGCACGCCTACCGTAAAGCGGTAGACAAAGCACTAAACGAAATAGTTGGCGCCATAGAGAAAGCTTCTGCTCTCTTTTCTACATATAGAGGAGGCGTTCAACAATGTAGGCCATGATACAATAAACCCCTGTCTAGTGAACATTGGCTCGAGCGACGTGATAAATGGATAATTTGTTATCATCTGGGAGTATCCAATCTTTATTGGGGTTATGCTTCGCCAGGAAACGGGTAACTAGAGGCACACCGCAGGAGGGAGTATAAGCTGACGAAATCCTGATACAGGTCCCGGGAAACCATCTTTCAACGATTAGTGAACTCATGGAGTCGGCACTGGCAAATGTGTTCATCACTCGGAAGTCTTGTTCACTCGGAAGTATAAGGTTCCGAACTTCACTATTTCGAAGGCGAAAGGTGTCACTAAGGGAACTGGCCGGCTTATTCCGGGGCTCAGGGTGGTTCTAACCCACCACTAACGGATTATGACAAGTGGGCTTACCTCACACTGAGGTGAAACAATTGGCCATATGGGCCACCGAGTGAACTAGCCTGTGAGCGACAAACTACCCGCTAACCTAATCTAACAGTCTTCAACTATTGTTATTTCATTGTTTACTTTGATGCACAAGCTACAATAGTTGCGGTAGAAGTGCCATACTGTTTGCTACGCTCATTGCCTTGCTGGCTTATCGACGTTTCTTCATTATTTACTTGGATAACATTAATGTAGATTAGCTCCAATATGATAGACAATATACCCTATACCTGCCGTGACTAGAGACTATCCTTCGAAAATTAAAAAGAATACGAAACATTTTGTGTACTGAAAACTTTTATCCCACAAGGATGGAAGATGACATCAACAATGAACTTCATTGGAAGATGAATCACGGCCACATTAACCACTACAATTCATTACCTTTCCGGTTAATAAGAAGAGATTACAATGAAAGGAATACTATTTTGCACTTTATCTATAAATTTCCAACGCTTACTACAGTGATATTATTACGTCCTTACTTTACAAAATAGAATAATTTCATACATTTTTCTGTAAGACGTAATACCAATAGGATTGTAACACAATGGACCCTATTAAGCACTGATGCAGCAGCCTTTTGAGTGTTCGAGAGAAAAGTCCTACGTAAGATCTTCGGTCCAGTGCGTATTGACGATGATTTCCGCATTCGATCCAACAGAGAGCTATATGACCTCCTCAACGACATACACATTGTGCAACGTATTAATATCCAGCGGCTGCGCTGGCTCGGCCATGTCATCCGAATGGAGGAGAATGCTCCGGCGAGACGGAGGACGCGGGGATCTGCGGAATTTGGCGAAGAGGACGACCTTGTATCCGTTGGAAGGACCAAATCGAGGAAGGCGCACAAGAAGCAGAGGCGCCTGGAAGGATGCGTTGCGTCAGGCCGAAATCCGTTAATCGGATTGTTAATGGCCAATTAAGTAAGTAAGTTGTAACACAATTTTTTAGATATTCTGAAGGCGTCTACGTATGGTCTCATACGTAACCAGTTGATCACCACAATTTAAGCTACAAAGATTTTTGAATATGTCCAGTCTGAGAGGTTGATTCGAAATGAAGAATCCAGATCCTAGCTCGGTAGTATGGACCATCCCTGTTAAAGCATCTTTACGGCCATATTTCCAATAAACTCTATTTATTTAATTTATGTTTTTAATTTAAAAAAAATTGTTATCCTCTCCATCTATTGGTTTAATTTAAAATAATATTTGATTAATAGATTGAATAAGCTTGATCAGAAAATAATAAATTATTATGACAATCAAAAGTAATCATATTCAGTCAATCAATCAATTTCATTTTATAATAGTTTAAATTGAAACTTAACAAATTGAAATTACTCCAAATTAATTCACAGGGGATTGGATCTTTCGCCATTATTAGATTGTAAAATAATAATTTATTGATATTCAAAGTTGATAGAGTTGAATTAAATTGTATTGTATTGAAGTTTGATTAAAAACAACAATTGTTTTGGTTTGTAATTTTTGATTTTGCCACAAATCACTCCACCTAGTAAATCTAATTGATTTTAATGGCTAACCGAGACAGAGAGAGAAAGGTATAACATTTTACTTCTAATTTTCCATATACACTTTAACGTTTCTCTATAGTATTGTATTGTATTGTATTGTATTGTATATATTCATATCAGGTCGTTTCTTTTACCAATTAAAGCTTCTTTGAATGGATTTTAATTTCTTTTCAAATTATTATCGATTACAGCCTGTATTACGCTCAAACATTTTCTTTGTCTGGCCGATGTATTATCGATGAGTTGTTCGATAAATTGGCTGGTTTCGATTTCTGCATTGGGTGGTACATCCTGGGTACACGATATGTACTTATTGAAGATGTCCGAATTCAATGAGGTTGAACGATAACTTTCGTCCCGCTGTAGAAGCTTACTTAACGATTGAGCTGATACTAAAAGTTTGGTTTTGGTCTTTTGGTAGGCGTGTATTTCCTGTAAATTCATGTAATCTGTACTTGAGATATCGATGGTTTGTGCTGTTTTATCATCGGGTGGTGCGCTGATGGGCTTCTTTGTCAGCATCATGCGTATGTGATTTTTACGTTCTGTCACAAAGTTGCCCAATAAATAGCCTGTAAGTGAACAGTAAAGCAATGGTATTGTAAAGCATAACATAGCATAGTTATTCAACGTTTTTGGTTTTTTAATGTTTATTTTACATTTCATTTAGTTTTCCATTAGTAGCTGTATCTTTTTTTACTTACCTGATATTAAGGTAAAAAATGCAATTGTTACTACCAAACTTACGCAGGTTCGTTTGGTAACATATTCTCGATATTCTGATACATTGTTGGCACGTACAGCTGTTTCATAACTCAGTACCTGATGCATTTTTCCAGTTCAATGCTTAACAATTTCAACAATTTCAGTTTATCCTGATACTTGTTCCACAAAATTTCTCTTCGTTTTTGCTGTTTTCTTGTGTTGTGTATTTTGTTACGAGTATTGTTGCTTGTGAGATTTGTTCTTAGAATTAATTTTTGGATTTTGAGTTGTTTCAGTTGTTCACTCTCTTGTAAGGTTGTTGAAAATACAGCAGCAACATTTTAGTCTTTAATGGAAGTTTTTTTGTTGTTTGTTTGTTTATTCTTGACTGTTGTTGTTTAACTGTAACGATAAAAAAATTTAAAAACTTTTTAACTTTATTTATTAAGATTTTGTTTCAAAGGTATGCAGTTATGTAAAGCTTGAAGTAAATGGGATTACTCTGGAATTAGTCGGTAGAAATATGCAACAAAATAACTCTTGAATATAAATGAGTTCATTATCATATTAACTTACTTACTTCATTAAACATTACAACCTTCTAATAAAGATTATTCTAATAAAGATTATGGCCTAGCTTCTCACACCACTCATGTCGTTTAAAATCGACTGTGAGCTACAAATTTCAGAAGCTTTTCACAAATTTTATTAAGATTTTACCATATCTCATTTCTTTTGAGATATCTAAGCTGAGATTTTAACTTATCAGCTCTCGTCTAATAAGCCAACACACTATCCAGTAGCGTCCACCACTCATTATCAGTAGATTAATAATAAATAAATAATAAAGGATTATCCCTTTAGCGGTCTCGCAAGTCTTTTAAATATTAAGTATTTGAAGCGAAAGACTTGTCATTTACGAATATCGTTTAATGATCGAAGAACGCGTGAAAATCTTAAAAATTTACTACAAAATAAATAATTCAAACACAACTACTTTTCGAGAATTACGGAGCCACCTTAAGGCTCACGCTATGTCGAGTTTAGAATTTTGATTTCTACCACCATCTATATAAAGTATAACCCACTCAAAACGATTAGAGCCTGTTGACGAGTCACACCGAGATTAAAATGCTGATTGTGTGCTATTGTGTGATTGAGAGCAACAGGATCTCTATGCCGATTTTTGGAAAAAAAATTTTATTCATCGATAAGGTTCATTTTCCTCTATCTATGTGGTCCGGAGAACTCAGAATTCACTGTGAGAAACTACAGCATTCGGAAAAAAATTACTGTAGTGTTGGCTTATTAGACGTGAGGCCACTGGTCAAACCCCAGGTCAGACATCTCCAACAAAACAAAATATGAAAAAATATTTCGTCGGCGACTTTCGCTCATCAGATTTCTGGCAAAGACTCTGAGAGTAAATAGAATTCCTATGAAAAGTTTCTTAAAACTCTGTCATTCGGAATCGACTTTAAACTGTAGGTTCTGCTACTCATATATAAAATTAACGTATACAACATAAGTGGTGTGAGAAACTACGTCGTAATCCTGGCTAAAGGGTTGTAATGACCAATTATGTATATATGTATGTATGTACCGTGAGCATTATGGAAGTGTCATAGAGCCTTAACCCACTTATTTTGCTTGCAATTAAAATGGTCGGCATGTGGATTCTCAACAGTACAGCGCCAGTAGCCATATGATGCATAGATTATGAAAAGAACTGTATGTGTATGTATGCCATTCGTCTATCTTCGAGGATAAAGCTCCAAATTTGAGGTATTTGAAAAACAACATCCAGAAAGCGTCTGCATTAAGCGAAAAAGTAGTCGAAAATTAACCAAATTGTGTGGTCTGAGAAGCTAGATCTTAATCCCGACTGAAGTGTTATAATGACCAATTACGTATGTACGTATGTGTGTTGTTCTTTTCAAATTGTAGTCTACATAATCAAACTACCGAACAAGCTGTTCTTGATTCGAACATTTTATTGAACATTAATGTACCAATGTTCGCGCATGCAAATTGAGGATCAAATTACTGCTGCATCGGCAAGTGTGGATGGAGAAAGTAGTTTCTATGTAATTCATTGCCATTGTTAACAATTGAGCTTGAGGGCTTTGAAAAATTTACGTAAATATTTTGGTATGAAATCATACAAAATACAGCTGCTGCAAGTTTTTCTATGATCCCCTGTAACAAAGTTCATGGATACATCAACAAACTGAATTGCATTGGTTGTGCAGTCAATTCCGGAAATGATGATGCCATTAATCTACTGAATGTTGGTTTAACCGGTTTAATCTTGCGTTTTGAAGCACTCTTTTGGCCGCAAAGATCATGCGATTTGGTTCCCCTATACTATTCTTAGTGGAAACTCACTTCTGATTACAGGGACAAATCAGTCACAATTCCAGCTCAGGGAAGCAGCTTAACAACTACAGTTACTATTTGCGCAATACCAATTGTAATGCTAAAAATGATATGATGAATTTAGAGTCCACAGGTGGACCAACTATGGCGTAGCCATTTCAAATCCAAAAAATTTCTGCCTTCATTTGACTCACTTTCAATAGTTGAATATAGAATATTCATCTTTTTGTGTAGCGAAATTCATCATCAGAAATACGATTGATTCAATTTAATATTGAATTAATAATAAAAGTATTTTCAATATAATTAAATTTCAATTTAAGTGATATTAGATTTTGTAATTTACCACAAATTTTAGCTACGGCATGTTTTTTTTTTTTTTTTTTTTTTTTATTAAAACAAAACTCCTTTATTCAATTTACTTATTTAGAGTTAGATAACATTTTTTGAGATTTTACATTAGTATTACAACAATTGTATCATTTGTTTTAGGTATATTATTCTTAGTTAAATATGTAAGTATATCACAGATTAGGGATGAAAAGTGAGGATTTAAAAAACCCTATGAATGATTAATTAATCCATATATGAATGTATTAAATGTTCATTTTACAAAATTTATTAGATAATAAAAACAGCACACAAACGAACTTTTAAACTAAAAGTTGAAGGTGTTGTCCTTAAGATAAATTTCTAATTATATCATAATTTGACTGCTGACATCGAGTGACGAATGCCAATGTCTGGTTTCTCATTACATCACTGATCTTCTTATGACCATAGTTGACATGTAATCTATTTGTGGAGTATCTAAACTTTAAATTATGTATAATCTTAAGGTTTTTATTTTGTATAATCTGTAGTTTTCTAATATGCGTCTTAGCTGTCTTAGGGGACCAAGCTTGGCAACCGTAAGTCATAATTGGCCTTATACATATTTTATAAAGTAACAGTTTGTTCTGTAGGTTCAAAATGGATTTCCTGTTTAATAGAGGGAACAAAGCTCTACCACACTTTATGGCTTTTTCAACTACGTGATCAACGTGGTTTTTAAAAGTCAACTTTTTGTCCAAGTGTACTCCTAAGTATTTGATTGTGTCCCGAATTTCAATTGTAGTACCATTTACTGTGAGAGGAAGACTGGGAATTCTCTTTGGGGATTTATTAAATGGAAAAATTATTGCCTGAGTCTTTTCCTGATTAATCTTGATTTTCCATTTTAGAAAATACTTTTCAGCGCATGATAATGACTCTTTTAGTCTTTTAATGATCGCATTAGAGAGCTTTCCGCTGCAAACGAAAGCACTGTCGTCAGCATAAAATGCAGCTTCGTTATTTCTTTTGATAACAATATCTGAAGTGTAAATAGCATATAACGTTGGAGAAAGTACCGAGCCTTGTGGTAAACCTGCTGGAATTTTTCTTGGTGAAGAGCAACTTTTATCAATACATACTACAAATGATCTATCTGATAGAAAATGTTTAATGATTTTCTGAATGTACAATGGAAATCTAAAATTATTGAGCTTGAATATTAATCCGTCGTGCCAAACGGTATCAAACGCCTTTTCGATATCCAGGAATACCACGCCAGTGCTTTTTCTGTTGGATTTGTTAATTTCTATAAAATTCATAACTCTTTTTATTTGATGAACAGTCGAATGTTCCTTCCTGAATCCAAATTGTTCCTTGTTTATAATGTTATTTATCTCAGAATGGGATAGTATGCGATGAAGTATTACCTTTTCGAACAGTTTATCCAAGACACTAAGAATGCTAATAGGCCTATAGCTATTCGGTAATTTAGGATTCTTTCCCTTTTTGGGAACTGGGATTATTTTAGCTTTTTTAAATATTTTTGGGAAATAGCCATTTAACAGACAAAAATTGAACACCTTTGCAAGGACTTCAAAAATAATTCGAGGCATATTTTTCAGAACTACAGTTTGCAACATATCTAAACCCGGAGATTTATTATTCCTAAATTTGTTCGTGATATTAATTAGTTCGTTGCTATCAGTCAAAAATACTTCTTCTGGTCTTATATTATGAATATTAATAATATTAATGTAGTTCTGAACTTTGTTATCCATTGTGGATGTATTATTTAAAGTTAATTTATGACATTGTTCAAATACGTTTGCGATTGCATTTACTTTGGAATCAGTATTACTAATTTCTCTATTGTCAACAGTCAGATTTGGTATTGTGGACCTTTTATTCCTAAGTGATTTTGTTATCATCCAAAATTTCTTGTTTCCCGGAGGTAATTTCGGTAAGAAAGTGCCCCATTGGACATTTCTATCTTTAGTAAGATGATGATCAATCAGCAACCTCAATTGTCTTATAATCGCTATAAATGACTGCCTTGCAAGATTATTACTACATCTTTGCAATTTACGTTGATATTTTCTACGCTCTTTAATCAGCCTTAATGTTAGAACAGATAAGCGTCTTTGCCACCCTTTGTGTTCTCCCATTGGAATCTGATCTGTAGCATCTCTAATAATAACCATTATTTGGTTCAAGTATAATTCTATGTTATCAAAAGTTACTTGAACAGCAAGGAGATTATGAGACACAATCTCTCTTTTAACCCATCTTCCAATCTGAGTCCAATTCGCTTTGTGATATAGCGGGATTTTAGAATGTGAACATTGCACATTCCCATATATATTACATATAATGGGAACATGATCCGATTGTAATACATTTGGATAAGTTTCCAAATTCGAGAACGGCAAACTAGAGTTTGAGAGAAGAACATCAATGGTAGATGGCAAAGAAGGAGTGGAGGATTGGCTATAACGTGTAAAATTAAATGGATAATAGACATAGTAGTTGGATTGATTTTGGTGGTTAAATAGTACATTTCCGGCAATATTATTGGAATAACAGTTCCAACTTAAATGTTGAGCATTTAAATCTCCAAATATGAAAAAATCGTTTGGTTTATTAGTTAAGATGTCAAGGTCATATCTAAATTGGTCAGAATATTTTGGAGCATATACAGATGATATTGTTATTGATCTACCATTTAAATCCAAAGATATTAACAGATTTTCAATTAAAGACGTTTCATCTGGATCTAAGATCTTATGTCTTATACAATCTCGTACAGCAATCAATATACCTCCGCCATGTGATATGCGGTCCCTTCTATAAACTTTAAATCCATTTATATAAAATTTATGATTATTTTTGAGAAAAGTTTCATTTAACAAAATTATATCTACATCATTCTTTTGAACAAAAATGTCTAATTCAGCTATGGCTAAATTTGTCGTTATGCCTTGGGCGTTCCAGTGCATAACACGAATCTTACTTAAGTTAGTGATATTATATGGCATGTCTTAACATATTTCCTAACACTCTTAATTTATCATATTTATTCTTACAATTTTGGAGAGCATCGATTGCTTCAAAATAAATATCTAATAATTTATCGTTTGATATATCATCACTATTTTCTTCTTGGCTGTTATACTTTGCCATGTTCGAGTATAACACTTTTTGATGACCAGCTGACTGACCATATGGTGTAGAAGTTGAAGTTAATTGGGGAAAATTTTCTTGTTGTAAATTAAAATCAATTGGAACATTTCTTCGTTTTGCTGGTTTGCGAGCTGAAATTGAAGTAATCCTTTTGCGAACATCAAGGTAATCTTGTCTGCAAGGGCATCTAATATCATCCGCTTTGTGGTTAACATTTTTATAGTTTTTGCTTACACAATTAAAACATTTATGTATTACAGGTCCCTCGTTAGGACATTTACTAAGGGTACATACCGAGAGATCGTGACTACCAGCACAAGCCGGACAAACAGGAGATCGGAAGCAGTTACTAGCGCCGTGGCCAAACATAGAACATTTGCCGCATTGAGTGGGCCCTTTATTGCCTTTATATGGGTTTCTCCATTTAACAGCGATGTTATAGAAGAATCTAATTTTTTGAATTTCCTTTTTTGACACTTGATCTCTATCAAATTCAATCATATATACTGCATCATCATAGCTAGAGAACTTTGTTTTTATTTCTTTTATGCTTAATAATTCAATATTGTGCGCAAATTTTAACTCATCAGTAATAGTTTTTAAATCAAGTTGGGGGAGGCCAAATAACACAAGTTTAAACCTTTTATGATCCTTAAGTTGGTGAGTGTAGAACTTAACTCCTGAGATTTTCAGTAATTTCAAGGCATCTTCATAAAGAGAAAGTGAGCTTGATATAACTTTAGTTCCGATTGACATTCTTTGAAACTTATACTGAGGCCCCATAAGTTTATGGACAGTTGAAAAACTAGTGGAAACATCCACCACTATTGGAGGAATCTTTTCATAAGGAGTTTTAATCTCCTCTTCGCAATCGCTAATACCATCCGTATCGTCGTCGAGGTATTGAAACCGGTTAGCCATAGCCGCACGACTTATTGAGGGTCGATCCGAAGGTTTTTGTATCTTAAACTTGGGATTATTACCAAAGATCTTTTTTCTTTTCATTACAACAAGATAACGTCAATATAATAGTTAAAAAAAGCAATTGGTAACTTTAATTGAAAAAGATTTAATTTTTATTTGCGAGCGCTATAAATTCACGTGTAATATCAGCTGATATCAGACATAAACTCAGCTACGGCATGTAAAAAATGCAAATTAAAGAAAATATATTTAATAAACTGCAATCTAATTAGATTTTGTATAATAAATTGATTGAATTACCATCAAGCATTTATAAATTGTCATAACATTGATACAAAATAACTGAGTATGTATACATATGAAATGCAATTTTTCTTATTAGCACTTTTTTATACAAAAACTTTTGTTCCTGCTCTAATTACATTGCAGTTCAATAACTGTATATAAAAAATAATTGTTTTTAGTGCAACAATCATCACCTTCGCAATCATTTCACAAATTTCCAATACAACAATAGAAATTTCTTCTAATTATTACTTCAGTTGCTTGCAATGAATAAATATTTTGCACTGCAATAGCAACTGCAATTCAAAATTCATTGAATTGTTTCTTTGAACATGCATGCTGCCGATTTTTGACTGTCAATCATGTGTCATCACTGTCTTTCACGTGCATCTCTCATTGCCGCATGCAAACCCCATTCACAATTGTTAGCCACGTTCACTACAGCACACAGCAATTGAACTAAAACCGCAAAAAAGTAATTTTAGTTGTGCATTCCAACATTGTCTAGCTTATCTCTTTCAAATTGTTGAAATTTATTCATGCGACATTGCAAATCAAATCAAAACAAAACAAAAACAAAAATATTGCTGATGCTGTGCAGCTGAATTGTATCCATTAAAATTGGCAGATGCTGCAATTTCTGTGCGAATGTTTGTCTAAATCAATATCATTTCTTTTCTCATTATGGGTCAGTTAACTCTGAAGGCATTGAATTTACACATAAAACTGTGGCTAATTCGAAAGGAAACAGCGAAAAGAACAAAATGAAATAGCCAAGCACAACTGGAACACAGAGACATTAAAATTAAATTTATTTTAGATATGAATAATTGGATGCCAGTAAACTCTTTTGTTGTATACTGTTGGTACAGATGCCAAGACAAATTTAAAACTTTTTAAACTTTTTCTAAAATAATACACAACAACAACTCTTTATTTTCTTCTTTATTCAAAGCTGATTTGAGTAGTGAGCTGTACAGATTGGAATTATTTATTTCGCTAAGTTGTAGCAGCCTATAATTGATAATTCCCTTGCACTCTCTTCAAACACTCTAATTACTCTTTTTTTCTGTCCATTACGGTCAATTAATTTCTTTAAAAATGTAAACCACTTTTCCCACCTGTGATATCCAGGTGGTCAACAGCTACTTGAGGTTCTTAAGACGATCATCACAAATCGCATTACACGAGATCGTCAAGCATACGACGAACTCAGCACACTTTGAATCTCCACCCACACCAAAATAAATATGAACTTATGTGCGTTGAAGCCGCCGTAGGTAGTAGTGTAGTGTAGTGGGTTATTAGACGTGAGGCCACGGAAAAAATATTTCTTCGTTGACTTCCTCTAAGCAGATTTCTGGCAAAAACTTAGAGAGTGAATAAAATTGCCATGAAAAGTTTCTCAAAAATCGGTTGTTTGGAATCGACTTTAAATTGTAGGTCCCGACACTCACAAATAAAATTAACACACATATCATGAGTTGTTTTCGAAACTCGGTAGTAATCCTAACTGAAGGGTTGTAATAGGCAACTACGTAACTACGTATGTATCATGCAAAAATGATTGAAGAAACTTTGTTTAGAACATTGTACAAGCTAAAGAATTAAATATATATATGCATGTATATATAATATACATATATATCGATGGCTTAATATGAAAAAGGTCTAACTCAATTTTTTTCAAAATAAGGTTTTTTGTTTATTCTGGTAGACAAATGTCAGATGCACAAAAAAATTAAAAATTTTTTAAATGAGAGATTAAATGTGTTGCTGTTTCTTATTAAAAATTGTATTAAAATTTTCGTTGTATCTAAAATTTTACCAATTTTATTAAGTTTTCTCCTTCTCCCGTAAAGTAACCAAAAATCGAGTTAGGCCTTTTTCATATTAAGCCATCGATATGTAAGTTGTATATACATTGTACATATGTATATGAGTAGAGAAATTCTTATTTTTTCATTATATTTTTATTCTTTTTTTTTCAATAAAAATATTGAAAACTAGACGTGAATGATATTTTTACAAATTGCTATGAACTGTACATTTCCTAACAAGTTGTATTGCAGTTCTTAAATTCTATTAAATATTCACAAATTTCTTTCGCCTTTTACTATTTATGAAAACTACAACAGAAATGATGCAAATGTTTTCATTGTAAAGTTCATTAAGTTCATTATTATCTTTCATAAGCAAAAAAAAAAATTCTAAAATAAAGGAAAAGAAAATCAAAAAAGAAAAACAAGTTATAAATGGCAACTGAATTGTATTTTCTTGCCAGGAAGCCTGTTGCAACTGTATTAGTTAGTGGAAACAGAAAAACGAAATCTGCTCTGACTTCAATTGACACTAGAAGTTCTTTCCACTTTCTCCCTATTACATGGGACATTATGCAGTGCGTGATAGCAGAATATGTGAGAAATGGTTTCCTTGTCCTATGTTGTTACAATCGCTACAAAAGCCATTATGCTGAAGACCCAATATTCTCAAATACGCTGTCACTTCAATTCTTATCTTCAAATCTTACTTATGACACCATCTAACTGCTGTAGCACCAGCTGGCTCTGAAGACCATCTGGTCAATGATACTGTTCTAATTACAAGCTTAACCCATTAATGCCCGAATTACTTTTTTTTCTAACGGTTACCTTTTTGTTTTTTACACTCAATTTCCTCTCAGAGCATTAAAACTAAGGCAACCACTGCTGGCAACATAAGTTGCCTCTGGGCACTAATCGGTTAATATCAGCACTGTGCATAGTGGTGTTGTGGAAAATGTCGGCAGCAGGCGATATAGTGCGTGCCGGGTCAGTTACTAGATTACCTTCAGGCCCTTTTTATCATACGCATCATAAACTTTGATGGCATTTAACTTAGAAATCTCTTCCAGTTCTCCATAATGATGTTGATATATTGATTCTATTAAAACCTGTCTTGGAAGTCGCCGTGGTCTATTAGGTAGTGTGTCAGGCATTTCCAACTGAACGAAATATGAAAAAATATTTCTTCGGCGACTTCCTCTCAGCAGATTTCTAGCCAAAACTCCGAGACTAAATAAAAAATTGCCATGAAAAATTTCTCAAAAATCTGTCGTTCGGGGTCGAATTTAAACTGTAGGTCCCGCCACTAATGTATAAAAATTAACGCACACAACATAAGTGGTGTGAAAAACTAGGTCATAATCCTGACTAAAGGGTTGTAATGACCAATTATGTATGTAAAATCTATCATTCTATCAATAAGTAACCGAACTTCCTTGCCGTATACGATGTAGTAGCCTAGGATTGTTGAAAGCCTTTTTGTATTTCATTGTAAAATTATAATCGATTATTAAATAATAATCTATTCAATATTTATTTTTATCTGGAAACATGTAAAGGTTGTAATTTTACAATTTTATGAAACTTTACCTAAATTTATACAGTACAAATTTAGTTCGCACTCATAGCCCATGCTTATATGTCTGTATGTGTTTCAATTGCTATAAAATTTGCATTTTTTTATTATTGAAAAATTACCAGGTACATACTGGGTTAAGTTGTAAATGATAGACTTTAGTAAACAAAAACAATGTTGCGTAAAAACGCTAATAAAAAAAGAGTAAAAAGTAAAAATAAAACAAAACAAAACAAAACACTCAGTTGTTTTATCCTTAACAACAAACAAGGTTATAACCCAACTATAAAAGGATAAAAGAGAAAAAGGAAAAACATACTGCCTTGCTACACTCATATTGAAATATGAAGGGTATTTCAAATTCAAATTTAGTTTTTAAATGCAAATTTGAGAGGATCTAAGTTCTATAAATCATGATTTTATAATAATTGGAATATGTCCCACGCGTGCCTAGTGACGCATGTTAATTCTTTTGATCAAATTATTTATAATAGTTCAGCACAATTGTAACTCCATCCTCAGATTTTCATGCTGACTTATTTTAATAGAATTTATCTTTGAAATTTTCCACAAACAAAATAGTCGTCAGCAGTTAATCCATCGAAGTCGTCGTAAACGGTTCAACGATTGAACCCCACAGTTCAAACCCCAGATCAGACAGCTCGAACATAATGAAATACAAAAAAATATTTCTTCGACTACTTCCTCTCAGTAGATTTCTGGCAAAAACTCTGAGAATTAACAAAAATGTCACGAAAACTTTTACAAAAATCTGTCGAGTTTAAACTGTAGATCCCGTCACTTATGAATAAAATTAACACACACAACATAAATGATATGAGAAACTAAGTCATAATCCTGACAAAAGGGGTGTAATAACATATGTATGTATGTAGTTAATGTACATATGTATGTAGTTAATCTATTTTAGTTATTATTCATTCATTATTATCCGCGATTTTATTCATCTCACGAATTTCCAATTGATTCAGTTGAATTTTCAAATTAAAATCAGCTACGCCTGAACCAATGATATTTTAAGTCAAACCTTTCACTTGTCTTTCAATAAAATTGATGAGACATCGAACTTCATTTGTATTGTGTTGAAAAATTTAATCTTATTCAATTCTTTGCCTTGCATCTGCAATTTTTTCATTTAACCGGAAGCCTAGGTAGGTAGGTAAAAGGAGAGAAGACCAACCGAAGCTCCCATGCCTATTGACATAAACCTAAGCCTTCATGTAGGCTTGTTGTGCGCTTACCATTAGGTATACCACCTTACTTTCTATAGGAAGCACAAGTTTTCCTAACATCTTCCAGTCCATACCTCGGAGACGAGTTATGTCTGGTATAGTGCCTTGCCAGAAAAATTGGGTTATCCAAGATTATGGCTCTATTAGCCAGAATATTCGCTTCCTGATTTCCAATTCCTCTGGTATTTTTATGTCTTTTACTGAGCTAGCTAGCTCCAATTTTTTTCGTTTAACTTTAGTTCAGCCTTAGTTATACGATTATGATGACGTAAAGAAAATCGACGTAGTCTATTAGCTAGTGTGTTGGCCTATTAGACGTAAGCCCACGGTTCAAACATCAGGCCAGACATCTCCAACAAAACGAAATATAAAAAAATATCTCTTCGGCCACTGTCTCTCAGCAGATTTCTGGCAAAAACGCCGAGAGTAAATAAAGTTACTATGACACGTTTCTCACAAAACTTTTCTTCAACATAAGTGGTGTGAGAAGCTAGGTTGTAATCCTGGCTGAAGGATTGTAAAGACCAATTATGTGTGTATGTATGTAAAGAAAAAATTTAATTCTGTGCTTTATTGTATTTATTATTGTGCTTTATTTTTCATTTTAATAAAGCATACTTACACTACCAGTTCCCTGAGTATACCATTAACATTTGCCAAAAGATAAAATAGTAAATTCGAAATTGGTAGACCCTGTTCTTGTATTCAGTTATGAAAAAAGTCTAAACAGTAAGTTGGTTAAAACTATAAGTTGGTTGTAGGTACACGTACAGATAGATGTATGCGTTAAAGGATATAAAACTGTTCGGTGTTACATTGCCAATGGCAATATGAAGGTAAAAAATACGCAAATGATTGAGTGAAGTGTATAGTGTTTTTACTTTTACTTTTTCCTTATTCCTATTAACATATTTAATATCTATTGATTACCAATCATTTACTGTTTTTTTTTTATATGAATTATGAAATATGAATGTGAATTATTTATTATTAAACCAATAATGTTCAAGGACATACCATAACTTTTGCTTTTTTATGTATTTTGTGTATAGAGATGTATTTATAAATATTTCTTTTACTACAAAAAGGTTTCCATTATTATTTATTTTTTTTTTTATTCTGACAATTTTTTTCTTTGTGCTATAACCTCTGATTATGAATTACAAAAATTGGTCATTATATCCTGAGGGTATACAATTCACACTTTTATCTGCATCTGAAAAAGGATATAATTTGTATTATAGAAAAAAAATTATTTTTTGTTTCCCTTCATCCTTTGTTCGTGTGCCAATTATATTTCTATTATTATTTTCATTTCACTTCACTTGAAATTATTTTTAAAAAAGGGGGTGTTTTAACATGTCATGGAACTGTTGGGTTAACAACGTTATTTTATTATTTATTTAATTGTTATACAATTTATTCCACAACAAATTACATTCAGTATAACAATGTGCCACATAACAAAATATTAATTAATTATTAACACCCACTACTATTAATTATATTTTGTATAAAGCGATTTTATAAACGTAAAACTTTCCTTTTCTTAACTCTTTCTTTTAAGTGGCACGTGTATTTCGAGGATATTTACAAAAAGCAGGGCCTAATATTTTACTTATCAGGTCCTATTGTTGAAATACTGAGCTTTAATGAAATAAAATAACCATGAGTCCATCCGTATGTGGTTATGGATTTGAATTTAATGTTCATAAACATTGCTCCCTTGTTCCTCTCCTACAACCTGCTTTTCTAGTTCCCATACAAAGCTTTGCGCGAATAGTACAGAATGGCGCCTATGTTTGATTGTTGATTGTACTCAAAACATAAATACGGAATCTTATTTACAGTTTTCATTGCATCATCTTGAAAATATTGTCTGTTAATCAATTTCAAAACTTGACAATTATTGTTATTGTAATGAAGAGATGCCTTAGTACTGCAACCATACGATCTGCACAACTGCCCTTATACTTTATTGGGTGTCCCTATAAATTTTCTCCAAACCTCTTGCCCTTACAAACCTCTGGATACTGTTCGGTGTCAACAATACCAATTGCCTGCTTAGCACCCAGGTATGCATTCTGGTGTTTCCTTCTGGTATACATTAAGGCTTCACAGGTTCTGAGAATGTGCTCTGATTCTAATCGTCACAGAATCGAAATATTTTGCTTCAAACAACCCCCATTTCGAATAAGTGTATTCAGAGTCTATAGTGTTCTGTCAAAAGACTGGTTTCCAACTTCAGGTTATTTCTTGATAGTTTGATGCATGACTCAGATCTCTGCTTATTGTAGTTTCCCAATAAAAATTTCGATTGCCTCAAACCCATTTGATTTGAGAAGAGTCTTTTTCCCTCTTTATCTTACTTTTCGTTGAGCATAGTATGTATGTACATATTATGTAGATATTATGTACATACATACATAATTGGTCATTACACCCCTTTAGCCAGGATTACGACATAGTTTCTCACACCACTTATGTTGTGTGTATTAATTGTATACATGAGTGGCGGAACCTACAGTTTAAAGTCCAGTCCGAATGGCAGAGTTTTAAGAAACTTTTCGAAGCAATTTTATTTAATCTCAGAGTCTGCCAGAAATCTGCTGAGAAAAAGTCACCGAAGTTATATTTTTTTCTCGTTTTGTTGAAGAGATCTGCCCTGGGATTTGAACTGCGGCCTCAACTCTAATAAGCCAACACACTACCCACTAGACTTTCATTTATCATAGCTTTACAAAAATCCGCCCTCCGCATCACCCCCATCAACGACGTGGAAGCTTTTCTTCCTCATTGCCGAGATTTCCCATGTGATTTGGGACCCAGCAAAATCAATCTTATTGTCTCTACTTAGCTGATTCAGAATTCCCAGACATTCAAACACTATCTTCGATTTTTATAATGGTAGCTTAACTGTCCTGTTTTTTGGCGGAGAAAAATAAGACGTGACTATAATTTTTCGTTAATTTTAAACTTATCGCACAATTATGGGATGAAAATTATATTTTTTTGTTCGAAGGTATATGTTTACGTATCTACCTGGCATGACATCTTTTATGTAACATAAGTTATTATAGCAATGACGGCAAGGATAATGCATTAAGAGGCCATATACAATAATTGGTGGGCCAACACAATTTCCATTTTTATAACAATATTTGCAGTATAAGTACTAATACATATACATATATATGGTCTCGTATGTATAATAAATTATGTACTTTACATTGTATATGAACATGTCTATTCCAAAAAGTACTTGGCAATGTTTCAGTTGCATGGAAATTTAGGTCAATTGACGATACCTTTTTTGTACGCTGTAAACGTCATTGTTATATAATTAATTAAAATAACGTATAAATAACTCGAAAAAAAAAATGAAAATAAATAAATTAGATTAGATTAGATTATCACAACGTTAACATGAGTAATTAAAATGGAAACAGGCAATAACCAGGTGTATTAAATAAATTACGTATCACTTACTCACTTACTTAATATTTAAATACATAAGCACTTAAACAAACTTGCATGTAGACATGCATACATATGAATTCAAATAAATAATGTCATGTATGAAACACAATATTTAATAATTAATGGATTTTTTATTAAAACAATAAATGTAATGCGCAAATAAAAATAACAAACAATTTGATTATTAATGAAGTGTGCAAATAATTCTAATCAATCCTGACCATGAATTGGCCAAATTATTATGTCTGATAAATGGTTTTTTGGCAATTCATATTTATTTACATAGAATTTAATACAATGTCTTTAAATTTAATATAAAAAAATAATAATTGGAAACAATTATACAATTACTGAAGATATAATTCATGTTTTGTCATTTAAATGTCAAAACAAATGACTTGGCAAATAGAAACTGTTAAGAAGTCTTTTCAAATAGAAACTCTTGTATTTATTAACTGTTATAACAAATATTTTCCATTAATTGCGTCATTTACTTTCAAGTTTAGCGCCATTAATTTTTCTTTCATTTTTATGACAGTCAGACACTTGATGAATGAAAATTATTCCTAAACAAGTAAAACATACAACAACATGTTGTGTATTAGAAGATATGCCTTGAAACAGGATAATATAAAAAGAAAAATATGTAATGGCAAATAGGAATAGCAGTAGCACTTGTAATTTCCCCTGCACATATGGCGTTTAAAATAGTTACAGGGGAAGTGCGAAAAGAGGGAAATTGGAGAATAAAAAAAATAAATATTTTTTTATGTGGCCATATAAAGTTATGTTATTACCCACTACTATACCCACCACCAATAGTAATGAGTGACTTTTTTGATGTTTTGGTGTTTGAAATAAATTTTTCCAGTAAAAAAAAATAGAGATTCCTGTGGCCAGTTTCAATTGTCTAGCAATTTCTGCAATTTCACTATGAAATGGCTAACAAATGAACAAAGCTATTAAAACATTGAATTTTATTACCAAAACTCGTGCGGTGGTGACAAATATGTGTTGCGTTAATCCAAAAAATAATCTTCAACAATGAGGCTTATTTCTGGCCAAATGGTTACGTCAACTAACAAAATTGCCGAATTTAATAGGAAGAGCTCTAATTTTGCGTGGTATCATTGTACTGTCTTTCTTCAAAAACCAGGAAAATCGTAACGTAAAGTCGATGGAAGAAGGTATCGTAGGATTCCAAAATCTATGAATTTAACTTGCTATGAGGTTTGCTATGGTTGCTATGTGATTTAGACAGGCACTATGCGCGTGATAAACCAATTGAGAGGTTAATTGAATCATCAATTAATCTCTTTTTTTTTAAGAATATCTTAGCCGTCAAGGCCCTGCCACATCACCCCACTAGAATGTTTTTTGGGGGGTATACATGACGCCATTCTTATACAAGGATAAAAGAGCCAAGATTGTAACCCTGGAAGCACTTTTGTGGGTTTTAAAAATGTGTATGCATTTTGCACAATTTTAAACAGCATTGATAAAACATCGATGTTTCTTATACGATACATCGGAGTTAAAAACTTAATACAAGTGATTTTAGAAACACAGTATGTAGTAAAATGTTTTGTAAATACATTCTTGAAAACAGCTCAAGAAGAATTGAATAATAGCGAGACTTGTATTGGCATAATCGTGGCAATAATAACGACGCCATCGGCTCTATGGATTTAAACCCGTTTTTAATGGTAGTAAGGATCAAATCCACCAAGACTGTGGTTAAATTAATAGGAGATAAGTTTAATGCGTAATTCATCAGAGAGCATCGTCGCCTGACAAATCGGTAGGCTGGCTGCATCTCTCTTAACCGTCTTCTTGACGTACCATGAACTTCTATGATTTTGGGAATTGTTCGCTATGAGTATGACTAAAGTGAAACGAATAATTTGGTTACTATATATGTAAGTGACTGCTCTATGGTACACAGATGAACCTCAAGAACATTTTGTTGTATACAAGAGGAGGTTTTCAGTCGCATAGTGAAATATTCAGAACTTTCCCCTTTGTTTTGGTTTGCGATATGTTTTCAAGCGAAAGTATACGTCTTTGAAAAAAAGTACTCAATACCCTTGAACAGGACATACAGAGAACTTAATGTAGTAATCCTAACTGGCAGTCAGGCCGTCATCAGAGCACTCAGCTCCTATTAGGTTGGCTCGAGATTAGAATGGAAAGCATGGCAAGACTTGATCGCAGGTCATATAATTTGTGACAATAAGTACGCAGAAGTAGCCGTAGTCTAGTAAGTAGTATGTTGTCTTATTAGACGTGAGACCACGGTTCAAACCCCAGGTCAGACATATCGATCAAAACGAAATATAAGAAAATATTTCCTCGGCGACTTCCTCTCAGCAGATTTCTGGCAAAAACACTGAGAGTAAATAAAATTGCTATAAAAAGTTCCTCAATAATCTATCGTTCGGAGTCGACTGTAAACTATAAGTCCTCCCGCTACTTATGGATCAAATTAACATACACAACATAAGTGTGTGAGAGAAGCTAGGTAGTAATCCTGGCTAAAGGGTTGTAATAACCAATTATGTATGTAAGTAGGCAGGAGAGTAGTTTTCATTCATACCTCAGTTACATGAGGCATTTCATGTTTCCATAATTTCATATTTGAATTTCTTTTCAAGATTCAATTCAAAAATAGAAATCAGTGATGCATTCCTGTGACTGTCTGTTTAGGAAAGCGAGAATCGAAAATTGTCATCATTTTATGGTCTAAAATCGCCTGTTTTCCGTTTTACCTGAGTGCTAAAATTGATATCCAATGCGTAAACCAATTAAGATTGTTTTTAACCACATAATATTGCTTAAGCGTGGCATTTACCACTGCAGGATTCTGACACAAACGAGCTGATGTCGTATCGTGCTTGAAAGATACTACACAAGTTGTTGCTATTTTTGAAACTGAAATAAAATTTTTTGTTACCAACAGGATGCTAACGAATGAATGAATTTTTATGTATTATATATTGCCTTATTTTTAAAACAAATTGTTTTCCAGGAAATAATCGTAATCGTACACAGTATTCTCATGTTTACTCTTTGACTTTACTGAGTTAAAATATATTGTCATTATACCTAACAAAACCATACGGCCAAAAAGTATGTTATTCAGTGGAATACATACATATAATTAATAAATCACACAAAAAATGTCTACTTTTTTCAACCATTTGTACAATAATATTATTCAATAGTAATTGTTAAGTAAGAAAAAAATCAAATACTTTTCACTTTGTTCTGTCGTCAACTACTGAAAGTAAATCAAAGAATTAGGTTTTCAGTACAGGCGGCTTTGCAAATTGAAAGAATTTCCAGATTAATGTTATAAGTGCAGTTAGCAACAGTGTTACCTACAATGAAATGAAAGCATTCAAATGCAATTCTATTTGTTGAAATACTTTAACAAACATTGTTTCCAAATCGAATTTAAGAAATTTTTTATTGGATGAAAAGACCTCTTAATTCTTCAAATTTTTTAAATTTTCATAGTCCATTCCATCACTCGTATATTTATTTGACGAGAGGCTGATTAACAACATAAACTTTCTGAAGGTTTGTTTATCGAACTTAATGTATTTGTAAGCGTAGATATTTAGTATGAATATAAAGAGGAGATTTGTGACCGAGAAAGCGCCTTCTGCCTTCCTATTGCCAACGACGAGTATACTCGTCTTTGGTTTTCTGTTTGTGAATGATTATGTATGATAATATATGTGCCCTTACCAAGAAATAACAGGGTTTTGGTAAACAATAACACTCAAAATATAAATGGCAATCGGAATGACTTCATATAATTTAGGCTTTCCAGCGAATGGGTTAAGATCTTGTTTTGATGGATTTAGCATTAAAGCATGATTGCCTTCGAACAAAGCTAAAAACCAGCAAGAAATTTGAATATATCTTGTGATCAATTTAATATCAAGTAAGTAGGTACCTTAGACTACGTAGGAAGGATGAGCCAAATAAAGGAAAACAACCTCGAGCCAGAGATGGGCATTGGCAAACAAAGTGATCAATATTCTATTCACTCTTCAATGAATTCACAACGTCTACAGCAGTCATTAGGAGGTTAGCGAAATCTCTCCGTATCCCTAGTCATTACACTACAACCATTGAGTGATGTATCTTTGATGCACAGCTTAAAAAACTTATGGACATGCCTCTTCTTCCAATTTAGATTATGTGGGTAGGCCTCTGCCAATAAATACATTTGTCTACAGACAGCCTAACGAAAGTAAGAGGTAACCTACTTCCATACTTGTATTGAAATTTGGCAACAGTTCATCTTGTGATCAAAAATCCAATATAAGATTTACACAATACTGCTACGAATGACCATCAAGCGAGTTGCAACAAATACGAACGAAACAAATTACAGAAAAGAAAACAACTCATAGTAGGAGAGTAATTTGTGACTTTTACCGCGGTGGTAAAACAATGGAGTATAGTAGCCGTAGAGATATTTTAAAATCAATCCCAGCGTATCTCTATTTTCAGATTCAAAACAAAATCCCCAGAGATGATTATGTCAAGCGACCAATTTGCCCTGAGATTGTGAAATACCTCTATTAAAATTAGGTTCCGAAAAGTTATAATCAATTCCACTCAGAGCCTAGGAGTCCTAGGATAAGATAGAAGAGTGTCCAGATCAAAATAATCAATCATGTCAAGGGTTAGGGCATGAATTGGCTTTACGAGAAGTAAGCTCTATGGAAGCCTTTTGGACATTACAAACAGGCCTTTTGTAAGACCACTAAGAACACACCCATAATCTATATAGCAACAGTCCACCTCTCTATATGAAAGGGTTTTACATTCAACATAAAGAAAATTAGATGGGCCTTATTCGAATACACCTTTGACCTAAGGAAATTCCACAATAAGAAGTCGAACGGGCTCAAATTTCGTGATCTCGCTAGAGAGTTGACATCACCTCCAGGTGTGATGATATTACCCTCAAATTGTTTGTGCAAAATATCGACAATGCCATGAAATGCACCATTGGCCTGTTGAAACCATACATAATTGGTTTCCAGATCCTCTAATTCATATATATAATATTAGCCGTTTACAGTGATGGCTTGACCAACGTCATTCTCAATGAAGCATTGACCGATAACGCCGCCAGCCAAAAAATCTACAAAAAACAGTGACTTTTTCGAATAACCAAGCACACCAAGTTTAATATTTCATTATGACCAATTGTTCTAGATGGCCCAAGCTCTTTTAAGGGCCCTCGCAGCTAGGCTATCCTAGGGTCCAGAATCAGACCGAAAACAGAAGGCCTGTATTACGTCCCAAATTCTCTTTGGTGTTTTTTTTTAATAAACAGCATTTATCTGTTAATATATTTTTAATTTTCAAATTCTAAAACTTTTTTCCTCTTTCTTTAAGAATTAAAACACATGGCCACCTTACTAACTTAGTAATACTTGTACTATGTATGTATGTACATACGCTAAGGCAATTAGTTTATGCCGGTAATACAATTTCAATTTATTTTCTTTTAAGTTTGTGATCACATAGACTACAGCTGGCATATTGTCCTGCAAAAAGTTTTTGACAATTCTAAGATATTTCCACTTTAAATCAAAATCGAAAGTTTTCTTCTTCTACGCTTTAAAGGAAGTCATGGAAAAAAAAACTTGAGTGGCAATTGTTTAGAAAAGTTTTAAGCACAAAAGAATAGAGAATAAGCATGTGTTTGGCAAACAAAAATAGAAAATCTAAGAAGACAACTTAAAAAAAGTACAAATGTTTTTTTCTTTTGTCACCAAACCCCCTTCCCCCCCTTAAATATCAAAAAAAGTATAATAAAATAAAATTAATTTAATTTGTTTCTTTACATCAATTGAATAAAGTTTCCTAGAATTGCTGTAACAAAATTGAAAATCGTATTAATTTAATTACATTGAAAAGAAAAAATTTGACATTTTCGTTTAAACCACAAAGAGAGGAGAGCTCGTAGCCTTTGGCGAAAATAAATCAAATTAGAGAAACAGAAAAAATGTTACAGTCTGTCAAACACGCCGATGCTGACGATATTTTTACAGAAATTAATTATAATAATCGTATAAAAATTTCCAATGAAAAAAAAGAGAAATTTATTGTATTTAATCAACATTTTATAGGGTGTTGAGATAAAGGATTAGTGAATTCCAGGAATTTAATGTTTTGTAGAAGAAGGCGAAACAAACAACAACAAATAATTCACATGAATCAAACTTCATAGTAGTTGCCATACACAGAATAAATAAAGTATAAGTAGCACGAAAGTTGACGTTATCAGTGAGTTGCAGTAAAAATCACAACGTATACAGTAAGCAAAAACGATTTGTTGTAATTAATATTTGCTGAAAGCCTAAGATCCCTATTTTTATTAAAACATTTCTCTCGTGGACTATAAACACAGACAAAAATTAGAATTATCAATGCATTACGGCGTTTACTGTCTTGCCCGCGAATATATTAAGGAAGTTGAGTCAAACCTTTTTGTATTACAAATTATCTGTTCTTTAGCTGCAGCGGCCGAATGATTTGACTCGTTATCTCATATTTTTAAAATATTTAAACAATAATATTATGACCACATTTCATTCAGTAAATCCAAACCGAAGTAGGCAAACGTTCGCAGCCATTAAGCCCCAAACAATTACATTTCCACTTTCGTGCTTAACAGTATACAAAAATTTAAGTTATTTTCGGCCATTACTGTCGAACTGTGTGTATGTCGTTTTGTTCGAGAGGCTCTATCATGAGGCTCTTCGAAAAAAAATTAGCATGAAAAAATTGCTCAAATTTGTTGCCACGCAACGTCGGTACAGTAAGAAGCCGGGTCGTAATCTTGATTAAAGGATTGTAACGACCAATAATATCTGTATGTATGTGTATATAACATAATGATATAAAGACTCAACAGTCAGTTCATGGATTTGATATGTTCTTGATCAACAGCGAGAACTACCATATTCTCTAATCATCAGTTAATCATGTTTTATGCTTTTATGCGAAAGTGGCGATTTTATTTGTCAAACTGATCAGGAGTAAGTAAGTGGTAAGGGTAAGGTAAGGCAGGACACTGCCGATTTCATATTTTAAGCACTATAGGGTTGATAGTACAAGTGGGGATGATGAGCATATGGCGCCACTGCTGCTGCAGCATACATATGTACGATGACGTGTGGCTGAGGCTACTGTTGTAACGGCGACATGTGAACTCACATGATGCCCATGCTGATGACTATGGTGATGTGCCATGACCGCACCTGTATGAGAGTGTTGAGGAGAGGCATTATAATTAGCCGGAGAAGTATTATAACTTGGGCTGAGCTTTAATAATCAGACTTGGTCTGGATTTGTGTACAAGTCAATGCAATATATATATGTACATGCATATAATTACAGATATTGCAGTCGTAGCTAGTAACTAGCTAGGACTTGGTTCGAACCCTAGCTCAGATATCTTGAATAAAACGATATATGAAAACATATTACTTCGGCGACTTACTCTCAATAGTCTTCTGGCAAAAACTCTGAGAGTAAAATAAAATTACCATGAAAAGTATCTCAAAAATCTATCATTTTCTGTCGACTTTAAACTTTAAAATTAACACACATTAAATGTTTGGTGTACGAAGCTGGGGTTATAAAAGCTGGTACTGTCTTTTAATAAAAAGGGGGTTATTATAATTGTTCTAAGAATTATTAAAGTTAATATGAAAAATCATTTGAAATCAGCCCACACTCGGATCATTTGCCAATAAAATTTATTTAATAAGTAATTTATTTATTCTCCCTTTCTCTCTCTCTCTTACTCTTCTACGAAAAGCTTTTCTATAAAAAATTTAAATTGTTTACATTCTTCACACCTAACGCCCCACTGTTGTCATCATTACTCATGCCAAACGTACGTACGTAATATAGTGTGTCTTGTCAGTTCTTTTAGCACAAGGAAAAGTAAATGGAAAAAAACTTAAAAAAAATTAAATTAAATTAAATTGGAAAAGAAATTTATGTTATCCAGTAAATGGAATTTGATTTTTCTCTCATTCTACTGACAGCATTACGTTTAAAACTTTTAAATTTAAAGAAATTTAATAAAAAACAGAAAAAAACGATAAGAAAAGAACTACAAAAATCACACTTACAGTTCAGGCATCAGTTCCTTTTTTATTAGTTTGTTGTTGGTATATTTGTTGTTATTTTTATATTTGCTCTTGTTGTTGTTGTTGTTTATGGTTTTACAACTACTACTCATTAGTTTGTAAGAGAAATCATTAAAGTGGGTGTGTATATAAAAAGTTGTATAAATGTCTACTAGTATGAGTGAGATTGTATTAAGAATGTATGTATGTATGTATATGTGTATTAGTAGCAGTGTGTGTATGTGTATATATATTGTATAACCAGTTTTGTTTTCACTTTAATATTCGTTCCGTATTGTATGTCACCGAATGACAGTAATTTCGATTTACTTCGAACACTTACTACGTTCACTAATTCGTTAATTAAATTCCTTTTGTTCGTGTGGTTGTTTGTTTGTTTGCCTCGATTTTTTCGTTTCGTTTCTTTTCTATTTGATTTGTTTTTTAACTTGTTGTTTAACTTTAATTTACAAATATTTGGTACAATTTCTCAAATTTCTTTCTTTCATCTTTTTATTCCATTATTTTCAGTAGTTGTTGCTGTTGTTATACAAAAAAAAAATTTATGCGCGATTTGTATGTAGATTTTGTTATTCTTGTTGATTTTTTTTGTTTGTTATTTATTACATACTACATACATATGTATATGTATATGTATCAATAGTTGTATTTGTGTATATACATAGAAAATAAAACACGCGTATATCCGGTCTTTGCTCCTTCAATATTCTTATTGTGTATTGTACTTCAGCGGTTCTTATTGTAAACTGAATAGTATTGCATATTTAACGGAGACTATAAAGCTTTCGTTTGTCTATAACCGTTACTTTTGAAGGTGAATATTAAATTGTTTGCTCTCTGCTCTCTCTCTCTCTTTCTGTGTGTGAATATTTACTTGTGGTGAATATGACGTTTAGAGAAGAGAGTTTCGTTAACTGTTATTTTTATTTCTTTTGTTGTTGTTTGTTTGTTTTGACAAACATTAAAGCTGAAGTAAAACCATTTTTTATTTAAATATTTACTGTTTTAAATGTCGTCAGTGCGTACACTACAAGATATTTGAATAGGTACACATATGAGAAATATCTGCTTAAATTATAATATAATATTGATGTATATTGATGCAGTAGTCGTCGTAGTCTAGTAGGAAGTGTGTTAACTTATTAGACATGAGGACTCGGTTCAAACATCAGGTTAGCCATCTCCAACAAAACGAAATATAACTTCCTCTCTGGCAAAAACCCTGAAAGTAAATCTGTCTTTCCAAATCGACTTTAAACTGTAGGTCACTCTACTAAGTGGTGTGAGAAGCTAGTGTGAGAAGCTAGGTCGTAATCCTAACTGAAGGGTTGTAATGGCCAATTATGTATGTATGTATTGATGTAAATCTTGTACAGTAAATATATGAATGAATTGATACTACCTTAGCGTTAAACTATTTATTATGACACGCACAACCTCTTTTGCTAAATTCTATCAGTGGTTATAAGTAGGGAACGATGCTTAGAAAACGAATCTGTATGTTGCATAATTGAAAACTAAGCCTAAGTTAAAGTGAAACTGCAACTGTACAGACCTATTTCTATATGTTCCATTAAGATTCGATTTTGGAAAGATACAGGGAACTCTTGCTCAACTCAATATGAAGAAAGTCCCTGGAATTGATGAAATCAGCAATACGGTGCTTATAGAATATTTTATTTCAAAAGCGCTTTTACATCTTGAATATTATCTTCAAAAGTGAAAGGCTACAGTCCTATAAGTTCACTACCAGTAAAGTCGAAACTATTTGCAAAGCTGCTTGTCACAATATTGTATACAAGCAGATGTATTCCAGGCCATCAATATGCATTCAAAAGGTAACACTGCACTAGTGAACAAACCTTTAGATTGGAACAAGTCACTGAAATAGAAGAAGTTCTGATCGTCAACGATGTTCCTTACGCATAATCAAGTTTTCCTTTTAATACTGCCGTGCTGTTCGAAAAATATATTCTCGGCCGTAAGTTTATCATTAATGTCGGTATTATTGTAAACACTTCTCAACCGATTGCTGCTGGTGTGCCACAGAGCAGTACATTCTTACATTTAATATATACTTTGAACATTCTATTGAGCAATCACTTACAAATTTCTTCTCTGCAGTTTCATCAGCTTTCCTCTGCTTGCATGAGAATTAACTCGAAGCATTTAGTTGTCTTCAGGAATTTGTTTTCCACTTGGAAAAATGTTTAAAGATTTGAAGTGAATGAACAAACAAGTGTCACGTAAAATTCACATCACGATGGGAAGCATACCCCCTGTTCAGGCAACGTCTGTCTTGACCTTAATTCGAAAATGCATCTTCAGCAATGAGGTTCGTTTCTGGATGAAAGGATAAGGAAACAAACAAAATTGTTGAACATGGAAAAATACCAATCGACATGAATTCAAAAGTGGCCAATTCATCTCAAAAAGTCTCTGCTTGGTTAGGATTTTGGACTTACGGCGCCATCGATCCATATTTCTTTTAAAACAATTTTGGCCAAACCATCAGTGCCTACGGCGAGCATTATATGATTTGGACACCAACTACATTTGGTTTCAAAAGGACGGCGCTGAGTGCCACACAGCTCTTGCCACATTGGATATTTTCCACGAGCGATTTGAGGGCGTGGTGGTGATATGAAATTGTCGCCGAAATTATGCAATTTGGCCCCTTGACTTTTCCTTGTAGGGGTTTCTTAAGTCATCGATGCATGCGAATAAGCAAGACACCACTGCAGTCGTCAAAAACAATATAAACCATGCCGTCGATTAAATTCAACCTAATTTAAGAGACAGAGTCGTTAAAAATTTTAAATTTCAAATGCGCTCTAACGAGAGAAGATGTAGTGGGTATTAAAACGATGTTATATTCCAAACATAATGGTACGAAAAAGTCTTTTAAATGAATCAAAACTTTCGATGATGCCTCGCACACATTTGGTTTAATTTAAAATTAAAGACAGGAAGCATTTTAAGATTCCCCTTTAGTAAGTAAATTATTTCCTCTGTTCTTGCATGATCAACATGGAATAGATTCTCTCGAAATTACAGCGAATTTTAGTAGAAATTGGTATTTGTTGCCGTATTTATATAGCGCACCATATGCTAATGAGTTATTACAAACGGTATTTAAATATGTTTGTTACACTATTAGAGAATGGTTTGTTCATGGGCATGTGTGTGTGGCATGTTACAAACGATTAGCTTTAGTTGTCGTTACTAGATTTTCTGCTTTGATGTCTTTGTTTATACCTCTTCCTCTGTATTTTCACTTTTTTGTGCCTTTTGTCTTAGCCTTTTTAAAGTTTTTCATTCTTATTTGCCTTTTGATGTTAAAATCCTCTTAAAACAAAACTAAAGGTGTTGCATATTGCAAACATCAAGAAGATCCAGTTACTACTTCCTCTTCTGTTCTGTTCTATGCCGTTCTTATTCTTGTTGTTTTCTTTCTTATTGATTTAATGACTCTTTTTGATTTGTGTATACAGTTCACTACTTTAGGGGGAAAAAAGAAAGTTTTTTTTTGCTTTTTGGCTAAAATAGGAAAAAACGTTGTAAAGTTGGCAGCAAAAAAATACTATGCTTGTGCAATCACAAACTATTCAACTGTCGTTATTGATTGCTTTAACTTTTCCTACACAAAAGAAAATAAAAGAAAAATGAAAATTGTCCACCGGATTTTGGTAATATTTAAATTGCCTTTGAAATATTGACAAAAATTTCAGCTCATCAAGAGCCGGAGAGAAAGATAATCAGATAAAATCCAAAGTTTTACAGACATTAACGATGTAAAACTATGAAAAGCATGTTGTTTAGTTTAATAATTTACGAATGGAAATCCAAATTCATTCAAATACATCTTATTTAACTAATTTTCGGCTTTGGCAATTGAATTAAAACATATAATGTGTGATATGTTTTGGGGATAAAATTCGAGTCTTTTCATTTCCTAACACTAACGATAAAAGAGGATTATTTTGAATTTCCATCATATATGTATGTATGTACGACAGCTGAAAAACAAGCATTAATGAGTATGAGCGTAAAATGAAATTCTAAAGTCGACAATGAGATTTTGGTTGTTATTCTAAACAACAAAAACACATATTCGTACGCCCTATGATACCCCGTGATAATATGATACTACTGGATAATGAAGTGCGTGTCCTTGATGATATTTAATTTGGTTTCTGTGCAAAATGTTGGGGATTTATTTAAACACAGCATATTCAACACGTAGCAAACCAACTTTAGAAATTTAAAATAAAAAATAAAATTTTATAATAAAAACTATGAAATAAATTGAAAATTTAAAAGGAGAAGAATCACATAACTTTTATGTATTTGTAAAAGCAGCTGTCTGGCAATTATAAACGTCGCCGTCTTATTCTAGTGGATAATGTATTGGCTTATTAGACAAGAGACAGTGATTTGATCCCCAGTTAAGACATCTCGAACAAAGTGAAATATGAAAAAAGAATATTTCTTTCAGAGACTTCCCCTCAACAGATTTCCGACAAAAACTCTGAAAGCAAATACAATTGCCATGAATAGTTTCTCAAAAGTCTGTCGTTGGCGTTGACTTTAAACTGTGGATCCCGCCACTCATGTATAAAATTAACACACACAACGTAAGTGGTGTGAGAAGCTAGGATGTAATCCTGACTGAAGGATTGTAATTACGAATTAGGTATGTATGTGTATGTATTGTGAGATATTTATATGCGACCTGCCTTTTACATTTTTTAAGATTGTTTAATGTATGTTTTTATATTATAATAATTATCATAAATTCCTAATTATATTGAACCTTCGTTGAGGTTGTCCTTTAAAGTGTTTAAATACAATGTCTTATACATTGTACCTCGACTTAAGTTGAATACTGTATTTAAAGACGCCAAATCCCATTTAAACCCGCTAGTTCGTGGCATCTATCCGTTGTCTTTACTTTACTTTGAGCCAACGAAATAGGTTTTTTCCCATTTAGTGGCCAGACCTGTTGTCTCATGCCATTTGCACTTTCCAGGAATCAAATGGGTTGTCTGTTTACCATCGATCTGTCCGTTTTTATTTGCCTTACTTTTTGTGTAATATTGTATATGTGTGTGTAACATAAGCCGACAATATTACATCTCAGTTAAATACTATGATGTTGGCCAACACCAACACCAAACAGTTACACCACACTTTGCTTTTCAATTCCCAGTTTGGTATCGTAATAATTTCCAGGAATGACAAAACGGACTCGACATACTAACTAGACATCAATTCCTCGTATTCCCACAAGCAAATCCAATTGTCTTAAAATGATGATGTAAAATACCTTACTAAGCATTTTTGACATTGTCACATGTCACGAATCTGTTTTATACTGAGAAAATGTATATTGATAAACTTAAAAAAGTCGTAGAAGACTATTAGATAGTGAGTTGGCTTATTAGACGTGAGGTCATCGTTCAAGCCCCACCTCAGACATTTTCAACAGAACGAAAAATTTAAAAAAAAATTTAATTCGGCGTCTTCCTCTCGTTCAAATATAATTTTTCTTTTTTTTCTTAATTTCATATTCCTACTTTAAGGGACCTTATTTTGGCCACCGTAAAATGTTGCCATAGTGAATATTATTATGGTATGTGGTTTTGTTTTTCGTAAACTTTACATTGCTAATTTGCTTGACAAATGAATTGAAATAAATTTCTTATGAATGCCGGTAATAGACAAACACAATTAATTTTAATTAATTTAATGAAAGCAGATATTTGTACAGGATATTAGAATAAATAACATTTGTGGTATGAATTTCATTCAATTAATATTTAACTGTATGATTTTTCCTTTAGTAGTTAATAATAATAATGCGAAAATGGTTTAATAATTATAAGAAAATAATAATTGCTTTAAAATAATAATTTTAATGCTAACAATCATCAGAGACGTTTACTACATGGCGAAATGAAAAACGATAAAATTTGGAGAAATATGTGAGCTCTTCTCTATTAGTAATCGAACATAAATATACTTCAACTAAATCGATAATTTGAAAAAGTGGAAAAAACCCTAACATAACCATCCCTTTCATCATTTATACATTATCTTATCATTTATGCTTCTCAATATATTGAAAATGAGATCTGAAACAATTTATCGCCTTTACATTGTTTGATTTTCTTATTACACATGCATTTACTCATGAATGTTTAAACATACTTCAAATACTTTCAAAAACCGTATACTGTACACATACTTATACAGTTATTTCCTATTATTTTCATTTATCTTGTAGATTTCGTCTATAAAGAACAGCAAGACTATATGAAAAAAAGCTTTCATGTACTTGAAAAGTAAGTACAACAACAAGGGTATTATGGGAGCCGGTCTAATACAAAATTTATGTTGTTCTATTCTCTTGTAGATTGTAGCTGGTAGATGATAAATTCAATAATTAAGTTATAAAACCATTAGAAACCTGCATAAAATCAATAAACATAGAAATACATATACGAATACACACACATTTATATGAAAAAATATGTGAAAGAATGTTTTAATGAAGTGTTGGTGTGAGTAACAGATATTGTCCAACAGTATGAAATGTTTGCTTGTTTTGAAAGAATGTCTAGCATACTTTGAGGTATGTTGTGGTATGAGTGTTATGGAATTATTGTTTGAATTAAATATCACTCATACAACATGGGGCACTTTAATATAAAGTGTAGTAAAAATATTATATTCAATTCTTTTCGTTTCTTTTTCAATTTAAGGTTGTATAACAAGTAATCAAAATTTAAAATTATATTAAATTTTACATTAAGTTAAATTTGTATTAAATTTTATACAAATCAGGGTAGGTGGCAATAGAGGGATAAAATTTTATATGTACATATATTGGGTGGATGATTTATTTAAAAGTTTAAATTTAAATATGCAATAAAACAAAAACGGTTAGAATTGTTTCCAAATTAATTTTTTTGTTGTGCAGTACAACTGTTCCGATTAGAAATGGAATATTATTTCATTCATATGGCTGCCGCGGCTGACCTCACAGTACCTCATTCGATCGGTCCAATTTTCGTGCACTTTTTCCAGTGTATGAGGTCGTATCTATTCAATGGCATCACAAATGTTCGCCTTTTAATGCTGAATTGCCTCTAGTTTGTCAGTATAACACTTTTCTTTAACGATGCCCCACAAGAAATAGTCCAACGGTGTCAAATCTCAGTTTCTTGGCTGCCAATTAACATTACCATTTCGGTTCATTAAACGGCCATCAAACGTTTGATGTAATAAATCTATTGTGGCAAGTTTGCTTATTAACGTACGCACCAAGATGAAAATAAGCTTCTTTCGAAAAGATGATTTTTTTCCATTTTTGCAATTTCCGTTCAATTGTCTTTGTTTTGGAAATAAATGTCCAATAAATCCCAACGTTACTCAAGCCTAAATCGATTCATTACTTTCAGTGGTGATAATATACTGAATTTTGTGACAGAATAGAATGACATAAGTATTGCCAGATTCGAAATAACCGGTGGTTCAAATTTAAACCGATAGATATAAAGAATCATTACTATATAATATATTCAATTCTATATGAAAAAAAAGATCTGTTTTACTATATCTCCATATTTCCTTCATTTCATTTTTCAAATTTTGGTCATAAATTCTTGAATTCTTGTTTTTATTTTTTCTTTCTGCTGTTTAAACCATTCATTTTTTATTTTATTCATATGCATTGATAATGTGTTGTGGGTACAACAACACGCAATACACTTGAGCAAAACAATTTGCAAATTTGTATTAATCTTACAATATTAAAATAAAGTCTCCCGTTTTTACCCACACTAATCAAGTAATGCGTTTAGGTGGTTTGTTCCAAAATTATCTGTAGTTAGTTTGTATAATCCTTTGATTTTAAAAAATTTATAGAATAAATCATATTGAATATAAATTTCTTCATGCACCTTATGTTGTTACTTTAAGTTTACTATTAGATTCCTTTAGTCAGGATTATAACTAGTTTCCCACAAAACAACCGATTTTAATTGTGTTAATTTTACTCCTAGCGGGACCTAAAGTTTAAAGTCGACTCCGAATGACAGGTTTTTAAAAAAAATTTCATGACAATATTATTTACTTCCAGAGTTTTTGTCAGAAGACTGCTGAAATAAAATCGCCGAAGAAATAATTATTCATTTATTTATTTATTAATTACAATACAATTACAAATTATATTTAATTATAAACGAGCTGAGTAACTTTGACCATATGCTCGGTGCAGTGCCACAGACCAGAGCCTCTGGTGGGAATCGAATCCACTACCCTCACGCTAATAGTGTAGCACACTACCCACTAGACTACCAGGACATCCTCGCCGATGAAATAATTTTTCCATATTTCGTTTTGTTGGAGACATCTGAGCTTCGTTGTGGTACGACACGTAACATGACTAAAAATGTATACTCTTAACCTAGAAATATTGTCTGAGTAGACAAAGTCCTCCAATCAGCCTTGTTGTTTAAATACAATGCGTTTTCTATGAGTTCGGATTTCGGAAAGCTTTACATTAAGGACATATTCTTATCTTATATCCTCTGAAAGAGCCTTGACCGTTTGTAGCTATCTTTCTTCTTTTTTATGTTTGAGATTCTACGCATATTAATTCAATTTGTCTTTTTTTTCGTTTTTTTCGGTATTTAAATTGAGGTCTTTTCTATACTCATTTTGTTCTCCATTTTTGTTTTCTTTTTGAAATGATCCATTCTAGTTTTTCTATGTATTGAAATAGGAGACTTTTTTGTTATAATCACTTCAGATGCCAACACCCAAAATGCTCAAAAGACAATTAAAAAGTTTGAAAAGAATTTCATTTTTTTTTTCTTATACGGATACTTTTTCTATTGCGACGTGATGTAAGGATAACAATTTAACGCATTTTTTTTTTCATTGACGCATTGATATTGAAAGATTCTTTTTCTCTCTCATTTTTTGAAATCATCATATTTCAGCAACACTTGCATACTATAAGCATATTGGTTAATTATTTTATTTAAAAAAATAAAGATCTTTAGATTTATAACAATATTGAGCACCATTTATGTTTTCAGTTTCATTAATTAATCATTTTCCTGGCATTTGAATGAATGGCATGCCTTTTAACAATTCCCAAGTATTTTAACACACACTGCATATGAGCCCCATCAAGACTTAGTTGCGTAAATTTGTAGATGATTGCACTTTCTAGTGAATACATACATACTTCACATACTTCATATATACTACATACTTTATGTTTCTGCCAAATGGCAATCAACATTTAGTTGTGTGAACATACAATATTAGGATGTTCCAATAGTATACGCGTACCTCTAGTATGTATACAATACGAATGTTAAACTTAAATCTGTAATTTACTTTAGAAAAATATAATTTTTGTTATTCATATTGAAGTTGTTAAACTGTATGCCATTTTAATGGCGCCATATGTTAAGAGTTGATTTTTTTTTTTCAAAAATATGAAACTCTTAAGGATTCTGAGAGTGGGTTTTTTATTTCGTTTTGTGTAACAAAACCCATCAAATTTTGTTAACAGGCTAACCCTAACAAACACAATGAACTTATACAGTGTTGGCTGGAAGTATTACAGCATATTTGAATTTAAAAGAAAATATTATTATAACCTCGGGTATATGCCATCTTAAATGGTATTAAACGGCAAAATATTGAATCCTGCTCATGTTGTAACCAATTCGGGTTTTTATTTTTTTCTAAAATCAAAATTTTCAATTCCATAGCATAGGTACATGGCAACCTGCCTTACATAATAAAAACTTTACGCAATTTAATCCACTTATCTTCTTTTAACCATAGCTGGGAGACCACAGACTATCATTCTTAGGGAACGACGTTGTAGTGTACGATGTTCCTGCTCATAAAGTGTTGCGTTTATACTACTGTTGTTCATTTAACGATGCCAAACGACTCACCATTTTTGCTCTGACTGTATTGAGTCGCCGAGTATAGTAGGTAGTGTGTAGGCTTATTAAACGCAGGCCATGGCTCAAACCCCGGGTCAGACATCTGCAATAACACAAAATATGAAAAAATATATCTTCGGTATCTTCCTCTCAGCAGAGTTCTGGCAAAAAAAAAGTTGCTCAAAAATCTGTCGTTCGGAGTCCGATAGCACATTTGAAGTACTGAGGACATCACTACTGATATTCCGAAAACAGGCGATTACTCTCAGATTATCTACAACTGAATTGGACAGGCAATATAAATACATACATACATAATTCGTCATTACAACCTTTCAGACGGGATTCTCGCACCAACTATGTTGTGTGTGTTAATTTTTATGCATGAGTGACGAGACCGACAGATTGAAGTCGACTCTAAACGACTGATTTTTGAGAAACTTGTTTGCAAATTTATTTACTCTCAAGTTCTCTCTCTCTCTTTACAAAATTACTGCGAGTCCTCTATTGGAATTACGATCCGAATATTTGTTTAAAAGTTAAGTCCATACGACTACTGAAATTGAAATATTGGACTCCCCTCCGAAGGGTATTAATTCAATTCACTCGTTCCTTAACTGTTGTCCTCGCAGCTAATTAGAAATCGTATGGCCAGTGCATCTTAGCATAGAAGTACCCTAGAATGCTATGCATCAAAGACCTTTAAAATGTAAAATCTTGACTGGCCAAGGATAGAATACACGCTAATAAAAGGACACACGCTAAAACGGAATATGTTATAGAGTATCTCAGAGTAGTATGGGACTAGATTGAATTGATTGAACAAAATTTGTAACGATCTCTGGGCGCTTAAAGGTATATGTATAAAGAAATGTTAAGACAATAAAATTCTTTAAAAAAATTTCGATAAAGACATGCCGTAAAATATTTCAGGCGATGAACAATCGTTAATAATTGCTTCATATTCTGGAAAGCAATTTCTCTCACTTATAATCAAAAATTTCATTTCATCTGATGTATGAAACTTTTGTTTCTCACTGTAAAAACTGACAAAAAGAAATATTTTTTGGTATCAGTGACATTTGTCATTATAGTTCTGTGTGTATGTATGTATGTGTGTGTGTTCGCATAATTCGCACAATGTGTATACATATGTGTTTGTATGTCAATCTACTTGAATAATAAAACTCAAGAGTTAAGTACCTGAGAATAAACTTACACGTACGTACGTACGCAAGTACTTTTTTTCATGCTTTTGTATTACATTATATTCAGAACTACGCTTTGCTGCTACTACTGCTGCTGTTGTTGTTGTTGTTTGTGTTGTTTTTGCACAAATAAAACCGTCACTCAAACATGTGTACATATGTGTACATTTGTACTCTTAAAAATGAAACTCAAGTTGAAAATCTTCTAAAGTGTATATCTCATGTGAATATTTTTTTGAGCTTTTTTTACACACCCTGCACCACGCTACTGGGTTTAATGGGTATAAAGAGAAATTTGTCATTCCGTCAGTAGTGTTCACAAGGATTAAAACAACAAATGGAACTCCAGAAAAGGGGTCTCTTTAATTTTATTTAACATTTCATTGTGACAATATTGTATTTTGTAGTTGGTTTCAAAAACTTTTATTATTATATGTCTAGGTTTATAAACCTGTTACTTTAGGGTATTCGAAAATCGTGTTGACTAAATTATTGTATTGTCTTTTGCTTTCTTTACGCTTTTCTGGCATTTATTTTCAAATAAAAACAAAATGATATTCATATTCATACAAAAAACAGTATTTAAGCACAAAGAATACGTAAAAAGTTCCATGGAGTTGAACACGACTAAATGATAACCTACACTGTCAATATTTCACAGTGTAAAATTAACTACGACAATCTCAAGGACGCCCAAAACATTACATTTACTACAGGCACTTCACATAACTATATAGCTTTACATAGGATATGGAAATCACCATTGATTCATCTCGGTACTATGTCCTGAAAGTACACTACAAACAACATCACTGCATGTTTTTATTAATTGTTGCTTGTTTCCATGTTTTGACAGGATTTTAAGGTGACAATTGACTAGAACGCCCAATAATAGCAGGAGAGATAGACCGTCTTACGGAATTAATTCGCGGTGTATTCAGATTCCTGGCCACTATTCCATTAGTGGCCTTTTCTCAAGTGAGATGTGCTACATCAATGCTCTTTATTATTGGCATTTTATATTTTAACTCCATAGTATCGTACACAGTCAGGATCGGGGATTTTTGGCATCTTGATCAAGTTCTCCTGAACCATCTCTTAATATCGGAAATTAGTCAATGGGACTTCATAGTTTTGTATCACCAAACAATATAAATCTGTCATTGCTTTGTAGTTATATTTTGAAAGACAAGCACCAATTTTCTACGATTCATTTCCACATGGAACACATTCACAATGATTAAGTTGCTCTACACAGATGTATTGTGGTGTTTAGTATCACAGTTCACGTAATTAGGAGCAATTCATTTAAAACTTGCACGACGTTTGTAATTCAATTGACTCTTGAAGCTAGGATATTCGATAAACTCTTGTTAACAACACTGTTCAAAACTTTCATATTCTAATTCCGTTTTTTGAGATGAAATCTCCCATCTGCCAGATTTAATTGCCCTCATGTCTTCCCTTCATCACAATGGATGCCAGAATTTTATAATCGAACAGTCCACCATACATTACGTGTGACAATAGTGATCCTAGAAAAGAACCTAGGTGAACTTTTGATGATTTAATATCATCTTAGTCTAGTAGGTAGTGTGTTGTCTTATTAAGCGTGAGGCCACGTTTTAAAACCAAGCCCAAGAATCGCGAACAAAACGAAATATGAAAAAATATTCCTTTCGAAGACTTCCTCTCAGCATATTTCTATCAAAAACTCTGAGAATAAATAAAACTGCCATGAAAAGTTAAAAATCTGTCATTCCGATAGACTTCAAACTGTAGGTCCCACCCCTCATATATAAAATTGACACACACAACATAACTGGTATTAGAAGATAAGTCTTAATCCTGATTGAAGGGCTGTAATTTAAAGTGTATTAATCTACTCATTTGAATGTTACATATGATTTAACAAACTAAACAACCCACTGGCTATGGTACTAAGGTCATGGAGAAAAGCTGAAAGAACTTTGAAGAATAGGACGTGCATAAAACTGAAATACGAACGTGATTAAATGTACTTTTTAATTCCCATCTTTACTCAGGGCAATGATCTGTGTTGACATTTGAAACAAAAAAAAAAACAAAAGCAGAAAGCAAAAAAAATAAAAACCAAGAATATGGACATTTTATCTAATAAATGCTCATAAAAAGAAATTATTTAATAATACTTATGTCAAGCACCATTCCCATACATTCCCATACATTCCCCCGCATACTACCATGTGCGTATTTCTAAGGATAAATCATCATCTTGTGGATGTTCAACAAATCAAATCCATTTCTATTCATAACGTCTTAAGAAGGTGAATTGGCATTCTTACAAAGCACAAAGAGCGGTAAGCGGTGATCCTTTGATAAATTTTAGACAATTATTGGGTATGCCTATTGACTTAATCCTTTTAGAATTTTTCTTTCTTTTTTCTTTATTTTTGCAGTGGAATAAAAATAAAAAATATACGATTGAAAATACGTTGAGTTATTTATTACAATATTTCTGTTTCTTTCCAATTTTATTTTATTTAAGGAATTATAAATTGATTTGAAATTGTCTTTCCAAAGCGAATTTTCTTTAAAAGGAAATAATTTTTAGCTTCAATGGAATCGACTTATTTTTTTGTGATATTCTTTGAACAAATTCTCGTCATAGGCTAAAGGCCTACAATATCACCCAGCATTCAACCCAAATAAATTCGTATTATAGATATCCTTTGAAGTCTCCATAATCTAGTAGGCAGTCTGTAGGACTATTAGACGAGAGCCTGTCGTTCAGCCCATGACCCAAACATTTCCAACACAACGGAATTAAAAAACTAATAAAATTACCAATAAAAGTTTCCCAAATCTGTCACTCGGAGTCGACGTTAAACAGTAGGTCTCGCCACTCATGTATAAAATAAACACACGCAATATGAGTGGTGTAAGAAGCTAGGTTGTAATCCTGACTAAACAATTGTAATGACCAATTAATTGAAGACGCCGTAGTCTAGTAGGTAGTGTGTTGGCTTATTAGACGCAAAACCAGGGTTCGAGCTCCAGGCCAGACATCAAAACAAAATACAAAAAGTATTTTTCCTCACAGCAGATTTCTAGCAAAAACTCTGAGAGTAAATAAAAATTTCCATGAAAAGTTTCTCAAAAATCTGTTGTTCGGAGTCGACTTTAAACTGTAGGTCCCGCCACTCATGTATAAAATTAACACACACAACATAAGTGGTGTGAGAAACTAGGTCGTAATCCTGACTGAAGGGTTGTAATGACCAATTATGTATGTATGTATGTAATTAAGTAAGTAAGGATATCCTTAACAAAAATCATAATTAGCCCAATGCTTCACATCTTGCCATTTAAATCGCCCTCTATACTAAACAAAGCCTATCTACAAGTAGCCTCCAAATCAATCTCCTTCAGCTATGTTGCCTAATGTGCTAATGTTTTATTTCCTATCCTTTCTTATTAGTTGGCATGATGTGGAAAGTTTTCACGCACTATGTGGACTCCCTCCCTCCCTTTCTACTCTCCAATGGATTGTATGTGAGCTCTTGTCTGGATATTTCTACTGATGGTTTACGTAACCTATGTATGTCCTATCCATCCGGATTTGGGTTATGTATTTCAATATTTATATCTGTCTTGTTTGTGTGTATCTCCAGCTGCTCATTTGCTCAGATTTTTTTAAAGAATTTTAAGATGTAGTGGAACGCTAGATTAATTTGCTACAATGAAAAACGCTGTTGCTAAAAACATCTTTACTGATAACATGGGTGATTAAAATCCGCCAACTTGCTTAATATAATCCAGAGAGTGCGGTTTTTGGTCGACACAAGAACATTTGCCTAGAAAAACAACTTGTTCTCATGATAATTTTATGTCAGTCAACAAGTCAGCTAACATGTAATATTATTTGCATAAAAAATTTAAAGGCCGCTGACAGAATGGTCACGACTCCCCAATTGTCATCCAATTGTCGCCGCCAATATCGTACAGTATGGTATTCTTAACGAAAACCTAAGCGAGGATGTTGTCACTTTTTACCAATTTTTAAAAGACTGTACAGCTCCGAAGATTTCCGCGCATTCGTAAAACTAACATTTTCTTTCATTCTCTTTCTTCGTATTTTAATTTTTTTTTGTGAAAATTGAGACGAGACAGCTGCCTTACTTCTTCAAAACGCTAACAAAAATGTTTCTTTGATCTCATTGTGCCTATCCTTCATCATGGACACATATTACGCTCAGATAGCATTACAAATATAGCCCTGATGCGAATTGTGGTCAGTCGTTCGTTTGATCGTCGTGAACTTGGAGTCGTTGTAAGCATCAGCAATACGTTTTCTTGGTGACGTCGTGACTATTTGTTCTTATTTCCTTAATGGCATTCACATCACATTTTCAGTTCCTCTATAAATTAACATTTTATTATGAACATTGACTTTTAAAATAATGACTTGCCTTCCATAAAAATATATTATTGGCCATAAATGTATGTACGTATATATATTATGTACAATATGGTACATACGAGTATTCCGCCTTTTGCAACACAATATTGCTAAGAAAAAAAACGTTCGTTTTCCACAGTTTTTTTACATCTTTTTTTCGTTTACCGACACATAACATTTGTCTTTTAACAATTCGAAATAAATTGTCAGAAACAAATTTTTTTCAGGTCATTTAAGTCTCTGTCTCTCTATGATTGTGTGGTTTTATTAAAGGTATACCGTATGTATGTATACAGAGAGATCTGAATATCCTGCAACTTAATGTAACAATAAAATAAAAAATGTATGTACATTGTACATATGCATTCTAAGAATTTATATGGAACATATTTACTTAAATACATATTGTTAAATATTTACATACATTGTTGTCATTTACATACGTTACATAGGCTTAAGAGTACCACTTAATATTACATTGGCCTTAAAGCTGTTCCCCACTTTATCATTCTAATTGTGTTTGCTACAATAGAATATAAACAGATGTGATTAAAAAAGTAGCGGTATTCCTTATGATAATTTTTAAAAGAAACAAATAAACGCAAAGACCTGTGTAAATGTGTTCAAGTCTAGTGCGTAAATGTTAAATAAAATGTAAGAAACTTTTATTAAAAAAAAAAAATTAAAAATAAATAATCAAAAATTTTTAATAATGCTACATAATGGAATAAAGTTTTCAATTATAGAAAAATTCTTAATGGAATACAGTTTTCAATTGTAGAAAAAAAAACTATAGACATTCAAAGGAAAACTTTAGTGAATTAAATCACTTAAAGTTAAAATAAATTAATGAGCACTTCTTTTTGAAAATAAATTTAAGCATGAAGCAGATTTACATACTAAGTTGCGAAACTATTTGATATGCTTAGGTTAGGTCATATAGCAGATTCCTTTTAAAGGGCAAGATCCCATTCTGATATCACAATTAATATTCAATCCGAGGATCAAACATTCGCAAGAGGAACCAATCTACCTCCAAAATAAATCATATTATTGCAGCAATCTTTACATTACAGGGTTCAGTCAAGGATGATAGAAAATGATAAGTTAAAAACCTCCGCCTCTTCATGACAAGAGCAAAGCACTTGCACATGAGGTGAAAGATAGATTCTTGTCCTTTTCATACCCAAATTTCCTGTGAAAGTCCTATAGGGAAATGTATGTTCTGAGAAGCGTGAGAATTGCTATTTGTGAGATGGATGACCAAGCGGTTTAAGAACATTTAAGAACATTTCTCTTTTTCTGTCCAGCAGATGCAGGTAACGGGTGATTTTTTAGCTATTATCTTTTTGGCAACACTGGTTTAAACAGCTCACGCTCGTTTCGTGTTTTGTTTCACTGTCAAATATCTTCAGTTTGGTCTATAATTTAACCATGAATCACCTTACAAACGAACAACGCTTGCAAATCATTGAATTTTATTATCATAATGCGTGCTCTGTTAAGAAAGTTCCTCGCGCGCTTCTTCCATTTTATGGTCAGTTTAATCGACCTACTGAAGCGGCTATTCGGGCTATTGTGACTAAATTTCGCACCAAATTTACATTGTTGGACATTAAACCACCAACACGCTTACGTAGAGTGCGAATTGAAGAAAATATCGCAGCTGTATCGGCCAGTGTTAACGATGACCATCAATTATCGATTCGTCGCCGTTCGCAGCAATTGGGCCTCTGTTGCTCAACAACGTGGAAAATTTTGCGGAAGGATTTAGGTGTGAAGCCTTTCAAAATACAGCTTGGGCTCTTGGAAAGTTGGCCGAAGATCCACTTCTTTATCGAAAAATTGTGTTCAGCGACGAAGCTCATTTTTGGCTCAATTGATACGTAAATAAGCAGAATTGTCGATTTTGGAGTGAAGATCAGCCAGAAGCATTGCAAACGCTACCAATGCGAATGCTGCGAATCGTAACGTAACTGTGAATGGTGATTTCATTACTTCACGTTCGGGACCGGTCAATTGGCCGCCTAGATCGTGCGATTTAACGCCTTTAGACTATTTTTTGTGGGGCTATGTTAAAGCTCATGTCTATACAGACAAGCCCGCTTCAATTGACGCATTGGAAGACAACATTGAAGCATTTATTCGTGAGATACCTGCCGAAATGTTGGAAAGAATATGCCAAAATTGGACTAAGCGGATGAACCATTTGAGGCGCAGTCGCGGTCAACATTTGCATGAAATAATCTTCAAACATTAAATTATATGGACCGTACTATCGATTCAAATAAAGATTTCATGCATTTTTCTGAATTTTATGTTTTTTTTTGAAAAAATTTCCTATAGCTCTTAAAAAATCACCCATTACCTCCTGCTAAGCCTCTCTAAAAAAGAGTGGAGAATACCTAGTTTAACTGAGACAATCAGAACACCTACACCCTTTAACATGTGGGTTACCTGTCGAGTTCATTAGCAATGCAATTTTCGACGATATGCCTATGCCCTGGAATCCATATAAAAATTTCAAAATTTTCATTGCACATCCCTGACATTTCCGAACGAGAGCAGACGTCAAGATAACATTCGTTAGGAACTTGATAACAGCCGGGATGACAGAGTAAATTAAAAAAAATTTAGAGAAAACTACACCATGAAATAAGCATTGCGTCGCTTTCAAAATGGCTATGGTCTCCCTCAGAAAAACACTGACAAATATTCAACACCAGAACCCTTATTAAAGAACAATAAAAGAAACTTGAATATGTCTATGTCTGCTCAGAATTGCTACATTTAAGAGTTTAACTCCATTGAGCCTTATTACCACCAGCTCAGCCCTCTGCTTCAATTGAAGACAAAAGAGGAGCCAATTGAGTATTAAAAATAATGCCTTAGTTAGTGTGGAACGTAGTGCAAGCTTTCGGCAAGCGTACTCTGTTTGTCAGACCCCACAGAGACATTGATTTTTGCAGGCCATCCATCAAACGTGAGCAACATAAATCACCCGAACACAATTGAGCGAATATGTGATGGCAGGTTTGATATTAAATTGAATAAATATTATACCCACATTTATTAAACCAAGCTCACCTCTTTCACGAAGAAATGCTATTAATTTGAATACAGTTGCTGTTATCTTTTTACTTTATGACTGTTTGTGTATGTATAAGGCAATAAGTATTTGTGTACATGCCATTTTTTTCTCTTGTTCTCATATTAATACACTAACATATGCATATACAAACATATTAATAATGGTATATAAGAATACATACGAGTACATATATTGAATTTTCTTTTTTTTTCTTTTCTTATTGTATAATGAATGCACTTTCACTTACTCATCTTTCCATTCATTTTATATTGTTCTTGCTTGTACATTTGTCAGTGAAGCCTTGACAGATTATTTACTCATTCATTCATTCATTCATGCATTCATTCATTTAGTCAGACCATCATTTAGACATTCTTTTATGGTTGGTTTTCAATAACATGCTCATGACAATATCACAGAAATACTATTATTTGTATGTCAAAGATAACACAGATATGTATATTCGTGGAATTAATAACGTTTACCAATGTACCAGCTGTAACCGAAATTAAATAAATTGATAAATTCCAATTTGGATGAATAAGAAATGATTTCTTAAAAAATAATCATTTTATCTCGCACTGACATAATGAAATGTGTAATCGATATTTTTATTACATTTCAATAAGCTTCCATATTAGTAATAACACATTAAACCGAACAAGTAATTGGTGCGAAGACTTTGGTGTAAAGACCAGATAAAGACAGTTCAGGAGCCTGTCTAATGATACATCTCTTAATGTGCGGCTTGTAGGCCGACGGCATCATTAAACCATACTTATTCAAAAACCTTGAAAAGCTCAACGTTATATTCAATGAAACAGGTAATATACGATGGTTACTAATATTTTTCAACTAAAATTATAAAATTGGACCTGGTTGACGCGTAGTTTAAAGGCCTGCAATACCATGAAAATATTGGGAGGAATGATTGGTGAGCAATTAATCTCAGGTTATGGTGAAGTCGCCATAATCTAGTAGGTAGTGCGTTCAAACTCCGGACCAGACAACTCGAACGAAACAAAATATAAAAAATATTTCTTCGGCGACTTCCTCTCAGCAGTCTGTTGGCAAAAACTTTGAGCGTAAATAAAATTGCTATTACTATTGATAGTTTCTCAAAAAAATCTGTAGTTCGGAGTCGACTTTAAACTGTATGTCCCGCCACTAACAGGTAAAATTAACACATACAACATGGATGGTGTGAGAAGGTAGATCTTAATCCTGAAGCATCTTATATACAAGGAGAAGCCAGGTAGAATTTCCGCCCTAGAAGCTCTTCGTCCTTCAATGTTTCAACGTTTTTTACCTCCACCGTGTTCAGTAGTTCATATTTAAATTAAAAATATTTATGAATTCTTATTAAAGACACAAACAACATTATAGAACTAGACTCTATTTGCTTGGTTCTATATGATGCTGCAGCATTCTATCTTCCTTATGCTTGCATAATTTGAAACAAATTTTTATAATTAAAAATAAAATTATTTTCAAAAGTTTTTGTTTAAAACTCTCATTTGAAAATTTTATATTAAAAGCATAGAACAACTAATAACGTTGCATAATCTCCATTTAAATGCCAGAAAAATACCCGATGCTTTTATATGATTTAGTCAGAGCAGATACAGTGTTGAGTACAACAAACATTTTGTAGATTTTATTGTTAACATTTCAACCTGTGCTGCCCTCAGGTAACAAGTAAACTGTTACGAGTACACAATTACAAAAACAATTACAAACATGTTGTGAATTTTGTAACATCCTCATGCAAATCCCTTTGTGCATACAGGTGCGGACTTGCACTTGTAAACAACTGTCAGTATGCACACAAGCACAAACACGCCTTTAAATTTTATTAAAAAAAAATATTTTTAAAATAAATTATTTTAAGTTATAAAATGCCAGTAGCAAGCAATCAAATGAAATATAAAATGTTTCAATATTAAATCTGCATTAAACAAAAAAAAAACAACAACAAATTACTGAATCTAAAATATTAAAGTCAACTACTTGGGTATTATTCATCAGTAACTATGGAAGTGGATGGTATTGAGAGAAAAATTGACTTGAACGTAAACCCATTTACTCGCAATTTATTTTATAATTTTCTACAATACCATACATACATATATATATATATATATTTATGTACGTATGTATGTATATACTTATAATTATGTACATAACATTTATTTATTATGCAATATTGATAACTCATTCCAAACAATACAAACAAAAACAATTTTTCCCCCATTTAACCTAGCAACTGTAGTTGTATTACAAAATAAGGAACTAAAAACATAAGGTGTAGTAAAAGGAAATCCAGTATAAATACTTTATTCACAGTGATGCCATAAAATCGTAAAATTTGGAAAATCGTGAAAACATTCAGAAAATTCGTCAGATCATATCGACGCCTCCATTCTACAACGTTCTAACTACACTTTTTTAATGTTCTTGAATTTTTAAATTCTACGTTCTCTAACTTAAATACTGTCAAAATTTGGTTAAGATGCCCCGATCTGTTCCTAAGTTATAGGGAAAAATCTTCTTAGAATACACATATAGTCGTATGTCGCGTGAAAACTTTGAGAGCTCATAACTCAAAACACACTTTTTCGACTTAGGATGTTATAGAACGGAGGCGTCGATATGTGTTTTATTACAAAACATCTTCTATTACTGTGAATGTTATGTTAACAGAGACTGTTAAGTTAACATAACGCAAATCTTTGGAAAGTATTCAAGTATTGTAAAGTATCAAGTATTTTTACCAAATACGACCTCCATTAATCGGGTAAAATTGGATCAAATTTAAAAAATTTCAAGCCTAGTAGGCTGGTTAACTATTGGATCAAAGATTCCTAACCAGTTTTCGTGACGGTTGAGTAACTTTTGGGACCAGAGATATAGCGCAAATTAGCAATGAAAAAAGTGTTTTATATAAATCGGTCAAAATCGGATAAAAATGGACCTAGTGTGGAAAATGGACCCAGTGTGCTGGACAGCCATAGTCTCAAAGATTCCAAAACAGGGTTTGTTACGGTTGGGCGTTACTTAGAACCGGAGATATAGGCGACGAATCAATAAAAAAGAGTGTCTTATGTAAATACGAATAAAAATGTACTTAAAAATTTTAATAATTCTCATTGAGTTAATATACGTTTATATACAGTGGTGGCCACGAATTTAAGACACGATATTTTACTTCTACATCTGTGATAATTTTTACATCTTATCAAAAATATTTTAGCTCCATGATATTTTTCTTAAGGTTTTAGTAATATTAGGAATAAAAATTAATAATATTTTGCTGCCTATATTTGGTTAAGAATTTTTATTTACATTATTATTATTATTATTATTTATATAGATCAAGACAAAATGATAGTCGGGATTTGATATTTTTTTGGCACAAGTGGTTTACGTTGTGCAATACACCACGTTTTTTCATTTAGACATCTTCTTATTGCCCTAGACGAAATATTAATACCAAAATCCAATATAATTTTATTTTTTATTTTACTTGAGTTCGTGAAAGGATTATTAGTAGCTACTTTAGGGTCTGGTTTTTCGGGCTCTAGGTTGCTGTTTGACATTTTTGGTGGTACCATGTTGCTTGATGTGTTCCAGGGCGTTGTAAATCTTGCATCTAGAACATTTAAGCAGCTTGGATATCTCCATTATTATTTTTCCATCAAATTTTAGTTGTTGGATCAGTTTTCTCGCGGCATCGGTATTCCAGGCACCTCTGACCATTTATAATTAAATATTTCTATGTATTCCAACATAAAATAAAATAAAACATTCGTTGCTCAACGTTTAGCTTCAAAAAACACCAAAAAATCACTTAAAAACCAGATATTTCTGAAATGTCTTAAATTCGTGGCAAATTTCAAATAAACCTTTTTATAATAATATGATCAAAAAGCAACAAAATGTAAAAAGAAACAAAATAAAATAATGGTACTTTTTCTTAATATTACAGAGTGCATAGAAGAATAAAGAATATCAATTTTGATATTAAAGGATTGTAAATATTATCATAACTAAGTCAGTCATATGTCGTGTCTTAAATTCGTGGCCACCACTGTATATATATAGACAAAAAAAAATTATATTTTTCGCAAGTTCTTAGGTAGATGACTTGCACTTTTCGGTGAATGACTTGGATTTTTTGGTCAGTGACTTGCTTTTTTTGGACGATGACTGGCGTTTTTTTGTTCGATGACTTGCAGTTTTTGGATAATGACTTGCATTTATTTGGACGATGACTTGCATTTTTTGGTCGATGACTTTAGTTTCTGAGCGATGATTTAGAGTTTTTGTTCGATGATTTGCACTTTTTAAGTCTATGACTTGTAGTCTTTGGTTGATCACTTGAATTTTTTAGGTCGATGACTTGCATTTTAGTACAAGTGATCTATGAAACAATAGAAATTTATAAAGTAATTAAAACATAAATAAACAGACGATAAAATTATGTCACAACGCACATTTAATTCAATTTTAAACAATTCTAGACCACATCACGTTAAGCTTTAATAAATTTTAGTAATTTATTCAAATACAAACATAATCATATTCACAAATCACATACATACATAAGTAGGAATATTTTTTCTAAAAAAAAAACAAAATTCTCAACGTTAGCATGCCGCCAGTACTGACACACAACACTTATCCCCAATATTAATTATTTATGTTTTATTTTAAAACCATTCATGTGTGTACCATAGTGTTTGTAGTACAAAACATTCTTTTTTTTTTTTTTCATTCAAAAACATGCCCATGGTATGGTATATTAACTTTGATGAGAATCTTTGTATATCTACTACCAGCAGTATTCGTATGTTTGCAACAGTTGTTTGCAAAACGAAGGTACGGAATGACATCCCATGGATACAGAGTAATATTTTTCAAACGAAGAGATTCAGTGTGGTGAGTTTCACTAAATTGAGAATTAAGGCATAAATTTAAGAGTACTTACTTGGATGAAGTAAGCTTTTATTAGCATAAATTGTTATATAGAATAAAAGCTATTATTTAGGATTACCATGAACAATTTAAATACTTGCAAAATGGCATTGGGAGTTAATATTGTTAATAAACTAATCACAATAGTTGGCGTGTTTAATATTGAATCAATTTTACAAAACTATCACGGTATTGTTTTAGAGCCGAATCTAAGTACTAAATTGAAATATAAAAACGGTAACAATCTTGGCTACAAAATCTGTTTAAAAAATTCAAATTCGAACATATTGAAAGCACATGTTAAATCAAGCACAATTCACTCTCTCTCAAAAAAAAGTGTGAACTAGAGATGCCAGTATTAATAAACAGATATAACTCGTTCCAGAGGAGTGGACTGTACAATCTACCGATGGAAAGTATTGTGAGCGCACAACAAGCCTACTAACCGCTTAGGTGTGTTTCGATAGGAATGAAAACCTTGTTGGTTACCTATGTATATACGTACCTAAAATTTATACTTTTATTTATTATCTGTGGTTTTCTTGTCTTCCTTGGCATTGCTGATTCTTCAGAAGCCATTGTCAGAGATTCCCACCGTCCTGATGTGATGCTCCCACAGGTCTGCCCATATCTATATGCCTGTGGTCTCCTTTCCTTCCTCGTCGTTTCTAATTCTGTAGAAGTCGTTGTGAGTCGAATTTGTTGTTACCGCTTAAGTGGCCATGCCTAGGAGTCCATATGAGGGTAAACGATAAAAGTCTTGCGTTCTTAAACAAAATCAAATGTAGACTATGCACACTCTTAAGGATCTAATGCCGGCTTTACTGGTAGTGCAGGGCAATACATATTTTCCATACCCGACATTGTCGCGCGATCTAAATCCATCAGTTAATGCTTCAGTGGCATTATCTGGGAGAAGTAATCCATTATTATAAGAGAATATATCCGAAAAACCAGCAGTTAATAGTGTACCCAAAATGTTTGTATACCGTAGTTTGCTCTTGTGTCGATTACTCTCATAGCTCGTTCGCAGTCAATCGTTTCACCAACATGAGTGATAGTAAACAACCTGGTTTGATGTCTTCTCATAGATGCGTTCGCAGTCAATTGTTTCACCAACATGAGTGATAGTAAACAACCTCGTTTCATGTCTTCTCTTCAAAAAAACTGCCACTCGTAGAATAGATTACAAAGTCGTGCAGCCAGTATAAATTTTTTAAGTGGATATCCCAGTTGAGGTTTAATGCTCTCTTACAGTAAACAGTAAATTGGTTTTGGATTGTGTCTTCATTTTACAATTTATTCGCTATAGAATAGAGTGAGAGCTAGTCCATACATTTAAGGAGTAACAATTTGAGGGACTTTGTGGCTTCTTGTGAATACTGCTAACTTTTCACATTCTTTGCTCCATTGTGATAGTAATGGGATGGCCGCGGGATCAATATCCAGATTTTATATGCCGTTAGTAACCGTCAACGTTTTACCATTATTGTAAGCAAACTTGGTGTGAATTTTTTATGCCCGATTCGAGGGCAAATGAATTTGAAATCTCACGCAATGCTGAATTCCTGTTTACTATTTATCAGAAGCCTTGCAAAAATTTGAGATCGAAGTTCTTTTTATAGAAGTTGCAAACAGAAAAAAATTCATTAACAATTGAATCAAACCAATTGATTCCAGTATCAATTCTAAACTACAAATTCGTAATTAAATTATACACCACACTAACCATTCCCCTGTTTTCATATGATAACTTTAAAAAACTTTTCAAGCAAGTAAAAGCACAATACAAAACATAGATGATATTTGAAATAACAAGTGCTTTTACCATAAGTTGGTGCCCCTTTGAACTCTATTGGCAACAATACGAACTATTTAACAGAGTTGTAGATACAACCGCTGTAAACGAACATTAGTTTATAAAGAAGCAAATAATGTTGGTTTACATGGTGTTAAAAGCTTACAACACTTTTATCTACAGAGTTTTAGAGCAAATACTTTGTAGATGAAAGCATATTTAGAACTTACATAATAAGTTTGTTGAATATTTTTTATCTCTTAGCTCCACTAGTCCAAAACCTACTCCATCAGAAGTTTAAAAAAAATTTAATTTGAAAAACAAACTTGGCTTGAAAATATTAACAAAAACTATTGGGCCAACTAAATCTAAACAAATGTAAATTTAAATAAATTCAAACTCGAACTCTGTTTTTCTGAATATTTAAAGAGCCTAACTTTCAATTTTAAACGTTCAGAACCTGCATACATGTTCTTCAGTTGAGGTTGCAATTTCTTGACCCTCATATTAGTTGTTATAGACACCAAGGAAAGCACATGTGTTTTTTGCTTTACATTGTACGTGCCATTTAAGCACATATTTTTTGACCAAACTGGAGGTTGTTTAAACATTAGGAAGGAAATTGTGAATTTTACCTCTGACCCACTTTTTCATGTAACAAAAGAATTACAATTAAACTGATGAAAGTTAGTTGTTGTTGTTGGTTTTTTTTGCTTTTTTTTTTTTTTTTTTTGATTTTTTTCTTGTTTCTCTGTATCGGTCAATAGTTTATTTACCTTTTTTAAGTTTGTTTTCAGTAGACGAACAGCACAAGAATGCTTGTTTTCCTGAAACAAAGAAACCCAACAAGTTGTTTAAATTGTTCGGTAGTCTGGGTAAAGTCTACAACGAAAACTAAAAAATCAATGCGATTTAACTTTAATGTCGAAACAACTAAATGACACAAAATACTCAAATTGTAGTTGAGCCCATGCGGTTTATACGGTACTAATTACAAATACGGATATATTAATTGTCAGAATAATGAAAGAAATGTTTTCAAACAAAAATTTCTAAAGAAGACAGAATAATGATTTCAATTTGATCAAAAAGAAGAAAATTTTTATTTTCACTAGGAAAAGTAATTCATTACTTACAAAGTCGACTCAATAATTCCTTGAGTTTTTAAATTTTGCGGCTTTTAACTGAAAGGGAAGCACTGATCATAGCAACAAAAATCTGTTAGTTGACTTGTGCCAAAATTGAAATAACCTACGTTATGTAGTTCGTGTTTGACAGCAGAGTACTGAGTGGCTTGAGAAGAAAATTGAAAATGTGAATTTCCTGTGTTTCTCAAGCTTAATGTTTTGCAGAAAAAGACTATGGCTCTAGTATGATAAAGGCCAAGTATAATAAATGCAATGCTAAAGTTGTTTACAGAATATCGTAGTGGCTCTGTTAGCACACAAGATGGCAAACTTTCTAAACGTCCAGACCAGATTTGTACTCAAGAAACTTTCGAAAAAATTCACGAAATGGTATTGGCCAATCATAGACATTCCACATAGCTCAGTGGTTCAAATAGTAATTGACGGATTAGGTGTAATAAAACATTTCGGAACGTGTATACTAGGCACAAAAGCAATCGATTGTACGAAGGCTAAGTTTTAGTGCCGTTTCGAAATCGTAGACATAGACACTGTTCCACTATATATATCAAAGGCCCCAAAACAGTCAAAATAATGAGTTCTTGGGGCCAATACAATAAAGTCATAGAAGCCGTATTTTGGACTCCATTCTCAAAGAATGAAAGATAAAAATTTTACGTAAGGATTCTTAAATCTTGTACACAAACCTTTGTGTTTGAACAGATAATATGATTTCTTGCAGATGATCTACATTTCATTTGCGAAATAGTTTAAATAGGAAACCCAAAAGCAAACTCATGAGATATGATAGGCTGTCTCGGTCTTCGTTACCAAAAACATTGACGTGTGGGCTCTTGTCCTCACAGCACAATAACCAATCAGAAATCCTATTAAGGTCCTAATGGATTCGCTGTTCAGGATTGCGGATTATACCGCCCTTAAAATGGTTATGGAATGCTAGATATCTACAATCACCGCCATTTCCCCACGAAACATCTACTCTCTGTTTAATCCGGAGGTAAATTAGCCTAAAGAAGTATTCTATTTAAGGCCTTACAGATGGCATCGATAAATTTACACACTTTGTCATCTGTTCGCTAATTAGTTCAGCTAAAATTCGTTCCCTCAATGTAACAGTTTTCTGGCACCTAGCACAGTTTAATACTATATTTATGGAGAAACAATCTGAATGACTATCACTCACATACATACTGGTCATTACGAGCCTAATTGGTCATTACAACCCTTAAGTCAGGATTACGACCTAGCTTTTCACACCAGTTGTATAGTGTGTGTTAATTTTATACAGGAGTGGCTGGGACCTATAGCTTAAAGTCGACTCCGAACGACAGATTTTTAAGAAACTTTTCATGGCAATTTTATTTACTCTCAGGGTTTTTGCTAGAAGGAAATATTTTTTTGTATTTTGTTTTAATGTCCAGCCTGGAGTTTGAACCGTGGCCTCACGTCTAATAAGCTAACACACTAACTACTAGACTACGGCGAGATGAATGACTATCGGCAAGACCCTAATACGACGCATAGTTAGTGTCCTCAGTGCAAGCTAGCTGTCCACACATATGATCCTAGTTTAATCGGATGCGATATTTTCACAAGTCAGTTCCGTTTGCTTAGTGATTGCTAACACATTAATCCGGCAAATAGTTCTTCACTCATAAGGAAACCTATAGAATAACTTTGTTTTACTACCCATAATATAGTTTTACCTAACGGTGCCGCCTTCCGTGAGGAACATATCCTATAAGTTTCTAACAATCTACCAATGTTGCCAAAAGCATCCTATGAAAATAATTTTGCCCTAATTCAAGAGCTCATTTATATCCACATCGATCTTCTTTAAAATATTAACATGTCCAAATAGTCCCATTTTACTTATAATTGGAAATAACTTTTTTACTGCTTTCTCTATGGGGAACAGGCGCTAATTTCCAACATGGCCGATGCAGTGTACATAGAGGAACTTGATATGGACTATCGTATATCGTTCTCATCTCTTTTAGGACAAGAACCCTTTTCTCATTCCTATACTAACACATTCACATTGTGCCTTCATTTTGCTTGTACTGAAGCAATTTCCATTTAAATCCATGGTCTTGTTGCTAAACTACATACATATTTATTCGATTTTCAAAATAAATTAAACCTCGTGTTTGAAACAAAATAAATAAACAAGAGAATGCATGTTTTGCGGTTAACCAAACCACAAATTGTATGTCTTCCATGTGTGGGAAGACAAAGCGCTTCTAAATGAATGACTAACCTAAGGTTTCAGGCAATCAATATTTAAAGAATCTTTCTTAGTGTTTTTGTTTTTTTTTTTCTTTCCCAATTCACGTGTCAAAGTAAAATTCTTCATTGTATCGTTACATTCACCCTTTCAAATTGTAATAGATTTCTTAAAAATATGAATTCAAAACAAAACAACAACAACAAAACATGTACGAACGCATGTAAAAAATTATTATTTGAAAATGTGACATTTTCATGTTGTTATGTTGTTTGATGGATCTTAAGGTTGTCAAAAGTTATGACGGTTATTCAATTCTCTCTCTCACTCTCTCTCTCTCTCTGCTCTATTCCAATGACCGATTTTGAATGTAAGTAAGAAGAAGACCGAGAAAATGAGAAATACTAATGCAATTAGAGGCATATACCTGACTGTTTGAGCAATTTTCGAACAGTTCCTCGCGAACTCTTGAATAACAAGCATTGGATACAAATTCAAATCTGGAAAAAAAAACGGAATTTTTCAAAAGAAATTATTTTCCACTAAAGGACATACATATTGGTTGAAAAAGGATATATTGGATCAAAATATAAAAAAAATATTTGAAAAAGTTAAATAAAGGACTTTAACTTAACATAGTTACCCAGCGCGTAAAATGTGTTAAGGACCAAAGACCTTCAGTCAGTAGAATGTAAATATGCAGTGGCCATAAAAATTATTAAAATTTATTATTTCAAGAAACCTTAAAAGTGTAGAAAATATATACTTGCCACTATTTTTAGTGAAAGCTTTAACGACATTCAAAATATTTCATAGAAATTCTAAAAATCAAGGACGTTTTAATAAATAAAACCACATTTAAGAAGCGGTTCAAACATTTGAAGCAATAAACCGTGGTTTTAAAATTCAAGTTGAAAATTTTATTGAATTTCAAAAGTTTTATGTGTTTGTGATGTGTTTGCAGTGATCCTTATTAAATAAATTTGTGGCTTTTTAAAGAAGTGGTTTAAGGATCTTTACATAAAATATAAACCAATACATTTAAAGGACTGCTACTGTATTTAAAAGCGAATTAAGACAACTTGTTTTAAATTTGGTTACGAATATTTCGGTTACATTCGGGTTTATTTTTTCACGCTTTATTGAAACTGGTGTTTACTTCGTAAATACCGCCAAAAGGGTTTTTGGTGCTCTAAATCCAAATCCGAACACAGGATTGCTCCTTCATCCTTTTTTTTTCTTAAAAAAATAAATAACACCGACTACATTCGGATGGTCTATGTGCGAATTAATTTTTTCCGAAATCTCGTTGCAGCATATGAATTTTATCGTTCATAACCTTTTTTGTATTTTTGCGCATTCGTTTTTATCTCGGAGATATCCATCCTAGAAGTGCATAAAATACTCTTATTAATGTTTTAGCGTTTTCATTGTTTTGAAAAAATTTGATAAAAAAAATTTGAAAATCTAATTTTTAGGTTCGATTAAGCGTAGCAAAAACTTTTAAAAAGTTATAGTCTGGTTTCCGATGTAAAAATTTTGTCGGTATGTGTAATCGTCTTCTACGAAATATGGTGATCAATGTGTTTTAAAATGGGTTACTAAGGACAATAATGACACAATTCAGAAACTAGGTCGTAATCCTGACTGAAGGGTTGTAATGACCAATTAAGTATGATGACACAATTGCTTAAAAATACTATAGAGCAACCATTCTTTCATTACTTAGGAATTTTACCCACACGTCTGGATTTAAATTTTTTTCATTCTTTTTCTATTGCCGAAAATTTTTATACGTTTGAAAGACCTACTGATGACATTAGGTGTGGAATATAATATCATTTAAATGTCCACCATGGATTGTCTGAGTGGAGCGCATCTGAAATGTCCAATTTTCAATGACTCTGGCGCACAAATCAGGCTGAATTTGAGGTGGTTTCTGGTTTTTTCGCACAATCTTGGTGTTCAGTTCACACGCATACACCTGCGATATAAGAAATCTCCATAACGTAGTCAAAGTGGGTGATATAGTGGTCCGTTCATCCCCTTCACGTGAGATGACCATGCCCTCAAATCGCTCGTGCAGAGTATCCAATTTTTATAAGCTGAATGGCACGTATCGGCTTCCGGTTGAAACCACGTGTCACTGATATCTAGGTCATCGAATTTCAGCCAAAAGAAGTTGGTAGTTGTTCACATATCGTGCTCACTTTTGACTTGTCATTTACCGATGACTCCCACAGAACAAAATCAACATCAAACATTGACATTTTCGCGATAAGTTGGACACTCTTGGATCTCATGTGGATGTGATAACGTGACAAATTCGAAATTTTTATTTGTTTAATGAAAACATATAAAATCATAGCAAGATAGACTGACTAAATGAAACTAAGTTGACCGATGTACATAGATTCAATGTTATCAACTGAAAAAGTTCGGAATTTTCATCGCCGAATGACTATTGAATACAAAATCGCTCAATTGCTTCTAAGCCAATCGAAAATGATTGATAGCTAAATCATATTGAGCCGGAGCAAACGGTTAAATATAATTTTTCTATGCTTTAGATGGAATAAATAAAAATTGTTCTCTTACTAATAAGAGCTTATGAACAGTGATTGTACGTTTTTTTTTAGAGACAAGAACTTCTATGTGAAAGCTTATGGAACTAATGAGTACACAAAAAAGATTGGAATCCCTTGCACTGGCCTACTACTGTCTTAATTGCTATTATTTTGCTAGTAATTCTCAACACTTTATTAAATACATACACAATTGGTCAGTACAACTCTTCAGTCAGGATTACGACCTAGTTCTCACACCAAACTTTTCATGGCAATTTTATTAACTCTCGAGAGAAATCTGCTGAGAGGAAGTCGCCGAAGAAATACTTTTTGTATTTTGTTTGATGTCTGGCCTGGGGTTTGAACCCTGGCTTTACGTCTAATAAGCCAACACACTACGTACTGGACTACGGCGACTGCAACACTTTATTAAATACCTTTTTCATTTTTAAATATTTTTTTTACTAATTACCAATACCTGTCAAAATCTGGGCTATTTGATGATTTGGATTGGCATGCCTGGGTATCTAAACAACATTATTTGCATGGTGCCATTCAATTGCTTGTTTTATAAAGTTTCAATATCTGGCCAGAAAAATTAGGACACTCTATGGTTACTTAAAGAGGATTACATTATTTTCTGCAGACGCTTATTATATATTATAAAGCCGTTAGTAATGAAAGAAAGGTTTCTTTTACCCCAAGTAGAAACTGCTTGCCGCACTCTAAATTGTTTTGTGTATTTTAATCTTTTTCGCACCCGTGATATTAGCCCAACATTCAAGCAAGAGTCAGCAACAAAATTCCTATTATTTTACTTGCTTTACTAAGTTCTGCAAATCCTTCTTTCCCCCAGTTCCATAGCCAGTAAAACGGTTTTTGGTTTCTCCTGGACGAAACGGAAAAATTTGAATAATTCTGTTACGCGATTTCTGTTCGATGCTAATTTTCCAAAAAAAAAAAATTGAATTTTTTACGTGCTTACTAAGAGAACTGATTAACTAACGGAGAATACCTAAATTTTTTCGTATGCACTCCTTATATTTGAAAATATATTGTAAAAAAAATATTTATTTTCACGGCATCTTATTATTAATAAATTACGTGAGTTCTACTGAATGGAAAAAAATATTTTCCTTTCTATTTTTATTTAGATTAAGAATCTTAAAAGAAATTAAGCGAAAAAATAGTTTAAAGAAAATTTTAAAAAATGGCTGACGACGCGGAAAAGGGAAAAAAAGATGAAGAAAACTATAACATTCAGTTTGCCGATGAATATGTTTTAACTGATATCGAAAAAAGCTTTATTTTGGCATGCGAACGTGGTGATATTTCTGGTGCTAAACTGTAAGTATTTACAGTACTGGACAAAATAAAACCACGCTCATTAAATTTTTTTCATGTAAATCTTTCAGTATAATTGAGGAGAATAAAGGAGCCCCAGATAAATTCAATATAAATTGTGTTGATCCCATGAATCGTTCTGCCTTAATATCGGCGATTGAAAATGAAAATTTTGATTTAATAATTGCGTTACTGGAGGAAAACATAGAAGTGGGTGATGCTTTACTGCATGCAATTTCTGAAGAATACGTAGAGGCCGTAGAAGAATTATTGCAATGGGAAGAGACACATCACAAAGAGGGAACTCCATATGTAAGTTTTATTTGGCCATAGATTAGTTGTTTGTAAATACTAAAGAATTATTCATTCATTTTAACAGAGCTGGGAGGCAGTAGATCGTTCTAAGTCAACATTTACACCCGATATCACACCTTTAATCTTGGCTGCACATCGTAACAATTATGAAATTTTAAAAATTTTATTGGATCGTGGTGCCACTTTACCAATGCCTCATGATGTCAAGTAAATCTTTTAGTTGTTAAAGCCTTATATGTTTGGTTTCTGTTTGTACTAAGCAATTTCAGTGTATTTTTTTAATGCTTGTCTTAATTTCGTTTAATACATACAATGTATGCTCAGTTTTCTTTGCTTATGTTACATTTGCGTAAAAAACTAATGGCATTGAATATGCTACAATTTAATTTGCTAAACATAATTCTATAAAAAGAACCTTAGATGTTCAAAAAACCTATGTTTCGCTTAACATTTTTACTTTCTTCCTTCGTTTAGATGCGGTTGCGATGAGTGCGTTACATCACAGGAAACTGACTCATTACGTCATTCTCAGTCGCGTATTAATGCTTTCCGTGCTTTATCCGCCAGCTCGCTTATTGCCCTTAGTTCTCGTGATCCTGTTTTAACAGCCTTTGAACTGTCCTGGGAATTGAAACGTTTACAGGCAATGGAATCAGAATTTCGTGCAGAATATGGAGTGAGAAAATATGAAATACACACACATATTTTAGATTGTAAATGAAACATTAATTTTCATTCATATTAATTCAAATACTTGTATAGGAGATGCGTCATGGTGTACAGGAATTTGTAACATCATTATTGGATCACGTCCGAACATCAACAGAACTGGAAGTGATGCTAAACTTTAATCATGAAGCTTCTCATGACATTTGGAGTCCGGGTCAAAGACAAACACTGGAACGATTAAAATTGGCCATCAAATATAAACAAAAGACGGTAATTATTTAATTTTTTTTGTTGCAATTCCTTATGATTTCTATTTGTTACTTTGGACCGGGCCTTTTCAGTTTGTTGCCCATCCCAATGTACAACAATTACTGGCAGCCATTTGGTATGAAGGTTTACCCGGCTTTCGACGTAAACAAAGTTCCCAGCAGATCATGGAAGTAGTCAAATTGGGTTGTATGTTTCCCATTAACAGTATGAATTATCTAATGGCTCCCGAATCCGATGCTGGCAAATTTATGCGAAAACCATTCGTTAAATTTATTTCACATTCCTGCTCGTACATGTTCTTTTTGAGTGAGTATTTTTCTGAAATTTCCGTATTTAAAAAAGAAAGCTTTGTAAAAATTATTACAATTCCTTTAATTTATTTTAAAATATGGTGCACATTTTATAATCACAGTGTTACTTGGAGCTGCCTCATTGCGTGTGGTACAAATAATGTTTGAGTTAGTAGCGTTTCCCTGGATGCTTGAGATGTTAGCGGATTGGCGTAAACATGAAAGAGGATCACTACCGGGACCTATAGAATTGGGCATTATTACTTACATTTTCAGTATGTAGCATTAATATGATGAAATTTTTAAAACAGTTTCACCTCATAAAATCCCTCAATAAAGGTTTAATTTTTGGCGAATTGAAATCTTTATATTCTGATGGTTTGTTTGAGTACATTATGGACTTGTGGAATATTGTGGATTTTATATCGAATATGTTTTATATGACCTGGATATTATGTAGAGCTACTGCATGGATTATTGTGCATGTAAGTAGAGTTATGATATTTTCCTGGTACACTATCAACTTACTTTTCTAAATGCATTTTCTAAATTAGCGTGATCTTTGGTTTCGAGATATAGATCCGTACTTTCCGCGTGAGCATTGGCATCCTTTCGATCCCATGTTATTATCTGAAGGTGCATTTGCAGCTGGCATGGTATTTTCGTATTTAAAATTGGTACATATTTTCTCTATAAATCCACATCTCGGCCCGCTTCAAGTCTCTTTGGGACGCATGATTATCGACATAATAAAGTTCTTCTTCATCTATACATTGGTATTGTTTGCATTCGGTTGTGGCCTCAACCAATTGCTATGGTATTATGCTGAATTGGAGAAAAATAAATGTTATCACTTGCATCCAGATGTTGCCGATTTTGATGATCAGGAGAAAGCCTGCACCATATGGAGACGATTTTCAAAGTAAAGTTACAGCGTGTAACGTAAAAGGAATGAAATTAATTTTTTTTATATATTTTTTAGTCTTTTTGAAACATCACAATCTCTGTTTTGGGCCTCCTTTGGTTTGGTCGATTTAGTATCATTCGATTTGGCAGGCATTAAGAGTTTTACACGCTTCTGGGCCTTGCTTATGTTCGGTTCTTATTCGGTAATCAATATTATTGTCTTGCTTAACATGTTGATTGCCATGATGTCCAATTCATATCAACTTATTTCCGAGCATGCCGACGTTGAATGGAAATTTGCCCGTTCTCAGCTATGGATGAGCTACTTTGAAGATGGTGGCACTGTACCACCACCATTTAATATGTTCCCATCCGTTAAATTAATGCGTAAGGCATTTGGCAAGAGTCCTCCGAAACGTACCAAGAGCTTTTTGGTAAGTAACATTAAAATTGAAAACAATATTTGCGTTAACTTGATGCAGCTACAGGCCCAGAAATATTTTAATTTTATGCTTCTAAATTGATTTTAAAATCCTTCATTGTAAATATTGACTTTAAATTTAATCAATATTTGTGTGTCTATGGTATCTACGCCAATGATGCAATAATTCTAGAAAACTATTCCCACTAAAAGAGGTACACCAAGAATTTAGGGAGTAATAAGAATAAATGAACGTCATTTATTACTATTAAATGCCAACACCTAGTGGTTTAGAAAACATAGTGGGAGCAATGTTTTAAAACATCATAGAGTAAAATGAAGTTGATAGTTTTAAAAGTTATTAAAAAAATTTTTTTTTTGAATCTGACGAACGTTCAAAGGTCATTCCAGAAAAAGAGGCGACTCTATTATATCACCAGATCGTAATGCGAATTGCTATAATGCACAATTTGGGAAAATATTTCCTAGTCTCACTTCAGAATACAAAAAATAATTTTTTTTTGGCATTGCAGACGACTTACATAAACGCCTGTTAAAGTTAGAATTTTCTTTTCATGCAGTTATTCAATTACTTTTCAATACACCCACGCATAATTGCTGTAGGGGTACAAATTTGTATAGGCGCCATTAAGTTTTTGCAAAAACTAAGAACAAAAACATAAACACACACTTTTGTTATTGTTGTTCGTTGTCCTTTTTTTCTAGCGTAAATCAAAAGATAAGGCCTCATCTCTGCATGAACGTGTGATGAAACTATTGATACGCCGTTATGTTACGGCCGAACAACGTCGCCGAGATGATTTCGGTATAACCGAAGATGATATCATTGAAGTGCGTCAGGATATCAGTTCTTTACGTTTCGAATTGTTGGATATTTTCACAAACAATAACATGGTTGTGCCGGATATTGAAAAGAAATCAGCAGGTGCAGGTTGGTAACCCATAAAAATCGATTCATTAAAGTGATAAACTTGAAAGGCTTTAAAAACTTGTTTAAATTTGTTTAGCTGCGGCTGGTAAGAAGGGTAAAATTATGGAGCGGCGTATATTAAAAGACTTCCAAATTGGTTTTGTTGAAAATCTACAAAAAGAAATGACCGAAAATGTTGAGGCTGGTAAGGATATATTCTCTTCACTGGCTAAAGTTATCGGAAAGAAGAAATCACAAAAAGGGTAAGAAATTTTAACGTAAAATTTATAAACGTTTAGTATACCAACTGATTTATTTTGTTTCGAAAATTTTTATAGTGAAAAGGACTGGAATGCTATTGCTCGCAAAAATACTATAAGTGCCAATCCCATTGGTTCTAAACGTTCCTCAATGCAGAGACATTCACAACGAAGCTTAAGAAGACAAATCATTGAACAAGCTAACGAGGGTCTTAAGATGAATCAGAATCAACTTATTCGTAAGCAAATCTTATAATCTTTCAATTTCTTGTATTACTTAATTGACATTTTCAGAATACAATCCACAATTGGGAGAAGTTACAAGAGCTACACGTGTCGCTTATGTTAAATTCATGAAGAAGAAGATGGAAGCTGAAGAAACATCTGCAGATACAACTGTTGCACCAGCCACAACAGCCACAACCAAAGATGAAAAACCGAAATCAGAGCTCAAGTCAACAATGAAAAAGACTGAGGTATAATGAATCTCTACAGTTTTAAATGACGTCTTAATAATGAAATATTTTTCAATATACAGTCCAAAAAAGATGCTCCTGCCAAACCAGCAGATGGAAAACCTGCGGCAGCACCTGCAGGAGACAAAGCAAAAAGTGATGCTGCCAAACCCGCACCTGGTAAGCCTGGCGATGCAAAACCTGCTGATGCAAAGGCTGGTGATGGTAAACCTGCGGCACCAGCACCACCCAGCAAACCAGATGCCGGTGCTGCCAAACCTGCAGTAGCTAAACCTGGTGAGGGAACTAAGCCGGAAGCAGCTGCCAAGAAAGAAGAAACAACTAAAACTGATGCTGCCAAACCCGAGGCTGCAGGCGCAGCTGGTGCTGCAAAAGCTGCAGCACCGGCAGTTCCTGCTAAACCAGATGCCTCAACTAAACCCGCAGGTGATGCAGCAAAACCAGCAACTGACGGTGCAACCAAGGCCGCTGATGCTGCTGGATCCGGAGCAGATAAGAAAGCTGATGACAAAAAGCCTGACGATAAGAAACCGGACGAAAAGAAACCTGACGATAAGAAACCGGATGACAAGAAACCTGCCGCAGCTGCTCCCGCCAAACCAGCCATTAAAGTTGGACAAAGTAGTGCTGCTGCTGGCGGTGATCGTGGTAAATCGGTGGTTACCGGTCGCATGATATCCGGTTGGCTTTAAGCATCGTTTATTTACTTGTAATTTAAATTTTTATGCGAGTATTAAGGCAGTATTTTTAATAAAAATAATCACATTTAAATATTTCAAATTAATCCATTATATTACTGAATTGGTAATTAATTGGAAAACGATTAATTATTAATTATTTTTTCAATAAAACAAACTAATTTTAAAATTAAAATCGTAAATGGTCGTAAATGGCTTCTAATTAAATTTAATGGCTTATTGGTATGGAAATATGATTCCCTTTCAAATATCAGAGTATAACTATAACAGCAAATTATGCTCAACTAATTGCACTGAAAAATTGAAAAAGTCTTACGAATATATGGTATAAGAAAACCCAATAAAATGTTTACAACCTGAAGAACAATGGAGAGGTGTTATAGTTCTATCACGGCAAGGATTAGGATTAGATTCCTCGGTTGATATTTGTTTCGACAGCTGTAGCCTCTGGATTTTACTTTAAAACATCAATAACTGTATGGTCGCTGGAGCCTAGTAAATAGCGTATGGGCTTGCTAGACAAGAATTCCTGCCTTTAAATTTAAATAAAACAAAGTGTGAGTGAAATATCATCGCCATTTTTATTAATTTGAAAGACCTATTTATTGAAGTCATTACATGTGGAATATATCATCCTTTAAATGTATGCCACAACATCTGTGGGTGGACGCATCCGAAGGAATAATTTTCCGTAAAAAATTTCTCAAAAATTTGTCGTTTGAAGTCGACTTTAAACAGCAGATCTCGCCTTTTATGGATGTAATCAACACACACAATATAATTGATGTGAGAAACTAGACAGTAATACTAACTGAAGGGTTTTAATGACCAATAAAGTAAGTAAGTATAGGAGTGTTGATTCTTTAGAGTATAGTCGGCGAATGGCTTATTCTATAGTTTTTACCAGAATGTGCTCCAAAATGTGCTCCAGTGAAATAAACAGATTTGTTCCCGAAAGTCTAATATTTATACGAAGCAATCGCATGTCGTTCGGAATCGACATTAAACTGTTGGTCCAACCACTTATGTATAAAACTTAATACACATAACAAAAGTGTTGTGAGAAGCTAGATCATAATTCTGACTGAATGGTTGCAATAACCAATTATGTACCTACACTGGCGAGCAAAAATTGATACATAATATTAAAAAAATATAAACTTTATATTTGTACTTTATTTATTAAAATAAAATAAAAATCCATATGTTAAACATTTATTCAGACTATCCTCTAATTAAAACAAAAACGTATCAGCAATATTATTTCCTTTTAAATATAAATTACAGCTTAAATATTTTTTAATAGCATTTATGCAATTTTGCTCGTTTTGTTTCAAATGAAAAATTCATTAAATTCTGATTTAATGCGTTTTCGTAAGCTTTCTACCAGTTTTTTGATGGTTTCGATGTTTATACATTGCCACTCTGCCTCAATTCTTAGCCACAATTCGTTAAGGTTATTCGGAGAGTTTTCATACTGTGCCAATTTTCGTTTTACAATTGCCCACAAATTCTCGATCGGATCTAAATCCGGACTTTGTGCTGGCCATTTCAACGTCTGAAATTTTTTATTTACAATTTCTTACTGCAATAAATACAAAAAATATTGGATTTAAAATATTTTGTTAACATTATGTATCCATTTTTGCTCGCCAATGTATGTAATGGGACAGAGGCTAATATCATAGCAGAGTGAATGCTCCCGATAGGGACATAATAAGATAATAATAAATAAGATATTTGTGCGTTGACAGGCGGGACATTTGAGCCTAGCAGACTATTAGGCACAGTTGCACAGTAAGAGAATAGACAAGTGAATTGCTCCGATGTATAGAGATGTATAAGAAGGAAGTATGACGATCTCAGGTCATGGTCAGTTTTGGGTATATTTATACAGAATGAATAAATGTTGTTCATCATACTGTATTTATGAAGATTGAAATTATTTCATTGATGAATTCATACCTTTTATTCCATATTTTAAACAAATTTTATTGTAAACTATTTGAAAAGTAAGGACTACATAAAACTCTTCTGAACTTTATGTCTATAAAACTAATTATGGAAACATACATGTACGATCGAAATCAATTGAGAAGACATCGAAAAAAATTATATTTTTTAGACTGAAATTAAACCGTCTTTGAGCCTTGTTTACTGTTGTCAGGCTAGAAAAAAATCAAAATAAAAAACCATTGTTTATGTGTGGGGTTGACTTGAACAATTAAAAAAAAAATCAAAAACAAAAACAAAAATGTTTGAAACCTTTGACCTTAAACAAATGCAAAAAAAACGACAAAAAAAACAAACAAAAAATAGAAAAAAAGCGAAACAATTTGATTGATATAATTTTGCAAGCCTTCAAACTGCAAACTACTCGTGTCCAAACATTGCATGTGTATGTCGAGTGATTGGTAAAATGCGAATAATCGCATTTCCTACAATCGACTAAACCAAGTTGTATGCTCTTCCATGCATTGGTCACATCGCCAATTGAATTTGTAGTAGCTTTTAAATGCATACCCATATTTGAAATTTCAAATCAATAGAATCAACTGGGCAGAAACTAAAGAACATGAGTAGAATTCAAAAAAAAAACCGAAAACGAAAAGAAAATGTGACTTTTTTCCATTTGGGTTTGTTTATCTAGTTAGTTGTCTTGTTCCACGGGCCAACCAAACGAAAGTGTTTAATATAATTAATTACAGACTTGAATATATCATAGTGCGTGAGAATTTGTCAAAACAGTTCTTCGCGAACTCTTGGCTAATTAACATTGAAAGAAAAAACCGTTTTTTCGTGATCTAATCGCAGTGGATATAATTCAAAGGATATATAAAGGATTAAATGGATAAAAGGATACTTTGAAGAAAAAAAAGGATAATAACAATAGTGAAATAACATTCCACAAATAAATTAATTGAAGAAACTAAGGAATCTTTAGAACAACTGTTGAAAGAAACCTTAGAAGTGTTTGAATTTAAATTTAAATTTTTATCCATTGTGTTGAAAATAAAAATCAAAAACTTCTTCAATCAAATAAATAGTGATTCTAATACAATTAATCGTAGAATATAAAGTGAATTTCTAAATAATATGCACCATATACTTTATTGGAAATATAATACTGAATGGAAAAGTAGTGATTCAATCAATACCTTATGCTGCATTAATAGTGTTATATTACAGGTGGGATCTCATCCTATCCTAAATATATACATGTACGTGCAGCAGTGAAAATTTTTCTATTTTTATTAACTTTATTTAATTAAAGTGTTTGTGAGAGAAATAAAAAAGTGGAGCTATACTCGAATTCTTATAATACACTATACTTCTATGCATATTGGATCAATGCATATAAATGTAATTTTACCTTGGCTCCTTATTGACTGGTTTCTACTTTTGTTATGTTTGTGGTTATATTGTGTGTTGTCTAGTGTTCATTTGTTATCCGACATCAGCTGTATGTTAACCTTTTAGCTGGGGTATGCGAACCATTATGCTATCCGTCTTTGATCCACACCCTCCCTTTTTGAGATGTAATCAGGCCTTAAAGCTTATAACAGAGTGGACGTCATCATGTGGTGTTTTCCAGGCGGAACTCATAGCTCTCGCTATGCTTGTTGGATGGAAGGGATTATTCTGAAAATTTCTTGATTTACTCAAACAGTCTGGCTGATATTAACTTACTTACTTACTTACTTAATTGGCCATAACAACCCGATTAACGGATTTCGGCCTGCCGCAACACATCCTTCCAAGCGCCTCTGCTTCTTGCGCACCTACGCCAGTTGGTCACACCAATCGATGAAAGGGCTTCCTCGATTTGGTCCTTCCAACGGATACAAGGTCGTCCTCTTGGCCGACTTCCAGAGATCCCCGCATCAAATACCCGTTTCGCCGGAGCATCCTCCTCCATTCGAACGACATGGCCGAGCCAGCGCAGCCGCTGGATGTTAATACGCTGCACAACGTCTATGTCGTTGAGGAGCTGATACAGCTCACTGTTCTATCGGATGCGGAAATCATCACCTACTCGTACTGGACCGAAGATCTTACGCAGTACTTTTCTCTCGAATACTCTCAAGGCTGCTGCATCGGTGCTTAATAGGATCCATGCCTCTGCGTCATAAAGAAGCACGGGTAGGATGAGCATCTTGTAGAGTATTAGCTTTGTCGTACGAGGGAAGTCTCTGCTGACTGAAGTCCTGGCTGACATTAAGGTCGAAACAAAGTCTTTCGACGTCCATCCTCGTCCACGAATGCTGAGAATTTCTTAAGGAACTTTTGCATCATTCAAAGTTAACCTTATTATGGGTTTTGTAATATCGCCGTGCTACAGACGACATGGTACAGAGCATAGCTATTTCGATCGTGTCAGTTAAACTAGGTATTATTCTCTCGTTTTAAATACATAGGTAGGTAGGTGCAATAAGGCTAGACTCTGCTGGACTGGTATGGATAGGATAAGGTCTGATTGACTTCTATATTTAAATCGTACAATAGATGATTCACTGGTCACTGCTCTTCAGGCTTAATATGTCGGCTTCTACAGAAGTAGGGTATCTAAACAAGGGGAGGAAATTATCCTTTACTTCATGTGGCAATATCCTGCTCTTGCCATGAAGAGGGCCTAAACGCTGACTAAACTAGGACCGTTAAAACAGTGTCCGCCACCTAAACCAACATAACCTTTTAGCGTTGATGTCCTCGAAAAGTTGTTTCCAAACATTTTCGTTTAAGTTTTTTGACGGAAGTTCAAAATGGCATACGTATCAAATGTCTCTCATGTTCTTACACAAAATAGCTTAGGTCATAGGTAGTTCATGTTTATTGTAACTTTATTCAGCTTGTGATTAAGTTCTGTATCTATTTTATGTTCTCGTTGCCATTACTTTTCCCTTACCCGCTATAGTCCGGACTGTAGTGTGTACGTGTCCCTACGTAATGGGGACGAGCCCTCCGCGGTCGGGTGAGGGCGGGCTAGTGTGAGGCCGGGGACGTTCGAAAAAAAAAATATATGAAGATTTCTACAGACTTTAATACGATATTCGAAAAAGTGATCTTCCTAAGGTTCTACTCATGTTGTTCTTTTATGGAATCCCCATTTAGTCAGGCAGGCTTTTACTCATGTAAAAATTTTGTCATGCAAACAGTCATTGATAGCTAGCTATACCAAGGTGTTGAGCTGAATCGTTATTTCTGTAGACGAACTTATTAAATTTTAATGGATGATCGGATGTTTGATTAAATGCATATGACTACAGAAACTAGCTTGGTAATCAAAAAGTAAAAGCTCTATAACATCTTTTGAGGCCACTGTCCGTATCTGTAGAAATACAGACTATTGCAATGATAGACGTACAGTACGACTACAGGACTTTAGTTTACATTAAGATATTTGGCGAAATTCACTATGATATTTTTTCGAAAGTTATGAACTTATGTTATGAAAAATACAATGTTTTTCCGAATAGTAATGAAGATTTCAGAGTCGACATTAAACTGTACGTGATACAGCATAAGTTGTGTGAGAAGCTAGTTAATAATCCTGACAAAGGTTGTAATGGCCAATTATGTTTGTACTCGTATTTATTACAGGCGTTAACAAATATAAATAAAATCTCTACAAAAATATTTAATTCTAAAGGGCATTAATGATATTTAAATTGAGTTAAGTAAACCTATAAAGAAAATTCATTGCAATATTAGTTCATTATAAACGTAGTCCACTGTAACTACAATTGTAATTTCTCTTCATTCACGTGCTGAAAAACAAACGATGACCGTTAAAAACATCGACATTTTTTACACAATCAATAGGATTGAAAGCAAATTAAACAAAAAACAAAAACAGAAACAGAAATTGATATTCTAAAGGGATTTTAAATTGTAAATCAAATTTTGTACCCAAAACACAATAGAGTAGTAAAAGTCACATGTCACAAAATAAGTTTATTCAATGGACTTATACATACATACATACATAATTGGCCATTACAACGCAGCAGTCAGGATTACGGCCTAGCTTATCTCTAAATCTATTTATCGATTGTTTTTCCCGAAGAAAGTATCTTAAATTCATGCAGGTGAAATATTTATTTAAGAAATAGCATAAGAGTGCCTCCACATCAAGATTAAAAATATTTAAATCGAAATTAGAGAGCCTTATGTTCTTGTTTCATTCGATAAACATTCGCGTGGAAGAAATTTAGGGTATTTTACTAGGTGATTATAACCCTTCAATCAGGATTACGACTTAGTTTCTCACACACCTAGTTTCTCACGCCACATGTTGTGTGCCGTTAATTTGTATACATGAGTGGTGGGACCTACAGTTTAAAGTCGACTCCGAACGACAGATTTTTGAGAAACTTTTCATGGCAATTTTATTTACTCTCAGAGTTTTTGCCAAAAATCTGCTGAGAGAAAGTTGTCGAAGAAATATTTTGTCATATTTTGTTTAGTTGGAGATGCCTGACCTGGGTTTTGAACCGTGTCCTCATGCCTTATAAGCCAACACACTATATATTAGACCACGGCGACTACCAGATACCAATGCTCACAATAAACCTATATTTAGGCAGGACATACTCACCAAAAACCCTAATTTATTTGAAGCTGAGCAAGCACCTCCGCAGTTAGCAAGTTGGTTTTCTAATCAAATCAGCAGTAAAGTTATAACAACGAAATAAATAATGGAGTGATGATCTTTGTTACACCAGATATTCGTCTATATTGAGAAAGCTTAATCAATTTAGTTTAGGTCAGGTCAAAGTAGTAGTAGTAGTAGCCTCATAACGGATTGTTGTGATGTCACGGGTATGTCCCTGTACTGACCGAATTCCTCCAAACCAGCGAGGAAATTGGGCAGTACACATTGGAAGAACGACTACCCTACGCTGGAAAGTTTAATAAACGAAGGTATATCCCTGATATCAATGGATACTAACTCCATTAAGCTAACAAGGAATGGAGACCCAAATCCTCAATTTAGATTGCACTTCTCTGCAGGAAAATCCAGATTAAACCCTGACAGAAGTTTGCACAACTTTGACTTTATTCACCATCGTATGTTTTTCACCATCGTAAGTCCTTACTTTACTCACATTTTTGTATTCTGTTCAATCTATAAAGGTTTCAAAACTTCTTTATAATTTCGTTACAACTCTACACAGAAATCGGGTATTTTCTTCCTTTTCTGGCTAATAATATTCGTAACAATTTAATCGTTTCAATCTCTATTTCAGATAACTGTTATTAAACATTAACTAATTAAAATTTAAAATTGATTTATAAAGAGAGAATAAAACAGTAAAAAAAAATTAAAATGTCTACCGATCCGGAAGTGGGGAAAAAGGATGACGAAAACTATAATATACAGTTTGCCGACGAATACATCTTGACCGAGGAGGAGAAAGCCTTTATATTAGCCTGCGAACGTGGTGATATTGCTACCGTTAAAGTGTAAGTTCGACCATATAAATACTAAAGATATATGAATTCAGATGATCAAAACATAATACGATTATTTTAGTATAATTGAAGAGAATAAGGGAAGCCCGGAAAAATTCAATATAAATTGTGTTGATCCCATGAATCGTTCTGCATTAATATCGGCAATTGAAAATGAAAATTTTGATTTAATTGTTGTACTACTGGAAGAAGGTATTGATGTGGGTGATGCTTTATTGCATGCAATTTCTGAAGAATACGTAGAGGCCGTTGAGGAATTGTTACAATGGGAGGAAACCCATCACAAGGCAGGAACCCCTTATGTGAGAATCCATGTTTACTTGTAATATGTATGTACATGAGTATTAAAATGTTGTGTATACTTTTCTTTCAGAGTTGGGAGGCAGTAGATCGTTCTAAGTCAACATTTACACCCGATATCACACCTTTAATCTTGGCTGCACATCGTAACAATTATGAAATTTTAAAAATCTTATTGGATCGCGGTGCCACTTTACCAATGCCTCATGATGTCAAGTAAGTTGGAAAGGAATTTCTTAATGCCTTTATATTCAACTACATTTTATTGAAATGTAAAACATACATTACAGGTCATTTACACCACAATGTCCCTTTGATTAGGCATAATTCAATTTATTTATGGCATAAAAAACTTGCTCACCCTCTTACTGGCTTACCAGTACTTCTAATAAACGAAATTTTGTTTTTTATATTTTTTTGTAAACATTTTAGATGTGGTTGTGATGAGTGTGTAACATCACAGGAATCCGATTCATTACGTCATTCGCAGTCGCGTATTAATGCTTTTCGTGCTTTATCGGCCAGTTCGCTTATATCCCTTAGTTCACGTGATCCCGTTTTAACAGCCTTTGAACTATCGTGGGAGTTAAAGCGTTTACAGGCTATGGAATCAGAATTTCGTGCGGAATATACAGTAAAAACTAATTTTCCTTTTTTTAATTTAAGATGAAAAGTGCAAAATATTTAATAATTTGTTTATACTTTCTTAAGGAAATGCGTATAGGAGTCCAGGAATTTGTAACATCTCTGTTGGATCATGTAAGAACATCAACAGAACTGGAAGTGATGCTAAATTATAATCATGAGGCTGCTCATGACATTTGGAGTCCAGGTCAAAGACAAACCCTTGAAAGATTAAAATTGGCCATAAAATATAAACAAAAGACGGTAATTATTTAACTATTCACGCTGCAATAATTACTTTTGATTTAAAATTTTTTTTTCTTATTTTGTACACTCATCCAGTTTGTTGCCCATCCCAATGTCCAACAGTTATTGGCAGCCATTTGGTATGAAGGTTTACCTGGCTTTCGACGTAAACAAAGCTCCCAGCAGATCATGGAAGTAGTCAAATTGGGTTGCATGTTTCCCATTAACAGTATGAATTATTTAATGGCTCCCGATTCCGATGCTGGCAAATTTATGCGAAAACCATTCGTTAAATTTATAACCCACTCTTGCTCGTACATGTTCTTTTTGAGTAAGTCTTTCAAAACTTATTTTGTTTGCAAATCTATTTACGAATTGTAGTTGGATAAGATCATGTAGTACTTATTCTGTAGACGCTGACTAGCATCAGTGTCTAGTTATTCTAATCAGTTCTTTCTAAGATTTCTTTTAAGTTTTAATATGGATCAACATTTTCGAAATTCTTCTCTTATATAAATAACTCCCAGCCTCTGAAATACAATGAAATATTATAGGGCTTTCACTTGAGAATTTAATTCTAAATATGATAACTTAGACAATTCAATATTAGAAAAGGAAATATTCCACTTGCTCATATCAATCATCATATGGCTCTCAAATCATTCAGTGATCCGAGCGAATGATATTGCTAGCGATTATGCTACTACACCTGCTGTCAGTTGGTGTGGCTCTTACGATCTGATAGATATGTAGATGGGCATTAAAGTATATGGAACTCAGATGGGTTTGGAAGGCGAATCCATTAAGTTTCTAATGGGTAGTGTGTGGTTTGGGCGCATATCGGAACATATGGGTTAACCATTTACTGTAGAAGCCGTCGGGATGAGGAAGACGAGAAATCGATGCAATTCCTACTTTCTGACTTCTCCACTCTTGGGGTTGTTAAACTTAAGCACCTTGTTGAACATCTAGTCCATGATTTGTTTGATCTCAAAGATATGTCCACATACACTTTCCGATTTAAAATATTTTTCCAGAGGAAAACAAAATAATTTCGCCAATTACTGTATATCCATGACGATCTGGCGTACTCTGAAATTCAATTAGGCCCTTGCAGGTGTAGTTACTTAGCTGTATTATATAAGTTATGGCTTTTTTTAGGACTTAGTTTTTGAATGAAGATAAATTAGAATCGGTGCTGCACTTTCTGTGTGAATGTCACGCTTCATTGGAAACTAAACTAAATTTGCAAGAAGGGGTTGTCTCGGACGTATGTCTGTGTCGAATCGGATCGTATTTACCCGGAATACAGATTATTATTCAGGGCCATTTAGAGCAAGTATCACAATTGGCCATAATACCTCCGAATGAACTCTCGAGAAATACTTGAGGACCTAACAATCGTTTATTAATGGAGGAAATAAGCAATTTAGTAAAAATATGGATATTTTTTTAATATTATCCGAGTTAAAGCCGTAGTTTCCTTTTGCACTAGTACCAAATATGCACTTAATATTGGCCTTTACAATCCTTTAGGATAACTACCAATATAATGTGCTTTATTTTTAACCATAAGGAAAGTTTAAAAGCCTATAGTTTCACGTATAATCGGAACGACGAATCAAAGAACATCTTGAAGGTAGATTTTACTCTCACGTCTTTCCCCAGAAGGCCTTTATTCCAAGACGTCACAGCTGTGGTTTGAACTCTCAAGATGTCGTCTGGTAAGCCAACACACTACTCGCTGCACTACTGCGACTAATTAGAAGTGCACTGATTTAGAAGTGGAATAGAGTTTTACCTTTGATGAATTTCACTGCGTTTTTTTATCCATCATTTAGGAATGCAAATGGACGTATGATAGGTTATTAACTTAAAGGATAAGTCTAAATTCGTTCTTTAAATAATTTTCATTGTTGAATTATTTTTTACTATTTTATGACAATATTTTTATTAATTTTATTCTATTTATCATTCATTATACAATTTAATTTAAAAGTGTTACTTGGAGCTGCTTCATTGCGTGTGGTCCAAATTATGTTCGAATTGATTGCGTTTCCCTGGATGATTGAAATGTTGGCTGACTGGCGTAAACATGAAAGAGGCTCATTACCTGGACCCATAGAACTTGGCATCATTACCTATATAGGAAGTAAGTTCAAGTTGTTGAATAAATCTTTATCTCAGTTCATAAAAACACTGATGAAATATTTTAAAGGTTTAATCTTTGGTGAACTAAAAACATTATATTCTGATGGTTTGTTTGAGTACATCATGGATTTGTGGAACATAGTGGATTTTATATCGAATATGTTTTATGTAACCTGGATACTTTGTAGGGCTACTGCTTGGATTATAGTGCATGTAAGATAAACAAAATTATTTTCGAGATGTACTAATTCAATTGGAATTTTCCTTAAAACAGCGTGATCTTTGGTATCGTAATATAGATCCATACTTTCCGCGTGAGCATTGGCATCCTTTCGATCCCATGTTATTATCTGAAGGTGCATTTGCAGCTGGCATGGTATTTTCGTATTTAAAATTGGTACATATTTTCTCTATAAATCCACATCTCGGGCCTCTTCAAGTCTCTTTGGGTCGCATGATTATCGACATAATAAAGTTCTTCTTCATCTATACATTGGTATTGTTTGCATTCGGTTGTGGCCTCAATCAATTGCTATGGTATTATGCTGAATTGGAGAAAAATAAATGTTATCACTTGCATCCAGATGTTGCCGATTTTGATGATCAGGAAAAAGCCTGCACCATATGGAGGCGATTTTCAAAGTAAAGTTACAGCGTTTAACGTAAAAGGATTGAATTTAATTTTTTTATATTTTTTAGTCTTTTTGAAACATCACAATCTCTGTTTTGGGCTTCCTTTGGTTTGGTCGATTTAGTATCTTTCGATTTGGCAGGCATTAAGAGTTTTACACGCTTCTGGGCCTTGCTTATGTTCGGTTCTTATTCGGTAATCAATATTATTGTCTTGCTCAACATGTTAATTGCCATGATGTCCAATTCGTATCAACTTATTTCCGAGCATGCCGATGTTGAATGGAAATTTGCCCGTTCCCAATTATGGATGAGCTATTTTGAAGATGGTGGCACTGTACCACCACCATTTAATATGTTCCCATCAGTTAAGGTGCTGCGTAAGGCATTTGGCAAAAATCCACCGAAACGTACGAAAAGTTTTCTGGTAAGTTGTGAATCTTTTCAATTTCTTAACAACTCTAGTGTGGATCTTATAATAACCTCGCAAACCTTCCCTGTTTTGGTCGACAGCGTAAAACTAAAGAAAAGGCCACCACTCTGCATGAGCGTGTAATGAAACTATTGATACGTCGTTTTGTCACAGCTGAACAACGTCGCAGAGATGATTTTGCAATCACCGAAGACGATATCATTGAAGTGCGTCAGGATATCAGTTCATTACGTTTCGAATTGTTGGATATTTTCACAAACAATAACTATGTGGTACCGGATATCGAGAAGAAATCAGCTGGTGCAGCTGGTAAAAAAGGTAAAATAATGGAGCGGCGTATATTAAAAGACTTCCAAATCGGTTTTGTGGAAAATCTGAAAAAAGAAATGTCAGAAAATGTTGAAGGCAGCAAGGATATATTCTCTACTTTGGCTCGTGTTATGGGCAAGAATAAAAAGGGAAAAGGGTAAGGCTGTGGAAAAACGATGTGGTACACAACGAATGTCATTTATTTCTAATTTTAGTGAAGTTGATTGGAATTCCATTGCTCGCAAGAATACTTTAAGTTCGGATCCCATTGGTTCTAAGCGTTCTTCATTGCAAAGACATACACAGCGCAGTTTAAGACGTCGTATTATTGAACAGGCTAATGAAGGTCTGCGAATGGATCAAAGTCAACTTATCGGTAAATTCTTTTAATTAATCGGGTATTTATTCATGACATCAAATTCGAATGAAATTTTTCAGAATACAATCCACAACTGGGAGACGTAACCAGGGCTACAAGAGTCGCCTATGTTAAATTCATGAAGAAAAAATTAGCAGCTGAAGAAGGTATTGCCGCTGAGGCTGCGGCATCAACAACTACGGCCACAACAGCTAATGAAATATCGAAATTAGCTATAAAGGCCACAATTAAAAAAGCTGAGGTAAACAAAAGAAATCAAAATATCTTCATTTTTATATATTTTCGTACGCTTTGAATTTTAGCCTAAAAAAGACGCCCCTGTAAAATCAGATGCTGATAAAACGGATTCTGCGAAGCCTAATGACGCTAAGCCACCTGCACCAAAACCCGCTGAAAACAAACCTACTGATGCCAAAGCAGCTGCACCAGCTCCACCTAGTAAGCCTGATGCGGCTTCAGCTAAACCGGCTGTAGCTAAGCCGGGCGAAGGTACTAAACCAGAAGCAGCAGCGAAAAAGGAAGAAACGGCTAAAACAGATGCTGCCAAGCCAGCAACCGAAACAAAAGATAGCGCTACAAAATCTGCTGCACCAGTAGCTCCCGCAAAACCTGATGCAACAGCTAAACCAGCCGGTGATGCTGCAAAACCTGCAACAGATGCTGCTACCAAAGCTGGTGGCGATGCCGCCCCAGCTAGTGCTGATAAAAAAGCTGATGACAAAAAACCAGACGATAAAAAGCCAGAGGAGAAAAAGGCTGATGATAAGAAGCCTGCAGCAGCCCCTACTAAACCTGCCATTAAAGTGGGCCAAAGTAGTGCTGCGGCCGGAGGTGATCGTGGTAAATCGGTTGTTACTGGTCGCATGATATCCGGATGGCTCTAAATAATTTTGAAATTTTGATGTAATAGAGAAGATAATTCCATTTCATTTACTTTTCCGGCGCAATATTAATGCACAGGACATTTATGGAACTAAGTACAGTAACATAGAAAATAATGATACGAAATTCCTATGGCAATACGAATCTCGGTGATCATCACGTGACAAAAATATGAACAAAAATTTGTTTGAATGCTAAAATAAAGAAACAACTTTAAATCTAATAAAATAGTTACTTCATAAATATTTTCAATATTCAATATGAAACCTTTCAATAAGAGTGTGAAATGGAATTATCTATTCTTTATATTTTATTTTTATTAATAAATCGTATTAATTATTGTATCCATTAGAAAAATAACACAAAATAATTGATATTTTAGAAATTAAAATTGATTTGATATTGAATTATTTGAACAGTATTAGTATATATGGTTGGATGTTAATTAATTTATTTAATTGTTAATTGGTTAACACTATTTATTTGTTATTATCATTATTAGCAATAAAAATTAGATGTGAAAAACACAATTAATTATTTATTCCTTTATTAATTACAATAGAACTACAAATTGCAAGCGAAGTAGTAAAGGCCAGCGTTTCTGGTAGGAATCGAACCATCCCTCACTCTAATAAACTGGCACAGTACCCACTCGACGGCTTCCACCATTATTCATTTTATTATTTTTTTCTTTTGTTTGTTTAGAAGAAGACATTCCAAGAACTTTAAATTGTTATCGTATACATATTTGTAAAATAATTTTTTAAGTGCAATTTGTAAATGACAAAAGTACAGCCTAAAATTTTCCTTTAAATTAAGCGAGGGTTGTCCATTATTAATTAAATTAATTATACATTAAAAATTGTTAAAAAATTGTTTTTAAGGAGATTAAAATATCGTAATGTTTTAAATATTGAAGTCACTGTAGCCTAGCGTAGTCAGCTCAAGTTCCGACATCTCGAACAAAAATCGAAATATGAAAAAAAATTTCAGCGACATCCTCTGAACAAACCTTTAGTAAAAACTGTGAAAGTAAATTTAATTGCAATGATAAGCTTTTCAATAATCAGTAGTTCGGAATCAGCTTTAAACTGTAGGTTCCGCCACTTATGGATAAAATTAACTCACACAACATAAGTGGTGTAGCAAGCTAGGACTAAAGGTAAGTGCACTTGGGTTATTTGATCTGATCCAAATATATTATCCAGGCCTTTAAAGAATTTTAATTTTTATCATTAAGAGAGTTCTACAGAAGGCGATACAATTGATAATCTAAATGTGCAATGTGTTGAATAAATAATAGTGAATGTATTTAAACCGGGTTATCAAAGATGTGTGTGAACTAATGTTGTCAATGTGGAACAAATGAACGAGACTACAGATTTTTGAGAACCTCTTCATGGCATTTTTTTTCACTGTCAAAGTTTTTCCCAGCAGACTGATAAGAGAAAGTCGTCAAAAGAAGTATATTTCCACGGGCTCTCGTCTACCAAATCAGTAGTGGGTAGCACTAGACTACGGCAAGTACTATCCAAGTGTACGCTGATGGAATAATGGCTTTACATCAAAAATGCCAACATGTAAAACATCAAACGATCATATGAATAGGTTTAATAAAACTCACTTTAAACGTAAAAACGAATCTGTATGAAAATTAGACAAATCGTCATTTTAACAAGCCAAAAAATGGATCAGATAAATAACACTAGTAATCACTATCTCTGGATAAGCAATGCACTACTGGTTATAATAATGCAAACTAATCAATTTGTTGACGAAAACTTACTTAAAAAATTAATTGAAATTAATTAAATGGGGGTAAAAATGTATCTATTTTGAATGACATTAATTTAAACTTTAATATGCAACGAACATATTAAAGATCAGTCGTTTAACATTCATTATAACTGACATTTAATCTTTCATTATAAATAATACGAAATATTTTTTTCTTATTCAGTTTACACCTACACAAGCTATTTATAGCGTTAATTAATTATTATTTTGCAATTATCACAAAAAGTTTTGTTTACAACATTTCAAACTGTTGTATTACGACGGGGAAAAAGGTTTTCTTTAATTTTTTTATACATTTTTTGCAACTCAATATTGTTTTTTAGAGCGCCCATGATTATTTATTTATTTAAAACAATAATTTCTTAGTACACCTACTTATTTCAGAAATATCAAATGTTTTCTTTCAAATCAGCCAATGAACTGAAAAAATATTCGTTTTTAAAATATCCCTGATACATTTGTGATGTTTCTCAACATGTTGCCAAAGCATCAATATGGTAGATAAGTGGAAGTGTAAACAACCTGTTGCTTTGAAAGAAAAACACACACAGAAAAACACAGAATGTTAAATTGATGAAACGCTTGCGCATATTTATGCAAATAATTCAATTATGCAAAATGAAACAATGCAAGAAAAAAACGAAATAAATTAAAACAAAAATAACAGACAGAAATACAATGAATAGATAGATTTGCTGTCTAAACAATTTTTTTTTATTTTTGATTTTAAATTATAAAACCAGAATCATGTTGAATATTCAAATTTCAAATCATATGGTATGTGTTTTATCCACACAATATTTGAAGAATTTGATTTGGTTGCGTTTGTAGAAGTGTTATCCTTTTGTGTAAGGGTGTTGGAAAAATGGTACTTGTGCGTATGTATATGTAATGTTTAACAACACAACACTGAAACCAAATAGAACAACAACCAACGGCAAACGAATTTCAATTGGTAGTTTCTGTTGCAATTTTTTTCTTGTCTTCTTTTTTTTTTGTTTTGTAATATGCCTGCCAGTATGAGCCACTGTACGTACATACATCTGTGTTTGTATGCGTGTATAGATTATTAATATGCATGATAATAATGATGGCAAAGATGTTAATGTTTCTCCTTATTTTTTTTACTTTTCTTATTGTGGTCTTTTGTCTTCTTTTTGTTGTTGCTGACAATGCCGCTGCTTAGGGCCATACCTTTTGTCATTTTCATATAAAAGGACATTTTTGTAACAGTTTTTAAGCATAATTCATTCGAACGTTCACTAAATAACGTCCGATTCGTAGATACAGTCTAAAGAAAAAAAATATTCTATTTTACTTATAAACACCAGTACCAGAAAGTAGTGACTTTAAATTGTGATCAAAACAACAACAACAACAACAAAAAACTGTCACAGTCTTAATAATTAGAAAAATCCAGTGTCCTTTTGTTAAACTTTTAATTGTACAATAAACAAAAAACCAAAAAAAAAAATATTAAAAATGAAACCTTTCGCTTGCATGGATTTTCTTATCTATTCGGTGTTGTTCTTTTGTATGATGGGATTCACAAATGCTGGTAAGTGCTGCCTAAGAAATCAGTGTCAGTTAAGAAAGTGCCTCAAAGACACATTGAAAAATCACAGTCCCAATCGTTGCAAATCTATAAAAAAAGGTTATAAAACTAAATTCATTTTCTAGTACAGAAAATAGTAAATGAAACGAATGTCCAGTTGTAGGTTTGTTCTCTTAAGCTAGACTTTAAATAAAATTTAAGTATTAAAGCAGTGTGTTTATCAATATAAAGTGGTACGATAGATTAATTAAAATATTCGAAAAACTATTTCAATTTGCAAAACACTTTTATCTTCTAAATGTTTTGTATCTTTTAACTACGGCTGTTAAATTTGATCAGTTACAGTTGTAAAATTTTAAGAAAATTAGGAAAGTTTATTAATATTATCACCATCAGCGGTGTGAAAGTTTCCTCCTGACACGCTCATCGATCTCAATTCCCGGGAACATTTGCTTTTACTTAATAAATATTGAATTTAATTAAAAATGAAGTCGCCGTAGTCTAGTAAGTAGGGTGTAAGCTTAATAGACGTGAACCCGTGTTTCAATTCTCAGCTCAGACATCTCAAACAGAACGATATATGAAAAAATATTTCTTCTGCTACTTTCTCTCAGTAGTCTTTTGGCAAAAACTCTGAAAGTTATAGAATTGCCAGGAAAAGTTTACGCCAACACAACATGGGTCCTGATTTTAATCCTGGGTTGTAATGGCCAATTAAGTAATCAAGTATGATTGATTGATATGATGATGATTAAGAAGATTGGTGAACTTTGAGGAATAAAACGTCACAGCCTATATTGCCATTCATTAAATTTATTTTGAATGCATAATTCATATAAATACATCAAATTTGCTACATCGGAAGATGAAAAAGAACAGGTCAGCTATTGTACGATGCTAAATCAAGTAATTGATTGCTTCTGTGAATTCCAATCAATGGAAGCATATTACAAAATAATTATTACCACGTATGTAAACAATTGTTTTAAAGCGAATGAATCATCAAATTCGTTTCTCATCTCACTTTATGAAACGGTATAGTCCTTTTGCGAATTGTAAAAAATAAAATTTAATTTTCTATCAAATATTACACCAAACTCAACAATGTGTCAATCAATCAATCTCAAAGAAATTTTCATCAATTCCACAAGTTGAAATTATTTAAGCCTTGTTGGAGTATTGAAGATGACTAAACGCTAATGTCAATATCGTATTCTAGCTAAAAACAATATTTGTACGCTGATCATACATTAAAATACTGCAAAATGTTATAATGAATTTCTAGTCATTAAAAATGTTAACATCGGCTCAATGTAATTATATCAAAGGACTCCTGTTGTAATAGAAATATTTCTAGAACATTGTTGATAAGACCAGTAGCTATGTATATGGAACAATAAACAACGTATTCTGTCCATAAGATAAGAAGCTTTCATTGCTAATATCTTTTCAAATTGTATTTGCCTGTATAAAGATAGTTTTCATCATGTTGGTCATGCTGCATTAGCAGCTTTTAAACTATCTTTGGTTACTCTTCATACCGAATTCGGCAGTTCTATTGGCTGGCATACTCATGCATTTATTTATCTACCTTACAGTGCATTGTGCAATTGTCTTATTTCACGAATCAATTTTTTTACTGAAAAAATTCACATTAAAAAGCCAAATAATAAACCGCCTAAATTTGCTACAACTGTATAGAAAAAATGTTTTCAGAATAAGTCTAGTTGGCCAGCTGTACCTTGCTTAGTTTTGTTATTCGCTTTGCACTTCGGTCAGTTAATAATTTAATTGTCATATGTATCGATTACAAATTTTACAGCTTATCTATCAATATGAATAATTTTCATCTTTAATTAATTTAACGCCGAATTGTTCAATAAAGAGCACACTTTTTTTTAAGGATAATATTACACTTAAGGACAGTGTACTATAAATAGATTTGTTTTTTTTATAGGAAATTTATGTCAACTACTTGAAAAATTTAATATTTTATGGAATTATAACTAACTGATGGTAATTCCAAGAATAGATGCCTATATTTATCTGTATTACATTGCAAATATGTATGTTCTGATGCAGCATATTATACCATTGATTAGTTTTTTTTTATACTATTGCCTGTTATTGAAATTACCGTAGTGAAGTAGATAGTGTTTTGGGTTATTAGACCAGAGCCAGTGGTTTAAACACGTGTTTAAGCATCTCGAATAAAACGAAATACGAAAAAAATATTTCTTCAGCAATTTACTTTCAGCAGTCTTCTGGCAAAAAATTTGAGATTAAATTAAATTGCTAAGAAAAGGTTCTCAACAAGCTGTCCTGCTATAAAAAACTAACACACATAACATGGGTAGTGCGAAAAACTAGGCCGTTACCTTGACCAAGTATTACTTGCTTAATAAATTAGTTTTAAGCCAACAAGTTTGAAATGATCATAGATTGTGTCAATAACTTGTCAATTGTAAGAGACTGATCAATGTTCGTATAAACCAAGATTAATTATTTCAATTAAATATGCACACACCACTGCCTGTTGTGTACATACATACATACATATGTATATGATGATCTTAACATTCAAAGTCGCTTTTAAAGGTTTCAGATTTCGGAGTTAAAAATGTATTCCCGTGAATCATTAAAATTAATGCACTTAATGGTATTCTTTAAACGATAATTTCGTGTAATCCTCTTAAATATTGTTACAATTCTCCTACGGGTTTGTTGCATGTACCCACACACACACACTCATTACTCTGACGCAAGTGGACACAAAAATAAATTTCCTTTTGTATACAAAACATATGTACACGCCATAGTACTAGTACCCCTTGCATATTTACAAACATTTATATTGTTCCCCTTTCTATTTTTAAAGATCTTTTGAAAAAAAAAAAACAGAAAATAGGTGGACAGGAAAAGAAAATGTTTTTCGAAATATGGAAACATACATACATAAGCATAGATTTTAATTATTGCCAGAAATGACACGTAACGTAAACTAAAGAAGATTATAGCGACACTAGCTAGCTATTCAATGGGGAAATGTTTCTTTGGTCGTTGCTAAATATCCTGTGACACCAATTCACAACTCAAATACAAACATACAACATTCCCTAGTGTGAATATTATGCGCAACACAAATACTTATGCACACAAAATGGTGATATGAAGGGTAAAGTGACAACCGAATTTAATTAGTGTGTGTTAATGTTACAATTATCGACTCAGTCAGTATACTTTAATTTTATTATGCTGCTGCTAAATTTTAAAGAACACAGGCAATGAAAAGTTATGCGGAAAAATATTTAAAAATAATTTAAAATAATTTGCTAAGAATGTAATGCAGTGAACAAATAAGCCCTAATGTCCCTAAACGGAGGTATATTGGAAAATTATGTAAATTTTCTATTTTTGAAAAAAAAATAAAAAAAAGAGCAAAAGGAACCACATACAGATTTAACATGTTCACAGAATCAAAGTGATTTAAGAAAACATTACTTTTGTAATTGTGTGTGTGTGCCTGATGGCATGCAGATTTACGTTAACTTTTGTTATCATGAAGGTGTAGTATTTGTTTCTTGTTTTGAATGTACGTATGTTTTAGCCTAAGGAGCGATTGATTGCTATGGCTTATTAGACCATTCAATAGATTTATTTCTATATAAGCTTTTATATATTTTTGTGTAAAATGTTAACAAATGTTTATTTTTAATAAAATGTCTTAGGATTTAAAATTTGTATTGAGGGCATATAACCAACTTTACTTTTGGAGCTGAAACCATTGTTGATTTTCCAATAAATGGCTTTAGTAAACTGGAACAGAAGAAGAGAAAGCTTAAAATATATGAAAAAAGAACGTATTAGGCAATGGACATCAGCAAAAAGTCTTTCTTCAATTATAGGACAGATCAATGTTAACATTAACTCTAATGGGTTTAATACTATAACAGACAGAGAGGGATTATATACGGAATTTTATATTTTATATTCTCTTTTAACCATCTTGAATGCATATCTGAGGCATGAGAATATTAGCCATGTCATCCTCAATTTAATTTTTCTTCTTAAATTTTTTGTTTTTTCTAAAATTCCGAGAATAGTAAAGGTCCGGTAATAACAATGTATTTACTTTGAACACAAAACTGTATGTAATGTAGGCTGAACCCCTAAATAAGGCCTATAATAACAACAGTTTTATAAAGTTGCCTAAAATATATTACATTTGTCGAGAAAGAAAATATGTAAGTACATAATGTTTCAAAAACATTTTCCCACATTTTCATTATCTTTAAATTATTTATTAATTTTTGTTTCTCCAAAAGAACCAAAAACGAAAACAAACAAAAAATAAACGATACCAAGAGATTTCTGTTAATAGTTCCCCAGAGATAAATCTATTTTGTCTTTAATTATTTATAAAGGAATAAAGCAAAGCATTTTAATACAATTTCGTACTTTTTAAGCTTTTCGACAACCACGTTTACAGGAAAATGTAACATTTCGTGAATTAAAACTACCAAACCGTTTAAAATTCAATTTAAATATTTTTCTTTAGCATTTATCTGTTATTGTTGATTTTTGTTTTTTACCTTCCACTCACACACGCAGAACTGGAACAAACAAAAAATCGTCGTGGCGGTGGTGGCACATCGGGACTTTTTGCCATTCCCCGTGTAGGTCGCAGTGATCCCAGCCTAAATAGCATTAATTTGCATAACACAGATGCTATTGCTGACAATGCGGCAGCAGCTGCCGCAGCCGCTTTAGATGTCCTTTACCCCTCGGCTACATTTGATGAATACGAAGGTTTGTACGATTTCATTGCTTAAGTTTTATTGTTTTTCGTTTCGTTTTTGGTGCGTTTTTGTTATTTTAAGTTTTTCAAGAAAGATACAAAACAAAAGAAAAAAGAAAATAACACAACAGTGAATGGAATATATTAACCGCAAAATGATTTTTTATTTCCTTTATTATTTGTTATTGTTGTTGTTTAGAATATCCCAAAAGTGATGTTAAACGTGCCGGTTTAATTGTTTATCCACGCATTGGACGCAGTGATGCCGAAGTACGTAAATGGGCACGACTATTAGCATTGCAACAAGCTTTGGACAAGAGAGCTGGACCCAGTGCCACCACAGGCGTATGGTTTGGCCCCCGCCTTGGCAAACGCAGCATAAATAGCCAACATTTTCAAAAGAATGCTGACCAAAAGGAAGGGTATTAATTCAATTTAACACTTCAAATGTAACCAAACGAAAAACGGACCTTGGCTTAAACCTCAATAACACTAAAGGAACTACATATACACATACAATGAAGAACAACAAAAATATATTCTATACATACATATATAAAATGATAATGAATAATGAGTTTATCCCATAACAAAGACAATGTAACATAAATATTCTAAATCGTATTAAAATCCCTATTACACCATATGCTGATTACATGTGTAATTGTAATTTGACAAAGAGATCAATTTTTGATTTTTTTTTTTTTTTTGTTGAGTTTTTCCTTTAAAACAAAAATATAATAAATATTAGTATCGTATCTTAGTACCGCATATGAAATGAATTTTTGTAAACCTTGAAATATTTCGAGTTGATGTTTAATAAAAATAATTTCAAATGGGCTGGTGTAGGCTTTCATTCGGTATCATTTGCATGGTATTCAATGAAAGTCTTGATAATAAATACTATTTTTTTCTTTTTATAAACTAAAAAAAAACATCACTCTTAATTTAATGCGTTAATGTTAATAAAATTGTAAAATAATTATTAAATAAAATTGTAAATAATTTATCTTTTATTGTATGTCTATTCATAATATATTGCATACAAGTGATATTGTTATTTTGTCGAAATCTTGTAAAAAAAGTTATCTTAAATTTAATATTAAAATTAAAAAAAAGAATGTCGTACATTAAAAATAAATACAAGAAGAAACGAAAATGCTAAAATATCGGTTTTTGTTATTCACGAACTATACAACAATAATTCGCTGCCTGAAAGGATATGATGTAGATGTTGCTTAAAAGGTAGTCAGCAACCACTGTAGTCTTGTATGCCCTTTATAAATCGGGTGAAATACGATCAAACTTAAAAAGGTGCAATTTTAGGACCCAGTGAGCTGTATAACTATGCAATCAAAGATTCCAAAACAGTATCGGAGATATCGGTGACGAGGCTTATTATTTTCTTCAAATGAGCAAAAAAGTGTTTATTTTAATGGGGCTAAATCGGATAAAAAATGGACTTGTAGGGGATTTTCTTCAATAAGCAACTAAAAGTTATAAGGTAAATCGGGCAAAATTGTTGCATTGCAGTCGTCTTGTCGATAAATTGATTTTTGGTGGATGTCACCCATTTCTTGGATGACTTGCTTTATTGACCAATGACTTACAGTTTTTTCGCCGATGACCTGCACCTTTTTGATCAACCACTTGCATTTTTTGGTTGGATCTTTCGGCTACTTCCTCTCTACAATCTTCTGGCAAAATGCTCTGTGATTAAATAAAATTGCCATTTAAACTGTAGGTCCCGCCACTTATGTGTAAAATTAACACACACAACATTAGTGGTTTGAGAAGTTAGGTTGTAATCCTGACTAGAGGATTGTAATGAACAATTAAGTAAGTTTTCTTAAGTCCCAGGTGTATGCGGTCCTCAAAGCCCACATATCCCATGCCAACAATCAAATTCAGCCTGATTTATAAGCCCGTGGCGGGCGTCTGAAGGATGTTATATTCTACACATATTGGCATTAATAGGCCTTTCACGCGAAAAAGAAATTTCGATGATTACTTAAATAAATTTAATTTAAAATTATTAACAATTCTTCTTGCTGCCACAATGAGTTGTAGATTCACCATGAAATCTTTTTTTAAAGCCTCTTTTTTGGTCCATAGTGTAGAAAAACCAATAGGGAACCAAGTCTTAAATTTTACTTTATTTAAATGCATTTATTTAATATGTTCTTTACAGATAAAATGTTGTATTCAAATCTACATTTCAAAAAAAAAGGCCATTAAAATATTACAAACTAAACATCTAATGTTTTTGTTGTTGCCGATGAAGAGAGCTACTTTGGATCGTTTTGAAACTTGCGTAATTCATTTTGTATTGCCTCTATTAGAGGTGCTGTGGAGAGATCGCGTACGGGACGTGATGGCATATTGTTGCTGTGAAAATCAACGGGTCGATGAAAGGGACCAGCACTCATAGGCCGCACAAGAGGCGAATGAGAGCCATGAGCACTACCACCACTACCCCAAGCGCCCAGTGTAGGTGAAGGTGGTTGTGTGGAATGATTTGATTTCGAGGTTTTTTCGGGTTGGGCTGTGGACGGACGATTATGGAGAGCCGCATTTTTTATGTTGCAACTATAAGAAACGAAAAAAATCACAAACTTAACTGATAACAATTCGAGAAATATTCATGAGAAGAGAAAATTACTTGGAAGCTCCTGCCGATGAACCACGTAATTCACGTTTAGTTGGTTTACGCTGTTGTGTAAAGTCTCTGTTAGGCAACGGCATTGGTAGATCGTCCTGACTGGAATACATTTGTAAAGCGCCCTCTAAAAGTCCCTCATAATGGTTACGCATTGCAGCCGGATCTCGTGTAGGACTATAATAATCCCTTTTCTTATGTGTGTATGCCTCATTATCCTTTTCATCTACGGAATGAACAAGTGTTGACCGTTTTAACAAATGAAAGTGAAAAGTCGAAAACATTATTTTTGTTGGAAGTTTAATAGGAAAGATTTCAATAACGTTGACGTCGTTCGTAATTACCATTGTCTAGAATATCATCGGCACTCAAGCGTTTCTTGTGACGCTCCCACACAATGGGGCCAACAACACCCGGATCTGGATTATCACTCTGAGAAGCAAAGCGTGAAAACTTCTGTGGAGCTTTGGGTGTGGGAAAACTATCAATGTTTGGTAAAGTCGGCGAGTCCAATACATCTCTCGAAGAATATTTTTTGCTTACAGTTTTTCCAGATTTACCTGTGATTTGATGTACATTTTCAATGTTGTCATAATAGGTAACAAAAACCGGTTCTAAAACACGATTCAATGGTTCTGGCAATGTTGTTTTCGGAAAAGCTTTAACCGATTGCATAGACAAAAATGAGCCTATACTACCGGAATCCGATGATTTCTCAGCTGGCTGCAAAACACGTATAATTTCCTTATTAATGGCTTCAGAAGATGCCTGCAATTCATCACAGTCCCTTTCAGTATAAATTGTCTTCTGATGCAGCAGTTTATTGCGATGATAATTGTTGTGATGATTGTAGGCTTCATTAGCTCTCTCAAAGTGAGCATAGGTTTGTCTGTCCGTTCGGACATCAGCTTCATCACCCGAATAACCACCTTGACTTTGAACAGGACTAGTTTCCAAAGATCCTACACGATTTTCGGATAAGTAACGACGTTTAGGTTTTTGTCGCGACTTGTCACGTTTCTTTTCGGAAATAACGGTAGTGTAGACAGCATTCTCTTGAGCTTCTGCTCTATCATATTGATTTTGCCTTCTTGCCTTGTGACGCTCAAATAGATTGGCAGCTTTTTCATCGAGCATCCGTTGAACATCTGCCGTTGGGGGATTGATGGGACAGTAAACCGATGAGTCTGAAGTATTATCGGAAGATGTAATCGAAGATCTACGTGTTTGCTGTGCTGGTGGTCCTGGAAAATGTATACGCGGTTCTCGCGCACTGTGGCCATTTTCGTTTTCAAATGAGAAATTTTGTATGCCTACACTACGCGACTGTGTTGTTGTACGTTCGGTGTCCAGTACTGAAATTGTGGAAGTCGGTCGTGCCGATTGTGTTTCCGATAGCAATTCATTGTGACTAATTGTTCTGTTGTATATAAAAAATTTTAAAATTTGCTTTTTGAATCTTAATTGGAAATGAAAATTACCTGTTGGCCTCTTGATTCTTATGTCTGACATGAGAACGGCCCATTAAAAGTAATGCTATGAGCAGCAATAGCAGTAATAGTATCGCTACTGAACTTACTATCACCAGTATAGGATTATTTTGCAAAGAACCTATAAAACCATCTCTGCTACTGTGGGTTGCAGGTGCTAAAGGCGTGGCTTGAGGTTCTCTTAAGTACGCTGAAAATTAAAAAGAAGTCATCAGGGCTTAAAAACTGTATAAATATAAATAAACTTACGTTCTGCTTTCATAAAAATTTCTTTACCCATTACCGTCGCTACTTCAGATTCACTGACCAGCTTCATGTCATTGGCGGCCGTAACTGCTAACACTGGACGACCATTAACAAACACTGAATATATCAGTTCAGTTTGATTGGCTATCGGACGTTCATCCCTACAGAAACATGCAAACCAGAAAGAGGTCATTACACTGTTAACCAAATGATGTCATGTTAACTTACAATTTCTCATTAATATCCTCATCATATAAATTATCCGCCATGGCGGGGTCACCCATATGTCCTCTTTGTTGCACATCATCCTCTGTCAGTTGCGTGATATTATGAATGACAACACGTACCTCATCTGCACGAAAACTAATTGCGGTGAGCTTTTGTGGTGCAATTACTGGCATGGCATGTGGGCGATAATCAGGAGGCATTAAAATTTGTTTCTCTAAATCGGCATTCTGCTGTATAAGTTCCCAAGGTATTACTGTTGCAACATGCTCAAAAATATCTGTTGATGCCACATCCATATCGGATGTAGACGTTTCATAATCTGTTGTCGTTGTAGCGTACACCTCAAAGGTTTCTTCTGATGAGGTCATCAGCTCAGACTTTTTATTAATCGGTTGGAAAGAGTGTGGAATTTTATCAAATTGTTGTTTCTCCTGGTCATGCATATTAATCAATTCGGAATCATAATCGGTGGGATCTGTAGACGAAAGGTTAAATATTTTGAGCTCAACATTTGAATCATGAAATAAAGGAGTACCTTTTGTAGTTTGATCGTTATGTCTTCTGTCTCTATTGCCTGTTATCGAAATTCCCGTAGCATGTTGTGCCCCATTGATACCTAAATGTCTAGTTTGTTGCCTAATTTTTGAGAAAGTATTAATAGAGTTTAATTTCTTGATCTTTATCTATGGTTTGCTACAATATTTGCATACCTTGTAAAAGCCAAGCGATAAAGTCTGGCCAATTTTTCCTCCAGTATGGGATTATCTTTGTGGGTGTAAAATCCTGACATGACTGTTAACAACCAATAGCGTCTATCGGTTGCCGAGTAATTTAGTGGAGGCATATTGCCACCCAACCAATTACCATCTATTCCAACAGAACCTTCGCCGTAGCAGTCCAGACATATGGGTATATCAACTTCCTGTACAATGATTTTGGAAAAAGTAAAGATTTATGCGAGTAATTAAGAAAATTATTTCATAATGAAGATCAAGTAGCCCATTAGACTTGAGCTAGCAGTCCCTTTCGTTTACCACGCGTTTAAAAAAAATCACCCGTTTACTTATACAAAAATTAATTAACAATTAATTAAGAAAATTAATTAAGAAAATTAATTAAGAATGAGAACCACATGCCAAGTTTTATCATCACACTTACATTATTACCATCCACATAAACGGTAGCTACAACGGTTTCAGTTTTCACAACCACATCCTTTCCCTTACTTATGCCGGTGTGAACTTTTTTTAAATAATCAGGTGGCCCATCACCAGAACCCGTCCAAAAAAAATCCTCCAAATGTACCTCTTCCCGTAATTCCGGGTAGTCATCACCCAAGTCATCATCTACAAAAGATAACAAAAGAAAATCTCATAAAAAACCGTTAGATTGTTATCAAAGAAAATACAGGAAAATAAACAACCTGTAGCTGTTTTATTTTTACAATATTTGCATAATTGTATGTATGTACAAATGTACACAAGTATATACGTATGTATGTATGTTGCTATAGAAATTGTGTTTTTTTTTTTTTTCTTAAATTCAGTTTTTAATGAAACTTCTAGTCCTTGTTTATTGACAAATCGTCCATTAGTTTTATTCGTGTTGCCAACGTTATGAAGATAGTTTTTCAGAACATTATTTTTCTTTGTTTTGTTTTATTGCGCTAAAACTTTGTTTGATCAATTTAATAAATGAGGTCTTGTTGAGAAAGAATAGATTATCAATAGACATTTTCTTTCTTTAGAAATATGTCAGACTTTATACACATGAATTAATTACTACACCCATATAGTACTATAGTTGAATAGTCTTAGGTTATACGCTAGGTTTGGAAACGATTTTCCAACGAACCTATGGAAATTATTTAATTTTTATCTTTATTTCTCTCTTTCGACTATTAGCCAAAATTTTTAGTGTCCCAAACGACCGTGGCTATATTTTTCCTTTTTGCAGGATGTTACTAATGTATCGTATACCAATAGCCCAGAAAGCTAGCACACTATAGCAGTACGTTCTGTAGTTTGAAATAATTAACCTCCAGCTTGTGAAATATCTTGATTCTAGCAACCTAGTCACCGATAGGAAATACGATTTCCATACTTGCTATACGAATAACCAGTAGACATTGCTCTCAGAGTCTAGCAACCTAGTCATCGATAGGAAATACGAGTTCCATACTTTCTAACCAGTAGACATTGCTCTCAGAAAAGTGGATCCAATACATTTCGATAGCTTTAAACAAAGTTCACTGCATCACATCTCGTATATAGGCATGTGTCACAAAGTCTATTTTGAACCACAGATAACGCACACAAGAGTTCTAAGCTGTTATTACATTGGTTAATAAATGCACCTTTGCAATGTGGCTTGCGTTTCACTGCTACACGGCGCTTTTTCAAAGGAATATGGTCGATGGAAGTAGTGCTCATCTCATATTTCTCATATGCACATTCGTTCATGGTCGATTAGCCAGTAGCTTACACCATACGCTGCAGAGATCATTTGTTCATTAGTCACTCTGCCGTTATGTGGACCGTCGTCCTGAGCATGTTTTTCCTGTCGCTTACAACATATCGATTACAACATGACAGAATCACATATACATATGTACTAATTAACCAAAAGCAACGCTCTCTATTTCCTTCTTCTACACAATCTATTGCCCGAGTTCCAACACAATGCACTGCATTAGTAAGTTCGTCTCCTAAGTGTTAGGTGCGCATTGGAAACTTGCTGTAGTTGTAAATGCTTTACTACCTGAAAGTTAATATTCTACAATGTACAATTAGGTCACAGAATGCTCAAGAAATAGAAGCAGAGGTGTTTGGGTTCAAAATGGATTATTCAGAACCAATAAAGAAACTCATATTGTACTTTGTACAGAAGGTACGGAACACGGGACATTGTATTACTATCTGACAGTCATGCCGTCATCCTAGCACATAGGTTAAACCCAAAATGATTATAAAGTTGACCAAAAATTGAGTGATCAAGCTGCATCAGCTAGGGAGGAAAAATTCGGTCAATCTTTACTGGATACTAGGTGCAGAAATGCACAGCAATAAGCAGACAGATGAGCTTACCAAGAGAGTAGTCTCTACATCGCTAATGAGTTCCCAATCCTTCTATGGAACAGGCAGAGAAATTTTGAATAGTATAATTAGTGAAAGCGAAGAGAAAGAGAGGCAAGTCTATTGTCCATCCAGACAGGATAGAGATAATCTAAACTTTTGCTAGGCATTTATAGTAAGAACAGATTTGAATCATACACATAAAGTATCCAGGAATTGGTTTGGCATAGCAATCGACCTTCTAACTCCAAAAAATTATTTCAAAAGCACTCGAAAACGTAACTTGTACTAGGCCAAGTGGTACTAGAAATTGGGCTACTATACTATTTGTTTCACTTCAAATAAACATTATTAATAATACCCTCATTAATACTAAACATAAAAAATAAATCACACACGCATAACGACCAAAGGTCAAACTAAAACAAATGAATAGAAAATAAATGTCAAATTTATCAAATCTATTACAATAGAACAACATTTACAATCAACAAGTATTTATAGAATTACGCAAGTGTTATTATTGTTGTATTTATTTGGTCGACCACTTTGTATTCTCCATTAACCTCGAATTATAAGAAAATTTTATTATTTGGCATGTGGTCATGAAAAGCTAAAAGCTGCTTGACATAAAAGACTTTGAACCGTAAACCAAGAAAATCTCTTCCAAGATTTAGCGTTGTAATCCTAGCTCTCAGACATCCCCAACAAAACAAACAGTTTTCTGGCAAAAACTCTGAGAGTAAATAAAATTGTCTTGAAAAGTTTATCAAACCCAGTTTGCCGTCCGGAGTCGACGTTAAACTATAGATTCCTCCACTCAAGAATTAATTTAACACAACATGGGTTCTTTCATTTTTCATCAAACTTTAGTGGATCTTTAGATCGTTACAAACTTTCATAACTTTGGGATATTGCTTATAGTTCCTAATAATTGTTTGTATCATAGACTTGAAAAAATTTACAATTTTTCCAATTATTGCCAGAGATCTCCCTCCAATTGATAATTTGATGACTAATTTTTGGACGGTGGTTGATATTTCCGGAAGTCGTGGTTCAAATCCGATCTCAGACGTAAAACAAACCCTCTCAGTAACCTGCTAACAAAAACTCTGAGAGTAAATAAAATTACCATGAAAATTTTCTTTAATCTAACGTTCGGATGTCTGACCTGAGGTTTGAACCGAGGCCGCACGTCTAATAAGGAATTACAGAACATGTCCACTTTTATTATAATATAATTATAATTATTATATAAAATAATTATAACTTTCGTTTTAATAATAAAATAAAAAGAAATAATTTTTTTTTTAATTTTAAACCGTAGAACTATGAAGAACAAACGTTTGTGTACATACTCGTAATTAAGCCTACAATTTCAATTTCGATTTACATACCGTAAGTGTAATAAAAACAGAAATAAAACTATTTTATATGATTTTATGATGTTTAACGTACCATGACTTATTTGTATCAGCGGCAAACCAACTTCCACAGCGTGACAATTATTGAAGAATTCCACTGTGATTCCACAAATGACGAGCACTAAAGCTTTTACAATATCATGGGAAAACATTACAGTTCTTTGGCCTCGATACTCGATTTAATTTATTTGTTTAAAGCAGCCGCTTACACTTGAAACTTTTTTGTATTAAAAGTGACGCGTCCTATTATCACAGTTGTGTGACGTCAAAAATTTATAGAATGTCACGAAGTCTACGCCAGAAGTAATTGTAGCTGCAAGTGTAACTGTTTGTCGTTTGTTTCCTCAATTTAATTGCCATAACGCAAGTACGTGAATAATTTTTTTTAGCAAATATGCAGACTTCTACGCTTCATAACAAAAAGTTCTTGCAAAGAATTTTTGCCCAACACTAGTAAATAATTTTTAAAAAATAAAAAGACTTAAAGTTTTATACAATTCAAGTCGTCAAAATTAATTTAAACAAGTTTTCACAATTTAGTTGTTCACATTCAGTTTCACATTATTGGTATCAAAAAACAGAACTCTTTCCGATTCCCGTTTGAAATGTTATTTTTCTAAATATTTTTCAATTTCTAACTCTCTCCGTCAAATGTTGTTCGAAAACTGATTTCCTCAATCACTCAATAGTGCACCATTGACTTGTTTTTAGTCGTTAATTCGTTATTAGTGGCGTTAGTGGTATTAGTGGTGGTTGTTTTTGTTTTTTGTTTATTTCCCTTATAGGCTGACTTCCTCTTTCAAATAAACAATAAAGTTTTCGCTCTTATTGTTTGAGTTGTTTCGAGTTTAGAATGTTTCTCTGTTTGGGCCGTATTTAGTGTGGTCAGTTACCTGTGGCAACAACGTGGAAAACAATACAACAAAAACAATTTACATTGAAATACTAACAACATGTTTGCAAATCAACAACAACAATAATAATAAAAACCAACAATTATATAAATTGTGTGTTTAACTACGGCCAACTTCAGTTTGTTTATATTTTTGTTTGAAAGTTGTTTAGTTTTTTTTTTCGAAAGAATTTCACAAATTCAATTATGACACTGTTATCGTTTTATTTCCGCCAAAAAAATTTTTTATTTGAATTGGAAATTAATTAGAGAGTGTGTATTATTTAAAGCAAATCATTGATCGTTGATAGGGTGCAGATACCCTACCGTCAGGTGTGACATAATGTGATTACGTTGGTAATACAAACACTTGTAATAAAAACAGTGATGTTCGACAAGCGCTGGTATGGTTTTGGTATGACAGTAACAATGAAAAGCTGTCCTACAGCAGTCCTGTCCATGGAAAATGATAGTGACGATCAGGGCTTTGTAACTATGGTAGATAATGGGAGACAAGAAATTATTCGTGACTTAATGATTCGAACGGCTAACATCCCCTTGGACAGAACCATTAGACTCTATGGTTTTGGGAAATGCTTGGCAAAGAGACTAGAGAGAGGAGCTTTCACGCTGTTGATGGGGCTTCGACTTTTCTGTAGAGTGTCAAGATATATTTGGAATGGTATGAAAGAAAGATAAAGAGAGGCAAATGGGCTTAAAACAATCGAAACTTTCGTTAGGACTTTACAATAGGAGGAGATTTGTGTCATGCATCGGACTATCCAAGAAACACCCATAGTTGATAACTAACAGGACACTAGATTCAAAATATACTTGTTCAGGATACGGATTGCATCGAACACAACATATAGATTCAGTGATGATGACAAGGAATCATTAGAATACATTCTTGTACTTTCCATCTCCTACTTTTCCTCTGCAGCTTCTGCAGAAGGCATCGGATATATAATCGAGACCAATACGAATCGCATGGTTGCCCTGGATCCAACGGCGGGTTCCAGAGATATTGACCTCTCCAATAATAAACACGAATGCTTGTGTTTCAAGATTTCAAATCATCGAAGAATCCTTTGGCCAGGCTATTCAACCTCATCCTACTAACGGCTTTTAGATAAACAACAAACCGATCTATTTTCCCAATGCTTCTTCTGCTTCTCCTTGGACAATCTTGCATAAAGATAGCAGATGGAAGAATTAGAAGATGGCAGATAGAGAATTAGAAGTTAGAACGAGCATCAGTCATCTTATTCCCAGATATACCTCCATGTTTAGGAACCCAACGCAAACTGATTCAACCTTGGTTCAAAGACTTTTTAGTCCTTACAATTTGAAGAGGCTATGCTACGGTATCGAGAGCCTCAAAATAACAAATATATGCGTTTGAAAGGCGGTACAGTTATCAATCAATCTATCAAGAAGCTCCATTTCGAGGTCCTTACAGAAACTTCAACCCCATTATCTCCTGAAGGTTAATCTCCAGCCATGATCAGACGGCTGAAAACAATAGCATTAGGAGATTGAGCAAAAATCAAAAAAATATTCTTCAACAACAACAAATTGCATGTTGTTTTTGTAGTGTTGTATTTATTATAAAATTACGGTCACTTGAAAATCCTCCCACTTATTAAATTTAAAAAGTCATTTAGTATGACGCGCGCCATCTTTTAATGAATAGCAGTTTAACACAATATTTTATTTAACATTTTCGAATAATAGTTACTGTTGGCACCAGTGTTGCAAAATTGAAATTTTGAAATAGTACTGAAATATAATTGAAAGAGTACCTTTTTGCATCAAATGGTACTTTTATAAAAATATATTTATTTATACTTAATACTGTACGGAATGGATTAGGAAAACTAACTTAACTACATGTTTGCTCATATACAAAACAAAAAGAGTTTATTCGAAACATAAAATAAGTTTAGTCAAATGTCGACGGAACGGTTCAGCAACCGTTCTCTCATTGCATTTCGTAATCTAAAAGCGAACATAATACATACGTTTAGCCCCTGGCTAACCGGGGCTGAAGACATTCATTATAGGACATTATAGGCATTTATATAGCCTAGTTGAAAAGCGCAGACCATCTCTAATAATAAAAAAGTATTGAAATATTTTGAAATTGAAATGTTGCCAGGAAACTAAAATCAACTTCTGAAAAAGAGGAAAAATGAATGATTAATTTTTTTAATCATTTTTCCTGATGTTAAATTAGATCCGATATGCTTTTCGAACAAACCACAAAAAATTATAAATATTTTGACAAAGATTTTCCAATTTGCAAGCATTTTGGGGATAAAATATAGAAGAACGAAATTATTCAAAAATTAATTTACAAAATAATTTCAATTTAATTATTTTTTGAAATTTTTAATTTTTTAGAATTTTAAATAGAAAAATAACGCAATGGCAACATTGTTGAGTGCATAATGGTACCCAGACATATCGGTGAATGACTCCACTAACATATCTGAAAATTACTTATCTAGTTACGCACCGTCCAAATAATGATATACAGTACATGGATCTGTAATAATACAGTACTATGGTGAGTTTCGCTTTTATTCATCGCACCGGATAAATTCACCACATTTTATATAAACTCCTCACACTTCGATTTTATTCACCACACCGGATAAATTCACCAAATTTTGTAAACATAGGCGAAACCAAAATTCAAGTTATCAATGGAAAGCATTTCTGAATGATTTGTAATAACTAAAAAAATGAGAACTTTTATACTCGCCAGTTCAGAAAGGGCTAAAAGTCGTAGTGAAAGGTACTTACTCATATGTTGACTTCAGAATGCTACTCCGTGTCAACAAGGACAATTCCCTACACAGCACCTGATGTTCCAAGGATTTTCCTCTTGGAATGCATTAGTGCCTAACAGATTCCCATAATATGTTCTGATGAAACAGTCTTATTTATCATTACAGAATATATGAATGTATTGTTTTCGATAAGACCTTTACTCTGAACTGTACAGAACTTCCCGCTGTGAGGTGCGTAGCAGTCGTCCATGTAACACATTTTTACATTCAAAACTTTGAAATTTCGATCCGTTTGGTTCAACTCGTATGAAAACGACATTTAAATATGTTTAAATAACTGTTAATACAACTATATATACGTACTTTTCTCTAGCCCGTCCTTTCATACCTAACACATAACCTAACTTTATACAATACAAACCGAAATAAGTATTAAAATTAAGGGTATTCAATAGAAAGAAAACATACAACAGTGTGGTAAATCTAAACAATTGTTGTTTTTATTCCTTTTATTATTTCCAAAGTCAAAAAATGTTTGATTATAAGCTAATTCGTACAAATTAAAGTTAACATACAAATAGAAAAGGAAGGAAGGAATAAAGCATTAAAAGAATTCATTAGAAATAATAATTAAAAGATAAAACGAAAACAAAAAAACATACAAGTGAAGTAATTGAGAGGTTTTTTCATACAATATCTGTTTGTTTTTGTTTCTACTCTTTTTTTGTTTTATTTTATTTTATTTTTTTTTATATTTCTAAACATATGTACGTATATATACGTATTTATATATAAATGTGTGTTTGTGTGTGTACATAAGTAAATAGTATTAAGAAGGGTATATATATATATATATGTATGTATGTATTATTAAACAATTTTAAACTGGTTTGTTTTTTTACTAGCAAACATAAAAAAATGACAAACGCGGTTCGACATTCATTTATATTTTGTTTAAGCCAACAACTTCATTAAATGAACTTATTTTAATATTATTTATGTATTCTATCTTAAAAAAGAAATAAAAAAAATAAAAATAATTTTTATTATTTATAATAAATTATAAGAATAATAATTATATTATGTATCAACAAAGTGAATCTTCATATCAATGCAGATACATAGTTTGCAATATTTTTTGTTGCTGTTGTTGTTGTCGTTGCTGTTGTTGATGATGATAATAATGGTGATGATGTTCGATGTTCAAAAGTAGAACACGTCGCATTATTTTGCTTCTCACTGTACTGATGTTGATGTTGGCGTGTTATTGAATCAAAATCTTTGTCTTCATTTTGGTTGTCTGCAGTTTTAAAAAAGGGTAAATCCAGCACTCCATCCAACTGTTCAATTATATCATCCATGGTGTCACCTTCATTACACGCTTGATCGGCTAAGGCTATAGCAATGGTTTCGTTGGTACTATCGCCCGACATTGAACCGCCAATTGTAGTGGCAGTAGTGATGTTTTGTTGTTGAGCAGGCTGCTGGACTACGGTACCTTTGGAGGAGACTGTTATTGCCCGTTGTAGTGTAGCGTTGCTGGCATTAAATATGTTAACAAATCCTTTTTTGCCGCCAGCACCTGCCGTGTTTGTGGGCACCATTACTAATTTGCCAGTAGTGCCGCCAGTCGAACCACCTGTTGTGATAATTTGATTCTGTGTTTGCGATTGACCACTGTTGGACGCAACTATAGTTACCGTTTTCGGCACAGCAGTTATTGTAGCCGGATTTGAAGACATTTGTACTGTCACCGCTTTGCCACCTAAAGTTATTGTTTTCTGATGAACTCCTCCACTCGTGTTGACATTCGTAAATTGTTGCGTTTGATGTGTTGCCAATTGTTGTTGTGTTGCATTGTTTCCACCCGCTGTTGAAGTTATTGTTATGGGCCTCACGTTACTGGTCTGTACATTTCTTAACATTTTCATGCCAGATTGTGTATTGACCTTATTGAAAGTAGTTGTAGAGGCTGTAGTTGACGTGGAACCCACTATAGATACTATATTGGAAGATGAAGCATTTGTTACTACACCTCCTGAAGGTATCGTACGTATACCAGCTCCCGTAGTTACAATAATGATTTGTTGGTTGGTTAGCTGTTGACCTTGTTTATTGGTTATAACAAAGGCAGGCTTTCCCGAAACATTCGAAGTCATTTTGCCCACTTGTAATATGTTGGAGTTCTTCATAATGACTTTACCTCCACTTAGCGTATGGGGAGACACCAGTTTCACTAAATTTCCGGGAACGATTTGTTTTTGTTGGCCTGCAGCACCAGCTAAAGACGTTGCAACATTTCCACTGACTATAAACTGAGTTTGTTTGCCTTGAACACCTTGAGTAACTTGGGCACCGCCAGCTGCTGTTGTAGTGCCCTTAGCCATGTTAATATTAATTTTGGGAAATGTTTGAACAGCTACACCACCACTGCTTGTTTTAACCAACTGAAATTGCACATTAGAACCGAGAGTTAAAGGTTTCTGTATAATGTACTGTTTGCCTCCTATAGTAGTTGATGTTGTGCCAGTGCCGCTGGTGGAAGATATTGTTTGATTTCCTGTGATTTGATTAACAGTTGTTACCTGTCCCGGTGTGCCTGCAGTAGTTTTAAGTACGGCATTAGTATTTACTGTGGTAGCTGCTGTACTAAAACGTAAAGCTGGAGAACCTGTTGCCGATACCAGGCGCACTGTACTATTGGCAGAGCTGGTGGCCACCATAGTTGGCTGGGAAACGGTGTTGACTACTCTTAATCCTGCCGTGCTGGCCGTAGCTGGTGAACCGGAAGTTATAACCATTTGTTGGGACGTTATAGGTGATACCATTGAACTGACCGTGGTGGTTAGAGTAGTGACCGGTCTGGAAACCACAGATGTTGGTCGGAATTTCTGCAATATTGTAGTAATATTAGAACTAGTGTTGACTACTGTTGCTTGAGCTGGTGATTGATTTATATTGCCTCCAGCCACAGAGGTAATAGCATGGGTCGTGCTTGATGCTGACCCGGCTGATGCAGTTACCATTGTCTGGGGTTGCTGGGTTTGTGCTATATAAATTCCACTACTTACCGGTTGAACAGTATTAATCTGGGTTTGTTGTTGGGTGATAATTGGTGATTGTACCTTATTAACAACGGCAGGCTGATTGTTAACCACATTATTGCTACCTCTTACAGGTACAATAGGCGTATCAATGGCAGCGGTCGTGGCAATAGGCGTAACTCCAGCTGTAGCTGCTGCGGCTGGTACAATTGGCACAGTTGTTGGTGTTTGTATTCTATGGAATTTACCACTGGATCCAGTATTCGATGCATTTAACACCTGGGCTGCTTGATTACCATTGGCCATTACTTGTGGCGTCGTACTTTGTGATGCTAATGGCGTTTGGTTAGGATTAACTTTGACAATGCCCGAAGGTGGTTCAATTTTCTGTATTTGCAGCTCATAGGCTGAAGCAAATGTGGTGGCCGTCCAGCATATTTCTAGTGCATGAGTCGAAGCTCTCACCAAAGCCACTTTAACTGCATACAAAGGACGATCTACTTCCAAGTACCAAAGATCTTTACAGCATACTTGATTGTTCCACGCCTTCCGATAGCCATCACGTCCCGACCATACATACAAGCGGCTGTGGATACCTATCGCACAATGGCCAGCTCTAGAGCGTGGTACATTCTCTTCCATCGTATCCATGGTAACGTTTTCCCATGTCATCGTATCCAAATTCAAAACTGCCAAAGTATTTGTACACTTCCATTCTCTTTCCGTGGTGGCTTTCGTGTCGTTTACAACCAAAGGCACCCAACCACCAAAAACATACATCTTATTGTTGATCATAGTGGCACTATGCAAAGAACGAGGTAAGGGTGCTCTGCCACGGGTAATAGGTTTGGACCAGGTCATAGTTTCTATATCCAAAAGCCACAAATCACCCAAGCGACAACCACTCATGCCACCATAAATGAGAAGATATAATTTTCCAGTAGTTTTACAGGTAAAACTTACCCCCGTATGGGACTCTCTAGGAGGTGGACTTTCGCCATAGGTTTTCGGCACTATCCACTTTCCATTATGACTGTGAGCTCCTCTAGTCTCTAAAATATACAGATCATTTAAATATTTCGGAATATTATTTTTAGGATCATCAGATTCATTGGCCAAACCACCAAACAGCAAAATACGCTCTCCCACCAAAGTAAAACTATGGCCCAATCGTGGACAAGGTGCAACATCGTTATCTGGAGCTTCCGGTTGCATTTTACGCCATTCCCATTTTGTAGCTTGTAGCTCATATAGTTCATTTGAATACTTGCCATATTCAATCATTCCGCCAAATATAAACATGCGTGTGCCTTCACAAACAAAACCATAAGCGGCACAACCAGGTGGCACATCACCCTTCATGGCCGGCACAAACCACTGATTGGTTATGGTATTATAAACATGCAATTCATCAACGATGCCTTCATTACCGCCACCAAACACCACCATCAATTCCTTTATGTTTATAGCTCGGTGGCCATGTCTTGGCCGTGGTTGGGGTCCTGTAGTATTGAAAACTCTTCGCCAGCGAAACTTTTGCTGCCACTTATCCATGTTTAAGGATTCGTTTTCCATTGATGCGTCGTCGCCTGTAGTATTCAACTGCATTTCGGATAATTCACTTTGTGCTTCTGAGTTAGAAGATTGTTTCATTTGTCCCTGTTGTATTGTAGTTGTTGTTGCTGATATATCACTATCTTTTACCGCGTTGCCGTCACCATTATTGGAACTTTCCGCGTTCGTATTTATCGCCATATTACCGTTGCCTTGTCGTATTTTTCTCTCCTTCTATTTTGTCTCTTACTTTGATTCTTCTTATTTTAATTTTATTTCTGTTTCTATATGTGTGTGTGTGTGTGTGTGATCGTTAAGAAAGCATAAAAAATTTCTCCTTCACTGTGGCTACGCAAATTCTTTTACGCGAAATGGCAACAATTGTAAAACATTTCACTTCTTCTATTATATGAAACGATTAATAAATTAAATATTTTTAATAGTTTTTTATTTTATAAATTTAACTGTTTAGAAATCCATAGAATAGGCACCAAAATCGTTTGCCCCGTTTTACTTGTTTTTTTTTTATTATTTTTTATCTTTCTTTAGCTCAACTTCTTTTGATTTATGCAAACGGGAAGAAAATAAACAACAGAGTTCAACTAACAATAACGATGTGTTAAAACGCTTGTTAGCCGCTGCTAAATTTTTAAGTCGCTTCAGAGAAAACCATTTGGTGCGATAATGAAGTAAGGTTTATAGTGGTGGTATTATTATTTATTAGTTTTGTAAATATTAAATCTGAAAAACATTTTTCTTGTCATATTTTTGTTTATTTTATAGTCTTCTTTTTATAAAATTTATTATTATTTTTTTAAGTATCTCACTGTATTTTGCCGGTTTACACAGTCGCACTATCTTTTTAACGGCTTCATTTTATATTTCACTGACTATGTATTATTGGTTAATTGTTTGCTTCTTATTGCGATTATACATTTCGCGTCGCTTTCGATGCCACCATCACCCGTCAAAACTTCTTGTTAGCAATATAATACGTCTATGAGTGGCAATGCTACGAATGACACAGCATGTATCACACAGCTAGGCGTCTCCATCGCTAAATACGTAAAAACAATAGGTAACGTTTAAATGAATTCCATTAAAACGTCATTCAACAACGTAAACAGGATACTTCAAAAACTGAGAAGTTTAATTAATTACTGAAAAATTTAGAGAATCATTAAATGGCAATGAAATATAAATTTTACAAATAAACGATAATAAAAAGCGTTTATAAATATATTCTCTATTTAAAAATTAAAATTGTTATTTAAGATGCTGTATCTTTGTCTGCTAAACATAATACAGTAATTTCATATTACAACCCTTAGATTTTTAAAATTAAGTTCCTCATGGGGTTCATGGGTAGTCTAGTGGGTAGTGTACTAAATCATTAGCGTGAGGATCATGGGTTCGATTCCCAGCAAATACTGTAACTTACTACACTACACTGAACGTAAGATCTAAATTACTCAGCTCGCAATAATTAAATATAATTTGTAATTGTATAGTAATTAATAACCAAATAAGTAAACTAAAATTCCTTATGAACAGAATAGTCGATGTAGTATAATGTAACAAAAACAGCAATTGGAATTGGTATCAATCGAATATATGTATCCCTATAGCAAAAATTATTTTTGATACACCCTGTTGTTCAAAACGTTATACAATTACGTTGCATTAGTTGTACTAAACAACACAATGTAGAGTCATTACGCATTTGTATGGTGTATACTTAATACTAGTTTACGTACTTGAAATTGATTTTTGTTGGCTATATATTTATGGCGCATGAGTGATATTGGCCGTTAGTGTATGTATAATACATATCATCTGACAGTGGCAATAACAACAATTCATAAAAATTGTTGACGTACACACAAGCCATTGATAATCATTCACAATAAGATGTTACACAACTCTTCTTACTATTTTCCAAACATATGATATGCGCATATTTGTTTATACAATATCAAAAATATTTAATTTTTTGCATAGAACGCTAATTGTGGTAAAAATAAATATAACTGAAATGGATGTAAGCACTCATACGTATGTATTATGCATGTGTGCAATATCAAATATACATATATTCACATAGGACTTTACAGTTTAATTAATACACACAATGTAAGTATGTATTTGAAAGTTTCATTGTATCGGCAAACAAATATAAATAATTCGAAATTATGCAAATAACAATGAATTTATATTCAAAACAAATAATCGAGACATTTTGCTCTACTCATTCAGAGTTATTGTGAATGGTTGATATTGTGAGTTATAAATTTATGTAGTATTGAATTTTGACATTTATACTATTGATATTGCTCTCCCTATAGGTAGACTCTTCTAACAAATGTCACTTTACAGTATACAGCATTGGAAAACGTAATATGCAGTATAGTTTCATTACTTCTTGAGTAACTGAGCAACTGAGGGAACGTAAAACTTCACAGAATGTTTCAGAGAAATTTTTTTTCTAGTTTGTAAGATTCTGCAATTGTTTTTCTTACATTTCGTTATCGAGTCTTGAACGCTTTTAACTTACTGTGCACAGCAATCTGAATCGAATATTTTTTGGGTCTGTAATCATTCTCTCTATATAAATCGAACTTTCTCGGGCATCGCACTTTCGGTTCGTCAAATATGGAATGTTATATACATATATAGTCCAGGCTTAGTTAAGAAGTACCACAAAGTACGGTGGTATGTCAAGTTCCTTTTTAATTTGTTTAAATTCCCTTGTCTCTTTAACTCCCAACCCTATCTACTCGTTTGACAGTAGTTTTTCCCATTCATAATATTTAGAAGGCAAAGTCCTTTGGGAACTTAATATGATGACTCCCGCCAGACCTAGACTCAATCTCCAAATGGGGCCGTGCAAACGGAATCGATTTCAAATCACGACCTATGAAAGCAACGTTAATAATATGTCGTCTGTCACTGGATGTTAAATTAACAAAATAAAATAATAAGCAAAGTTTCTCACTGCAACATCTATTTTAGAATATTATGCAAAAAAAAACATTTTCATAAGCTCCAATGACATATAGCAAACCTTTCGAACATTGATTAATGCGCTTAAAATAAATCAACAGAATCAAAGAAAAAGCCAGCCCTAAAAAGAGGATATATTGTTAAAGACCTACGTTTGTTAAACGGCGTCTAAATAAAATACTCAATAAATAATTATTCGAAAATCCATACATACTTTTGAAAACTTACTTTTTATCGCTTTTCGCTTTGTTATGCGAATATATTTTTACACTTATAAATTAAATGTGCATGCATTCCGTACTCTGACTTGCCGCGACCTTGAAAATGAGTTTTGACATTTTCTTCTGTTTTCAAATTCGCTATTGCTTCAAATTTTTTTCATATTCTTTTTAATTTGCTCTTGCAATAAAACAACTTGAGGTAAAAAATTACACAGAAAAAAAGCAACAAGCACACAGCACGTGTCTGTCCCAACGAGAAGTATTTCGTCGCAGGATTAAATTAATCAAATTGGAGAAAAATCGTAAGCACAAGTGGAACCCGTTAGAGATTGTTTGAAAGCAAAAGGAGTCGATAGGTTAGTCGTTTGGAGGAGAGTAGTTTTAATTCAAAATTTTGCACAGAAACAAAAACAAGCGCGCACACATACTTAAACACATCAACGAGGGCAGAGACACAAACACTACCATCGTCAGTCATGTTTTATTTAATTGGTTTGGGTTTAGGAGATCCCAAGGACATTACAGTAAAAGGCCTTGAAATTGTAAAGCAGTGCACAAAGGTATATTTAGAAATGTATACATCCATATTGGGCTGTCCCAAGGAGGAACTGGTAAGTAATTCAAGTTCTGTGTGTTTGTGTGTGATTTTAACGTAATGTTGGCAATACTTTTTTTTTGTGGTACCAGGAAGCATTTTATGGTCGTCCTATACTGTTAGCAGATCGTGACCTCGTCGAACAGGGTGCTGATGAAATTTTAGCTGGTTCTGGCGAAGAAGATGTTGCATTGCTGGTAGTGGGCGATCCATTTGGCGCCACTACACACACTGACTTTATTTTAAGAGCCAAAGAGAAGAAAATCCCATACAAAGTGATACACAATGCATCTATAATGAATGCCATCGGCTGTTGTGGCCTTCAATTGTACAAATTCGGCGAAACAGTATCAATCCCATATTGGGATGAGACTTGGAAGCCTGATAGTTTTTATGATAAAATCAAGCTAAATCGACTGCACAATATGCATACACTATGTCTGCTTGACATTAAGGTAAAAGAACCAACTCTAGAATCTTTAATGCGGGGGCGAAAAGAATATATGCCGCCACGTTTCATGACCGTAGCCGAAGCTGCCCAACAACTAATGGTCATAGTGGATAAGAAAGATGCACTAGAGCGCAATACTATTCTGAATGAACAATCTCTGTGTGTAGGTTTGGCCCGAGTAGGCCATGACAATCAACGTATTGTAGTATGTACGTTGCGCGATATGGCGTCAACAGATTTAGGTGGACCTCTGCATTCGCTTGTTATACCTGCTAAAGAAATGCATCCTTTAGAAGTTGAATTTCTACAACAGTTTGCCACTTTAAAATTAGATAATTACATTCATTAGATGTGTAATAGAGAAATTTAAGATTTCATTTTTATTTTTCATTGTAGAAACCTAATTGCGTATTCCAAAAAAAAAAAAAAAAACAAAAATCTGTCAAGATACCTTTAAAAGGTTTATTTACAGGTTTGGTTAAGCTTTAAAAGTAGGATTGTTATCCGCCACTGTCTCTTAATTATAATTTTATTATTTTTCTTTTTTTTTTAATGAATTTTCTTTAACAATTGCAATAAGAAGTGTTTTCAATATTACATTTTGCTGTTTAAAAAGAGAAAAGTTGGTTACAACAGTTCTGTTTAGCTTTTTTTGTAGTTCTTAACATACTATAGAGTCTAGGTGAATAATTTTATTTCCAACTTAAAAAAATAGCATTTAAAAGTTGTTGAACACAGTTTTGAATTTAATTAATGGTTTTATTAGTAACATTGTGGATCATTTATAAAATGAAATTGACTCTAATATTATATTTTTACATTGTATGTTGTTTAATTGAATACATAATTAATTGATTGAATCCTTAAAAAAAAACTAAGAATCTTTTAAAATAGAAAATAAATAAAATAATGTTTGATGTGACATCCTGAAGAAAATATAATTCGTTGTTATTTACATTCGCCTGAAGTAATCAAATGTAGTTGACAACCAATTAACCGTTACACCCGATTTATGATATGATATGATGCGAAAGAAATAGAATATGAAAAACAAAAATAAAATGAGTCGTCGCAAAAGTTGTCGTGTAAATCGGGTGTTACTTGGTCTATAATGTCTAATCACAGGGATAAATTTTGTGAGAATATGTATTTACAAACGAAACAAGAAATAACATTAATTTCATATCGGTAGTACTGCACTTATTTCAAATAAGAATTTTATAAAAAAAGAACTCAAAATCTTGCTATCGGGTTCAAATTCTATGATTCTTAACTTTTTTTTCCCAGTGAAATTATTTTCTTAAGATATGTATGCGTATGAGCAAAAATTTAGTTGCATATGGACCTGAAGATATGCATGCGGTGATTTTTAAAAAAATTTCTAAGTGAATATGAAAAGGTAAAGAAGCGGTTTTAAAACTATTTTCTGATGTGTTATCTTATGAAGTGATATATTCATTACATTATTAAGTACAACTTGTGGAAATTTATATGGTAAATATGAATATACAATTATAGAATAGGATAGAATAGAATCTTTGGCAAGGTCCAATATATGATGCAATTTTATGAGGACTTATCAGACAATGGTATTGAATTATTTTCATGATATAATATTCTACATCTGTACGCAAATTGCCTGAAGTCGCAGTAGTCTAATAGGTAGTGTGTTGGCAAATTATACGTGAGACCACGGTTCAAACCCGAGGCCAGACAATATTAAAAAAATATTTCTTCGGCGACTTTCAGCAGGTTTATACCAAAAACTCTTGAGAGTAAATAAAATTGCTATGAAAAGTTTCTTAAAATTCAGTCGTTCGGAGTCGACTTAAAACTGTGCATTTATATATAGATTGCACATTAATCAAGTTATAAGGAAAGATATTCTACCCTCGATTCTCCCGGACTACTTATAAGTTTTTTTCGTCGTTTCTTCTTGCCAATAATACGGTCTAATTCGGTTTCTATCTCACTATCTTGGAAAATATACTTTTCTTCTATTTAAAAATTACTACCAGTTGAAATATCATCACCCACTATACCCGTTTATATTCAAAACAGAAATGGTAAAGTGACATGCATCCAATATATGTAGCTCTACAAACCTAAGAAACACTTGATACACTAAAAATCTGCTTGAATTCTTTCGTTTTCAAAACTAACAAAGTCTATGTAGCTTTCGGTGTTTGTCATTTACAAATTATTTATTAAATAAGTAGCATTTGTATACATTACATATTTTGCCAATTACAGGACTTAAGAAATTTTCTTTTCATAAATAACTTAGAAATATAATCCCCTCATACGTCTGCCGGAGCCTTGACGATCGTAGAGGACATTAAATTTATTAACGAAATGATTCATATCGTTGCAACCCTTTGTCATCGAACCCAAATAGCTAATTAGACCCACGTCGTTACATTGTGTGTAAAATTCTTCCTGAAAGGCGGCCCCTTGCATTACCGGCAAACGATGGCTTAAAGCATAAATTTCACGTAAAATTTCTTGATTTGCCGATAATTTACCAGCCTCTACATCTTTTATATATTTCAGAACTATTTTAATACGTGTATTTAACATTTTAATGGCACTTTCTTGAGCCACTAAATGTTCGGCCACATAGGATTTTTCACCAGTATCGTTTGTTGACATTCTTGCAACATGATCTACACCTATGCGTTCAGCTTCTTCCGTAGCCAAGGTATAAGCAAGAGGCACAAATAACATTTTAGCTTCTCCACGCACAATATCAATAACAGATTCGTATAGTTTTAAAGGCAATTGGTCAACGCTGCGCGATAATGGATTCAACTGCAACATTATAGGACATTCATTTATTTCGGCTATTTGATGATGAACTCTTAAGTCCTTATCGGTGGGTTGTTCTCCAGTCGTATACCAGCCAATGAAGTCCAATTCACTGAAAACCTATTTCGATCGAGTTTTTTTTAGTATTAATGTTCGTAATAATTGCATATTCAAACCCACCTGTTTGTATTGATGTTCTTTGGTCATGTAATAGTCACGATTAATGAATACATCTTCCTCTATGATATCCGTTTTCAATTCGAACGAATTCATAACCTCTATATTGCGACCTTTTTGTTTACCAATCAATGCCCCATACACTTTACAAGTTTCGCCAGCTTGGGCTCGTATACGTGTCCAATGCTCTGAGATATTCATTATGACCAATGGATGTAGAGATATTGTTACCGAGGGTACGGAACTCGCATCAGCCATGACATTTTGACCACTGGATACTCCAGAGTTTGCTTTAGATTTTGCACTAGGCTCACCGGCTGTAGTAAGGTTGGTGGATGAGCCAGCCTTAACATCTAAATCCACATCCATTTGTTCCATTTTAATACAATGTTTTGGAAGGAATTTGTATTTTTCAAAAACAAATTATTTCGAATTTATTGTTTAACAAATAATGCAAATTCTTTTGTTTTTACTTTTGCTTCTACTTTCCTCTCTCTCTTCTAATGTTAACAAATGTCATTTATTTATCCATATGGTAACTTTATAATTCATGTAATGTGGCAGCACTTAAAACTATTGTTGTATGAAAGTATGGCAAACGCTCAGAAGTAACGGTTTACGTTCACTAATAAAAAAAGTGTTGTGAAATAAAAATACGAAAATCAACCATTTTGTGTCTTTCTTATTGTGAAAAGTGAAATAAATTTAAATCTTTCATGATTAGAATTAAAAATTTAAGTGATTTTATAAATTTATTGATTTATTGTCGTAAAAAGAGAAAAGCTTTTGAAAATGTAATCATTTATCATGTAAGAAGTTGTATTCATAAAATGTGTATACATAAAATGTGAAGTGATTTTAACCCCTGATCCGTTATATTAGTCGATTCTACCAACAGTGGATTTATTTTCATGTCCAGCTTGAACTTTTCTGTATTCCTATACTTTGGTGTGCTGATCATGTGAGCAATCGTACATTCTTGGTAAGTACCACTTATTTTATTAAATAAAAAACTCATGGTAGCCGTATGGACTGTTTACATATATAAAATATTACGGGAATACGAGAAAAGCTTCCAATTCAACACTTTCTTGGAGTGACCCCTTGATCAAATTGGGGAAATGGGGGAGATTGTAAAATCTTTAGGTTACTATTGTCCATTCTTGGCCGTTCTAGGGAAAATGGGTCCAGTGTCTGAGAAAAAAGTGTCTTAGGGACCATCTTAGACTTTCTGTTTGGGCATTGTGCGCTGAGGGTGAGGTCTAGTTTATCGAACACTGGCATCCCCAGTTTCTGTAGATAATGAGATAATTGAGAGAAGACTAAGGGAGTTGGACACATCTTGTGCGTCCGTCAAAGACTAGAGGCAAAGACTAAGGACCTGGAGTTCTTAAATGATCTCAATGAGGTTACGTCTGCTAATGTCTGTTGACATGCATTTCAGACATGGTCATCTCTCCTTCCCCACGTTTTCTCTTTTTCACCTATCTTCATCAGTGTATAAATAACTTTCTTTTATTCCTGTTCTTTATTTTTTCACCTTTGCCTTTGGTTTTATATTTTTGGTTCCGAGGCACAGGAAGATTTTCTCAACGTATCTTTTTCTGTACTCTATCTGGGTGAAAGAAGGATTATATGTTAAATCATATTCGTAACGTAAAGCACAGTAAATGTGAATTAAATTCACAATTTTTTCATGAAATATAAGGGTCTACTTAGCATAGTTGTTATCGTTTTAAATATAAATCTATTATGCCTGTACAATATAAACTTTCGTCCCATGGCACCGGGATGTACGTTTACCCATCACTCGATTTAAAAAGTAACATTAAGTCCAACATTTCAAAGATCAGTAAAAGTTCTCTCTACCCGCGCTAGGGTTATGACATAGCTAGCGTTTACGCTTATCCATCAGATCCAAATCTCTTTCTCAATATAAAGTTGTATGAAATGTGTTAATATAATTACCAAAGCTGTTAAGAAATGATTAGTAATCGTCAAAATTGGTAATTAGATTGTTTTTTCTTGAAGGGTGACCTATAATAATTACGAATACCATTGTTTTTGATGTTGAAAAAAAAATTTAAGCAGTTTTTTCCCTTTTCCGTTCTATGGGGACTGATTTTTTTGCGATACCTTAACCACATTGTACCATTGGAATTTCCTACAAAAATTGTAGAATTGAATTGTAGTGTAGTTTGTAATTAAAGTGTAGTTTTTTCCACAAGTTATTTACAATTTTTACCTACAGATAATGGCTTCTTAATTTCCTTCTTAGGCCTTTTAATTCAGTAAAAATCAAGTGTATTATAAAAAATATACAAAATGATGGTGTAATGTGTGTAGTATAGTTCTGAAATCATATTTCATTGCACCCAAAAATCATCTCTGTGTAGCTTTATCGAACTCCTTCAATATACAAAAAAACACCTTCCATTCAATATGTGTTTTAATTCACTTTAGAACCATAAACTGGAACATGAAGGACATTCGATTTCTATACCTGTGGATTAACATAAATTCCCTTTCTTTTTTTCAAATGACAACAAAAGTTTATTATTTTTTTTTTAGAGTTTTGTGTATTTTTTTTTTGTAATACATACGCATTTATTTATGTAAATTATGTATTATTTTTTTACGCCTTAAATGCTAAAACAATAAGTGTTAATTCTTATTTACCGTATTTTGTGTTAAAGTAGTGGTAGTAGTATATGAATTAAAATAAATATTTACAGAAATTTAAAAATTTTTCTTAATACAACACGTATTATTATACCAGGCCATACACAATGAACTTCAAAAATTGTATGGAACAGTATAAAACAAATCGTATTACTAAAATATTTTCATTATTATTGAGAGTTAAAGATGTTTATTTATCGCGTTTTAAATTATTTTTCATTTTGTTGTTATTTTTTAATTATACATACATACGACGATATATAAATTGTAAATGCTTAAAAATTATTGTATTTTTTTTCTCTTAGATTTCTTGGTTTATTTTTTTGTGTTTTTGTTTTGTTCAAAAAGAAGCCTTAAATTTTACAAGCAAAACTTATTTAATTAAACGTTAATAACTATTTATGTATAAAAATAAAAGAAAACTAATTTAAATTTAAATAATTTAATTAAAGGGAGAATATTTAAAAAGAAAATTAACAAAAAAAGAAAAAATTAAATTGTTAAATATTAAACAAGGAAAACAGGCTTTTACAACAAGCAGTTATTATTTTTATTTTTTCTTAGTGATAAAAAATTAATTTAATGATATTTTTATAACAGTTTTTTTCTTTCTCTTTAAGTTTTCTAACGGGCCATAATTACATAGACAGTTGGTTATAAATGTGTTTTATAAACTAAATAATAATAGTTTTGATTTCTATTTCATTTTTACTAAGAATCAATATAGAATTTTCTTTAGAGATATATGTTGTAGAGTTTTAATTTCTTTAAGGTTATATTGTGCTTGATAACTCCTTAAACAGTTTTGCTATATCATATGTTTTCTTTTATTCACTTTACGGACAGAAAAAAAAAATATTGAGGAAAATCTATCACAAATTTATAAAATTTTGTGTTATTATTATGTGGTTCATTCATTTATTCTTTATTTACAATTATTATAACTTTATGCAATAATTTTTAAATGATTTATTATACGATTTTAAAATTTAAGAAGAAAAAAAAAATAGTAAATTTTACAATATAGAATAAAATTGTTTATAAAGATCAAATGAAATAAATTTCGTAAAGAGCAACAATTGATGTTTAACCCACACGTTTCTATTACAAATAGAAAATATGTAAATCATATTTTAAAATGTTATTAAAACAAATCTATTTCCATTAAAAGAGATCTACAGATATTTTCTTCTATAATTTGAATACAATTTTAAACGTCATTGTTATTTTTCTTTTTATTATATTATACAATTCACTGTATTCTTTTTAAAAGAAATTCTAGATTTTGTAGGTTAAAAAAAGAACGAAAAAAATTCTAAAATTTAAAAAAAAAGATCACATTCGGAACCAAAAAAAATAGGCTTAAAAACTTTTCTAGAGGCGGTTTTCATTTCAACCAAAAAGCAAAATAATTGTTACACCCACCCACTTAATCCGTCTTAAATATTAAATTTAACAAAAATTATAAAAAAAACAAAATGAAAAATAATTAATAATAAAAGAAGGAAAATATAGAAAAACCCCTGAATACAAATGTTCAATAGTAAGTAGACTCGTAATGCCCAGAATGATGATATAAATGATGTGATGACGTTGGTGAAGGCTGATAATGATGTTGTGTCAGATGTGTATGAGTATGACAATGACAACGTACTATAGCATGAGTAGTAGAGGTTTGTGGTGGATGCGGATGATGATGAAATTGAAACCAATGCGCTGCATAGTGTTGCCACAATAAATTTCAATCTTTTTGCTGATTACCAGCTGTGCCACCATGTTGTGTTGGCTGATGATGGCCATTGTGTGTAGGCTGTCCTTGAGTCGCCGGCTGGTGGTGATGCTGCTGTTGCTGTTGATGATGATGGTGCTGCCCTACATGATTGTGGGCCATAGAACTGGCAGCCACCGTTGCTGTTGTTGCTTGTTGTGGCAGATGATGGTGATGCAGACCAGCCACATGTGAATTTTGTGACATTTGTGGATGATGTGGTTGTGAGCTGCCATGTAAAGCACCATTTGTTTCATTCTTAATGGTCGTATCACGTGGTAGCAGATAAATGGAACCATCAGCGGCTTGTTGCAAACTATATTCAGCAGGTGAACAGGGATTGCCCTCAGAATCACGCAAGTACTAAAACAAAACATACATATAAAGTCTGAAGATTTTTATAAAGTATTCATCACTTACTTGGAAAATGTGGCGATGAAGAGCTCCAAACTTATTCGATACCCTCTTACGTTCGTTGAACAAACGTTCTCGTTGTGCTTGCAAATCATCTTTACGGCGACGTACTTGTTTTACTTCATCCTCCAGTGATAAAATTTGATCCAATTTACGTTTGCGACAATTTTGAGCGGCTACTTTATTCTTGCCACGGCGTCGTATATCGCGTATCAACGACAATTGATTTTCACTCAAGTCATATTTCGACAAACGCTCATTAAACTCATCCATGGGTAAATTAATGATATCCGTTACTGGTATGGGAATGTTCATAGCCCGAGCACGTTTCTCATCGCGTGTCAAATAGTTTTCTTCCTCACCGCCACTGCTGCTACTATTGTGAGCTGACTTTGACGATTTAGTGGAGGAGGATGAGATGGAGGTTTTCTTGTCACGCTGCTGGGGGCGTGGTAGAGATCCTGTGCCCTGAGGCAAAGTGTACGTATGATTATGTTGCACAATTTCGTGTGGTGTTCGCGGAGTGCGCATAGAGAAATCTAACGAGTAGGCACCACCATATGCATGGTGTTCTTTGCTTAAAGTTGGGCCACCCATGGCACCTCCCTCCAGGCCATTGACCAAGCTATTTTCATGTATAACAGTTATAGACGGATAAGGTTCATATTCATATTTAATTGAATGAGCCGGACCATTTATTACATCGTTGGTGGACTCAGCAGGATTAGCATTTGCTGCATTTACACCAGGCTGTTCGTTAAGGAACCGCTTGCCAAACATATGATGTTTCTTTTGGGCAACGGGAGGTTGACGAGTACCATCATTTAAGCGATTAGTAGTGGTGTTATTGTAGCTGTAATCATAGGGGCCGCCATATTTGCCTTGGTGATAATCTTGGGCGGAGTCACTGCCCTCTCCCCATTCACCATCCGATAAAGAGGGCACACGTTCCGAACCCATGGAACTAACAGCACTATCGCTGGAGGCATCCAGACGATCAGTGCCACCTTGAGCAGCAGCCGAATTCAATAAGTCACTTGTCATGCCAGAAGCACCAGCTGCGCCAGCTATGTTAGAACTACTCATGGATATGCCGCTGCTCGAACCCGATGCTGAGCCAGAAGCAGTATTACCATGACCACTGGAAATGCCCAAGACCGAAGAATTATTGCTAGTGCTATTGTTGACATCAACCATGCGGCAAAAACCTAAAAAATAATTTAAAAAAAAATTATTTTTTTGGAGATCACTACAAATTGTAATACTTAATTAAGACTATCGAATTATGGTGGGATTATATTTTTTTTACGCAGATAAGAATTTTATTTATTTTCTAAATAGAAGGATTTCTTCTATTGATTAGACAATCTGGGTATTTTGAAAGTAAAATGCTATAACAAACATAGAATTAAAGTTAATTTGCTAAAGATAAAGGAATTTTAAAATGTTTCTTATCTTTATTTCTAATTATAATTTAGATTCAGATCTCAAATGACTTGCAAAAAAGTGCTTTCATCACGATTTAAAAATAGTAAGTCCTAGGATTAGACTGAAACAGCAATTTATACATACATTTTATTAAAAAAAAAGCGAACTTTGAATACACATACATATACATACATCATAGTATATACTGTGTATGTTAGGATAATTTTATAGTTTCCCTTAATTTTTTTTTTAACAATTTAAATCTAAGAGAAAAAAATATTTTACAATTTTTATTCAGCTAAAATTCTTAATTTTAAAAATATTATCTTTTTATTTATAATTTTTAAATTTTAAAGCATATATTTCCCAAATTTCTTATCTTTTATCGTCTATATGTATGTATATAAAAATATTTCCTCCGTTCCAAATGCTTCTTTATATTGTCTAATCACTGAAGTTCAAAATTATGACTTGCGGAACAAAAAAAAAAAAAACAAATTTCGCATATCAGCATGACTTTCATAAATAGGTTGGTGTTTTTTTTTTCCTTTCAAAATTATCAGCTTTAAGACATGCTGGGTTTGAGTCAAGGTTGTATAGATTTATTTAGAATTTATTTTATTTTTAAGTAAATAATGATAGGAATATGAGGAAAATATTCTCGGAATTTCCAAGCATTTGTAAACGCTGATAAATTTTCACTAAATAACGGGACTTTAATATACATATTTCCTAACCATGATAAATTTTCACTAAACTTTAATATACATATTTCCTAACCATCGGTATACTGTAACCGAACATTTTCGAAAATTATATTTTTATTTTGTATTTTATATTTTGGCCCAAAGGGAGAAAATCATCATACCGTTTTTGCAAAATTAAAATTTTAAAGTTATTAAAGCACATTAAATTGTGTCATGTTCTAGACGTATGTACATACAGTCTTACGTTTAAATATATATCTGAAATATTTAAACTATGTTTTATTATTTATAGAATGATTTAATTAAGAAAGCTAATAAAATTTCAAAGCTTTAGTTTTCCTAAAATCACAGATGCAATTACATATATTAACAAGTATGATACTAAACAAATGTATAAAGGAAAAAGAATATAGACTTCGTTTGGAATTACTATATATTTTTTAAGAAGCAAAGAGGCAACAATATAAAGTTTTCCCCGTTATATACGATTTAATTTTAATCGTATTTCCATTAGGGAATACCCCTATAAAAGCTAGAAATTAAAATACTTCTTTAGACTAATTCATAGAGAATTTAAAAATTTATTTAAAATTTATTTATTTAAAATATGGATTTCAATAAATATCCAGGCAAGTTGCTGTAAATCTTACATTAAGGGATTGTTTTTAACTAAGCATTTAGTTACAAATATATGCAATTTTATAAAAAATATTGCATTTAAATAATGTTAACAAGTAGTTTGAAAAGAAACACTGAATTTTTTTTTATTTTACCTGGCCTGACCAACTTGTTGATGTTCTTTTATTTAATCTGTTGATTCTCTTGTTAAAAAAACACTTTTATTCACCACAAAACGTTGAAATGAAAAGAAATTAATTGAGTATTGTTTTCTTTGAAAAAAGAATTCAAAAAAAGAATGACTCAGCGTTTTAAAAATAGTAAACAGCGCAAAATAAAGCAAAAAAATATATATAAAAAACAACAAATAATACAATCAGTACTATAACGACGGTATAAAATCATACAAATGAGTAACAACAACAGTGATGCTTAAAATAATAGGTATTGCTGAAAGAACAATAAAATCAAGTGTATTGTATGGAATATTTTTCAAGTAAAACTGTATTAAACTGTTTGGTGTTTTCTTTTTCTTCACTTTTTAAACTGAATTTGTTTAATTTCGTCATGACTAGATATTTTCGCAACACTGTTTACATATAACACGTTGGAATACGGTTGTTTTTTCAGTTGTTTTAATTTATTAAAAAGAATTTGCTCTTTGTTATTTTTCCTTTTTAATGCAATATAAATTATTACTCAATACAAGTTGACAGAGAGAGAGAGAGTAAGAATTGTGTTTTCTACTATTCTACGCTCTAGAATAAAAGTCTTGTTTGGTATGATTAATATAAAAATACACTAACAACAATGCAACATGTTAATATTTTACAGTAATAACAACAATATGATATTAATGACAGCAACAATCAGATCATGTACTGCAAGAACTAACACCCGAGAATATTAGAACACTTTGTGTTTTCGTCTTTCTAATATTTCTGCTACGATGAGAGAAAAGATGACACATTGGCAAAAAATTTAAATTTTATTATTATTTTTATTACAATATATACTGTGTATTGTAATTAAAAAAATAAACATTAAATGAAATTGTTTTCACATATAAGATGTAATAAAAAGCATTTATTTGTGAAGATAATTCCCCCTTAATTGCTTTACTTATGAAATATCTCGTAAAAAAACTTGGGCTAATGGTTTTCATAGGAGAACATGTGGGTGCCCGCGGCCGTTAATTTTTCTTCAATTGTAGGCAGCATAGATTCGAAATACAGACTGAATTTGATGTAGAAGAGCAACCAAATCCTCTAAAACACCTATAAAACAGATGTTTTAACTGGACCTGTCATAAGTGAGCTAATTTACCATCATTGAGCATATCCGCAATTCGATCCATTAGAATTCGAATATCGAACTTCTTGTCATAGCCGTTTAGCCTTAATCAAGTGGTTCCAAGAGGAAATTTTAAACCATTATTAATTTTAAAAAAGTTAAATAAGAAATAATTGGAATGTATAAAGTTTTTGTATTAAATACGAGGTCAGATTCGAAATCAGAAGCATTTAGATGACCTGGACAATCATTAGTTGCTTAAAAGCTGCTGAACAGAAACTTTTTCTTTGAAATTTAAAAACAACAAGCCTTTAACCTTTGTTTATCCAGAAGCCCAAAGTATCCGTCACAGATTAAACTTTGATTTTTTCAACTGACAGCAAAGTTGAAAAACATGTTTTCTTATGTGTTTTGGTCCATTCGGTACCCTTGCGTTAACGCAACGGACAAGGTTGGTCAAATTTAACTTTTGACTTGCGTTGAATACTTTGGAAACTATCAACTGGTTTGTTTTGCTTTTTTTCCTTTAATTTGTTTTTATTGTTTGCAGGCCAATTCGCGTCTAAATACTGATTGTGTCAACTTGATACGTTGTTACTTTGCTGTCAGTTGAAAAAGTTAAAGTACAAGACTGCTCAAGTCATTCGGTTGCTTCTATAGCCGCCGGGGGTTATAAAACCCTCTGTTATATTTCGAAAGTTTAAGATGACTTAAAAAGTTCGAAAGAAGCAAAAAATAATAAACCTAATTAGTTTTGCTTAGTTTTATTTCTCTTCATAAAAGAGGAAAATATGTAATTTTTATTGCGATTCGAAAACAAATGTTTAATGTCCACTGTAAACATAATTTTGTCCGGTACTGTAAATCGTTGTTTTTTCCCGGTATAATAAAACTTAGCAGTCACTGTTTTTTAATTAAAAATCGTTTCATTTTCACCTCTTTTTTGTTTTTGTTTTGATAACTGATTTCCTTTTAATAATTACCAATATTTACATTTGCATTTAAGAACAGGTTCTCTAAAAATTCTCTTATTGCAGCTGATTGTACTCCATTTTTAGTATTCTCCATATAACACTTGCATTTTTACAGTTTCATTGTTTTGCTTTTCTATTTCTCTCAAATAATTATTTTTTATTTTCATAAAACTGGAGCAAAAACTGTATGCACTTTTTACTCGCACACACTCAAATAATTAATGGAAACATAAAAATACAACAACAATAATGATGTATTTTAAAATATTAAAGCTCACCTGTTGATTTTCGTTTTCTTTTTATATGTTCTCTTGTTTGTTTGTTTGTTTGTTTGTCTGTGGTTATAATTGTTGGTGTAGTTGTTGTGAATATGACTTGTTTACGATTTATTTCAAGGCAATTCTCAGCGTATTTTTTTGTTTTCGTTAATAAAAATAAAACATTAATAAATAAATGTAGCCTTTTTTTCTTTTCTTATCTCTTGATTCTTTTTCTTTTTATTAATGAAAAGTACTCAACAAAAAACAATAGCCAAAAAAGAAAAAATTAAATTTTTAATTTTGTTTTCATTTGCTTCAAGAGTACACTGGCACTTGTTTGTTATTAAATATGACCACACTCAACAATGGCAACACTGTTATTATTACTAATTATAAATTCAAAATTTGCGGTGTTTTTCGTTTCTCTCTTGCTGTTGTCGCTTTTGCTTGAGTGGGGGTGATTATGTGTTTTTCTTTCGTTTTCTAAATTGCACGTATACACCAAACTCACGAGTGTTTTTCAGGCGCGCAAAGACTAGTCGATTCAGTTAAAATTATGATAATGATGATGATGATGTCGTTACTGACGAAAGAATATTTTTGTTTTAATTCTTATTTATTATTCTCGTACTGTTTTCTTTTTATTTTTGTAGCTGTAGTTCTGTTGCTATGAGTTAACGAGTATGTTGAGTTAAGTTAAGTTAAGAAAAAAAAATTAAAACTGCGCGGTCGACTTGCGGTACTCGGTTTAATGTAACGCCATCTTTCTTACTCACTCAAATAACAACTAATTATTGACAAATATATTTAAGCACATTAAAAAAATAAGCTTTTGTTCATATATTTGTATATACAGACACATATATATATATTGTTTTTGTTTTCACAAATTATTGAACTTGTTTGCTTTTTCATTTGTATGTATTACGTTTGAATGATTCTATTGCTCACTTTTACTGTTGAGAATAATTCTTGAGCGCAAAACAAAAGAGCTTTTACTCATTTTGTATGATTTTTTTCTTTGTAAAATAGTTTCAGCAATATTACAACAACAATGCGTACTCTGTTGTGAGCAAAAAAAAAAAGGTTTTGCTATCGTTTTTTGCTTTTGAATTCTTATCGCTTGAGTGTATTCTTTTTCATTGTATATTTTTCTTTTATTTTCTTATTTTATCGAATTTTATTAAAGAAAGAAATTCGCTTCTTTTTAATTATGATCACGTTGCTTTCTTAATTCCCAAGTAGACAACAAATTTTGTCCCTAAAGTTTAAAGTTCATTCAAGATTTTGTAATCAGTTATCGATAAATATTTTTTTTTTTCAGTTTTATAAAATATCTCATAAACTGAAGTCAATAAAGTAAATATTTTCTGAATTTATTTTTATTTAAAATTTATTAAAACTGTGTTAAAAATTCTGTTAGATGAACAAAGATTAAGTTTAGATATTTTCAAATTCAAGTATACCGTTAGATTTCAAATTAAAAATTCAAATGTAACGGTCAATTATATTTTACAAACGATTAGAAATGATGAAAAAACCCACGTTATTTTCATTTATTCAATCATTTATCGATAACGAATTGTAAATATTAATTTACAAATCTATTGAAAAAAATTTTAATAAAAAAGAAAACTAAGGAAGACTTTCTGATGATTATATTTTTCCGCAGCACAAATGTAGGTCCCTTCATGAAAAAATCACAAGAAAAAAGGTTTCATTGAGGACTTTGCACTTTTTGGCAAATTAAGATATAATTTTAACCGTGATACAATAATGCAGTTTTCTACTGGCGTTAAAATATATGGTATATAATATACTTAATTACCCAATTAGTCATCGCAATCCTTTAGTCAGGATTACAACCCATACCATTCATATTGTGTGTCAATTTTATCCATAAGTGGCGAGGCCTACAATTTAACATCGACTCCGAACGATAGCTTTTCATGGTAATTTTATTTACTCAGAGTTTTTGCCAGAAGACTGCTGAGACGAAGTCGCTGAAAGAAACTGTTTTTATACTTCATTTTGAAGTATGTGGTGTGAACCATGGACTTAGACAAGAGTCCAACACACTACCTAAAAGAGACTGAACATATTGACAGTGACGTCCATATGTTAAGTGTATTATTCTAAACATGGTGATCAGAAATCTCTGAATCTGCATTAAAGATGATTGTATTGTCAGTATTAAGATCGTAACAAGTCATTATGTGGTATATATGTCCCACTACCCCACCCTAATCATTTCAACTTTAGTAGGTATTCACCGCAGTCGTACCTCAACTGATAACTTCTCAGTTCTTTTAAAAAAGTGGTTTTTCGACAGCGGAAGACAGTGTTATCACAGGTGTTAAGAAAAATAATAATAAACTAATAAAAAAACAGCCGTTTTAACAAACCTCACACATATGTACGTAAACAGTTTTAAATACAGAACATTAGTAGTACGTTATAATATACAAATTTTTAAAATTAAATGAATGCAAAATTTACTCCTGTATTCTAAGAAAGAAAATTAACCAAAGAAAAAAATTGTTTTTCACTTACTGTCGTTCACATTCATATCCATTAAGTGTAAATCTTCATCGTTTAAAATTGAATTGATAAAACCGTCAGTAGTATGATTCATATCCGAAGAAGCGTTCTGTTAATTGAAATATTTAAAATGTTAAAATAATCGAAATCGTTTATTACATCATTTGAAAACTTACCGAATAATACATCATATCGTGTTCCATTTTATAAGCACCGCCACCAACAGCACCAGCACCTACTCCCGAAACATCTGTTTCATGCGAAGAATTGGTCAAATGCATGCTGGAGGAAACAGCTGAACCCAAATTGTGACCATAGTGGGGCTGAGTCGAGCACAAGTCACCCAAAGAAGCGTTAGGATGTAACATAGCGGCAGCATGATGATGATGTGGATGAGGTGGTGGTGGTGGTGGTGGATATTGAGCATGTTGAGGAGCTGTCTGATACGTATAGGGATGGGTGGGATAGTGAGAATATGGTGAGATATCGGAGACACCACCCACAACACCCATGGGGTTGAATAAACTGGCTATATCCTGAAAACGATGTTCCATTGAAACTGTGCGGCTAAGAGGCATACGACCCTGCAAGAAAAAAATTAAAAAAGGAAACGTTTAATAAAAATCTCAAGATTTCTGTTGATGTTTATACAACGTGTGGGGTGGGGGTGATTAATTTTTGTGGTTTTTATTTCAATGAAAAAAAAAAAAAAACAAAAAAAGAAAAAAAAAAACAATAAGGAACACAACAAATAATTTCGAGTTCAATAAATATGTAATCAATCATACTGTATGTATTTGGAATATATTGTTATTATTGTTTAAACAATTGAAAATTTTCCCAACGTTTAGCAATACGAGAAACCCTTTTTTCTTTTTAAATTAAAACGTGCGCATGCGCAACATTTGATTCGTAAATTTGTTTGCTTTCCATTTTTGTTTTGGATGTGAAGTTTTTTTTTTCTTTTGAGCATTTCATTCATCTTGTCTATAAACCAGTAAGAAAAAAAAGATATCTTCTGATCTTTTAAACAATGACTGCACAGTGGTATCGGATTTGAGGAAAAAGGCACGCTCTGGTTCATTCAAAAATTGATTTTTAAAATTAATTTTGAAAATACTTTTTACATTTTAAACAATATTTACATACACGTGTCGCCACATAAGTTCTGGAACAGAAATTTTCCGATAGGGCTGGAATTCCTTTAAGGTCTTATCCATACATGGGATCCTTGTCTTTGAGGATTTTTGTTTCAAAAAAGGAAGCTTTTGGAAGCGATTTTCAAATACAGATTCAAAGTCAATAATTTGAAATTAATATGGGTTATGAATGGACGTACATTTCACAAAAATGTTCATGACAACACCGTCCTCAGGATTACGATCTAGCGTCGCCACCCATGTTGAGTGTGTGTTAATTTAGGCATGAGTGGCGGGACCTACAGTGTAATGTCAACTCCGAACGTCAGATTATTGAGAAATTTATCATGGCAGTTTTATTTACTTTCACAGTTCTTGCCTGAAATCTGCTGAGAGGAAATCGTCAAAGAAATATTTTCATGCCTGAACTGGTGCGCGCATCTAATAAGCACACAACACACTACCTACTAGACTACAGTGACTTCAATTTGTGAATTAAAGTGGCGAAATTAAATTTACTTCTACTGCCTTATGGATTTCATTCCACTTTCGTTCTGGTTGAGTTCCCAAAAGTACTTTAACACCCTGTTACCCCTTTTTAGAATTCTACAGAAGCGAAAAAACTATCCAATTTACAAATAATCTTAACTTCTTATTGCCTTACACAATCCATTTAATCTATAAGTCCCATAAAAGAATGTTAGACAAAGTTATTCTTGTAAGCACACTAGCGTTTCCACTGTGCAATGTGTTAAGAACCAACCACAAACATCCATTAAGCGTTCTGCCAGAGACCAAACGAGCAACGTGAACGAACAATGCATCAAACTGGTGAATGTGTATTTTAACGTGGTTTTAATCGTTTCTTTTTTTTTTGGTACGTAAAATAAATAAAACGTCCAAAAGCTGTTGCTGTTGTTGGTTGGTTGGCAATCGAGAGAAGATCGATCGAAATTAAATTGAATTGAAATAAATTCAAATTCCATACGTTCATACATAAAAAATATTGACAAGTGCTCACACAGCTTGGTGTTTGTAACAGACTGTTTAAATACATACGTATTTTATTTTTTGTGTCTCTTAAAAGTTTTAAAAAATCAAATATAAACCAACAGTCAAGTCTGGCATCCAGTTGTTCTGTAGTAAGACTCCCAGTGAATGCAATAATTTTTTTGTATTTTGTATTTGGTTTACTGAAGGTGCCGGTCTGAGTATTTTGTCTGCCTTAAAGAAAAAAATTAAAAAAAAATCGTGTCGATATGATCGACAGCTTTTTTTTTGTCTGAATTGTTGTTAAAACATTTCAATTGAAATGTATTATTTTTTTTCCAATTCGGTTTTTGGTAGTTTTCATATTTAATATCCGTTGGAACGGTTTGAATTTGCATTTGAGAGGGTCATTTAGGGTTAAAAAGTTGGTGGATTGGTGGGAAATGTAAATGTTTGTTTAAGAGATTGTCTTTTTGTTAGTTTCTTTAAATACATTTGGTATTCCTATTAAAATCCTACTACAAATTGTTTCTAATACTAAGAAAGAAAGACAAGACAGACAGAAATGTTATATTGCATGTGAATGAAAAGGATGATACAATGGCATCAGATTTACGGAAATAAATTTGTAGAACAATTGTTAAAAGTAGGTTATAATTTTTGTCCTTAGAGATTCAATCAATAGTTGGGAATTTTTTACTAGTAAACCTACATGGGTGTCAAGCTCTGAATTTATAGAATTTGGTGCAAATAATGATATTGCTTAAGGCCAATTTACACGATAATTGTTTACGTACGTAAGGCCAGAGAGAAAATGTTACAGAAAAACGTGTTTTAGTATTTACAGTAACACATATTCCCTGAAATTGAACTGTAAACTCGTAACTTATTGAATTACCGTGGCTATATGCATCTAAAACAGAAGGAAGACAGAACTCTTTTCAAATATTTTTTGTTCGCAAGAGTTCGGCATTGTTTATATTTCAAAATCAACGTTTTCTTAGTGAAAAACTGATCCAATTGCCTGTCGCAACTCCCTACAGAATTTAAATTTATGCCATTTATCAAGAGGTTTCTATAGAGATCACAACAATTGATAGTATGGAGGAAAAGGTCTGTACAATATGGTCGATGCTTAAAAACTGGGCTCTTAAAAATGTTATCATGATGACATGATGAAACACAAAATCTTTTTTTGTTGATAAAGTCTGGCCATTTTAGTTGAATCCATTGCTTTTATCTCATTAAATGTGGAAAATACTAGAGAAGCAGCATTACCTTTCTGGGTGTCAATACTGCCACCGCTTGTGAAGCTTACGCTTTTTTATGCATGATCTTATTCGTACACTATGTATTGTCCTACGTGATTCATTTTTTATTGCCTACAATCAGTTGCTTCAGTAATGGTTCGATTTCGTTGCGTTTTAGCAGTGAAAGTGGATATTGGAACTTGGTCCATTAATTTTTTTCTCTTAATTTATGTGAAGAATGAATGCAAGATTAGCTAGTAACGTTCATGCTGCTAACGTGCAGGCTTTTCTCAATTTTGTCATCGATATTTTTAGAAATAGGTCGATCATCGCGATTATCCGATCGAAAGGGAGCAAATCATCTTTCTGTTGATTATTGAGGTAACACATCATTTCAATAAACTTTAGAAATTTTATTCAGCACCCTGTTATATATTCCTATCTTTTTTATAATACGATTATAAAAGCAAATTATGATGGTGGTTAAACGTAGATATCTTTCCAAAGATTTCTAACAAAGTGAATATAAATATGTCACGCTTTTAAACAAGCTAGAGCATTTGTTGATGCAGTTAAAATTACCAGAGATATTACATTTTAGAGCTTGTGGAAGTCGATTATAGTACACATTTCCACCACGAGGGCATTTATTACTCACAAGCATGGTGAAATGTTATCGGGCAGTAAATTTTCGGCCTAAATGTGATACTTTTGCGTGACAAGCTAGGTCGTAATCCTTACTGAAGCATTATAATGCCCAATTATGTGTGTTTATGTATGTAAATCCAAATCTACCCAAATGGTGTCGTATTAAGACAAAATTTTGCTTAGATAAGTTATGTATGAGAACCGCCACTTGTGAAGAGAGTGAGTGAGAAAAAATATTTCTTTCGGAGATTCTCTCGCAGCAGTCTTATATGGCAAAAACTTTGAGAGTAAATAAAATTGCCCAGAAAAATTTCTCATAACCTGGCGTTCGGAGTCGACATTCAAATGCAGGTTCCGGCACTCATGAGTAAAATTAATACATACAACATGCGTGTTGTGAGAATCTAGGCCGTGATCCTGACTAAAGGGTTGTAATGATCAATTAAGTAAGCGAGTAAGAGTTATTAAATTTTAAAGCTTGTGGAAATCGATTCTTCACACTTGCTTTCAAAAACGGAAAATGTCGAACGAAACACTGGGTATTCGTCCTGAATGAGATTCTTCTGTGGCTCCCATTTAATGCAAAAATTTTTTATTTTGTAAATACAAACTCACCCACTTGGGTTATTAAGAAACAAATTTTGCTCAGATATGAAGAGAGAGAGAGCGAAATTGGATTTTTTTTCAAAACATTTTTTCTACAAGAAACAATAAAGAATTTATAACATCCTGTTGTTGTTTTTGAAAACATTTTATCCATATTTTAATGTGAATTATTTCCTTAAGATACATTTCAATTGAAAAATTGAATAAAGTCCGTCCATATTAAATTCAAATTTCCAATGAAATTTTAATTGTTTCGTTCACATGCCGTGTTTCACTTAATATTTCATTTTTATTTTTTTATATTCAATTCTGAATACTTTATTAGTGTGTTTTAAATAATTACTTTGTTTCCGTTTCCATAATTACCTAGAAATTCTTAATTTATAGCAATTATTTAAACAGAATTTCGATAGTTTTATTGAATTTAAGTTTAGCTATTGTATTGCAATAAAATTCAACATTGATTTCAAATATTTCTTTAAAAATTCAAACATTTCACCACCACTGTTTAACGATTTTTTTTGGACACAATATTTCCCGACGGTATTTCTAGCAAAATTATTTAGAAAATTTGATTATTTTTAATTTATTTTCTTTTAATTTTTTATTTGCATATATTTTTTAAGATTCTGTTTTTATTTTAATTTTAATTTAAAGTTTTTGTGCAATTTCTACTTGAAAACGTATTGAAATATTGAAAAAAAAAAAAGATTCGTTTTGAAAACGTAACGAGACGTCTGACAAATTATTAAACACTGGCTCGTTCATCAGAAATGCTGGTTGTGTTGAGTTTTAAACGGTAAGAGGAGGTGGTGACGGAGTCGAAACATTTATGACGACTGACTGTAAATGTGACTGAATGAAGCTGACTTTGTGGGACTGAATTGTAGGCTACAACGACAACGAGACGACGACTTACTTCATGGATTGATGGGTTGGTATGATGTTTTATGAAAAGATTAAAACACGCAATTGTTAAATACACACACACACACACACAGACCCGTATACCCATGCATTCATATAAGAATTGATGCCAAAAGTAAAGTTGTAGTGGTAGTGTTGATGCAGAGCTGCTGTTAAGTATTTTTGACCAAAAACTGAAACTTAAATTTGACTTGACAGACTAAACTGCAGCATATGGCTTCAACAACGCTGTCTGTCTGTGTTATTCTTGGGTTATGTTGCAGCACATACATACATAGAAACATACACACCTGAAGATGCCACATTTTACTTAAGTATTGGGGTATTTATTTTAAAGTAAATAAAACACTTTTTAAAGACAACAGAAAGGTAAAAGAAAGGAATCTGTCCTTTGATTGCACAGACAGGTAAGAAAATTATTATTATTGTTCCTCCTTGTGGTTGCTGATGAAAGTAAATAAACATTGTATAGAATTATAACAACAAATTTTTGTTTTTCCTAAGATTTATTGTATTTTTTTCTTTTTGCTGTTTGTTTTCTGTATGTATTAGTAGTGTACTTGGTAAACACATGCATACACACAAATTTGTACAAGTTTGTCTATTTGGCTACTGGTTTTAGGGAGTCTCTATAATAAAATTCATTCACACATTCGGTATACTTTTGTCACCATTATTACATACTTTTATTATGTTTTGTTTGTTACGTGTTATAAGCCGTGTTATGATGTCCATTATTATATGTGTGTTGCTCATGCGTAATTGATTGCTATTCAATGAAATAACGAATCAAGTTTCAGTATTTATCACCTGTTTTCTTTAACACATGGTATGTTATTATGAAGTCGCCGTAGTCTAGTAGGCAGTGTGTTGGCTTATTAGACGTAAGGCCACAATTTAAACCCCAGGTCAGACATCAAAACGAAATATGAAAAAATATTTTTTCGGCGACTTCCTCTCAGCAGATTTCTGGCAAAAACTATGAGAGTAAATAAAATTGCCATGAAGTTTCTCAAAAATCTGTCGTTCGGAATCGACTTTAAACTGTAGGTCCTGCCACTCATGTATAAAATTAACACACACAACATGAGTGTATTTTCCAATAATTTAAATGGCAGCGTTACGAAGTTAGCATGTTTTAAATTCCCAATGTTACAGTCAACAGTGCACCAAGTGATGATTACTCATTTTTTTGATTGGACTTGGTTGACATATGATTTCAGTAAGAAGGTGCTACATGTTACAAAGTATGCGATACCATGAGTCTATTGTGAGGTGAGTTTAGGAGCATACAATTTGGTCCAGACTAGGGTTGTCATCTGGTCTCTTTTTTGGGTATCTGTCCTAAGTCGCCGTAGTCTAGTAGGTAGTGCGTTGACTTATTGACGAAAAGCAAGGGTTCGAGCCCCAGGCCAGACATCAAAATGAAATACAAAAAGTATTTCTTCGGCGACTTCCTCTCAGCAGATTTCCGGCAAAAACTCAGAGAGTAAAATAAAATTGCCATGAAGTTTCTAAAAATCTGCCGTTCGGAGTCGACTTTAAACTGTAGGTCCCGCCACTCATGTATAAAATTAACACAAACAACATAAATGGTGTGAGAAACTAGATCGTAATCCTGACTGAAGGCTTGTAATGACCAATTATGTATGTATGTATATCCTAGGATGACAACAGGGTCCCGGAAAGTCCCATTATTTTTCGGCAACATAGAATAACGAAGAATTTTGATTGTTGGTCACACTAATGTATAGCTGCGGGCACTCATTTCAAACACTTTTTTCAATTTTCAAAGATCAAAACATTTAAAAAATCACCCGCTAGAATTTTTGTAATGTTTTTTGAGTAATACACAAAACATTCGTATATTCGCCCTTAAAAACTGATTCAATATTTTTGCGTGTATTAAAACAGACACACAAAGACGACAGCATGAATTAAATAAAATTATAGTGTTGGAGTAACGAATTTATTGTATAATAAAGGGGTTGGTTGTCAATTGTAAGAAACTTGAACTTGAATTGTACTATTCTGTATAGAATACGATTGTACTACAATCGAATTTTATTACAGCTTTTAATATATAAGTTTGTAATATGAAAATAAAATGTTTTAATTAAATTGTAAAAAACAAAAAAAAAACAAAAATTGAATTACATACTATTCTAAGCTTAAAACAATCACTTAAAATTAATTTAAAAGAAAATATTTCAAATATGAAAGCGGCTTTTTTCTTTAATCTTTTCGTTTTAAATTTTAGTTTCAAAATATCTTTTAAATTCGCCGCTTTCTAACGGTATATTGTAATTTTTAAAGGATTGATTTTAAACATGACAAAACATTTTTTTTTTGCAAAAGAAATTGCCAAAAAAAATTCCAGGATAAACAATCATTAGGAGAAATTTCTTTGCCAAAGAACACATCATTAATCACAAATACCTATTCAAAGTTACACGGTGTACACTAGGTTTTTCTATTTTTAAGATGCTAGACACTTTGATCTTTAGGTTAAAATGAAGAGAAAAATATGCTGAAAATTTCAACTCAGCAAGTGGAAAAGTAAGAAAGAAAAGAAAAGATCAAATGGTATATAATCCCTTTATGGATTTAAACCCGTGGTTAAAATACAGGGTGCTCTATCATATGGAAACATTTAAACTGGAATATGAATTAAAACACATGTATTTGTACATGACGTATTTATTCGTCATTTCATGAAAGAAATTGATTTCTTCGTGTTATTTCTTTATTCAAATATATTTTTTTATTTATTAAAATTTAAGAGCACGTTTTAATTTTGTAATGCTTAATCTTATCACACGATTCTTTTCTACAACGATGAAGTTACACAGTCTTAAATATTCCTGGTGTAAATATAGATATACCGCGCATTTCACTACTACCGTTAAACATTACCTTTCGCTCTATTTGTACTTCATTTATTTTCTGTATGTCAACTTCTAGAAGTTTACTGTTGATTTGTTATTGTTTGTTACTCTTGTTTTTACTTCATGTTTCCAGAATAAACCATAAGAAATTATTCCGTTCCGTTTTATCATACCTAGACGTAATGTGACTCGAAAAACGCTTTATTTTTATATTTAAAGCAGCTGAATATCAATATTTTTCTCACAGTGTAAATTTATATTCTAAAATACTTCCATAGTTATTCCTTGTTTATAAATTTGAATTCTTATCCGATTAACGGTCTCGCAAAGTCGATTAAATTTTTATACAAATAACACATACTTTTGAAATACCTGTCTTCTTAATCTACATATCTAAACAAATTTAATACTTGTATTAACGTGTGTTTATGCAAAAAATTTCCCTGTAGATCCTGTAGACAAAAAAAATTCAAATTCTTTATCATATTTTTCCCTTTTTTTCTCCCTCTCTCTCTCTCTCTCTCTCTCTCTCTCTCTCTCTCTCTCTTTACACGCTGAGCCTGGTTCTGTGTCTGGTAATTACATCGGCTACTGTGACTTTATGACTGTGTGGTTATTTTTTTTTGTTCTTTTAAACTTTTGTTTTCCATGTAAATTCCATTGTAGTGTGGACCTGTAACAGTGTGATCTTTGAGGGATTTTTTTTTGTGTATTTAATCGTATTGTGTGTACATTTTTCGGGAGATACCGCAACAAATCATTATGCGGCTACAGCTACATGACTTTGACAGGTACTTAATGACACCCATTTACATGTTATTTGTTTTGTTCATTTGTATGTATGTCTGTCTGTCTGTCTGTCTGCTTGTCTTAAGCTTGTAAAACTGTTTGACGACATTCGTGATGAGAATGGTTTGTAAAAAGACAATCAGCAGTAGCGTTTTGTAACAATTAAACCCAAGATTTACTTCTTGCAGACGTACATACATGAAGATTACATGTATGCAAGTCAGTGTGTATAAACGTATGAAGAGTTTGTGGTCATTAAAGATTTTTTTTATTACCGCCAATGTTTTCACCGCCTTTTGTTTTTTTTTTGTACAACGTGTGACATATTTCGGTTTGTGCCAATTCGTTTGCTAGTCAAACAAGGTGTTATCGGGTAAAAATTCAAATAAGCATCGATCGAAATCGATCAATTTTTCTTAGAATATAAAAAATCGTCTTATTGAATTGATTATTTGCCGGCATAACTATGCACTGCAATTAAAAGAAAATTTATAATACTTTTAATTATTTTGTATCTCACGTTTTATGAATCCGGTTGGATAATGCTATACAACGTCAGAAAGATAAGATTATGAACTTATGATCCATCTTAAAACACGGGTCTAAAATTAATAGCATCAAAAAGAAAATACAGCATAAAAAAAGCAGACAATAACAACCAAGAAATTACGGGAATAGTGCTAACTAAACACATATCAGATTCTAGCAATGAAAGAAAGGTCATAATAACAATAACAAATCAACAGTAAGTTCTAGAAGATGCCAGATCGAAAATAAATGCAGTATAATTAGAACAAAAGGCAACGTTACCAGAGAGTTGTAATAAAAAGAGAAACGTAGTTATAAAAAGATCGTGTAATAAAATGCCTTTTGGCGCATAGAGAACCATACTGAAAAAGTGAACGGAAATGTTTTATTGACTTTTCTGGAAGAATGATGCAGCAACAGGAATTACAAAGATACTTTGGCGCGATTTCAATGAAAGGAAAACCATAAGTATATTAATATTGAATAAGAACAACCTGAGTACACTAATGATGCCTTACACCTGAAGCGTATTGACAGGTAGAAAATGATGCAGGCGAGATATGGGGTGAAGACAACGAAAATATGGTCACGTCTATGTCGTTGCCTAGCTTTCGTAAACTAGAGATCTCAATATTTTAGGGAAGATACTATACCAGACATAACTTATCTAAGATGAATGGACTGGCTGAAGCTAAGAAAGTTTGTATAAAATACAGGTTGTATAAAATTGAAAGCATGCTTGGTACCCATTAATGGTGTACACAATAAGTCGAATTGATAAGCGTGAGACTTTAAACCTATGGTTTGTCTCCTTTCTTTAAACTAACTAATTCGAGTGAAATCCTTCAAAACCGAATCGTGGTAAGTTAGCAAAAAAGGTGGCCAACCAATAACACCTCTAGAAAATTTCGTGAGTGAATGTTTCGCCACAAGAACAAGTTTTGAAAATAGATTAACTCAGTTACCAATTTCTTGTTACGTAATGGGAAAACCTTCCAAAAAAGCAATAAGTTTTCGAAAACATATTTCATATCAAACGTGTAATGCAAAAATAATGGATTTCTCTTTACTATAAACATGAGATAGAACCCTAATGGGAACCATTATGAATTATTATACGATTGCAAGCTTAGCTTTTTGCAATTTTAAAAGTTTTATAATAAAATTGCAATTTTTTTTTTATTAATTTTGTATTTTGTTTATATATTTTTTCCCTCCTTTATTAATGACTGTCTGTTTCAATAAAATTAATTTAATTTTACAATTTATTAACAAAAAGATAAAAAAAACTTTATTGGAAAGGCAAATCGGACATGTAATCAACAACAAACAGTACCTGTATTCATTTACAGTAAGTGTTTCTTTTTATAGAATTAAATAAATTGAAGTGTCTCCCCTTCTCTTACAAAAAAAAAAAAAAAAAAAAAAAAGAAATAAAAAAATCATAATTATTACGATCAACATCATTTGGTGCATTGGGAAATCAATTGTGAGCGTTACCTCTATGGTACGGCACACAGTTGCAGTGGCATTTTGCATTAATTGCATTTGCCTGTCAACCAATTTTGTTGCCTTTCGTTCGTTTTATTGTTCCCCTCTTCCCAAAACATTTCATTATAGCCAAAGGTTTGTCAATAATAAAAAAAAAACTACTGTGATATTATGATGGCTATAATAATAACTCTTGATTATTTCAGTCTGTCTGTCTAACTGACTGACTGGCTAACTGACTGTCCCCAACTATATTCGTTTATTTCTAAGCGAAAGATTTTTTTCTTACTTAATTTTTTTTGTGACGCTTTTCGTAATTAAATCTCAATTTAGACGTGCTGTGGCAACAAAAAAGAAATGAGAAACAATCAACAATATTTTCTTAAATCTTGGCTTTATCGTTTAAGCCATGTTCACATTTTGTTTTTTTTTTGCCATACAGTTGTTTGTTGTTTTTAATTTCATTCAATTTAACTTTTTTCTTCTGTGTATGCCCCTGCTTCAACTTCCCATAGAAGATGTGACTTGAGAGTGTCCAGTGAATAAATGATTAACGTTCGTACGATTTATGATTTCTTTTCTCTTTTTCATTTTCAAATTTTATTTTGTGTTGAAAAGGGGGATTATTTTTCTTATGTTTGCTTTATGAATGGAATGAAGACTTTGTTTGTGGCTTCTTCAGTTATTTTTAAAACAATTACGAATTTTTTATTTTCCTGAAACCCATCTGTTTGTTGTTCCCTGTCTACTGCATTTTTTAGGTGCAAAATGTACTTAATGAAAGTAATTCAATTAATTGAGTGTATTAAACGACATTAATACGTTTTATGGTTGCCAGAAAAAAACCGAAAAAAAAAAAATTAAAAAAATTGTTTGTATAATCCGTGGAAAAATTAAAACTTAATGTTGGTAGGGGAAAAACTACTTATTTAGGCAATGAATTCGCGATCTTGACTATATCACATCGCCTATATACAGATACCTTTATGCTTCTTTAACTGCTAAATATTGCTTGTTTCCGGTTTAGCTTTGTTAGTTCAATGGTATTTAATTATAACCATAAAAATATATTAAGAACTGTATGTTGAAATTTATTTTAATTTTTAATCCAAATGTGCATCTGATGCTTCATGTAACTACTAATTATATACCACTGTTTCTTAATATCACTTACTATACTGGTAAATACAACCCTTTAGTCAGGTTTTCAAGCTAGCTTCTTACACCACCCATGCTATGTGTGTGTTAATTTCATCGATAAGTGGCAGAACCTACAGTATAATGCCGACTACGAACGACAGATTTTTGAGAAACTTTTCACTGCCGATAAATACAAACTCAATCGGAATACTAGGCAAATATTCCCCGGGTTATTCCGATGTAAAGTCCATAAAATAACTTAGTTTACGTTACGAACAACACGCTTTCTTCTTTACGGATATAAATATAAATAAAACTCTTTTGAGTTTTAATACGAATATAGTGTTGTAATAATGAAGCTGCCCCATATTCTTATATATTCTTTTCTCTTTGTTTCAGTTTCTTTAATCATGATAAGCTTAAGCTTTTAGGTAAGCAGGTGATTTATCTACCATAGAAGGTTTTTAGATGACAGCAGTTCCATCTCTCGTTGCTCATAAACAATTTGTGCCATAAGATTACCTACATAGTTAAGAAAAATTTCATCTTCATTTATCGTTATTAGGGTTGTTTTCGTAAATACTGGCAATATCTGCCTGCAATTATGCATCGAGTTCCAACAATCTGCTGTTGTAGAACGTTATGTTAAAATTCAGTTGTTTCTCAGAGTTTCCGTGGATCATAATACTTCGGATTTACGTCTAATCTATTGTCCAGATGAGTAATATTTGTCATCATAAAACAAAATATTGTTTATTGACTCAGAAGTGCCACTGAGTCGGGAGCTTTTGACATCCTAGTAGTTTCAATGATTTGAAGTTGAACTTCGTAAAGACTTAATGAGTTTAATGGATCCTGCACATACAAATTTAAAACTATGTTCCCAGGAACAAGCATATTCTTTAAGTATAGAACGACTATCCCTTGATTGATACAAAGAAAGGTTTGAAACCTTTATATTTTTTCATCTTGAGATTAAAGGGCATTATTCGTATATTAATGATTAAAACTAAAACTAGCACAGTTGTTAACCATTTTGAAACAAACAAAACAAAATAAAAATTTAATTAAAAGTGTTTTTATATCTCTTACCTGATGATGACCAGGATGAAAACCACCCGAACTGGGTTGACGATGAAAAGCACTATTTACGCTGCCATAATTTTGTACGGCCCCCACACCACCTGCTGCTGCACCAGCACCACCAGCACGTGCATGCGCATGTGGATGATGAGGATGGTGTGGATGATGATGATGCGGTGCAAAGGGTGCTGACGAATGTAGCATCATACTTAGATCGGCGAGTTCTTCTTTTGCTTCGTCATCTAAATCAAACAATGGTGAGGGCAGAGAATTCACTTCAATCTCCGATTGTGGCAGATCACTGTCTTCGTCGTTGTCGTCCTCGTCGTCGTCGTCGACTTCTTCGTCGCTATTAATCTTATGCTTATTGTTGTTGTCGTTGCTTTTATTATTGTCCTTTTTGTCGTCTATACCGTTGTTGTATTTTTTCTTATTCTTCTTTTTCTTTTTCTTCTTATCGTCTTCACCGTTTAGATCGTCTTTGAAACCACCTTCACTTTTAAATTCT